>CM046301.1:9937189-11277189 GCA_025267735.1 Mactra quadrangularis | reverse complement strand
CTAAAGCAATTTACAATACCACAAGGCTTGATTAAGTTTAAGTTTAATGAAAAGGGCTAGTTGCAGTCCACAAAATATAATATGATGGATTATTGGACCAATGCAATGTTGTATTTGATATCTAGTTTTATTTTACATTTATCTTTACCACAGATGGTTGAGTTGACAAAACACATAAATTATTTCAATCTTTGCATACTTAGTGATAACCAGTTTCTACAAGAGGTCAGTTTATCATCTATAAAGACCGTAAATATATTCATAATGTATTGATTATATGGGAAATGTGTTAACCACAACAAATGGAATGGAACTATGCAAATATTTAAAAAAAAACAAACATTAAAACACAAAACCGGCCATTCCAACGTCTTTGTCACTCCATGGGGAATATATGATAGCCTCGAAATGGCTTGGTCAAGGACTAAACATTTAAACGGTTATTCAAGCTTCATGTAACATTTCAATCTAGTCAATTATTTCAGAGCTATCCCTAAACTGAGTATTTTTGCTGTTCAAAGGGATATAGTTTGGTAATCTTAGTATTGTGTTATAAGCTTTCCACAGCACATCTTTTTAATTTGGCCATCTAAAACAATTACCCATTTTACCAGATTCTTTTATGAAGTTAATTTTGGTATCAACTTTATCCGCACTTATATCATAAATGACCTCAATATACCATTCAGTGTCTTAGACTGTTGCACAGAATAACCCAATATCAATATTTCTTGCTCATCTATATCACCATGTGTCTTGGCTATATCAAGTGTTGTTCCAATTACAGAATGTAACTTAAAAGTGCCCCTCACCTCAGGATTACAACATTAGCTTTTTTCAATTCAGTCAATCAGTCTCGTATGCTGGTTAATATACATAATAATAATGTTTAATCACAGTTTTCTCTTTGCTTAGTTTTAGCACAATCAAAGAAATCAGAACAATTTTGAATGAGAGTCTTGGCTTATGCCTACGCGTTCTATCTAAACTCCCCTGAGAACATCACAGAGGCCCTTTAAGTGACCACTTTTCAAGTAGTCTCACATAACATTGATATTAAAGGTGAAAGGAATATTCCAAAAAGAAATGAATAAGATGTTATCCATGCATAATGATGTATTTCCAGTTCATGAGGAATGTGAATATATAGGTGCTGAAAGGATGTTTTGAACTTAAATATTCGTCACCAAAGACTCATTGTATCAACGTTACTTAAGTCTTCTTCTTGACTACTTGGTACAAATAATTGTAGGCTTCATATGTTTATACACAAGGGGTTGGATAGATAAGACTGTGGAAAAAAATAAAATCCATCATTGTCTTTTTCAATGAGAGAATGTGGGGGCTTTAAAACTAATTTTAACATCCGTTACCTTGGACTTCCTGACATATGTGAAGACACATATGCTGAATATACTATGCATTTTGTAACCATTCATGTCGCCTCACAAAATGAGGATTGAACTTCAAACGACTTCCATAATAAGACGTAACCAGGGACCAGGAAATCGCCGGTTTTTCGGTTTTCGGACCGATTTTTTCAGTTTGGACCGATTGAGATTTCAAAATCCTTAAAAAAATCGGTCCGGGAAAAATTCGTTAATTTTGACCTCAAACCAATAATTTCCCTAATTTTCAAGAAAACGTATCGACAAAATATTATCAAACAACTATCAGTTGCTAAAACCCACTGTTTACTGATGTAATATCCTGCTTAATTGTCCACAGGTTACACATCAAGGACCCTGTATAACGTATCCATGGTTACAGGTATCATGTGGGGGTTGAGGCAGTGATATTTTTTTTTGATCGAGCACAGCAAGGTACGCTTGATTTGCACTCGATTAATTTGAACAGCAAAAGAATATGTTCTTACTTAATCGTGTCAATCGAACCGATTACGTTTTTCAATCGGTCTATTTGAAACCTGTAAACTTGTAAAAAACAATAATCTTTTATAAAGAATGTTTTATAAATAATTAAAGAAAACAATTTAACTGCTTTTGTTGTCAATTCCTAATTGATGTATTCGTTTAATCTTTAATTTGTTTGACTTAATTCATGATTTATTTTTACGTCTTAAATTGAGGTGTGAATAATAAGAAATTATCTTAGGACATGTATCTACGCAAATTCTTATTAATCGAAGGTACAGTTGTTGATGATCAAAATTCAACCTTCTCTTCTCCCTTCTTTGGTGAACAAAATTAATGATTACTATTAAATTCCAAATTCAACGAAAATAATTTTCAAAACGAACAGTTGCGTCATTAAACTATCTATAAATGGTGTACTATGTACGATTTGATAAACTTTTGTGTTAAAAGAAACCGCTTGAACCATTGTGATGAGATGTCATACATTTTCGAGACCCACGCTAGATCGTCACTTCGTATGAGAAACGTTTTAATCTACGTGTGTAATTAAAAAAAGCTTATCATTATTTTACGTTTTCTTTCTTAATTTAGCGAACGACGCTTAAATAGGAGACATTTACTTTGGACCCGTTTTTCTGCGCATGCGCAGTTAAAATAATTTCCCCACATGACGGAGTTTTCCAACAACATTAGAACTAGATGAAACAGACTTTTTTCAAGTTCTGTTTATTGAACGACCGACGATTGCGGGGAGTAATGTCGGAAACCACGCTTTTATTTTAGATAGAAGTTAAGTTTTGTAAAAAATTAAACAAACAATGCCAATGTATTGTATGCCTTCCTAATAAAAGGGAGCAAAAAATAAGTACTAACATGGTCGTGAATAAAGTACAGTAAACGGTCGGGTCCGTACGGTACACGTTAAAACCCGTATCCGGTACTCGGACGGCTTTGGACCGATTGACTTCGGCGAATTTCCTGGTCCCTGGACGTAACTTTACGTCACCCCAAAGCATATGGCTATAAAATTAACATCCGTTACCATGCTATTACAAAATGGTTTAAAAATAATAATTTGAGTACTATACCACTGTAACTTCGGTCATATCATTGACTTGTTCCAGCAAAAATGCTGACATTAAATGTCTTTAGTGCTCTCTCTATTATTGAAATAATGGAACATAGTCTCCAAAAATTATCTATGTAAGTAACCTAACCACTGAAACAGCCCATCATGGAGATGTTTTTTTCTAAAGTTTCCATACACAACGTTAGTCAAATTAAGCGATGAGCAAACTTTGTTTAACCTAGTGTGTTTGTAATATATACAAGTCATGATATCTGCTAATTCAATACGCA
Organism: Mactra quadrangularis; assembly: GCA_025267735.1. Classification (NCBI taxonomy): domain Eukaryota; kingdom Metazoa; phylum Mollusca; class Bivalvia; order Venerida; family Mactridae; genus Mactra; species Mactra quadrangularis. Next base: position 11,273,953 of record CM046301.1, on the reverse strand, counting down.
ATTGTTAGATAAAGTCACGGAGGTTAATGGTCACGGAGGTTAAGAAATTTAACAACATTGGTCAGTTTTCTAGCTAAGATTGAGTGTAATGTTAACAACTCATTGCGATTTATATACACTAGATTATGATCTACATTGACATTTGGATGACAAACGAAAAAGAAAGAAGATCTTTAATTGTAGGGACCAACGGAGGTTAATGATGATTTTTACTTATTATGTCTGACTTACTTGCTTGGCAAAACATGGAATAAAGGATTAAGGATTCCCCAGTTTTCAAGGCTCTGATAAAAAGGGACTTAAAGTACGAGAAAATTGAGTCAAATGGAATACTATTAGATGAACAGAAATATCCAACCCAAGTTGTCAAAGTTCGGTAACGGATGTTAACATCAATATGGAGACACCATTATAAGTCTGACTAAATATTTTTCATTGTTTCAAAAAAAAAGATTTTTTCACCATTATGAGCGCAGATATATCTAACAAATAGAAGGCAAATGAAAAAAGTTTGTAATTAATGAGCACATTTTTGTAAACATGATGTTTTTAATCACACCTAAGCTTGAGACAAGCGAAATAGCTCTTTTTTCACATTCTTAAATGACTGTGTAACAAATATACAATCACCAAAATATGCGAATAATGTTTATTTTTACATCTAACCTTGTAATGAAAAAATATTAGGCAAATATTACATAGATATAAACATCAGCTCGCACCTATCGTTAAAAGACATCCAAAAACACCAAATGCACAATAAAAATAGGAATGGCTGTGATATACGAAAAGAACATTTTTTCTTCAAAAAAATCATTAATTATACTATGAAAAGGGCTAAATTTGAGCGAAAAGACGTTCAATTCAAGGCAAAGAGAACTTTAAGCGGCGAGAAGGCGCTAAAAGCACACTAATATACGAAAAGGAAATTTTTGCATCCGTTCATGCATTAAATGCGGGCGAAAAGACTTCAATACGAGGCAAAAAGGACATTTACCGGCGGAAAGGCGCTAGAAAGTACACTAATATACGAAAAGGACATTTTTTTCGTCAAAAAATCTTTTATGATACTATGAAAAGGGCTGAATTTTAGCAAAAAGGCTTTTAATTCGAGGCAAAAAGGACTTTTACCGGCGAAAAGGCGCTATAAGGTACACCAAAATACGAAAAGGACATTTTTTCGTCCACAAAATCATTTATTATACTATGAAAAGGGCTGAATTTGAGCGAAAAGACGTTCAATTCGAGGCAAAAAGGTATTAGAAAGTACACTAATATACGAAAAGGACATTTTTGTGTCAAAAAATCATTTAATGTACTATGAAAAGGGCTGGATTTGAGCGAAAAGACGTTCGATTCGAGGCAAAGGGGACTTTTACCTGCGAAAAGGTGCTCAAAAGTACACTATTACTGCATCCGTTCATGCATTAGATAGAGTATGAAAAGGACCTAATGCGGGCGAAGAGACTTCAATACGAGGCATAAAGGACTTTTACCGGCGAAAAGGCGCTAAAAGGACACTGATATGCGAAAAGGACATTCTGAAGTCTTTTTAAAGATATGAAAAGGACTAAAATTTGAACGCCTTTTCGCCTGGTAAATGTCCTTTTTGCCTCGTATTGAAGTCTTTTCGCCCGCAATAAGTCCTTTTCATACTTTATTCAACGCATGAACTGATGCAAAGAATGTCCCTTTCGTATATTAGTGTACTTTTTAGCGCCTTTTCGCCGGTAAAAGTCATTTTTGCCTCGTATTGAAGTCTTTTCGCCCGCATTAAGTCCTTTTCATACTGTATTTAATGCATGAACGGATGCGCTAATGTCCTTTTCGTATTAAACTGTACTTTTTAGCGCCTTTTTGCCGCTAAAAGTCCTTTTTGCTTAGAATTAAAGTCTTTTCGCCCGCATTAAGTCCTTTTCATACTGTATTTAATGCATTGACGGATGCGCAAATGTCCTTTTCGTATAATAGTGTACTTTTTAGCGCCTTTTTGCCGCTAAAAGTCCTTTTTGCTTAGAATTGAACGTCTTTTAGCTCAAATTCAGCCCTTTTCATAGTATAATAAATGATTTTTTTTTACGAAAAATGTCCTTTTCGTATATTAGTGTCCTTTTTGCGCCTTTTCGCCGGTAAAAGTCCGTTTTGCGCCTTTTCGCCCAAAAAGTCCTTTTCGTATATTAGAGTAACCGGTAATTACCAAAGGGACAATTTTAAGTTATCTCTTTTATAATATTCATGACGACATCATTTTGCCCAGTAACTTGTTTACATAGTCTATATCAGGCAATTTGAAGAGAGCCGTCCAATCACAGTGTGTGAATAACACCACCGTAAAAATTTGCTCGCATACCTCGGTCTAAAAATAGAATTTAAGAAATCAAAATGCTATTAACAGTGTTTCGTCTAGATGAAAGCTATGCATTGATTGGTGGACACAAGTCATCTCGACATGACCCTCAGAGGGACCATGAGAGATCCTATACAACAATGCTCTATAGGATGTCTATTTACCAAGATTGAGCTCACTTAATCAATCTTTTCAAAAGTAACAGATTATGGCATGTATGTTAAAAAGAAGGAAAATCTAATACAGGGCTAGCTCGCGACCCCATGAAAATGATCAAGACTCTCAGTGAAATAACGTGGATTGATGTAGATTCTGTACGTCACCAAGCATTGAATCTAGTTGTCCTATTCATTTGATTATTGTATTGTAAATGAACAATCAGACTTGTATATTTAAAACGCTAGCAAATATGTATTTCGCTGATTGAATTTTGACACGACAATAGCGCATCTGTTTTTAATAATTATGTGACATTCGGCTCTTGTGCGGCAATGACGCTTGGGCACGTTCTTGGCAGAATCATAAAAATACTTGTTGATAATACAATCAAGGGTTAAAAACTCCAAATAATGAGGCCTATCAGACTAAATGTTATTACAGTTAAAACTGTGAAATTATTACAATTCAATATTTAGAATTAATTGTGATAATTATTCCACTTACCAGCTAAATTTTTAATTACCCTTAGCAAACTTGATGTGTAAGAATGTTAGCTTCGTTAAAAAAAGAAAGTGCAATGTGACCTTGTTATTTTTGGCAAACGTGTTTATAATGTCATCAATTTTGACCTTTCTTTGTTTAAAATGAATAGATCTTAAGAAATTTATTTTCATCAAATTATTCGTTTCTGCTACCGAACTTTTTGTAAATATTGTTTAACAAGTTGTATACATGTTCAATGCACGTACAAAAAGTCGAAATTTGCTGTAAATTGATTTTTTTAAGCAAAAAAACGATCACTAATACGGAGATAGTATGGCCAATATGGGCGTCAAAATCGACCCTGATATGCGTTTAATTGATCAAGGTGTATTACGTAATTCATACTTTTTAGATCATAAAAGTGTCACTTGGTTGATTGTATACGCGAACACCTATTGTTAATGATAGATAATTATTGATTTTAGAGCCTGCCACAAGATTTGAGATGATAAATTATGAGACGACGTACATCCGGCTTTTGATTTGGCGAAAATACGATTTTCAAGGATTTTCGCCAAATTCTAATTATTTGAGCCAAATTATATAAATTGTCGCCAATGGCGATCGGCAGCGCGAGCTCTGTAATAGTAGCCTCATGGAACATATATTACAAATGTATAACTATTTAAGGTTTCTAAGATAACCTCATATGTATAGATCATGGAATTTATTCCTAAGTTTAAAACAATCAGACTTTACACTACCTGATGAATGTGTTATTAACTTCTATATTATATCATTCATTGCCTTACGTTTAGCACTAGTCTGATTTATAGTAAAGAGCAAAATAATCAACTAGCCCATCTATAAAAAATAAATAATTTCTTTAGTTCTGGGCTTCGTGTTAATAGGTTAAGGCAATTTTTGTTATATCAAAACAAATTTAAAACAGTAGATATGTTTTACCTGTACTGTATAATTTCACACAATACATTATATTTATAAATTTATTACAGAGTCCGAGAGTGATTCAGATGAAAATGTATCTGACGATGGCTCATCACATCTTTCAATTATGAAAAAACGGGTTAAAACAAGCACGTATAACCCTATTGCTGAAAAAATGATGGTAGGATTTTATCATTGTTGATTTATGATATTGCCATTCTTTTCACACTACATGTATAACTAGGTAAACTGACTGAAAATAAAGAATTATTTGTATATCAACGACAACAACTACAGTTTGATATTTCTCCCTGATAATCAAAAGTACTGGGGAATTATATTATTTTTGAAACACAACTTATCGAAATAAATGTCATGTACCTGGCAAACAAACATCATTAATATGTCAATTTATGTTTTATCAAAATTGCCTTTTTTGGAAGTGTTTTGCCTGGACAATGCCATTTTTAAAAAAGGATGATGATTGAACTGTATACATGCAAAAGAAATGTATCATAACAACAGCAGAAAAAAATACTATCGGCCTCATTTTATAAAGATTTTTTATGTTCTTGAATTGTTTTTGTCAACCAATAGCTATAAATATCACCTTGAAGTTTGTTTGTTATAGCCGTCTAGCTCAGTTGGTAGCACACAAGTCTACTGATCAAGGGGTTGTGGGTTTGTCTACGGCCATTCTCCCTCCTACCAATGATTCTTAATTAAAGTTTGGGCTTAGTAGTTGGTTAACAGCTTAATCCAGAGATTTAGCCTTTCCAGGAACTGCAAGTAGGTTGACTGACCTCTGTTATATGATCTATAGAATGTGTTGCTACAGTGTAAAACCCAACAAAAAATCTTTTGTTGTATAAGCTTCCTGGCCTGCCATAAGCGTTTTTTTTTGTGTTTGTTGCGAGTCTATTTTGCATTTATTTACTTCTGTTTATTTGTTTGATTTGTTAATTACACACTCTTGAATCAACTATAGATCTATTAAGTTACATTACTTGAAAAAAATTAGCGCAAGTTAATCATAACTTTGCATTATTGATAACAATTCACCTAGCAAACTCCCCGCAGCGGTTATCTCCCTTTACCAAATCAATAACCACTGCCACCACAAGTAAAATTCGTCCCTCAGAGAGCCGAAAAACTTTTTTCATCTTTTCTTTTACAATTCAATATTTTCAATAAATTTAGTCTTCTCTTAGTAAAATATGATGTTCAAAGTACATAAAGGGAAAAAATAAATAGTATAAATAAATAACTTGTAAAAAAAACCAAGATTAATTTTACCCTGACACCTGTTACCTAAAGTGCATAAAATAGCATGAATAACAAAATGTTACGCAAAGTAAATATTAAATGGGTTATTGTATTTGTAATTTATTCATGAACTAAACAATTTTGGTACATTATGATATATTTCTATTTAATTTATCTTATTTCTATCGCAGTACTTGTAAATCAACCACAATTTTTATCATTCATTGTTATTTTTCGCTACATCACGCCTAACACATTTTAGGCTGACCGTTATTGCTCGTTTAAATTTAAACATAAGTCACATGGTACTACTTGCGCCACGTGATTCATGTGAAGGCAGTGGTTAAAGTAGCAACGCGTGACGTAACCGCTGTGAGGAGTTTGTTCACCTAGATGTAATTATAAGTTGATACAGTCATAGAATATCAGATTAAAATTTGCAAGCAAGTCAGGCTAGTTTATTTAGGAAATTTTACGATAATATTTTACTAGCCCGAACTTTCTATAATATGCGAAAAATTGATAACCACAAAGTAATGACATAAGCAGCCCTCTCAATGAATAAACCTTTACAATGTTTTGATAATAAAGTAGTAAAGAAGCTTTTCGGCAATATTGATTTGCACAAGCCCAATGGAAAAAATATTGTTTTTTTCTTTGCATTTAATATATAATGTTTTTAATTTCAGGCCAAGATGGGTTACAAAGAAGGCACAGGTTTAGGTAAGAATGCTCAAGGTAGAGTTAACATAGTAGAGGCATCAATGCAGAGAGGAAGACGTGGTTTAGGTCTTACTATAGAAGGTTTTGAACCTTCCATGAATGTTGAATGGAATGCTGATGATGATCCTGTAAGTTTGCTTGGGGGAAAGGTTTTCTGTATTAATACTGACTTCAAAATTTTAATAATAAATTGCTCTATATGATTTATATGTAGTCTTCTTAAAGGGATATACAGGCAAATTACTGTGCAAAAAGTATAGAACCAAGCTTAGTCTTTAAAACATTATTAAGGACATAAGAACTCACTAACTAATAACGTTTGTCACTTAAAACCTTCAACTGAAAGAATTAAAACATGTGGCGTACACATTGTTGAAAAGGAAAGTAGGAAACTGAGGGAATCACCAAGCTATTTACAGATTTCTTATATATTGTACTTACTGAAATTGAACATTTCATTGGTGGCTTCTTGTCTTTTCAACATTCTTAGACGGTTAGGATATCTTTTAATAGAATTATAATAATGTTGCTCAATAACAAGCTCTAGTATCTTCTCATCAGTAAATGCATATTTTAACACTAATCTATTTTTAGCTAACCTGACCCACATGGGTCTACTTAGGAAACACCCCAAATATTAGGAGAACACAAAGAAATATTTTGCCAAGTATTATGGCAGTGTGTCTGTTGAAAGTATGTTCTTAGTAGTTGGTTATCAGCTAAATCCAGAGATTTAGCCTTTCCAGGAGGAATGAGTAGGTTGACTGACCACTGTTATATGTCCTATAAAAATGTGTTGCTACGGCGTTAAACCCAACAAAACAAACAAACAAGTTTAGCTAGTCAATAAGTTTGCCCATTATCATTTAAACATGATAATTGGGTTTGTCAGTATATGAAATCAGTCAGTGTACAGATATTACATTAAAGTTGTTTTTGTGCTTGTATTTTATGTCAAGGGATGATGATCAAATTTTTACTTTATCGGAACTATAAATATTTAGTTTTTATAAAAGCATACATTTGAAGAATCTATTTTTTTTGATATTCTCGGCAACTTCTTACCAATGGGAGTGCTGGTTTCTTTTCTTGTGCTGTTAATAAAATCATGTAGAGTGATGTTACCCATGCTTGGTCAGTTTTATATCACCTTTGATTTGGGTTAGGGTATATAAGGTAAAGTTCCTATGGTAAAAATATCTATGCTTGCTAACTTTCGTTTCCAAAAAAAACAGCATCTAAAAGACCCGGATGTTGGATAAAATCGGTGCGGAGCAGCATAAGTAAAATATGGCATTTTTGGAAAAAATCAGACCAGCGCTCAGTCACCTTGTTTTTAAGTCAAATAGAAGTAATTATGTGAAAATTTTGTTGTTAACGAGTAAACTATTGATTAAATATTATAGATTTAATTAAATCATGATATTTCTTGAATAATTATACTAACTATAAGTGAATAAGATGAGGCTGTTCAAAATCGATTTTCTAGCGATAACAGCAGGTGCTGACCGCATTTTTCATCTGCAAAATCAGTCAAGCACTTAAATGATCATAATTTTTTTTTCCGCAAGTGTTTGACGGATAGCCTTTAAAATAGACACAAATCACGAGGTTTCCATTTTTATTTACTAAATTTAGATGGGGTGGCCGAGCATTGGTAGTTGACTCTATACTCTCCCTTCTGTTATGAAATTAATGCATATAAACTACAGGTGATAGATGAAACAGTTGATTGGTTACCAAGATGTAAGGAGAAGTTGCCTCCCCTAGATACTCTACGAGATTGGAAAATTGTGGGTGATGTAAGTAAATTATAACATATTTTCATTATTTTTTTTTAGATTTTTCATATAGACCCACTCTTTCAAATTGTGAGTTTTATATTGATAGTGTTCCAAAATCGTAAAAAAATCAGTGGGACAGCTATCCAAAATTTTGAAAAATCTTTTACAAAGACTTTATCATCCTAAAAAGTACTTCATGAAACATTCTGAATTTGCTGCAAACAGAAAGCTGTGAATAGCCATAGTTACACTTCAAGTTCCCAATACATATAATTTCTGATTGTGAAATTTTGGTATTATTTTGTGAATTTTCATCCTTTTTTATATGCCCGACCCCCTGGCGTCCGTCTGTCTGTCCGTCTGTTAGCAATTTGGTTTCCGGAGCATAACTTAAGTTCCATTTGGTCCACAATATTCAAACTTCATACGATGATTGTCCATAATGGGTAGAAAACCCCTATTGATTTTGGGGTCACAAGGTCAAGGTCACTATTACCTTAAAACTGAAAACAGATCTTTTTTCTCTACTTTGTTTTCCACAATTATTCATAATATGATAATCATATGAAATATTCTCATGTCTTACAAATGCTTCATCTTAACTAAAAAAACCAACACTTTTGGGCATATAATGCTCCGCCTAGCGGTGCTCTTGTTCCATTATGGAAAATAAAAATAAAGACTAAGTACAAGTAAGAATGATAATGGAAACATGTTTATGTTATTTCAGAAAAAGAGAACATTGGATAATGAAAACAGTTTCTGTTCAGAAGATGTACTTAAAGGGGTGCTTAGTTGTAAAGTAAGTTGTGTATGATTTATTTATTGTTACTTCATTATTTGTTGGGTTTAACACAACCCATTGTATAGGTCCTATAACGAAATTCAGTCAACCTACTTACTGTTCCTGGAAAATTTAAATCTCTGGATTAAGCTAACATTGATACTGAAATCATTTCTGCAGCCATTCTTCCTCCCACCACTAAGTCTTAATCATGTTGGACAGTTGTCAGTCACTGACGGAAGTGAGCACCCAGCAACTGGTTAACAGCTGAATCCAGGTATTTAACTTTTCCAGGAACGGTGAGTTGGTTGACTGACCTATGTTATATGACTTTGCCGTTTTGACTTTTACTCCCTTGAGGTTTAACTATTGACTATTACACTCTTTATTTAAAAACCTTGGTCTGAAAAAAAAACATTATTATACCCCCGCTTCGAAGAAGAGGGTGGTATACTGTTTTACCCTTGTCCGTCCGTTACAAAATTTCCGTCGCAGTTTTCTCAGCAACTATAACATGCAGCAGCCTAATACTTTGCATATTGCTTCATCACATAGTCCCATGTGATGTAAAGCGATTTCATGCTCCTTGCTCATCTACTTCCTGTTTGTCGCATATTTTTAGATTTTTGCGGGGGTATCACTAGTGAGCATTAGCTCACAGATTTACTTGTTTGTTTACTCCTGCTTCAAGTCTTCAGATACAATGTGTCTACTGTTAGTGGCTTTTCGTAATTCTTTTTAGAACTTAGGTTCAATTTTAAAGAAAAAATTGGCTATATGAACAATATTTTCAATATTTTACTATATGTTAACAAATTTATATTGTATATATTACAGAGTATTTTTGATAATTTGGAACCTGAAGAAATGAGGAAAGCAAGAACTAGATCTAATCCTTATGAAACTATTAGAGGTGTCTTCTTTTTGAACAGGTGAAAAAACAACACTTTAATATTGTATATGTATAAATCCTTACTGTTGTGAAGGTGAACTTTCAATAGCCTTACACAAAAGGTTACTTAACTTATTAATTTGAGCAAGATTTCTGCTGAATTTGCTATAGACTGCTATGAATTCAATCCATGACAAAACTTGGAGCAGATCTAATATGATATTAAGTCTAGAAAAGGTGTTTCAAATACGTCTATTATGTTTGTATCTCCCTCAATGTTTTTAGGGAATTTTTGCATTCCTATCTATCACAAACAAGTATTGATTCAAATAGTGATTTAAACTGTAGAGGCTAATTTTGTTTAAGATAAGATAAAGAGGGCTTTATTTAACGTCACATATTATCAACAAATAACATGAACTATAAAGCTTTTGTGTTACCAACAAGGTATCCCCTTACAAATACTTACCTGACTACTTAACTTAATCTTCCTAGCAATAACCTTGTTTTGATGTAATATGGTGTTAAAAATAAATTCTTAGTCCACCATTAAACAGGGTTTGTACAAACTGGTAAAATCATGGAAAAATTATGGAATTTTGAATTTAGGGAAAATATGGAAAAGTCATGGAAGATTAGCAAACATCATGCAAAAAGTTTGATAATGTGTCATGGGAAAAACTACATGTATTTCATGTATATTTTGATGTCAACCCATAAATATAAATAAAAACATAAATTCAAACATACATGTAATTTGTAACTTTTAAATATTGGGTTAGAATCACACTTCTAGGTTTGAAAATGAGAGTTTTTTTACTACACTATTTTAAAAATGTATCTGTACCTGTTTTTGGGTGCTCCGTGTCTTTCTGCTGTATCATAGAAAACTGAAAAGAATCATGGAAAAGTCATGGAATTTGGTATTCAAAATCTGTTTGAACTCTGTTAAAGGAATATTTGTGTTCATTATAACCATGTTGGTCTACTTGATATCTACCAAAACAAAGCAAAACTTAATGTTTCTTAATATATTCTTAATTTTGTGGAAATGTACTTAAATATATGGCATCTATGTCACTAGGTCAGCTGACCTTTCTTTTGGTTTGACTTAGTTTATTTATTTTATTTTGTTTGTTTTAGCGCAGTAGCAACGCATTGTATAGGTCATATAACGGCCTCAAGCGCACCTAACCTAGCTTTCCTGGACCTTTGTCTATAAACAGTACTCACCTACCCTTCCACAAGGCCGGAAAAACTTCTCCATATACTTTATTAACAGAGGAAAATTGACATTATTGTAAAATTTTTATGGAAGGGTATAACTTCCCAGGTGGGATTTGAAACCCGACCCCCCCCCTCGGGTTGTCTGACTTAGAATGTATATTGTATTTCAGAGCTGCTATGAAGATGGCCAACATGGATGCTGTATTAGATTTTATGTTTACAAGTCCAAAATATGCTGATAAGGTAAGTAGATATTTGAATAAATTATATTTGTTGATTTACTTGATGTATAGTATAGTCATTTTTCCTGAATTGTCAAAGTTTTAAATATTTCAAGTTGACATTCTCTTACAAATTTATTAATATAAAATGGACAGGCTCGACGAGTCATCATTAAAACTCTTAGCTATTTACCTGTTTTATTCAATCTTAAAAAGTTTAGACATACCTGTATTGTAAGACAGCAAGCATTTTAATATACTAAGTCACTGTGAAACCATTTTTATATTTTGAAATTTAGAAAATGAACAATATTCACTTGCAGCCTATTTTGTGTCTACAAATGAAATTGTATCACATTTCAAAATGTTAACTATAACACTGCTTTGCATGTGAAGCATTTGTTTTCTTCTGTGTCTTCAACTTGTGTACAATAATTGAAAAAAATGAAGATTACAAGTAAAAAACAACACATTTATTGAAAACTTCATTTGCACAGTATTTTTATTGTTCTTGGATTTTGCAAAATAAAGTTTACAATCACATGCATTGGCCCAATACATCAAAAGAATTCTTTATTGGCCAGGTCATGTCAGGTTTTGAATATCAAAGGGCTGGAAAGTAGTTCTTAAACTAGGTTGCTCCGTTGGACAACCAGCTATTTACTTGCTTGAATCAAATGTTTACTAGCAGTAACTGGTTGCCCCAACCTAAATACAGGACATCAGGGATAATAGGATGCCCTTTAATATTGAGACATTTTCACTGTATACATGTACCAATATTTGTTTCAGAGACCTATGGTCAGATCTAATGATTTGTTATATTTTGCTGACATCTGTGCTGGACCTGGTGGATTTAGTGAATATGTTTTATGGCGGACTGAAGGGGAATCCAAGGGGTTCGGTCTAACATTAAGGGGTCAAAATGATTTCAAACTTGAAAACTTTTTTGCTGGACCCCCTGAAATGTTTGAACCCCATTATGGTATGGACAATTGTTTATTATTTCTGTTTCGTTAGCTTTAATGTAAATGCAACTCAATGCATAGGTTATATAAATACAGTCAGTCAACCTACTCACTGCTCCTGGAAAGGCTAAGTCTGTGGATTTAGCTGTTAACCAGTTACTAGGCACAAACTTCCCTCAGTGACTGACAACTGCCCTACATGATTTAGAATCAGTGGTAGGAGGGAAAAAGTCTTAAAGTTATTTTATGACCGAACTCCAGAAAAGAATATCCTGCCTGGGAGTCATACCTACAACTCATCAATTAGCTGTGTGATTCTGACTGAGCTAGCCAGACAGCTGCACAATTTTATCTTAAAATCAATGCTTCATTAAATTTAAAATTACTGTTCCCTGATTTGGCTTTAGTTTTAAGCTGGATTTTTCCACGAAAAATTTCAGGTTATAGTTTGGCAAAACCCGGGATGCAAGTGGCGGGCGGACGATTGGGCGGTCGGGCGTCTGGTGTCCTTAACATTTGCGTTAAGCTTTCTTTATGAAACATCATACAATGATTACATACCATGCCATGAACAGAATCAGACAGTAACCACAACTCGACCTGCCTTTATTATTGATTATTTCCCTTTGTAATTTTTGCATTAACGTTTTTAAATCCGGCTTTAATGTGGTTCCCACATTACATTTCTTGTTATTTTTTTTTTTTTTAAAACTTTAAGTTTAACCAAATCTAATGCATTTGTTAACTCAGTGTTTTACCAAACCTTTACCTTACATTGTTGCTATGTTTGTTCAGGTGTCGGCGGTAACGAAGGCGATGGTGATATATTTAATCCTGATAATCAAGCTGAGTTTATAAAATATGTTTTACAAAACACTAGAATTCATGATGAAGATTCTAGACATCATAATATAGAAACTGAAGGTGTACATATGGTCATGGCTGATGGGGTAAGTGGCACTTTTTTTAATTACTTGATCATTGATCGTGATTTTTATAGGGTATACTTCTAAAGAACAAGTTAAATCACGTAAATTGAAAAGAATATAGTTATTTATTGGTCATGAACCTGGGTCGGTAGCGCAGTTGGTAAGGGATCCTGGATTTCAAATCTTTTGATCAGAAGGGGTTACAGGTTCGAATCCCACCAATGAGGTTATACCCTTCCATAAAAAAAAAATTGACAATAATGTCAATTTTCCTCCATTAATACAGTATATGGAGAAGATTCTGGCCTTGTAAAAGGGTAGGCGAGTACTGGTTATAAAAAAGGGTCCTGGAATGCTGGGTTAGGTGCGCTGGACTCCATAAAATAGCCTAATAAATTATTTTGGCTTGGCGTTAAACCCAGTATAAATAAATAAATTTAACCCGGGTCGATAGCGCAGTTGGTAGTGCGCCGGGATTTGGATACTCGTGCCCGAGGGGGTGCGGGTTCGAATCCCGCCTGGGGAGGTTATACCCTTCCATGAAAATTTGACAATAATGTCGATTTTCCTCCATTGATTAGATAATATGGAGAAGTTTCCAGCCTTGTGGAAGGGTAGGTGAGTACTGGTTATAGACAATGGTCCAGGAAAGCTAGGTTAGGTGCGCTGGACGCCGTGAAATGACCTAAATTGTGTTGATACGGTGTTAACTCCAATAAATAAATAAATAAAATAAATAAATTAATTAATTGGTCATTCATCGGATTGACCTCAGCATTTAGTTGATTACATGTACCTCATTCTTATGAAAGGTTGGCCTAAAAATAATTTGATTTTGAAGTGGAATTTTTCTTAATTTTGTTGTATTTAATTATGCTAGTGTCATAAAATATGAAGTAAATCATGTTTTTATTTTGAAGTAAAGACCACCATAGCTATTGCAAAGTTGGCAGCTTCTGAGGATTTTTATGTCCAAAATGCTTAATTTTTAAAAAAAAAAAGAGGTCCCAATATTAAGATAATTCATTTATTAAGACTATCAATTTTGATGAAGTTGTCCGAAGCAAGGAAGATTGTATTATTCCTGCTATGTATGCAGTTCAGTTTGTTGGGTTCAATAATGTCTTGGTGGTTAGCCTCTAGGACATCTTTGATGCACTTAGATCAAGATTTCTGAGATTTTCCACACTTATACTGTGTAGACAGCAAATTAAAGCAGTCATCACCTTAACTTACCTGCCCATTGCCTGATACCAGTGAAAATTTATTCAAACTTATGAACAGTACTTATATATTCAAGCTAGTTGATTATTTAACATAATAATCAAGCTAGTAGTCGATAATGTAAGGAAATGAGTAATATAGTAGAATTTCCATAATGTGCCTAATGGGATGTCCCCCTGTGTTCATAATTCTGAAATTCTGAATTTTCAGCATCATGTAGATTTTAGAAAAACAGCTTTAACATATGGACATATAAGGATATTCTATTTAAGTAAATACTCATACTTATATTCTTTTCAGGGGTTTTCTGTAGAAGGTCAAGAGAATATACAAGAAATATTATCAAAACAACTGTATTTGTGTCAATTTTTAGTTGCCATATCTATATTGAGAACAGGTATGTGTCATTGCTGTAATAGTAGCTGTCAAAACTTATTTGAAGGTGCCCTGTTGCTGAAAAGCTGCCATATTTAACCCAATTTGTAAACAGATATCCTGTAGAGCATTGTCGTACAGGATCTCTACTTTCTCCGTGGAAGGTCACGTCGAGATGAACTTTGTGTCGACCAATCAATGCGTAGCTTTCATCTAGACGAAAGCACAATCCATTTTTGATTTAGTAATTTCTATTTTTAGACCAAGTTTTGCATGCTAATTTAACAGCGGTATTATTCTCAGTTTGCGATTGGACGGCTCATTTCAAATTGCGTGACGTAGACGATGTAAACAAGTTACGTATCATAACAATTTCGTCATGAATATTATGATGAGGAAAGGTCACCTGAACGTTACCATTTGTTTGAAAAAGGCCAGATCTAAAATAGCGAGTAGGCGAGCAGAAAATTTTAGATCGGGTTTTAATCAGATTGGTCTTGCAATGAATAGATAATGGACAATGTGTTTTTGACACTTGTCAGTAGTTTTTAGAATGTTACACACACAGTCTCTTATATAATCTATACAATCGGGGGTCTAGCTTGAACCAAATTTTAGGGAGAAGTGACGTCTCCCTGGACTTGAAATAGGGAGAAGTGGTGGGATTCTTGGGAGAAGTGGTGTTATGAATGAGAAAAGGTCATCTAAACGTGACCTTCGTTTGAAAAAGACCAGACCTAAATTAGCAATTATGCGAGCGGAAAATTTTAGATCGGGTTTTAATCAGATTGTATTTAACCCCAGTTTGAGAAGTTTTGTAAAACCTAGATTTGACACAATGCATCAATAAGCAATTAATATTTCTGACTTAGCTGGAAATTGGTTTTTTTGCCTTGTTAATGCTATGGATTTGGTTTTTTTTTAATTTGTTGTTGTTTTAATCAAATTTGCAACTTGGGTAAAGAGTCCCCTTGGTTATTGGCTGTAAGGAATAACGGTTTTATCTCAAATCCTATTACTATTGCAGTGCCAAAAAGTGCTGAGCAAAATGAGCAATTGTGCAATTTTAGCTCTTTTTCACCAACCAATTTGCACTTCAAATCATTGTATTTTCCCAGCTGATACTAAATGTGCTCAAACTTTTCAAAGCCTAAAAGTATGCCATCTAACACCATATTGCACCTTTTGGTTGCACCCAGTAACTTTGATGTCATTACGCGAATGACGTTGGCGTGTACGAGAGGTGTTCAACTTATATTTGAACAGATCTGAACTCTGATTCTGAAGCCTTTGACCGGATTGTTTCCTCTAAAAATTGCTTTTTATGTGTATTGTTATGTAAATAACCATGTTCTATGAAACAAAATTATTTAAACTTATGTTATCAAACATATTTATAGCATGTTAGTTGACCACCCCAAAACATTATTTTTTAGAGTTTTACCACATTTTTTGCTCTTAGACATGGTCTGTTGGATGTGATATAAATGTTATAATTACCTTTTTGTATCCCAATAGCATGTGTAATTTGATAAAACAAAATTACGTTTTTTAACAACAAAATATGCATTTTGTCATTTTAGCCTTTAGTCCGAAATCAGTGTTTGAGAGCATATATCATACATTCATTAATTTTACAAAGTAGATTTTTGAAATTTTTCAATTAAACATTTCCTTATTAATTAAAACTTAAACGTCCAAAGTGTGTAAATTGAAAGGAATGCAATAATCAATGATGTTTTAAGGGGTCAAAAAGTGATCCTCTATAGGGTAATTCAAAGACAAGTAAGAGAAAGTCGTCACAATTTCGTCAAATTTAGTATCGTATAAAACACTATATTTTCACTTTTTATAATTGAAGTTGCTAAATAATATAGTCATACACAAATTGCATAGACATTATTTGCTTAATAGTTGTAGTTACTTTGATATGGTCATGTTTAGAAGTATTTACTTTAGCTTTCATTGCTTGATATGACGTCACATAACATAAATATAAAAGCCTCATTCAAAGCCTGTGTAGAGGTTTCGAAGTAGAACTTTGGGAATGTTTGTCTTTATTACATAAACTAAACATATACATATATCAAATGAATTAGTAGATGCAGAAACATTCATAAATAATGTTATTTATCAGGTACTTGATCCAGCTCAACGTTCATTTAGATAATGTTGTTGTCAGGCAAATAAAATGCAATTTCACGCACATTTCGAACTGCAAAGAACACGAAGAAGTAGAAATATACATGAACAAATTGTGAAAGAAAAGATTTTGCAAAATCTTATGGGATAAAGATGAATAACAACTTCTAAATTGACCGTTTACTTTAGATATCGATATGTTCAAAACTCCAAAACTACGGTCCCTTCATTAATGTTTAATAACAGCCTTATGTTGTTTCAAAGTTTTAATTGTAATATGCCAGTCGATTATAGACAATCCACTTGTAACATATTCAAGTAAAATGTGGATATTTATTGTCAGAAATTGATTTTTATCCCATCAAAAAAGTGTTCAAATATAAGTTGAACACCTCTCGTATATATATGTAGTTGTCTTGTCTTAACGATGTTACACACATTCTATCTGAACTTGGCCTATCAGCAAATGTTTTTGTATATCTTAAGATTTGATGCTTTTCTTTTTTTTGTCAGTATATGTTCATGTGAATTTTAATTAGCTTTAGCACAAATTTCAACATACAAAATGTGTATTTATTCAAACAGAAAATGTGTTTACTTCCAATTTAAAGTTGTGGTTAATTTTAGCTGCGACAGAAATTCCGATCTCGTTCATTGAGTTCCGTGATTTTCGGTAGAGTCTTTTATTTGGTTCAAATTGTGAATTTCAAAATGGTTTTAGTATAAATTCTTGAGAAAATATTGAAGCTTTTTTGTGCGTGGGAAATGGTTTATACATTATTAAATGTTTGCATAAGTATGACAAAAACTGATTTCTTGTTAATCCTGTAGCAGTACCGTAATGATGTTAAATTGATGTTATTTTTTTATTTTCAGGTGGCCATTTTGTATGTAAATTATTTGATTTGTTCACGCCATTTAGTGTAGGCCTAGTGTATTTAATGAATCAAATATTTGAACAAGTTAGTATATATAAACCTGTTACCAGTAGACCTGCTAATTCTGAAAGGTTTGTCAATAATTTTACTATAGTTTTACAAGTAAAGACATTTACGGTGTAACCATTTATTATACCCCCACCACTATGTGATGGTGGCTATATAGGAGTCACTTTATCAATTTCTTCGTCTGTCCATCCCGAATGTTGTGCACTCAACTCCTTCTTTACTACTTGACCTATTTTCTTGACACTCTCATTGATGATAGATATTGGTGTCTAGTTGTGCATGAACGGGTCATAATTCGAAGTTCCAACCCGGGTCGATAGCGCAGTTGGTAGCGCGCCGGGATTTGGATACTTGTGCCCGAGGGGGTGCGGGTTCCAATCCCACCCAGGGAGGTTATACCCTTCCATGAAAATTTGACAATAATGTCGATTTTCCTCCATTGATTAGATAATATGGAGAAGTTTCCAGCCTTGTGGCAGGGTAGGCGAGTACTGGTTATAGACAATGGTCTAGGAAAGCTAGGTTAGGTGTGCTGGACGCCGTAAAATGACCTAAAGTGTGTTACTTACTTACTGGCGTTCGCATTTACACAATTACGCCAGTATTTACGATGAAGGATGTGGTCCGTCTCAGGTCCTCAACATCGCCATATAGCTTCTGTTGGAGGGTTGTTTCCTGAGGCCACGTCGCAGCTCGCTCCTGGTCGTGTCGTTTACATCTTTGGAGGACATGCTCTGCAGTTTGATCTTCTTCTCCGCACGGGCACTTTGGGGATTGTACGAGTCGGTACTTTTTGTACATGTGTGCATTCAGTCTGTTATGTCCTGAGCGTAGTCTGACCATTATCACTTGCTCTGGCCGGTTCAAAGAATGATATGCATCAGGGTCTTGTCTTGGCTTTGTTAGTGCTTTGATGATGGTGACTTTCTCCTTATACGTGACCTGGACATCTGGTTGCTCTGATTGTGCTCCTAGTTTAGCCAAGTGGTCAGCTTCTTCATTGCCCGTTATTCCGCAGTGTGCTGGTATCCACTGTAAGGTAACGTTGCAAGTGGTGCTGAGGTCATTCATTGCTCTGGCTAGGTCTGGGGATTTGTTGTTTGTCAGGGCTTCCAGGACTGAACGTGCATTGGTAAGAAAGACCACTGCAGAGACAGCTTCTGTCGAGTCTATAATGATGGAGACTGCTTTCAGTAGTGCTTCCGTCTCTGCTCTGTAGTTGCTGCAGTGCTTTCCGGTGGCCATATGGTGTGTTTCTCGACGGCCTGATGGGTGTTTGATGAGAATACCAGCTCCTCCATCTTTGATTGCTCTTGTGGCTGACCCATCTGTGTAAACATGGGTCCACTTGTCATGAGGATAGTCTTCATTGATACCTAAAGTGTGTTGACATGGCGTTAACTGCAATGAATAAATAAATATCGAAGTTTCATCATTTACTTTTGTTTTTTCTTGTGCACTCAACTCCTCCTTTACTTGTAATGGCACCTGACTGGCAATATCACAAGATTTTTTTATTTATACAATGTATACAACATTATATTGGTAAACGTAACTGTACCACTGATCAACTTTGAAATTCTTGGAAATTTCCAAATCTTGTGTTTTGAAATGTTCAATATTAAATGTCAAAGTTTTCTTGCTCAAGGAATCGAGGTAGGTTTTGATGTGATTTGAACCAATGTGGAGCTGACTATCCAATGATCACCAGTGAAAACAAGCTTCACATTCAAGGATGAAAATTATTCACAATAATTTCGAAAATATGGCGGTGCGAATGTTATATTATGACGTCATTTTGTGACGTATCTTCTGAAAAAACTCTAGTATGGTGTCCGTATTTCGCCATCAGGAATTTTCCAATTTAGCATGTTTTAAAAATGTGTTTATGCAAAATGTGCACATCCGATTTTATGTGTGAGCTTTTGAGATCATATCCTTTTGTGTAGAATTAATTTAATTTCTTTTGCAAGGACTTCAACCCCAAAAGTCAGTCTGATTAGCCTACAGCCAAATATCAGTCACTTGAATCCACTAATATATTCTTTTTAGCTCACCTAAGCACTGGGTTTTGTGTAAGATACCTTTAGAATCTAGTTCGCAGGTGAGCAGTCAAGGTTTTTAAATGCCCTCATATTCTATCATTATAAATATGATTTGTTTCAGATACATAGTATGTAAAGGTATGGTATCAAAGAGTGAAAAGGAACCTGTACGTCAATATCTTCATGAAATCAACTTAGATCTCAACAAATATTTATCATCTACATCTAAAAGTGATATCAATCATATTGTTCCCATGGAAACACTTCAAGGAGATAAAGACTTCTACAATTATATATGTGAATCTAATGACAGGTTTGTTATTATAGTTTTATACACTTGGGACATGGGGACTTGTACAGTATAGTTTCATTACTAGGTTAATCAAAGCGGATAGTCTTAATCATAGGCGACAGTCTCGTTTCCAAGACAAAAACACTTTATATACATGTACATATAAGTATATTGATTTTAGAAATGATATATTTTCAACTTGTGTATTTCTATTGCACAGATTTATGCTACGCTCCCCTCGCAGCTAGGGTTGTCGATCGTTGAGCAAGTGGCGATCCGATCCGAACCACAATTCATGTGTAGTGATTCACGAATCGAACCACGAATCACTCGTTAATGGAGAAGTATACAGAATTCATGTAATAAAAAGAGTTAATGAAGATTTATAGGAGTTTTTACTATAAGGAAAACCATGTCCATTAACAGACACTTTATGAGCATTTTCAATGATAACATTTTCTGTTTAATTGTGTATCAATCGAATTTTGACTCAAGATTGTTCCGCCCCTACATAAATTTAAGTTTACATTAGAAGTTCGACTCATTTTCAGTTGTAATTAAGCTGAAAGTGTTCTTTCATTTTTCCAATAAAAAGATCGCGATCTGACGATTTCGGACGTGAAGAATATTCGTACTCGATTTTCTGGTCGGGATCGCAATTATCCGAGTACTCGGATACTCGCCGCAGCCCTACTCGCAGCTCAGTGAATACATTACCAGACCTGTTTACTACTACGATTTCGCCGTAGTTTCTATGGATTTTGAAGTGTAATTCCGCAATACGGATGAGGTCGAAAAAACTACGTTTTGTGAAAAAAAAACGCGGTCGAAAACCGAAATCGATGGTCGAAATCTGCGTCAACCCGTCAATAGCTTATAAAATGTCGTAATAATGTTAATAAACATATGCTTAGCTCTAAAAAATTAAAAAAGATACATAACACATAAATATTGCCATAAATCATTATAAATTCAATAAAGATTATTGACCTAAATTTTCACACGTATTCTCCCGCGATTGTAAGCAACATACACCATAGCGTCAATTAGTCAAACTGATCATAAACCGCAATTTAAATAACGGGGGGGGGATAAATGTGAAGTAGCATAGCGATTAAAAATAAATTATTGATTGTTTTGTTACTAATTGACGGTCTATTGTTAATCCAGATAAGAGTTGTGAGACCGCCCGTGGCGATTACATGCCAATTACATGTTAATTAAACTTAATTGTCGGTCACACGCTGGGAGATTAACTCGCGGACTAAAGTATTCAAAAGGATGACATAAAATCGATAATGCAGTCGCCAAGTTATGTTTTACACGCTTGATGACGTTCGCATATGCATATACCATAAGTCAGAGAGTATAATGTTATTAGAAAGAAAAAAGAACATGTCAATTTATTATAAGACGTTCCACGATATCGGGGATTTAGTTTAACCGCGCGTGCGTGAAAACAAGTTAAACTACATTAAATCACATTACTTGTAGCATCGTTTGTTAAATAAAGACGGAAACAAAAAGACAATAAGCCTTTTAATCACGAAGGAAGTTTCATATGAAATAGCAATCAAGCGCGGGTCGCGAAAATATATGACAATACTTCGAATTGGTTAAAGCGATTACATTACGTATAAAACAATATTATATCATACACAATAAGCTTTTATAGAGATAAACTGTAACACTATTGTTCGTTTTCATGTTTATTAAAGAAAATTTTCGGAAAAATCGTCTTCGTTAAAATGGGGAGAAGTGCTGTTGTCAATGTTGGTTAATCCTAGAATAATGCCCAATAATGAAAATCATGTCTATGAAATGTCCAAAGGTATTTCTTTTCAATCACAAGTCTAAGAAATAATTTGATGATAAAATAAACATAGATCAATGTAGGTTATAATAATAGATCTAGAGTTGTTAAAAGATTTTATAAAAACATTTATGATGACATGACTCCTAGTTGAAAACATGTCAGAGCAAAGAGAAAATATTTTGAAACAAAATTAGATTTGAGCAAGCCATTTAGATCTTCATTTGCTGAAACATGTAGTTTTTAATTATACGCCCGTTTTGAAAAAACGGTCGTATTATGTTATGCTGTTGTCCGTCTGTCCGTCTGTCCGTCCGTGGACAATTGCTTGTCCGGATGATAACTCAAGAAAGGATGAACCTAGGTTCCTCAAATTCTATGTGTTGATAGCCCTTGGGTGGAGGAGGTTCCCTATTGATTTTGAGACCCCAGGGTTAAAGGTCAAGGTCACTGGGACTTAAAATAGGTAAAACTTGTCCGGACAATATCTGAACCACCAATGTACCTAAGTTCACCAAATTTAATGTAAGAGTAGCCCATGTGTCAAAGATGTTCCCTATTGGTTTTGGGGCCCCTGCGTCAAAGGTCAAGGTCACAGTGGCATCATATGGGAAAAAAACTTGTCCTGACAATAACTTAACAACCAGTCTACCTAGGATCACCAAATTTTATGTGAGAGAAGCCCATGTGTCAAGGATGTTCCCAATATGTTTTGGGGCCCCTGGGTCAAAGGTCAAGGTCACAGGGACATCAAATTGAAAAACCTTGTCCGGCCCATAACTCAACAACGCCTGTACCTAGGTTCACCAAATTTTATGTAAGAGTAGCCCATGTGTCAAAGATGCGCCCTATAGGTTTATGGGGCCCCAGGTTCAAAGGTCAAGGTCACAGGGGCATTATATGGAAAAACTTTGTCCGGACAATAAATGAAACACCAATGTACCTAGGTTCACCAAATTTCATGTGAGAGTAGCCCATGTGTCAAGGATATGCACTATTGATTTTGGGGCCTCTGGGTCTAAGGTCAAGGTCACATTGGCATCATATTGAAAAACATTGTCCGGGTAATAACGCACTAATGACTGTACCTAGGTTCACCAAATTTCATGTGAGAGTAGCCCATGTGTCAAGGATGTACCTTATTAGTTTTGGGAAAACAGGGTTAAATTTAAATCTTAAACCAGAAGATATCAAATTACCAAGCTGTGACTTCAAATGTTCTATCAATATGTTTATAAAGTCAAAATGGCAAACAATGAAACACTTGTCCAGACAATAACTGAACCACCAATGTACCTAGGTTCTCCAAATTTTATGTGAGGGTAGCCCTTGGGTAAAGGTTATGCCCTATTGGTTTTGGGGCTCCTGGGTCAAAGGTCAAGGTCACAGGGGCATCATATTGAAAAACCTTGTTTGGACAATAACTCATCAACGACTGTACCTAAGTTCACAAAATTTTATGTGAATGTAGCCCTTGTGTCAAGGATGTTCCCAATAGGTTTCTGGGCCCCTGGGTCAAAGGTCAAGGTCACAAAGACATCATATGGAAAAACCTTGTCCAGACAATAACTGAACCACCAATGTACCTAGGTTAACTAAATTTTATGTGAGAGTAGCCCATGTGTCAAAGTTATGCCCTATTGGTTTTGGGGCCCCTGGGTCAAAGGTCAAGGTCACAGGGGCATCATATTGAAAAACATTGTCCATGTAGTAAATCAACAATGACTGCACCTGAGTTCACCAAATTTCATGTGAGAGTAGCCCATGTGTCAAGGATGTGTCTTATCAGTTTTAGGGAAACAGGGTCAAGTTTAAACCTTCAACCAGAAGATATCAAATTACCAAGCAGTGACTTCAAATGTTCTATCAATATGTTAATAAAGTCAAAATGGCAAACAATGAAACACTTGTCCAGACAATTACTGAACCACCAATGTACCTAGGTTCATCAAATTCTATGTCAAGGTAGCCCTTGTGTCAAGGATATGCCCTATTGGTTTTGGGGCTCCTGGGTCAAAGGTCAAGGTCACAGGGGCATCATATTGAAAAACCTTGTTTGGACAATTACTAATCAACGACTGTACCTAGGTTCACAAAATTTTATGTGAATGTAGCCCTTGTGTCAAGGATGTTCCCAATAGGTTTTGGGGCCCCAGACCCAAAGGTCAAGGTCACAGAGGCATCATATGGAAAAACCTTGTCCAGACAATAACTGAACAACCAATGTACCTAGGTTCACTAAATTTTATGTGAGAGTAGCCTATGTGTCATGGTTATGTCCTATTGGTTTTGGGGCCTCTGGGTCAAAGGTCAAGGTCACAGGGGCATCATATTGAAAAACATTGTCCGTGTAGTAAATCAACAATGACTGCACCTAAGTTCACCAAATTTCATGTGAGAGTAGCCCATGTGTCAAGAATGTTCCCTATTGGTTTTGGGGCCCCTAGGTCAAGTTTAAACCATCATCCAGAAGATATCAAATTACCTAGCAGTGACTTCAAATGTTCAATCAATATGTTAACAAAGTCAAAATGGCAAACCATGGAAATAATGCTATATTTAATAAGTAACATGAATTTAGTTCACCAAATTTTATGTGAGGGTAGCCCATGTGTCAAGGATGTTCCCAATTGGTTTTGGGTCAAAACTGGGTCAAAGATTGAGGTCACAGGGGCATCATGTGGACAATCCTTGTCCAGACAATAACTTAATATGTAATGTGTTGATAGCTCTTTGGTATTGGATGTTCTCTTTTGATTTGGAGACCCCAGGGTCAAAAGTCAAGGTCACAGGGACTTAATTCATATTGAAACATTTTCGGGACAGTAACTCAATAATGATTGTACCTTTTATTTAAGGGGAGCCTTAATGTCTAGCATATGCCCCTTTGGTTTTAGGTCCCTGGGTTAAAGGTCAAAGTCACAAGAAAAATCATGAGGAAAAACCTTGTCCAACAACCAACTTTACCTAAGATCACCAAATTTTATGTATCAATACTCTTTGTGTCAAGGGCGAGAACTTTTGGTTCTGAGGCCCCAGGGTCAAGATCACTGGAAGTTTGTATGGGAAAACTTTGTGTCGGTGATAACTCAACCATGGCTGTACCTAGGTTCTCAAAATCTTTGCTTTGGATAGCCCTCCAGTTAAGGATGGGACCTATTCTGAGATCCCAGGGTCATTGGTCAAGGTCACAGGGACTTCATATGAGATAGAACACAGCATGGACTGCACACGGGCGTATAATGCCCCGCCCAGCGGAGCTCTTGTTGTCTATAGCAGCTTATCTTTTCATATATTTGGCTGCTGTTTTACACTGCTAATAACAATCCACAGAAGCAATCCATTCCCGGGATAGACAGTGTTGACACTAAGAAAGGCTAATTTAATATGAACTCAGTGCAGCATAAGACACCTACTCTGTTAAAACCTGCAAATGACGGAACACCACTTCTCCCAAGAATCCCACCACTTCTCCCTATTTCAAGTCCAGGGAGACGTCACTTCTCCCTAAAATTTGGTTCAAGCTAGACCCCCGATTGTATAGATTATATAAGAGACTGTGTGTGTAACATTCTAAAAACTACTGACAAGTGTCAAAAACACATTGTCCATTATCTATTCATTGCAAGACCAATCTGATTAAAACCCGATCTAAAATTTTCTGCTCGCCTACTCGCTATTTTAGATCTGGCCTTTTTCAAACAAATGGTAACGTTCAGGTGACCTTTCCTCATCATAATATTCATGACGAAATTGTTATGATACGTAACTTGTTTACATCGTCTACGTCACGCAATTTGAAATAAGCCACCCAATCGCAGACTGTGAATAATACCGCTGTTAAATTAGCATGCAAACCTTGGTCTAAAAATAGAAATCATGAAATCAAAATGTGATTAATAGTGTTTTCGTCTAGATGAAAGCTACCCATTGATTGGTCGACACAAAGTTCATCTCGACATGACCTTCCACGGAGACCGTAGAGATCCTGTACGACAACGCTCTACAGGATATCTGTTTACGGAGATTGATGCAAGACTGTCCAACATCTTTGCATTTCGACATTTAAGATTTCTATATTTAAAAACCATGTGGTAGTCATGCTATTTAAACATTTATGTATCTTGTCTAAATATAGAAATATCAGTTTGCACCTAGTATTTAAGCAGAGGTAGAAAGTGAATGAGTGAATCTTTCAAACCGATGCATTGGAGAGTAAGGTTTATGCATGAATGTATACCTAAGGATTTGCACTGATTTTAATGGAAAAATAAACAATTTTACCCTTAATGATTAAAAACAGTAAATAATAACACTATGTGTTTGTGTACTATATTAAAATATAGCTGATTTTGTGTTAGATTAAGAATGAAAATACACATGTGCCTATGTTAGAATGAGGTATGATAATTCAATTTAATTTATAATTCAAATTATGTTTGGTCTATCTATTTTTGATGTATGTTGTTGATATCTTATGCATTTCAGCCTTGGGAATATTCAGATATTGAATTTACAGAAAATCAAAGCTTTTACACAAAACACGTAAGTCTTTCATTAGCATATTGTTTTTGGAACGATGTCCTAAGACATCGTTCCAATGGTAACAAGAAAGTATAAGATTACTCTTTCTACGCTTCAACAATTTTCAACATAGACAAAGAGGCGTAGTTCAAGCGTGAAACTCATTAACATCTCATTTAAATGTAATACAACACTGGCTTGTGTTGTCGCTCTTGAAACTCTTCAGGAAAAGGGAGGTTACTCTCAGGACATACAAATTTTGCAATGGAGACGGGACAACTCAACCCGTAGACAACTCAGACCGTGACAACTGCAAAGATTACTTGTTGGAGTAAAAAGGGCCTACGATGTTTTTGACAATGCCTGTTATATGCGTAGCATAATTACATCATTCGATAGTTATAAACAATATTAAATGATCGTATTATATTATGATACTTATGTCAATACATTAAGGGCGATTTTGGTAGTTTTTGTGCGCACCGTTCTGTGCATATCTAAAACACGACGTCAACGTTACAAATAAGGCAGTGGCTAGAGTTACGGTACCGTAACTCTAGGCCAAGGTTCTAGAGTTACGGAAGTTCCGTAACTGTAGACAACCCTGCCAGGGTTGGCTAGAGTTACAGAAGTCAAATAACATGCGTATTTTTCAACTTTAAAACGTCGAAAAACTTGTTTAAATTCATTATTACTCGAAATAAACAAATATTTACCGACGTAACTTATCCAATTGTTATTACACCCGCCATTTTGGATATGACTAATACTCTTACCGGGTGTTTAATATACGGCGATATGACGTTGTCGTCTTCAAAGTGTCACATTAAAAGTTTATTTGAGCGATTTTAAGTTATAGAGTTTGATTATAATTTGGAATGAATATGTATAATTTTGTACGGAATTTTAAGCAAACTTTTATAGGAAATAGACGATTCTTAGAGTAATGTTAATTGTGAATAAATTGCAAGTGCAAAACGTTAATTTGACTTAAATTTCGAGAACAAAAATGGGAATGTAGCTTGATGCAAAAGAGCTTAGTACTTGGGGGAAACCTTAAATGAATTGTTAGAAAGTCGATGTTTTTGTGAAAAAAATGCAGCTTGTCATTCCACACCAAATCTTTAAAATTTTAACGAAAATATTAACGATCTCGTTAAAAAATACCCATTGATAACCAAAAAGGAGAAGTTGTCAGCTCCTTGTGGTTAAAGAAAATAGTCCAGAATAATCTTTGGTTTGGTGAGATGGCTGCTGTACGTGACCCTAAAATGTGTTGATGAAAATTAATTCTTTGACTGGTTTATTTTGTTTGATAAAGTAAGATAAACCTTGCCATGAGCAAACCACTTGAGAAGTCTAGTGCTATCCTTTTGTTAAATTCTGTTAATTGATACTAAATACATTATTTTATAGATGATATACATAATTATATATTCTTTAATCAAAAACTAAGTTCAGGACATCGTTCCTCCAGCACTCCAGTGCTTTGATTTGTTTTTTGCATTTGTCAATATAGTTTTAAGAAGAAGGGATCAAAATTTAATATGAGAGAGAAAACTGCATTATCATATC
This sequence comes from Mactra quadrangularis, assembly GCA_025267735.1. Taxonomy (NCBI): domain Eukaryota; kingdom Metazoa; phylum Mollusca; class Bivalvia; order Venerida; family Mactridae; genus Mactra; species Mactra quadrangularis. The sequence continues at coordinate 11,246,285 of CM046301.1, read as the reverse complement.
TCTACCGTGACTAGTTTCATCCATTGATACTACTTAGAAATAAATTCAATCAAGAAAAGGAATTTAGTGAACAAAAATAGTTTGAATATTTATTAATTTCATTGATTTATGAAAGGTGAGTTAGGACTTCACGATATATACACACATTATATTGACGACAGCATAAACAATTAACTAAAACAATGTCTCAGCAATTTAATTCACACAGTTGAAAATACTTCTGAAATAAAATTCAGCTCAAAAGTAGCTTGCCACATAGATTGTCCCCTGTAACTGTATTTGCTTCATAAAGTGTGAACCCGGGTCGATAGGGCAGTTGGTAGCGCGTCGGGATTTGGAATCTCGTGCCTGAGGGGGTGCGGGTTCGAATCCCACCCGGGGAGGTTATACCCTTCCATGAAAATTTGACAATAATGTCAGTTTTCCTCCATTGATTTGATAATATGGAGAAGTTTCCGGCCTTGTGGAAGGTTAGGTGAGTACTGGTTATAGACAATGGTCCAGGAAAGCTAGGTTAGGTGCGCTGGACGCCGTATAATGACGTAAATTGTGTTGACACGGTGTTAACTCCAATAAATAAAATAAATAAATAAAAGAAATTCATAAAGTGAGCTTTATTCATTTAATTCAGTCTTCATTTTATATTTACAGAAATTTATATGAACATAGACAGACTGATGTTAGAGCAAAATTGTTAGATAAATGGAAGGTATGTGTATTTTACATAAGTTGTATTTAAAAATAAAGTTGAGAGGATAGGGTAGATACTACACTGAACTTCTTATTAGGCAATTCTGGAGCAATGTGCATAAGGAAATCTCTATCTAGTGCTTTTAAAAAGCATATTTTGTATTAGTAATATGCACCAGTTTTGATTCACTGTAGCAAAACCACAATCTCCGTAAACAGATATCATATAGACCGCTGTCTGACAGGATCTCTAAGGGTCGCTTGGAGAGTCACGTCGTAATGACCTTTGTGTTGACCAATGAATTCAGAAGAAATTTCGGATTAAGATCAGGTTTATATCAGATTGCAAAAACAAGGTTTTAATTGTTTAAAAAATTAACTGGTAATATTGATATATTTCCCAATAATAAGCAAATGTATTTTCCAATCAGTTGATTTTTATTTAACACGATCTATATACCGTATAACTATTCCACAAAGAAACCTTAACCTTCTAATAATGTTAAAACATATAAAACTTATAATCTAAAACTCTCCAAAAAAAGCATTTTTTTGGCGCAGCTGTCTAAGCCAACTTTTGACCTATATTTCAATCAATACAATTTGCTCTACCATAGCTGTTTGTCCAATGAAAATCATTTACGGTATAAAGAAATGGATAAAACACATGACACCATTGGCTATTTGTGATAAACTGGTGCGTAGCACATACAGTAGCTGCTGACTATTTACTCTGTGTATAATGAGTGACTCACTGTGCTAAATGATCACTCATTCGTCGTGGTACGCCCCTTGCAGCATAACTTAACTGCAAATATGACTATTATTTTAATTGGGCCAACCAAATTAAGCATCTTTTATGTAGCAACGGCTTTGGGTACGTCTGGGATAACCAATACGTTGAAAATGAACATTTGTTTTTATATACTTTTACCCAACGACTTAAAGATAAGTTTCTCCAAGAATGGTATAGTAAACTTGAATCTTCTTCTGCTCTTCATTTGTATAAACAAATAAAACCATCATTTGATAAAGAAACATATATTGACATTCTGTATATACGTAAATTCAGACATTGTTATGCACAACTTAGATCTGGTTTACCGCATCTTGAAGTTGTAAGAGGTAAATACTATAAAAAGCCTAGAGAATCTTGTATTTGCATGATATGTTCGACAAGCCGAATCGAAGATGAGTTACATTTTATATTAATTTGCCCTGTATATTCTGATATCCGGCAGCTATTCATTCCTTCAAAATTTTATATTAATCCATCAATAAACAAACTGAACATCCTATTATCTAGTAAAAACCAGACCATTATAAGAAACCTTGCCTTTTATATATGTCATGCAACTGCAAGAAAAATGATGGTTCTAAGGCTATAACTTTAATACCAATATCATTATTTTACTATAAAAACGTGTATGCATGTAACTATGTATGTATATATAACCCTACATATATTCGTGTACGCGTTATTAGGTATATTATATAAATTGCTAGTTTGCAAACTTTCATACTATAATTCATATCATTGTCATCTGCCATTGTTGTTTACCATGTACATTATGTTCACTTTATAACTTGTTGTACTTGTTATGGGCTGGAGGCCTGATACAAATAAACATGTTGTTGTTGTTGACTCAGCGCACGCTCGGAATGGTTTTCATTTCGTCATATGTAGGCCGCCATTGAGCATTTCTAGGTTACATACCACTAAATAAAATCCTTCTTTGTTGTATATAAAAAGTCTCATTTTCAATGACAAATTACACTATGACCAAGGTACGTAAGATACCCCAAACCATATATAGGCTGAAAGATCTATCTATTCCCCTCAAAATGATCAGTATTAGAAAAAAAGTTACGTTACTTATAAGAAAATAAATTTCAATTAAAAGTTCCTACCCTGAAAATGTCCTGGTTTTTAACTCTTCACCAGCCGTACAGAGTCATCTCCCCTTTTAACCAGTTTTCGCGACTAAACAAACCAGATCCATTGAATTTTTGCATACTTTCATAGGAAAAGCATTGTCAAAGACATACATACTCTTCAATATTAAAAAGCACCACAAATGAGGTATCCATGCACTCTCAAAAAATAAATAAGGACTATGTCACATTTTCTACTTCCGGTAAATGCTCACTTCCGGTTACCATTTAGTGGTATGTAACCTTCTATCAAATTGTTTTATGTTTGCCAGAAAAGTAACATGAATTGTTTGGTCATTCTGGAAAGAAGTGATTTTTAATCGAAAATCCATGGCATTGTTATTGAAGATGTTTTTAATTTTAGAATCAGACAGATTTTCAAAATTGACAAATCAGCGGAGTGGCAATATATTCGGACAAAAATTGTCAGTTGAGGCTTAATTGCAATTTCGGACAAACTACATTTGACCTATAGTTAATACATGTACGCCGTGCATGACCAACATTTATGCTTCAAACCATTGAAAATGAACCCAGCAGAGCGCCGAATGTCTTTTTTTTAAGATATTTCTTTTTGTGTCCTTTTGACTTTCGTCACTGACTGATACTTTCTATACTTGGTTTTTTATTCAGGTACCAGATGAAGTACGCAGGGCACCACAAAAAAGCCGTCCAAATGAAAAAGTTAAAGATCTTGTTAAGGTATATTGATTTGTCTGATCAGCACACTAGACATCCTAGGCTTTTTTTCAGTAGTTAGGGAAAGGGCCTGGGTCCTTTTTATATAGAACATTTGGGGGAAAACTTATCGTAATTACATAGATAGAGGAACAAAAACCCAAGTTAAACTCCGAATTTGGGGAAAACTGCATGATTTTAAAGACATTTCACAAGGCAAAGGCGCCTGTAAATGGCCCCTGATATGGCAATAAAGGTCTGACATCATTCTCTATTATGATGTACAGTTTCATGTCTTCAATGGAAAATACTGCTGGTGACAGCTGAATAATTTTGTTGTGTAGTACTTAGTAGCATTTTTAGCTCGACTTTACGAAGTTATGTAGAGCTCTCCTACTCGCCCCGGCGTCGGCGTCCGCGTCCACATTTCTGATTAAAGTTTTTGTGCAGTAAAATACTTTCTTCTATATCTTTGTTATTTCTTAAGATATTAACTTCAAACTTTAAATATATGTTCCTTACTATCAACCACATCTCATGTGACAAGGTCCATAACTCCAAACACATTTTTTTAAGAATTATCTCCCCTTGAACTGATTGAAGTTTTTGTGCACAGATTAAAGTTTTGTGCAGTAAAATACTTTCTTCTGTATCTTTGTTATTTCTTAAGATATTAACTTTAAACTTTAAATATATGTTCCTTTCTATCAACCACATCTCATGTGACATGGTCCATAACTCCGAATGCATTTTTTTCAGAATTATCTCCCCTTGAACTTAGAGTTTTTTCTTTAAAAAATGTTTGTTTTTACTGCAACTGTTTTATTTCTTTAGGTATTGATTTCAAACTTTAAATATATGTTCCTTATTATCAACCACATCTCATGTGACAAGGTTCATAACTCCGTATACATTATTTTCAAAGTTATCCCCCTTGAACTTATAGTTTTCTTTTATAAATATTTGTTTTTACTGCAACTGTTTTATTTCTTTAGGTATTGACTTTAAATATATGTTCCTTATTATCAACCACATCTCATGAGACAAGGTTCATAACTCCAAATATATTTTTTCAGAATTATCTCCCCTTAAAATTAGAGTTTTCTTTAAAAAATGTTTGTTTTTACTGCAACTGTTTTATTTCTTCAGGTATTGACTTCAAACTTTAGATATATGTTCCTTATTATCAACCACATCTCATGTAACAAGATTCATAACTCCTTATACATTTTTCAGAGTTATCCCCCTTGAACTTATAGTTTTTTATTTTTTTCTCTTTTTTTTCTTTGAATTTGTTAAGGTTATATTTTCAAATTTTAAAATATGTATGTTCCTTATCATCAACCACATCTCCTGTGACAAACACTTACTAAGTCGAGCATGCTGTCTCCTCTGACAGCTCTTGTTTAAAATTAATTTCAATTTTTGGGATAATTTTGTTTAGTATAGCAATATTTTGCTGTGTTACCATTAAAATTAATACTTAATCCTTGTTTCACAGCCAGTTACTGTGTTAAAGAAAAAATGAACTGAAAACATTAATGTGAATAGACAATCCCAGTTTATTCATAGTGATTATGTGATTTGATAATATTAAATTGTTATGTCTTAATTTTGGCCTTTTAAAGATGATTCTTATCATTTATGACAATGTTCATACAGAGCCTTGAAAGTCCTTGAAAAAGAGTTTTGACTTAAAGGTCCTTGATTTATACGTTACCTTGAAAATGATGAAAAAGTAATTGAATTTCACTAAAAATCCTTGAATTTTTTATCAATAACCTTGAAAATACATGTTTGTAGTAGACGTTTAAAGAGGTGCGCATCTGTGCCATTGGAGCATAAAAATATGGACAAAATTGCGCCAAGTGCATTTATGTTTTTCTAGTGAATTTGAAACTTTAAAATCAAGTATTAGTGCATCATTTTCATGTTTATGAAACACCTATTGTTGTGACCACAGAATTCAATTTAGGTAATGTTTGGAAAAAATGCCTTGAAAATACAACTTTAACCTTGGAAAGTGCTTAAAAAGTCCTTGAATTTAGGTACGAGAGTATCATACGAACCCTGTATTTAGAATAATAATTTTGTCCAATTATCATCGGGTTTAGATTTATATAGAACATACAAAATAATAAAACGTGTTTGGGTAAACATTTAAAAAGGAACAATCCATTTCAGAGGTAGGCAGTATTGAAAATAAAAGTTGTATAATTTATTTTAACAAAATTAATGTGGCAGATAAAGCACCACCCCTTGGTCAAACATGCTTGTAATGGTAGACCGCTTTATCATTACACCAAAAAGACACTCGTTAAACATATTAAAGTTTTATATGTTATTGTCGTCATGAGCATCCCCTGTGGTGGATGAGTTCATTGTATTGTTTATATACAGTGGGCTTTTTTGTACCAACTAGGGCTGTCACGATAAACCGGTATACCGGTATATTGCAATACACAGCTGCTGCAATACATACCACAGTACGATTTTAATGTACCGATATTTGGCGATATTTTTATATTTCATTAGAAAAATCTTCCCTTTGCAAAATAACAGTAGCGAAACGTCAGTTTTTCCATTGTTAATTCCATCTAACCTGAGGTTGCAAGAATTTAAACAATTGGTGCGCGTCTCAGTCTAAAATGACTGTAAATACTTACAGAGGCTAGATTCTATCAGTAAATGCAAATAAGATTTGCAATTTTTCTGCTAAATACAGAGGAGGAACAACTTATCTAAAAGCCCACAATATATCGTGGTACGTATCGCGCTACGATGACAGCGTATTGCAATAAATCGCGGTACGCTTCTGGCATATTGTGACAGCCCTAGTACCAACTATTCTTAAATGTTTGTTTCTGTATCTGTATTTATTTCAGGATGACATGAGTTATTTTGATCATGTTGTAGACAAATTAAGTTTAGAAAATCTTAAAGAAATAAAAAGTGTTTATGATTATAGATGTCTTGTAACTGGGGATGTTCCAGAAAAACATGTCTTTATATTAGGACTAGGGGTTAGTAGAATTTTGTGTTGAATTTGTTGACTGTTTGGCTCAACTAGTTCGGGAATACTTGGGCTAACCCAGTTGTGCGTTCCACTTCAATCAATAAGATAGGTTTGATAAGATTTATTTTGACTCATCAAGACTGTATAACAAGATGTCATAAGCTCCTGTTTTTTCGTCTGCTTATACAAACTGTATCTAGAGTTGTTAGTCAGTATATTTTTTTAGTTTTTTTTTCAATGAAAAAAATCAGCTTATATTTTGGTGAAAACTGGACGGTCAGGCGGGCGCCTGGTGTCTTTAACGATTGCGTTTAAGTTTTTTCTTTACCATATGTTTCTGCCATTTATTGTCAGATCTTTATGAAACTTCATACAATGTAACATACCATGTGATGTACAGAATGAGAAAGTAACCACAAATTTACCTGGCTTTACTATTTCCCTTGGTATCTTTTGTATTAAAGTTTTTAATGTGTTGGATATCTCTGTCATTTATGGTCAGATCTTGATGAAAAACCGGCGCCTGACGCCTGTGATAAAATCTAGTTACTTTATTGGTTAGGGCTATAAAAGAGTCCGTTCGTCTTTCTGTTCGTCCCGAATCCTTTCCAGGCAATAATGCTACTATGGATCGATGGATTTTAAAATTACTTGGAACAAGTGATAACTGTGACTAGACGGTGTGTCCCCTGCGATAACCATGTCAATACTTCAAAGGGCTTGGCCAATTTATTAGGTCAAAGGTCAATTTTTAAAAAAATGGGTTTTCCAGGCAATAACTCCACTACAGATTGAAATGTATTTAAAATGATATAGCACAAATGTTTACCTTGTTTAGACAGTGTGTCGCCTTTAACAACAGTGTTGATAATTTAAAGGGTGTGACCAATTTATTGGTCAAATGTCATACCCCTTCAAGATGGTGCCAGGTGGGGGATATTCATCACTTCTGTGACAGCTCTAGTTGTCAATGTTTTATATTATAGCATTATGTAAAGTACATATTTTATGTTATATTTAGAGAACTGTTGTATATCAGAGGGTTTGCTCACCAAAGGCATACTGGATGAAATTACAAGACAATTTAAAGTTAGAACTTCCCAAGGATACTTTGTTAGAGGCTGAAATAGTTACGGAATACAAGGGAGAGGTAATAATTGTAGATTTATTGTGAGCAGAGTCTAACTGGCAACTGTTTAGCAAACCTGAAATGCATTTCAAAATGAAGTCACCGAAGTAATGTTAAAAGCTATTTTGAAGGCTTACAAATGTCTCCAAACTTTTGGTGGGCATACAGTATAAGTTTTCCATAGCAACTGCCGCGACTGTGGCGTATTGGTTAGCATGTCTGACTTCGAATCCGGAGATCGCGGGTTCGAGCCCGGTTGCAATAGGTCATACCCTATTCATGAATTGTCGGCCTCGTGGTAGGGTAAGTTAGTACTGGTGATAGAAAGTGTCCAGGAAGCCTATGGAAGGAAGAGCTGGCTGTCGTATATTATGACCTAAATATGTGTTCTTACGATGTTAAAAAAAACTAAACAAACAAATCCATAGCAACTACCTGTAGGGTTTTATTAATTACAAAATGTTATTACTTATGACTTAGTCCTACCCGGCTAGCTCAGCTGGTAGCACACAAGTCTACTGATCGAGGGGCAGTGGTTTCTATTCCCGGGGGACATACTTTCATGGAGCTTGGTCATGAAATTATTTTTACTGCCATTCTCCCTCCTACCAATGATTCTTAATCATGTAGGGCATTTGTTAGTCACTGACAAAGTTATGTGCTTAGTAGTTGGTTAACAGCTAAAGCCAGAGATTTAGCTTTTCCTGGAGGAGTGAGTAGGTTGACTGACCGCTGTTATATGACCTTTACAATGTGTTGCTACTGCATAAAAACCCAACAACTAACAAACAAACAAACTTACCATTAGCTGAGTAAACTTGCTTTGACTATGTTTAAACTAAGCAACAGTAAAGTAAGTGTATTGCTACCTAAAGGTACCTACAACATGGAGATTTTCTATCCATTGGTTGCAACATGGTGGTGTTAGTGTGCAAAATTGTTTTTGCTACTTGAATACATTTGGTAAAGTGTGTGCCTAGTAGTTTGTTAACAGCCAAATCTAGATATTAAGCATAAATCCAGAGATTTAGCCTTTTCAGGAACAGTGAGTAGGTTGACTGACTGCCGTTATAAGACCTATACAGTGTGTTGAGGAGGGGTCTAACCCAACAAAAAGGAATACATTTTTAACACTGGCATTTTTGAAGGCCACAGTTTTGGTTTTGCTACCATGAAGAAAAACTGTAGCAATAACTACTGTGATAGCTTTATATTGTGTATCATTTGAGTATTAAGTTTTAGAATTTTTGTACTAGCTACGTACCATCCATATTGTCCTGGTTCGAGCGGCGGCCTGGGCGTAGTGGTTAGCATATCTGACTTTGAATCCGGAGATCGCGGGTCGAACCTGGTCGCGGCAGGTCATACCCTATACATGAGTTGTCGGCCTCGTGGTGAGGTTAGTTAGTACTGGTGATAGAAAAGTGTCCAAAAAACCTATAGTAGGAAGAGCTGGCCGTCGTATATATGACCTAAATATGTGTTGATTATGACGTTAAAAAATTGTCCTGGTTTTTTTTTATTTCCAGTAGTAAAAGGCATATGTATTTGGTCATTGAGTTTTTGAATGCAGCGCCCTGTTTTTATAAATGCTACATTTTTGTTGTTTTAGGGTCCTGGACAAAGAAAAATAATGACATTACATGTATTAGATGCTTTATTTCTCTATGGTAAAGATGTGAGAGATTTAAATTATAATGAAAGGTATGTAAACCATGGATATATTGTATGTGATATAAATAAATAATCATAAATAAGTAAACATGTACATTGAGGGTTTATCATATCAATTCTAGATTGGAATATACTCTGAAAGTATAAGTTCAATGGATGTCAAAATTTTAGGCAATGTGTTATTTATATTTTATTTAAGATTTGAAACGGCATTAGCGTAGATACAATTAAGCCACGATGAACTTAGACATATTCACTTGCAACGTGGTAATAAAGGGAACCCTTGAATTTTCAATATGAATTCCAATAAGTTGAAAATTATTTTTATTCATGACCCACTCCCAGCCCCAATTTAGAAATTTGTTTTTATCTTAATGTAGACAACTCTTGATGTAACTGTGATGTACTGGAGGAAATTATTGTTATTGTGAACAAGTTATGTGTAGTTTTATAAAAAAGCTACCAGGCCCTGCAGAGAAATGTCTGCATTAACTTGTATGTGCTCGTTATCTAATTAGGGACTTTAGTCAGTTATCTTTCCCTGATAAAATCTGAAGCAGTCTAATTGGTGATAGGTCCTTACATTTGGAATCCTTGGATTTTATGATTGAATTTCTATGTAAGGATAACAAAATATTGCATCTAATATCTTTCTTGTTAATTAAGATATTTACAGAAGTGATGAAATTTAGACAGTTCTTTACTTTAAAAATACTTAGCTTGAATTTCAAACTAATTAAAGGATTTACAAAAAAGTTATTTAAGATTAATTGTGGCAAATTGACATTAGAAAGTAAGGATAAAATTTTAGTAATCCAACTAATAGGACCTACCTATTTGAAGAGTATACAAGGGGAAATAACTGACTAAAGTCCCTTATTGAGACATGAGTGTTTTCTTTCTTTTACATGATATGAAATTTTAGACAAAATGTGACTGCTATTACACTCTAGGCTTTCTATTTTTCATTTTAAATTCATTATTTCAGAATGGAAAAATTACGGAAATTTACAAAATCAATTACAAAATTAACGAGATCAGATCTTGTAAGAGTTGTTGTTCCTGAAATTTATAGATTTGAACAATTAGATCAAATATTTAAACAGTAAGTATTTTTATACATTCCCGTAGATAGTATCAAACCCAATATGGCAATCAGTCAATATTTTCTCTCACCATCAACAGCTTCCCTTGGTATCGATAGTCAGCTGAACCCGGGTCGATAGCGCAGTTGGTAGCGGGTCGGGATTTGGATACTCGTGCCCGAGGGGGTGCGGGTTCGAATCCTACCCGGTGAAGTTATACCCTTCCATGAAAATTTGACAGTAATGTCGATTTTCCTCCATTGATTAGATAATATGGAGAAGTTTCCGGCCTTGTGGAAGGGTAGGTGAGTACTGGTTATAGACAATGGTCTAGAAAGCTAGGTTAGGTGCGCTGGACGACGTGAAATGACCAAAATTGTGTTGATACGGCGTTAACTCCAATAAATAAATAAATAAGATAGTCAGCTGGGTCAGTTGAATCATTCCTTATTCATGTGTCACAATTCTTTATCTAAATGAATTCTTGTCTATAATTTTAACATGTACTGTATATATTTCTCTTTTTATACTCATTTCTACTTTTTGTGCTCGACAGTAATTTTCTTTTACTTGAAGGTGAAAATAGGTCATTTTTGTGAGAAATTTTATGGGTGAAATTATTCAGTAATAATTCTGATTCCAGTATTTTGATAGAGAAACTATGCAATGGAAAGAAAACTGTCTATTTCAAAGTACCCATGCATTTTAAATTTAATCAATCAAATATTCGGTATTGTATTTAATATTAAAGATGATAATTGATATGTTTTAAAGATGTTTATTTATACATTGTGTTTATTCTACAGATTACAATTAAAAAAAGTTAAAGGTGGAGGACCCGGTGAGAAATTATGTTATAGTCCCAAATATAACCCTGAGAATAGATTTTACAGACCTACAGGTGTTTATATTATACGTACAGTCAGAGGTATGTTATAGACTTCATTTTATAAAAACAATATTCAAAAAACTATAATTAGTCCAATACCGGTGTTTACACCAGATGGGGACTATAGGTTTGCACTCCGTCCTTCTGTCTGTATGTCCGCTTAAATCTGGATCCCGACATTTTGAAAAAAAGTATCCAAGCTATTTTGCTGAAACTTGGTATGTGAATACATTGCAATGAGAAGATTATGCACGTCATTGTCTTTTCTTTTTCTGACAAAGATTCTGGTTGCTATGGATACGGAAATAGTCAAAATTTGATTGAAAAGGTTGTATTCTGGTGTAACTTAAACTCTATCTAGGCTATATCGATGAAATATTTCAATGAAACTTGTTATTTGAATGTGTTGCAATTAGTAGATTATGCACATGGTTGCATTTTTTTCTGGTTAGAAGTCTGGTTGCTATGGATACCGAGATAGTCAAAATTTGATCAAAAAGCTTGTAATTAGCCGTAACTCAAAATCTATTCAAGCTATATTGATTTTGTCAATTTAAATGTATTACAGAGCCATGGACTATGCAGTGGAGTAAATCAAATAGAAAGAAATATTTCTTTAATTCAAGTGATGGACAGTCAGTGTTTGATTGTCCTAAAGAAAGTAATGCCACTGTAAGGTAAGTTATAGTTTGATTGTCCTAAAGAAAGTAATGCCAATGTAAGGTAAGTTGGTGTTTGATTGTCCTAAAGAAAGTAATGCCATTGTAAGGTAAGTAAGTGTTTGATTGTCCTAAAGAAAGTTATGCCAATGTAAGGTAAGTTGGAGTTTGATTGTCCTAAAGAAAGTTATGCCATTGTAAGGTAAGTCAGTCTTTGATTGTTCTTAAGGCCCTGTTACACCAAACTAATTTGTTATAAATATCCAAGACGTTTCTACCCTGTTGGCATTCTCGTTTCGCGCTTCAAGCTGTGAGTCCACAATCTGTCAAGCATCACTGTGACAATCACTGCCTCCAAAAAAGAGCAGAGCCAGACAGCCGTCGCGTGATAAGACAATCGCTTCCAAACGTTCGAAAATCACCTGCTTACTTGAAGCTCTTGAAGACCAGCCTCAAGTTAAGCCACAGGATTCTGAGCGTCCTGAGCCAGTCAATGAAAATGAGGCTGTTGTATCTCCTGTTCCTTCTAATGACTCAGACAGCCAGGTTTTGGGGGGAAGATGTGGGGCAGAATCAGAAGCCAAAAAAGAAGAAAACTAAGACATGCACCAATCTCTTGGTGAGAAAATGTCTGTAATTATAATACCAAACCTTGCCAGTTCGTACTGTAGACGTTATTGCGTTGTACGAACTGCATACGAACGCAATAAACTTACTAAAAACGAATAGAACGTACCATGGACCTACTGCAAACTTTAAGAACAGTGTGTAAACGTGTTGAAAACTGGTTCAGAACTTTATATTTTGGTTTTTTGCAATTAGACGGGATAAGAACGCACAATGGACGTAATTAAGTCGAGTTAAGTCTGTGTGCCAACGGAATGAACGAGTTACAAAGGGAACAGGTCGGTATGTAAACGTACTGCAAATTGAGGCCCGATCAACGTACGACAAGTCACGTCCCGAGTACGATGCTAGAACGGCGTTTCCGTTCGAAGTGCGTCCATTCTGTTGTCCATTCCCGTTCAACCCTGTCCGAGTTAAACTATCACGTTCATACACAGGCCGTAGACAGTTGCTACTACGTCTAGTCCGTTTGCACACAGTTGGAACTCGTTCGGTCCATTTTTCAGAACGTCGTGAGAACGAGTTAAGTGTAACAGGGGTATAAAGAAAGTAATGCCACTGTAAGGTAAGTTGGTGTTTGATTGTCCTAAAGAAAGTAATGCCAATGTAAGGTAAGTTGGTGTTTGATTGTCCTAAAGAAAGTAATGCCATTGTAAGGTAAGTAAGTGTTTGATTGTCCTAAAGATTGTAATGCTGATGTTAGGTGAGTCGATGTTTGATTGTTCTAAAGAAAGTAATGCCACTGTTTGAAACAACTGCACTTTGTGTTATGTGTATGTTACTGCCTATGGGCAAAGATGTGCCTACTTTTGTAATTATATTTGTTTTTTATCTTACTAATTTAAGATACATCTACAGTTTGACTGGTGGGAAATTACTGGGGCCTAATTGAGCATTGGTGTAACACTTGGTTAATAATTTGTTTGCAGCTTAAGGAAACAGTGAGGTAGATTTTGTACATGATTTGGTACTGGATCTCCAATGATCAACCAGTCCATTATTGTAACTTTTTGGCCATGTCCAATCCAAATTTAATGGGTTTTTTTATCACTTAAGGGATTCATAATAAACTTTTCTCATGACTATGGGATAATCGAAGATTGTTGGATACTGTTGGTAAGTGTGGTTTTAATTTTACAAATGAGTTAAGCCTCTTGATTTTTTTGGACACTATTTTACTTTCATGTGCGAATTCTTGCTGAAATTTCACTTATTTCTTGGGCAATTACCACAAATGTTTTATTATGTAGCATCTGGAACGTTGACGTTGTAATCTTTTGACAGGGTGAGAGAAAAATGAAAATGGCCAAGGAAGAAGAAAAAAGTCATTAATGGGGTTTTTGTTTAAATTCACTTCTTTTGCCTAGAGATGGAGATACAAGGGTACTAAGGAGGGAAAAGGTATAGTTTGTAGCATCTTGATTTGAAACAGTCTCTAATATAGGTTACTGTCTGTTTTTATTTTAGGGATACGAAGATGCATAGTTTTCATTGGGCCTGGGAAGAAGGTGTCAAACTATTAGATGGACAGCAAGGTAAAAATGATGATACTAAATTATCTAAAGATACTGTGATGGAATATTTACGTAGATTGCCTCATTGATGATGATGGTGATAGTTTTAATTAGGGTTATGTTCAAACCCTGAGAGTGGGGTATATAAGAAGAACCTGTGATTTAGTTTTCAGAAATGTCATCCTCTTAGCGTGAGGTGTTTAAAACAGAACCTGTGACTTAGTTTTAAGAATTGTAAGCCATTTTGAATGGATATTGAAGAACAATCATGTAGTTAGTGCGAACAACATATTGCAAACAGTTAACATCATGGATTAGCCTTGTTAGTCATTTTACTGAAAGTCTAGTTGAACTAGTTGGTTAATTCTTAAACGGTCAGAGTTGGTGTTGTGAAACTTAATTGATGTTAATGTAAAATGTTAAACTGCTCAACGTGCTTTTATTATACTGGTTATTGAATCTCAAAAGTTCAAATTTCATTTGTAAGCACTGTCAAAATGACAATGATTTGCCATACATTTATTTGAGAACATGCCAGATTTATTATGATATGTTGTAAAAGCCAAAATTATCAACTGGTATTTTTAACTAGCCTTAACACACCAGGTAACCCGCTAAATCGGGCGCACGAGGCTAGTTCGGGCGATATCCAATACGATACATTTTTTAATCACAATCAGTGTAAGATTTTCGTTACATCAAATACCATTCAATACCACTGTCATGACTCAATACATCTCAATATCTCATACCTTGTCTATCATACAAATATATAACTGCTGTGAAAAAGAGAAGCGCATATTAAGTTACATGCAGAAAGTTTTAAATGATGATATTAATTGATGATGATGTTAAAAAGATAAGTTCATTCCCGATTAATCTTTCGCGCGTAAACTAAGAAAATTCACGAGATTCACGAGAAACAAGTTACGAAAACAACTGAACGCATAACGCGTAAACAGTACATAAATTAAACCACGGAACCTTACAGTTACAACAGCAACGAACAATGCATAAATAAAAGCTTACCAAAACAGTCACTAAAATGAATAAGACTCAAAGTAATGAGCTAGACTAGAAAAGTCGAAGTGAACGCCACGACAACTGACTTAAAAGTGACACTTTGCAAAAAGCTAAATCACCAATTCCGGTCTAATGACCTCCAAGAATTTAAATAGCAAAAAGTGACAAACAAACTAAAAGCAGAAACAGCACTCACAGTTACAAAAATTTAAATGAAAAATAGCAAAAAAGAAAAGTTTTGTAATGTCCGACCTCCTGCTTAAAATTGCTATTTTCCAAACTTATCTAAATATTCGGCAGAACTTAATTTATTTAAATGAAATAATATCAGATAAACAAAAAAAATTACTTAATAACATTTTTATAAGAGTTTAATATAAGCTGAAACAAAAAAATATCCGTGATATTTGTCTCATCCCTCGAAAAGCTAATTTGATAAATAGCTAAATGTCGCTCAAAAAGCTATGTATTCATTTTATACTTAATCAAACCGGAACATCGACAAACGTCATTTTTTATGAAATCATAAGTTAAAATTGAGAGGCTGTTTTAAGCTTTCTGTGGTCGTAAAATCACGAATTGTATAGGATATAAGATTAAGAAATTCATCCAGATATCTCTTTTTACAATCCTTTGGAAGGTATATGTAGTTGACAACTGTTGCACATAATATTTTAAGCATTTTGAAATTAATTCTGATTGAGTTGTTTTTATACCCCCGCAAACAAAGTTTACGGGGGCATACTGGAATCACCGTGGTGGTTGGTTGGTTGGTTGGTTGGTTGGTTAGTTGGTTTGTTGGTTGGTCGCGCGGTCTGTTCCAAAAAATAAATACCTTTGTAGTATGTTTATTCCTTAACATATTTTAATAGAATTTTGCACACAAGTTCATATTCTTACAGTTGATGAGTGCATTCAGTTTATATTAATTCCAATTCAAAACGGCCGATTTGTGGCCATCTTGAATTTTGTTGGTCGCGAGGTCTGTCCCAAAAAATAAATACCTTTGTAGTATGTTTATTTCTTAACATATTTTAATAGAATTTTGCACACAAGTTCATATTCTTACAGTTGATAAGTGCATGCAGTTTATATTAATTCCAATTCAAAATGGCCGATTTGTGACCATCTTGAATTTTGTTTAAATTTAATTAAATAACTTGTTTGTTTGTTTGTTTGGGTTTTACGGCGCACCAACACAAAAAAGTCATATCGCGCCGATATTAAATAACTGTAAGTATGCTTATTTTTCAACAGATTTATTTCTTAACCAATTTTGATAGAATTTTGCACACAAGTTCAAATTCGTACAGTTGATGTGTACATGCACTTTATATCAATTCCAATTTAAAATGGCCGACTGGCTGCCATCTTGATTTTTTTAAATTTAATTAAATAACTGTAAGTATGCTTATTTCTCAACAGATTTTTTTCTTAAACAATTTTGATAGAGTTTTGCACACAAGTTCAAATTCTTACAGTTGATGTGTACATGCACTTTATATCAATTCCAATTCAAAATGGCGGACTGGCTGCCATCTTTATTTTTTTTATTTAATATTATAACAGTATTGCATGCTTATTTCCATATGGATTTTGAGAAAAAAAATGCATACAAGGTCTCACTATTACAGTTGATAAGTAAGACTTTCCTTCACAATTTTATATTCAAAATGGCTGACTGGTGGCCATCTTGAATTTTTATTTAAATTACTGTATAGTATGCTGTTTCTTACTCAAATTTTGCAAAATTGTGCACACATGTCTTTCTAATATCTTGTGAAGCAAACATCTTTTTTTCTCAGCCCATTTTAATAAAATTGTGCTGACAAATTCTTGCTGATGACATTTATATGTATTTTTTCTTAAATACAAATTCAAATTGACTAACTAATGGCAATCTGGATTTTTTTATAATGTTGGGAAGATAAGTTTAAATGTGATCACTCTTTGTCTGTTGTTCCACTTTACATTCATAATGACCAAATGGTGTTCATTTTCATGTAAAAATCATTTGAAATATGACAACTACTGTTCATTTTGCTTTTTCTTATCCATAGTAAATTACACTGTAATTTGCTGTTTATTTCCAATTTGATGTTTGCATTCTGTTTTTTATGGTTTTTATGCTTCTATTTCAACTACGAGTATGTCCAAGTCGATAAATTTATTAAGAAAAATCCTTCTAAATTAAAAATCGTCAAACTTGCGTTTCATTTTAAAAAGACACCTGGTGTATTTAGGATCAGACGGAATATATTGCCATACAAATATTCATTTTGAATGTTAACTAATTTGGCAGACCATTTTTTACAATTAGTACTTTGTTAAAGTAACACTATTGTACGTAATTAACTACAATCTATATGGTGTCATATTCTGTGGTGGTCAATTATGTAATATTATGTAATATTAATAAAATTAAGTTAATCCATTGTCTGTCGGATCTGTATGATCTTATCTGTTAAATACATCAGTATAACACTAGGAGTCCAATTAAGGGACACTTAGGGATAATTATCAACAAAATATAGTTACGTGTGCATTTCATATAGATTTTTCTTCAGTACCTTAATGGCGGATTTGAAGAGTAGTCAGGGAAGATAACTTTGTCGGACTAATTTTCTGGGATTGTCTATTGCCCAAGTCCATTTGCTGTAGTCCCTGGCTTTGGGTTAGCAGGTTAATGCAAGTACTTAAGAATTAAGTGTGTCACACTACTTCAGTTTTAAGATGGTTGATAATTGATAGTATGTATCAAATTCATATGAGGGCAGACTGATGCATTGATATTTATATTGATTGAAATGGTGAAGTTGCGCATGGACCCTATTTTCATGCAGGGTCCTTAAAGTTGCCATGTAGAAACCTCTATGATTCATTCTATGAATAATCTAACAGAATGTGTTCTGATTTGTAAAGTTTTAGTGCTACTGTTTTATTTTTATTGATGATGTAAATAAAATTTACCCATGTTAATTGTCTTGTTTTAGTTAATACCTTAATACTGGTAAAGGACAATACCTTGATGAAATAAGAAACATTAATAATGTCATTTGCACACCTGTCAAGTCACACACATTGCACGTGTGTCACGTACATTTAAGCCTTGATTCACGTTTACCCAAGTCGCGTTTCTAGATCACACGGAATTTAAAAGTTGGTCTATTCAAACCTCACCCGGGTCGCAGCTAATTTATTGAGCAAGTAGTTTACATGTGATTGCTTCACTCCACTCCGGTGTAAACGGGTACCTCTAAGGTTAGTATAATTCTGTAATGCTAATTTGTCAGCTGCAAATAAGTGGAGTATAATTATATCCTTGAAGATTGATTGATAGATATCAGTAGCCTGATGACCAGGGTGAATAGCTGAATAGCCAGTGAACATATACTAATGGACAAAAGTCTTCTCCGGTCTACAAAAAAATATTATCTTTTTTGTTTGTTATTGCACACCCATACATTTGGTATGGGTATACCCAAATGAGTTTTCTGGTCTTCCGGCTAGATTCCTTCGCAAACTTGTAGCATCGATGCTTAAAAGGAGCACCGAACTCATTCGGGTTAATGGAGGTCACACACACTATTGAAAAAAATGTGTCATTTCAAACTGACTCAACGCAATCATTTGTAACTTGCAAATCCTCAATGTCAATTTTCAACACAACTGTACCGACAGAACTGGCTCAAATTTCACAATTCTTTTTTTATTCAAAGCATAATAACATTCTCTTTCTAACGATACCAAATGTATGGGTGTGCAATAACAAACAAAAAAAATATTATGGTTTTTGTAGACCGGACAAAACTTTTGTCCATTAGTATACATTAGCGTGGAACTTGGACAATAAATTTGAAATGCTTCTTAAAAGCTCATCTCTGACTGCTGTGTTTTACAATGTCCATTGAAGATGATCTTATAATGTGGATGGACACCTATGTAGCAGTCGTATAGTACAGCATTAAAACTGCCTAGCCTTTAAGCTAGCTGTAGTTATGACCTGATTGGCTTACCACTTGAAAGGTCATCAGTTTCATTTCAGCTGGGATTATGACCAAATACAAAATAAAGACATTTATAACAACAATAGACATACAGTGCCCTCCAAAAGTTCTTGGATAAAATCGTATGTTTTAATATAAACTGATTTATCTTAATTTATGAATAGATAGAAGAAAGAGTCATCTGAGCAAATTCTAAAGTCAGCATTGATTAGTTTATTAAGACATGATTTAAACAATGTTACCTGAATAAGGTCTAATGATAGTTAATTTACTTGTGTCATGCAATTTCTTAAAATTTCAACTGTCCAAAAACTTTTGGAGGGCACTGTATTCTTATCACCCGATCAAATTCCTTTGTCCGTTCTGAGATTCGCACCCACAACTACTCGAGTCATGAACGGACCCTCTACCACGTTGCCATAAAAGCTAGCTTGAAAGCAAGGGAGTACAAGTGTCGTATTATACCTCTGCTACATACACTCCTCCTTAACATTCAACCTCAAACTCTTGGAGCTTGAATGTCAGTTGGACAATCGATGAATGCAATCACATGGATTATTAACGTTGGCGCCAAATGTAACCTAATTAAAATCCTTGGTCTAAAACTGAGATTTAAACCCACGAGTCATCAGCAAACACTCTACCATGTCGACATAAAAGGTAGCTTGAAGTCTAGGGAGTACAAGTGCCGTATTATACCTCTGCTACACTTTTACCAAAAGATAAGACAATCAACACTATTTGTTAAAACATTTATTTTGAAAACAATTTAATGCACTAAGCTAGAAATAAATTAACATTTGAGCGTATCAGGTAAGTTTTATTATCAGAATAAAGATAAAAACTCCCTTATAGCAACCTATCTTTGTGCGTTATATTGAGAGTAAATCCATTCAAATCTAAAGCCCATTGTCATAACTGAGAAAAACATGTTCAATAAACATTGATCACGTTATTGAAAAGTATTTCAATAGTTAACGGAAATTAGGGAGAACTCTATCTCAATATACACGATGTACCCGTAATTCAGTACATGAGAAAATTGCATGTTTATATATATTGAGTTTGGCGATGCAGTGGATCTTTGCTATCAGTTAATATTGGAAGTAACTGAAGGACTACTTATTTAGAAAACAATGCAGAGCTTTAGAACTCATCTTGAAAAGACCACAAAATCTAGAAGATATCTGTTTATTTCATAGATTAAAACAGACTCGAAAAATTATGATACACAAATGAACATGTGGCATTTATAAACAGTATTTTACACTCATGGAAGCAGATTGTCCGTAAAACGCACATACATTTGATATTAATTTGACAAAATAATTTATTTTTTGCGTAAACTAATATTTCTAGTGAATCTATTCAAAATCTCCCCCACCGTCATCACCACCCCCAAAATCATCACCACCTCCAAAATCATCCCCGCCTCCAAAGTCTTCCCCGCCTCCAAAGTCATCCCCGCCCCCAAAGTCTTCCCCGCCACCGAAATCTTCTCCACCACCGCCAAAGTCCTCTCCACCACCACCGAAGTCCTCTCCACCTCCAAAGTCACCTCCTTCATCACCGCCATCATAGGCCCCGCCCTCATCCACGGCTCCAAATTCTCCGCCCCCATCACCTTCTTCAAATCCATGATCGTCTGCTCCGTGATCTTCATCAATGTGTTCATCACCACCATGATCTTCCTGTATATGTTCATCGCCACCATGATCGTGTTCATGATCATGGTCGTGTTCGTGATGATGTTCATGATCATGGTCGTGATAATGATGATGATGATGTTCATGATATTCGAATCCAAAATCATCATTATGACCAGGCTCGTGACAATAATCTTGGAAATCACTTCCACCAAAAGAACTGAGGGAACCATAGTAATGCATATCCACATCCATATATACGTCGATAGAACAATCTGAATCATAATCATGATAACCCCAACCATAACATGGATCATAATCCCAGCCCCATCCCCAACCATAACCCCATGGTTGTCCATAACCATAACCTAGTGAAGAACCTGCCAAAAATCCTGAAAATAAAGATTAGAAAATTGTATATGAGATTTTATGGACAATTGTAAGAATACGATTTATTTGTTTGTATTCTTAATGGTTTAAAATACCTTACTAAGATTTATTCAGCCATCAAGTAAAATGTTTGGAGAAATTGTCATATTGAAAAACCTGAGAAAAGTCAGAAGTTAGAGATCAAATTTACGTAGAAGGTAAACTTGTTGTATGGCTCGTGAAAATTAACTCTGAAAGTACAGCTTCGAAGTACATAGGCCTCGTACATGGCATTTACAGGAAGCTTAAGAATTTCACGATGTTCACAAAAACAATGATCGTCAGCCATTCTGTTAACGGGGTAAAATTATGTCAATTTTCCTCCATTAATAAGACATATGGAGTTTTCCGGTCATGTGGAAGGTAGGTGAGTGCTGGTTATAGACAAGGGTCTAGGAAAGCTAAGTAAGGTGCACTGGACACCGTAAAATAACCAAAATGGATTGACATGGCGTTAAACCCAGTATAAACAGACCGGTAAAATGATAAAAAAATCTACCTCTAGAATGATCTTTATGACTTTTTCTTTTTCTTCTTTCCTTGTGAACTTTAGGAGGTGGCGGTGCTTGAACACACCCACTAGGTGGTCCCATTACAGGAGGATAGGCTGGGTCTACTTGATCTGGTGCTGGTGGTGGGGGTAACTGAAATATTACATCAATTATAATCAAAGCATTGAAGCACTTAGTTTGATTAGGTTACAAAGTTAGTGATATTATAGAATTGAAATAAATTCATGTCTAAAATTAAAAAGAAATAACATTTGAACCCTGATAGCCAGATGCTATAGAGGTCATTCTTAGTGCCATGTTCAGTGACCCATGTTAAACGATACTATTTTTGCTCACTTATTCTACTTCACATGTGAGCTGGCACATCATAACAAAACACTGCTATTTAGATGCCATTCATAGTCAACTGTCCTTAGAATTTTACAGTCCGGAATACGATGTTCAAACATTTCTAATACGAAAGATTTCTTGAAACTACTCTAATACAAAAGCTGTATTTACTGACGGAACTATTTGTGGATTCCGTACCTAAGGTTTGATAGAGGCTGGAATTACGAGTTAACTTACCGTTTTAGCAATAGATGACATCCATTCTCTGAAAAAGATGATAAAATGTTCAAAAAGAAAATTATAAAAATAAATAATGTCAGATTTTGAATACTATTAAAAGCAAGAACCAGACGCATGGGCAGAAGAATTGGATTAACCAATTTTACACTGATTTTTACCCAAACGAATAAAAAGAGTTTTCGAGATTCGTTATAGATTGAACGACTGGCCTTAATTGTTCTCATGCAGATTGCAGCATACATGGCTGAAGACGACAACAAACTGGAAGACTCGGGCTAAAAAGGTTATACCCTTTCATGAAATTTTAATAACAAGTTTGTTTTCCTCCGTGAAGGGAGAGTTGTCGGTTCATTGTAGAATGCAGGGGTACGTCTGTCAGAGTAGGAAAATATCCAGAAAAATGAGTTAAATCAGCAGCTGTTGTACAACTTGTAATATAAGGTGCTGATAAGGTGATAAAAGTCGCAAAACTGATGACGATAATAAGTAAAACCTAAGCGACGGTATCTGACCTTACGGACAGAGCCAACCGGATGGGATACATGTTCTAGCCTCTGTAGACCAAGTACAGTACCATCCATAATTACCTGAACACTTGTGTTATTTGTGATTTGTTGTTAATTTTTACTAATGCTTGAGAAACTAAAAACATTCATGTAAATGTATATATCTTTTGGTATTATTTTGTTCGAGACGATCACATTTGCTTAAAGTATCATTACTCTCCTTTCAATGTTAAATCTTTTATAACTACAGTAATGGGTAAATGCGTCTGGATTAGATTTAATTGCATTAATGAAAAAAACAGCTAATCTACAAGCGTAAATGTTATTTTAGATGACACTGTTTAATACCCGTATACTTACCCCATAGCTGTACCATTTGGACAAAGGAAGAAAAATACTGGACTTGAAAGGTTTGCTCCTGTACTTCCACGTGTGATCCATTGTGGAAAAGCTATAGCATAACTGAAGCTTGTCTTTTTTGGTACAGTTTTAGGACAACCTGGTACCTTCTTGCAGACTGGTCCTACAACCAACATGTTGCTGACATTCTGTAATATACAACATTTCTCAGTTAGTACAGCGTAGTTTACACAGTTCATTCTATTTCATGTTCGGAATTCAGGAAGATAGTTTCTCAATATAGAATAAGTTTAGCAAGGGTTTCGTTTCCCGGACGGAAACTATCGATACCATTGTGCAGTTTGGCCTATTTTCGATGGGCATTCTCCCGCAAGCCTCTGTACGAATATTAAATATGTAACGCAGTTATCAGTCACTGACGATGATGTGATCGACAAAGAAGGAGGAATAAATATAATGTTAAAGGTGAAATTTATCGTTGGACACAAAAAACGATTAAACATCAAAATATTACGTATTTCTATTGTATCTCAGCAGACACTCACGCTTAACGCATGTAAACAGTGTGTATATCGAGATATTTAACTCTGATTTAAACCTGTATCAATTTAGCCGATATTACAACATCGCTTATCTACCGTGTGTGACGTCATCGTAGTCCTATCGATTAAAACCTGTTGTAACAGTCAATGGATTGTAATTTATACACGCCTGTCAATTAATCAGTCGCAAAAACATTTTGAAATTAAATTTGCATTTTTTTATTAATAATTACATTTCCTACATGATTTTTTTTATTTTATATAAACCAGTTTAATAACTAGGCTTATATGTTGTATATTTGATTGCATTCATCGACAATTCCATGATATTAAGTAGTTTTTTGTGATGTACTTTTTATTTGCGTGAAAAAAAGGTTCAAAAAGAAATTAAATCGAATACGTCATTACATTAAATGAGTCTGAAACTGGTTAAGAGCAAGCGCGTTTTTTTATTTCTATATGATGACCAAGTGAAAGTGGAAAAAGATTGAAAAAACTCGGCAGAAATAACTTAGACTACGTAAAGTTATGATTTCGTCATATTTTGACAGATACTTGCCAAAAATATAATCTTCGTGCGGAAAACGCTATTTAATTTCCTTTTTGAAAAGAAAATAGTGTACCTCGTGTTTTTTTCTCAAGGAACCAAAGATGAAAAAAGGAAAATCAGGTGACAGCAATGTTGTGCAGAAAATACTACTCAAATTGTTTCGTAATGTTGGGTGCAGTAAATATTAGTTTGAAAAATAAGCGTAAAAATTAATTTATCTAAAAATCGCATTTAAAAATCATGGAATGAAAATTGATTAAACATTAATATATATATATATATTTTTATATCGCTGGTTGTGCGATTATATTAAATGATGAGACCGGCATTCTAAACCTCGCTATTTTGCACAAAAAAAATATTTAAATGCGTAATATGAACTTGATCGCCTGAACGGTCATCTACTATCATTTACCTTATCTCCAATATGTCGCGTAACATATGTCAGCGGATTAAAAATTTCTTTTGAATTCACAGCATGACGTCTGTTAGACAATGTTGAAATTGATTGAGGGTGCGGTACGTACTTTGTATATTAATGTCGACGGCAGAGTGATAGCCAACACGTGTCAGGATTTGAGAGTCTGTGTCCATGGAAACATACCCAATAGTATCAATAATTTGATGACACAAAAGAGTAATTGATAAATTATTTTGATGTACCCCTAACTTTAAATGTGTTAATTAAGTTTGTGAGGTTCCCCACGGGAAACAATAAAATTCGTACAAGATGACAAAAAAGTCCCGCGGTGAGCCTCTATATATTGGGGTCCTTAATGTAGATTAAGGTATCATCGCCAACAAATTGCATTTGTTACACATGACCTGTCGAAAGGCTGTCGCCAATTATATACTTTTTAATTGTAGTTAATATTGGTCTGAATAATGATGTTAGAAAATAATCATTTGAATCGGAGTTGAAATTGTTTTTCACGGAAGTCAATTCGCGCTAATAAATCTTTGTTTTTACTAGTTTGTTAGACAAATATATTAACAGTTGAATTTACCAAGGAGTTATTTGTGATTTTATTAAAACTTAAATTCTCATATGGAATTACGGAAAAGCATATAAATACAACAAAGGGAATTATTAAGAACTATTCGAAACACGATGAAGATACGATTTGAAATTATTTACTTCGTCGCCGAGTTGTCGTCGTTTTGAACAAGTTACCTTAATCTATTTGAAACCACTGTGAGTGCAGTCCCTCGAACAAAGATGAAATTCTTATAAACCATTACAGTGTAAAGTTTTTTTTAAAACAAAAGTTGCATCGGAATTAATGTTTTAACATTCTGTGATAATAATTCAAAACTGGTGCTGAAGAAATCTGAAACACCATGATCAACGGTAAGTAATAAATTCTCATCTTCATAAGAATATGGGCTCCGAACTAATACTTCAAATTTACTTAAATTGATATCATGAAAGAATTACAAACTAAGTTGTAAATAGCAATTATTTAATTAGCATTTATTTCTAATTACAAGCACAAGACACAAATTTTCCTTACTATAATATATACTTATACTCTCAAAAAAGTCTCAAACACCTGTTTCACGGTCATAATCACCACATTCACAAATAATGCACAATCGTCAAAATTATTTCGCTATTCGACCTAGAAAGGATTATTCTACATAAAATACTTTTTATTTGAAGAAAATCGATCTATATCTTCTCTATTTATTCTATAATTGGGAAACATAGTATCTTGCACCTGTGTTTCTAATAACCGCTTTCAGGATGTAGGACTACGATGACGTCATACCGATTCCGGTCACGAACGATAACTCATGCATAACTTGATGCAGGTGTGTTACGCCCAAGAGTTAAAATTCGTATTGCGCCGTTGTTTGATGACCAAATTTCACGAAATTTTGGATAATATTTTATAATTATCTATAGTTTTTGAAAATTAAAGAATTACAACCAGAAAATTTGAACTTTAATTGCTGATAGGTTTGTAGAATTCGCACGTGAGTAGGCAAAGGCGTGGTCGAGTGGTTATGATGTTGGTATTGTATTCTGTGATGGCAAGTTCCGCGTTGGTTCGAATCACATCCAAGCTCCACCGCGATGTTTTCTTGAGCAAGAAACTTTATCCTACTAGCTCAGACCTGGATGACCAGAAAGCGGACTCAAAAGTGATTAATCTAAGTTGTGAGTACATGCTCCACAATCGAGCTTAGATGAATTAGCAAAAACTAAAATATACATACAATGTATTTATAAATCTAAAAATCATGTCATAATTTTATTTATTTAATTTCCAAAATCTTTCAAAAGGTCTTGTGACATCATAGATTTGAATTGACAAATCAAAATTTGCAATACTGCGTTATGATTAATTCACGTATTTAATAATATACAGGTTTTTGGTATTCATGTCATGACATACATGTGTTTTAATTGAACTTCGTTGAGTAGTTTACCATTGCTTTAGAACACTATTAAACTCTATACGCAAATAGTTTACTCTATTTTGAAAGAAAGCTTACATAAAATGGCCTTGTATTTCAGCATTGAATTCTTTGATACTATACACTCTATTTGAAATATTAATATGAATAGATTAAATATATGTGATTAAAACAAGAATATAAGGTATCAATGAGGTATTGATATAAGCGATCTATAATTGATTTACATGTACAGTAACACCCCAATAATATAGCCACCTATATATCAAGCCTATTACTAAAATCAATGTAACTTTACGTTTAGAAGTTACAAACACTTGCAAGGCTTGTGCAAATAGACCTGAGACGGATCATTACATTACATGCTTCGGTAGCTACATTTGAGGAATACAGCTTACATTTAAATTGTATTTTTTGTCTGAGGTCAAATTTCACGAGCTGTAGTGTGATGGTTTTATTAATACAATATAACAGGAAAACTTTAATTGGTATAAAATATTTTAAGTCAAGAGGGTTGAATAACGAAAGGTCGCATAAACTGGTCATAAATTTTGACGGGGAACTGTACCATTGTTTTATTGGTTTTAGCTACATGTATGTTTCAAAACAAAATATTGTCATTGCACTGCAAAATGTTAACATGATGAACAGAACTATTCATTATTTGGAACTCCTCGGCTATTCACTTTAATTTCATCCAATAAATGGTCGGGAGTTCTGAATTAAACATACATAATTATTAAGATTTATTGCCGACGGTAGCTAAAATAATATACTTAACGAAATTTCTAAGTACACTGATTTCAATGTTGTCAGAAATATTCATTTTTCAACATTTATGTCCGATCGTTAATGGAAATGTGTACAGGACTATACTGTCTTCTGTTTGCATGGTTTTCATGCTTCTTAATTGATGCAAAACCGGAAATGCACACGTGCGTATCAGGCAAAAATTGCACGTTGTCAGTTTTATTGAAAATCGTTAGTGTGTTGATATGCACAACGAAAAATCAAGAAATGGCTCGAATGCCGCTTCAAAAACAATACGTAAATCGGAGTCCTAGAAGTTTCGTTAAGTATATGTATGATTTTTAAAGCTCACTAGCTATAGCATTATGCTAAAATTACAAACACGAAGGTTTCAATAAATAACAATACGTGATAAAATATGTAACCTCTTCACTGATGAGTGTTTTCAATGTAAAAAAATACATTTATTGATTGTTAAATCATATGTAAAAAGTTTTTACGTTTTTACTAAAAACGTTTATACGAGACACACAATATTTTTTTTACAATGTGAAAATATTAGGTTTTAAACGGTAGACAGTATTTCTATATCTAATTGGCACTCATGTTTTTGTAAGTAGTCTAAAGTATGAAACAATTACCACGATATACGATATAAAAGGTAAAATATAGCGACCTCCAATAGTTCTTCGACAAAATCCTGTTTCTAATAGACCGATTATCATATACCCAATGATAAAGAAACTAAGAAGCTAAGAGTCATTTGAGCCAATTCCAAAAATCAGCATTAATTAGTTTATCACAATATGATCAAAAATCTGTTCAATAAATAAACTTAAGTCGTAATAAAATTTCTGGCGGTACGCAATAGCTTTCTTTCTAAAAACTGAGTTTGTCCATGAACTTTTTGGTAGCACTGTATAATACATTTCCAATACTAAAAGTGAAATATTAAGCAATTTAACTAGATCGAACAAGCTTAAAATAAGTTTTTAACACCTTTTTGTCATGGCCATTATAAATATCCTTTTAAAGGATAATACTTGAAGATTATTATTTTTAAATTTTATGAGATTAAATAAGTTTGTAGACTCGAATGACGTCATTGAGAAATACAAATGTATAAAATGGCCGATATCTGTGACAATGACATATTGATCCGGCCAACCGAGCATCAAATGTATCAATGAAAGTACTGAATTTTAAACCGATTCATGGCAAACATGTCAGAATTCCAATATTTACGTCTTACAGTAATAATTACAGTTTGTTTAGTATGGATAACCAAAGTTTATTTGACGAAGAACAAATATATCCTATAAAGTCATTCGCTCCTGTTGTCAGTCGAATTTTATAAAAATCGACAAATTACGACTGTAACCCGACGTAGTGAAACACATTTATAGCTCTAATTGCCGGTCAAAGCTCCTAAAACCGACATAATACGTATTTTACGTACATCGACGTAATTTTAGAATCGTCCTCAGTCACCAGAGATACTCAAACTTGGATATTTTATATAGAAACAGAAAACAACGAAATGCACAAGAGTAAGTCCTTTTAGCACCATTCGATATCCTCGGTTGTTTTCAAATTTTCAAAATATGCATATTTGTATAGATGATCTCCGAGATGTTCCGAGTGTTATAGCACGGGAAACTACAAGATGTTCCGAAAATGTCCGAACTTCAGTATACATACCGCCAATGTCACGTGACAGATAGGCTGGTTCTCTTTTGGTTTGTTGAACCATGCTAACATAGAATTTTCAAATAATACTGCAAATACTTTCTTCCATTTTGAGGAACCATCACTGTATAACATATATCCTGAACGACATGGTTTACTTCTTGCTGTGAACAAGAAAAAAATAGGTTCATTGTTATCTGTGTTCGTGATTTAAAGGTACTAGTTCACAGATGTGGTCTATTTTTTTATAATTTCAAAATACCATACAATGTCTGTAATTGTGTCAAAAAATAATTCGTATTATCTTAAGACAAACTGACCTATATGTTGCCAGAAATATAAAATAAAAGTCACTCAAATGCACTAAAATTGACTATACCGTTACATACGGGGTAGATATTTATTACATGAAAACCATCATTTGTAGTTGTACGTCAATTTGCACTATAATTGTCATTATCAGAACACTACTTTCCTGCTTCCAAAAATGTTTCCATACAATTTTGTTAGTTTTAGAGAAAGTTGATATTTAAGTTGAAATATGTGAATGAGTACCTTTAACTAGTTAAGTTTACGATCTCGACATACCTTGCACTTATATGACTCTGGGATGATGAATTAATGATAGATTTCATAACTCGCTAAAATCAGCCCTAATTGCTAAGAAAACAATCCAAGTATACTATCCTCCAAAAGTTCCTTTACACATTTACAGTTTACCTTAAACAACATTGAGTTTCGAAAGTTGTAAAAACAGTTGAAATCAGTACATTTTTCTTTTGGATTTTTGAAATTACAAATTTTCCAAACTTGATTCAGGTTCATCACGATACATTGACTGTAGTTTTGGAGGCTGATAGATAACTTTTGCTGCAACTCAAAAAATGAAATGTACCAATTGAAATTTAGTTTACATGCTTGAATAATGAATAAAATAAACGATGATTGAATTATTTTCATGCTTGAACTTTGAAAATGTGCAATTCAATAAATTGTATTGAGAAGGATATTTTGGAGGGCAGTGTATTTTGTGATCTGATAATGTGCGCTCTTCGGGGGAACTTGATGCACTTTCTCGCTGACAAAAAAGAGTTTTATATCCTCGTGCCTGTTTTTTAGGGGGGGGGGGTACTCGGACAATAACATAATAATAATAAAATAATGATTAGATTTAATTTGTGTGTGAAAGGGACCAAACTACACTACAACCAAGTTCCACTTGCAAGACAATCGAAATCGAAAGTGGTCTAGATATAAAGGAATATTATTATTCAGTCTTAATTTAATCGTTTGGAAATTTTCATAAAAAACTAACATAATTAGCAATAGCTATGGTGATGTTTATTTCGAAATCTGACTGTTCTTATAAAACAACAAAATCACAGAAACTGTGCATAAAACGTCCCACTATAGAATTGTATGGATTATTGTTTAGTACGACCGTTCTTGACCCCCCCCCCCCCCACCTCTCATTTGATATTTACGTAAACACTGGAATAATTAAATGCAGAGTATTAGTCTAAGTGTAATCAATTATTTACTTATTTGTCTGCTCATTTTCCTTGTGCCTGATTAATTGAGTATGCAAACGTGGAAAGTATACGAATGGTACTATCAGCAAGAGATAATTAAACTTTCAAAAAAGGCACAGATTCACGGTAAAGTTCAGACTCGCACGGTCCAGATCCCGTATTGTTAATAACCAATTAACATAATTGCATATCTATAGGTAACAAAAATAAACATGGTTAAAAAATCAATGATAAATCATAAAAACAATCATAAAATAAACTTACGTTTAAATTTTTCCTGAGGTAGAGCCTCAGAGCTCGACGAACATCCCATGTTTAAAATCCAGAACAAATCAGGGTGGAATAAATGGTTCAATACTATAGACTCCTATACCTGGATTGTTATTTATTTACCAATACTTCCTATAGTAACATGAGATCAAGTTACCTGCTTCAATTGTTACCAATATTGTACTTTAAATACGTATATACCCGCACAGTTAATACGTACGATTGGAAAAACACTTAAGATATTTATAGATTTCTTTAAACGATCGTAACTCGCCGAAACGATCCCCAAATGCCACTAAAACTGTATGCATTCACAAAGTGTGGTTTTCTTTGACACAGGTTAAACGGAATATTCCGATTATAAATTATTTTGAAATATTTCTTTGATTAAGATATTACGTTGGATTATGTATATTAACCTATGTATTTTATATACATGTATTAACCGTATATATATATATATATATATAATTATGTATGTATAAGTATAAAATTTGGCATTGGCCATGATCATGATCGATTTATATTACAAATTTTCAATAGTCTCTTTTCTTTTCATTGTATAACTATAAATTATTGAAACCATGCAAGCGTGACATTAATGGTAAATATAGTGTTTAAAGATTTAACATACTGGACGCCTAAGGGCGATGAAGTTCGGACAAAGTTAATTATTAAACAGGCATTGAATTTGGACATAGACGCTGCATTAAAGGCAATTGGTTACTTGATGAATATACAGAATGGTGTTATCGAGAATATACGGAATCCTGATCTGATCGTGCCGTCAATGCGAAATGGCATTTAGCGACAATGCGAAACGACGGGCGACTATACCAAACCAGGAACGCACCACGACAATACCAAAAAGAAGAGTTACAATACCAAAACGACGAGCGACTGTACCAAAACGAAGAGTGACTACTCCAAAACGACGGACGACAATACCAAAATGACGAGCGACTATACCAAAACGACGAACGACAATACCACAGCGACGAGCGACTTAACCAAAACGACGTTCGACTTTACCAAACGAAATATCGCTATTATTTCCCAAAATATGCTACATTCGTTTTGTCGTTCGTCGCATTACATTGTCTAGATGGCATTTTGCACTGTCGAGTGCCAAGGTAAGTGTATACCTACAATGAAAAGTCACACACACTTAACATGCATACATGTATATCAAAATTTAAAGTAATAATTATTATTATTGACGTTAGATTATGCCATATTAAACTTCCATAATTCGGATCTATACTTGTAAAGCTTTTCACGTTAAATTCGATAAATCAGGGGCCTGTTGCCAAGGCATATCGCTATCTATCGCTTCGCCCCCTGGTACCCTCGATTTGATTTGATACCACGTACATATTCCTTTTGGTGTTAGAAGGGTACCAGGACTCAAAGCGCTAAGTAGCGATATGCTTAGACAACAGGCCTAAAATCACAAAGTTAGTCCGAACTATACTGGTTTTCGGGTTAATAACGTTTATTATAAAATTCTGTATCATATTTAGAGGTGGTTAAGACTAGTTAAATAAAGAACAAGTCATTTTGGGAACACGAGAATATTTCAGTATTGTAGAGATTCAGGTTTTCTAAGGTTCCATTGTAATTACAATTCATACAATAACAATGATCTCTAAAAATCGACAAAACGTATATAGTATGGTAAGGGAAATAAATCGGCCCAGCTTATAACAAATTACTATTATCTCTCTTGTATATATACCAATATTTATATAAATGATCAATGAAAAATTCGTCGTTCCAATAATACAGTGTTTTCTTAAGTCTTGTTTTGGCCTAGACGAATCGAACGGATATCAGAGAATTCTGTTTTCCAGGATTCCAACTTCTCGATAATGCCATTGAAAATTATCATAACTCTAATAATTCCTTCGAATTCTTGAATTTGACTAAACGTACAAAACGAAGGGAGATAAATCCTTAGAGCTTTTGTCAAATAACTACATACTAACTGAATTATCTCCCTTGAATACATTCCATTAATACAATGAAGCTGGTCAATGCTAATTGTTTTAATTTCTTTAATCTCAATATACAAACTACACAAATTTATCAAGTACTCGAGTATTGTGTTTATTCTTGCAATAATTATGCTCTCCAGCAATGGAGGAAATAAAAATATAATGCCAGATTCCCGATTCCCTTTTTTATCGAGAAAACCAAACCTGTTTTGAACGTGGTGTTTCCAATTTACCTACGACCTTATTACTCGTCGTATGCAAAAGGTGTTTGTGTCATTCGAAAGAGCAAAGCCTTCGCAATGCGTGTTTGTATGAATTTATGAAACAAGATTATTTACAATGGAGTAACTAGCCTCTAATTGAACTTGGTTAAAAACTACAAATTTTAAGTAATATTTTTACTCGCTAATGCTACAGTCCCATAAACATAAAAAAGCCGTGAGGACACCGCACGGGCACCGTACGATCAAGCACCGATAAGACTCGTCAAACTCTTGCGTACCCGTACGGACTGTTACGTTTTTACCAGGGTTTGTGAGATGAGCCATGGATACATACACGTATGAGTCAAATCGTGACCACAATCGTGGCCGAGCTTCGGCTCCGTACAGGTGTGTTGTTCTGTGCCATGTGCGTACCGTCACCTTTATTAGCAAGGCTTCCCAAGGCCTACGGCTGTCTGCACGTGCGGGTCCGCAACAAGCCACGATTTTATGGGACTGAGGCATATGATATACTATGTATGTGTGTGCTGACCGTTTGGAGTTTGTTTATAACCTCGCACTAATTCTTTCCTTCAGTTATTAAGTTACCATTTCTCTAAACGTATTTTTTTGTCAAACTTATGTAAGTCAGTCACCGAAGAAATTTATAAGTTTTCACAAACGACGTCACGATAAAAACTTCGATATCAACTCACAACCATTTTGAATTGCAACAATATCTTCGTTAGCTATAACCCCACAATCACAGCCACCTCTTGAAAGCGGCAAATTCAACAAATCCTCCTCCTGTGTGTTTTTAACAGTAGTGTAACTCCTACTAACGGTCACCTCCGTCCACCGGCGGCTAATATTCAATGAATTAGCCTCGCATAGATAAGAAATACCTCTCTGAACGCAAAGTAAAAGCTGACAATTCAACGTGTCAAAAAGGCACTGCAGGTGACCGATGGACAGCAATCAGAAAGAAAATTCAAAATGTTAAACTTATCTGTACATTCAATTGTGTGAATCAAATTGCAGTGACATTTTTTAAAAGCGTCTTTAACCGGTTATAACAAGTAAAGTTATATAAGACCAATGAAGTTTTAACGTTTTGAATTTGTACAAATTACAATCAGTAAGCTTTATTTGTAGCTCAATAAATTTTATATCGACGTAATGTAAAAGGAAGGGAGGGAGAGAAATCATACTCTTTATAACCAAAAACAATTACTTCCCTTGGATCAATATCAACGTTTCAATGAAACTGTACAGTTAAATTTTATTCAACTGTCAGAGGCGCATACATAACCCCCGTTTAATTTTGTTCAGTACAGCCTCTCTTAAACAACACCCACTTGGAGGGACTAAAGTATGTTGCCTTTCAGAGGTTGTTGCTCTGCAGAGGTAAATTTTAATTACAATTACTTCTAAGGGAAATTTCGAAAGCTGTTGTTGTGCAGAGGTTTGTTCTATAGTTGGCCGCTCTGAATAGGTTATACTGTACACTCTTCAGTACTTCTGTACTCGCTATCGATAAAGATAGTTGTCCATATCTATGTAGGCCGTGGAATATCGATCACATATCGAATATAATTTAATGTCCGGGGTTAATAATTATGCGTCTCTGACAGTTATATAAAATAATTAAGCAAATGCCGTATTAAATTCTACTTCATTTTTAGAACAAATTACAGACCATACATTTTGTTGTTCTTCAGATTCGCGTTCACATTTTAAATCATGATGATTGTTTGTTAAAAATTAGCTTCCAAAACTTGTTCATTACCCTGCACTATTTCAGTCTTCAATTATTAAGTTACCAATTTCTCTAAACGTAAGTTAATTTCTATTTAACGTAATGAATTTCATGTTAGTCTGTCATTGGAATTCGACTCGTCAGTTTCCACAAGACAACGTTATGATAATTACGTAAACACAATTTTGTTGTTCTGATATTATACTTATTAAGTTTCACTGGATGTATACATCTATCGATTCTAATACTATTCAAAACTTAGCTTTTTATATTTACAAAAGTTTTAAATTACGATAAAGTGTTGTGTATGTTTAAATATTTTTCAATAATCTTCTCTATCTGATCATTGTTACATTTCGTTTTGCACTTTCTTATCATAACTGTATTTATATTTATACGCCATTACCGATTCCTAACATTTAACGTATTCAGACCATTTACTTCTGAATTGTATTTATGTTGTACACAATATTTGCATAACTTGTAACCTGTTGGGCGCCCCCTACCTATACCTTCCTTCCTGCCTACCTGCCTGCCTGCCTGCCTGCCTGCCTGCCTGCCTGCCTACCTGCCTGCCTGCCTATCTGCCTGCCTGCCTGCCCGCCCGCCCGCCTGCCTACCGAACTATCTAATGTGCATATGCTGATTTTAAGCCGAATGAAGTCGTAATACATACCATTCTCATACTCAGATGTAGCAGATACAAAATGGATCACTAAGGTTCAATATGATGAAAACCCGATTAAAAATTATCCACTCGCCTACTCGCTTTAACTTAGATCTGGTCGTTTTCAAACGAGGGTCACGTTCAGGTGACCTTTTCTCATAATAATATTTATGACGAACAATTTAAAATGAGCCGTCCAATCGCAGACTGTGAATAAAACCGATTTTAAATTTACTCGCAAACCTTGGTCTAAAAATAGAAATTACGGAATGTTATTAATGCTCTGCTTTTCGCAGATGACTGCGCTCTAAATGCTGACACAAGCAAAAATATGCAGCAAAGCATAGACAAGTTTTTAGCTGCTTGTGAAACTTTAGGCTCTCAATCAGCACCAAGAAGACTGAAGTAATGTACCTGCCACCACGTGGGACTTCGTATTCTGAACCAACCTTTGAGGAGAAGGGTACCAAGCTTCAAGCAGTTGAGAACTTTACATATCTTGGCAGTTCCTTGTCACGCAGCCGCCCGGCTAGCTCAGTTGGTAGCACACAATACTACTGATCAAGGGGTCGTCTGTTCGATTCCCGAGCGGGGCATACTTTCGTGGAGCTTGGTAATGAAATTATTTCAGTGGCCATTCTCCCTCTTATCGATATTTTTTTAATTATGTAGGACAGTTGTCAGTCACTGGCGAAAGTATGCGCTTAGTAATTGGTAAACAGCTAAATCCAGAGATTTAGCCTTCCGAGGAGGAGTGAGTAGGTTTACTGACCGCCGTTATATGACCTATGCAATGTGTTGCTACGGTGTCAAACCCAACACAAAAAAAACCAACAACATCCTTGTCACGCTGTGTCCATATTGATGATGAAATCTACCGAAATTTTGCCAAGTCTAATGATGCTTTTAGGAGACTTCACCCAACTTTACGGGACAGAAAATGTATTACAACAACGACAAAACTGAAAGTGTATAAAGTTGTTGTACTTACCAAACTCTTCTATGGCAGTGAGACCCGGACTCTCTACAACAGACGTGCAAGGAAACTTAACAGCTTTGACACCAAAAGCCTAAACAAATTCTCAATATCTGATGACAAGACAAGATACCAGACACAGAAGTGATAAAAAGAATTCGACTACCCAGCATCTATACTTGTCTGCCTACAAATCAAGTACGTTGTGCTGGTCATTTTTATAGAATGTCTTATACAAGGACACCCAAACGCTTTCTGTATGGGGAACTATCATCGGGTAAAAGAACAGTCGGAGGTCAGAGAAAGCGGTACGATGATTTCCGGATTGGCCTCATCAGTCATCTCCGGACATTTCAACAAATTGAAACCATGGTCATTGTCGATGACGACGGACCAACACCACCACCAATTCAAACAATTCACCTTAAGTTATGTCGACTAGATAATCTCTATAATATTGAGAAAAATACATCCAATGCTTTGATGTCAATTACCAAACCATTGTTCTGCAGGTAATTACGTGTATCTTCACATGATTTGATTAACAAATCATTATCCAGTAAGCCAAGAACAAGGATATATGTCTCAAAGAATTAAATTTTAAAATTCATTTAATGAATGAAAAAAAAATATACGCAGTATAAAAATGAATAAAAACAAATAAAACATAAAGTATAAAAACGGTTAGTTATGTACAAATGTACATTCATTATCACATAGTCAAATTATGGAATAAATTTGTGATCACTCCAGGGGTCACATTTCTGCCTTACTTGTCATCACACTTGGTCAGAATGCTTGTCTAAATAATTGCTTGAATGAGTTCGAATATGGTCACCTGGGACCAAAAACTAGGTCACTTAGCCTAAATGTGGAAGCCCTTTGTGAACACTCTAGTTGTCACTTTTTTCACTTGTCATCATCCCTGATCAGGATGCATTGGTAATGGCTCGAAGAGTTCAATTATGAATCAATGGGGGTCAAAATCTGGGTCGCACAGCCGAAATATGGAAAACGCTTGTGGAAACAGTAGTGACAAATTGGTCTGAAAGTTTGTCTACTTAATTTTACTTTGATTCTTGTATATATCAATGGTACTCAGGTGAGCGATAAAGGGTCCTGTTGTTATTATTATCAATGACATGACAATAAAATGTTAGAGTCTGGTATAAATTAAGTTGACCAACAAATACTAATATAGTGACAGTGCCTGATGTCCTCTATCTTCATCGTCGACAACCACAGGAATTGCTTTCGTTACACTCCATACGTACCGTGGGAAATTTGACTGGCAAAATCTCGTTTTCATAAATATGCATGAGACCAATCTTCTTCCAATGAAATCGCATGTTACAATTAAATACTCTTTAAATAACAATGACGTCATACTGGTTTTTCTCACTTAAGATAGATACCAACGCATATATTTATTTTCAAAAATGGTTTCGTCATTTCATTGGCTAGTTTTCCGCAGTGGTTTCCTTGCGGAACCAATGAAACTGTATCATTAATTATTCATGATTACGAGATTTTTCTAACCAAATGGTCCACGGTACATAACGCAGCATAGCAAAGTAATGAATCGTGGGGGGTAACCAACGATGTCTATCTTACGTGGGAGGGATAAAGTGAAAAATATTAAATATCATTATAATTCGGAACAACCTCGGCGATCATCTACAAAGATGAACCTCGGAAACCAGACGTAGTAGGAATACAACCAGGTTATAAGGTCTGGCGATTAACTTCCTGACAAGTAGTTCTGTTATTATCTATAAATCGACGTGTAAAGTCATTATTATCTAACAATGTGTATGTTATTTTACTAATTAGCTTCGAAACGACATTTAGAAGTCTGAATTATACATATACATGGAAACACGACCACCTGTCATTTTCATTTCAACATTTAATAATGACATTGTTTAACGCTTTATTACAACATTTCATCAATACAATGTCTCACGTCGTATTTCTGTGTGTTTCCGACTATTCTACCCCAGTTACCAAATTCATGATTTCTGCAGAATCCATTTTAGATATACTTTTTCAGCTTATGATATCCGTGTTTATCTGCGTAGAAGATCGCCGATTTAGTTCCGAATGTATCATTATATCAGATTTTAATCAAATATATTTCCAGTAAGCAGGAAAGAACAAATAAATAATGTTAATTACTTCAATTCGCACGTACTGTCTTGGAAACAGAACAAACAAAAACCTGTGTAATGCAATTCGATTGTTGAAACTTATTCCATGAAGTGAATTGACTTTCATTAAGATCATTGCCTCATAGAAATTAAATTGACAGGTAATCATTTGAAAATTACAAAAGTTGAAGTGTCGAAAGATTAAAAACCAACCAATTAATGAACATAACCCACTGTGTCTGTTGATTCTAAAACAAAACGATACAAAATAATAAAGCATTCACAAATTAAACAAATAAATACTTTGCCCTGGAATGATTAACCGAATTTGCTATGCTTATGTAAGGTGCAGGGTCGTAGCTAAAGACGTTATTATATTGAGAATCCAAGCAATCTTTTAGGGGATCAGGGTATGGTCCCTCAGAAGTTATTTTTCCCAGAGCGTCAAGTTCGGGTTCGTTTTCTGACCACCCGTACTGCACTAGTAGGATAAAGTTTTTTGCCCAAGGAAGTAACGAGGTAAAGGTTAACGATGGGATTCGAAACAACGAGGTGCTAGTTATCCAATGGTAACCTGACCAAAGTCGTAACCACTCGGCCATACACCTCTATAAGGTCATTCAATAATAAAATAACTATTTCGCCCTGGTAAGGGGACTGAAATACATGTAAATGCGTTTTTTAGAGTGACTGAATATTATCTCACCCTTAGACTCATACACTTATGACGTCCTTAGGGTCAATAGATCTAGGTCTGTCCATTGTCAGAGTGTAGATGGTCAAATCGCCGTGATATGCTGTTTTTTTGGGGGGTAACGCTGTTGCAACGCATTGTATAAATCATATCACGGCGGTCAGTCAATCATCACTCCTGGAAATGCTTAATCTCAGGATATAGCTGTTAATCAGTTACTAGGCACATACTTCCGTCAATGACTGACAACTATCCTACATGATTAAGAATTAGTGCTAGAAGGGAGAATGGCCGTAGAAATAATTTCATGACCAAACTCCAGACTCAAACCCAAACTCAAGTGTGCCCCGTCCGGTAATCGAACCCACGACTCCTCGATCAGAACACTTGCCTGCTACCAACTGAGCATTCTCGTACCCAGAGGCTATCAGGATTTTCGATTTTTTGAGAATCTTGATAACTTCTGGGAAATAGAATGCCAATTGAGCAAGCCGAGCGGTTTGACCGTAATACCAACGACCAAAAGCGGTTTAATTTTATATATACGCCACTGCGTAAGAAAAACTTTATATAAAAATATTAATTATTCAATATTCAAATATTTTTTCTTAAATATATATATCACGTTGAATAGACTTATTATTTACGCCGACCTTCGACTTCCACTTGACTTTCTGACCACAAAAGGGATTTTTACATAAAATAT
This sequence comes from Mactra quadrangularis, assembly GCA_025267735.1. NCBI lineage: Eukaryota > Metazoa > Mollusca > Bivalvia > Venerida > Mactridae > Mactra > Mactra quadrangularis. Next base: position 11,206,427 of record CM046301.1, on the reverse strand, counting down.
AATTAATTATGCTATTTTAATTTGATCTTAAATTACAAAAGGCTGATCCATGCTGTTAAAATAAATATTTTTGCAGTAAGACTTATTAATATTTATTAAACTCAGACTAGAGCACCGCTTGAATCCAAATAATGCTAAGTAATAACACAGCCTCTAAATGACTTTGTAAGTTTTCTTTTTAAGTTTTGTAAACTTTTGCTTCGCATACGAGTTGAATAACTATGACCGCTTAAAACTGCCCGTTCTTGGAAAAGAACAATAGAGGTACAGGAATTTATTGACAGTCGACCTACATTGTATACACGACACTCCCATAAAATACCTCCGCATATCGAAGAGATATTGAACAGTGTTTGTCGCTGGGTTCGAGGAACGCAGTATTTTCGTTCCTAGAAACAATCTCGGTCGCATGGCACAGGCAAATGGAACAAAAAAGTTATTGGAAAGAATATGCACAAAGGTAATTCGGCTTGGTATCATTTTTGAACGATTTCAAGAATTCAGAGTTTATTAATGTATTTGAAAAATCGACCCTCTTTACATTCTTTTACATTCGTTTGTCCTCGGCTCTGTTCCTTACACATAACTGAAGTCAGGTACTGAAGGTCATTTTTCATGTATCAGCTTTAGTAACTGAGTTTAAGGGGAAGTAACGGAGTTCCTATGCAATAAATGAACTACCGCAGCGCGTATGATAAGTGTTTTCGGGGCCCCAAAATGCGTAAATAAATGTTCTCTGGGCCCCAAACTGCGTTAAATGAATGTTCTCTGGGCCCCAAACTGCGTTAAATGAATGTTCTCTGGGCCCCAAATTGCGTATAATGAATGTTCTCTGGGTCCCAAACTGCATTTAATAAATGTTCAATGGGCCCAAACTGCGTATAATAAATGTTCAAAGGGCCCCAATCTGCGTGTAATAAATGTTCAATGGGCCCAAACTACGTATAATAAATGTTCTTTGGACCCCAAACTGCGTATAATAAATGTTCTCGGGGCCCAAAACTGCGTGTAATAAATGTTCTCTGAATCCCAAACTTCGTATATTAAATGTTCTCTGGACCCAAAATTGCATGTAATAAATGTTCTCTGGACCCAAACTGCGTATAATAAATGTTATCTGGGCCCCAAACTGCGTATAATAAATTTTCTCGGGACCCAAACTGCGCATAATGAATGTCAACTGGGCCCCAAACTGCGTGTAATAAATGTTCTTGGAACCAAAACTGCGTTCAATAAATGTTCTCGGGGCCCAAAATGCGAATTACAAATATTCTTTGGGCCCCTAACTGCGTATAATAAAAACATGGGCCCCAAGCTGCGTGTCATAAATGCCATATGGACCATTACTGCGTATTATGAATAATCTATTGACCCCGTATTGCGTATAAAAAATGTTCTCTGGGCCCCAAACTGCGTATAATAAATGTTATCTGAGCCCCAAACTGCGTATAATAAGTGTTCTCGGGGCCCCAAACTGTGAATAACAAATGTTCTTTGGGCCCCTAACTGCGTATAATAAATAATCTGGGCCCCAAACTGCGTATAATAAATAATCTGGGCCCCAAACTGCGTGTCATAAATGTTTTCTGGGCCCCAAATCGGTATAATAAATGTTCCCGGGGCCCAAAACTGCGTATAATAAATGTTCTTGCGGCCCCAAACTACGTATAGAAAGTTCTTGGGACCCCAAACTACGTATAGAAAGTATAGATAGTCATATTCACTGTTCAGTCATACCGCCATAAGCATACCATGATGGATGTATTATCAATTAGCTTAGTGAGTCTCCTTCTAATACACAGAGACAAATAACCAATTGTACCATATTTTTTATTCATTCCATATACAGAAAGAGATTGTCATTGGGCAAACGGGTATTATAGGAATATAAACAAGTATATAGAGCAAATTGTCTCTGTTTGATGGGAACAAATATGTCCAGGGCAGTTGTAAAAAGACATATCTTTAGAAAGATATATATTGTCAAATATTGTCTCAGATTATATTTAGTCACAATTCTATTGATATCTGGCACAAAACCAAACAACTGTAACGCTTTTAGGTTTTCAAGAGTGTTTACAAAAACTATTTTAGGTAAATTCAATTAAAACAAATGTGCTGATTCAGTCTTTTTTATTTTACAAAGGCATTTGATTTGATCAACCATTTCCAACTTGTTCAAAAAATGGAAGAATGACATTACCATAGAATCTCGTATATATCCAGGGCAAACTTTCATCTGATCTTAAAATCACTGGAGTGCACCAATGTTCCGATTACCCATGTTCTTCATCCGTCGTATCAATGATTAATTTTTTATTAGGTTTAACGCCGTGTCAAATTGTCAACACAATTGAGGACATTTTCAGGCGTCCTGCGCACCTAACATAGCTTTCCTGGACCCTTGTCTATAACCAGTACTCACCTACCCTTCCACAAGGCCGGAAACTTCTCCATATTATCTAATCAATGGAGGAAAATTGACATTATTATCAAATTTTCATAAAAGGGTATAACGGTATACTATAACCTCCCCGGGTGGGATTTGAACCCGTACTCCCTTCGGAACATGATAGTTTGTTCATGATAGATGGTTTAATATATACACTGAACAAAAGTTCTAACCGATCACTTCTAATTTTGATTATTTTATAACGGGCCAATGGATCCTTATTAAAATTTGCAGAGGTGATTTTTGTGTCATTTTCTACCGATTTGTGGGAAAAAAAATAATTTGATACGGTCCGATGCACAGGTGACCTTTTCTCATCATAATATTCATGGCGAACAATTTAAAATGAGCCGTCTAGTCGCTAGCGTTTCGTCTAGATAAAAGCTACGCATTGATAGATCGACGAAAAGGTCATCTCGACCTGACCTTCCATTGAGATCTTAGAGATCCTGTACGACAACGCTCTACAGGATATCTGTTTACAGAGATTGGCTAAGGTTTTAATTAGATTAATCAGAACCATATGCAAGGTTTTCTTTTATTTTATTTCCTGATAATGATATGTAGACGAACCAGTGATTGGCAATTTGATATTAGGTATCGCACAACTGATAATCTGTATAAAAAACACAAGACGCCTTAATGTTGCAACAAAATGCAGCAACGTAACAAAATGTGACCTGCTTTTCACAAATGACTTCACTCTAAATGCCCACACCTGCGAAAATATGCAGCAAAGCATGGACAAGTTTTCAGCTGCTTGTGACAATTTTGGACTCTCAATCAGCACCAAGAAGACTGAAGTTGTGTACCAGCCACCACGTGGTACTTCGTATTCTGAACCAACCATTGAGGTGAAGGGTACTAAGCTCTAAGCAGTTGGGAACTTTACATAACAAACCTTTATTCCTCTAACCCTAACACTAACCTCAATTGGAAATATAAGAAAAGAAAAATCACATGTTTATATATATATAAAAATATTAACACTTCTAGAGGAAGAAAGAGAAAGTGGGGGGCGATAAGAAAGTTAAACATTTGGCCATCAAAGAACGATAACTTTTACATGTATCATAGGTACCAGAACTGTACGTATCTTGGTAGTTCCTTGTTACACTGTGTCCATATTGATGATGAAATCAACAGAAATTTTGCCAAGTCTAGTGATGCTTTTAGGAGACTTCACACAACTTTACGGGACAGAAAAGGTATTACAACAACGACAAAACTTAAAGTGTATAAAGTGGTTGTACATACCACTCTCCTCTGTGTCCTCTATGTGGTAAGTCTCTTTTAAAAAAAGTAATGTGAATTATGTACTTTGTTGCTATAACATCAACCCCAGTAGGATTACAGTAGTTATAATTTGTAGAAACAGTGATTTCTTTTTAGCTTTTTTGTCAGAGTGAGTTTTTGTGATTGCTTTTTGTCCGTCGTCCGTTCGTCTATCCGTCCGTCCACATTTGTTTGTGAATACTTTAGTGGTCATATTTTAACTCAATTGTTATCACACTTGGTTGAAATGCTTGTCTTAGTAATTGCTCAAATGAATTCGAATATGGGTCATCTGGTGTAAAAAAACTAGGTCACTTAGCCCAACTATGGTAGCCCTTTGTGAACACTCTAGTTGTCACTTTTTTCTCTTGTCATCAACCCTGATCAGGATGCATTGGTAATGGCTCGAAGAGTTCAATTATGGGTCAATGAGGTCAAAATCTAAAATATGGAAAACGCTCGTGGAAACAGTAGAGAAATGGTCTGAAAGTTTGTCTACTAAATTTCACTTTGATTCTTGTATATATCAATGGTACTCAGGTGAGCGATAAAGGGTCCTGTTGTTATTATTATCAATGACATGACAATAAAATGTTAGAGCCTGGTATAAATTAAGTTGACAAACAAATACTAATATAGTGCCAGTGCCTGATGTCCTCTATCTTCATCGTCGACAACCAGAGGAATTGCTTCCGTTACACTCCATACGTACCGAGGGAAATTTGACTGGCAAAATCTCGTTTTCATAAATATGCATGAGACCAATCTTCTTCCAATGAAATCGCATGTTACAATTAAATACTCTTTGAATAACAATGACGTCATACTGTTTTTTTCTCACTTAAAATAGATACCAACGCATATATTTATTTTCAAAAATGGTTTCGTCATTTCATTGGCTAGTTTTCCGCACTGGTTTCCTTGCGGAACCAATGAAACTGTCTCATTAATTTTTCATGATTACGAGATTTTTGTAACCAAATGGTCCACGGTACATAACGCAGCATAGCAGAGTAATGAATCGTGGGGAAAACTAACGATGTCTATCTTACGTGGGTGGGGTAAAGTGAAAAATATTAAATATAATTATAATTCGGAACGACCTCGGGGATCATCTACAAAGATGTACCTCGGAAACCAGACGTAGTAGGAATACAACCAGGTTATAAGGTCTGGCGATTAACTCCCTGACAAGTAGTTCTGTTATTATTTATAAATCGACGTGTAAAGTCAATATTATCTAACAATTTGTATGTTATTTTACTAATTAGCTTCAAAACAACATTCAGAAGTCTGAATTATAGAAATTTGTCATGGATTGTATACATATACATTGAAACACGACTACCTGTCATTTTCATTTCAACACTTAATACACTGTAATGACATTGTTAAACGCTTTATCACAACATTTCATCAGTACAATGTCTCACGTCGCATTTCTGTGTATTTCCGACTATTCTACCCCAGTTACCAAATTCATGATTTCTGCAGAATCCATTTTAGATATACTTTTTCAGCTTATGATATCCGTGTTTATCTGCGTAGAAGATCGCCGATTTAGTTCCGAATGTATCATTATACCAGATTTTTAATCGAATATTTATAGTAAGCAGGAAAGAACATATAAATAAGGTTAATTACTTGAATTTGCACGTACTGTCTTGAAAACAGAACAAACAAGAACCTGTCTAATGCAATTCGATTGTTGAAACTTATCCCATGAAGTGAATTGACTTTCATTAAGATCATTGCCCCATAGAAATTAAATTGACTGGTAATCATTTGAAAAATACAAAAGTTGAAGTGTCGAAAGATTAAAAACCAACCAATTAATGAACATAACCCACTGTGTCTGTTGATTCTAAAACAAAACGATACAAAATAATAAAGCATTCACAAATTAAACAAATAAATACTTTGCCCTGGAATGATTAACCGAATTTGCTGTGCTTATGTAAGGTGCAGGGTCGTAGCTAAACACGTTATTATATAGAGAATCTAAGGCAATCTTTTAGGGGATCAGGGTATGGTCCCTCAGAAGTTATTTTTCCCAGAGCGTCGGGTTCGGGTTCGTTTCCTGACTCCCTGTACTGAACTAGTAGGATAAAGTTTTTTGCCCAAGGAAGTAACGAGGTAAAAATTAACGATGGGATTCGAAACAACGCGAAGCTAGTTATCCAATGGTAACCTGACCAAAGTCGTAACCACTCGGCCATAAACCTCCATAAGGTCATTCGAGAATAAAATAACTATTTTGCCTTGGAAAGGGGACTGAAATACATGTAAATGCGTTTTTTAGAGTGACTGAATATTATCTCACCCTGTGACTCATACACTTGTGACGTCATTAGGGTCAATAGATCTCGGTCTGTCCATAGTCAGAGTATGCTGTTTTTAGGGGGGGGGGGGGTAACGCTGTTGCAACGCATTGTATAAATCATATCACGGCGGTCAGTCAATCATCACTCCTGGAAATGCTTAATCTAAGGATATAGCTGTTAATCAGTTACTAGGCACATACTTCCGTCAGTGACTGACAACTATCCTACATGATTAAGAATTAGTGCTAGGAGGGAGAATGGCCGTAGAAATAATTTCATGACCAAACTCCAGACTCAAACCCAAACTCAAGTGTGCCCCGTCCGGTAATCGAACCCACGACTCCGCGATCAGAACACTTGCGTGCTACCAACTGAGCATTCTCGTACCCAGAGGCTATCAGGATTTTCGATTTTTTGAGAATCTTGATAACTTCTGGGAAATAGAATGCCAATTGAGCAAGCCGAGCGGTTTGACCGTGATATCAACGACCAAAAGCGGTTTAATTTTATATATACGCCACTGCGTAAGAAAAACTTTATATAAAAATATTAATTATTCAATATTCAAATATTTTTTCTTAAATATATCTATCACGTTGAATAGACTTATTATTTACGCCGACCTTCGACTTCCACTTGACTTTCTGACCACAAAAGGGATTTTTACATAAAATATTATTAATTATGCTATTTTAATTTGATCTTAAATTACAAAAGGCTGATCCATGCTGTTAAAATAAATATTTTTGCAGTAAGACTTGTTAATATATATTTAAATATTTATTAAACTCAGACTTGAGCACCGCTTGAATCCAAATAATGCTTAGTAATAACACAGCCTCTAAATGACTTTGTAAGTTTTCTTTTTAAGTTTTGTAACCTTTTGCTCCTCATGCGAGTTGAATAACTATGACCGCTTAAAACTGCCCGTTCTTGGAAAAGAACAATAGAGGTACAGGAATTTATTGACAGTCGACCTTCTTTGTATACACCACACTCCCATAAAATACCTCCGCATATCGAAGAGATATTGAACAGTATTTGTCGCTGGGGTTCGAGAAACGCAGTGTTTTCGTACCTAGAAACAATCGCGGTCACATGACATAAGTAACTGGAGCAAAAAAAGCTTTTAGAAAGAATATGCCGAAAGGTACTATGGCTTGGTATAATGTTTAAACGACTTCAAGAGTTCAATAATACTTAATGTATTTGGATAATCGACTCTCATTACATTGTTTACATTCGTTCGTCCTCGTCTCTGTCCCTCACACATAAATGAAGTCAGATACTGTAGGTCATTTTTCATGTATCAGCTTTAGTAACTGAGTTTAAAGGGGAAGTAACTGATTCCTATGCAATAAATGCACTGCCGCAGCGCGTATAATAAATATTATCGGGGCCCCAAACTGCGTATAATAAATATTCTCGGGGCCCCAAACTGCGTATAATAAATGTTCTCGGGGCCCCAAACTGCGTATATTAAATGTCAACTGGGCCCCAAACTGCGTATAATAAATGTTCTCGAAACCCAAACTGCGTAAAATAAATGTTCTCTGGGCCCCGAACTGCGTATGATAAATGTTCTCTGGGCCCATAACTACGTATAATAAATAATCTGGGCCCCAAACTGCGTGTTATAAATGTCATATGGACCGTTACTGCGTAAAATAAATAATCTATGGACCCCATATTGCGTATAAAAAATGTTCTCTGGGCCCCAAACTGCATATAATAAATGTTCTCGGGGCTCCAAACTGCGTATAACAAATGTTCTTTGGGCCCCAAACTGCGTATAATAAATGATCTCTGGGCCCCAAACTGCGTGTAATAAATGTAATATGGACCGTTACTGCGTATAATAAATAATCTATGGACCCTATATTGCGTATAAAAAATGTTCTGTGGGCCCCAAACTGCGTATAATAAATGTTTTCTGGGCCCCAAAATACGTATAATAAATGTTCCTGGGGTCCAAAACTGCGTATAATAAATGTTCTTGGGGCCCCAAACTACGTATAGAAAGTATAAATAGTCATATTCACTGTTCAGTCATACCGCCATAAGCGTACCACTATGAATGTATTATCAATAAGCATAGTGTGTCACCTATAATACACAGAGACAAATAACCAATGGTACCATATTTTTATTCATATATTATAGAGCAAATTGTCTTTGTTTGATAGGAACAAATATGTCCAGGGCAGTTGTAAAAAGACATATCTTTAGAAAGATATATATTGTCAAATATTGTCTCAGATTATATTTAGTCACAATTCTATTGATATCTGGCACAAAATCAAACAACTGTAACGTTTTTAGGTTTTCAAGAGTGTTTACAAAAACTATTTTAGGTAAATTAAATTAAAACAAATGTGCTGATTCAGTCTTTTTTATTTTACAAAGGCATTTGATTTGATCAACCATTTCCAACTTGTTCAAAAGATGGAAGAATGACATCACCATAGAATCTCGTATATTTCCAGGGCAAACTTTCATCTGATCTTAAAATCACTGGAGTGCACCAATGTTCCGATTACCCATGTTCTTCATCCGTCGTATCAATGATTAATTTTTTATTAGCTTTAACGCCGTGTCAAGTTGTCAACACATTTGAGGACATTTTCAGGCGTCCTGCGCACCTAACATGGCTTTCCTGGACCCTTGTCTATAACCAGTACTCACCTACCCTTCCACAAGGCCGGAAACTTCTCCATATTATCTAATCAATGGAGGAAAATTGACATTATTATCAAATTTTCATAGAAGGGTATAACGGTATACTATAACCTCCCCGGGTGGGATTTGAACCCGTACTTCCTTCGGAACATGATAGTTTGTTCATGATAGATGGTTTAATATATACACTGAACAAAAGTTCTAACCGATCACTTCTAATTTTGATTATTTTATAACGGGCCAATGGATCCTTATTAAAATTTGCAGAGGTGATTTTTTGTCATTTTCTACCGATTTGTGGGAAAAAAATAATTTGATACGGTCCGATGCACTTAATCGGCACACAGGGTGTGGTTTACACATTTTGACACGAATTGTTCGTGCAGAGAGGGGTGAGTATTAAAGTTCACTTTGCATGAATCCTTGTTAACTTTATAAGTGAAAAAAACATAAAACATTGCACGAATGTCGATGCAGGATCGTGGCGTAGCCAATGGAATGTTGAATGCTGGAGCCTCTATCAAACAGGTAAGTGTTCATGGAAATATCTTTTAAAAATATCGATAAAGTATTGAAAAATGCTATAATTTTATTATTTTCAATGTGTTCATTCCTATTTCAAGTTACATGACACTTTAATCGGGTCTTTTCGACGGTCGCGACTTTGGACGATGTATCAAGGGACCGGAATCGTTTCTGACTGACGCCGAAGGCCAAGAACAAAGGTTACAACTCGCCGACAGGATCGACATTCGTGCAATGTTTTATGTTTTTTCACTTATAAAGTTAACAAGGATTCATGCAAAGTGAAATTTAATACTCACCGCTCTCTGCACGAACATTTCGTGTCAAAATGTGTAAACCACACCCAGTGTGCCGATTGAGTGCATCGGACCGTATCAAATTTTTTTCCCACAAATCGGTAGAAAATGACACAAAAATCACCTCTGCAAAATTTGATAAGGCTCCATTGGCCTGTTATGAAATAGTCAAAATTTGAAAAGTGATCGGTTAGAACTTTTGTTCAGTGTATATCTTAAACTGGATTGAAAATTACTTGCCATTATTTTTACGAAACTCAACATAAGATATGTATGGATATGGTTCTGCCATTTGAGTGTCTAGTAAATACAAATTTGAAATTAAAGGGTATTGTCCTATGATATTTAAACTGTAAGTAATTGGTTAGTTCATAATAGGTCATCATTAGGTCTCTGGAAAAACTACCTTATATTGCGATTGAAAGACTTAAGTAAATATAAAATCGTTTGTTACCAAATAGAGAAGTAATTGGGTCAAAAACTGCCGCCTACTAAATAAAAAGTCAATGTTAAGAGAACTTACGGAGTGCCTATAGTGACATTTGAAATATATTTTTATTTTCACGATTATTTTATTAAAACGAAATAATTATTCCGCAAATACGTAAAAATGTTATTTCGTTTAAACGTAATAAATATTCCACAAACACGTAAAATGATTATTTCGTTTTTTTTTAAAAACGTAATCTTAATTCGTTTCAACGAATTAACATTTCTTAAAAACGTAACTATATAACGTTTAAACAAAATAAATATTATATTATATTATTTCGTTTGCAAAATATTCATTACATATTTTTGAAGTACTTATTTCGTAAAATCGAAATAACACTTCGTTTAAAAGAAATTATTCCGTTTAAAGGTAATATCATTTAGTTTGTACGTTTACGCTATACAAAAATACGATTTTTTTCTTAAAAAGCAATAATTATTTCGAAAAAAAAAACAACGTAATTGTGATTTTGTAAAAACGATATGATATTAAGCTTAAACGAAATAATTTTTCAAAAGCATTTCAAAATGTCACTTTAAGGACACCGTACTAACCCGTATTACGGTTCAGTAATGCTCATAAATATAAATAGGGTCAATATAATAGTCTACCTCATTAGCGTCAAGACATCATAAGCAGCGTTGACAGTCGGTTATCTTATATAAAGGCCGCTATTGTAAAGTGCACAATTTTAAAATTATTTTGGAAATAGATCACCTAAAGGACATAAAAGTATAATTTTAACCTAACACCACAGGATTACATTAGGAGGAAAATGACGTTTATGTTTTTACGTCTTATTTTAATTGGATGTTCAATAACTGTGGCAAGGGGGCAAGGCAAAGGTAATAATAAACCACCGGCAATAGAGCCCTCGGTACCGTACTACTATGTCTACGAACCGCCACCAATGGAGCCCTCGGTACCATACTACTATGTCTACGAACCCCCACCGGAAATGGAGCCATCGGTACCATACTACTATGTCTACGAACCCCCACCGGAAATGGAGCCATCGGTACCATACTACTATGTCTACGAACCCCCACCGGAAATGGAGCCATCGGTACCATACTACTATGTCTACGAACCCCCACCGGAAATGGAGCCATCGGTACCATACTACTATGTCTACGAACCCCCACCAGTGGAGCCCTCGGTACCGTATTACTATTACTACGAGACATCAACAGAACAACCCACAACAACTGAAGCTGTGACAACTTCTGCTGCTGCAACAACAACCACCACAACTGAAGCTGTGACAACTTCTGCTGCTGCAACAACAACCACCACAACTGAAGCTGTGACAACTTCTGCTGCTGCAACGACAACCACCACAACCGAGATTGTGACAAGTTCAGCTGCTGGGACGACAACCTCCGCTGCCGGAACTGTGACAAGTTCAGCTGCTGGGACGACAACCTCCGCTGCCGGAACTGTGACAAGTTCAGCTGCTGGGACGACAACCTCCGCTGCCGGAACTGTGACAAGTTCAGCTGCTGGGACGACAACCTCCGCTGCCGGAACTGTGACAAGTTCAGCTGCTGGGACGACAACCTCCGCTGCCGGAACTGTAACAAGCTCAGCTGCTGGGACGACAACCTCCGCTGCCGGAACTGTGACAAGTTCAGCTGTTGGGACAACATCCGCAGCCGGAACTGTTACAAGTTCATCTATTGGGACGACAACCTCCGCCGCCGGAACTGTGACAAGTTCAGCAGTTGGGACGACAACCTCCGATGCCGGAACTGTGACAAGTTCAGCTGCTGGGACGGCAACCTCCGCTGCCGGAACTGTGACAAGTTCAGCTGTTGGGACGACAACATCCGCTGCCGGAACTGCGACAAGTTCAGGTATTGGGACGACAACCTCCGCCGCCGGAACTGCGACAAGTTCAGCTTTTGGGACGACAACCTCTGCTGCCGGAACTGCGACAAGTTCAGCTGTTGGGACGACAACCTCTGCTGCCGGAACTGCGACAAGTTCAGCTGTTGGGACGACAACCTCTGCTGTCGGAACTGTGACAAGTTCAGCTGTTGGGACGACTTCCGCCGCCGGAACTGTGACAAGTTCAGCTGTTGGGACGACAACCTCCGCCGCTGGAACTGTGACAAGTTCAGCTGTTGGGACGATAACATCCGCCGCCGGAACTGTGACAAGTTCAGCAGTTGGGACGACAACATCCGCTGCCGGAACTGTGACTAGTTCAGCTGTTGGGACGACAACATCCGCTGCCGGAACTGTGACTAGTTCAGCTGTTGGGACGACAACATCCGCTGCCGGAACTGTGACTAGTTCAGCTGTTGGGACGACAACATCCGCTGCCGGAACTGTGACAACCTCCGCTGTCGAAACGACAACAACCACAACTGTGACAAGTCCACCTACAACCCCCATACCTGTTACCGACATAGATTTCATGAAAAAACTGCTCAGTGATTTTATCGACGATGCGGATACAAAAATAAGACCAGTGTTGAACCAGTCGAAAGCCATCCATGTTCATACGAAGTTTGTGCCGAAGAGTATATTGCATTTTGATACCACAGATCAAAAGTTTTCCATACTTGCCTATTTTAGAGTATTTTGGAAGAATGAATTGATTAAATGGAAACCAAAGTTCTACAATAAACTGTTCTTTATAAAAACACCGACTACGGACATTTGGAAGCCGAATTTGATTATCGAAAAGGTGAACCTTATTTTATGTTTTTTGTTTCAATATTTTTTTATGAAAAGTAGATTCAATACTCGAAAATAAGAGCATATTTTATCATCGGTCACATTTATATACACACTGTTCTGAATGTTCTCCAAAAGTTCCTTAACAGTATAGTTAAATAAATGTTTCTATTTATGCTACGGTCCCATAAACTAAAAAATAGCCGTGAGGGCATCGTACGGGCGCCGTGCGATCAAGCTCCACAAGGACCCAAACGAACTCTTGCGTACCCGTACGGACTGTCACGTTTTTACCAGGGTCCATGAGATGAGTCCAGGATACACGTATCAGTTTCAAAGTCAAATCGTGAACTTTTATGGGACTGAGGCATAACTTTCTAGATCAAGTTGGAAGACCTGTTATATCATTGTTGATTTTTTTATTCTTTATTCAAGCAATCATAATGAAATTTCTATTGGTAAATTTTATTTTTTGAGTAGCAGCTAAAGTTATCCATCAGCCTCCAAAACTATGGTCAATATATTTCAAATTCTATAACCAAAATATCAACTTGGAAATATTTCAACGTTTTTGGTCATAAAATCATTTCTAATGCCATTCTCACTCCTACCACTGATTCTAAATTTTGTAAGGCAGTTGTCACTCACTGACACAAGTATGCACCTAATAACTGGTAAATAGCTAAATCCAAATTTAAGCCTTTCCAGAAATGGTGAGTAGGTTGACTGAACGCATCAATAATACTAATTTGACCTGTACAATGTGTTGCCACGGCATTAAACCTACCAAAAACAAATAAGTGCACTGTTTAAATCAAATGATAAATCATGTATTTTAGTCATACAATGGTGAAGGGTCAGTGGGTAATGAAGACTCTGATATAGCTGTTATAAGTTGGCTTGGTGGTGTCCAATGGGTACCAGATGGAACATACAGGTAGGGGTTTTCATAACATATTTTTAATTCTAATATAATCAGATGCGCTTTCATTATGTAACCGGTCAAGAAGATTTTGTTTAGTCGACACTGAATTCGCAAGAACAAAATACACTATCAACAGCAAATTTTGAGATGTTAAATCGAATAAACTAAGTAAAACGATATGGTGGCTGATTTATGCCATGTCACATTGTTGTCCCGCGGGGCGCCACACGAAAACACGAAAGTGCGACAAAATGGTCTTTTTTGTCGTATCATCGTCCCGCGAGGCGCCATGCAAAAACAAAAACATACGACATTTTAATCATTTGTCGTGTTTTCGCCTGAGGAAGCACAATGCAACCATGTATTTTTACGACAAAACTTTTACAAAGGTACGACACATTTTCATGTCGTGTTTTTGCCATAATTTTGTCGCATCTTCGTGTTTTCGTCTCACAAACCGCGTGACGATGATATGACAAACATATATTTGTGGTATGATTGTGTTTTCGTGTGACACCTCGCGGGACAAAGATACGACGATCTACTTTGTCGTATAATTGATTTTCGCTCTTTCGCCTTCCGCTCACACATGCGTACATCTTCAATAGTCTTCTGCGCCTGTGTTTGTCGTATCATCGTCCCGCGGTTTGTGTGACGGAAAACACTAAGATACGACAAATTTAAGGCAACAACACGACACGAAAATGTGTCGTACCTTTGTAAAAGTTTTGTCGTAAAAATACATTGTTGCATTGTGCTTTCACCGGCGAAAACGCGACAAATGATTAAAATGTCGTATGATTGTGTTTTTGCATGGCGCCTCGCGGGACGATGATACGACAAAAAGACCATTTTGTCGTACTTTCGTGTTTTCGTGTGGCGCCCCGCGGGACAACAATGCGACATGGCATAAATCAGCCACCATAAAAACGAGGATATTTACGCATGCAATCGATCATCAAATGTTTTCCATGCAGTCAAACCCTATGAGTATTCAAGAAGTTGATTTAGTCATTAAAAAGCGAATATTTTTCTTCATTATAACATCACTAGTACAGTCATTATTGAACGCGTGACGTAACGTTTATAGAGTATACTCGATTGTATCTATAGTTCTTGCGACTTTTGTATCGAGTAAACAAAATCTGTTTGATCGTAATGTTCGAAATCGGCCTACGACCTTACTATAAGGCAAATGCAAAAGATGTTGGGGTCATTCGAAGGAGCAAAGCCTCAGCTTTGCGTGCATGTATAAATCTTTGAAATAAAATAATTATTTATGGAGAATAAACTACCATTTTTGAATAATATACCTTACATGTATATATGATGCTTTTGATTCGTGACCGTGCCGGTCGCCTGTGGTTTATTCATGTGAATAGAATGACTTCTCGTAATCTACTCATGGACCCCGTGAAAACAGTTTGATCAACTTCAAAAGTATGTCAACAAAATTCCACATGTCAAGGACGGATGTGTTAGTTCAGTCTGCGACACTTAATTAGGGGACCAATGTTTAACAAACACATGAAATAATGTCAATTAATTTTTCTTTTGTTGTTTCTATATAACAAATAAAACATGGCATTGAGGGCAATTTTGCAAGGTTACGAACTGGTTGGTTAGACAAAGAAAATAATTTGGTCCGAAAAGCATGGTCATGTTTTATTTGCTATATTATACATAATCTTTATTTTTTCACCCATTTTTGTTGCTTTCATATAATAAATGTATTTGTCTAGTGCGTGAAATATCTTAAACCCTAGTCGGATTTTTTTATATTCAGACAATGCAGCAATTCATTGCAACAATGTTACGATGTAATTTCGAATGCCACCTTGTAAATGCCAGCACCTTGTATTGTATCTCATTGCTGCAATGTTACAATGTATTGTCGAATGCCACCAGGTAAATGCCTGGTAAATGCCAGCGCGTTGTATTGTATCTCATAGCCGCAATGTTATGACATATTGTCGAATGCTACCTGGTGAATCCCAGCGCATTGTATTGTATCTCATTGCCGCATTGTTACAACGTATTATCAAATGCCACCTGGTAAATGCCAGCGCGTTGTATTGTATCTCATATTCTAACATAGGCACGTGCGTTTTCACTCTTTATTTAATGTGACGTCATCTATGCTTTATTATTCAACAAAATATAGCTCGTGACGGCTGTTGAAATTTTACTCCCCACGTTAATGATGCACAAAGCCGAAAATGGCGCCCGAGTTTATAAGGGTTGACTTTTACAATTTGGTTTCTATTCTATAATTAAGATTTTAATATTTTTTGTTTGGAATAAGAAACACTTATCTGTGAGAATTGTGTAAATAAATGCTATTTTCGGCCTTTGCACTGGGGTGGATTTCAACAGCATGACGTTTCTGACAGTTAAAAATAGTTCTATAAATATATCTTTTTCTACGGATGTATTTTACGATGTTAGAATCGAAATAACTTACAGTTGTCTATATTTTGTTGTCTAATAAAATATAGACAACAAAATATAGACAACTGTGAGTTATTTCTTAAGCCGCAATGTTACGACGTATTGTCGAATGCTATCCGGTAAACGCAAGCATGTTGTATCGTACTGTATTGTATCTCATTGTTGCAAGGTCACATTGTATTGTCAAGTTTCACCTGTAACCTGTTCAATTACCATAAACGTTCCAAAACGTTCCGTAACGATACATTCGGAACTCCTCGGCCATTCATTGCGAATAATCTCGGACATATTTAGACGCTATTTTGAAACTACCGGTGTTGAAGTAAACAAATATACGATCGTTTAGGCAATGAGTGATGTTTCGTTTTTAGTCAGTTAATTTTGAAAAATCAATCATTGCCTTAACGATCGTATATTTGTTTATTAGATTAGATTATTCGCAGCGAATGGCCGAGGAGTTCCGAATGTATCGTTACGGAACGGGTTGGAACGTTTAGGGTAATTGAACAGGCTAATGGTAAAAACAAGCGTCTTGTATTGAATCTCATTGCCGCAAAGTCACGATGTACTGCCGAAGCACCCGGTTAATGCAAGCGTGCTTTAAACGAATATGCAAGTACAAACTTAATAAATCAGATAATTGTTTCACTTACCTTTAGTCCTTATTGTTGTTATTTCAGTGTTGTATGTGAAGTTAATATCCAGTACTACCCTTTTGATGAACAAGTTTGTACAATATCCTACTACATGGCTGATGAGGATTATAGTTCATTAGAGTTAACTCATGACGCCGAAGTGACGACTGAGGAACTAACTGAGAATTCTGCTTGGTCTGTAACACGGCTAGACGTCAAGACTTTCATCAAAAATGACGTGTACTACGTCAATGTAGATTTTCATTTACGTAGGCGTCCAAACTACACCGCGTTTACCTTAATAGCGCCATTACTAATGCTTGCATTTCTGAATATGTGTATATTTCTTGTTCCTGCCGATTCTGGGGAGAAAGGCGGTGTTGCTATCACCATATTTTTATCCTATGGGATATTCATTTCAATCATCAGTGAAACTCTGCCTAATAATTCCATACAGACTTCTTATTTCTTGATTTTTATCACTGTATTGTTGGTCCTCAGTGTTTTGTCTGTATTCTATGTAATTTTTCAAGCAAAGATGGTTGCAAGCACGAGTATCAAAGCAAGTCTCGTCAAATGTTTTATACCAGAGTTTATGCAGGGCAAGGAAAAGATAGATGGCGCTCAAAGGAGCATGAACCAGTTTGTTAATGCTAATAGTACGCTGAAGAATAATGACGTCAGCACAGCTTGGAAGTTGATCTTTCAGAAAATTGATATGGCTATCTTTTTCACATTTTTGTTGATTGGTGCGGCGGCTACCGCCACCTTTTTCTGTCTAATGTTGAAAAGAATTTCTGAATCGGATATTAACATAATTAAATGATAAACTTTTGACAAAATGTAACACGTTCATGTACATTGTGCATACTAGACGTTATGTTAGGATACATTCTTACGAAAACTTGACAATTGCAATAAAATATCAAATTTAAAACTTATTTCGATTCTATGGCGATATTTACTCGAGGATTGTAACGGGTAAATACAAGTTTGATATTAAAAGGGCTATATATTGTACTGTGATGTGCAGACTCTCAGTAACTGGTAAATTGATAAGCTATCACTACGTCTTTGAAAAACAAAGATTAATTTATTTGGCTGTTGTAGCGAATGGAATGTGTTGGTAAATAATTATAACATGTTATGAACCGACTGCTCAATAAAATGTCATTGGTACATTTCTTGCATGAATATTACAACAGCAATAAAAAAGTCAAATTTTCATCTTTAGTTAATTCTGTTGTAGAATTTACCATTAGATATGATTGGGTATAGTTTAACATATTCCTAAACGGACATATCATATTTTCATGGAAAGATGTGTTTATATATTTGAATAGTTTATATATTTGAATAGTTTATATATGAATGTACGAATGGTATGGAAGACATGAAGAGCACATCACAGTTCCAACGCCATTTTTGGAAGGAATTTTTTCTTCAAAAAAAATCCTTTCTATGTCAGCGCTCTGCGAAATTTGAAAAGAACGAACCACACCTAATTGAATTCTGTTTCAGCTCAATAGAAAACAATGAGTGAATGCGACCCAGAAAATAGTGCAGCAGAAAAATATGTAAACCGTCAAACGCAGAGAGCTTTCACAGCTGGAGATTACTGTGAGAACGTAGAGTGACGGACAGGTTTCAAAGTTAAGAAACGATTTGTAAAGTTAGTGGTTGGATTGGTAACCGTTGTTAATTAATGGAAGCTCAATGCGCTTAACTTTATTGATTGTTTTTTTATGTTGTTTTTTTGGTTTAGGCTACGACAATTTGATCATATATTCGTCGGATTTACCGCACTTAAACATCCGCAAATGAAAAGAAGTATTTTTTTGCTCCCGCACTTCGAAATTTGTACCGCATCAAGATTTTTTTAAAGTCAAATTTTTGGCACTCGACCATAAATTTTTTTTGGAGAAAAAAAACCATTTGATGTCTAAATATCAACATTAATTACTATAACTTGACTAAAATTTCAACAACAGTTATGTTTTCATGTTAACATAGATCTACTTCATAAGCTATGATAATGACACAATCTTTTGTTCCTTTGTTTTCTTTATCCTAAAACTCTATGTAGTTAATATTCACTAATAAAATGAATACGTCAATAATGAATGCAATGCATGTTTACCATAAACTTTATATTAACGCATGATCATCATTTGAACACTGACGTAGACTCGATGTCTCCATCAACCTTACACAGCTCTGGATACGTGACGTCATATGGATTCCTTCTGCTGTGTACAAGTTATTGAAAATACTACTGGTGACAATCAGGTAAGGCAGGGTAGAATATTTATCATTCTAATGCCAATGCCCCAAAATACTCAAACAGATTCATTTAAGATAAAGTTGTATTTTGCATAATGTACCCCAAGACTATATTTATACACGAAAAGGTTCAGTCAATTTGTATTTTAGAAGGGTGCTGATTCAAATTGTTTTCTTCCACATAACTTAAGCATAACTTTATTCATACTCCAAAAAGTCAACAGGACTGGTCCATTAATATTCTACAGGGGTGATGATACTCATTCTGAATAACTTAATTAAATTGAGCAGTTGTATGTTGTTGTGTCCATCTCTTATTTACCCAATAACATTAAGACTTTACTTAAACACCAAAATCAACAGGTTTGATCCATCATGGTGTTAGCCGAGCTGATTCTAAATTATACAGAATTACTGGAAGTATTTGATTGAAGGTTAATATTGAATGAATTCAATAAATGTATTAGCTATGCAGTACAATAATATAGAATAGTAAATGCAAACGGAACAAACTGCAGTCATTTATGATGTTATCTTTCTCGCAACAACCTAAACGATAATCAGAGATTTATTCCCTGTAACCCAAGATCAAAATAATGAAGTCCAAGTAAGAAAGACTTTGACATATTTTATCTTTAAATGTGCATGATTGTATCACATCAATATGCTGAATAAATGACAAGCATGGCTTAAAACACTAAAAAGTAACATATCCACATTATGCATTAATTTGATTAATTGATTAATTGATTTTTTCTGTAAAAAGTTCATATTTAGCATGTACTTTAACATTTGGTACATAAATGTTCATGAAAATTTCACAAACTTATTCTTCGACATTCGCTCACTTCTCAAAATGCCAAAAAAATAGAAAAAAATCGTTCGCTGCCTCCTTTTTTTTTAGACAAATCCATTGAACATATGATTAATTTGTTGTGGCCTTAACACCATAGCAACACATATATTATATAGGTTATATCAAAGCGATTAGTCCAATTACTCACTGTTCCTGAAAAGGCTAAATCTCTGTATTTAGCTGTTAACCAACTACAAGGCTATAAAACCAACTATTAAAATCAGTGGTAAGAGGGAGAATGACCGTAGAAATTATTTCATAACTAAGCCCCACGAAAGTATGCCCCGCCCGGGAATCGAACCTACGACCCCTCGATCAGTAGAATAATGTGCAAGTAAAATTAAATAAAAAACAGTTGATGATAAATGATAAGAAGATAATAATGAATATCGAAATAGTAACTTTGAACTCTTAAAGTCCTTCAAAACTTCCTTCCGATAGTACTTTCAGTACTTTTCGCTTACACCCTGAACAACCGACCAACGTTTTTTCAATACAGAAAAGGACAAACGATGTACCATGCACTAATTTTCTCCTTCAATTATTAATTTATTATTTCTCTAAATGTAAGTTTATGTCTATTTAAGGTAATAAGACCTATATAGGTGAGTCAATAGAACAAAAATACAGAAAACGACTTATCACTGTAGCACGCTGAAAAGGACTAGTTTTCCAGGGCATAAGCAAAAAGTGTAAAACTGGTGTTGATGTGATGCACAGCAAATGGTACATTTTTCTGTCTAGCCTCGTATTGATATCACTGAAATCTGTCAAGAGTTAAAAGACCTGCAGCTCTTTAAAACTTTAATTCCAGGCTGATTTTTATGGTTGTTTTCTTAAAACCGAAGCATTTTGTGACTTCATAGTCACGTGGCATTATCACCGTGTACATAGCTTATTACATTTTAAATCGAAAATACATTAAATGGGAGAGAAATCCTACAACCTTATATTAAATAACAATTACTTCCCTTTTATATATGACTACTTTTCAATAAAACTTTAACCTTCTCTAACAGCTCTACTTATTTTTTTCAAGAACGATTTACATAAATATTATTGTTCCTCAAAGTTGTCTTCATTCTTGAAAGTACCATGGCTGTCTCTGGAAAATAAACTTTTATTTCCAAGCTTGTTTATTACCCTGCACTAATTCTCTCCATCAATTATTAAGTTACAATTTCTCTAAACGCAATTTTATGTCTATTTAAAATAATAAAACCAATGTACGTCAGTCAATGGAAATGTAACTAATCAGTTATCGCCGAAAATATGAAGAACACATTTTGTGTTTTTTTTTTGGTCATAACCTTGACATGTACACCATATACAACTTTAAATGCATCAAATTTTAAAATTCCACATTCGCATGATCCTAGCATAAATACGTTTTTAAATGTTAAAGCATTTAATTTACTCGGTTTAATAGTTGTGTTTAATATTTCATGACATATTTTTGATGAAAAACATGAAAAACTGATTTTACAAGTTATATATTATCAGATGGAGATTTACACGAATTAACAACAAGAAGTATTGACACCGTTTACGTATAAGATAACGACAACTTCCCTCGACTCGATACAAGAATTCAATCTTTCTTGTCACCTCGGCGATAGCTTTGCTACAAGCTTCATAGTCAGTTAACGGAATCACCCGAGAGGGTTTTCCGAATGGTCTAAAATATCCGAAGGTAGATCGTCAGTTTACAGAATCACCTGAATAGTTTTTCGAATGGAATTCAATACAGCTGTTGCCGTCTATCAAGATAATTACTTCGTTTGTTCAAGAACAAAATAAAGATAATTCAAAATGTATGTAGTAATAGTAATTGACTGTTGAAATAAGTTCCCCAAGTTCGTTTATTACCCTGCACTAATTATCAACTTCAATTATTAAGTTACCATTTCTCTAAATGTAAGTTTATGTCTATTTAAGGTAACATACATATGTAGGTGAGTCAATAGAAGACATTGTCTTGACAATTACATAATGATTACTTGTACTGATACATGTATACATGTATATGATTCTGGTCTTGAATTAGACAAAGAACTTTTAATTACAACTGCGAAAAGGTAATCAATTAACAATTAGTCGTTTATGGAACGCCAGTTCCATATTAAGGATGTGGTGTCAAGGTAATAGGTCACAGATCCACGTCACATAACTGATAGAACGTGCTAGCAATATCAATAATGCCTGTAAAAATTGTCTCAACTGTTTCCTAGACAGATATGATCTCTTTGGGACGACTTGATTTGCATGCGCTGGTTTCTTTTCGGCATGTGGCGATCATTTGATCAGCAAACAGCGACCTATGTATGAACCATGTATTACGGCTAGATTAAACTCTATTGGAGTCGCTTTATTTGAATCATTTCATAACCAATTGAGTATGTTAAGATGTAATGTGGCAAAACATATAAATTGTGCAGTTTTACGTTGTAATATAAACTAACATTACTGTTCAAGCATGTGTAATATAACGGAACGCCGGTGATGTTACAACCTTTAAAGTATGTTGACCTATGGATATTGCAGACGTTTTAACTTAAGGTTTTTTATCTGAGCCCAACTAGCCCCTTGAACCTACGAGCCTGAATAAAGATAGAAGCGCAAATTGATTTAAACCCAAACAATGAACTGACCAGTATCATCGTTTGATTCTTGACATAATGCTACAATACTTCAACTGTATTCTTGTCTATTACACTCTGATTCACCTTCCTGATGGGAATTCAAATTAATGCAAATTAGACTTCGGACTTAATAAAAGCTTATGTTAGCTTCTGGTGGCAGATACGTTGAAGGATAACTAAATAGTCTGGTTCAAAAGCGATTAATCAGTACAGTACCATGTTTGGTTGATATATTATTTACTTCTGTATTAATTTTATATTAATTTATTTAAGCCCGATTGCGAAACAAGGTCTTGCAGATTTAAAATTGATCACTCTCGAGCCCGCTTCCTGGAATGTCAGTACTGAGCTAGAAGGATAAAGTTTCTTGCTCAAGGAAACAACGGTGTAGATTTTGGATGGGATTCGAATCAACCCGAAGCTGTCTATCGAGTGATTACCAGTTCAACGTCGTAACCGCTCAGCCACGTCCGCTTCTATATATAAATAAGTTCATGCATGTAAAAACAACCCATCTATCAATATGTACAAGTTATTTACACTTTGTTCCGTTCTAAACGCACTTAACTGGTAGAGTCTGTTATTGAAAACGTTACCATATTAATATGATTCACTTCTAATGTACTGAGTATTTGCTCAAATCATTCTTTGAGAAATGTTTAACTTGAACATTTAACGTTGGTCTAATGAGTGCAGACATAAAAAAAACTTATAGTATATGTTGATTGCATTGAAGAAAATAGAATGTACGTTCACTGCTCTGATGTCAATTACTAAATATTGTTCTGCATGGTAATTAAATGTATCTTCACATGATTTGATTTAAAACATTATCTTAACCGATAAATTCATTTTGATAGCAAAGAACGTACAAATAGCAATAATGTTCCACGTCAAAAGGATAATTCTATAAATATAACCTTTGATTCTTGTTGGTTGTATTTATGATGTTTTTATGACGCAGACAATAGATCAATATATATTTATGATGATCTTTGTTGTAACAACATTATCTTATACTATTATTTTGGACATATTTTATGTTGCATTGATTTTCTTTAGTCGTAAAATCATCAGATATGTTCTATTGGTATAAATATTACCAAGGAATCCTTGCATTCATCAGATAATGGCAATATTAAACGATTTTGTATGTTCAATGTAGGTATTTGCAGCAAATAGTTTATTCAGAGAAACCTATCTTATAAAATGATCGTTATACAATAAAGGGAAGCCGCGCCCGTGGCGTAGTGGTTAGCATGTCTTGACTTCGAATCCGGAGATTGCGGGTTTGAACCCAGTCGCGGTAGGTCATACCCTATACATGAGTTGTCGGCCTCGTGGTAGGGTAAGTTAGTTCTGGTGATAGAAAAGTATCCAGGAAACCTATAGTAGGAAGAGCTGGATGTCGTATATATGACCTAAATATGTGTTGAGTACGACATTAAAAAATAAAATATAAAGGTATGAACATTACATACCACTCTGCCGCGCGAACAATAACATCAACATTAGCTGTAAAACGTTCTTCTCGTACGTTTTTCTGCAAAAAATACATCATTTCGCTATTTTCAGGAATAAATTATAACCCGTCTAACAAAACGACAAAATTAACACAATAGCCAATGGTTAAAAAGCCAACTCATTATTGAATTGAAATAAGAACTAAAAGGACTTTTGCATGTATTGTGCAAAAAGGCAGATAGGTTCATAACTTTGCAGGAAAAATGTGATAAATTTCTTAGCATTTCTTAACATTCTTCGATTAAATCCTGTTAATGTCTGGTAGAAAACAACTTACAAAGGTCTGTATCATTTCATCTTTAGTTTATATCTTTATATCATCACGCACCACTTTTATATGTTTCTGATTGTATTTGCGATGCTGCTAAATAGTTTTGTTCAATTTACATTGGTTTCATTTTGATCATCGCCTACAATTATCAAAGATTACAACAAAATACCGATTCTTGAAAGTGCCTCTCATGTTTTGAGTACATAACAGACAATTAAGAGTACAGTAGATCTATACTTGACTGTTTTTGCAACAGTATAAGGTACTGAAATTTGTAAATATGTTATCTTGATCTAAAGATAGAAGCATGTTTTTACCTTATTAGCAGAATGTTCAATTATACAATGGGGAATTTGGTAGAGCTGAAAGTATCCTTTAAAAAAGTGTTTCACCACCAGGTTTATTGATTTCTAGCTAGAACCAATCCTAAATTGAATGTCGTACATCAATTATTGACATGATGGGTATTTAGTTTGAATTTTTATACTCCCTTGAGCAAATTGTCTTATCTGATCAAAAGACGGACAAAAATACAAACGCGTGATCTTTTGCTAAACTATTTGCTAGAGTAAAACAAATGTATATGATCTTTGTTTTTTCTCAAGTTAATATTCAAGTCATTGTTATAACGTGCGTAGTATTGAAGGAAACGATATCGAGTTTTTTATTCAGATTGTGCACGAACGTATGTTATATGTACCAACTATGAGTGTAAAATATGAGATTCCTGCTACTGACTTAGCCCGATATTCTATAGTAGGGTAAATCGTGGAGATTTCTAAAACAACAAGACGAAAACAATGTAACAAATGACTGACATTATTAAGAGGCAGTGTTATTTAGTTATGTCATTGTGATGATATGTTTTGTTTACTGAGAATCAACAACAATTGACAAAAGAATGAGCTAACAAATACAATTATAGTTTATATAATACTACTTCCTAAATTAATCTTAAATTTATGTAGATGTACCATCGTTATTAAATGTTGATGCATATATTTTGTGTTAATTTCTCATTCTGCAGAAGATACAAAGCATTTAGCATTGTACTAAACTATTGTGTTCATACTTGAAATTATTATGATTGTTTGTGACAAAAAATCCCGTTATTACCCTGCACTAATTTTCTCCATCAATAATTAAGTTACCGTTTCTCTAAATGTAAGTTTATGTCTATTTAAAGTAATTACCTATGTTAGTCAGTCAATGGAAATACAACTAATCAGTTTTACAGACAAAGTAACGACGAGGTACCTACACATGTATTCAGCTTTGTTATTACCACATAGTTCTCATATCCGACGTGTAACAGTTTTACCTCGTGAAAATGAACAGTGGTATAAATGATCTCATAACATTTTGATAAAATTGATAGCTCGTAGTGTTGATCATATGATACGTTGATTGTTTATCCAATTTAAACTACATTATCTAAATTTAAAAAAAGATTTCTATAAAATATAGAAAATAACTCCGTAAGTCATTTTATTTATGTAGCTTATATGCTGCATATTAGTTTCCAAATTTAATAAAGAATCGCGTTTGCAAATTGGTCATATTCATACTTGAAACATGAAAATCAAAAAGTAAAAGAAAGTATATATGCAGCTCTCGACCATTCTCTCACCACGGTTGGTCTACGTCTTTTCAATTCTGGATGATGCTGTGGTAAGGAGGAAGAGTTATCAACATGGCGTGGAAACTGGAGCAATGACAGACCAATGAATAGTCTGTTGAATCAGATCTTTTTAACTGTAGATTTCGTGTGTTGATACAACTATGTTGATACCATAATTTTGATTGTAGTTAAAAAAGATCAGTATAAATGTAACATATCTTACACCGTATTGCTTACGTGTATTGTTCGAGGCCGAGTGATTGTGGCTTTTGACTGGTAAATATTGGATAACCAGTTTTGCGTATATTCAAGTCGCATCCTTTACCTACCTCGATGTTCACTTGACTAAGGCACTTGTATTTACTAGTTCAGTACTGAAAGAACAAGTTGCGGACTCGAAAGTGACTAAGTTGTAATTCCTTGACGACCAAGCTATAATTAATTAGTATAAATTACTAGCATTATTACTAGAATAAAGAGTTAAATGGTTCGACCACAAGGTGGCCTGCAATATCCACGCTGGAAAACATCGAAATAAAACATTAAATGCTCAACAACTAAATAATTGCCTTAATGATGTTGGTGGGAGCAATATCAAGTTTGTGGTTAGGGTTAGAGACATTTGTGTTATTATGACCAACACTCTTTAGCTTTACCTTCATCTCACAAAAATGCCCGATTGTCCATATGTAATTACATAATACGTATGCAATACATATTGCAGTAAACGTTTATCGAGAATGAATACCATTTTATATTAACATGTCCAAAATATACACATCTTAGAAATAAATATTTAAAGCGGTATTACTATACATTCCACACAATTTAAAAAAAATACAAATCTCATGTCAAACCTATGGTAGCATATTTCTGCCAACAGATTACCACGTAACTAACACGTTATTTAAGTGGTTACAATTACTAGTTAAACCACTTAACTAAATAAACTTAAGAGGTTAACTACATGTATTTACTGTAGCACGTTAACCACTTAACTTACTAGTTTATTATGACGTTAACAAGTTACGGTAAACCACTTATTTAAGTAGTTAGTTAACTGGTTATCTGTTGGCAGAAATATGCCACCATACAAACCCGTCTATACAAACAGAATTCAATTTGTCCAAATATACATATATCACGCGAATAACGTTACAAACCATAATAATCAAAATGATGTTAAACTCTATTGCTCCTGTTAAATTTAAATAATAATCACATGTAACCACTGTTTTATACCCTGTTTTACATGATATGTTTATCTCTTGTTATTTGCTATAAACATTGTAAATTGTTATATGCAGTAAATTTGATTGTATTGAATTGTAATTACGAAATTTAAAGGCTATTCGTAGGCACTTGGCACAGAAATCAATGATGTCTTAGTTCATAGACTTGTACATTCCCACATTGACTTTTGCAATGGTTTATTCATGGAGATATCAACCTACCAAACTCAAGAGCTATAATGGGCTCAAAATCTTGCTGCTATAGTGGTTCTAAAAGCGTCATTTGATCAACCAAGTTCTGCATTCTTAAAAGTCTCAATTGGCTTCCTGTAAAAAAAATGTTTCAAATCTTTGTTATGGTGTTTTGAGTGATGAAGGGCACTACATTAAGGTATTTGAGAGATTGAATCGTCCCAGCCAGATATTGAGGTCGTTATAGACTTCGTGACAATCACGTTGTTAATCCTATGCAGCAAACAAAGATGCAAGATAGATCACTAGCAGATGTTGCTCAATAGGGGTGGAACGAATTACCTGGTGACTTAAAAAATCATTGACAACGAAGCAAGGTTCAAATCAAGACTTAAGACACACCTTTAATTTATTTCGTGGATAATCAGTGAACTGTGTAAAGCAAAACAGAATATTTTATAATGTATTTTGCGATAAATAAGTGACATGTTTTTTGTATTTGTAACAGCTGGTTAGCTTTCACATCGGCAAAGGTAATATATAAATACAATAAAACAAAACAACAGTTTTATCATGAATAGATATAACTTTATTTACTATCACAAAGAAGAGACATACATTGTATGTATAGTATAGAATACATTTTTATACATATATAGAGATATCTACACAATTGTACATGTTCCTGTTTTAGATATTATAATAACTGTACATGTTTATATTTTACTTTTTGGATAAAATACTATAAAAATTTGTACAAGTACTTTAAAGGTGTACAACCCCTTACTAAAAACCATGTTCTATGGCTGCTAAGATTTCTACAAATAATCATAGATTTCTGTTCATAGTATTTTGAAACTTTTAAACATGTTGGATTTTTAACTTTGTCATCCCAGAATGATATGGATGAATTTGAATTACTCCATTTTTACATAAAAGGGAGGTAATTACCTATTCAAGATGACAGTTATAATAATTTTGCATTCACAAGCTATGTAATAAATAAGATGTAATAAAACGATAGACAAAACATGTATTTTGACCACTTGATCGTAAGATCATATTTTTGTTGATCAATGATAATGATATCTTAGCGATAACAAAAGTGAAATAATGGTAATCGATCACTTGGTGCGTGGATTTCATCAAAATTATGTCTGATATAAAATTTAACAATTATAGTGTACCATGGACTATGGACATGAAAATATGAAAACAGTGAATAAATAAACACTTACTTGGAACAAAAATGAATGGATTTTTTAAATATTTTGTTGCTCTTAGATTTTTTAATGAGGTTTTATGCGAAAAAAAAATAGTACAATGTGATTGGTGCATAACATAACTCAGACCAGTATTGGCCAAATAGCTACAAGTGCATAAAATAACTTTCTTTTAAGCCATGTATATAACTATGATCCATTTTATTAGAACAATTATATAATAAATCTTCTAGCCAATACAACGCAATTACAAAGCAGTTCCATTACGCTAACTTTAAAACCATGTTATTATAACCGTACAACGTAGCTCTGACAAGTGCAAAGATAAAGAAAAGTACATCTTCATGCTGCATTAGGAATATACGTAAGTACAAACAGTTCCCCCGAGATCAATTACTTAACGTTAACTTAACGTTCCTACTAGATAATTGATTGCATGTTCTCATGAATTACAAGACAATATCTTAACCGACAGGTTAATTTTAATAGCAAAGAACGTACATAGAGCAATAATGTTCTACGTCATAAGGTTATGTCTACAGATTTATTCTCTGATTCTTGTTGGATGTATTTATTCTAGTTTTATGATACCAGAAAGCCAATAGATCAATATAGATATATTTATGATGGTCTTTACAGTTACAGAGTTATCTAATATTATAACTGTAGTTTTGTAAACTAGCTTATAGGTTTAAGCAGAAACAATTATATTTGAAGCATCTTTGCTACATATGTAACAGGCAAATTTTAAGGACGTGACTTCACACATTAAAGAGACATTATGGAAACGAATACCGGACAAGACTTTTGTCCCTAAGTATACATATATTATAGGGCATCATTTTCTTAATTCACGCAGTCGGATAAATTGGATATGTCGCTTCACTGTTTTGTTTCGGTTTTAATTTTTTGCCCATGTTAGTACCAAAACAGCACAACCATAAAGATCGGTTATAGAGTAACTCGAATGATTTTGCAGGCATGAGAGACAATCAGAAATACTATGTTCTTAACTGTTTTACAATAGTACGAGTATGGTGTAATCAGTGCAAATTTAATTTTGTAAGTAGGTCATCTTGATCTAAAGATAGAAGCATGTTTTTTCGTATTAGCAGAATGTTTAACTATACTATAGGGAATTGGGTAGAGCTGAAAGTATTCTTTAAAAAAGTGTTTCACCTTCAGGCTTATTGATTTCTAGCTAGAACCAATCTTAAATTGAATGTCGTACATCAATTATTGACATGATGGGTATTTAGTTAGACTTTTTATAGACCCTTGAGCTAATTGTCTTATCCGATGATAAGACGAAGTAAAATACAAAATAACGCGTAGTCCTTTGCTTGTTATTCAGATGCATGTGCCAATTTGCTAGTGTAAGACAAATCTATATGACTATCGTCTTAATATTCTCAAGTTGATATTCTAGCGATAGTTATAACGTGATTAGCACTGAAGAAAGCAACATCAAGCTTTTCACTCAGATGGTGCCAGAAACGTATGTTAACTGTACCAATCACTAATTAAACAATCTTCCGGGCATTCGTGTAAACGACAGCAACAACCAATCCAAACTAATGGTGAAGGTATGCACTTAGTATTTGACCTTCATTCCTAACCCCGTAGACATGTGTGAAGTTTCAAGTAAATCCCTTCAAAGGTTCAAAAATAAAATGTTGCACAAACAATTTTAACCAAAAAAATCTAAGTATTAGAAGGCCAGTATCCAGTCAAAATTTTTGCTAGAGTTATGCAACTTGGTATTAGAAATTCAATGGTTACCCTGTAGACATGTGTGAGGTTTCAAGTGAATCCCTTCAGTAGTTGCAAAGATAAAATGTTGCACCTAAAACTTAACCAAGAAAATTTCTAAGTATAAAAGGGTCATAATTCAGTCTAAATTCATTCAAGAGTTATGTAACTTGGAATTTGACCTCCAATGGTAACCCCGTAGACATGTGGGAAGTTATAAGTGAATAATAAGTTATAAGTGAATTCCTTCAGTAGTTGCAAAGAAAAAATGTTGCACCTAAAAACTTTCAAAGAAATTTCCAAATATAAAACGGCCATAATTCAGTCCAAATTCATCCTAGAGTTATGTTACTTGGAATTTGACCTCCAATAGTAACCCTGTAAACACAAATAAAGTTTTAGGTGAATCCCTCCAGTACTTGCAAAGATATAAAAGATACAAAACTGTTGCACCTAAAAACTTAACCAAGAAGTGTTACGCCAACGCCGACGCACAGCTGGGTAGGATAGCCCCACTATTTTCCGAATAGTCGAGCTAAAAATGAGATTCCTATAGTCTAGTTCTATTAACTAGTCACAATTTGAATAATTACACGGTCACTGAATGTGTTGTTTTTTTCCAAAAACAACGATGAGACTAAAACAATCCTAACAAATGATTGACATTATTAAGAGGCATTGTTATTTAGTTAAACCATTGTAATTATATGTTTGTTTAACGTGAATCAACAACAATTGACAAGTCATAAGCAAACAAATGCAATTCTACTACTAAATCAAATTTAAAGTATATGTACATGTACTATCGTCATTATATTTTTACGCATAATTTTCGGATTTTTTTCCAAAAACTCATGGTTAAAAGTCTCAATCTATAGAAGAAAGAATGCATTTACTTGTGCATTTAAATGTTGTGTTCATTCTTAAAAGTATTATGATTGTCTGTAAAAAATAAGTTTCCCGAAGTTCATTTATTATCCTGCACTAATTATTTCCATCAATTATTAAGTTACAATTTCTCTAAACGTAAGTTTATGTCTATTTAAAGTGACAAAACCTACGTTAGTAAGTCAATGAAAATACAACTAATCAGTTTTCGCAGACAAAGTAAAAGTAAAGAATAGGTATCTACACATGTATACCACTTTTTTATTCTTATCGTAGTTCCTAAATTCGATGTGTTGCAGTAGTGCATTGTGAACATGAACTCATGGAGCAGTGATATAAATGATCTCATATAATTTAATATCAGTGTTTGCTCGTAGTGTTGTTCTTATGATACGTTAATTGCTTATGCAATTACAAATACATTATTGAAATTTAAAAGTATTGAATAGAGTACGGCTATCACTCAGTTAGTCATTTTTTCAAACTTTTGTAGTTTATATGCCGTATTTGAGTTTCCTAATTTAATAATAAATGAGGTTTGCAAATTGGACAAGTTCATACAGGGAACATGAAAATCAGAAGGTAAAAGAGTGTATGCCGTTCTTGGCAATTCTCTCACCACAGTTAATCGCCTCCGTAAATCCAACTTTGAATGATGTTGCGGTCAGGAGAAATAGTCATCAACATGACGTGAAGGAAACAAACCAATAAATAGTATGTTATCCCGTTGTTTTTAATAGTAGTCTCTGTGTTAATAAACCACAAATGTTCTTGCGTTTTAATATGCCAGTTAAACAATTGATATTAAACGGTTTGTTGTACTGAAAACCACCATTAGTACATGTGTAAAGAAAGCTCATCTCATACTGTATTGCTTACTAATGTTGTCCGTGACCCAATAGTTGCAACGTTTGACAGGTAATCATTCGAAAGTCAGCTCTACTTTGATTCATATTGTTTCCAAAACCTACCAATTTGTTTCATTGAGCATGAAATTTTATTCTTTAAGCTTAGTACTAAAGAACCAGGATTCGAACTCGTGAGCAATTAACCTAAGTAGTATGAACTTGTTTCGCATATCGGGAACAGGAACGGACAAAAACACAGGCTTACACTCAGCCAAAAAGCAAAAAGAGGGATATATCATGATGTTTAAAAGTTTTGATATGATAATGAAACTACAAACAAATTACTTAAACAAGAACCTAATGGGTTACCACATTCAAACTGAAGAAGCAAAACTATTGCAACTGTGGTTTTAACCACATTCTAAGGTACATCAACCTCAATCTTGCCCAAACAGATTCATGTAAGAACAAACAATTACAGATTGTCTTAGTGAAAAATAATGTTCCGGATTTAATTTTGTTTGTTTGTTTTGTTGGGTTTGACGCCGTAGCAACACATTGTATAGGTCATATAACGGCTTTCAGTCAACCTACTCACTCCTCTTGGAAAGGCTGAATATCTGGATTTAGCTCTGGATTTAGCTCCGGATTTAGTGTTTATAAACAAGTCTAATGTAATAGCCCATATGCTTTACATCGGTACAGGTGAAATATAAATACAATTATAAAATACAACAGTTTTATCATGAATAGATATAACTTTATTTACTATCACAAAGAAGAGACATACATTGTATGTATAGTATAGAATACATGTTTATACATATATAGATATCTAGACAATTGTGCATGTATATGTTTTACTTTCTGATGATAATATTATAATTGTACATGTATATGTTTACTTTCTGATGATAATATTATAATAATTGTACATGTAACTAAAGTATACAATTCCTACCTAAAACAATGTTCTGTGGCTGCTAAAAGTTATACAAATAATCATTGATTTCAGTACATTGTACTTTTAAATTTTCAACCATGTCAGATTTTAACTTAGTCAACCCAGACTTTCATTGATATATTTAATTTAATCTATATTCACATGAAAGGGATGTTACTACCTTCTCCAGATGACAGTTATTGTAAAATAATTTTGCAATCACAAGCTTTGTAATGAATATAATTTATACAAAATGACGAACATGTTGTAATGATAGAAGAATATCTTATATCGTTATGCTCGTACCATACATA
Organism: Mactra quadrangularis; assembly: GCA_025267735.1. NCBI lineage: Eukaryota > Metazoa > Mollusca > Bivalvia > Venerida > Mactridae > Mactra > Mactra quadrangularis. Next base: position 11,173,098 of record CM046301.1, on the reverse strand, counting down.
ACAAAATTAGTTTTTAATTGTACATTGCTTAAGGAATTGTATACCTTAATATATACACAGACGACAAGTTGAACTTTTGGTAAAAAAGTACTCAAGTACAAAAACAATGATAAAGAATCATGTATTTCACCACTCGATCATATGATCATATATTAATTTACTATATGTTAGTGATAACCTAGCAATAACAATAGTGAAAATACAAAGGTTATAGGTCACTTTGTCGTCCGTGGACTTTATCATTACACATTAATTCTTATGTAAAATTAAATATAGTGCATTATATACATAAACATGATACGTAATAATATGAAAATAATTTTAACAGACAATGCATTGGAACAAAATATTGGATTTTATCATTTTATGGGTTTTGTTAGGATTTCTAAAACCATTTGAATAGCGATAAGTACATAGAAGATTCACAATATAATCCATTTTAAAACCATCATGAAATTATCATCATTTATTGGTTATCTTAACCAATAACTTAATTTTTATAGCAAAGAACGTACACAGAGCAATAATGTTCTACGTCATACAGTTATGTCTACAGATTTATTCTCTGATTCTTGTTGGATGTATTTATTCTAGTTTTATGATACCAGAAAGCCAATAGATCAATATATATATATATATTTATGATGGCCTTTATTGATGCAGCGGTATCTTATATTATTATTTTGGACAGATTTTATGTTGCATCGATTTACTGTGGTTTTCTAAACTAGCGTTTAGGTTTAAGCAGAGACAAGTATATTAGAAGCATCTTGCATTCAATAACCATTGCATTCGGAATACTTTGACCATTCATTTAATAAATAATCGCGGAATGATTCGATGTAACTCGAATGATTAAGCAGGCATGACAGACAATTAGGAGTACTATGTACTTTTAACTCTTTTTACAATAGTACAAGTATGGTGTAATCAATGCAAAATTAATTTTATAAGTAGGTCATCATGATCTAAAGATAGAAGCATGTTTTTCCCTGTATTAGCAGAATGTTCAATTATACAATTGGAAATTGGGTAGAGCTGAACATATTCTTTAAAAAGATTGTTCCACCTTCATGCTTTTTGTTTTCTAGCTAGAGCCAATCCTAATGAATTGTTGTACATCAATTATTGACATGATAGGAATTAGTTAGACTTTTTACAGACGCTTGAGCAAATTGTCTAATCTGATGAAAAGACAATATGAAAATACAGAAACTTACGAAAGATCATCTGCAAATTACTTTAATAACAACTGTACACAATTGTGTAGAAATCGGACTGAACACATCTCCTAATGACTGTTATCACATTCTATGTAGCAATTTCAAGTAATTTAGTCAGATTGAACGAGTTCAATATGTGACTGTTAGCTTTTATGTACTTTGACACTAATTAATTCTTTTACATACTTCGTAAATATGAAGACGTTTAAAGTTGACAACAAGGGTTCATATTGATTCTATTCAATTCTATGCATAAATTACACTGAATTTTATTATTTTGGTTGAGAGTAACACCATGTGAAAGCAATTTATACGGGGAACACTGGATTTCTATTGAGCTAAGGAAATCGAACGTTAATTTACAGCTTTAATTGAATTTGTCAAGAATAAAAAATATTGACGCACAACAAATTATGGCTGATTGTTCATGCAAAATTCTGATAGTACATGTATGTTAACTTCAAGAAATATGATTCTATAAAATGAGATTTGATATTAGTTCTAAAATAGTACACATTTGTAGAACAGGATAAAAACATGGAGATTTCTAATAAACAATGAGACGAAATACAATGTAACAAATGATTGGCATTAGTACAAGGCAATAGTATATTCTTATGATGTAAGTAATGATATGTTTTTGCAGATGAAATTATTTAAAGCAATTAGAATACATTATATACGGAATTAAAATAATTGTGTTTTCCATGAGGTTCAAACACACTTTCACCGTTACAGAGAATATATGCGTACAAAGGACAATAGGGTTTTATCCTTTTTATCGTGCTTTTCAGCAATAATGTGTAAAAAAACTTGTGTGCACCGCCTAAGTAAGGATGGAAAAAACAATTAATTGAGTTCCGAATTATGTATATCTATAATCTATGAGCATATAGAATATATTATTCTAGTTGAACCAAAATATAGTTTGCCAGTTTGTCTGAAATTTAATCAGTTTATGTACATGTTAGACAAACATGACATCGTTAAGGCATGTACAATATTGATTACAAAATGTGCTTAGTTACAAAAAATAAAATTCAAAATCTTGAACAGAAACATAAAGCACTGCTTGAGCTGAAATATCGATATTTTAACCACCGCATCCACCGCAGCCTCCGCAGCCACCGCCTCCACATCCACCACACCCGCCACCACCACCGCCGTCACCGCCTCCAGCATCTCCGCCACCGTAGTCGCCCCCACCATAGTCCCCGCCCCCGTAGTCTCCCCCACCATAGTCGCCGCCTCCGTCATCAAATCCAAAATCTGTATCACCAACACCTTCGCCGCCTGGATCCCCGTAATCAGCGAAATCACTTCCGCCGAAATCATTAACAGACCCTAAATCACCGGCGTCACCTTCAACGTTAACGTCCACATCTACGTCGACATCTACATCCATATCATAATCACCATAACCCCATCCATAACACGGATGATAGCCCCAGCCCCAACCCCATCCCCAGCCCCATGGATGTCCATATCCATATCCGATAGCAGCGCCAAGTAGAAAACCTGTAATATATAAAACAACACGTGGTTATGAGAAGAAAATCATTGGAAAAAACAAAGGAACTTGTTTAATTACTTTTAAGAGAACTATATATAAACAAGATTTAAAAAGAAATATAAGAACTACAATAAAACATTTTTTAATGTATCAAACCAGTAATACAAAAAAGAATGTGCAGCCAAATAACCTAAGGCAGCCAAAAAAGTAAAAACATTAGGCTTATACTTAAGTAAAAGAAGATGCATTAGAACCACAGGCGGCCGGCACGGTCCCTTATCAAAAAGCACTATTATATACATAAATATATACATATATAGTGCTTTTGATACGGGACCATGCCGGTCGCCTGAGATTAGAACTACAGTAAAGTTTCAATATAAGGTAAACTTTAATAGCGGAATGGTTTGATATTTAGGGGCGTTAAGCTTTACCGTAAAGGCTCAAGAAAATGCATAAGAACTACCAATTAAGTATTTGTTCCAGACCAACACTCGTCAAAAACCGCAATATTTTACAATAACCGATGTGGTCTCTATAGCGGAAATTTACTGTACTATAGCGCACATTAATTGAACCGGCAATAACCATTATATAAAATACGAAATTACGAAATATTAGTATGTTTTTTTCGAAATAATTATTTCGAAAAAACTAAATAATATTTCGTAAAAACGAAGTACATGTACGTGTAATATTTCGTAATGACGAAATAATACTTCGTAAAATTGAATAATTATTTTGAAGAAAAAAACGTAATAATTATTTCGAAGGTAAAAAAAGTATTTCAAAATATCAGTCAAGGAGCACCGTTAACTGAACAATATTAATCACTTATAATATGCAGTATAAACTACGTCTAATGATCAAGCATGCATCTCAATTTCTCTTAGATATATCATACAACATAAATACATTGTATATTCATTAATTAATACGTGGATGTAATAACTGTCACATTAGAGAGAAAAGTAATCATTATGACTTATGATATATATTCAAAAGTAGATTCTGACGTCAACGAATCCAATATGGTTGAACTCTTCTTCTTAGTTATACATTTGAGATGAAAAAAATCTCAAAAATCGCATGAATTTGCTATAACCAATAGGGTCTTAATTACTGAGCTTTACTGTAAAGGCATAAGAAAATGTATAAGAACTACCTATTATAACGCACACATAAGTACAAAAAAAATAAAAAGGCAATATTCATTATATCCTGTTAAAACTACACTAAATGATCAAAACTTCTTTCCAAGGAATATGGGAACTTTATTGTACTATCGTACACTCTTAAAGTATAAAAGTACGGAGCCCCTACCGTAGCATTACTGGGTTTTTTTCCACTCCTATTTAGTTCTTACGAAATATTAAAACGGGTTGGGTTTTTTTCGAAATAATATTTAGCTAATACAAAACAATATTTCGTAAAAAAAGAAATAATACTTCGTAAAAATGAAATAATAGTGAAAAAAGTAATTCAAAATGTCACTTTAGGAGCTCAGTATAAAGTACATTAACTGAACGACGATAATCATTTATAATATGCAGTATAAACTACGTCTAATGATCAAACATGCATCTCAATTTCTCTCAGATATATCATACTACATAAATACATTGTATATTCATTAAATAACATGTTGATGTAATAACTGTCACATTAGAGAGAAAAGTAATCATTATGACTTATTATATATATATCCAAAGTAGATTCTGACGTCAACGAATCCAATATTACTGAGGAAGAGATAGTAATTAAATGAACAATGTAAATTAGAATTTTCTGAGAATATATTTGATCAATAATTCTTCTTGTAAAAAGATTTACATTTTCGTGTAGTCTGAAAAGCTGTAGGTAGAAAAGGAAATGATCGTTTATGATGCGTGCTGCAATATTTCAAAATATAAGACGCTTTTAGAACAATCCTTCAAGTATATATATACATATTTTGTTTTTGTATGTATAATTGTATGTTTTGTTAATATGATACTCTTCAGATTAGGAGGAATTAAACTATAGAGTAAAGTCAGATGCTATTTAGACCACTCTTGTTATTGCAAAATCGTGCATTTTTTACTATTTTTAAGTCCCAAAACCTTAATTTGAGAAGAAATATGTTCATATATTAAGACCATTCAGCTTTCAATACCATCGTTTTCGTTGATCATAAAGTGAAAATGTACTGTTTTCAAATTTGTGAGCGCTGTATAACAGAAATGATCTGCTACAAAGGTTATCCTGGTTATTGCAAACTCATGCCATTTTTAACGATTTTTAAGTTCTAAATGTTTTTTTTGAGAAGAAATGGTTATCCTATAATATATCAATACCGCTATTAAGACCATTGATTTTGACGGTCCTTATAGTGAAAGTTTACTGTAATAGAAAGTTGTAAACTTACAAATTGTAAAAATGAATTTGACTTTCTTTAAGAATGTACACATTGTATTTGTATTTTTAAATTATGAAGTATGTCTGTATTTTTGATAATTTGTTTACTTTGTATGGTCTAGTTTAATCAATTCAAACAATGTTATTGATCAGAAAACCAGTACGTTCGACTTCAAACCAGTATCGTTGTTAGTACACATATACTCGTATAATATGTTTTCATGACAGCTTTGTTTATTAACATACTCAACGACTGTATCTATATTTTATCAATATACAATGATTAGAAAAAAAAACGAAAATACGACAAACTGTGGATTTGTCGTGCCTTCGTTTTTTCGTGTTTTTTTTCAAATCTTCGCGAAGAAGAAACGAAAATACGACATGGCGTAAATCAGCCACCATAATATTTACACATGTAACATCAAATAATTTGATTTTTTCTGAAATGTGACATGTACAAATTTTATACAACTAACGTCAAACTTCAGTCGCCATGTTTATGTAGTAATTTGAATCTGTGGCATGTCCCTTAACTAGAAGTTCGGTCTTTACAATTATTATAAACGACAAAAAAAACATACAAAACGTTGACCAGCAAGTATGTCGAATATGACGGGTCTAACACCCTCTAGTTCAAACTTTTATCATGAATATTTGAAACCAGTTAACCTACACGGATCATGGTTTAACTATGCTTTTTTCACCTTTTTGTAGTTACAGTGAAGTTCCAGTATTAGGACTATCAAAATAGCGAAACTGTCTTAACATAGTTATGGGACTTCTTTCTTCTCACATTAAGCGTTTGGGGCTTAGAAAATGTTAAAAAACACATGATTTTGCAATAACCAAGGTGGTCTTATCAGCGGAACTTTGGTGTATTATAAAAGAGGAAACACAACACTGCTGTGTTTATATGATAATATGTATAGTTATTAATGTTTTATTCAACTACAATGACACATACATTAAATCCGCTGATAAAAACATTTTAATCGCTCGTAAGTAAAGAAATACTAAAATAAACATTTAAATCAATGGGGGTTAATCTATGCGCCATAGACAGTTGAAGACAATTCACCAATACCTTTCGTCATGTCACCACTTCCACTTCTTCTATTATTTACAACAACTTGTGTTTGTTGAGGCTGTTGAGGCTGATAACCATAAGAAGGGGGCGGAGGCTGTGGTTGGCCATACCCAGGAGGCTGTCCGTATCCCATTGGTTGACCATTTTGTGCGTACGCTGGAGGAGGAGCAGATGGGTAGGCAGCAGTTGTACCATTAGGCACTGGCGGTGGAGGTAACTGAAAAAGCATAAATAAAAAGGATAATGAAAACATATTACAGCAACAGTAAAATTTTAACTAATATATTTATCTATCGCTGGAAAAGACATGCAATTTATTGATGTGGTCATACAGCCTATATATCTAAACAATTTTAATAGTCTGCTTCATGTCAGTTTCGTCCAAAATTCTCCATTGCGAGCGTTAGTCATACCGTTCCCAAATGCAACAAGTGGTTCCGAACGTGCAGATTTTGTTAAAAAAATTGAGGGTATCTTATCTCCCTTTTATTTGATTCAAAGTACCAAAGGGAGGTAACTAGTAAACTTAAACATCGACAAATGACTCTGTATATCTAAAAATAAATATAAATAGATGTATGATAAAAAAACATAATGTTGTTCAAGTACTTTGGCAGGGCACTATATCTTTGTTAAGGTTAATCTACATAATTTATCGTAAGTACGTTTTTATATCAATTGTTATGTCACTTCTCCCGAAGAAAAGGTAATACAGGTTGAAATGAACACATATTTATGTAAATATTACGTCAATTTCAATAACAACAGTCGGTGCAAAAATGTTAACTGTAATAATGAATGCCAATTATACGCTTATCTAAACGATGCAATGCAACTCTTAGGGCAATAAGAATGAATTTTGGTATTTCGAATGTACAGTACCCACCAAAAGTTTAGAGACAAATGAAATTTACTACAACTCTTGATTTTTTTAATATTACAGTAGAATCATTATTTTATATTAAAGAAGGGTTTGTGATAGAATGAAAAAACAACATGAATGCAACACATTTATAAGATTCAGCATCTGACATCTTTAGTTTTCAAAACCATGTTTATTGTAGTTATTTTCCATAACCTAGCTTTTATGCTATTTATGAAGTCTCAGTTGTAATTATAACGTTAATTAAATAGTAAAGCAAAACTAAAAGGCATCTAAAAATAAACAGCTATCAAATTCTAGATAAAATCTATTCAGTAAGCCTAAAAAATGAAAATGTCTCCAAACTTTTGGTGGGTACTGTATATTAGTGTTACGAATGACTACGAAGCCAGAGTTCGCACCATTAAACCAATTTAATATTTTGTTGTTAGAGAGAATATCTATAATTATGATCTATAGTGATAACTTTTATAGTGATAATTTAGTCGAGTGTTAAAAAATTCAGCCCTGACTATTTATCAGGCAAAAACATTGGTCTAAAATCTCCAAACATCTAAACAAAATACTACACTACCTAATTTAGGTTAATTAACCTTTGGGTATCTATAGGTTTTCGATGTGACATTTGACAATAAATTGACCTCAAACATTCAAAATAAGATACTTGTAGCACTAAACCTTATTACTGTTGTGAATTAAAATGCATAATTATCTCCCATTTTCGATGTTCAACTTACTAGTTCTACAGAATTTTCTTTGCAGAACAAACCATCCAGATCGCTACTGAGTGCAGGACGGTTACAGTAGATAAATCACATGAAACTGATTAGTCGCTTAAAGCACTTCACATTGGCATTAATTAATCAACTGACAAAAATGAACGCTAGTAAAAACATCGGCAATGGGATGTTACAACCTTAAGCAACACTTACCGTTTTAGATATAGCCGTCATCCATTCCCTAAAAGTAGAAAGTAATGTAATTACCAATCACACAAAAACACTTGGTACAAAAACGAGACTTTTTGTCAATTACTTGTAATTAACCATGTGCTTCAGTTAGACCATTATTTTGTCATGACATCACTAAAACTAACAGTATGATATTAAGTACAAATGTACTAAAGATCCTTCAGAAATTTTATCTATAGAATAGAAAAGAATATGACAGGAGAAAAGCGTGGTATTGTATTTGCGCATAAAGGAACCAGCGCGGTTCATAAAGAAATATTAAGCAAAATGGTATTTTTACCCAAGTTTAATCAATGACCAGTTTCTCCATTAAAATTATTCTTTTTCACCCACTTATACATGCGTGCATAGCTAAGGCTTTGCTCTTTCGAATAACATTCTACTAAGATCATTGTCACAACATAGCAAATATATGAACAGGCAAGTATAATAAACTTCAACATTCAACAAATGTGCCACTAGACGACATACCGACATTAGCAGGTTTGTGAAACGACTACAATTTCCATCATTATCCAAGCCAGCATCAGCTAAAAGGAACTTGTCGTTAGATTCCTCTACTCTCAGAGTTTCAGCAATAATAACCCTCGGCATAACATTGGCGGCTGGGTTTTATCGCCGTAGCAAAACTCTATAATATTATCGAACTTATCACGGCGGTCAGTCAAAATATTTACCGTTCCTGGAAATACTAAATCTCTGGATTTAGCTGTTAACCAGTGACAAGGAGCATACCTCCTGCAGTGAATGACAAATGATTACATGATTAAGAATTTCCAACAGAAATAAACTCCACTAAAGTATATCCCGCTCATGAATCAAAACCAAGACCCCTCGATCAATTGAAGTGTGTGCTACCGACTGATCTAGCCGTAAATAACATGACTTGTTTATTAGTTAAAATTTATTATAAAAGTAAAACATATACTCACCCCATTGAATTTCCATTTGGACAGAGAAAGAAGCAGACTGGACTTGTAAGATTAGCACCAGTAGCCCCGGGCTGAGCCCATTGTGGAAAAGCTATCATATAACTATAACTGGTCTTCTTTGGTATTTTCTTTGGACAATTTGGAATTTTCTTACATACAGGTCCGACAGCTAACATGTGACAAACATTCTGAAAAAATGAACAATAATAATTATAAAATGTGACATGTAATAAAAGAATATCTCTACTGAGACGCGCAACCCGACACACTATTGGCGGTCTAACTCGGCCAATGAAATAGTCCGGGTTTCAGGCGTCTGTAAAGAGTTTGGAAATTATTGCTCCTTTCATTGCAGAAGATCTGTTTAAATTGCTATTTATTGCCTGAACTTTTTGTGGATTCCGTACCTAAGGGGTGATAAAGGCAGAAATTACGATATATCTATTTGTTTAGATTGATGTTTTATAAACAGCTGGGGATGTTTTATACAAGTGATATTTCATAACTATTACTGACATGAATTATAAAGGAATTTCTGCAGTAAAAAAAGTTTCAAAATTGCCACTTATTTTCAGAAGGTATTGCCCAGTAGTGTGTTTTTCATAACGTTCCAACATATTTTACGGCAATGCAATTTACTTGAAAAAATGTACTTAAAATCATAAAAAAACATTTATGTATATATGCATTTCTTTTAAGATATAAAAATACTCCATTTATCATATATATCGTATATTAACCCAGTTTTTATTATTGCGATTTTTTACTTTACATTTGGCACAATAAACTAAAATCTGGCGCCGAAAAGTATTTCTTTTAGGCATAATTTGTTTTTAAAGTCTGAATGCACTCAATAAATTTCGAAACTGAACGGTTTGATAACAATCGTGTATTATGCTTCTGAATTTACTGTATGAGTGCACGTGAACTAGATTGCAATAGAAATGTAAAAAGTGCTAACTATGCCAAGAGGAACTGTATGTAGCAGAAATTCCAGGTTAATTTCAAGTATTGGTACATTTATTGATAACATCAATGAACATCATAACTTATAGATGAGCATGTTAACTATTTAATCTTGATTTTATTTGTTTGTGAAATTAATTAAGATGGAAAAATGGTTGGACAATGGTGAAAGTATTGTGCCTTTATGGTGGGTATAAAAGTGTGACAATAAAGTACATGAAGTATAAAATACTGAGAGTAATCACTTAATGAAACACATAAAGTAACCTATACATTTTTGGCAGTATTAGTATCTGTGTTTTAACTCTGATAATGTTCCTTTTTTATTACATTCTTACATCATATAACCTTTATACTTCATCTTTCGTCTCTCTATGTCAAACCATGCAATAGTTTTGGACCACAATGGAAATAAGGGGTTCCTTTTTTGTGTTATCCAAGTTATTGATGTGCTTTGACACAGATCTTTGATCTTCATGATTGATCATATTTATTGTTTTAATCATGTTTGAAACAGTTTGATGTAATGTTTCATGTATATTGTACATTTGTTAACTGAATAAATCTATCTATCTATTTATACTGCTCATAAAAAATGCGTCAAGTTCTGTGACGATGATCTTCATTTGAAAATAGTTTTACATATTGCATGTATTTAGTATTATCTTAATTCAACGTCTACTTATTTACTTATGTTTTTTTTTTGGTCATCTTAAAAGATTACATTTATCGTGCATGAAACTTAGTTTATTGAAAGTTTTTCAAATCTGCAAGTACATGTATCTATATTTAATAAATTCGACGTGCGTTTCAAGTTGATAATAATCTTGCGGGCTTGAATACTCATTTCAGTGAATAACCATTAATAGGCGTAAAACATCAAGATGTTTATAGAAATGCACAAAGTAATAACTATGCCAAGATGAACTGTATATAGCAGAAATTCCAAGAAATGTGATTACAATTACATAACATTAAATACACATCAAATATTGGTACATTTATTGATAACATCAATGAACATCATAAATTATAGATGAGCATGTTAACTATTTAATCTTGTTTGTGAAGATTTGATGGGGAAATAATGGTGCAAACAGGTTTGATGTGCAGTTTATGTATGACATATGGTGACTATGGTAGGTAAAAGTGCGGCAATTAAGAGATGCAATAGATTGGTAAGTAAAGTATTTAATCTTGATTATATTTGTTTGTGTAGGTTTGATATGCATTATTTATAGTGGAAATGTGGTGACTGGTTGGATAAAAGTGTGGCAGTAAAGTGGAGCACACTTGTTACTGATGGTGAACACCAAATGTATCGCAGAAAGTATTGCTAATTAAGCGTTGTAAGCAAACAAATCAGGAACATTACAGTCAAATACATATTCCACACATGGAAAGATGGAGATGATTTTAGATTCTAAAAGTTTTGTTACAAAATTGACGCTTCAAACAAATTACGAAAACAAGAACTTAAACATTTGGTTTGTCTTTGGAACAGACTAATGTTTAATAAGCCGATGCTAGAACTGCTTAATAGTAAGATTTTTTCACATGTATCAATGTAACACATACAAGCAGAGAATGTTTAAATTAAGGACTTAAGTCCATGGACTACCATTGTAGTTTTATGTATCACCTACAACCTCAACGACGCTATTTATCATGTTGTTAAAAGTATCATTCGCATAGAATAACCAAATCACATTAGTACGAGAATTAACAGAATATCGGCGTACATCTGTCTTAAATATACAAACTTGTGAAATAAACTACTGTAAAATCACAATATCTCGGACCTAGTTTTTTTGCGAATTCACAGGATAAGCGTAACACGAAACTTGATTGACTTACACGTAATGAACGATTCACGCACACGGAATGAATAATAAACGAACGAATCACGCTGAATTCGGAAACTAACACGTAACGAGGACTGTAAATTTAAATCAATCAGCTAGACCATTGTTTGATTTTGGAGAACACCCAAATGAGTAACAAGCAATCTCGAACATAAACAGTTGATGACAAATATGTTGAGAAAATGAAGCTTAATCATATAAATATACTGCCAAGCGTGGATGATTCACTATTTAAACTGTATTGACCAAGACATTCGTATTCTATGATTTAATGATTTTAATGTCGGTACCAGTATAAGTTTAGATTGGCGATAATGTAATTTCCGGTTAACCGAGTCGTGACCAGTTCAGGGACATGTGGAATGGCTGATGTCCGAATCAACTGAGATACTATCGCGCAAAGCCCTGAGGCTGAATAGTTCAAAATAAATAATAAGATATAGTTTTCACGAGTGCAATCACAGGGGTATGTCATGTGACCTTCCTCTAATTTTTAAATATATCGTATATATACATGTACATACGTACAAAGGATACAACAGCGTTTAGTAGACCATTTAATGTAGATTTAATACTATGTGACACATAAAAAGTACTAATACCCTGATGACATTTGAACATCACCATTAAATATATTAAATATAACTCTTCAATCTTAGAAGCTTCCTAGTTTCAAAAAGAAGACCATTAATATGATTTATTTGTCAAAAGTATCAAACACGGTACAAAAAAAAACAAAAAAATCAACTTGAACGAGTTTGGCTTTGCTGGGACAAAATGAAAATTGCCATAGCATATTCCTGTGAGTGCAATTTTACTTCTTAGAAACTATTTACTTGAATGTTCAGGCCTCGGATACACAAACATACCTAAAAAGTGACCTATCACTTAATGTGAGTTCCCATTTAAATAATTTAAGTTGATTACCATTCACATAAAAGTAAATACGTATATAGTTTTTTTCTTAATTCTGAGCTTTCACATATAAGTTCAACACTCTTGAATTTTTGTCCGAGTAGCTTTTCATAAACATACACTGAGTAAATATTCAATCAATACTGTCAATTATCCCTCTAATATTTTAGTGATATTATTTGTGTCAGCCGCATGGCTATTTCAGTCGTTAGCACACAGGTCTGACGATCAAGGAGCCGTAGGTTCGATTCCGAAGTGGGGCATACTTTCATGGAGCTTGATCATGGAATAATTTCTGCTGCCAATTTCCACCCTACCACTGATTCTAAATCATGTAAGACAATTGTCAGTTTCTGACGGAAGAATGTGCCTAGTCACTGGATAAAAGCTAAATCTAGAGATTTAGCCTTTCCATGAACGGTGAGAAGATTGACTGACCGCCGTGATATGACCTATATACAATGTGTGCTACGGCGTTAAACCCAATTAAAACAAGTGGTTTGCTCGTCTTGAGATACTTGTGTGAATCCTGGGCCAGGTATCATATCGACTAAATTAAAAGAATTTATTTTGAATGTTCAACATTTTCATTTAAAGACAGTTTCCATTGAAATACATGTACAAGACCGAACTTCGATTCGCGTCTAAATCAATACGTTGGACGTAAAAAGGACCACTTAAAGGCAAACCAGACATGCTCTTGACAAATCGACAAAACATGGCTTCTGTTTCTAATAGTTTGTTTACCAGTTACCATACAAACATACGTATACATACAACAACTAATCCTGTTATGAAAACAATCGATCAATTCCAACATGCTGAGAATGAGATATTTCCTGTAAATATTGAAGCTCTTTATGCAATCTATTGAAAAATTTAATTAGTCTAAGCAAATATTATAACAATTATCTTCAATTGTTAAACAATGAATTGAGACGCTAATTTTATTAAACATTCATATAGTCTAAAGCAACTTGTTCATATATTTGGTTATTTCTTTTTGGGATATTTGAAATTAACTGTCAGTTTCTGCAGTTGTGTAAAGAAATCGAATTCATAATATGGGGATAAACTAACATATGTTATCTTAGTAAATAAAGTTAACATGTTGTATAATTATGTATTTATATGTATTCTCAGGTAACACTTTCTTGGTACAGTGGAACCTGTGCTAACGATCACCTGATCAGAGCGACCACCTGCCGACTACGACCACTTTAAATCCCCCCGATCAAATTTACTCTAAAATGGCACTGTGCGTAGCGACCACCTGTCCACAACGACCACCTCTTTTAGTCCCGTCGAACGTAAATAACCTGACCGCAGCGAATGAGCAAATAATGTTTCGTTCTGTTCTGTGCAGTATGTAGATTGTGAGAAATACAAAAATGTCAATAAATTCATTTATACCGAAACTATATGTGGCAAGGTTTTTAACTTTTAATACAAAAATGACATTTTTTACATTTTTTTTTGTCATTTTGCACAAACGTTTACATTATCAGAACACTCCTGTACAGCTTTTAAAATGTTATTACACAGTTTTGCAAGTTTTAGAAAATTGAGCCATCGTAATATGACATATACAAAGTTTTGTTACGGCGTTTAATCCAACCAAAAAAAACGAAAAGTTGATATTTTAGTGGAAATATGTGAAAGAGTAGCTTTAACCATTCTTACAGTTTAAATTAATCATTGTTTCCATCAAGATAGCAGACACATCATCATATCTGTACGTTGTATAGTATCATTAATTATGTATGGAATCAAACAACTGCATTGTTTGTACTTCTAATGCTGTATTTGTAGAATTATCAAGGGGCAATTTTAGGATACGTTCCTTATTCCCGTCACGCAATATTTTGCGTCATTACACGCCAAGCTTGTACCTTATGACCCCAGAAGGCTGTATGACGTAGATGGTGGTGTTTGGTTAATTCTTGTAAATATTTAAAAGTTTTTGCTCACTTTCTATTCCAAAGTTTACAAAATTATTATTTTGATTTTGACATATTGTATAAAAACTTTTAAAAATATTTTACTTGTTAGTTATTTGGTTATCTGGTGGCAGAAATATGCCACCATACTTAAAGAGCATAACGTTCCCATTATATCAAACAAGTTCAGTTTTATTTTGCCATTCCCTACAATTGCTATGTGACAATTTAGCTTCTACAAAACTAAGCAATCAAACGCAGCTCATATAATTGATATCAAAGATGTTTCTTTGTACAGCAACAGTGTAATAACAAGCAATGAACATTCCTTCATAACAATATGATATTTTTTGTAATAACAGAATAATGATCGCGGAAACACAGCTAGCGTTTGGTTAAGTAATCAAATAAATTTCAACAATCAAGCATGTAATTGCATCACGTTATAACAATTATAATAAATATTTGCAATTATATAATTATTGTGTTCATTATGAAACAATGTACAGTAACAGTTCGATCTTTATGTCATTGCATTTTCTATCTTGCTTTACATAGTCGTATAACTACGTTTTTACGATCTTTTCTAAATGAATAGAACAGAACAGAACAGTAAATGGATATTTTAATACCTAATCATACTGAACTGTTCAAATTATAGGTCCCTTAAAAGGTGATGTTTCGACACATTTTGTAATGACTCGTGTTCCTTGACTATAGCCCTTGGTACGATATTGTTGGAGTTTTGTTGGGTTTAACGCCGTGTGACGCATAATATGGTCATTTTACGACGGACAGTTCATCTAACCCTTTTTACACTGGACCCTTGCGGACAAGTTTTCTATATATTCTTATTAAGGAGGAAAATCGACACTATTGTCAAATTCTCATCGAACTGCATTACCACTTTTGGCGGGTTTCGAACTAGCAATCCTTTTGAAACACTAGATTCGAATCATTGGCGAAGGCTTCAACGCCATCGACACTAATAGATATTGTTGGTAACGGTTAAAGATAAAATGTAATGCTTGTCGGAACATTGCCGATGTTTCTGTATCTTAAACATTTCTAAAAATTGAATGATATAAAAGGCGACATTTCATATCAACATAGCAATCCATTCTAAAACCACAGACAGAAAAAAAGAAATCAGTCAAAACGGAAATGGCTAGTGACAAATTGCAGCAAATTTAAACATATTTATCAATAGTAATCAGTTTCATATTTCATAAAATGAATGTAAATGCAAAACATAACAACCGATGTTATCTGATAACATGGGAACCAAATGCAAAAAAGATGGTGTTAAAATAGAATGTTATCTTGGCATTAGTCATGTGCGTCTTAAATAAATTTAGATCAAAATATGAAAATGTGCACACACGTAATGTAGGATTTTCTTCCATAACGTTATACTGTTCTACCAATTCATGGGAAGGTAAAATACAAAATGCGTCTCAGTAGTATTGTTAAATTCTATTCAACTGTCAGTGGCACATGCATTAACCCCGCTGATTTAAATCGATCGTGAGTACAGCAGCACTGTTGTGAGTATTTAAATCAGTGGGGTTAATGTATGCGCCACTGACAGTTGAATACATTTAACAATATCGGCACCGTGACAAATTAGCGTAGTACAATCCTAAGCATTAATTTTGATGCAGAATCTGAATTAAAGCATGCAATGTACATTTAGGGATTTTGAAATGATTGGTATGCACCTGGGGCTTTCTGTTTAACTGTATTTTATATTGAGTTAGTGCACATGTTTGATTGTAGATTTAATAGATAATACGGTGAATTTTGCTGCAAGGTACAGCATTGATTAAAATGTTATAAAGTTAACTTCATTTGTCGAGTCGTTAATTACTTCACTTTTCTTTTTCATTTTTTTTTTGTATGAGGCGTGTGTTGTATACAGTGCCTTTCAAAAGTTCCTTGACAAATATAATTTTGAGTGAATCTGAACGTGCAGAGAAGTAATTTTACTTTAAGTTAAATTTTTTGAGAAGTGGTCCAGTTGTTGGTTGTGCGCTTAGGGACCGAGAAGTCCATGGTTGGAATCCCAATCACTAGGTGCACTACTTATTTCTTTGAGCAAGAATAGTACCTCCAATAAATGTTCCAATCCATCCAGGAGTAAATGGGTACTGCGAGGGGTCACCTGCCCGAAGGTGATAGCAATGATCAGGGGTTGTCGTACAAAAGTGTAAAGGGTTGACGGGTAGTCCTTAGGTAAGGCGTCGATGGATTGCGGGTGTCATTGTTGAGATTCAAGGTTCGCGGTCCATGGTAAGAGGGTCGGGGATAGGGGTCCAATGTTAAGGTCCTTGGTAGAAGATAGGTGAAAGTTTATTAAAAAGTTATTTTATTTGAGGTATTTGAAAAAAAATGTACCAGGTATATGTCTATTTTTTGCAGTTTATGGACAAGGTTGGTTTCGATGAATAGACTTCAATGGCGATAGTTGTTTCAACTTGTTTGCTTTAAGGCATTTCGGACGCTTGGTCAATACATACCTGTAATGTGACATGACAAATAGGTCTTCTTTCTTTAGGTTTTTTAAACCATGCTAACATAGAATCTTCAAATAATATAGCGAATACTTTATTCCATTTATTAAATCCATCACTATATAACATATATCCTGATTTACATGGCTTCGAACGAGCTGAAAAAAATAAGAAAACATATCAGTTTAAGGGTTGTTTCAAATCCAATCAAAAACCTATCCCGTTGTTTCCTAGAAACATTATCCAATTAGCTCAGTACTGGGGGACCAGGAAGCGGACTCGAAAGTGATAAAATTAAATTGTAAGAAATTTATTCACAATCAAGCTAAAATAAATTAGTTTATAAAAATTAGTTTTAGCGTTCATTTGTTTTTGTATACAGTGCCAGGTATAATTACCTTTGCGCTTTTAAAAATGTATGATTTCTTGTTTTCTCTACGAACTAGAGAAATTAAAAACATATCTTTAGATACTTATACATAAATAACAATTACCATTGTATTAACTATCATTTGTTTCAGTAAATTTGTAATTATCCTTATTAGTAAACCTGGAATTAAATTTAATTGTGGTAATGACAGCTTTTTAACAAAAGTAAAGGTACAAATTTAGTATAGCACTTTATTCCTATGTTTTGTAAGATGGTGTACCTTTGTCGACCAATTCTATTATAGAATATCTGCTCTGTTCTGTCCAGCAGCCGATTGTATAAACAATGGTAAAATTATATCATGGTATCACTTATCATGGGGTAAATCGAAGGGTATGGTTACTACTGGGGTAAACTCGATTGTATAAAACAACTTACCACACCGGTAACCAAACTAGCGCTGGTAAAATTTAACCCATGGTAAATCTTTACTGTAAAAATCCCATTATACATTGCAGGCATGCACTTTTACTGACGATGCGTTTTGTAAACAAAAAATGGCGGACGTCAATCCCAAACGATCTGAGCTGTTCATGATGCAGAGGTATGTCTGCTTACAGATATTAAAACATAACGGACCATCATAAATCTTAGTTAATTTTTTTATCAACGAATTCTACAAGTATCAATTCACCAAATCTTTACTATTAGTTCTAAGTCACAAGATAAAATCATGGATTCTGCAGGAAACGCCTTAGAATAAATAACAATGTATCATTTGGTTAATTTCTCCCAGAATGAGGCCAAAGTCTTTAATTCAACACTTAATTTATAAAGATCAGTATCCGACAATTATTTTGGTAAATTATCAAGTCGTCGTAAAGCTATTACAAAACTTGACGGTGAAAAAAAATCTCACAGCGCAGATTTTTGCAATGGTTATGAATCTCTTAAAACATAGTTTTGAGTGATAACAAACTTCATAGCTTAGTCATGCACAAATGAGTTTTACAAAAGTGTAGTTATTTATAGCATTAAGTGCATTTAGAAAGTAGGGTGTCTACTGTATGTTACAACAGTATAACGTGCCTGATAAATTCAGACATTATATATTTAGTTAAGAGCACAGTGCTACAAAAAAATGCTGCTGGCAACGGAGGTTGTGCTTATGGTAATTATACAGGTATTATTTGTGTATCTTTAACTATATAGGGGACACATTTCTGTTGTCCGGTGGCGGGAAAACAATATGTTCATCCATGGGCGGATCCAAGCTTTTCTAAAAGGGTTTCAAAAAGTTCGTCCGCAAAATTTGTTCTATTAAATGATTTTGATGAAGGCGTGCATGTGTACATAAAGTGATTTAACACCTGCAATTACACCAGATGGCTACATTCAACCCTTACCTCATGAATTTTAAAAGTGTGTTTGTCTAGTTATAAACATTGAAAAGATCTTTCTGTGACCTATATTTAGCGTACCAGATAGTCCTACGGTGTAACATAGTGACATAGTGACCTAGTTTGAGTCAGAGGAGAGAACCAATTTCAACATGAAGAGTTAAACATTCAACTACATAGATTCAGATCAGACAACACGAATGTATACAGTATAACACGAATTAAGCGGCCAGTGACGGGAAGTGGCCGGATTGGCCCCTTACAGCAGAGGACCGCTTAAACAAGGTTTAATTGAATTGCTTCGAGCATACTAAAATTCGTCATTTTCGTAGAACTTTGATTTGTTTACAGAACGATGTTAAATGACATGCTCTGAAGTTATAACTGTGGTCAAATGCAGATTTACATTGAGTATTTCACAACTCTTTGTGTTTTTAACATCTTCAAATAAGCTTTAAACATTTCTAAAAATTTGAAGGCAGGTTCGACCAAAACGCGGTTACGAAACTCGATGACGCTGCCGCCATTTGGTTGTAGTAAGGCATGGTTGAGCCAAATTTTAAAGTAGTTCAGCAACTACCAGTAATCAGTCAGGCAAGACAGCAATCGAGTTCCATGTACATTATGTTTATTACCAAGTACATTATGTTGGCATAATAACTTGTTATACTTGTTATGGGCAGGAGGCCCTGTTGTTGTTGTTGTTGGTGGTGAGTATATAAAGAGTTAAAATCTGACAGAACGAATGTAAGGTTATTCGTGTTAAGAGTCTAAATCATGGAGTACGAGAGGAATATTATTCATGGTAAGAGTTCAAGAATCTCTTAGAACTTAATCAAGCTCCAACTTTCAGACAAATTGTGAATATTTTACAATGTAATCAACGTTCTCAGCATAATGAATGAGTAGAACTACAACAAGATATGTAAACCAGTTTAGAATAAAATTAGGCGTACGTTCTAGATAGATTCTAGTTTGACGGTCGTACGATCGATTGATTTTCTCCTAGTGGTTTGAAATTAAAACAGTCAATTAACGACAGAATCGTAAGTCTAAAATCAGGCATTTGATTCAATTTGCAATTTCGGTGCCAGGAAAACACATCAAAAGAAAACAATAGTATTTCTGTGATTAACCAGATCTCGTGAATAGTGTTAATTGTGCATTGTTTCTAGCGAGAGTCTGTGACTATAGCAACGGTGCTTTGACGCTTTTGAATGAAAACTATTTTTAAAGCTTTAATTGCCTACACATGTAGATTCCGGGATAGTATATATCGGAATGGTGTATTTAATTAGCTTGTTATTTCAAGTACAGTGAAACCTGCTATATAGACCACCCGCCAAAAACGAACTCCAGAACACAACGACAACTTTTGACTTCCTAATAGAAATTATTATAAATTCAACGCACACTGAGCATAATGACCTCCTGTAGACAAGTTCGACTGTATATTCCAATAATAGCTGACGAGTATTCAGAACACCTCGGAATCAGCGAAAGCTGCAGCGTGTTCAGTTACCCTGAACGTTCTAAAACGTTCCGTAAGGGAAGTGTCGGAACAACTCAACCCAAAGACAACTCAACTCAAGACAACTCAACCCGAGACAACTCAATCCCCTACTAACGAATTGAGTTGTCCCAACTTTAAGATGAGTTATCTACGGGTTGAGTTGTCTTCGGGTTGAGTTCTCCCGTACCCGTAACGTTGGCTAACAGTAGTTACTGAACACGCTGCTGGACTACACACTGATTTAATCATCGGATAACATAATCACCTGAGTGGTTTTCTGAATTGTCGATGGGAAATAGCACTTAGCGATCTTTTGAACTGGTATCAAATGACATGGTACATAGTTATGTCTCTTTGTTTACGACAGTAATGGCTTTAAATAAAATTAAGTTCATTATAACCACGAGTACAAATAAATACAATGTACAGCAAAACCCCACTACATCGGAACACCTTTAATTATGAAATCCTTACATATCGGCTTTTTGTTGGTCTTTTTTAATCAAACAGGGTCACTATATTCCGGAAACCTCTCTACACCGGAATTATTTCGTGTCACTAAGTGAGGACGGTTTAGAGGGGTTTTACTGTACCAACTTGAACGACTTTAACAAATTATTACTATTTTAGCAGTTCTTTTTAAAACAAGTTAATTTTTTTTAAAAAATCAATGGTATGAATCGAGTTCTATAATTGAACTTGTTATTTGTACACATTTAGATCTCAATATTCATGTACATCGGTCATATGAAAGACTTAAATTACACATAACCGATTGTCGTATTGAAATTCAACGTAATTATACAATTTATTGTTCTTTACAATAGAGTTGAGTATATAAGCACTTATAGTCAAATAAACTTGGCTTAACATAGTGGTTATGTTTATTCATATGCATGTACTTTTAAGGGCAACCTATATACAGAATATCCGACAATGCAGTTACCCTGGGGGAAATATCCTCACCCCCTCTTCTGAAAATACCAGGGACCACCTCAGTACGTCAGTTCAACATACGATTAGTACATTGTAAAGGTCGTTTTAGAAAATGGGTCGCGTGTAAAAGGTGGTCGATCGTTAAGATAGTGTTTGTTGAACTTTAACCCATATTCTATAGCTAGTGTTGTTATACATTTAAAAAGCTTCAAAACAGAAGTATGATCGAGTGGTTAAAAGAAACTAGTAATCCTAATGCGTCCACGTGTGACTGGTATGGTCGCTATATGTCCACTAAATAAAATAGTGTATTTGATAGGTTGGGAACATGCTGACCGTCATTGGATTCGTGTCTAGTAATTGAAAATATATCTGTGAAAAAAAACTTTTTCCCGGCATACTCTTAACATAAAGAACAGAACAGAACAGAACAGAACAGAATTTTATTTAGAAAAGTACAAAGTACATATTCATAAATAAATACAATAATTAAAGCATAATTACACATAATCAATATAGCAACGTATACATGTGAATTTTACAAGAAGATGAACATATTATCAAGTATTAATATATTTAACTAGTAGTATTTCATGTATCAAAAATATATTTTTGAAATTAAAACGATTAAATTACAAACTATTTAACTGAGTTTTCATTTTTAAAGCTTCTTTAACAAAAATTGAAACTTTGATTAATGTCGGAGCATACTGACAATTCAATAATTCGATAAATTTAAACATTGATGGCTTTTTGTAAAAATATGGTTTTAAGTATTTTTTACGTATATTAAGATAAAAAGGACATATACATATAACATGAAACTCGTCTTCAATTTCGTTTTTTGTACAAAATCTGCATATTCTTAAATTATGTGGAGTATTACTATTAAAATATCTACCAGAATTAATATGGAATTGATGCCCAGCAAGTCTTAATCTACAAAAATAAAATCTATACTTTCTGGGTAAAACGTTTAAGTATTCTTCATAATGAAACAATGTTTTACAATAAAAATAATTCTTCAACATATTACATTTTTCTGAATTATTAAACCATTCCTGCTTAAATGTATCTATTATTCTAGATTGAAATGTATATGGAAAAGTTTTTATATCAACACAATTATCATTATTAAAAACATTACAAAAACCATATTTATTCAATAATTTTTTAACATCAGATACCCAGTTGGACATGCCATTATTACAATCTTTTAAACTTTCATCGTACATAGTTTTCATAATAATATTATCAGAATGTTTCACTTTCAACCAGTATTTTATTATTCTAACATAACGTTTAATATATAGCGGATATCGCCCTAGCTCACCGTAGACAGCTATATTCGGTGTACTTCTAGGGACTTTTAATATAGATTTACAAAATTTTAAATGTATGCGTTCTATTTCAAGTGACTTTAAATGACCCCAAATCTCAGAAGAGTAGCTTAAAATGGATCCTACAAAAGAATCAAACAATTGACATAAAATATATGGCTTTAGATCAAATTTATTACAATAATGAGTAAAAGTATGTAATGCTTTTAAGGCTTTACCACATAAATGTTCTTTGTGTAGATTAAAATTACCAGTATAATTAAACACGGAACCTAAATAATTAAAACTGTCTACTACATCTAGACTTTCCCCACCATAAGTCCAAGATTCATCTTTTAATAATTTACCCCTTTTCCTAAAAACCATAACTTTTGTTTTTGATGTGTTCACCTTAAGACCCCAATTGTTGCAATAAGTATTTAACATGTTTAAATGGTTTTGAAGTTCTAGTGGACTTTTAGCTAAAAGAGCCATGTCGTCTGCAAATAAAAGAATAATAAGGACAATATCGTTAAAATGTAAACCCGATTCACAATCATTTTGCAAAAATAATTCCAGATCATTGACAAACAATGAAAATAAAATAGGTGATAAAACTTCACCTTGGCGTAAACCAACAGCATAATTAAAATAATCCGAATAATCAGAACATGATTTAACACAGGATTTAACTTTTACATACATATCTTTCATAATGCGCAATAATTTACCTTGGATGCCCTGTTTATACAATTTTAACCATAGAGCATTCCGATATATCGTATCAAAACATTTAGATAAGTCAACAAAAGCTACGTATAGTCGTCTGTTACGATTAAGATATGACTGAACAATAGACATAAGAATAAAAATTGCATCTACAGTAGAACAGTTTTTACGAAATCCAAATTGAGCATCAGATAAAACATGATATTTTTCACAAAAAGACTCAATTCGTTTATGTATAACAGTAGTAAATAACTTAGAAAAACAACTGACCAATGTGATCCCTCTAAAACAATTAACGTCATTAGAATTCGATTTCTTTGGGATCGGAATAATAATACCCTCAGTCCATTTATCGGGAAAAACTCCAGATTGTAAAATAGCATTAAAAATATCATATATATGAGACCCAATGATATCGAAACTATTAATAAAATATTCGTTTAATAAGCAGTCAGCGCCAAATGCTTTGTTGGTTTTAAGAGTATTCACAGCTTTTTTAATTTCTAACAATGACATCGGCTCGTCTAGTTCCTCAAATCTAGGATTACCAGTATCATTAAAATCATGCTCATGACAGAAAGACTCAGCTTCTGCATTATTGCATTGTGTTATACCTTCACTTACATTAGCAAAGAAATCACGAAAACTATTCAAAGAAATGTTATTGTTATTGTTTAATCTTTTATTTTTAAAGAACTTCCAAAATTGTTTCGGGTTTGAGTTTCTCAAATTTTCGATTTCTCGCATTTTAACGTTATAATATCGACGTTTCTTTTTACGAATTAATTGTTTATAAGATAATTTTGCGTCGCAAAAAATACGTCTATTTTCAGAAGAGTTACATTGATTAAATACACGTAATGACCGTAAATACTCAAGTCGCGAATTAACGCATTCAAAATCAAACCATTCTTTGTGCTTAATTTTTGATGTATCGGTGAAACGTGGTGAATTTGAAAACTTTATTTCTTTGTTAAACAAAGGATCCGCAACGTTCCGTATAACATCGGTAAACCCGTTAAGAACATTATTTATTGAATCTCTTCTCGAAATGTCTATACTATTGACTAAAGAATTTAACTCAGGTAATCTGGCAAATATTCCAGCTCGAAAATCACGTAAACGAGATTTATCCCATTTATATGTAGTATCAATGTTTTCATGTGAATTATTATCATAGTGATTACAATATAAAGATAGTATTAACGGACAATGGTCACTCCATTCATTCGGTGCACAGACCGTGAAATCTTTAATTAACGTGAAATAGTTCTCATGTGTCAATAAGTAATCAATGGTTGATGCCCCATTATTAGATATATATGTGTAAGAGTTAGAATCACCTATTCTACCGTTGGCGATACGTATACACGATGCCTTGCATAATTCAATTAATTTTCTACCGTGAGTATTACATACTGTATCAATAGAGGCCCTGTCGAGGGTCAAATCTGGACAATAATCATCATCGTCTAAATGAACATTGGTAGAATCATTACATATATAATCATTTTTATTACCAATACGACTATTCCAGTCGCCAATCAAAAATAGTGAGCCTTGGCTCTCAAAATCACAAATATCATTTTGAAGAACATCAAATAAATCAACATTTACAATATTATAAATAGGCGAGTTCTCACACCAAATATATACACCACACAAATATACATCATTGTGAAAGTGAAAAAACTGTTTATCTAATTTTAACCAAATTATAGCGTCATGATGAGATCGTACAATCTTAACACCATCCGCAATCGACTCTTTAATATACACTACAATACCACCACTATTGCGTAAAGCACGTCTATTTTGATACTTCCGGTAAAAATTATAACTTTTATAACCAGATATATCAATCTTACTATGTTTATTGGTCCAACTTTCCATTAAAAATATGATGTCATTTGATGTTAAAAGTTCAACAAAATCCGGAGAATCCTTCTTGTCGTCAGTTAATCCGTTAACGTTCCATGAAATCACATTAAGTTCACCTTCTACGCACCCCTAGTCACTACACGGCACCCTCTTTCCGTCAATGTACAGTGTGTCATACGCCAACCATGCACGTTTGTTTTGGGCCTTCGCTTCTTTAAGTTTCGGCAACAGTTTTCTACGTTTATCAATGACAGACTTTGGGAACTGTTCAGATACATAGAATTGTGTTCCTGAGAGCGCTTTCCATTGCTTCCTAACATGCTCACGTTCCTTAAATAAGGTGAATTTAGCGACGATCTTGCGACCTCTACCATCGTTGGAAATTGGACCCATTCTATGGACCCTCTCAAACTGAATCTCTTTCACCAGCTCCTGAGCTAATTTCATTTTATCGATCAAAAAATGTCTCAAAACCTCCTCAGTATTTTCCTGTACATCATGACGGGCCTCAGGTATATTACCCTAAAGGCTATCTACAATATATGCGATGTATAAGTGACCTACATGTCCCATTCGGAACTCCTCGGCCATTCATGAAAGGTCGATGTGTTCCGAATGTTACATGTCCATGTGTCAGTGCAAAACTAATCTACACTCTTCTTGATTTACATGTAGTTAAGACTATTTTCGTGCTGATATATCAATGTATTTAGTCACATGCTAAATGTCACATGAGGTTATCACGTCAGAGTATAGTCTTTACTTTAAAGGTTTAGTGTAAACAATATTTATTTATCAACAAACAAGCTCATAAACAATAGAATGATCATAAGAATTTAGAGGATAGCGTAGCTTATTTTGAACTTCTCTCCTTAATAAGTTTAGACATTGCGTGTAGATAAATTTTCAATATAAAAGTCTAAACGGTTTTTACATGGGATTTCAACAATTGAAAATACCAACAATACCAACACTTACTCCCAAGAGAAGTATTACAGAGCAGAAAATGGTATATATTTCTATGCTTGCATAAGTTCCATATGTGAACATGTATGTTATAACCGTTTAAAATCATGTGCAGTATTTGAATCAACACGCAATACTTAAAGCTATAAACTACATTTGTATATACATATATATTATGTCTAAATTAGAAACTAGTTCAACTGGTTTCATAACAGCCTAGTTTTATCGCTTATAGCATGAAATAGACCGAGTTGATAAAATATACTAAGTTATAATGTTAGATATATATGTTATTATATATCTACACACCCGAATGGTTGTTATAATATGCTATAATTGACGTGTGAATTGATGGTGAATTATACAATCTAATAGGATCAAATATATATTCATACTTACTTCGGAACCGTTCCTCGCTGCTCGACACACACCCCATATTCCATTCAAAAATCCAAGTCACAAATATTCCTTAAAAACAATTCCTATAAATAATTTCCCAATCAAAATGAACTCAAAATGTGCACGAACCGTGAATTTTGAACTATTTAATTACACTCTATAAATAAATCCAATAACACACCTGCATGACGCTATTTCAAAATCTTCATTTTCATATCGTATATTCATTCATACAGTGTATAGGTAAAAATACACATATACTAGTTTAAATGTACGGATGTAAGCCTTACTTGATCGATTCCAGCTCAGCTCTACACAAAATGAACACTAGCGTATTTTACAGCACTTGAGGATAATACAATATAGCGTATATATTATACATTGTTTATATATATCTCATATGTAATGGGAAATCGGAAAATTATCGTAAACAAAATATAAAACTTAAGAGATTTTTCCATAACAACAGGGAAAATCCGATGGCTACACTTGGCTACAGAGTAAATTATTGATCAGTGATATTTATTAGCATGCTCCGATGAACTAGGGTCGTATGGACTAATAGACATGTTTATATCTATACATTCCACTAAGGGTCAAGGTCATACTTCACATGTGACCGGGTCACGTTTCACTGATATCAAGTTACAGTATTAAAGATAGGGTTCAGTGGAAAATTAACTTCATTTAACATAAAAGACATATTGAAGACAAACACATCAGAGTTTAAAAACTTGATTTATGTTTTTGTACATGTCTTCCATGCAACTTGTGAATGTTTCTGAAGTTTTTTGACCAAAAAAATGTTGCAATTATGACCGAAAATATGACTTTAGGTATTTAAAATGGGGCTAAAAATGACAGATCAGCAGGAAAATTCATTATTTTGTGAAACAGCCCGTGAGCGTAATTTTCCTAAATATCATCTAGAACACACGTTTTTCCTAACATTTATGTCAATTTGAATGGTATTGGTACAAAATTTCATGTGAATATCTTTATTTAAACTTGATATACTTGTTTTCCGTATTGGCCGAAATAATAGCGACGACAGTGAAATTTGATGAAAATCTATTACATTTACTTATCGTTACAAATACCTGTTATATAAAATCCATGATATTTTAAAGTCACGAAATTTGTCGAGCAGTAGCCTGTTCAATTACCCTAAACGTTCCAAAACGTTCCGTAACGATACATTCGGAACTCCTAGGCCCTTCGCTGCGAAAAATATATTTTGAAACTACCTGTGTTGAAGTAAACAAATATACGATCGTTAAGGCAATGAGTGATGTTTCAAAATTTACGGACTAAAAACGAAACATCACTCATTGCCTAAACGATCGTATATTTGTTTACTTCAACACAGGTAGTTTCAAAATAGCGTCTTGATATGTCCGAGATTAGTCGCAGCGAATTGGCGAGGAGTTCCGAATGTATCATTATGGAACGTTTTGGAACGTTTAGGGTAATTGAACAGGCTACGGATACGATTGCTGACACACATGTCACTTTGAAGTTACTCGGTCGGATTTATCCAATGTATATTTTCCGGTCACTGAAACTACTGAGTAGTTACAATTGCACACTAATACAGTTGGTTATCGTTACGAACGAACCTGTACGAAACTA
Source organism: Mactra quadrangularis (assembly GCA_025267735.1). Taxonomy (NCBI): domain Eukaryota; kingdom Metazoa; phylum Mollusca; class Bivalvia; order Venerida; family Mactridae; genus Mactra; species Mactra quadrangularis. The sequence continues at coordinate 11,144,745 of CM046301.1, read as the reverse complement.
GAACTGTAATATAATGATTTAGTCTCTAATATATATTGCCGATTCCGATGCCAAGGGTAAAGATGTAGCTCAACGTGATACTCTATAAAGCAAAGATTTAAGGTTTTATTGTTATTGCAGTTTGTGAGTTAAAGTTCATTTTGGGAATATCACCTTTTAATTTGAAAAGTAATACCAATCGTAATCAACATAGCAAGTCGGATTTACTAAACTACGAGAAAGTTGATGCAATCCCTTACGGTCACAATCATCAAATTAGTTGTAATATAGTGCGACTAAATTGATCTGATACCAGTCAACCCTATTTAATTTAATACAATCAGCTCGATTTCTCAGGTAAAGAAGGTTATGAAACTTAGGCGCTTGCACAAAAAATCTTACGATAAAAGTCATCATAAGCCAAAAGCAAGAAACGTACATGATACGGTCATTTTTTGGCCAATCAATTCAAAATATTATTTAATTATGAAGAATAGTGTATAAATTTTTAACATGATAATTATCAAAGTTATGTTTATTATCCTTCGGACTCTGAAATGCATATCTATGAAATTGTCTTACGATTACTTTTTTCGTAAGAAATTTGTGAAAAGGTGAAGGTGAATAAAACATTGGCTAAAGTCGCCCGGCTAGCTCAGTCGGAAGCGCTTTTGAAAGTCTAATGATCGAGGGGTCGTAGGTTTCATTTTCGGGCAGGACATACTTACATGGAGCTTGGTTATTAAATTATTCCTTCGGCCATACCCGCATTGATTCTACATCATATAGGGTAGTTGTCAGTATGCGCATAGTAACTGGTTGAAAGCTAAATCTAGAGATTTCGATCGAACCTACGACCCCTCGACCAATAGACATGTACGCTACCAGCTGAGCGACCCGAGCTAGCAACATTTCAGTAGCAAAACACTAATGCCATAGAAAATACGTGTCTTGACTCTTAACCACTCAAATGTCGCGAATGAGGAATAAAAGTTAGGACATACGTGAAATAAACCAGCTATCAAAGACGGATTAAACAACATTTTCTATCAATAACAGCTGAGGTATTTTTATTTATTTATTTATTTTGTAATCAATTATCAGCCTATTTATCGTCTGAATTCTATATTTGGACTGTTATCATTACCAACAGTTTGCTAGCAGCTGAAAAAGATACTACTCATCAAAGCTTTATATACTCGTATCATACAAAAGCGTGCTTCTCTGCACGTACATTTATGTTGCCCCATATTCAAATACTTAAACTAGCAGATGTTCATGTATTTGTGTCTTGTGTTCTTCTTGTAGCACTGAACAATTTCGTTAAAAATTTATGAACATGCTTTCCTTGTTACCATCTCTAGGTACTGCAAACAAAAATAAATCATGAATCATTTATAGAGCAATATTTAAAACATGGCATGTTTTGTACTTTAAATTTTAGACTCGTCTGTCTATGGGGGAAACACGTAAGTCTGCGATATTGTAATACAGCTTTCAAGTATTTATTATTTAAGCCCCATTTTCATAAGTAACACTGTTTTTGGACTGCAAAGAATGTAGACATTTATCTATATCAATCAGCTATAATAGTCAAGATTATTTAATTAATTTTAATCCTTAACGATGTTTATATTATATCAAAGTGAAAGTAGATCAAAACCAAGACTAGAAATTGGTTATCAATAGTTGAAACAATAGTTTTAATCACAGTATGTTTAGGATGAAGTCTTGGTATAGAAAAAACTTGCTCCAAATTACATAATTAAGCTCTTAAACTATTTTGTATCAGGTATAGTGAAAATTAGCGTATAAATGAATACAATGTTCTCTTTTAAAAGTATCCCACTTTTTAAAGAAATAGACACTTTGGCACACTTAAATTTAGAAAGCAGGATGGTTTGAACAGTTTTTGTGTCTCTAATAGATGTTTAATTTTGAGAACATTGTGGTTGTAAAACAATTTTCAAGTCTAGTGTTAATGAAAATATCTTCATATGGTGGCTTTAAATGTCCAGTACGTGTGGTTCAGTAGGTAAGAGTGTAGATATTACTCACTTGCTTTATATAGATAACAATAGAGAATATTTCTAATATTTTCATTTCTCTCTGGGGGTTTTTTAAAGTTAGACTCATCTTTTCTTAGATTGATACGACAATTAAGTAATCCATCCATCCATCCATCCGTCCGTCCGTCCGTCCGTCCGTCCGTCCGTCCGTCCGTCCGTCCGTCCGTCCGTCCGTCCGTCCGTCCGTCCGTCCGTCCGTCCGTCCGTCCGTCCGTCCGTCCGTCCGTCCGTCCGTCCGTCCGCCCGCCCGCCCGCCCGCCCGCCCGCCCGCCCGCCCATCCATCCATCCATCCATCCATCCATCCATCCATCCATCCATCCATCCATCCATCCATCCATCCATCCATCCATCCATCCATCCATCCATCCATCCATCCATCCATCTATCTATCTAACGTTAAAACTGTAAATATAATCACGCCGTTCAACTTTACTTTTTCCAATAAGCCCTTTACAAACACATCACTTACCAGAACGAGCGAACATTGCAAATTATCAACAAATAAAAGGAGAAGCAGTAAAAATGTTATGGAAGAAACCCCTACCTTTTGGTGCGGTTTTTTTATATTTTACGACTCACTCTGGTCACAATAGTCACGTGATTAAGGCATTGGGAATTAGACGATATATAATTACTGAAAATGTATTACGGTATTAGACTGGCTGCTTGAATTAGGCGGGTATCCCTATATATCCTGTATACATACAATAGTTCATTACCTTTTCTATGAGACAAGAAAACCAGTCAATACCAAGCTGTGCAACTCATATTATGTAACAGAATCTCTGCGCTGAGTGTGTCAGTTTTGATATCAAATTGATAACATTTATCCAAGTAAGAAATGTCTCATAATACATCAAGACATTTTAATGGAATAATATCAAAGAATATATATAACATTATTGTCTTTATTTACGTCTGAAGAGTCTTCTCTAGTCTTTGAGATAATAGTATTATGTTTCGTAGTTTGAGGATATTCATATATAATACAGTGCCATCCAAAACTCTGTGACAAATGCTATGTTGAGAAACATTGATTATACGTTCCGCAAGTATATTTCACTATAAAGCCCATAAACATAAAAATAGACATGAGGGCACCGTACGGACGCCGTGCGACTAAACTACGCAAGGACCCGTACGAACGCTTGCGTACCCGTACGGACTGTTACGTTTTTGCCAGAGTCCATGAGATGAGCACGTATTGGTTTCAAAGTCAATTCGTGAACAAAATCGTGACCGAGTATGAATTAAACTTGCATATCTTCCAGCTACAGCTATGTACGGGTGTTTTTTTTTACCAAGGCTTCCCACGATCTACGGCTGTCTGCACGTACGGGTCCGCAACAAGCCACGATTTTATGGGACTGAGGCATAAGCTTCTAAATTCATGTAACTTAGTTTGAATGGTATATTAATAATCCAATAAATAGTTGCCGGTAAGAGTCAGCAGTATGAACAATGGTCAAGCTCTAGATATTGTGTACGAAGTTTACTGTTATTACCCTTCGTCATTAGCAACTGGAATCCTCCCTTCAATTCTCCTTGCATTTTTACTCCGCTACAACGTAAGGCCATGCCATGTCGAAATTTTGTTAAGCGTCCGCGTGCGCGTATGTTTTAGAGTCCTCAATCTAAAAATAACACAAAATTGTCCTTGAATTTTTCATTGATAATTCTGTTGTTTCGGGATTCGATAACTGATTTTTCTCAGGAAAACTGCTACTTCCTTTTTCTGTGTAATTGAAAAATGAAAATGTACATGTGCTAGTTGTATCTACTTATTTATAGAATTACTTCAATCTTACATTAACGTCATAAACATTCATGTACTACCAAGTACTTATTTGTGTGAATACAAGCTAGAATGGACATGTGTTTTCGTTTTCAATTTGTGTGTTTCTGTGAATTGGTACCTGGGTTTGTCAAACTTGTGCTGACCCTTAAGAAAATTCCAATTTGGCATGGCCTTATCATATTCAAGGTTACCTAATTCAAACGCCACGGGAAGCAACCGTGGTGTTTCATATCCTAGACTAGATTGTCTCCCCTGCATATATATTTACACGAGTAGATACTCTTTTGTATATATTTCAATTGAATGCCCTAAGGGCATAAATATATCTTACAAATATTCAGCATAAAATAAAAGAGGGAAAATTTTCAAAGTGTGTATTAATTTTGAAATATTGATCTAATGGGTTATTAAAGTCCTTAATTGACGTAAAAATTGTGTGACTTGTAAAATTATTCACACTGAACATACCATCTTAAAGTTACTTGTATTAAAGTCAGCTTGAATTTAATAGACATGGTTAACTAAAAAGTTCGCAAACCGCTGAATAGTTTTTTATCTGTAGTACAAAAAATGACATTACACAATGAAGGATTGTACTTTTGACGTTCAGTCATACACACTACCAAGCGTTTGCCATCTTTTGGTGAAGCATTTAATGGCTCAGGTCGTTCCAAAACACCACGCCAATCCTTTCTCATATAGAGAAGGGAAATAAGGCATGGTTACCAGAGCTGTCGATGTTTTGCTGGGGGTTGTGCTTACGCTGTTGTATTTCGTTTGTCTTCATAAGAAGACGAACAATCTGCATGAGTCGTGCATAAGGTCGCACGATCATGTCGCGCTACACTGTCTTCCCCTCTATATATCTAAGTATTAACATTTAGTAAAATTAAACACCACTATATGCAACTTGATTTTAGGCAACACCACGTTTAAAATAACTTTGGCTTTATATCAAATATTCATTATGTATTGTTTCACTCTATCAAAGAATCATTTTGGTTGAAAAGTAACTTTATCTACAAACTTTTTAGGAATGTCCAAATTTATAAAATGAAAATAGATATGAAATAATTAACGACTCGTTTGTAGATTTTTAACCAAAATGGCTCTTTAAGTGAAACAAGGCATAAAGAACCAAAGTAAATTTAAAAAGTGGTGTTAAATTTTACTAAATGGTTTCTACTATGAGAGGGTAGACAGAACCATGCGCCATGATCGTGCGACTTTATGTACGACTCGTGCAGGTTGTTCGTCTTCTCACAAAGACAAACGAAAACAACAGCGTAATCACAACCCCCACCAAAACATAAGCAGCTCTTGTAATCATACATTATTTCCCTGCTCTGTATCGAAAAGGATTGGTTAGGGGTTTTGTAACGGCCAGAGTCATGAACGCTTTTTGAGAATCGAAAGTGATTGAAATATTTAAAATGTAAAATATTTGTGCTTTTTGTTTTCGGTTTGTGTGTTTTTGTGAATAGTACCTAGGTTTGTCAAACTTGAGTTGACGCTTAACAGAATTCCAATTTGGCATGGCCTAATTATACCTACTCGCTAACAAAGGGAGATAATCGAGTAGTTATTGAGTAAAAGCTATACAGAGTTATCCTTCGAATGTACATGTAATAGAATTCGCAAATCGTTAAGAGTTTGCCTGAGTTTAAAAAGGACTTATTTATGTTTTGATTATAACTTGTTAGAAACTTGTGAGTATTAATCTATATCTAAAGATTCTAGTAATTCAGTGTAAAAATAAATGCATATTCAAGGCGGTCATGGCGAGCCATTTTAGGCCTACTACATATAGTATTTAGGTGGCTACAAGAAAAATATGATAGTGTGTGGTCGCAATAACTAATCATCGGAGCACAGAGGAAAAGCACTTTGAAGTATACAGCAAAGACACGAAAAAAGAGAAAACACATTCATTGATATTTTTCATATATTTTTATTCAGATTTTGTTCCCAATTTTCTTTTAACAGTTCCACTTAACATATAAATAGTAAATATACAAACAATATTCAATAACAAAATACAAATTAACAATTCTTGGACCTCTGGTTTACAGTGAATGTTGACTTTTAGTTGATGATCAATATATAAGGCACGGAATTGTAGGCACATTGTGACTATCACAAAAACATGAAATATTTGATGACTTTGACCTATGATGTCAAACCTCCCGGGCCACGTTTTCTCCGGTTGATGAAGGACAAAGGTCACGGTCATTATGATAAAAGATATACAAACAATGGTGATGTGATTCAATGAACTAAGATGACATTGGTTGCTATGGTAACAGTCATAGTAACGTGGAAACCATGGGGTGAAGTTCCACAGACCTTGTAATGAAATCCCGCCCACTATCATTCGTTTTCGCGCCGAACTTGCTAAGTCATGTCCATACCACAATTTAGAAAAACAAATATTTATGAAATTAAAATAAGTCCACAATAGTTGCACTAACATATAATTCGGATGAACCCATTCGTACATTGATTGACTGGAGACGCCATAAAGCGCCAAAATCGCTGTACCAAAACCCCAGCAGACGACACCCACATAATCGTACATAAATATCACATAATTTGCATGGCATGATTTTGAATGTAACATATGAGCTATGGCACTATTAAACAACGTTATAAAACAGCAGGAACCGAATCCTAGCACAGTAAACCTAAGCTCAGATCCTTCCGCGGAATATAGTCCGTAGTAATAATATATTTGGAATAGTATTAATGCGCAGCCAATCAGATGCGTCCATATATTAAGTAGTTCATTATGCACGTGAAACAAACTGATGACGTAATAGCGCCATGGTTTGTATGGCTGACGATAACCGGTAAAAATGTATGGCAACTGTAGTTCTCTTGGCACTTTGTCATACGACAACGTCCATACATGATATGACTTTGTCATGTTTCCATCTGTGGCAATCTGTAATAAATAAAAGAAGAAAATATTCACACAGCGACACAAAGTAAAACAAGAGACTTTCTTGGTCCGAGTCTGGAACCACGTGGATGTGGAAGCTAGCTACTGAAAATAGATCCTGCAAAAAGGTCAAATCAAACGTATCAAGACTCAATAACAGCAAATCATAAAACATAGATTTTCTAAACAGCAGGCGGTTCAATCTAGAGTACAGTGTTTTGGCAGTGTGGGTCAGTGCCGACTGCCTCTGTATGAAAGTTGAAATTCACAGACGTAAGTTAAAGAAGCCACGTACTACATTATTGTAAAGTTTTATTCAGCTGTTTGTGGCATATGCATTAACTTCAGTAATTCAAATCAGAGTATACCGATCGTGAGTACAGAAGTACTGTAGTGAATATTCAAATCAGCGGGGTTAATGTACGTGTCACTTACAGATGAATATAACATATAACAATACTTCATGTACTATGATTGATTGAAGCTTTAATAGACACATCAACTGACCTTGTTCAAGTCCTTTAAAATTGACATATATTTTGGATATTATAAAACTTTTCCAGTTTAACCACTTCAAACGTTTGTTAAAATATATATCTATACATTGTATAAAGTGGTATTTATTTATAAACAAAACAAGATATAATCAACTATGAAACAACACTCGAGTTTAAAACTCCATGAAATTAAAATTGTTTATTACAGTGCACTTTATTGTTGGTATTTATCATCAGAATCATCAAGGGTGACGAATTACATCCTTCCGGCAAAATATACTTATCCAACCATAGTTTATACGTATATATGTAGATCTAATTTCAGTGATAACTTTACATTAAAATACTAGAAATTCAAGTAAACTTGTATAAGTGGATTTAAGTTGCTACACTGTATAATCTATGGTGGCATATCTCTGCCATCAAGTTACCACGTAACTGACAAGTTTATTAAAAGATAACTAGTTACATAACTAGTTTACCACTCAGCACTTATCCAAAATATCGCTAATTGGTACGTGGTTATTTAGTTACGTAACTAGTTAACCACTTAATTTACTTATTAGTTATGCGGCCATCTAGTGGCAGTAATATGCCACCATAACATTCAGTATAAACAGTGCCCTTCAAAATGTCCAAGGTCGGTCAATCATTGCAAACCTTGTTGTCCACAGAATCTACCTGATCCTGAATACATTATACACAATAACTATTCAAATACAGTATAACGTGCATCAATGACCATCTGCTAGTAAGGGTCACCTGTTGTAAGCGATCAGTCTGTCCCCAACAACATATTCATTTGTTCATAGGATATTATTATATACTCTAATTTATATACTTTGAATAATTATTGGACCAGTGGCTAAGATATCCAGGGTTTGAACCCCACGGCTAATTTCCATATGCAAGAAATTTACCTACAGTTGTTCCACTCCTCCCCAGTGTAAATGGATATTATGAGGTGTCACATGCGTGGAATGTGATTTGAATGATCAGAGTTTATTGTACAAAAATTGTAAAGTCAGCTGAACATATTATAAGAAAGCAGATAAAACTATAAGATTTAAACTTCCCTCCTACCTCGTTTAGCTGCAATCATTAAATCGTCTCATCCCACAATCTTCAGCAATCCTGAAAGCATACAATTATAATACATACAAGTGTAATGCTGATATCAAAACCAACAAACCATAGTTTACTGTGACCATAAATCAATGCTCCAGTTCACTAACATTAGAAACAGCATGTGTTGTAAGTTCATTCATATTTTTATCCATCACTCGTTAAGCCTTCTCACGAATCTACTAAATATACCTGAATGCATGCATTTAAACTTTCTGCCTCAACCTCTACTTCCGTTCCCCTTGATTTATCGACATAATTAACATAAACAACTCCGCAAGCCTTTCAAACAGGTTGCAATGTCATAATTCAAAATAATACAACAGGCATGTGCACAGCGTGAGCATCGAGTAAAAAAGGCCAAAATAAATGCAAGATAAGCGTGTGATGACCTTGAAAACAACGTTTATGTATGTACGAAATTGCTCTATGCATGTATGGACAAAATTGACTGAAAAAGCTCGAAGCCTTTCAAAAAGGTTGAAATATCACGATGAAAAAATGCAGCATGTATGTGCACAGCCCGAGTATCGAGTAAAAAGGCCGATACAAACGCAACATTGATGTGGAATGTCCTTGAAAACAACGTTTCCTGTGTACAAACAATCTACCCCGTTGTTTCCTTGAGCAAAAAATCTTTATCCAACTAGCTCAGTACTGAGAACCAGGAAGCGGATTCGAAAGTGATTAATCTAAGTTGTAAGAACTTGTTCCACAATAAAGCTAAAGTAAATAAGTATAAACTAAACTACGAAATGTTAACTTAAATACCATCGTAAAGTTATTAAATATTTATACACGAAAGTAACATATATAAAACTTTACGATATCAGAAAACTCTCAACTTACTATGTATTATATACAAAAAAATGAAATTCCTCCGTTGCCATGGAATGATTTTCAAATTTTTCAATAGTATCAAGAAATATAAATCGTCTGCGATCAAGTTAACAGACTTTATTAGTTGCCACAGTCGTCTGCGTATTTTATATCATGCTTATTATGTTAACATAAGTTCAGATTTAATAAACGTTACCATGGTTACTGTAATTAGTCTGGTTTTCTGTATATTCACTGGAGCAATAAAACTATTATAAAACATTAACCAGTCCATGAGGTTTAGTTTATAATATGTCGTGAGAAATGTTTATTATGAAATATATACTGAGAGAATGTCTTTATAAAGCAAGCCCTATAAATTCTACTTTCATTGAGTTGCTCAGTCTTAAGTATTGCAAGTTTTTAGCATGTCATATACGGGGGTATCACACTAAAGACCAATCGTAAACATTCGGAAATTTCCGTAACCTGGATATCAGACACACAGGATTGAGTTCATATATACCAGGGGTTCTATATAACTGGGATTTGCTTGGAAGACATATACAAAAACATTAATTAAGTTTTAAACTCTGGAATAGTTTGTACAGCCTGTTTTAGCCAGCTATAGGCAGTGACGCCCGTGAATATTCAATGAAGCACTTCGTTGCAAATCCATGTTATATAAAATCCCTGTATATACTAAAGACCAATCTAAACTCGGTTGAGTTTGTCCAATATATTATTTCAGGTTATTACGGAAATTGCCGAAATGTTACGATTGACATTTGATTGCATGACTAATAAATAATAACACTTCTTGAAATGCATGTGACTTAATTTGTGCTTCTATACAATGTGACAATTACGCCAATTTTCCTCCATTAATAATGAGTATGGAAAAGTTTTCGGCCTTATGGACGGGTAGATGATTACTGGTGACAGATAAGGGTCCAGGAAAGCTAGATTTGGTGGACTGGTCTCCGTTTAACCTGATTGTGCAGACACGACGTTAAACCCAGTAACTATAATATATGAGCTATCGACATTTACTTTAAGTTAGCGGTTTGCCGTTGCTTCTTAAAGCAGACAAATGTTAGACAAGCGATAAACAATCCTACAGGTTGATTTATACTTCGTTTGTATCATGTGTAACCTCAAGGGGGTATATTTCAGATTATAACTGGTTTTTTTTCTCCAGATTACCCTATGAATGTAGAGATTGCTTGTATACAAACAGGAAGCGGACAATAATGACATTAGAATAGGATTACAGTTTTACCTAGAGATAAGTTTCTGCCTTCATTTTGTATGTGGCAAACTTTTACAAATTATGTATACATTAGAACTGCCATGCACCCATTGTTATTATTATTAATCGTTTTCAATGTTCAAGAAAGGGCATTCGAATATGAAAAACCCAAAACTTTCAGTAATGTGTCCAACTTATTTTGCAAGCTATGGCATGCATTTTGAATAATCAAGACCTTTGCATGCAGAGACCCCTCCCCCTTTTAGATCCGCCCATAAAGTCATGCACTGTAGATGAGTTTCAATTAAGAAAATACTCATTTCATTTGCAAGCAACGAAACGTGACTTACAAAAAACAAGTCTTACATTTATTCATAATCATACACATAAATAGAAGTTAATCAAGTATAAACAAACTATAAATATTAAACCGATGAATCTCTGCCTGAACTTAATACATGCATTTAATTTTAGTACATAAAAAACTTTAAATAAAATGATATGTCCTTTAAATGTTATAATATCTTATCGACGGCAAAAAAAAATAACTTAATTACAGTAAAGTTCTCCTATTAAGATCATTAAAATCAGTGAAACGGTCTTAATATAGTTATATTTTTTCTCACAAATTAAGCATTCCGAACTTAAAAATTGTCATGCACCCCGTGATTTTGCAATAATCAATGTGGTCTATACAAAGAAACTTTACTTTACCTACTAATTAAAGTGTTCACAATATATGACGCAATTGCTTTAAAGACATTTAAAACCAAAAAAAAAAAACAAATAAACACCTTACCTGTATGATGAAGATCGTTTAAAGATATCCAAGTTAATTCATCTTCAGTAAATCTCACAATGTCAAGCAATAACATACACTTAAATGTATATATTTATATTATTGCGCGTAGAGGATACAATGTCATACAGTATGCATTCCTTTCGAGTATAACGTAAAAATCTACTTCAGTTTATACTATAAAGCGAAACTTGATGTTTAAATCAATTTATCTATGGCTCATTGTCTGGTATTTTTCTAGATTTAAGTTCCGAAATGTTTAAAGTAAATAAATATGAGGCCACAGCGTAAATTGGTTACAATCTATTACTTTAAACCCATCAATAGTAGATCTAGTTAAAATTTATATCGCTAAACGGAGGAATGTCGAAAAAGCTCAATGTTTTGAATGATAGGTTTAAAGAACAGTATAAAGTCATAAATGAGATCGTTGAGAAAAACAGGGGGTAATAAAAACACCGACATTAACTCGAGCGGAATGATTGTTTTGTGAAAATAATGTACGATTACAAACAAACTGAACATTTTGACCGAATTGCTATGTTATGGTTGATAACTACATTTTGGACACTATAGTGGGAGAGATTTAGATTGAAATGTCTTCGTTTCAAATGCTTACGTTTAACAAGAGTGGCAAAAGGAACACTGGTTCGCTCATCTGAGAAATAGACTCTAAGGAAGTCTGAGTTTAAACACGTTTATATTAAACTCAGTGAAATTTTGTGACCTGTCATTGAAACCAATTATGACTCTTAGGGGCATAATTTAAATAATGTGTAGATAACCATGAAGTGATGCTACATGCCAAATAGAGTTATTCCTAGCCTTATGTTTAAGAAGAAATTATTTCTACATTTTAGTTTATAATTCTACTCAAGATTTGTAAATGTCTGGGCAGAACCAATTATGACCACAGGGGCCGCATGATAATTTAAACACTTTTCGAAAACACCCTTTGGGTTGATTGCAACTGCAAAATACCGACCATCTATGCTAAAAGAATTTTGAAGAAACTATTTCAATATTTTACTATAAACTCTCTGTATAAAGATGTAACCACTGAGGCAGTTCCAATTCTTACTTCAGAGGAAAAATATATACATTCTTTGTAAAAGACCTTGTGATGATGCTACATGACAAATATGGAAGCTCTGTGCCTTATGACTTCAGAAAGTGATATCTTTTAAGAAATTGGTGTCGACAGAGGGATGCACGAGCGCACATACGCCAGATAGACTTGTCACACCCGCTCACCTTGACTTCATTGGACTCAGGGTAGCTAAAATACTCCATGAAATTCGAATGAAAACACAAAGTCATAAGAATGTTTACACTATATTCACAAAATGTCTTCAATGGTCAAATCAATAAAGATGATATAAATATAGATGGATCAGAGCAAAACTAGTCTAACTATTTGTGTATAAAGAAGGATGTAAACTAGTTTTGCGTCGACCCATGAATTTGTATTTTACCCCTTAAACTTATTTGAACTCACCGATGAAGATCTTTGTACTTGATGTCGTCTTGTGGCGAGAAAAATCAATAATTCATTCAAATATACAATATACTTATAAAGTAATAAATGATTTAATCAAGATTTTTTTCATTAAACTGTGAGTTTATTGGCATATTGAATAGCGCAAGTGGAATTGACATCGTCGATTATATCATGGCATTATTACAATCATGGGAAATACCAATGCGTAGAGTTTGTAATAATTCCTTTTTCATTAACTTTGATAAACTCTGGTAAAAATCGATTGAGAAAAGTTAGTTAGTTCCCCTGCTACTAATGATTTCCCGTCTTGAGTCAAATAAGGCCACTCCGTCAATTCCTTTAAGTTTCAGCTTATGTTATAAACAGGGGCGATAATCTGAACTTGCCTAATACAAACAAACGTGCTCTTAAAATTTGCGAGGAAACCATTCAATTGCTATTAATTTAGGATAGCTGTCCTCAGTGATATATTTGTACTAATCTTCAATTCTTATACTTCGATCGTTCCGTTCTTCTATCCGTTTTATGCATTTTTATCGAAGTTTAAAGCTGATGTTAGCCTGATAGCGAGTTATTTGAATTCAAACAACGACTGCAAAAAATAAAATTCACGTTATTAACCTGGTGATGTATTTCATCAACCACTTATCAACAGGAATACATACTTCAAAACTTAAAATATCCGCATATTTAAACTTAGCCAGCGTTATCATACTTCCGGTATGTGTACATGTAAGTAGCCTACGGTTCCGGTGGAACTTCCGGTTATAGTTGGTTTTAAAATTACCCTGAATTTTCGATATAAATGCAAAGAAATAAAACATCTGTTTAACTGTGCGTTGGTTAACTGATCCTTGATTTTCAATTATCTTCTCGTCTGTTCTCGCGTTATTTAGTTTTATTGTTCATTGAAATAGAACGCAAAAAAATACCCGTACAATTTAAGGCAGGAAAATATTATCACCATTCATTGGCCTTATAAATTATCTTTTATTGACGTAAATATGACTTGTATTGTACTAACAGAGAATCCCATTTTTAAGACTTGCAGGAAAATTGTGCCACATGGTTATAGTCGGCGAAGGAAAACGAAAAAAAAATCCCTTCCAAGAAGTTGATGTGCATATTTTGATGTTAAGCTTTCACGAATGGAACACTAGTTCGATATCCCTGGATGGCATTTTCTTCAGTAGAAATACTTCATCTTGCTGGGGATTCAGCTTGTTCATAGGGTTTTCCCCAAGCTATCCAACGATTCAATAAAGAGTGCCTTTAAGACGGTTAATGTTTATGCAGGCAATGTTTTACAAACTACCAAGAACGATAACTAAATTCTACATAATGATAAAGTTCAATACACGGTTATCTTTCTTTGACTGGTCTCAATGATGAGATATTTAAAGTGTATAAAGCTAGCATTGACGGTCTTTTATTTGACAAAAAAATTACTCTGTATATACTCTTGTGTATGCACTGTTTTTCCTTTGTATATGCGTCTAATCATTGATCTGTATTATATTTGTACTTAAATGTTTTGTAAGATCATGTGCCTTTGTTGTACAAATCTTTAATAAAACATCTGTTCAGTTCTGTTCTGTTCTGTTCTGTTCTGTTCTGTAAATTATAAAATTGAGAGTAGTCTTGCAGAAGCATAAACCAAGATGCATTCAATTAATCCATACATGTATTCGGGATCACCGCTTTCTTCATTTCTATACAACTTACATGTATTTTATGTTGGTTAAGTGTAAGAATATGTTTTTCTGTTTGAAACCGTGATCAACCGTGTGCAATGACTTGCATACAAAGATTGTTTACAAAATTTCCCTTTGAAAATGTCTCAAAGATTGAGACCAATTAAGTTTTATACATTATGCAAATTTGGATGGTATACTCAGTAAATCGAACATTTAAAAACGTAGACATCATTGAAAAGAAATAAAGAATAAATATATATTTGTATAAAGATTTGTACTCTTATTACGTTCATTCATGTAGAAAAAAAAACATTTAAAATTAATACCCTTCGTCTTTGAATTCTTCAAAAGTGATTTTAAAGTGAAATGTCGATTGATTTTTTAAAAAAAACATTATTTAAATCAAAGTACTTTTTACATAAAATTCACCCACGAGTATAATTATCATACTAGTTAATGCAAGAAAATTCATTAATAATATTCAATATAAACAAAGCCAGGTATGGTGGAGTTGGTTCAAAAGAAAATGATAAATAAAGTTTTATATTTTGGCATCTTTTCATCGAAAGTATATTTATTGGTCTGATTTCAACTTTATAATGATAATGTCACCTCGCCTATCTTTAATTAACTTCAATCCAACTTATGATCACCCAGTGGCGTACAGATATTGATCGTTTGTTCCAAATCCTTCGCACAAAAATGAATCCTCGATTAACTAATTCATTGCAAAACCATTATTGGTGAAGATGATTCAGAATAAACGATTACAATTCACATGTTAACATAAGCATTTTCGGACATAGAAATGTAATATATATAGTTATTTTAAGCTCTATTGAAATATTTTCTATGATATGGCTGCTGCAAAAATTAATGAAAAATAAAAGTTTCTTTACATCTAAAAAGATAACGTGACTATATTTACCCTGATAATGCTCCAGCAATATCTTACTTTCTTATTTCATCGATACATTTCATTATGGCCACAACAAATTGAGATCAAGTGTTCTATGGATTCGCTCGCACCTTAATTTTGACGGTTTTTACAAAAAATACTTTTATTTCCTCGCTCACTCATAAAATTTGTTCAAACCACTTTATAAAGCAACTAAATTAAGATTTTAGATTTTTTCCTTCGCTCGCTCGCCCCAATAATTTCCAGAAAATCCGTATAACACAGTGTCAATTTGTTGTGGCCTAAAATATTAACTTTTATTTAGTGAAATCACATCATTATGCGTTCTTAGAACACACCAAAGATTTCAGGGAAAGAAAGATATGCACCCGGACCCAAAACCTCTTAAAAGTGTCTCTGTAAAATTTCATACCAGGCTACGGTACTGTTCCCTATCACTCAGGTCAATAATGAAAAGATATGATAAAAAAAGATAAACATAAAAATACCAACTTTCTGTAAGTAGCTGTTTACTTACACACGTCATTCGCATTTATAATCAGCAATAAATATCGGGCGTTGTCGAACTTATATGGAATGTCATTTGTTATCATAGATACCCAGGGTCAACATACCCTTGACGACAAAATATTTAGATGCGGTGGGTATGTGTGATATTTGATAATGTTCTTACATTTACAGAGCATGGTTTATTAGGTAACCACCCAGTTTATGACCAAACGATGTTCGATTCTATTACCCACGGTCATCAACGCTACTGTGTACATGAGTTTTCTATCTTGAATTTTTGGAAAGACTTATATTTAAATGTATCATATGAAAAGAATGCAACAGTTTTATTAGATCTACTATTCTAGTTTTGATTACGCCTTGGTTCTATTCCTTATAAAGTGACATACAGTAGGCTATTCGGCGTTGTTCATTATCTAAACTGGTGGTATTTCTTCAACCAGGCAAAAAAGCTCTTCTTGAACATATGTAGTACTAGCTATAACTTATCTCCAATGTGAAACATTTCCACCGTCATCATTACAACTCCAAATAGGACACAACTATTATAACTCCACCATTGTCTATGCATGTATTAATTGGCACAACGCTGAAGCGTTGTGCTTTGTTTGTAGTCAGTTTCGATAATGTCGCTGAAAAACAAGGTTAGATTGTGTGGGGTTTGGAACACTTAGCAACATCCGCGTGTACCACAGATAATGACCTTGTCATGCATCAGCATGGTGCTTATTGATTTGTGTTGCTTGTTGTTTTTCCTTGCTCAACACGCTCAGTCATAAACTTCTTCCCTCGATATCTAATTGTGGTAGTTAAAAGGATTGATTTAAGTAAATGAACATGCATTTTAGTGATTCTACAACAAGGAGGCATTTAAGTCAATAACAAAACATTGAATGAATAAACGCAATAAATGTTTTACCATATTTATTTTAACAATGTGATTTTTAAGCAAAAACAATGTTTAACTTGAGCAATTAATAAATTCAGCAAAACAATAAATAAACGGTATAACTATTATGTACATTGTACAAAGTCGAATATTTTGTTAGTTTGTATAAAACAATTATATTTTATAACAATTACATCAAGAAACTATAACATGTGAAAACTATGCAACTGCATGAGATAGGAGTATCACACAACTTCTTTGATTCTAGGGTGATGCAATATTGTATTGTATGGTGGCTAAATTACGCCATGTCACATTGTCGTCCCGCGTGGAGCCGCATAAAACACGAAAGTACGATAAATGGTCTTTTTGTCGTATCTTTGTCCCGCGGGGCGCCATGCAAAAACGCAATCAAACGACATTTTAATCATTTGTCGTACTTTTGCCTGATGAAGTGTACAGGTGTATAACGAAAACATGTGGCGCCCCGCGAGACGAAAATGCGACATGGCGTGATTCAGCCACCATAGTATTGAGATTTACAATACACATCTTTCCATAGTATTCTAATATTCTAGAGGTAAATGCACGGCACAGGAAGGTTCGATGGCGATTATCAGCCCGCTTGAGCGAATAATGTCTCGAAATTTTTAGGGCTTCGTAATGAGACAGAAAAGGGAAATAAGGACAATATTTCCTTTTTGGGGACCATCTTTACATCTTAATGTTTTGACATGGTAACTTTGATTCTAACAAATCACAGCGTGTATGGAAAGCAACTTCTAGTTTAAAGCGGTGCACTGTTATAGTGACCTCAAAGTAATACAATTAGCAAATCACGCCAATTGTCTCGTATCGCATCATTCGCACTCATCGGCGATCTTGTGCGCATATTTTCGCAAACTCTCCGCAGCGGTTGTTTCCCTTTATTAAATCAATAACCATTGCCACCACAAGTAAATTCGTCCGTCTGAAAGCCGAATATTTTGTTTTCATCTTTTCTGTTACAATTCAATATCTTCTACAAATTGAGTCTTCTTATAGTAAATTATATTGTTCAAAGCAGAGACATAGATCTCTGGCTCAAAGTACATAAAGATAAAAAATTGTTTTAATTAAAAATTTGTAAAAACAACAAAGCGTGACGTAGCACTGTGAGGAGTTTGGGCATAGATGGTATTACTAGCGTCACGTGATTTACGTGATGGCAGTGGTGAAGTAGCAAAGCGTGACGTAAGCACTGTGAGGAGTTTGATATTTTCGAAGAAGTTCGCCTTGGTTCTCCGAATGATATCGAATCACTCATTCTTCTTGTCTGCTTCCTCTGCCTTTCTTATGCTGTCTGGAACCAGTCTAGCTATGACGTAGAGAGACGCTGCTTCTATGACGTATAAAACAATCATCATAATGACGTAATACCAGAAATCAGGTTTACTGTGTCCTGTTAGATTGTTTTTATGATCTATGTAGATGGCGTCTAGCTGGAACACGTGGTTTATCACGATAAGAACGTGGAAAAGTTGATGCCCGTGTCCGACGATGTCACATTTTCCGGGAAATGTCTTTTCCGGTTGATGCGCAGCAAATGCCACGGCTTCTAATACAAACACAAGTGGAATAATAGTAATGTGATTAAGCGACGAGAATGAACATGCGTTGTCATGGAAACATTCAGCGTAACGTGGTAACCATGGCGCCATGTTTATAAACGCTTGTATACCCATTCCGAATATAAACATGTACTTCCGGTTCAAATTATGTGGGTCATGTCCGTACCAAATTTTGGCAAGGCATAAATTAATAAAGTTTAAATATGATGAAATAAACACCAATGGGGCATAAAAGTCTTTAATAGAGTCGTAGGTTTGGGCATTGGTGTAGCCGTATAGTGCTGCAATACCAGAACCAAAGCTACAAAACGTGGCTCCAATGTAGTCCACCATAAAAGCAACAAAGTGGATGTATGGTGATTTTGCGTGAAGTAGATGCACAGCAGCACTTGTTGCTAGTCCAATCAGGCAAGATATCCCGAATAATAACAAAGTTGTGAGCACGTGATCAGTGTCAAGGTCAAATTCATCGAAGTAATGATAGAGTTTGTGTATAATAATGAAACAACCAATGATATGAGACCATACATTCACCGTCTCGTTGTGTAGTTGAAATAAACTGAAGAAATAGTACTTCCAAGCTTTGTTAGGAACGCGGTAACCACCCAAGATTGCTGGCTCGTGAAGAACCACGTGGACATCCTCCATAGGAAGTGTCGGCTGTAGTTTAGTCTGCCATGGCACTGAAGCCAGTGTGTCATAAATTAGGTCACTGAGAGATCTTGACGTCATGACTGACCTAATTCTGAAATAAAATATATAAAAGCAATAAAAATATAACACCTACAATGATTTTTGAATTGTGGTAGTATGGGGGTATATTTCTGCCACCAGATAATCATAAATTAACAATTAAATAAAGTGATTAACCACTTAAAAACAAGTTGGTGAAATAACCCAAGAATGGCAGTTGCAGTCACAAAATTTTATTTCCTGTTATGATCTTCATTTTTTTAAACTAGTTGAATAACTAGTTAAACTACATAATTAACGAGTTAATTTTGTATTAACTGGTGGCAGAAATATTCTGCCATATTGGAGTGAGCTTTTCACGAAGAGTTAAATCTTTACTACCAGTTTTGAACCAGTTGTTTTTCGAATACTCGAACTCACTTCCAACTTGAAGACCACTGACTAAACGTAAGCAACTTTGGCACTGTAACAAGTTGTAAAGTAAGATTTGTTCAGATGGTGAAATAATCAAAATTAAAGTTTCGTTGAAAGCTCATATTAATTTTGTGAAAGAGTGGTCTGTTCGGTGTAAATTGATAAAGAAATAAAACACTAACAGCTATTTTCGTATTTAATGCGATGGGATTATTTACTTGTATTTAAAGAATTTGATCACGGGGTATGTCCACCCATGTCTTACCATGGTGACAGTTTATTTGAGAAATATGTAATTCTAAAATTTAAACACCCACCAAATATTTCTGAGCTTAAAAGACTTAGTGCGTTCTTTAGTTAAATCAATATTTTCTTAAAGCGATTTACTGAAGTCCTCTGTAACAGTACTTGAAAGCTCTTCTCAGGGATTGTTTGACCTACATAAGTCACTATGTTTCTTAAATGGTCTTGTGCGTTTGATGTGTTTTGATACAGAAATACTAACAGAATAACATAATACGGTCAATCAATATATTGGAATGATTCATTCGGAACACCTCGACCTTTCATGAATGAATAATCTCGGAAGGATTCGTGGGGGAGTCTACCCTAACGGCTTGAGTTTTTACTACATACGCGAGGCGAAGTACGTAGCCTAACGGTTATGCAAAATAGTTCTTGTAGTATACACACATATCTTTGTCAAAAAATATTTCTATGTTATATATTTAACTAATTATTGTTCAGCTATATCATTAAACTGTTTTATTTCAAATTTATGGACTCAAAACGAAAAATCACTCATCGCCTAAACGTGGATTTGTTTACTTCAACATCGGTCAAAGCATTTTGTTTGGAAATGTGTCTGAGGTTATTCGAAGCGAATGGCCGAGGGGTTCCAAATGCCAATGATTATGGCCCAAAATACAGATTTCCTTGAAGATCTATATTACTTGAACTGATTATTTTGATTAAGAATATGACTTGTTTTGCTGCCTTGTTGTGAGTTAACAAATTAAGCTAGTCAAAATAACCATTTTTGCAAATTAGGCTATTCTGGTTAATTTTGGTGCCGTCGTGTACTACATGTATCATGTTAATAAAATATATTAATTTCAAGGACTTAATATCTTAATATTTAAACTTTCAATTTAATTAAGATAACGCCGTTTAGAAACACCGTTTAAAAAGGTCAAGTCGTCACCTCAATAATGAACTTCAAAAGTCCAGTAATGAGATTACTTTACAATTCATTGCAGGATATTTTATTTCTAAAATCTTATAATCCAATAAATCCTATTGAATTCATAGCCAGACTGACCAAGTCACAATTAGTATACATAACTATTTGACACAGCAAATTCATAGAAATTGACTATATGGTGTCTTTTAGTACTTTTATGGGTAATCTGTTTTCAGGGACCTAAGAATTAATAGTTATGCGAAAACGGCAGCACACTGAGTTTTTTTTATTTAAAATCTGATTCTAAAACCCCATAAAAATTATAATAAATTGTATTATAACCTTGAAACAGAAAAAAATAATAACAAACTGTTAGAGTGTTTATTTTAGTTTGTATTCAAGCGAAACATAATTGAACAAAGTCATAGTGACTGTGACAAATAGCAAAGACATGTAAATATGAATTTTAAAAATCTATTGATGAGTAAACGTGTGTTTCATGCCTAGATTTTAATTTGCAGTCGATTTAGTGACAAACTGTGTTGACAATATTCATAACTTTGAAGTTCTAAGTTTAATCCATAATATCAACTCATGAGCGCATACATTATTGTTGCAGAGATGTACCGCCATAAAGAGCACACTCGTAATTTCAAAACCGTTCGATATTTTGGCGGTTTTTAAGTTCTAAGTGCGTGATTTGAGATGAAAAATGTTGCTATAAAAGATTATTTCGCTATTAAGACGCCACCAACTTTAACGGCCCTAATAGAACTTGTAGTAGAACTTTGCTGTATTTAACTTAGGTGATAGAAGCTAAATTCTACAGACTATTGGTTATCACACAAGATTTGTTTATAAATAATTGAATCTCTAAAATTAACTGAACGAGAAAAATATGTAATATTTTGAGTTATATATATGAAAATCTTGATTTAGATTGTTGAAGTCGCATGCAGAGACCGTAAACACCTATGTTTAATTATTATCATCAGCATCAGAAAGCATACTAACCATCTAAATGCTATGCATGATGCTGCTAACCCTGCTTATTGCGCAATAGGACTTCAATAATGCCTTACATTTACAGGGAGTAGCCATTTTACGTAAGATATAAATTACAGCGCATAACTATTTTATGTCATTCTATACGCGGTTAAACTTCTAATGGTCAATGTTAAAAAATAGTATTTTGCCACGAGTGTTTCCACAGGCATCCGGCACGGCCCCGGTCCCGAATCACTATATACATGAAATTATGTATATTCAGTCATTCGGAACCGGGACCGTGACAGCCGCTAACTAATATTCTTTACGCTGTAGTCATAACAATGTGAGAACTATGAAGAATGATAAGTTTTATACATCATGTCAGTTATAGATTTGATGTATATCCTTTAAAGCATTTGTCAAATTAACGCCAACGCATCTAAACTAGTGCGTATATTTTATTCTTATTTCATAAATAAAATATTGAATGATATTTTACAAAATAATTAACTCTTACCTTACATTGATGATCAACCAAAAGGATATCCTTGCACATTAAAAAATCAGTTCCCCCGCTGAGTTAAATGAAATACTATGCACACCCACGACCATATGAGTTCTAATATAAAATAAATACTCAGCTAATCACATGTATACATAGTCTGTATATAATGTTGAGTATATCCGCACATGAATCTCGCATTAAAACTTTCAAACCTAATAGATCGATAATCTATGAAGTATTTCATACAAGCCAGTTGAAAAGATCAATATTTAAAGAGAAAGGATTGGTGATTATTATTGAAATGACATAACATAACTTAAAGATTCGAATCAAGGGTGAACCGACTTGTTTACTAAAGTTTTGGAGTTTTGTTTTGGATATACCCTTTGACCTTCGCAGTTTTGTCAACACGTTTAAAGCGATTTAAAAACAGCTTTACCCGTGAAATACATTATATGTATATAATTTTAAATTGCAGTCTGTGCATTTGTGATTTACGCATTACAATCGTCAATACTTTGCACCACATTTTCTGCACGCCTCGCTTGTTTATATATTTGAAATATCAATTTACAAATGATCAAAAGAATTTTACTGGTGACGATCAAAAATATACAGTGACCGATTTTCGCCTGTTTAAGCTTTATGCGCTGGATTAAGTGAACTACTTGGTTTGGTGTATTCATATATATTTCTGAGGTAAATTTCCTTTGACAAGCATGGTTCAAACTGGTCAAGCAAACTTCACTTTGTCGTTGGCATATAATAAACACAAAGCCACCTGAAGCACCTCACCATACTCCGGCATACAAAGTGCTTTACAAAAGTTCTCGGAAAATGTTTATCTTTTTTAGGATAAAAGGCTTCACATTTCCCAATAAAAAAAGAAGTCATACGAGCTAATTAAATCAAAGTATTGAAATACAGAAAGACACATGTGTCACATGTTCTCGGAAAATGTTTATCTTTTTTAGGATAAAAGGCTTCACATTTCCCAATGAAAAAAGAAGTCATACGAGCTAATTAAATCAAAGTATTGAAATACAGAAAGACTCGTGCACATTGATACCTTACGAATCCATACTAATGATTACTCCTTACACATTATTAGATTCAAGTACGAACCGAGCAGGGCAAAAATGCGGGCGAAGTGTTCATTCTATCCTGTATAACTGGCAAACACGCTTATCAATATAAGTATAAATACCTGTCACTGACACTGAAACAAAGACGCGTCAGTTGATTGACGGAACTACTTTTATCGCCTACTGCGTAGTAAATCAGAGACACATGTATCACGCCGCAGGTTAAATTGGTCAGGCATTTGAATCGTCGATAGTTTTCGACTTGTGGTATAACTTAATCCTTTCGGCGGGAAATCGCCGAAAGTCTAAAAATCAGCGGAAACTAGTTCATCCACATATGATACAAACTATTCTTCAGCGACGTGAATATGCTTAGGTTAAAGTGAAATTACTTGAGGTAAGCATGATCAATGTTGGTCAGATTTCTCAAAATTGTCCAAGAACGTTTTGAGGGCACTGACTATGTAATATCTAACTAAACATACAACAACATGACAACTAGGGGTGATTACAGCTGACAGGAGATTATTCTCAATTTTAATCTAATGTTGGCATGCCAATAAAAAATTGTCATTTACACTAATTTATCTAAATTCCGATTTATTTTGATCCCAAATTTACAACTTATAGGAATGAGAGCCACATCCACGAGGCTTGCGCATGAGTCTGCAAACTTATGGAGGTATTTAATTAACTCATATAAATATATAATGTACAGTGTACTCATGTTGATATCAAACCTACTTTGTCATATTAAATTATGCCATGGATGACACAAAATCAGAAATTCTATGTAACACAATCCATGGCACGCTGCCGGATTGAGTAAATCATCGGGACAACAGTGGTACATCATTCTATTGTTTTCGCTGCAGTCCTTCGCCATAGCATAGCAGTGTGGTCATGAAAAGACATTAGGCTAAACCTTGATTATTAAAAAATTAAGCCAAATGACAGTAAGCAACACTGACACAAAACATCATACAAAATATAAATCACAGAAATAATTATTTCATTATTGGTGCATCAAGTATAAAACAAATATAGCTTTAGAGTATTAACCTGAAACAAGGAATTCAATTTAAATATCATTTAGGGCTTTCATGTAATAAGTCAGGTGGCCTTAGGATAGTTACTAGAGCCGGAAATGAGATAATCTGTCCCAGATCAATTTTAACATGTTTAAAAATGTTTAACCTTACGTTTAAAATATTTATTTGTCTTAATGAAGAGGACGAAAGTCCCATTGATATTCCCTGCCAAAAGATCTAATTTCAGGACTAGCACTGCACTTTTCTTTACTAAATCTCTCAGTATATGACCGAATGGTGTTCTGGTGTACAAAATGTAGCATGTGTGTCATTCAGAACACATCAGTGATACGTCGGTTTCGGATCCATCCGATGTTCTCTAATTGTACGCGTATTTGAGTTATTTTGAGATTATTTGCAGAATAAATTATTATTAAAAATCTTTCTTGAATAGCAAGTTATATAATAATGATTACGTAAAACTGAAAAATAATAAAAAGTGTCCGACGAGGATGGGATTCGAACCCACGCGGGCAGAGCCCAATGGATTAGCAGTCCATCGCCTTAACCACTCGGCCACCTCGTCTTCATGTCCTAGTAAGGAAACTTTACTAAATATATATCAAGAAAAAACTTGTTTTTAAATGGAAAGTTTTGGTAATCGAACGATTTATATTTGATTCTGTTTAGACAAATTAAAACGCTAAAAACTGATTCACTTCGTATACACATATCATTTTCATAAAATAAAGAGCAATGCAAGTAAATTATACGTGTTTTAAACAGCAATCTTCCTATGAATTACGTTCTACAGATTTTTACACTCGGCCACGACGTTTAGTTGTCAATATCGCTAATTGATAAGTTATAATTGCATTGTTTTCTTCCCAACCTAACGATGTCATCGTCACTTGTATACAATAAACAAAGATGCAATTTAGTTCATTTTCAGTGTTGTCATGTTTAAGAGTGAAGGAAGATATTTAAGGTGTCAAAATTCAATTGTAATGTGTTTTCGCGACTAACTTCTAGATAGTTAATAGAAGGCTTTGGAAGCTAAAAGGAAGTGAACGATCGTCTTCTGGTTTATTGTGAATGATATGAATTTAAGTGCTTCCTATGACGCGGAGAGCTGACTTATACTTAAAATTGTTGATGTAAAACATTTTTATTGATAGATCTAACAATATCTTCATTAGTTGCTATAAAATAGCCCGTCTCAGGCTTTCGGTTTATTAAAATGTTGTAAACAACTCGTACTCAGATATACAACAATAAACAATATTCCCTTTAATATACTAATCATTTTTCGTGGCTTCAAGAAACATTTCTAAACTGGTCTTGACCTATTTTGATCTTGCACTAACAGATTGCCTTTTCTCTTCCTTTACTCTTAAACATGACTTACCTGATCCTCATATACATTTACATTCCAACAAGTACAAACCAAAACAGACTTTCTTACTTCCACAGCATCATAGTTCAATGGAATACCTTCCCTCTGTTATTACTCTATCATGGTAATGTTCAGTAAGACAGCAACATTGAAAATAGTTCTCCCTTACTTCCACCAACTCTGATTTAGCTATTTTCTCTCATTTATCAAGTCTACCAGCTGACACATCAAGTCTAGGTACTTTGATGGGTTTGATTTTTGCAGAAGTCCCATTCTGACAGTAGTTCTATTTTCATTCTTTGATGCTGCTTGTTAGAAAATGGGATCCAAACCTTCAAAATACTGTGACATGACCAAGTGATTTGAACTGAACAAGTTATTCACTAATCTCAAAATTCAGACTGTTTGAAGGTTGTTTTTACACCTGTTTATGACCACCAAAGTTTAGTCTTTGCTGTGTGATGGCTGTAAAGTGTATCCTAGTACTTTCAATTGATGCGGTTAATGTCTTTTCATTCCTTAGAAAAGCATATTTCATTCTGACTCAAACTCTACAGCCTCTCAGGCTTATCCGGCTGTGTGGTAGGTCTATTTGTTATGGTTGCTGTTCCTGATATGCTTGCTTACTCCTATTATAAATCATGTAGGATCCTTGCAGTTGTTTCTATGACTGCAATATAATTGCTGATAAAAAATAGTACATACTTATGAATGTCCAAACAAACTTGCAGTTGATAGAAGATACTGATTGAAAAAAAGTTATTCAATCAAAACTGCTGATATTACTTCTACATTCATTCATTAGCCAATATGAGCAATTATGTGCCTTAATATCTAGAATTAACTATGGAATCTTTAAATCTTGAAGTAGTGGCCTAAGCTATGAACCTTTCCCATGGTCTTCCAGACAAAAGGCTTTGCTGCCAAAAAAATAGAATATACCATTTCATTCCACTATTTGTTGAGCAGTTTCAGCTTATAACTAAGAAAGAAAAGAACTAAATTTAACAGAGTAGTATTTTATTCTTCATAAATACAACAGCATAATTTTGCACATTAATGGTTATTTTACAAGATATATTGTTCATTAAATATACATGTATTGTTTGGTGACCAAAATAAAAAATCTAGTAAAATGAAATAAATAAAGAGGAAGGCAGAATTTTCAAAATAAGTTATTTTTCAATCAAATTAACGACACTGAAAACCAAAATTATCAAAAACCAGAAAACGTAGGCATTCATTGAAGTTTTTATCCATGCAACGTGTTAAATAGAAATATTTCAAAATAAATATAGATAGAATTTGCAAAAAATAAAGACATGGTATCCAAGCATTTTTCATACTATTGAGGGTTGAACAACATTAATGTTTTATTACATAAACAAAATCAACAATTAAATAAAAAATTTAAGTTCAATAAAGTTAAGGAAAGTCAAAAGCTCTAATAGAATTAACATTAATTGAAAAGCTTTTATCTATATATGGCAGTCTGATCAAGTACATTTTTAAAGTCCCTTATAATTTCACATATTTAACCATGCGAATACATGTTGGTCATGTACTCAATACTTCCATATAAGCCACTTCCCAGTTTAACTTAATCATCCCAACTATTCTCACATGAAATATACACTGGGGTTCAAAAATTTCTTTACACCTGTAGTTTTTCTTCTTTCTCTTATGTTTAATTGAAGAATTACTGCAGCCACATTTTGTTTAGCATTTTTATTTTATATTTATATTACTTGTATACAGAACATAACTGATGGTTCACATTAAACTGTATATTAGTTGTGAAACTAATAACTACATGTTATGTACATGTACAATCTCCGTAAATAGATATCTCGTAGAGTGTTGTCGTACAGGATCTCTACTGTCTCCATGAAAGGTCACGTCGAGATGAACTTTGTGTCGACCAATCAATGCGTAGCTTTCATCTAGATGAAAACACTATTAATCACATTTAGATTTCATAATTTCTATTTTTAGACCAAGGTTTGCATGCCAATTTAACAGCTGTATTATTCACAGTCTGCAATTAGGCGGCTCATTTCAAATTGCGTGACGTAGACGATGTAAACAAGTTATGTATCATAACAATTTCGTCATGAATATTATGATGAGAAAGGTCACCTGAATGTGACCTTTGTTTGGAAAAGGCCAGATCTTAATTAGCGAGTATGTGAACAGAAATTTTTAGATCGGGTTTTAATCAGATTGGTACATGTATATCCAAGTATACTTCAAAACATCAAAATTCAACATGTGTAAAGAAACTTTCTGACCCCAGTGTAAGAGGGTATAGATATAGATAGGTATAGACTTATTTTCCCCCAAAGTCCCTAAACTTCCCTTACATTATGATTGAACCCACACTTGTATAAAAACCTGTCAAAGTGAGCATTTCTTGCTCTATTAATACAATGTATTGCAATCACCCATTTAGTAATGTATCCTTCGGGCAGTTTAAAATATAGGGACTTTTCTAAGACTAAACACTAGAGTGATTATATTCATATATTTACATAAACATTCAAGATCTTTTTTTTATAATACAATATATACAGACAACCAAGTTATATGTACAAAAATAACATGCACCAAAATGCAGTTAAAATTTCCTATACACTTAAGAGCTCAGGGATAAAATGCAAAAAAAACCACTTTAAAACTAGCAAGCACATGAACTTTTAAACGCAAATTGATTACATTCCCATTAAAAACGTGACCCAAATCCAGGATTTTTACAATCCCATGCCAACTGAAACAAATTGCATGATCATGTATTTTTCAAAAACATAACATCCCAAAGCTGACGAAGCAGAATTTTGAAATCAGCTTACAGGGGGGGGGGGGGGGGAGGCAACTATTACAGAAACAATTAATTGTGCCCATTATTACACTTACAGATATAATTTGCACATAAAAGGAAGCTGAAAGTTTTGAACTCTGAGCTAAAGAGGTTCAATGGATGCAGGAACTTTTTTGTTTCCACAAAGAAGTAAGTTGTTTATAGAGAATGAAAAGCATTAGAACCTCTACAATGTTATAAAATATCACAACAGCAGTATGCCCTTTGACCTAGCAATTTAATATAACTGAATGGTGGAAAGTTGAAATATGAAACCAGACTCTAGAATTTGATGATCTACAATAATGTACAAGTTATATTTAGTATTTGCAAGTCATTTCAAGCAAAAGTACTATGGACATCACCAATTACGATGCTAAGGCATATCAATATAAATAAAAACAGGCTAGTAGAATCACATTCACAGCAGAGTTTCAACTGTACACTTTGTACACATCCCATATGGCTAAAAGTTATCCAACTGTCAGTGGCACATATATTACCCCCCCCCTGATTTAAATACTCAATATTTGTTGAATAATCCCTATACACAAATATCATTTTTCATTGATTTTGATTATCTCTGTACATAAAATACAGCTGTCCGGTACACTGTAGTGAGTATTTAAATCAGTGGGATTAATGTATGGGCCCCTGACAGTGGTATTAAATTTAACAATACACAGATATCATAAACATATTTACAATTGAACACAATATGGACATAAAATATTATCTTTTCATCCCACATTGTTTCATTGCACAACGTCAAAATTGAACATATAATTCTGCACCATAATTAACTCATTGAACACATTGAAAATAAATGAACACTAGAGGCATTGTTTCAAATTTACTTCGATATTTGTGGAAATGTAAATCCAGGATTTTGAGTATAGCCTGCTAAAATTGACCGGAGAAAAAAACTACAATTTAAATATCATTTTCTTACATTAACTCAACTGAAGTATATACATGTATTAAAATGTTGGTTTCTTTTCACAAACTTGAGCACTAATAAGCAAAATAAATCTAATGAACTAGAAAAATATCCAGAGTTTTTCCTGTGAATAATAACATACATTGATTCTAACATTAGCAAGGACAGACTTAACTATTTTTGATAAATATTAATTTACTAAATGTAAGCTTTTAGTAGAAGATAAATTAATGATTTTAGGTTCTTTGATTTGAATATGCATCAGCTAGGAAATTAATGAATTTTTATACGTTTAAACTATGATGATGTTGTTTCATCTATCCAGTAATGATTCTTCAATTTGAATATGCATTAGCTGAGTCATTGCCCAAACCTATTAGCTCTAAGCCCAGTACTAGTAAAAATTTATTTGGGTTTGTGAAAATTACATATTCCTTGTACTATAGATAGGCTGGCTAGTTGACAATTTTGCCCCATACTTAATAACATAATAAATTTGGTGAATGCTTGAGAAAAGTTAAAGCAATGACTGCATCAGCTAGGAGATCAATGAATATTTATAAGTTTGAACAGAGTAAATGAATATTAACTAGGTAAGAGTTGTTTCACTATCCCAGTAATAATGCTTTAATTCAAATATGCATCAGCAAGAAGATCAATGAATATGTATAAGTTTGAACTATGTCAATGAATATTAATTAGGTAAGAGTTGTTTCATTTTCATCTTCCCAGTAATAATCTTCCTCTTCATCAGAATTAACAAAGTTCTCAGAATCATTCTTTTTTTCATTTATATATTTGTTGAACATTAATTCTTGTCCGGGCGTAATTTCTTCATTGGGTACCTTCTGGAAAAAAAATGAAAAGATATACTGTTAATATGAAAGTGAAATAAGCTCCAATTGTCTTGATAGATTTCCTCCTAATGAATCACACCTATCACAGAGACATGTGATCTTAAACAGCATTGACATATCTAATGCCTCAGTCCCATAAAATCGTGGCTTGTTATGGACCCGTACGTTCAGACAGTCATAAGTCATGGGAAGCCTTGCATATTAAGGTGACGGTACGCACAATGCACAAGAAACACACCCGTATGGAGCCATAGCTGGTAGATATGCATGTTTATTCCACACTCGGCCACAATTTTGTTCACGATTTGACTCTGAAACTGTTACGCGTATCCAGGGCTCATCTCGTGGACCCTGGTAAAAACCTAACAATCTGTACGGGTATGCAAGAGTTCGTACGGGTCCTTATGGAGCTTGATCGCCCTGTACGGTGCCCTTACAGAATATTTTATACAGGTATTTTAAAAATAAGAGAATTTATGGCATATTTGATAGATATGATTTAGACCTTCATGATTAATGCTTAGCACAAAACACATTTACATTGTACTACAGTTGTATATTTGTCAATTCAAAACAATAAAAGGATGTAGACAAATACCATTTAAGAAAGTGACAAGATGTTACTATCAATTTTAAGAGTAAATAGTTTTATTTGGTTCCAATTGAAAATTTATCAACAAGAAGGAAGTCTTAAAAACAAAAAAACTTTTATGATATAATAAATATTGGTACATACTGTTTTTCTGTTTGGTGTTTTTTGTGGAATATTGTTTCTACCTCTAGAACGTAATTTCCTCTTCATTATATTATTTACATAGCCATCAAATTCATTACTGTAAAACAAATTGATTCAAATTATTAGTGACAAAGTTAACAAAGCAATTATGCATATTGTTCATTATATTTTTCGTGATTGTTTAACATCCTATAATTCCTAAATTTCATACGAAAACAAGTATAATCACAAGAAAAGATTAATGCAAAGCATTAAATACCGCTGGATAGTGGTAATATTATGTGTACATAAATCAAAAGAGAAAACAAAGATATATGCGGCAAAAAGAGTACAAAATTCTGTATTCCGAGGTATAATACAGAACATGTAAAGTGTTTCATGATAAATGGCACAGTTTATAAATCTATATATTTACTACATTACTTAATTAATACATTATTCCTTTTTACAAACTTAAAAAAATACGGCTTATTGGCCACTAATTACAGCTATAAAGTTGTGTTTATTACTAAAATGTACCCGCATGTCTACGTGTTTTAGTCTAAACCAGGGTTTAGAAGAGAAGATAATTACAATGTAGCAACTTCTTGGAGAAACTCCTTTTAAACATGATATATAAATGTTTTAAAGAATCAATGAAATTTATGTATACAAAAACATGCCAGATTTTACATCATGCATTTAGCGCTTTGTATACGATAAACCCGATCTAAATTTCTCAGCTCCCGAACTTGCTTATTTACCACGAGTCTATTGCAAATCTGTTCACAGAGATGTGCGTGAAATATGTACGGTACATGATTGTTTTTAGCCTGAACCTCAATTTAGGGGAGCAGATATTTTACAATGTCTTAAAATATAAATTAAGGATAAACTGCTCTTCAAAATGCCCCCCAAAAAAGCACAAAATTTTATTGCAGTACTACAAAACTAAAAATTAATACAATTTAGCACTGTCAACATTTGTAAATAAAAAGGAGGACGCAAGTAAAAGAAATCGTGGACTGCTCCTACCATGGTCTTTAGATTCTGACAACTCCAATATACCACCAGCCTTCAGGCCGGCGGTAAACAATTTCTAAATATCTTTCATACAGAATAGTTCCACTATAAAGACTACATTGATTATTGCAAAATCATGCGATTTTTTATGTTTCATAAGTCCCAACTTCAAAACTAGGAAGAATAAGGTCTACAATATTAGAACTTTTCAGCAATAAAAACCATTGTTTGTTATGGTTCTAATAGTGGAACTTACTGTACAAAAACAATATCATAAACAAGGTACATACTGATGCAATTAACTCCTAGGATTCTTAGATCACATGTCTTAAATTTAGGCAAGAAAATGGATGGGTTCATGTGCTGGAGTTACCTTATCCCTAAGATAATCAAGATAGTTATAATAATCAGTCAGTTTAAAATCCTCTTGAACTGTATTGTTCTAAATTGACTCTCTATGTAGCATAATGAAACCCTGTATATATTGGTCACCTATCTATAATGGCCATTTCTAGCCGGCAAGTCCCTTAGATGATTGCTATAGACAGGTTTCAAACAATAAGATTTTATGAGATACAAATATCACGGACAGATGAAAGAAAAAGACTAACTAGTAACACCAATAGATAACCCAGTTCATAAACAGCTAAGTAACAATAGCTAACTAATCCAGTTCATAATTTGCTTAGTTGAGCTAAACAAAGCACTACAGATTTCACCCTTATAAATCTATTGATTAAACAAACCTTTTATCCTCTGTTTCCTCTATAGGTATAACATGTCTAGGTGTTTTCTTAGTAGAAGCAAATGGAGCAGCAACACGACTTTTCAACATCCCTGATGTCACAGGTGTCTCAAATTTACTCTTACCCTGTTTCTTAGCAAACTTTCCAAACATACTATCATCATTATCAGATAGATTCTGTACCTGAAAATTATATAACCACATCTTTTGAATAAAAAATAATTCCACAAAAAATACAACTTTACATGATTCCCATGCAGTCTGATTCCCATGCAGTCTGATAATGAATGGCAGTTACAGCAGTTTTTCTAAGAAAAGCTCAGTAGATAAAATAGAGGTGACAGACTATTTACAGTCACTAAGTATCTTTATTTCATCCAGTGTTTTACTGGACACTAAATTCTGCATCCTACAAATTGAAAGAGGGCATTCAAAGTTATATCCATCGGGCCCCAATTTTTAGAAAAGGGAGTCCCTTAATTGGACCATCAAACTGTAAGTTTATTAGGTTCATAGGACCATATTTATTGTATTAATTTTTATAAATAAATGTATTATATTTTAAGCATGTAACTTTTATAAAAATCCAAATACTAATAAATTAATCTGTTTGCACTTAAAAAAGGAAGGGGACATAAAAATGACCAAAAAGTATTACACTGGCACTTCAACTGACACACAGTTGTCTCAAATCACTTGAAAATTGATCAAATAAATACTGAGGACCAACCTTTCTTTTATTCTGACCAAGAAGTGTTACACTGACCCAGCAACTGGCACTCAGTTGTCTAAAATTGATAAAAAATAAGAGGACCAACCTTTCTTTTATTTTGTTTTCTATAAGGTGTAGAATCAAACATATCATCTTGACAATTCTCATTTTGTTGATCTAATATATCTCTAACTTGTTGTTTTCTTCTTAATGTACCAACATTAGCTGTGATCTCTGTTGCCTTTTCCACTGAAAACAACAATATAATTATGTCAAAGTAGAGAACAGTCATGGCCCCAAGTTTTCATAACCACTAGCCTGATACATTATATTTTGTCAACGGACAAGTGGGGCGGAAATATTTACTTGTAAGCAGACTTACAATGTACGAGTCAGACAAGTCTGGCATAGGAATTCCATACCACAGTTATGGAAGGGAATTACCTACCATGACTCAGAATCAAACCAATCTACTGAACAAAGTTCTCAGCTGAGATATTTGTTAAACCAGGTCTTGATCAGGGCATCAGGTGATTATAAGGTCATGTTACATCAAAATCCAATCTGAATTCCACCTTCTAGTTCATAGTACTGTAATACTATGAAATGAGTGTCATTAATACAAGTAGGAGAAGTGATCCAGAGGTAAGGATTGAGTAGCTTAGGCTTCAAACTAAAATGGGGAACTGCTTAGCAAGAAATTTACCTACAGTTTTTCCACTCATTTATGGGTAAATGGGTACTGAGAGAGTCACCTGTTTGAAGGTGATTTTAATGGCCAGGGCCAATTGTACAAATTTGTGAAAATTCATTTAATATAAGTTGTAAGAATTTGTTTTACAATCAATGTAAATTAAAATTGTCAAACCTAAACATTTTCTATTTTTTCTATAAAAAAAATTCAACAAGTCCAACAAATAGCCAGTCCCTATTACAACGGAATGGAGATCCAACTGGATAAACTTACCTTTTTTAGAAGATTTTGACGTCTTTTTCTTGACAGATTTATTCATAGTATCACTCTTATAGTAATAATCTTGACATGCCTTAACAGTTTTAGTTCCAACCATGTCAGCAACATTTTCCCAGAAGTAAGCATGACTAATAGACATTGTTTTACACGCACTGTAATAAAATAATAATTATGTTACAAAATCAACTTCATCTGACTACCGAGTACTCCACATGGTTTGCCTGCAACTAAAAAACCAGTCTTTGCTAAAACCCATCAGGTTAAAGCCTAGGACAAATGAAATTTGATATTGGCTAGTAAAAGTAATTATTTCACATGATTAGCTAGTTGATAACTTGGTCCATTACTATGATGTATAGTTCTATTACATTAACCTGTCACAACTTAAATAATTACACGGTCACTGAATCTGTTATTTTTAAACCCTTTCGAACTTGTTATAATCCCGATATTCAAAAAAGCAGCATATATAGTTAGTTCATCAATAATTAATATGGATCGGTGGCTCAATGTTTTAAAAGAGGTTAAATAATAACACATTCAGTGACCGTGTAATTATTCAAGTTGTGACAGGTTAATGTAATAGAACTATATCATATCTAAAACATAATTAAATGGGCATGTGTATGTGAAATTTATGACCAAGACTGCAAGATTACCAGAATTTTACTGACAGAACTCAATATATAATTCACACTAAAATTATTTTAAATTTACATATATGGTATTTTGTGTTAATTTTGATTTGGCAAATCATCTGATTTTGGATAACAACACTAGCAGCCTTACCTTTAAAATAAACAAATTGACAAAATTGTATAGCCAGTTTTTATACCAAATCAATTTCAAAAAGGTGAAATTCAAAGTAGATACTTTCATAATTTGAAGTTATAATATTTGCATGACTAACTTAAAGTGAGAACTTCTAAACATAAAAGGGCCATAATTAAGTAAAAAATTCATGCTAGATTCATGTCATTGTTACAGAAATAAAATTATCATTATGATTATTATCATTATTAGCTTGGACTTTGTCCTAAAATAGTTACCCTGTAAGCATGTGTGAAGTTTCTAGTGAATCCCTTTAGAAGTTGCAAAGATATTAAAAAATATAAAAATGTTGCACATAAAAACATAACTGAGAAGAGCTTTGCCGATGCCAATGCACAGCTGAGTTTGATACCCCCACTATTCTCCAAATAGTCGAGCTAAAAATTGCAACCAAGAATATAATATGAAAATATAAACTTACTTAGTAAATCTTTCTTTCTCTTCACTAGTCCAATGATCTTCCATGTTTTCAGAATCAGGTAAAGATTCAGTGCTAGTTCTTGATTTATTTCTGGTAGATTTCTTCACAACAACATTATTTTCTTTCTCCCCCTCGTCTTCAATCACCGCAGGTAACGTTCTCCGTCTGCTGTATCTACTAGTTCTACCTTCATTCTGAAGAGTAGCAACAACTTTTTCATTTCTTCTACCAGCACTTCTCCGACTTCTTATTCTTACGTTATCATCAAAATCATCGTCAGCATCATTGTCTTTGTCATCTTTATCACTTAAAACACCAGTTGTTGAAGTAACTTCATTTTCTTGATCAACTACTGTCTCATTGGCCCTCTCAATCTCTTCTTGTCTTTTGGCTCTGGCTGTTTTCAATGATAAACGTTTCTTGGTTGTTTTTTTACCAACATTTCTATCAGTAACTTCAGTATCGTCACTTTCGTTAAGATCATACGGATTATTGCAATTGTTATCTCCCTTTGGATTAACACTTCCGTAGCATGTTTCACGACGTTCCCTAGGTTTTTTATTTCTTTTAGCTCGCTCCAATACAACTCTCATTTCAAGCTGTAATGAATTATCTACACTACTGTTTACCTCAGGGACTGCACCATTATTGTCACTAGTTTTAGCATCTGAATCATTATCATCGGTAAAACTTTTTAACTTGGAAGAATTCCTGCTGGAAGATAATGTATAGTCTTTATCTTTTTCTCGAGGGTTCCAATATGGTGTTATTCTATGCGTAGTTCTCTGAAAAGGGAAACATATTCAAACTAATATAGTTCGCTCATACCTTTGGATTTTTTATTTTTTATTAAACTGAAATAACTTAAAATAGGGAAACTTTGTGTCTTAGTTAAATAATAAACACTAATGTTCAGGTCTCAAAACATGGAATTTAGAAATACAGGTTCATTTGTGATCTGTTTTAGACTGGTTGAGTGATTTACATAATTTTTCATCAGATTTCCCTTAATATTTCACTTAGTCAAACAGCTAGCAAAGATTTTTATATTTTATCAGAGTGTAACAATACAGACTCCTGTATCAATGATATCATCACCATCGAAATTGCCATTTTAAATCATTGAAACTTCTCTTTTTAGAATTGAAGTTACCAGGTTTTGACTTGACAACCATGATATGACTGTATCATTGATAAGTAGTCATGATTTTGCCAATGAGAGCATGCCTGAACAGCAAGTGATCAACACAGTCTGGTTGCAAACATAAGAGTTTAATCAGAAAGAGTTGTTTTCCAGCTTTCATGTACCGTTTATGCTTAAAAATAATTTGATTTACTAGAACAATGGGGTTGGTTTTCTCTGTTGGCCAGTTAGTAGACAATAGTGAGACACACCAGTGCTACAAGAGATTTATCTTTTTGCTGATGACCATAGGAATCTTAGATATACTGATAACTGTCAGTGGGCAAGTAAATATTCGTGGTCTTCATACCGGGTAATCTACTTTAAAATTAATAATGAGTCCTGAAACTGGTAGTCCTGCATTTCGTAAAGATGACATCTAATTAGTTTACTAAACTACAGCATTACTGTGCTTCAATGAAAGTTGAACTTCAGGGAACTAGCAAATTATTAATGAAAACCATCAGACAGGGCTAATGTAGGGGAAATACAGTGGGATTCTAAGCATTTCTATAACAAAGTCAAATAATAAATATCAATATTCAACAAACCTGATATTGTTGTTCAAAATTTTTCACATACATACTAGAAGCAACAGTAGGTGTTTTAACCACAGCCCT
This sequence comes from Mactra quadrangularis, assembly GCA_025267735.1. Classification (NCBI taxonomy): domain Eukaryota; kingdom Metazoa; phylum Mollusca; class Bivalvia; order Venerida; family Mactridae; genus Mactra; species Mactra quadrangularis. The sequence continues at coordinate 11,107,165 of CM046301.1, read as the reverse complement.
ATCACCTTGAATTTTTAATCTTTGACCTGTCCACCATTGTAATCTAGGTTTAATCAATCTGCCACTTCTAGAACGACCTAGATTCTCTAAATCTATTGATTGACCTCCAGGGGTTATCACTATAGCAACAAGAAACAAAACAAATATCACATTACATCACTAGGTAAAGGGTATAAGTCCATGGACAAGTTGTCTCGCTTTGTGCCCTGGTTCCCCTTCTTTAATCTTACAACAGTAGGAATGAGAGTGTGATATCAAATTAAGGGTACCAGGGCATAAAGCTATACGTTGCGATATTCTTAGACAACTTGCCCTATATCTTTTAAGTATCCATTTGACAAAATTACTATCATATTGTATGTGTATCCTGTTAAGGTCAAACATGCAGACGTAAATCGTAACATAAATAGAAGACAAGAAATGTAAAGTTTCCACCACATCAAAGCCGGATTTAAAATCTTTAATGCAAAAATTACAAAGGAAAAAGTCTGCTTCCTGGTTTCCCAGTACTTAGCTTCAAAGTATTACTAAGTTTCTTGCTCAAGCCTCGAGAAACAACAAGGTAAGTATTGAATGTGATTTGAACCATTGTGACTATCCAATAATTACCATCTAAAATGACAGATAAAATTGTCTAATGATACATCAGGGCCGGCAAAATCTTAAAATTGTTTACTTGTTCGTTCTTGACGATTGGTAAAGTTACTTGTCCGTATGATCATTATATAATAAAATTTTTGAAAAATTTACTTGTCCGTATTTGCCTAGGGACAACACAGACTTTTGATTTTCACCAGCTCTGTACATAAACATATAAATATCAGAATACATCTTACCTGTACTTGAAGTTTCGTAAAGTTCCACAGGTGTACCAATACTAGACGGTGTTTTCTTTAAACTTTTTGATTGAACATTTGATTTCCTTGAATATCTGTTCTCTTTCTCATGAGATTGATTAACATTTTTCCTGTGTGTATCTTTGCCAGATCTTTCTGGTGTTTTCTGTTTCCGTGATTTTTCTGACTTGGTCTGCTTTGAGGATTGGTCCAATTTTGATTGCTTCTCTAAACTTTTATTCAACCTTTTATTACTTGTTTCACTTGCAGATTTCGTTTGGCTTTTTTCAACCTTTGAAGATTTAGATTTCTTGCTACCGGACAGTTTCTTTTTCTCTTTTTTCTCTTTTTGTCTTTTAAGTTTACTTTCTTGTAGATATTCCTGGATAATTTCTTGCCATTCGTTAGGAAATCCATTTTTAAACTGAGTTATAATGGAATCTGGTATTCCTGTAATTATAGATGTTTTCATTCTAGAAAGCTAGTAACTAGTTAAGACTGCGAGTATAAATGAGCATTTAGGATAAACTATCAGCTATATACAGACTAAACTGCCACAGGCCTCCTAGCAGGTTTTGCTAAAAAATATGTTTTTTAAAGGTTTTGCTAGGATGTCTGCTGTCTTCTAAAAAAAACATCATCAGCCTGGCTAGTATAATCCTGACCATGCTGATATAACACTCTGGATTGTTAGTCCAACCTCTCTGCTTTTCTTGGCAGAATGCACTGTAACTTTTTAGAAAACTGATATTTCACATTCATATTTCATGCTTTCTAATTTAAATCTTACATACATGAAAAATATTTATTCTGACTGATAAAAATACATTTGGACTGGTAAAAACACCAGTTTGCTAATATTAATTAAGTTACAATAATGTAAAGTCATCAAGCTTGACCAGTTATTAAGGTTAAAGAATGTATTGAAAGAAAATGTTTATTTTACTATGCTTTGTGAAAACCATACCAGAAGTCTTCACACACAACTTATAATCATATAACTACTTAGAAAATTAACTATAGCCTCTCTCTATAAAAACAATTTATTAAAAAACTTAAAACTTACCATCATTTAAAGCTACAAGTTTATCCATTGGTCCTTTCAGTTTATAAGTAGTACCAGTACTTGTTAATAGATGTCTTTTACCAAGTCTTTTTTCAACAGCTGTACTATGCCAAACTAAACCATTCCTATCAATATATAGAACAATATTAAGTTTTAAAGTATTTATAAAGGTGAATGCTGAACAAAATTCTTATATTCCTGAATGACATTACATCAACAGCTTTTACAAAGGGAAAGCCCCTTTCTCTGATTAAGAAAATCCTTGACCTAAAGACCAGTCTCTCCCTTGTTTTAAAATTAATGATGTAGAAAGATGTTGACTATTTCTACAAAAATATTTTCCAAAATTGTGAAAAATGAATGGTAGCAATTTAAAACTTGAAAAACAAGCAAAATGTTTTGAGGAGAGTGAAATTTTTCACCATAATTTGTTTTCATTTTATCACAAACCATACTTAGATATATCAAAAATAATGATTTAGCAAAAAATGATCATTAAGATTCAAGAATTGTAGTAAATTTCTTTTGTCTCCAAACTTTTTGTAAGTACTGTATATGACAAACTACAATAGTCAAGAAAATCTTCAAAATAATCATACAACTAAATGTTACCCTCTCACAGTCTACATGTAGTATCAAACAAGTACGTATTGTGCGTAAATATTGATCCCGACCTGACCCTTATGCAAGTACATTGTATATTCATTACATTGAATACGAATGTAGTATTAATGCTTAATAACAATCTGATTATATCGTCAAGGCTCGAATGTAATTATTACACAGGGATTATTTTTTAAAGTATATTTAAAGCGTACAATTAACACATTAACGTAGTTCTATTCATAATCACTGAAAATCGATTGTTTATTTTGAATATGTTACGAGCCGAAGTGTAGAGTAGGAGTGGTATTGATTTTCACCGGGATATGTGTAGATGATAATTAGATGCAAATGTGAAAGGTAAGGTCGGGGGTCAATATTTACGCACAATACATAATTTATCGATCTGAGGCACAATACTTACGATTTAATACCAATTACATTAACTCCTTTCCCACCAGGTAGAAAATTAATGATCCATTTATCAAGAACAACATCTTTATCTTCAGACTTCTTATTTCTATCAGTAGTTTTCTCTACAACATCAGGTACTTGTTCAACTTCATCTTCTACAACTTGGTCCATCTCTATATCATCATCTAGCTCACCAGCTTCATTGATTTCTTCACATACAATATCATCTGTTAAAGTACATCAAAATTAACATTTTATACTGGGTTTAACCCTAAGTCAACACAATTTTAGGTTATTTTACAATGGCAAGCACACCTAACCTAGATTTCCTGGACCCTTGTCTATAACCATTACTCACCTATTCTTTCACAAGGCTGAAAACTACTCTATATAACTTATAAATGGAGGAAAATTGGCATTATTGTCAAATTTACATGATTGGTATCACTGCCCTGGGAGGAATTCGAACTCAGGACACTTGATCCTAAATTCCAACTGCTACAAACTGAGCTACACATCAGGTTGAAAATAAACATGAATAATAAATAAACTAACTACTGCAAATTTATAGTCAAATGAAAAAAGAAATAACATAAAAAAGAAATAGATTACAGGTCATAAATTTAAAGGACAAGGCCAGGAAATGCAGATTTTTTTTTAGGAAAAAGAAGTTTTGGTTTTAGCATGACTCATGTTTGTAAAAGCAGTTTCCCTTTGATAAGCTTTCCGTAAAGTTCCCATATAATACCATCAATGCAATGTGGTTTAACAAAATACCCATTTTAGGGTGCAAGTCTAGCAAAAATCTGCTGAAACCACTTGATCGGCTGAAGACAAGCAGCTATGGTAAAATGATGGTACACATTAGAACAAGAAAATACAAAATAGAATACCATCATTTTCTATTTGTTCTTCTTCATTCTCAATGTGTGGTTGTACTTCAGATATAGAATCAATATTGTCTTCAACTAATCCATTAACACCATCATCTTCAATAGTAGTTATCTCTGAAATAATGTGAAACATTCATCATTCATTATTCAGTGGAGTTCAACTATTAAAGAATCAATGGTCTTAGTAATGAAATAGTCTTAATATAGGTATCCTTTCATCACAAATTTAGCTTCTGGAACTACATGATGGTAAAAAATGCATGAATTTGCAATCATCAATGTGGTCTTAATAGCAGAACTTAAATGTATATACAAATCTAATAGTTATTTAAGTCATCAACTTAACCCAATAGTTCAAAGCCCAAGGCTAGTAAAAACTGATTTGCAAGGGTGAAAATTTCCAAATATTATGTTAGGCTACTTAATAATTTTGCCCACAAATATATATAACAAAACATATAGACTCAATGTCATGCAAGACAAAATGTATCAACCATCTTACACTGTTAGAGGTATATTTATGTAATGTCAACCAAACAAGTTTAGAAAACTGTACAAATGATACCTACCTTCACTGGAATCTGATCTTGTGTTATCAAAACTGTAAATATAAAACATAAGTAAGTTAACATATCATTTAGTGACAAATAATAATTAATTAGATCAAATATAAACACTAGATATAATATCCTAGTAAAATAAAGAGTACAAAATTTTAATAATGCATGTTTTGTAGGAGCAGTGGTCCAGATGTATGAAGCATGCTTAGGGATTGCGAGGTCCCGTGTTCAAACTAGGCACACTGTTAATTTCCTTGGGCAAAAAATTAAGCTGTTGTTCCATTACAAACAGGTGTAAATTGGTACTGTGAGGGATCAACTGGCTGAAGGTGATTTAATGATCAGGGATTATCGTACAAAATTGTAAAGTCTGCTCAACAGAGCTTAACGACACTTTAACTTTTTATTAACTTTATGTATGTTTTATGACATCTACATTGACTGATACAGCAGAAAATTTGTCACAAGTGTGTTCAATTTACTACAAGGTAAAACAAAACCAACAGAAAATTAAATATATCCTCAGCAAAGTATCCCATAGATGTCCTATACTTGAATTCTAGATTTGTCCTAGAACTGAATCCCTTGTTTTAAACAAATGAAAATAATTCATAAATACCTTTCTTGTACTTCAGATCTATAATGTTCTTCTATAACTTTCTCCCAATCTGGTGGGAAACCATTTAAGAAAGCATCAGCTGTTTTCCGTGAAAACCCTGCAGTATTGTTAAACATACTATTGATAAATGGGGGAAAGGTTGCAAGGCCCTTTCTAAGGGGAAATATTAACAAAAATTTAATATCAGTACAGGGATGAGCCTGGGTTCCAAATTTAGGGAGAAGTGACTTCTCCCTCCCAGTAATTCAGGGAGAAGTGCAGTGATGTGAGGGAGAAGTTGGGAGGATAGACAAGCCGGAAAAGTTCGATGAGCTGAATGGAATGTTTTGAACAGTATTCGTAAACTTCTCAAATGCAAATTTTTCTAGAACTTCTATCCTTTAAACACATGTAATTACTATTACATTTAGTAAATAATATGTCTGCTGTAACTCACAAGTAGTGTGAGTATAAAATACTCCCTGGATGTTTGATTACTGAGTTATTTGTTCTATGTTTTACACAAAATTCACAGAACACATTGATTTTGTATCAAATTGTAAACTTAAATTATCTAATTTTCATTTTAATAAAACGTTCTTCTTTTTGGTTTAGCATTTTTACTTGCTAGTATATGTTCATCAAAAGAGGTCAAAAATGCATATGTTTAAATATTTTTTATTTAATTAGGTCTGCGGTAAAGAACATACATTTTCTTAAATATAACATATTATGTAGCAATATATGCTTATTATTGATTTTTTAGAGTCTGCAAGCGGGTAGATTACGTGACGAATACTATGACAATTTTCATAAATTCAATTGAACCAACCGATGTTTATTCTTGAAATCGAAAAATTGAGGCAATTTCCCTGTTACTTATTGCTTAATTAAGAAGAACTTATAATTAAAATAATAAGATTATTAAATTACTAACGTAGATTTAACCTTGCTTCATTTGATTGACGATAACGTGGGTCTTGAAAACATACGCAATCATTGGCAAACTGCTAATTAAGTCTTTTCTAACTGCCTCACAACTCGCTCATAATTTAATACAATTATCAATTTACCAGCAAGCATCCATATCATTGTAGTATCACAGTTTGACACGTGTTTGTTAATTTCAATCGTTTAATTACGATATCAAACTTATCGGGCCGACATATAGCACTATTGATTTTTAAGTGGACGCTGGTTGATCTTAAAGGTGACAATATACACAGGGGGCATTGATAAACAAACGAGTCACTAATTATCAGCTTTTAAGGCGTGTATACTAATAGCACAACTCCCGCGTAGTTGATAGGTCGATTACATAAGAAATGCGGGTGTAAGATATCTTCCATCCGTCGTTAAATCGAGGTCTCGAGGACTGTCATAATTGGGTCATAATTTGTTTCATTGATTTTCCGAAAATGTCGGCGACTTCGTTTTCGCTTTGACGTGCTAATAGAGCGAAGTTTCAACGGAAAGGGCGACTTTTTCGCCCGAATCGCCCTCTCGGCTTATCCCTGCAGTATAATATTTTAATATTTTCAATAGTCTAAAAAAAAATAACCATCAGACTTATATTTTCAAAGGAATATTTCTGTCTTTTTGTTTGAAAAATTTAATATCTGCATCTGAGATTTCTCCATGATGCCATACTTATAATTATGATGATGATGATGTTATTGATAATGATGATAATAGTCATAATAATAATTAAGACTTAATTCTTAGAGGAAACACAGTTAGGCAATCTCCGTAAACAGATATCCTGTAGACCGCTGTCATACAGGATCTCTACTGTCTCCGTGGAAGGTCACGTCGATATGAACTTTGTGATGACCAATCAATGCGTAGCTTTCATCTAGACGAAACACTATTAAAATCATTTTGATTTCATAATTTCTATTTTGAGACCAAGGTTTGCAAGCTAATTTAACAGCGGTATTATTCACAGTCTGTGATTGGACGGCTCATTTCAAATTGCGTGACGTAGACGATGTAAACCAGTTACGTATCATAACAATTTCGTCATGAATATTATGATGAGAAAAAGTCACTTGAACGTGACCCTCGTTTGAAAAAGGCCAGATCTAAATTAGCGAGTAGAAAATTTTAGATTGGGTTTTAATCAGATTGCACAGTTAGGCAAAGCCCAATCTCCCCTGTGAGCCTCTAAAATGCTATAGAAACATCAAAAAGCATTCACACGAACAAAATTCTTAAGCGCAAAGAAATTTTGCTAGTGCAAAAGGGAAAAATCCTTTTTTTAGGGGAAATTTGGTCCATAAATGGCCTAAAATTTATAAACAATAAGAAATATAAACAAGTGTAACCTGCAGCTATTGCATCCATAATTTCTATTTTACCAACCAGTTTATAGACTGATCCATTCTGTGTAACAAGTAATTTCTCATTTAAACGTCTTGTTATCTCACCACTATGCCAAAAATTCTCATCAGTTAAACTAGAAAAAACAAGAACAAATTCAAAATAAACTTGTTAGATAATTATAGTGACCAATGAACAAAACAATAACAATAAAAAAAGGAACTATAGTAAAGTTTCATTTTTGGAACCATCAAAAGTGATGGCCTAAGGACAGAGACCTTCTTCTAATCAAATTAAGGCTTTACAAAATTCCGAGGATCCCAAAAACTGGGGAGGACCCGGGAGGTACCCTATGATTTAAAAGGGGATTACGTCACGATCCCTGAAAAATTACACGGTGCTTATATGAATTTGATTTTCCATGTACTGTTTATCACAATTTCCAACTGCCCACCAGTATTCATTTTTTTTATTGGAGGAAACCCTAATTTTAAAGTGGGAATCTCTGAATTACTGACTAGGGATTCCTGCAGGATCCCTGATAAAAAAGTTAACAGTCAAACCCTGAAACAGCAGAATTGGAATTGAGTTGTAGAGATTTAGTTCAGCATGAATGTTAATCAATCTCACAGTTAATGAAATTTAAAAGATCTTAAATCACATTGATTTTAGTGAATTGAGATCCAAATCAAACTGTGGCATCTATATGGCAGTTTGACCGAACCACTAAGTAAGCAAACTGTGCCAGCTATATGTAAGAAGTACCATACCTTTTCTTTCCTTCCACACAAATCTTTCTAGTTCCAGGTACTGGTTTTATAATCCACATATATAATGAAGTAGGTTCCTTATCACACAATGCTTCATCTAGATGACAAAATGGAAATAAAAAAAATTATTATGATAGTTAAAATAAATGATTAAAATGTAAAAACAATAACATATTTCATTACCAACAAAACAGTGGACTGAAAGGGGGGAATACATCAAATTATGTTTTGGCCTGGATGGATACAGGATATCATAATTATGGCATGCAGTTATTCAGGGAGAATATTTCTTGTGGAGAGTTCCATTCTAAAAAACAATTCTTAAAGTTAGACACCAATCTTACATCATTAGCACAAGAGCATGAATATTTTTAGACACCCAGCATTCCATTCATATAGAGCCTTTTAAAAATAACACAGATTTTAAGGTGAGCATCAGTAGAATTGCATTTGAGACCAATCTCATATGAGAATTTTGTGAAGCTATGTCCAACCAGAAAAACTGCTACTATGTATATTTTACTGGGATTTCACTTTTTTTTCCAGACAAAATCTAAGTCAGTACTGGATGCACAGAGATCAATATTTTACACATTATATCTGATTTTAATGTTAAGTTCTATTGTTCTATGTACACAAAAATTTCATCCAACAATTTCTGGTTCTCGATGGAAAAAACAACATATAAATAGAATTTCCATAATGAACTATATTCCCAATATGAACTATTTTAAAATTGTTTAGATCAAGTTTTAATAGCACTTGGTAAAAGGATAACCATATCCTGGCATTAAAGTTTACAAAGTTTAAACAAGACAATTTACCTTCTACATTAAGAGTGTTGATGAATGCATCACAGTAAGTTTCTTCTTGTAAATGATTGAAGTCAGCTGACATAGCAGGTGATATTCTACCATCTAATGACTGTCTAGAAACATTGTTCATTCTAAAGTTACTGGTTCCTGGGTTCATTTGTTGATGCATGTTACTACTGGTACTAGCATTCATGAAGTGTCTTTGCTGCATGCCAGATGCTCCAGGGTTGAGGGCACTCCCAAAATTCATATCCATGGAACAATTACTGGCTGTTTCATGAATAAAACTATTTTCACAATGTGGATCAACAAATCTTTGATCATTATAATTCCTATAATATCCCATTTGCTGTTGAATGGGACGCTGCATGCTATTGTTTTGCATTGGATAATGATTTTGCCGAGGCTGAAACTCTCTTTCACGAGCATGGCTTGACAGGAACATGTCATTAGATCCATTTTGGTCTTGATCATGGAAAGAGCCAATAGATGAATGTGTGCGATTCATAACCATGCTATTGTTTGATGCAAATGAGTTTGAGTGGTTGACAGCTTGGGGATTTGAGTGGTTGACAGCTTGGGGAGATATAAATGGCGTATACTGTGCTTTAGGCATGTCATAGTTATGGTATTTAGGAATAGCTGAAGCAAACATAGGTCTACCAGCTCTAGAAGAAGCATTATATCTACCATACTGTCCATCTGTCTCCATAAGACTATGGTGCATCATCTACAAAGTTCAAAAAGAATTCAGTGTAACAAATTTTCGCAAAAACCTTAGGCCACAACAAGTTGATGACATGTTCTACGGATTTTTCCTGAAAAAAATGGGGCGAGCGAGCGAATAAAAAAAAATCTTAATTCAGTTGACCAAATTTTTATGAGCAAGCCAGGAAATAAAAATATATTTTTTGTAAAATAGTCAAAATTAAGGTGCGAGCGAATCCATAGAACATAATTATGATCAATTTGTTGTGGCCTTAAATTTAGGAACATGAGTAAAAACAAACTAACAATAAGTCTATACAAAAGAGAAAATATCATCGTCATTCTACATAATGATAATCATTGATGTGTTTATTAATTATAAAATCAAAGCAACTGATTCTGGCTTTAAAAATCATTTAATTTTTAACTTAATATGCTCATCATGCAATTAAAGGGCCATGACTTGGGCCTTACTTGGTATGCCTCATAGGCGGATCTAGGGGGTGTGGGGTGGGGAGTGGGTCTGGACCCCCAGAAATTTGCAAAACATATCTGTCCATGAGAGTATTTTTGAACTGTAAGCCATTTTAAAGTAGCATAAAGCAATTTTTTTTCATCATTGTGTTAAACATAGATCAAATGCTTATGCAATTTTTTAAAAAAATCTTTTAATACATGTATTAATATTTTAATATTTTGTGTTATTTTTCAAACAGCGTATACTTTCCTTGTGGTTCGTAAATTTGGAGTCCACCCCCAAAAAAATGCTTTGACCCCCAAGAAAAAATCCTGGATCTGCCCCTGTACCTGGTTGTCAAAGTAATCTGAGATATCATGGCAATAAATATTTTACCAAGGAAGTTAAAATAGTATGAAAGTTGTGCTGACATACCTTAGGTCTAGAACTCTCTTGAACAAGTTGTTCCATGCTAGTATTTTGAGTTCTTGGATCATACCTTCTTTGTTGCTGGTATTCCATCTATAATATTAACATAAATCAAAGTATAAATAAAAAATATTTTTGTAACAAAAAAAATCACTGACAGTGAAGTTAAGTGCAATCATCTTGAAAGTCTTATTAACTACCAAAATATCTCATTTGAGTGTTAATTCTTGTAAAGATGTGGTGTAAATAGTAGAGCTGCAACGATTCACCGGAAAGTCGATTCGATGCGATATTTTTTCAATTTGATTCAATTTTTTTTCTATTTGATTCAATTTTTTTTCGATTCGATTCATTTATTAATATAATTTACTTATTTGAGCTTCAAACTAAATAATATTGATTTGATAAAAGTGTTACTGAAATTTGATAACACGAAACTCGAAAATCTGCTATATTAATATTTGCTTTTTTTCAAGTACGAAATGGATTGGGTACAAATGTATAGGTCGCTAAAATGTATTATTAATATAATTTAGACTAAAAACGTATAGACAGCATGGAGCATAAATTGTAGAAAGATGCAGTTCTTGATATACTACTGCACATATAACATAAACCTACACTGTGTAGGCAAATATATTTAAATTTGAATTAACTAACATCAAAACTTGACTTGCGCGTGCGGATCTTAAAAACTTCCGGTTAGTCAGTACAGGTAAAATTCAATCACACTGACCCAATTAGCGTAGGATCGGGGCATATATTTGGATCAGAGTTTCCAAAACATGCTACTTAAAATCGTAATAGAAACTTCAGAGAAATGTGACAAAGTGAAACCCAGTTTCACAGTCAATGTACTTTGCCTTTTAGGTGCGCCTTTGCTTTTATCGTTATAACTTATGTAGATACGTTTAAAAGTCAGTATCAAATCGAAATTCGCAGGTCCTGAATTGAATCCCAATGGGCACCCTCGCAATCGAGTTTTGATGTATCGAATCGTTGCAGCCCTAGTAAATAGCAGGGTATACTATATTTCACATGTATTTCTTTGCCTTCAACTTGAATCTAGTTTTTATGGCTAAGTATTCTAGTGTCAACTAGGAACTTTCAGGGTTAGATCCAAGCTCCTGCTATGGATATTAAATTGCTTTATTATGTCATTGTTCATGGCATGCAACATATGTAAGCAAATGATAAATGAATAGTTTAATCAGAGAAAGAGTAGAAGAGTATAAGTTGTTCCTTCAGGCTCAGCGGTAGCTTACCAAGTCATGAGTAAATACCCAGACGCCAGTAAAATTAGGAGGCAGATTTCTTAACAGTTTATGTTTGATGCTTGGATTTCAATGATCAGCTTATGCAATGGCAGCAATGTTGTTGGGGGTATGTTACAAACTACTAAAGTAAATTGGGAGAATAAAAACCACATGCCCCGACTGGGAATCGAACCTGGTTCACCCGGGTGGTAAGTGAGACACTCAACCGCATCGCTAAAGGGTTAACCCAAAAGCAAGTCTGTTGGAAGTGACTATATAGTCACATACGATCACCACACTCTTCCCCTCTTAACTTTCCAGAGAGCTGGTCTGGCTATCACTAAACGAACCCTCCATGCAGAGGCCTTGCATGAGTTTGTCAAACACTTCTGACACTATTAAAGTAAATTGGGAGAATAAAAACCACATGCCCCGACTGGGAATCGAACCTGGTTCTCCCAGGTGGTAGGCAGGGTTTTACATTGCACTCAACTTTTAAGGGTCCAATGGACGCAGGTCCTGTGAAAATAGGAGTCCAATGAGCAAATTTGGGAGTCCAACAGATTTGCTCACACTTAGTGTTTTTTTTCTTTATATAAATGGCAGCAATATAAAGATACAAATAAATAGTCAATGTAATTCAAATTAAAGTTCAAATTTTCTGGTTGTAATTCTTTAATTTTCAAAAAATATAGATAATTATAAAATATTATCCAAAATTTCGCGAAATTTGGTCATCAAACAACGGCGTAATACGAATTTTAACTCTTGGGCGTAACACACCTGCATCAAGTTATGCATGAGTTATCGTTCGTGACCGGAATCGGTATGACGTCATCGTAGTCCTACATCCTGAAAGCGGTTATTAGAAACACAGGTGCAAGATACTATGTTTCCCAATTATGGAATATATAGAGAAGATATATATCGATTTTCTTCAAATAAAAAGTATTTTATATAGAATAATCCTTTCTAGGTCGAATAGCGAAAGAATTTTGACGATTGTGCATTATTTGTGAATGTGGTGATTATGACCATGAAACAGGTGTTTGAGACTTTTTTGAGAGTATAAGTATATATTATAACAGTCTTCACGAATAAATTTTCAAAGCACAAGACATTCGGTCTGGTAGAGGCCAAAATTTTACCAGACCGAATAGACTTTTAACGGACCGAAAGCTAACCAATCAAATTCTTTTACATGGTATTTCAAACTGTACCGCTTACGTTTCTACATCATAGATGCTATTTTTATGTAATAAACTCAGAGCATCGGATAAGGTTTGGGGTGTATAGGGTATTTACTCCAAGTTTTCCAGACAATTGATTAATGCCATTTCCAATTCTAATGACTTATAATGACAACATGTCCTCTTTAAAGAATCCAAAAGAGACTGTCGAATCCTATTGCATGAAACAGTTCACATGGAATTCATAATGCTGAAAACCCTTTCAACAATGGCTGTTTTGTTTGGAAGAATTTTGCTTTTACCAATTAGACAGAACATTGCACGAAAATGTTTCAAAGATTTCGCCAGAATTTAGTTCACAGGAGTGGAGAAATCTACAAAATAATGACTTAATTTGAAAATAACTTTTTTGTATCAAATAACAGCTTGTCAGTTATTTGAAATGGTGATTAATCAACAAACTGTTTTATTCAATTAACTTTTTGGTTTATCTAACTCTTTGTCATCAATTACCATAATTACATATTGATAATGATAGCATCTTCAGTATTTTAATTCAATTTAAAAAACATATTATTATGCTTCATTTTTAAATTTACACCGAAACAAATGTTGGCAAGTAAAAAAAATGTCTTGCATTTTGACATTTGTTTTATCAACGAACTCCAGAAATCGGGAACGTAAGTTCGAAATGGTCGATTCCTGGGGCACTGTTGGCTAAATTAAGAAAATCAAATGAAATGTAAGAAGCTTTTTACATTAATTGTGAAGATTTAAGAATGTTTTACTTAATTTGCGATAGCATGGGTCGCGAAAATATATGACAATAAGTCATCATGATTGAAGGGATTTTATTTTTACGAAATGCAATACTAAATTATATAGTATAAATATTTTTGTTGTAAAATAATACAAAACGCTATTTATGAAATTTAATTACACAAGACGGTGTTATTGACAATTATCGTCAGTAATTGTAACAAAGAAAAAATGACTTCCTGGAATCCGAAATCGTTTTTATAAAGTTTTATATATAATACAATTTAACAAATTAGGTCACGCTAGTTTAAGAATACATTTTTCATGACGATTAACTAATATTAGACTCCATGATTACATAATGAGACATTGCAATTATGTCATTGTTACGCTATCAAACATCGACAAAGTAAGTGTTAAAAATGCCGACACATATCTTAAATTGTTTACCATAATTTCTGCTCAAACTGCAAACACATATTTGGCCTCAAACAAAGGATTAATATTGATTTAATTGCTGCAAACAAATAAAATGTATATATGCGCTATTTCCAATGTACTCTGACGTGTATAGGTAAAGGTATATAAAGATGTTATCGAGCGTGTAATCATAAGTCGGCATCTTTATTATCGGTTTTGTGACATCCTTGTGCATTCATATGTCGGCGAGTTAAACTCCCAGCGTGTGAACGACAATTGGGTTTTAATAAAAAGCAATTGGCATGTTATTGTCCCGTGAAGTTTCATTTTTCGCATCTCTTTTCTGACCAGTTTCGATTTTTTTATTCACGTTCGATACGCGGGAATTTCGAGACTTTATGAGTAAAGGAGTTTTTTATTGGGTTATGATACGCAAATTGTTTATTTTTATAGGGTTTTTGAGATTTTTAATTGCGTATTTACGCAGATACGCAGCTTATCTGTTCCTCTGCAGTTATTGTCTTCTTTATTTGTCTTAAAAACCCAACTAATTATGTCTTTTAATCTGCTACACAATAGGCTAATAATCTGTTACAATTATCAGCTTATCGGCAAACATAATTTTGTATCTTCTTCAATAAATGTACATTACAGTTTGTCACGTGTTTGTTAATTGCAATTGTTTGATTACGTAATCAATTTTATCCAGCCATCATATGTAACACTATTGATTTTTTAGAGGACGCCTATCAATTAAACACTCGTTTGCTTTACACAAAAGTCTAAACTGTCATTGTTAAAAAAATTTAATGTGTATCACAGACTCTCGGCTGGATTTTTAGCGTCCAAATACATGGACGATGTCGTCGTCGTTAGGTAAATCATGAATTATAGAGAATACGGCGTTATTATTAAATACGAGAATAAATTGCTAGTAACTGCTCGAACAATTTTGATGTTCAATTATCATTTTCAGTAAAATTTCTATAGAAATTTCTACCGGACAGTCGGTCTTGTGATCCGAATTTTTTTACCGGACCGTCGGCGGTTTATACGGACTCGGTCTTCGGTCCGGTGGCTAAATTCGAAGACTGTTATAGTAAGGAAAATTTGTGTCTTGTGCTTGTAATTAGAAATAAATGCTAATTAAATAATTGCTATTTACAACTTAGTTTGTAATTCTTTCATGATATCAATTTAAGTAAATTTGAAGTATTAGTTCGGAGCCCATATTCTTATGAAGATGAGAATTTATTACTTACCGTTGATCATGGTGTTTCAGATTTCTTCAGCACCAGTTTTGAATTATTATCACAGAATGTTAAAACATTAATTCCGATGCAACTTATGTTTTAAAAAAAAACTTTACACTGTAATGGTTTATAAGAATTTCATCTTTGTTCGAGGGACTGCAGTCACAGTGGTTTCAAATAGATTAAGATAACTTGTTCAAAACGACGACAACTCGGCGACGAAGTAAATAATTTCAAATCGTATCTTCATCGTGTTTCGAATAGTTCTTAATAATTCCCTTTGTTGTATCTATATGCTTTTCCGTAATTCCATATGAGAATTTAAGTTTTAATAAAATCACAAATAACTCCTTGGTAAATTCAACTGTTTATATATTTGTCTAACAAACTAGTAAAAACAAAGATTTATTAGCGCGAATTGACTTCCGTGAAAAACAATTTCAACTCCGATTCAAAAGATTATTTTCTAACATCATTATTCAGACCAATATTAACTACAATTAAAAAGTATATAATTGGCGACAGCCTTTTGACAGGTCATGTGTAACCAATGCAATTTGTTGGCGGTGATATCTTAATCTACATTGAGGACCCCAATATATAGAGGCTCACCGCGGGACTTTTTTGTCATCTTGTACGAATTTTATTGTTTCCCGTGGGGAACCTCACAAACTTAATTAACATATTTAAAGTTAGGGGTACATCAAAATAATTTATCAATTACTCTTTTGTGTCATCAAATTGTTGATACTATTGGGTATGTTTCCATGGACACAGACTCTCAAATCCTGACACGTGTTGGCTATCACTCTGCCGTCGACATTAATATACAAAGTACGTACCGCACCCTCAATCAATTTCAACATTGTCTAACAGACGTCATGCTGTGAATTCAAAAGAAATTTTTAATCCACTGACATATGTTACGCGATATATTGGAGATAAGGCAAAAAATGGTAGTAGATGACCGTTCAGGCGATCAAGTTCATATTACGCATTTAAATATTTTTTGTGCAAAATAGCGAGGTTTAGAATGCCGGTCTCATCATTTAATATAATCGCACAACCAGCGATATAAAGATATATATATTTTAATGTTTAATCAATTTTCATTCCATGATTTTTAAATGCGATTTTTAGATAAATTAATTTTTATGCTTATTTTTCAAACTAATATTTACTGCACCCAACATTACGAAACAATTTGAGTAGTATTTTCTGCACAACATTGCTGTCACCTGATTTTCCTTTTTTCATCTTTGGTTCCTTGAGAAAAAAACACGAGGTACACTATTTTCTTTTCAAAAAGGAAATTAAATAGCGTTTTCCGCACAAAGATTATATTTTTGGCAAGTATCTGTCAAAATATGACGAAATCATAACTTTACGTAGTCTAAGTTATTTCTGCCGAGTTTTTTCAATCTTTTTCCACTTTCACTTGGTCATCATATAGAAATAAAAAAAACGCGCTTGCTCTTAACCAGTTTCAGACTCATTTAATGTAATGACGTATTCAATTTAATTTCTTTTTGAACCTTTTTTTCACGCAAATAAAAAGTACATCACAAAAAAACTACTTAATATCATGGAATTGTCGATGAATGCAATCAAATATACAACATATAAGCCTAGTTATTAAACTGGTTTATATAAAATAAAAAAATCATGTAGGAAATGTAATTATTAATAAAAAAAATGCAAATTTAATTTCAAAATGTTTTTGCGACTGATTAATTGACAGGCGTGTATAAATTATAATCCATTGACTGTTACAACAGGTTTTAATCGATAGGACTACGATGACGTCACACACGGTAGATAAGCGATGTTGTAATATCGGCTAAATTGATACAGGTTTAAATCAGAGTTAAATATCTCGATATACACATTGTTTACATGCGTTAAGCGTGAGTGTATGCTGAGATACAATAGAGATACGTAATATTTTGATGTTTAATCGTTTTTTGTGTCCAACGATAAATTTGACCTTTAAGATAAACTATGACTTGAAACATGTGACTAGACAGAAATAATTTCATTCATCTAGGTGTTTGGTTTTTCAACTGTGTGCCATTGATTACAAGAAAGATACCATGCCAATGATACATGCGAAGTTATGATATCATTTTTCAGTATTTAATCAAGTTTTAGATTTATGAATATGACATTATATGCTTTTAACTTTACCAGAACAAATATTGTTGGAAAGAAAGAAAATATCGGTTATTTGTTACAACTACGCAAGAGCGAAAACGAGCTCTTATGTTGAAATTCCGACAAACATCTTAACATAAATTGTTACATTCCGTACGAAACTGCTTACCTATGTTTGTCATCAAACAATGGATTAATATTGATTTTAATTGCAGCAAAACAATTAAAGAATTAACTTCTTGGGTGTACATAACAATTTGTAATGTAATAAGTCAAGATTTCTTATTGAAATTAATATTATATACACCCAAATACGCATGGCATATAGCACCAAATTTTTAACACAGAAAATGACGACTATCGTTAATTCGAAAACGTTATGTTCTCGCCGAATATACGACAACCCTGCTCGACGATTTGTACCGTTGTGTACATATATCTATAATTGCCACGAAGTTACTCAGAGGTAAAAGCATTTTTAATAAATGAAGAATGACTTGTACGGCCGGACCTTAAAATGTACGACCCGAACAGCTGATTTCGCTACCTATGATTCAGACACATTTTGTGCGTCCACATGGACGCAGCCTTCAATTTTTATGCGTACAACTTGGTGATTTATGCGTATATGGACGCGGATTCCTGCGTCCCGTAAAACCCTAGTGGTAGGCAAGACACTTAGTCCTATATATAAGACCCTCCGCAACTCATTTCACATTGGCACATTATTCTGTTACGGCAGGGTCTTATCGGCTTCCATATAGTTTGATGTAGCAAAACGTGCACAGATTTAGTGCACGATTTAAACGATTGTAATTTGTTATTATTACGCAATTTTCTTAACAAACTCTATTAGACCGCTAGTATATACAATAATTAACCACATTGTAATGTAAGAATTACTATAAGTCACCAACGCTAAATTCCACGTCACACGGTACCATTTCCGGAATCGTCACTGATAAACGCCAAATTAGACGAACCAAGTCCGGATTACAAATTTGATTATTTTTAATTTTCGGGAGACAAAAAATATAGCTATAACAATTGTGTTAATTGAAATTGTTAGAAATTATAGAAAGTAGAAATTTTGTTTCAGCGACGACGAAAAAAATGTTTAGCATAAATGTTTTGAATTTGTAATCCGGATTGGAAACGGATTGTGTGGCGTTTATCACGACCAATCCGGTATCGGTTACGGCATAAACGGCGTTTAGTGTTAAACGTATTCAAAACGAAAGTCTGGATTTTTGAGTTACGGAAACAATGGATTAATTCTACAAAATAAGGTTGGTTATTTTAAAACTTATGTTATAATATGTTAGATAAATGTGTCTGTTAGTGTAAGGAATGGGTAAAACAAAAATATTTTCGAAAAATATTTAATTATGTTCGCTTTTGTCGCGCGAGGGAATCCTTGCGCATTTTGCTACATCAATATATACAGAAGCCGATAAGACCCTGCCGTAACAGAATAATGTCCCAATGTGAAATGAGTTACGGAGGGTCTTATATATAGGACTAGCGAGACACTCAACCGCGTCACTAAAGGGTTGAACCCAACAGCAAGGCTGTTGGAAGTTTGGAAATGACAATATAGTCACCTACGATCACCACACTACAAAGCATTGCCCCATTTTTTGTCTGTCGAGCTCAGATCAAGTTTTCGTCCGACAGATAATCAGTTTACAGTCAACAGTCAAACTAAAGGCAAGGCAACTATTTTAGTACCTACCAAATTTATTCAGTTTGAACATAAACTGTCATGTCATTTCAGTGTAAACAATAACAATATAACACAACAAGTGACCCGATTCCTATTTCTAAGGCTACTGGAACATTTGCAATCACATCGATGATCGAATAGATTGATCGAATTTGAAGGGCTTACCTGCATCTTTTACAAGATCCACAACGGGAAAATCTAATCACAGCAAATTATTTTGATTCCGCAAAAGTAATTTGGAGAAAATCATGCTTAAAACTTCAATGCATAAATTAAACAAGGCGATAGACATTTAAATATTTAGACATAAATTTTGTTTTGTTTTGAGCGCCGAATTTAATCACTTCCGGCATGTCGTAAAAGTTCGATATAATAACAAATATCCGTACCATAGTCGCAAACTGCACGCAGCGGTTATTCCCCTTTATCTCATAGAAACGGGTTACGTAATATATGTTGGCTTACGGTCGTTTCTCCACTAAGTCATTTCTTCCCTGGTCATTTCTCCACTTTTTAGTAGTCATTTCTCCACTTTTTAGTAGTCATTTCTCCACTTTTATATATAATAGGTTTATATAAGATATATGTATGTTATTGAATTATGTACATGTTAATTTTGTAAATAATATTCATTTTTGAACTAAAATAGTATATAGAATGATAATTTAGTATATTATGATAAATGAATTGTATTATTTTGATGAAATTAATTAATATTGAAGTGCAAATTAAAATGTAATTTTGTATGTTATTTAGTATATTACTTACGATATAATTTAGTAACTGACTAAAAAGGAAATATTTAAAATATAAAAAGGAATGATAATCTTGCTTGTAAATAAAATAAAATGAAATAAATCAATTCGTTCATTGTCTTTTTAACCATATAGTTTTGATAAAAGGTTATTGTATCAATGCATGGAAATAATTGTATAAATCACTGTATATGAAATTGCTGGAGTTATTTCAAGGAAAATTATTATACAAATTAAGAAAATTGTATTAAATACCACTGTTTATTGAAAATAAATGATGAAAAAAATTTGTACTTAACATCTTCTTATTATCAGCTAAGAAATATCGGTCGCATAAGAAAGTTTCTTACTTTGGATGCTACAAGAGCGTTAGTAAATTCCCTGGTTACATCAAGATTGGACTACTGCAATGCCCTTCTTGCAAATACTTCAAAGTCAAATCTGAATAAACTTCAACGTCTACAAAATACAGCAGCAAGAATCATTACCAGAACCCGTCGTCATGACCATATAACACCAGTGCTCAAGGAACTTCATTGGCTTCCTGTTTGTCAGCGGATCACATATAAGCTCTTGATATATACATATAAAGCACTTAGCAACCAATGTCCCATATATATCCAAGACCTAATACATGTCTATAAACCCAACAGAGACCTCCGATCTAGCAATTCATTATCTATTACAGTCCCACGGTCTAGGACAATTACTTTTGGTAATCGAAGTTTCAGCCATGCTGCGCCAAAATTGTGGAATTCGCTTCCAGACTCTGTCAAGTGTGCTCAGTCTCTAAATACTTTTAAGAGAAAGTTAAAGACTTACCTGTTTGTCAATTACTATGGTCACTAAATCAATCACCCTGGGACAAAAAACTTTGGTTTTGGAATATATCAGTATTAATATGAACCAATCTTAGACTACTTAAAATTGTTCATTAGTACGTTTAATAATACTACAGTGAAATTTCTTTTAATCAATAGAAACTATCTGGCTGAATGATCTTAAAATATACCCAAATTACAAACATAAAACACCATAGTTTAAAAAAGAAATGATAATAATAATTATGCACTAGGTGTATTACAAAATAATATGCGACCAAATGATGGATGTTCTGGTGGGATCCTTGGATTCGAATCCAACTTTGCACCTTGCAATTATGGATTTTACAGGGCAACAATACAGTTTCCCCCATTGGCTGGGGGTTGCCTTTCCACTGATTATATACTCATTACCTTTAGGATTAATACCTTATTAATCCAATTTAGGCGCTGACACTGATGGATGTTCTGGCAGGATCCTTGGATTAGAATCCGACTTTGCACCTTGCAATTATGGATTTTCTAGGGCATCTGGCCAGATTCCCCATTGGCTACGGGGTTGCCTTTCCACTGATTATATACTCATTACCTTTAGGATTAATACCTTATTAATCCAATTTAGGCGCTGACGCTGATGGATGTTCCGGAGGGATCCTTGGATTGGAATCCGACTTTGCACCTTGCAATCATGGATTTTTCAAGGCATCTGGCTGGATTCCCTATTGGTCGGTGGCTGCCTTCTCTCATACTCTAATCTTAACTATTATCACTTTTACTTTATCACTATAAAATGCATGGTCGGGGGACGTGCGGCACTGATGCTGATGGATGTTCTGGCAGGATCCTTGGATTGGAATCCGACTTTGCACCTTGCAATTATGGATTTTCTAGGGCATCTGGCCAGATTCCCCATTGGCTAGGGGTTGCATTTTCACCGACTATATACTCATTACATTGAAGATTAAACCTTGTCTAACCAATTTAGGCGCTGACGCTGATGGATGTTCCGGAGGGATCCTTGGATTGGAATCCGACTTTGCACCTTGCAATCATGGATTTTTCAAGGCATCTGGCTGGATTCCCTATTGGTCGGTGGCTGCCTTTTCTCATACTCTAATCATAACTATTATCACTTTTACTTTATCACTATACAATGTATGGTTGGGAGACGTGCGGCGCTGATGCTGATGGATGTTTGGGTGGGAGCCTTGGAGAAGAATCCAACTTTGCACCTTGCAATCATGGATTTTCGGGGCATTTGGCCTGATTCCTCATCGACTACGTAGCTGCCGTTCTACCAACAATCCATTACCTCTCTTTCACTATTTTTAAAATTGAAAATTCACTTGTTTAGTTGTTGTTGTTGTTGTTGTTTTTAAACTACTATGAGCACTTTATTGATAACAAATTTTAGTTTATTATTATTTTTCAGTTTATGTTTTTATATCTTTATCATTTTCGTTTTTATTTTAGCTCGTTTATCCTAATTATGCATATGATTGTGAAGCGCTTTTGAACATATATTCAATATGAAAAGAGCGCTATACAAATACGGTATATAATAATAATAATAATAATAAAAAGTGCAAATAAGAGCAACCATTTTCGCTTAGAATTGATTTGATTAAACACATCACATTCAATGACACTTCACAAACCAACAAAATATTTGTATAAAAACATGCTTAAATAATATCAGTTTGTACTTTTAATTGATATAATGTTTCAATATAACAACCCATAATAAGGGTAATTCTCACCTTACACAATAAACCTATTATAACCCTATTATATACAAAAGTGGAGAAATGACTACTAAAAAGTGGAGAAATGACCACTAAAAAGTGGAGAAATGACCAGGGGAGAAATGACTTAGTGGAGAAACGACCTGTTCCCATCTATGTTGGATGTTTGCCCAAGTTGGGGCTAAATCAAAATATCCGTTTCGTGATTTTTCACAAATTATATCAAGACGTGTTGTTTTCTTTATCAGTTATTGACAAAGCTTCAATTAATTACTCTCTCCATTAGAAATTCATCTTGAAACACATGCTAGAAATTCCCATTTCCAGTAACCTGCTCCAATATTTATTTTCAAAACCAGCAAGAAAAATATTAAAATAATGCCAGGTCATCAGACTATTAATACTTATTGTATATTTTAGGGTGTATATGTGAATTCTTGTTACTCAGGTTTGGTCAATCAAGAAAATAATAGGCCTCAGAGATTTCTGTAAAACATTTGTGGATAGAAATGTCAATTGGAAAGAAAATTTCTGGAGTCTGAATGTCATTTGAACTGATTCTTTTTCTAGTCAACTACAAGTGTTACAGAGCTTGTGTTATGACATGTATACCTGTCTTCATATATTACTTTAGTTTAGTTTGTTATTTCAATTCAAGTTTTCTCATGAAATGTGATCATTTCAGCAATTATAGTCTTTGAGACCTTGAACTGCAAAATTATGAATCATAACATATTTCAGTCATTTTTGTTAAGTGTTTGAGTTGTGCAAAGACTTACCTGGAAGCACGTCGCCAAACACTAAATGTTCCACAGGATCAACAATCAGTGCTGGCTGGGGGTATTCATCATCATTCTCCTAAGTTTATCCAGACTTTAGATTATTCCTATCAAGGACAAAGCATTTTCAGTAAATAGAGTAGAGCTAATACACGACATATGTACTACTTTGCCTTAAATGTAGCTTCTATGAAGACATGTTACAGGTAGCGCCCGTTCATGACTGGGAAAGTAATTGGTTTGCTCCAAGTTCAATCTGATTAAAACCTGATCTAAAATTTTCGGCTCGCTAATTTAGATCTGGCCTTTTTCAAATGAGGGTCACGTTCAGGTGACCTTTTCTCATCATAATATTAATGACGAAATTGTTATGATATGTAACTTGTTAACATTGTCTACGTCACGCAATTTGAAATGAGTCGTCCGATCGCAGACTGTGAATAATACCACTGTTAAATAAGCTTGCAAAACGTGGTCTAAAAATAGAAATTACGAAATCAAAATGTTATTAAAGTGTTTCGTCTAGATGAAAGCTACGCATTGATTAGCCGACACAAAGGTCATCTCGACGTGACCCTCCACTGAGATAGTAGAGATCCTGTACGACAATGCTCTACAGGATATATGTTTACAGAGATTGCTCCAAGTTCAGGCCATAGTTTTTGACTATCTAAATGATGTCGGCATCTTGTACCAAATCCTACTACCGGTATACTTTAAAAACAAACAACACAAAAAGAAAACATTCACAAATTATTCAAAAGATTTATTATATAGGGAAAAAACATGGGAGATATTCTTGAAACATACTTCCAAAGTTGATGTATTTATAAGATACAATATCAATTCAATAGTTTGTATATATATTAATATTCACAAAAAAAACCATGAAAAAAGAGAATTTTTTCTACAAATTACTGTGCGACTATGAGAATAAATTACATAATGTCAATAACAAATTTTTATGTTATTTACAGCGTAAATCTATAACATATATAATAATAACATGTAACGAAATGTACATAAAAAACAAAAAAACTACTTTGTTTAAAAAAATTACCTAGTAATTAAAGGGAGGTAATAATGCAAGTACTCTGGAAATAAAAACATTGTACTTGATATAATCATCATACATTCATTCTGACTGAGAGATTACTTGATGCAGTTTGGTTGTCATCAGCTAACCTTGTCTTTCTTTATGATTAAATCTTACATGGTTGATAAAATTGTTAAGGTCATACTAATTTATCCAAGCTCGTTTGAGAAACACGTTCTTACAAAAATAAGATTAATCACTAGTGAGTCCACTTCCTGATCCTTCTAGTAGGATTAAGTTTTTTTTGCTCACGGAAACAATGGAGTGGGCTTTGAATAAGATCTGAAACAATGCTGAGCTGGCTATTCAATGATTACCAGTCCAACATTGTAACCGCTAGACTATGCCTGCACATATATTGTCAAACCTTAAAACAATTATTTCTGAACCTCATTTGAAAGGGATTATTACCAGATTTCAGTTTCTTATATGAGCATCTCATTAGTTTGAGACCCATCATTCACATGGTGTCCCTTTTTGGGACTCTTGGCATAAATAAACATTAAATATAATAATATAATATTCAATAGCATTAGGGTGTAAAAATGCTTCATATATTGTAGAATGATGGATCAACTGCTAGTTTACTTTCCTATATATATCTCAACTAGGAAGTTGACGATGATTTTACAAACCAACCATAAATCAGAGGCCTACGTTATTGTAAACAGTGAAACAACATATTTTTGCCTCAAAATGTTGAGTAAGCATTATAAAAATACCACCTAACTATTGATAAGCTGCCCAGATTTATCACAAAGAAAGACAGGCCGAGACAACCAAGGCTGATCTTTTTGTTATTACATGTATCACTATTTCTGCGATGTCTTTTCTTATAGAAATTGACTGAAAGGTCTCATTTCAAAGTCAACACTTTGTTCAACTACTAAATAAGGAAACACTCTAGATGATGTAGTAACAGTTGACCACTATATAACCTACACAATATCTGAACAACTCTAATTATGTCTAATTTATGTCTATTATGTCTAAATTCAACATAAATTCTGATAATTGTTGTTAAATTTTATACAAGTGTTAGTCACACATACATTAACCCTGCTTATTTAAATACTTGATATTTGTTTGATAATCCCTGCGCAAAAATACAGATCTATATTTATTCACTAATCCCTGTTCATAGATATGGAAAACTATATTCATCTATTGTGAGTACAAAAGTACTGAAGTGAGTATTTAAACCAGCAGGGTTAATGTATGCACAACTGACAATTGGATACAATTTATCAACACTGAGTTTTTAATTAGATAAAGGGTCAAAATTATAGAAACGACAACAACAACAACATACAGAGTCTACTGTCATCCACGTGATGTTCACACCAGATATATAAAGATTATAGTACTAAGTTTTAATATAGAAAGTAAAAATAAACACTTCCTGGTTCTGAGAGTATTAAAAAACCAGGAAGTATTAAAGAAGTTTTTAAATATTTTTGTTCATAAGAGTAAAGATGTTACTAACACAGCTATAGATAATATACAATAGTGCATAAAAATATCAAAATTAAGTAGCAAGAAGTTTAAGTCATACAACTTGAGCATAATTTCAGATGTCGACTAAAAAGAGGAAGTTTAAAGAAAATGCAGAAAAAATCCACTATCATCGACCGACTTTCAAGAAATTTATAACTATATGATCTAGAAGTATATTGAATCAAGCTGTATGGATCTAAATGAAAAAGAATAAATCAAAAATACCGAATGAAATAAATAATAATATCTAAGTGCATTTTAAGTACATATATAAATCGTATGATAACAAGG
Organism: Mactra quadrangularis; assembly: GCA_025267735.1. NCBI lineage: Eukaryota > Metazoa > Mollusca > Bivalvia > Venerida > Mactridae > Mactra > Mactra quadrangularis. The sequence goes on along the minus strand of CM046301.1, from coordinate 11,080,952 downwards.
CAAAATATGGGAATAAAAAGTTTTGTAGTTCAGAGCATGAGGAAAAATTTGAGTCAGCATTTTGAATGGATCTCGAACGTTAGTTTGGGTAAAGAAAAATTTGAAAGGTAAAGTCATGATAGAGATATAAAGGTACTATTTGATATTGTCTTAGGCCATAACTAATTGTTTTCTTTTGAATAATGAACTGATATTACACCTGAGACAGGTCATAAGCTTACGTGAAAGCGTAAGATTTAATGGAACTTTACCGAATCTTTTAATAGTCACTCGTGAATGAAACACAGCAACTTGCTAAAAGTTTATATTATGGTTAACAAGCTGAGAATATTGAAATAAGAAATATATACAGACTATTTTGATAATCAAATAAGAATGACAGAAGCAGTAGCCTGGCACTGCTTTTAAAAGCTTGACACTGCTTTCAAATGGGCGCCGTTATCCTTTCTTGAGAAGTAAAAATAAGTTTCATTTTCCCTATAAAAAGCAGTTACCAAATCCTTACATTTTTCTGAAAAGATTTTTTCAAAGCAAGCATTGATTACATGGTTATATAAAAAAGGTATAATTAAATTTAAATTAATCAAGATTCAGAATTTATACAGTAAAGCAAAAGTATAGGAGAAAAGATCATAATATTTCAGTAAAAAAATTATAGCAAATGACAAAAGAATGAGATGATAGCTGTTTATAGCTCTACTTTAAAATGTTGAATGAGGTAGCAGTATAATGGATTATAAAACAAGAGGCAAATCATGAATATTGATATATTGCTATAGTAACTCTACGCTAGTTATAGTAATAAAAGCATAAATTTCAAACAACTTTGTTCTATTTTCATTTCGAGTTCCTTGACTATTCTATGAAAATTTGTGACATATTTGGAGCCAAGGTGTTGATTCAGTAAATGTATATTAAACAAGAAGCTAACTGATTGCAATGAAAAAAAAGTATTTGTTCAACAAAAAATATAAAAATCATGTAAGTTTATAAGCAAGCACATTTTAGAACTAGATTAAAGCTTAACAAGGGTAAAAATGCAACATTGATCATTAAATCATATTTGCCCAAACTATTCAAATTCATTTAAATCTAGATTTACTTACTAATGACAGGACATTCTTACATGCCCTGCCTTGACCCTTGTCAAAGAAATCTACTTTCAACTTATATTAATGACCTTGACCTTTGATCTATATATATGACCTTGACATCATAAAAATGACCTTTGAACTTAAAATCATAATCTTAAAGCTTTTGTTCTTTTCACTTTGTCTATGTACCAGAAATAGTACATTTAATCACAGTAAGACTGTCCCTTGATCAGGTAATGAAGTATTTCATACTAACATTACAGCTTTGCTCCAGATTTATCAAGGCAATAGAAAAAATGATCATTTGTTCATCTGACTCAAACATATCATCCCAAAAATAACTAAAAAAAATCATTGAAATAAAACCCAGGGAACAATAGAAAACAATATAGTAAACAATATAGAGAAAAAGATAATGACATGAAAACAATGACATTTAATAAACACAAAGAAAATAAAAGAACACAAAGAACAACTAATCTTCATTTCACTGATAATATTTATGTATATATAAATTACTGTACAAAAAAAATAAACATCAAAAAGGGTGGTAAATCTATTTTAAAATAATAATGATAACAATCCGTCAAAGTATATAGTCCTCTGTGACTTAAGTCACATTTCGAAAAATAAACATAACATAAATAACAATGGTCACTTCAAAAATTTCATTATAAAAATGTGTCACACTGTGAAATCTCCTATTTCTGGGAGATTAAGGTGATGTTCAATTTCACACAAGCATAAAAAATGTGTACCATGAAAATTTTCATTTCGGAAATCAGCTAGTGTAAGCTTATAGCATAAGTTTGAATGATATTGCATTATTATAAGCGAAATTTTAAGATTTTCAATATCCTGAATTTTACATAGGAATAGGAGCCATAACTCAGATGCTGAAAATTCCTAAAATTCAGGTTTAGCCATAAAAGTTTTCACCTATGTTCTATGTTTTATGCTTTGATTAGAGTAGAAAAACTTAAGTTTCATGATTTTTAGTTCATGAAGTTGCCCATTATCAATAAACAATTACAGAAAAAAATGTTAAAGAAAAATAATATAAAAAAAGGACCAATTCTTGTTTTTGTAATCAACCTAACATCAATGTAAAACCAACAAAATGCAGACCACAATTGTCTTAAGTCATTTTCAATGATCAATCCAGCTAGGTGTACTCATAAGTTAAAATATCTGACTATTAACCAGTTGAGAAATAATGAAATTAAGTACATGACAATGACAGAAAGTACAAAATTAGGGTATTTAATATAAGGAGATCTTAAAAGAAAATTGGGACTGGTCTTTTTTGGTAAAATACATTTTGTAATAAATCTTGTAATAGAATTAAAATTTAATGTATGATACATAAAATGATGAAAGCGTAGATGAGAATACACAGAAAATCACATTTAATGACAAATAACAAATCTACAAAGACCTCCACAATTTCAAGTTTAACTTTGGACAGTAAGCTTACCAGTTAATATGGAATATTTGGTGTTAAGTTCCTATAGATGGTAGTTTTTTTTCATAACATTAATGCCTGTAGTCAATAAGGGACTTTAGTCAGTTATCTTTCCCTGATAAAATCTGAAGCAATCTGACTGGTAAGTAGGTCCTTACAGTTGGAATCCTCGGATTTTATCATTGAATTCCTATGTAAGGATAACAAAATATTTCATCTAATATCTTTCTTGTTAATAAAGATATTAACAAAAGTGGTGAAATTTAGATAGTTCTTTACCCTAAAAATACTTAGCTTGAGTTTCAAACAAATTAAATGATTTACTAAAAAGTTATTTCAGATTAATTTTGGCAAATTGACATTGAAAAGTAAGGGTAAAATCCGAGTAATCCAACTAATTGGACCTACCTATTTGAAGAGTATACAAGGGGAAATAACTGACTAAAGTCCCTTATTATTGCCATATTTATTATAGAATTGATTCAAGCTTTGTTATGATGTCATGAAAAATCCACAAATTTGTCAAGATCTGTCATATTCAAATATCTATTTTTTCTGCAAGAATGAGTGGAATTAAATCACACCTAGCAGTAAGTACCCTGATCTCCCAAGAATGAATAATGGAAGCATTAAAATCTTCATGAACTGGAAGAAATTTTTCTTCCTATATTTAGAATTAATTGCACCAACTTGCCCAGTTAGGGAAAAGGTGTTTCAGGGAGTAAAGTATTAATATTATGAAGGATAGAACATTTATCCGAAAAACCTTTTTATGAGTACTGTCATGAAACATGTATATAAAATAATGCACCAACAATTCAAGAAAAATTAAACTCCTGTAAATTTCTGATTATAAAACATTTGTTCATCTGAGACCAATATATCTATATTTTTTCATTTAAAAAAAATCCATGATCTCACTTAAAATTTCTCCCAAAAATTACATTCATATCAGCGAGAAATATAATAAAGGACCAGTAAAATAGTCTATAGGATCTAACGTGACCTAACGAGGTATAGAAAAAATCTTCAATTTCTAATGACACAAAAATTTAAAAAAAAGAACAACAATAGTCACCACTAATATAAAAAAAGTTATTTAAACCTTCAATTCTTATACATCAATATCATAAACTTACAACAAATATATATATGCCAATATAAATGTATAAAGAATCACAAAATTAAAAACCAGGTTGTTCATAAGAGTAAAATGGCGTTACCATTCATCAAGTCAGGTTTAAGCATGGGTGAAAGATGTTTCCATTCGTCAAGTCAGGTTTTAAGATTCAGTTAAAGAAGATAATTTTCTTCATTAATTTTCACAATAAGCTTTCAAAAGGTAATCATGTCAAATAAAGTTTTTATTATTATTGTAATAATGGACATAAAATCTATAGACTTCATTTATTTGGTCACAAAATATTTAATGACTACTCATCAGGATGAGATAAAAAATTATTTTTATAAAATTGTTGTCTAGAAAATCAGTGACAAAATCATCACCAACCCATTTTTTATCTAAATCTACCCTGATCAGACAGACTAAGAAGGAAAGAGTGATCTCCCCTGCCCTTAGAAAAAGCAGGTTAGATTGATCTCCCCTGCTTTAGAGAAGGTAGGTTATAGTGATCTCCCCTGCCTTAAAAATAGTGGGTTAGATTGATCTCCCCTGCCCTTGTGCTAGATTAGGGGAGCACTAATGAATGTAAAAATTGAAAAAACAACAATTTGTTCACAGAATAAAAAGCTAAATACAACTAGCAAACTATATACCTTGACACATAACTTTCATGTACACATTTTAATAATAAAATCTTAAAGAACAATTGAAAAAACAAACATATATATATTTATATATACATAAAAATGACTGACCTGCTAAATAATTGAAGCAGTTATGAATAGTTTACCCTCGATATTGCAAATATAGATTAACTTTTCTTCGAATCTACACATAAATGCAAATGTAGAAAGGCTCAAGTAAAGAAAAAACTCTGATCTTCTTCATGATACAAAACAAATCTTAACACAACAGCCAGCTTTTCCACTCTGAAGGCCTGATGTATGAATTCTACGATTTTCATTTGTATGTAATCTAAAACTTTTGATTTTTAACATTTTTATTTCTGTATTATTTTAAAGCATTATTTATTGTATATATAATATTTTAGCCTAATTGCCATGCTGTATACATTGTTAAAAAACCTTTTGTTTATAAAAATACATTGTAAGTTGACAAAACTGCTTTAGAAATACAAAAAACCTCAATAAATCCTAAAATCATCAAGGACACTCAGTATTCTAGATCTAACCATCCATCCCTAACAGTCAATACAATTTAAGCTAAATACACATTATTAAGGCAAAAAACCTAACATAGTAGAATCCATTGATTTAATAACCCCATAAAAGAACCATTTCCTGAACTATTTAATGTTAACACACAATATTGTTCAACTCCCTTACAACAAAATTTCCATTTTCAGTAAGTAAAAATATATAATACCAAGAGCTCTAAGACCTAAGTCAGAGTAAAATCATGCTGCAATAGAAATCATCATCATCGTCATTATCATCATTATCAATATGTGGAGATTTGTCATGGATACATAAACATGTACAAAAAAAAAACAAGAAAAAAAATCAATAAAAATGGAATTTTTTATAGTCTATTATCTCTGCCATGCCTTCAGGGACCCTCAATCTTACTGACATTCCTAGTTCATGAAGATTGCAGGCCAGGTAAAAACCATCTCAATATTGTATAACATCAAAAAATGCCTAAAAATGGAATTAAATAATGTCTTTGTTTTCCTAATTTATATTTCCACTACCATCTTTTTATGGACATCCATTCCTCCTACAACCTGCAACATATAGAAAACAAACATTTAATCTTAGTAATTGCATTTTTAGACTTCAAGATGAATCAGCACTGGACATTCGGCCCAGCAAAATGGATTTTTACTGGACCAAATGAAAGTTTATCTGACCAAAACAATTCTTAGCCATATGTTAAAATATGCAACTCATTTTAATAATTTAGTAAAATATATCCTGAAATTATATATAACAACAAATAGAAGTCCGCCCGGCTAGCTCAGTTGGTAGCACGCAAGTCTACTGATCAAGGGGTCGTTGGTTCGATTTCCGGGCGGGGCATACTTTGGTGGAGCTTGGACATGAAATTATTTCTACAGCCATTCTCCCTCCTACCAATGATTTTAAATTATGTAGGGCAGTTGTCAGTCACTGACGAAAGTATGCGCTTAGTAGTTAGTAAACAGCTAAATCCAGAGATTTAGCCTTTCCAGGAGGAGCGAGTAGGTTGATTGACCGCCGTTATATGACCTATACAAAGTGTTGCTACGGCGTTAAATCCAACAAACAAACAAATAACAACAAATAGCATTTTTTAAATTCAATATAGAAAATGGTGGGAGCAAAAAGGTAGGTGGACCATCCAACCATGCACATTATAAATCACTTGACTGGCAATTTCTGTGGGCTCGGTCAACTAATTAAATTTAAGAACAGCATTTTATGTTTGCATAGTGCAGAGCAACAGATAATTTTTGGGGTTGATAGGGTAATTACCCACTCATTTTGAAAAAATAGGGTACCAGGGATTTTTAATTGGGTAACAAATTTATTGATACCCGGTCATTTTGAAAAGAAAGGGTACTTTTTAAAAACATTCAATAATCTAGACATCTGTACACTAGGTGACCCTTCCTGAGCCCAGACGTTTGTCAATTTCAGAGACTCTTTGTGATTTGTACAAAATTTACAACACAGTCTAGTATTGTCCTTTCCTTTGCAGACTACGAGCTAAGGAATTTTTCTTCCCATTCTGCAATGGTTTTTTTGGGTTAATCGACCACCAGAGTGCCTTGAATCAGACTTAATGTTAGATCTAATGCATAAAGCACAACCCAAAGAATTCTCGACGACCAAGTTTATCAATTCAGCAACGAAGTCGTAACTGTCAGTCACCCTGCTTACAATAATTTCGTTCAATACACTATATACAATATTTTCTGACTAGTTATCAGCCTTAAAGTACGTAAAAATATCATTTTTCTGTGATTACTTATCAAATGAAGACTTTCTACGGCCTTTTTGACGACATTTTGGACGCTTGATTACAGAAGCTTGATTACATAAGCGCCCGAGTGAAAATGATCAACCATATTTCGCGACGCACCATTCCATTATATGCGGCCCTATTACGCATCGTCGGCGATTTTTTTGCGTAACCCGATTTTTTCAACGTTTTTCGGTACGCGTTAAAATTATTTTTAAAGGGTATTTCGTATTTTTTTATTGCGTAATTACGCAAATACGCTGGTTATCTGTTGCTCTGATAGTGTCCACTAAACAAAGTCTTCACTGATTATGGTGTTTGAAATGGATCTACAAATTCGTTATTAAGCATATGCAAAAGATGTTGGTGTCATTCGTAAAAGCAAAGCCTAAGCTATGTCTGAAAAAAATACTGATTTCATAATCATAGTCAGCCTAGTTGATAATTTTGTTCAATACATTAAAACATGACTAAATTGGCATATAAAAACTTACAGCACAGAATTCTTCAAATGAGATTTTTCCATCCCCGTCAGCGTCAGCATGTATAATGGTTTTATCAACTATTTGTTGAAGTTGATGATCTTTTAGATTACTTCCAACCATCATTTTTAATACTTGGTATAATTCCCCATTTGATATATAACCATCTTTGTCCATATCATATATCTTGAATGCAACTGTAATAGAATAACAATGGTTCATATAATTAGAGGAGAAACAGAGACCTGTGTTGTAACGCCTTTGTGTTTCATAGAATTAGAGGAGTACCATAGATCTTTGTTGTAACACCTTCGTGATCAGAGGTTAATGTTACCATAATTCAAATACATGGGAGAAGTTCTAAATTTAAAAATCCTGCAGTCTGGATAATGGCGGCATTCATACAGTTTTTAGTAAGTAAAGAAATTTTGGACGTTGGAAATCCTGAAAATTTCAGCCATGGAAATGAAATGATGAGCCAAATTTATAGCTTCAAGAAATATAAAAGCCTCATTGAGGTCTACCCTATTAGTATGATATTTTATCAGGAAATTTCAATATACATGTTAAGTAAAAAAACTATTTACTAATATAAAATTTTACAAACTAGTAGCTGTTTTCGATCAATATGTATATTTTGACAGTCAATGAACTAGTTTAGAACTTTTAACATCTCAGAACGGTATATTATAGTCAAAAAGGAAATTTAACCACAAAAACGGCAAAAGTAACAGTAACAGAAAATATCAAATGAAGATTATCAAATCAACTAAGGAAGACCCATTCTCCTTGAAAAAGGGTCATGTAAACATAACAATAAAAACATTAAACAGGACTGGCTCCACTTGGGGTTACAAACCAAGATTTTTTCAAGGAGGGCAAGAACACTAGCAATATCATTTGAACCAAGTGTTTCTAAGTATTTTGAAATTCAGGAGCAGAATGGACAACATGAAACCCCATCTGCATCACCATGTTTGATTTTTTTGTATCCCAAATTGAAAAAGAAACATTTATAATATAACCATAACTAACAAACAAAGAAACAACTTCAAATTGAAAAAGTTGCCTTACGCTGATCTGTAAAAATAATAAAAATAATACATATAATACATGTAAAATGGATGATAAAAAACATAGTAAGGCCACAACAAGTTGATCATGTGTTCTATTTTCCTGGAAAAAACGGGGCGAGCAAGCACAGAAAAAAATCTTAATTCAGTAGGGCTGTAACGATTCACCGATGCATCGTGAGATCGTATTCGCGACTGTCCGATACGGGTGTATCGAATCGCGTCCTAAAAAATCGCGATTCAGAGGGCCTTTTAGTTTACAAGAAATTAGTTAAAACGAAATATACTATTTACATTTGTATCTATAGCATTTAACATGCAATTGCAATCTTTACTCAGTGTTCAATCTAGAGCGCGCCATTGGCCCCTTATGAACGCAAATGGCGCAATATCAATCGTCTATTGGGCCCGTCGGGCGCACTCGCCGAAAATATGGTTATATCGCGAATTTGACAACTTTTCGTATATTCTATGCCATTTGGTTTCGTTAATCTATTTTGCTAAATTAAACGGGTACCTCAGTCTTCGAATCTAGCTACCGGGCCGAAGACCGAGTCCGTCTTAAACGCCGACGGTTCGTTAAAAAGATACGGATCGCAAGATCGAATGTCTGGTAGCAATTTCAATAGCAATATTACTAAAAATGGATAATTGAACATAAAAACTGCAGTCACAAGCAATTTATTATTTGGACGCTAAAAATCCAGCCGAGAGTCCGCAATACGCATTAAATTTTTATCCACGCTTGTAACAATAATAGACAATATGACTTATGTGTAAGGCATCCTCTAAAAAATCAATAGTGCTACATATAATATGACGGCTCGATAAAATTGATTACGTAATCAAACGGTTGCAATTAACAAACACGTGACAAACTTTGGTGGACATTGATTGAGGAAGATAACACTTTCTTTTATGTTTGCCGATAAGCTGATAATTGTTGTTAATTAATAGTTATTAGCGTGTTGTGTGACAGATTAAAAAGACATAATTAGTTGATTTTTTAATGAACTAACTCGTTTAATTTCAATAGAAACAAACAACTTTGTCATTACTTTACATCAAATAAAGTTATTTGTATTTTGTTATTCATAATGTGGTATTCCATTTCGTAAAAATAAAATTCCTTCAATCATTATTTCGTTATGTCATACATTTTCGGGACCCACGCTATCGCTTTTTTTAATTTTATGATTGTTTGATAATAATATCATAATTTGTCTATGCATTCATACCAAATTTACAATTTACATCGTATCGCGATTAATATCGTAATCGCGAGGCATATATCGCGGTACGTATCGTATCGCGACCTTGGCCACGATACGCAGCCCTATAATTCAGTTGCTTTATATAGTAGTTTGACCAAATTTTTATGAGCGAGCAAGGAAATAGAAATATTTTTAATGCAAAAACTGTCAAAATTAAGGTGTGAGCGAATCCATAGAACATATGAATAACTGGTTGTGGCCTAAAATATAATATTACATTGTATCACTAAACATTTTTTTCACATCTAAAAAATGACATAACTTAATTCAATTCCAGGAAAAATATCCTAACAATTTAAACGGTTCTATAGAGCTCTTCCTTTTAAATGATAAAACTCAAGGCTCAACATTATTTTTTTTAAAGTATGTTGTCTGGTAGGACAATCAGCAATTATTTCACCTGCCTAACCCAAATGTTTATTAGCAGTAACAGGTTGCCCAAACCCAAATATAGGTCATCAGGGGCAATTTGGACAACCTTTAATGTTGAGCCCTGTAACTTAAAATAGAATTAGACAAAAATAAATTGTTTCGGGTTGCTAATTATACAGTTAATAAATTGTATAATTTCTCAAGGGACCAGTTTGATACCTATCGACACTTCTTTGATTGACTGGCAAAGTAAACCTGCAGGCTGTTTGTCCAGTAGCGTACAATGGAAAAAAATAGTCAACTTGATTTTTTAACTGTAGAAACTTATTTGTACTTTAAGTGACTTGTCAAGTAAAAACAAAACACATTGTCACCCTAAAGTAAGTACACTTTTCTTAAAAAAAGGAAAATATTAATCATATTTTATGAAGTACCATTTTTTTCAAAAAGGAAAAAAATATTCATAATTTAAGAACTTTAGTTCAATATATGATAGTTATACAGGGTACTAAACTATCTATACATATCATAACAACATCTAGCAAATTGTGCATCTAAGTCTACAAATCAACATAGCATTCTCAACTTAGAAATGACAACAACACCAACCAGCTGTAACTGGTACCTTGCCTGTATAAAGAATGGCGAGGGCAAAACACTGACTGGAAACTTGAAAAAGACCAGCAGAGGACCAAGTTTCTACTGTAGTCTTAATGCTCAAATTTGAAGATAATCTCTAGCCAGGGTCTGCTCATAATGCATCCATATGGAGCAGATGGGCCCTGGTTAACAACTAAATGCTAAACTGGAGGACAGCAATGCAATTCAGACTATTCCCTCTGCGACTTTTTTATTTAAATAACAATACATTTGTCCACTAACATAAAAAAGTGCTTCATTGCTAGCTTCAAAGTGCCTTCAAGCTAGCTTTTATGGCAATGTGGTAGAGTGTCTGCTTACGACTAAGGTCATGGGTTCGAATCTCAGTTTTACTATGGAATTTATCCGGTTACACATAAATTTGAATTCTAGTAAATTGCGGAATGAAGCGTATCATTGGAACCTATGAGGCAGACAATTATGTACACTTGTATCCCAGAAGTCACTATAAATCAATATATGATGGGTTAAATCAGAGAGTGTATTATTGTAAATCAATAATATAACTGTATTACAACTATATATTCTAACACCTAGAGGCTTATATATTGAAAATCAATAAATTATGAAAATGTCTGTGACATTTCATTGATAAATGACAAAATAAGACCATCTGAGCATGTGGTGAGACTTATTCCCTACTTGAAGCTTACATGTTCTTTCCTTTGAAATCAAGTACAGTTAAGTTCCAGTTGCCCATAAAACTTGATAGTCTCAATAGTTCTAGTAGAACAGTCTTAATTAATACAGGGACATTTTTTGCCTTAAGTTAAGCTTTTTTGACTTGAACATTTTAAACAATGCCATGACAATGCAATAACCAATGTGGTCTTTATATTAGATATTTACAGCTATCACTGCTATTATTATATTTGAACTAGAAAGTAATACATTTTAGAGAACAAAAACACTTTGTGTTTTTCAATTTTAGGAAAATATATTGCCAAGCAAAAACTGCACACGATTTTTTAAAAATTGTAAACATTTAAAGAAAATTAAGTAAATACTGATTATCAAAAATACAATACATTATATAATCAATCCCTTACAGCTGAATTTTAGTAATGGGCCTTTCCTGTCTTTTACTTGGAGCAGTCCATTGTCAATTTAAGGGAGATATAAGTTCAAAATGCAAAACTGAACAGTCAACAGTATAGAGCAACACTAAAACTGCACAGGTTGCAAAGAATTTGCTGATAAGCCTTCAGCAAGGCAAAGATTAATTGAGACATTAAAGGTACAGAGTTGTAAGTAACCTCTTATGCAATTTCTTTTCAAAAACCTTTTGAATTTATCACAGTATCATTTTATTTAATGCAGTCTTTAACTTACTTATGACCAAAAAGACCTATCATTTAAGTAAGTTTATAATAACATTCTGCATTAGTTTCATGTTCAGAAACCAACTAGCACACCCTTTGAGCAAGTAACTGTATCCTGGTAGCTAAGTACAGGGGAACCAAGCCAAATCCTCCAGGGACATTAATATTTTAAGATAAAAATCAACTGAAACTGTTCTGCCTCAAGGAAAATACAAGTTAATTCTACCAGCAGTAAATGCATTAAAATTGCACATTTTATTGAGAAACCATGATAATACAATTATTACAGTTCTCAAATATAGAAGACAATTAATACAAGACTTTTGTGGGACACTTTTTTGTAAATTCTCCTGTTTCAACAATCTCTGAACTCAGTTAATCAAATAAAACTAAGAAAGATTAATTTTATTAGAGAACACCCTCACTCTCTGATCAAAGTTTTTTCCGCATCTCAAAAATGATCTGAAGTTTTCTAGAGCAAACCAAATCCCAATGGACAAGAATGTCATAGAAAGAAGACATTGTGGAATAAAATAATGGATATTATTTGTAGAATGTTGATGAATACTAATTCAGTATAAATAGCAATTAATCCAGTAAACTGAAGAGAAAATCTTTGACAGATAAACAATCAAAATAATTCCTTTAGGACTATTACACAGCAAACTAACTACAGTAATATTCCACTATTAGGACCACCAAAATCAATGGTGTCAATAGCGGAACAATCTTAATATAGAGACTGTTTTCTTCACGAAGTTAACATTTGGGACTTAGGTTGTCATAAAAATTACTTGATTTTCGATTATTTTGCAAGGTTGTTTTTATACAGGAATTTTACCGTTTTTCTAGAAAATTTCTTATCCTAGCTTAATTAAGAGCCAAGGTAGCATATTATCAAAAATCTTACGATAATCTAACAATACAATAAATTGGGATTTAAGACTAAGATTGGTCGTTAAACACTTGATAATACGGGCCCAAGCATATATTATAGGCCTATGGATCACAACATTCCTTAGTCTTCTTGTAGACAGGATAAAGGGCTAATTCTTATAGTACAAACCAGTCATTGCCATAAATATACTTGAGCACCAGCCTGATTTATTATGTTATGTAGTGAAGGGTAAATTAACAGATAACCCAACTAGACAAAGTAAGAAATGTTTACTAGCCCAAATCAATTTTCACTGATATTACATACAACCAGCTTCTGGCTAGTGGATTAATATGATGACTGGTAAAAACCTTTTTTTTTTAATTGGTTTAACGCCGTGCCAGCACAAATTAGGTCATTTTACGGCATCCAGCGCACCTATCTAACCTATTTTCCTGGACCCTTGTCTATAACCAGTACTCACCTACCCTTCCACAAGGCCGGAAACTTCTCCATATTATCTAATCAATGGAGGAAAATTGACATTATTGTCAAATTTTCATGGAAGGGTGTTACCTCCCTGGGTGGGATTCGAACCCATACCCCCTTCGGGACACGAGATTCCAAATCTCGGCGCACTAACAACTGCGCTATTGTCCTGGGTTGGTAAAAACATAATAAACCATGAAGCTGACTTGATGCCCATTATAGGAAAATGATCGATGCACAGGACAGGTCAACAATATAATTTCAATATAAAGGGGATATATCATTAAATAATGTCAATGAAAAAAAGTACATTTGACAATCATATAATATATATGTTATGATGTACAATATTACAATAAAATATAATCATACATGTAATATCATCACAACAATGTATAACAACAATTAAATATTATCATGGGATGATACTCATTATCATCCCATGATAATATTTAATTGTTGTTATATATAAATAGATGACATCAAACTGATTCTAAACATACTAACTAGGCAGTTAGCTTATGCAACACTGTTTAAACTCATTTTTTTCTTTAAATCATCTTGGTTTTCATTTTTTAAAATAATTCCATGATAGTTATACATTCACAAGTCTAAATGCTTTGACAACAATTGGAATTCTAAGGGCAAAATGGCATTTAAATTATTTTGCTTTTAGACTGACAGAGGGTTTGTTTTAATGCAACATAGTTAAGTTTTTAGTGCTCCAGAAAAGAGTTGAAAATTGAGTAATAGCAGTGTTACATTACGCCAACAAAACATTTAGAGACAATGAACCATTTCTATAATCCCGAAATTTCTGAACTTCAGGATCAGTCTTTTCCATGAATTATTTCCATTCATTAATGATGATTGACATGTCACCAACATCATCAATGGTTACAGTAAAACTAAAACAACATCTAATGCAACAATACTCTGCTCAGAGCTAAAGTCTACCTAGATTACAATACTAGCAATCATAATACAGAAAGTACATTAACATATACTTTTTTAAAGTAAATAATATCAACATAGGGCTACAGAAAAGAATTGTTAGATTCTCATTCTGATTTTTGAAGAAAGGAGCTTGTGAGCAAGTTTTTACATTTTGAGCACAATAAAGATATTAATTTAACCTTAAATAAAAGAAAGATATCTTATTATAATGTACAGTGCTCTCCAAAAGTTCTTGGACAAATTAAATTTCAGAGAAAAATGATCATGCAAACCACAATTTATTTTACTACAATAAATAAAGCATGTAATGCATCATAATTACGTTAAGTACAAAATGGTGTTATTGGAATTTGCATTACCATTTAAGCCTGTTTTTTTTTCATGTTTAACGTCAATCAATTCACTTCAAAATTAATTTAGTCTTAAGGCTACTGGGGCACTGCATCAGTCAGTTTCATGTTTTGGAAAGTGATTTTTCAGAATCACAATTAAAATTAATGAAGAAAAGGCTAGGATGAGAATCTAAGAATTGATTTACTGGGGCCTAACATAAAATTCAATGACAGTAAATAGAAATTATAATGCTGAAAGTCTAGCCCAAATATAAAATACTGTTTATATATCCACTGCACACCAGAAAAGATTAGAAATTTAGCACAGAAGACAGTGAGTACATGTTATCAACCCAAAACCATGATCTTGTTATTTGTATGGTTATTTTTGGAAAATGTTACTTATGTTATTTTTGGAAAATGTTACTAATGTTATTTTTGGAAAATGTGATAAATGTTATTTTAGCAAGTAATAAAAACAAGAAGTATATTTTGTAATACTAGAACTATTCCACCACCTTGAAACACAATGTTATGACACACACACAAAAACAGAAGCTATCAGATTTTATCTGACCCATAATTGCATGGCTTATTTCAAATCTACTAAAAATGATGCAAAATAATTACTTTTGACATTTATGGCTAAGACATGAATTTAATGATATATTATTTATATTTTTAGAAAGATACTTCATTTGACACACACTGGCCTTGAGGAGAAATAAATCTTTAGAGTGAGGGTGCTAAGCGTATACCTGTGCCAGTTGGCGACAACTATCCTACTCAAAACAGCATAATGGAGGGAGAATGGATGTAGGGAGTATTTTATGACCTAATTCCACAAAGGTACGAAGCCCACTTGAGAATTAAATTTTAACCTGGATTCACAGTCAGAGGCACTACACATTAAAAAAACCTTGCCCAATTACAGCATCATTAAATTATGTCTGTAACACTGGTCATACTGGGACATGACAATTTATGTACAACCTGTATGGCTGTGAATATCTATCATATAATAATGGTAACAAGGAAACACGCTAAACCTTATACAGTGAGTTTACAAGTGGAAGTAAGTGGGAGGGAACAAATTCCAGAAAGTGGATGGGAACAAATTCCAGAAAGTGAACTGAAACAAATTCCAGTAGCAGAGCAGGAACTAATTTCAGTAAGTGGGAGGGGAGGTAACAAATTCCAATAAGTGGGTGGAAACAAATTCCAGTAAGTGGGTGGGAACAAATTCCAGAAAGTGAACTGGAACAAATTCCAGTAGCAGGGCAGGAACTAATTTCAGTAAGTGGGAGGTAACAAATTCCAGTAAGTGGGAGGTAACAAATTCCAATAAGTGGGTGGAAACAAATTCCAGTAAGTGGGTGGGAACAAATTCCAGAAAGTGAACTGGAACAAATTCCAGTAGGTTGGCAGGAACAATTTCAGTAAGTAAGAGGTTACAAGTACCAGTAAATGGGGAGTAACAAACTCCAGTAAGTGGGTGGGAACAAATTCCAGTAAGTGGGTGGGAACAAATTCCAGTAAGTGAACTGGAACAAATTCCAATAAGTGGGCAAGAACAAATTCCAGTAGGTAGGAGGTAACAAATTTCAGTAAGTGTGAGAGGTAACAAGTTCCAGTAAGTAAGCAGTAACAAATTCCAGTGTGGGAACAAATTCCAATAAGTGGGCAGGAACAAATTCCAGTCAGTAGGAGGTAACAAATTCCAGTAAGTGGGAGGTAACAAATTCCAGTAAGTGGGAGGTAACAAATTCCAGTAAGTGGGAGGTAACAAATTCCAGTAAGTGGGAGGTAACAAATTCCAGTATGTGTGAGGTAACAAATTCTAATAAGTGGGTGGTAACAAATTCCAGTAAGTGGGTGGGAACAAATTCCAATAAGTGGGCAGGAACTTATTCCAGTAAGCCTAAGGTTACAAATTCCAGTCAGATGGCAGGAAAAATTTCTAGTAAGTGGGCTGGAACAAACACTACACATTAAAAAAACCTTGCCCAATTACAGCATCATTAAATTATGTCTGTAACACTGGTCATACTGGGACATGACAATATATGTACAACCTGTATGGCTGTGAATATCCATTGTATGATAATGGTAACAAGGATACAAGCTAAACCTTATACAGTGAGTTTACAAGTGGAAGTAAGTGGGAGGGAACAAATTCCAGTAAGTGGGTGGGAACAAATTCCAGTAAGTGGACAGAAACAAATTCCTGTAGGTAGGAGGTAACAAATTTCAGTAAGTGTGAGAGGTAACAAGTTCCAGTAAGTAGGAGGTAACAAATTCCAGTGTGGGAACAAATTCCAATAAGTGGGCAGGAACAAATTCCAATCAGTGGGAGGTAACAAATTCCAGTAAGTGGGTGGGAACAAATTCCAATAAGTGGGCAGGAACAAATTCCAGTCAGTGGGAGGTAACAAATTCCAGTCAGTGGGAGGTAACAAATTCTAATAAGTGGGTGGTAACAAATTCCAGTAAGTGGGTGGGAACAAACTCCAATAAGTGGGCAGGAACTTATTCCAGTAAGCCGGAGGTAACAAATTCCAGTGAGATGGCAGGAACAAATTCCAGTCAGTGGGCTGGAACAAACTCCAGTAGTAATAGTTAGTGGGACACTAATGGATACTCAGGAATGTAGGAGGAAGGCTGTGGTTCTATTGAACTGATATCATAGATATGTTTCTTAAATAATCTTATATTTAAGCAAGTTGGTATAATATTTAAGGCATTAAGATAACCAAGAAATGATGGAAATTGAGCAGGCATTGATTAATTTAGAGGACTGATGTTGCTATGACTGATGAAGAATTTATCAGAAAGGAATGCTATGGTATTAAGGATGTACACCAACAAATAATTATAGTAGGAACGAATTGTTAACTTATCCCTTTTTATATAGTCAGGCTACTTGATAATTAAGCCCTGCACTACATAACATAATAAATAGGGATAATGAAAGAGAAAAGTTAAGGGATGATTGTTATTAGATAAAACATATTGAATTAAGAAGGTAAAAAACTTGGTAGGATGACTGACATTGGGCAATTTGAAGTAGGGATGAAGGGTAAATAGGGAAAACACCTTCATAATACCTTATATAGCAGAAATATACATAGACAGTATCAAAAATATATTTCAAATGACAAAATGTGTAATACAAGGAAGCATCTAGCAGTTGAATATCTAAAGCCAAAGCAAACCTTAGCTTGCTGATTGCTGAGCATTTCTTGTGATAACATGTTCCCTGTCAGAAATAATAGTCCTAAATATACTCTATCAAATACTTAATAAAATAAAAACAAGTTTCTACAAAATAATTTTTCTACCATAATGCTTGAGACAAAAAATAATGTATGTAGCATGGCAGCCGTTTGTTTTGAGAGTGCATCACTACGTACGAATTACACCTTTTTTACACACGATATATGAAATACAGTGCTTTTAAACATTGAACAACTCTTTCCAATGCATGACATCACTACAAGGAAACACTGTACGTAACATAGACAAAAATTTACACCATAGAAACAATGGCACAACAACAATTAAATGTGAAAATACTAACAATTTAATATCAATTAGTATGAATATTAAAATTCATCATAGTTTTGACTAGACAAAGACATATCAAGTATTTAAACTAATTAGGTCACAGGTGCCTAACAACTAACACAATACAAATCTGAACCTGAAACCTAATTATTGTCAAGAATTACCATTACTCAATAAATCTTAGATCATTTGAGATAACTTGAAACAAAACTGAACGATATTTTAAGCAAACAATTTCTCACCTTAGCACGAATGAGATATACAATATTTTTTTTTAATCATTTACAGAAAAAATATGCAAATCAGAGGCTTAGTGCAAAAGGGTCATAACTCACTTTTTTAAAATTGAGTTACAAATGTTTTGCACTAAGACCACAAAATGAAAAGTCAACAGAAAAATTTAATGTTTCATTTAATGAATAAATGAAACTGATAGTGAATTATGACAAAAAAACAATAGAATTCAATTACATCAAGACTTAAATATTAAAATTTAAAATGTTCAATCTAAAGCTTGATAAACTGTATTGAATTAACACTGAACTAGTTTAAAGAAAAAAAAAACATTAATTGCCTATTTAACATCTTAATAAAAATTCAATTAACAAAAACGTGACAATTTTGAAAACAACAACCTTCTAATATTAACACTCTATCTCAATACATCAAAATTGCAATAATAACTGTGATGTCATGCATGAAAAGTACTGTTTTTTAATTAGTCTGCATCTAACGAGACTCGTACAACTAATTATGATTGCATATGCAAATTTCGCAAAATCATCGCCAAGTAAAAACCTGACTACATTTCACATGACGACAAAAAACTTAATCTACGACTAGCATGTTTCTCTACAGTATTAGTTAGGCTATAGTAAAACCCAGTACATTATATAAAGACTAAAATATATTAATTATTATTATTATATTATTTTTAGCAAGTGTAATTCATACAAAAATATATTCTGTGTACAGTAAACTCATGCTACACGTTAAATAACTAGTCCCGATTAAAAATGATACATTTTTGTATGTTTGCTTTTTCTCCTTGTTGAGGAATGACTCTAATACCCATTCCTTTGCTGCAGTTTGTCAAATACTGTATACCATTGCATAAACACCTTTATTAATTTAAATATACAAATGACCTATATAAACATATAAAATGACCTATATAAAAAATTTAAAAAATATGTTGTGGTTCTAACGATCTAAGCTCTAAAACAAGCTCAACAAAAAAGTTATTAGTAAATAAAAATGCTTCAACAACAATAATGTCTGAAGAGCAACAAGACTGCTCACCTCAGAGCTATATCAATAATCAGACAAATTAAAAAATCACAAACCAACTTTATGCAAAACGATAGCAAATTGGATCTGGTCTCTCAGTGGACAACAACAATGTGATTCTATAAGCTAAAAAAATAGAGTTAAAACTGATGGTTCAGAGCAGCTGACTTCAATAATTTTATAAAACAGTTGATCCCTATGTAAGGATCAAGTTTGAGCCCCAGAGGTATTATTTGACCAACCTTAGCAGAAGACCAAACAGGTGAGCTTAACATTGATGGTTTCAGAGCAGTTGAATATTTTATCCTTTTTAAAACTGGGGATCCAAAAGGCACCCATGGGCTACAATTTGAAATACCTTTTCAGAAGACCGCATAGGTGAGCTACATTCTGAATATGGTTTCAGACAAGATTATTGACTTCAAACAACAGACAAACATTAAATATGTTAGTTTATTCTGAGCATAAATATTCAAGCAAAAGTCAATTTCATACAGAAAACATCTGAACAAGAATTAGGATGAAAAAATGATTTTTTCAGAGGGAATAACATTAATGAATGTAATTTAATTAACGATGATCAAATTCAATTATTATCAGCAGTCTTCCTTATTTATCTGTGACATGAATACAGACTCCCTCACCAAATAGATTATCAACTGTTTGCATCCAAATTTCATACAGGCAATCTCACTTCATGACAAATTCTGTTACATGAGAACCAAATTTATTGTGTTAATAGGCATTATTTAACTTTCAGTGGGAACTTTGAGGACCAGTGAAACAAAGAAGATTGATAAATCAAAAAATTACAAAAATGTCATACTCTTACAAGCCTAAGTCAAATTAACCATACTTCAGACACAGTTTACATTCAAAACAAAAACAATTACTAAGTCAACTTCAAACCACTTGGCTAAAATTATTATCCCATATATCGCCTAAATCCACAATCCAAAACCCTAAATCTAGTGAAAATTGATCCTGACTTGTAAAAATTTACATATTTTATATAGTTGAGCTAGTTGATAATTTTGCTCTTCACTATATAACAGAATAAATCTGGCTTGTTCTCCATAAAGTTTAAGGCAATAAAACTTAGTAATGAACTGATTCCAGTCAACGAAGATATCTGCTTTACTTCCTCATTTAGAAGCATTGATTTGAAATGAATAATGAATTCTGTTAAATGCAAAATGTCTCGTAAAATGAGACAAATTTATGTAACTGGGAATTGGTAAAACTTCGAATTGAATTTCGAATAGAAATTTTGTAAAAAAATGAAATACTTAATAACTATTAAGTATGGTAATAATTTGGAGGTGAAATTAGAAGCTATATGCCATACAAATTGTCGAAGCTATTATCATATTGGACAATTACTTTTTTTATACTGGGTTAAACGCAGTGTCAACACACATTATTTTATGGCGTCCAGCGTATCTAACCTAGTTTTTCTGGACCTTGTCTATAGGCAGCACTCACCAACCCTTCACAAGGCCAGCACTTCTCTATGTACCTTATTAATGGAGGAAAAGTGACATCATTGTTAAATTTTCATGGAATGGTATAACTCCCTGTGCGGGATTTGAACCCATACCCCCATTATGACACTAGATTTGTAATCACAGAGAGCTATCAACTGTGTATCAACCCAGGTTTATATTGGACAAACATTCTGCCAACAATAAGCCATGAATCATTTAATATTACATCAAAGGTTTTTATAAAAGCTCAGAACAACTAATACATTTTGTTAAAGCTTTTGATAGACAATAGAGCAAGGTTATTCCACATGATTTAATATTCATGATTTCATTCATCTATGAACAAAAAAATGCCAACATTATTAAATTTCATTAGTAAAATTGTTTATGTATGAGGCAAGCAAGTTTTTTTAAAAGCTTAAATATGAGTTGGTGACTGGTTGCAGAATCAATAACTCATCTAACTCACCCAATTAGTTAGATACAGTAGAAAAAATCAATGGGTCACTGCAAAACTAGCCTAGATTCTTCTATATTTATCTAAAGTTAGACTTGTTTTGTGCTGACTCATCAAAATGGTTAAAAATGGCATATAACATGTATATTCCAACTTGGGCTTAGAGGCATTTCAAATTTAGAAACTATGTCAAATAACTTTCACTAGAAAGTGCATAACACGATGTATACAGAGACATTACACAAGATTTATTTTTAATATTTTTTGCTACAGCTCCAAATTGTGAATTTAGCAAATTAATCTTTAAAAGCGAGATAAGCGAGACAATAAGCCAAGTTTTAAAAAAGACTTATTAAAAGACCCAAATTTCATAAAAAGTTCTTCAAGTCAAAGAAATATTCTGATCTACAGTGTAGTTTTAAACAGAAAACATAAAGAGAATAGCAATATTTAAACTATGAGTCCCTCAAAAATTTATTGAAAGTGAAAATTTGATAAATTTTTGATAATTTTCATCATTTTATCCATAGTGATAAGGGCAGAACATAAGCCCAATATTTGGAGCATAAGTCCTGATAAATGAATAGTTCCTAGAAGCCTAAAGTTCTACGGAAATATAGAGATAGATAGACACACTACAACATCTACTCACAACATAGATAAAAAATAAAAATATCACACAGTTCTGTCTTTTGTAAAAAATAATCACAGTCCATACTTAAGATGAAAAAAAATGAAAATCATCTACAGGTACGAAATTAAACCTAACTTTAAAATATGTATAAAGTATATTATAACAAAAATCTAAAAGTTTTAAAAAAAGACACGCCTTTTCTTTCTTTAGATACCAAAGAAAAATAATTGAAACAATGATTAATGAAAAATGAAACAAATGAAAACAGAGGCAAAGGTATAAATATAAGAGACAACTGCAGCAGAATGGCAAAAATATTGACACTTCAAACAAAGAGTATCATATAGCAGAGCGACACTCTCTCAACAAGCAAGAAAAAATGTTAAAATCACTCTCTGTGTTGCTATACTTACACCTAAGTTTTGACTCTTTGTTACATTTAACACTAAATTGCGATACGCCGTCTATGAATTCTGCAAAATAGAAGGTAATATGACTAAACAACAGTAGTATAAAAATGGCAACATTTTTGTACACTAAGCACCTATACTTACAACGAAGTTTGCTTTCTTTATCTCCTTTCACGCTAAATTGTGACACGCCTTCAATGAACTCTGAAATACATAAAAGTCCCATATACATTTGACAAAAAAACATTTAGAAATGAAAAAAGAAGAAAGAAAAACACCACAACAGAACTGTAAAATGTGACATGATGCTGGCTGTCAACAAGTCATTTGTTGTCCATGTTGATGATATAATGGACTACTTCCTGTCTTGAAGTAAAATTCTGAAAATAAGCAAACATGATTAATAGATTCATGCAAAAATGAACAATACAAAATACAGTAGGATACTTTTGGATTTAGTCCTGTTTGTCAACACCTTATTGGGTAATAAAGGCGTCTGACTCACCTACCCTGCTTTCATAGAGGTTTTTTGTTGACCAACGCTTGCCAACCCTTCCAAGAAATGCTAGAAATTCTATCCCAAAGAAATTGACAATAATTTCAAATTTTCAAGTAAGATTGATAGATTCTAACTTTAATCTGAAACACAAAATATTAAGGTCATCCTCTGTATCGACTAGGCACAAATGTTTTGAATTCAATATTGTTCAAAATCATGTGTAACAGTGTTACAAATTTAACTTTTCTGTTATCTGCGCACACACATTTCTTTGTAATGAAACAGATTTGACCCTATTACAAGAAAACCTCATCAATTTGAATTCGAGATGAAGTTTAATATGACCTGCTTTAGTGGGAAATTGAATCCACATCATCTGATTTGAAGCTGAAATCAGATGAGCAAACTATTGGATCATGACAGCTATGAGTATGATAGGTAAGAACACTAAGCCATATTTTCAACTGACAAGAAATCTCACTTTTCTCCATTAATTAAGATGAGATCCCAACAAAAATTCATGGGTGCAAAATGAAAGTTTTAAAAATACTGAAAATCAAGTTTTATAAGTACTGAAATATACAGTTTTTATATACATATATAACATATAGTAACTGATTATCAAAATACTGAAATCAGTATTAATACTGAAAACTTTCATCCAAGAAATTTGTAGTTCTAAGAAAATGTCAAATCCTTTACATTATAAGATCTAGACAGGTATTCTGAGGAGCAATATCTGGCAGCTCTATACATTAGTTACCAAAGGGACACAACTCTGCTAGGCAAACATTCTCATAGATCTCTCTTCAAAGTGTAGAGAATCAATTTACAACAATTAGTAAGATTCTAAGTACTATTGTCAACATTGTCATGTGTATTGGTTTTTGTTTATTTGTTCTTTTTATTCCTATTTTATAGGGTTTTTTTTACCCATTTAATTAGTTTTTGCTTGTTTGTCCTTTGTAATCCTTTTTTATTGGTTTTCGTCCTATTGTATCAGTTATTGCTTTCAATCCTTTTTATTTCTATTTTATTGGTTTTCTTGCTTCTATTTTTTGTAATGGTAAATACTTTTCTGCTTTTAATTGGTTTTTGTGGATCTGTTAATCCATTTGGTTTTTTAATAGGTTTTAGTCTTGTTAAAAGAAACAAAAAACACATAATTTTAATAATTAATACAAATGTAACAATAGTTTTTTTCCAGATAATCCGTTAAGTGATAAAATACCTGTGGCCTACAATGTAGGCCTAGCACAAATGTACCAGAGATATGATAATATAATGCTTGTAGACATTAATGATCAATAGATGGTTTCATATTGACATTAAAACTGTAACTCTATAAATGTAAACATACTGATATCATCTTTCTTTCAGTTTTAGGCCAAACAAATAAAACTGTAAGTTTCTTGAGCAGATTTTGAAAAAATGGGTCACTTTGGCACATTATATGTTATTTTAGCTGAATATTGTTCAATTCTATTCAAATGTTAAGGCACATACATTAACTTAGGTACACATTATCTATGAAAATATATATCTAAATTAATAGAGTTAATGTTCGTCAAATAAAATTTTTACAATACATGTTGTTATTATTGAAAGTGCTTAGTCATGCATAGATAGTAATTGAATTTAAACATCTAAAACTTTCTTGAATCACAAACTGAACTCAAATAATAGGGCTGTGGATCGTTGAGCTAGTGGCAATCCGACCTGAACCACGATTCATGTGTATCGATTCACCAATCGAATCATGAATCACATGTTAATGGAGACGCTATCAAGAATTCATGTAATAACACTAATAAAGTAAAAAATTACGGAATTTTTTACTATATGGAAACATTCCTATAACCTGATGTTTTATAGGCATTTTCAGTGGTAACATACTTGTTTAAATCTGTATCAATCAAAATTTTGACACAAGATAACTTGGTCCCTACATTATCAATCAAATATATAAACGAAGAGGAAAAAACACAAGGTTTTGTGCTTCTAAATCAGGTCTATATTTAGCTGAAAATTTTCTATATTTTTTCCTAAAAATAGATTGAGGTCTGACGATTTTGGACGTGACAAATATCCATACTAAATTTTCTGGTGGGGATCGCGAATACCTGGGATACTCGCAGCAGCCCTACAAAAAATAAACAGTTACAAATCTGGTGCTATAGGAAGGAACTAATGTCGATGACTAGACGATAATCTAACTAATGACGAAAACAAGAATCTGAAGGGTTTCTGTCTTGGAATAAAGAAAGGGATAAATAAAGATGCTAATCTAACAATAAACTTTCCATGGCCTTGAAATAAGATATGATAGAAAATAATAAACCTAGAATATGTATTATAGAAATGGCTGCTGGTACCACATTCTCCTTAAACACTGGGAACCACAGAGGAATAAATAGTGAGTTAGAATGATACATGAACATAAACCTGGAAATAATGATTATACATTATGAATGATTATTTTAGTAGCTCTGTGAACTTATTCTAGTCATCTCCCAGTCCAATAGTTATCCACTAACACGAAGCCAAGGGCTAGTGGAAATTGATTTAGGCTAGTGAATACTGTTATACTGTAATACATAGGACAACTGCTCATGAAAACTTAAGGCTATGACTATTCCATACCAGTTAAATCGTGTGAGAATCCAATGCCATCACATTATTCAAGAATGATCAAAACTGACAATCCACAAGCCAAGGTATGGAATTAGAACCACAATACCCAAGCTCTTCTCTTAAGACCCTAAAATTCCTTAATTCAAAGACTAAGACAGAAGTAAACAGGAGGATGAAAACTGTATGCTTTAGCTTGGAATCTAACCTGGTTCTTGCAGGTGGAAGGCAAGACACTCAACCATATTGTTATAGGGTCAACCAAACAGAAATGTTCTGAAAGCTTTCAACAACGCACAAACTAAGCCAATCAATAATATCATGTACCATGACAAACTTGCAAAATGATCAACTTTTTAACGAACATCTTTCAATAATGCATGTTTTTTTTTAAATACCTGTAGTAAAATAAACAATTTTCCATTTCATACACTGACATATGTGCAAGGGATGATAACACCTATCAAATATATAAACTTGTAAATTAGTTTATCAAATTACCAGAAATATGCAGAGATAAACAAACAGATATGTTGTACATCTGAGAAGTTATATGTTTTTTATGTAATATCATGTAAAACAAACTTGATATAGGAAATAGCCAGTAGAGTAGATATTTCAAATTTGAGAGTATTGCAATCTCCGTAAACAGAGATCCTGTAGAGTGTTGTCGTACTGGATCTCTACTTAGTCAATGCAAGGTCACGTCGAGATGAACTTCGTGTCGACCAATCAATGCGTAGCTTTCATCTAGACGAAAGCACTATTAATCACATTTTGATTTCGTAATTTCTATTTTTAGACTGAGGTTTGCATGTTAATTTAACAGCGGTATTTTTCACAGTCTGCGATTGGGTGGCTAATTTCAAATTGTGTGACGTAGACGATGTAAACAAGTTACGTATCATAACAATTTCGTCATGAACATTATGATGAGAAAAGGTCACCTGAACGTGACCTTCATTTGGAAAAGGCCAGATCTAAATTAGCGAGTGGTAAAATTTTAGATCGGGTTTTAATCAGATTGAGAGTATTGTAGCTATCTTTGCTCGACTTTTTAACCGCCGTTTTAGTTTCACAAGAAAACGTTTTGATTGGCTAAACTGAGAGTGGTTGTGCTTAAATATGGGACAAAAGCCGATTTTGCTAACTGGCATGAAGTAAAGGTCATTTCACCATCAATCCCAACAAATGCAAGCCCAATGGCCTATGAAAAATGGACATTAGTAAGTTATTTTCTCTTCCATACCCTTCAAGTAGGTTAATAGTCCAATTAGGTACTTTAGTCAGTTATCTCTCCCTGATAAAATCTGAAGCAATCCAATTGGTAAGTAGGTCCTTACAGTTGGAATCCTCAGATTTTATCATTACATTCCTATGTAACTTGTAAGGATAACAAAATATTTCATCTAATATCTTTCTTGTTAATTTAGATATTAACAGAAGTGATAAAATTTATATAGTTCTTTACACTAAAAAAACTTGAATTTCAAACAAATTAAATGATTTACAAAATAGTTATTAAAGATTAATTTTGGCAAGTTGACATTGAAAAGTAAGGGTAAAATCCGAGTAATCCAACTAATAGGACCTACCTATTTGAAGCGTATACAAGGGGAAATAACTGACTAAAGTCCCTTATACGTTGAAGTACTCAGATTTTATCCTTACTTTACAATGCCAATTGGTCAACTTAGATTTTGTTGTAAATCCTTTAATTTGACTGAAAAACAAGCAAAGTATTGTTTGTGTGAAAAGCTATCTATGTTTCACAGCACTTGTTTATATCTGAATCATCAAGAAAGATACTAAATAAAATATTTTATAATCCTTACATTGAAAAATTCTATCATAAAATCCAAGTATTCCAACTGATAGAACCTACTCACCAATTAGGCCCCCTAAGACTTCATCAGGGAAAAATAGCTGAATTAAATCCCTAATTCTAGCAAAGACACATGCATTTGCATAATAAAAGGATAGAGGCATTTACCAAACATAATTTCATGATAAAATAGTTAGATGCACAGTTGATTTAACTCCTACATGCATCAAAGCTAATGCCTATATTTTATTATACCATAAAAATATGGACAACTGTAAGTTATTTCTTTATTATCAATATTTAAATAGAGGCATCATATTAACATAATACAAGAAAGCTGATCAGGTTTCCTATTGATAATTGATCAAGTTCACCCACAAAGCCAATCCTTTCACTTAGCATAAAATACCAACATAATTTACAATTAATGATCAACGCATCACATAACCATTAATAAAAACATGGAATAAATTAAGAGTATTGATCAATGACATATTATATAGTTAGGTGACTACAGTTTTCATCCAACAACAATAGAGGTTAGGGATTAGAACATTAATTATTAGATTCTTACGAAGTTTCTGAAAAATTCTCGTTTAGTTTTGAAAAATGGGCGGTTAGGGGCTTAACTTCAGGGCTCAACATTCGACCTACATTTGGTTCAGGCAAGTTTGATGTAAAGCTGATTGACCAACATTTTCAACTTTTTTGCTAAGTTTTTTCCAAATAGAAATATTAAGAAATTTGGGCAGGTAGAAGCCAGGGTGGCGCTATTTTGAGAGGCAGGACAGGGAATGAAAATCTATAAATAAACTTTCTATGACCTTAGCTATTTATGATGCAAAGTATGAAATGTATAGATTCTATATGGTATGAATCATTATCAGGGATTACAATTGAATTACTCCCCCAATAGATTACTCAAATATCACAATATATTACAATTGTCTCCAATAGAAATCAATATACAGCGAGAGAGAGATGGTTTGATGGTAATATGTTGTAAACAGCCCATCTCGGGTACAATAAACACAGCAGAGTGATAGAAGAATTTTAGAGTTTTGGATTAATGGATGGATGGTGGTGGGAGGGGGGGATTTGTCTGATGCCTGTTGATCTAAGTGGATTAGACTGGTTTTATTTACATAATAAAGATTGTCTATACATCTTTTAAAGATGTAGATAAAATAAAGACAATGAAACATCTGAGAGAAAATGCTTAGGTTTTGTATTAGAATGACAGATTGCATAAAAATTTATTGAATAGTTTATGTGTTGCCTTCGATGGTTCTACTTCTGCAAAATAAAGTTTGCCACAAAAAGTTAGATGGAAAGAATCATACTGTGGGTTGACATTCTTGATTCAGAGAAAAACTAGTCTACATCCTTCTTTGCTTACATGTAGTTATACTACTTTTGCACAGCACGCTTGATCAGTACATTTTTCATTTGTGACAATTATGGACCGTTTGTTCGTAAAAGTATCTTGGATTAGCTAGACTGAAGCAAAGCTGTTTCATAGAATTTGTATGCAACAAAAACACTTTTGAAAACCACCAAACTGCCATTATTCCATTTCCTTACAGAAGTGCTCCTGAAATTCATATACTGGCCACACAACACACTTCAGATGAACTAAACCATAACAGTATAAATATCATAAAGAAAGAGAGAGAGAGTCTTGTTACACTTTACTCATTTAAACATCAATCCAACGACAAGTCTTCACAACAATGTGTAATAAACTCGTCAAATATTCATCACATCTGGAACATGCAGAAAATCTTTCATATTTAATAATTCATGATTTCAAAGAATGCATTCTACAAGAATATCAAAGACAGAATGGAAAAGATAAAGTCAGTAAATTTTTAAAATTCCATTTCATTACCTTCAGCATAGGACGTGAAATCTATTCTTGCATTCTATTGAACACAATTATGATCAGCTACTATTGTTAGGGTTTGTATACGGGTACTTGGTACCAGGGTCAGTATTGGTATTCGCACGGGTGGATCTTGAAAGTTATAATACTGAAAACCTACTTTAATAATACTGAGATAGACAGATTCTTTTTAAATTACATCATGTAACAGTTTACAAAATTACGATAGGACAGTGGTTGCCCGAAAACATCATTTTAGTAGCGAACATTATATCTTGTTTGAAGCTTTTTTGAAAAATTTTGATTGCCTGAACTAAATAGTAATTGTCCCAGACACCCACTAGTTTTGTGGACTAATGCCATTATTCTAAAAATATTGAAATTAGTATTACTACTAAACTTTCACCCATGTATATGCTCACAAAAATGTGGTCTACGTGTTGCAAAGAAATCTTGCAGCAAATTGGGTGACCCAATTTATCAAGAATCACATAGGAATGTCATAATTTTATTTACATTTTGTACATAATCAATTATAGCAACTACATGATTGTATATTCCTTCAAATACTACGACAAACCAGGAAGTTCTCGTACTAATTTATTATAGCTCGATTGTGACACAAGTTCTTACATCTTATATTTATCACTTTCGAGTCTACCCCCTGGTCTCCCAGTACTGAGCTTGTAGGATAAAGTGTCTTGCTGAAGGCAACAGCGTGGTAGGTTTTGGATAGGATTTGAACCAACGTGGAGCTGGCTATCCAATGATTACATGTTTAACATCGTAACAGCTTCGCCACACCTGCTCCAGGAAGTGATTTGATGTGAAGTATACTACATTGAAACTACCAGATAGGCAGAGACATAAAACATTGAAAACAGAGTTAATTGATTAAACACATAGACAATGGGAACAATAAAAGTACAATTATTTGTAACTAGTGGGAGTTACCTGTCTCATTTTTTTCATGATTTTTCATCATGGAAATTATGTATGACAGATGATTGCTGCAAGTTTGCTGGTGAATCCATGATTCCTGCATTCTATGTTTTTTTTCATCATTTACCTGTTTACTTTGCTAGCAGATAAAAAAATCCCTAGACAGTCACATGGAAATATTTGTATTGTAGGGAGAAACCATTTTTTTTGCTTTACAAACTTTGTGTATTACATACAATAACTGCTCCCCAGTTATCTTTTATGAGAATAGTTGAAAGGAAAGAAGAGTAAATAAATACTCCATTAACTTTAAATGATAAAATCATACAGCAGATAAACAAGCACAAAAAATGCAAACTTTTCATCAAACTGTTCATATAAAATACAGTCTTTGCCTTATATATGCTAGAAAACTAGCCTGATTTATACAGTAAAGGAAAACATTATCTTATAGGCTACCTTATCTAACCCTAACCCTGGCTTTATGAAATAAGTAATTTTCACTAGTCTAAATCAAATTTTACCAGTAATAGGCTTCATCCTAGAGGATTAAAGGAATGACTGGGAAAACAAGCTGCATCAAATGCCTTCTAATTTAATCTTACTTCCTTTTACACAATTAATAGATTTCATTAATACTTCCTAATCATTGACATGATTTTATTTAATGAACCACACTTAGCAAACCTTTCAGTCATAACCAAGCAGTTAGTCCACTTACTCATCGTCATAACGATCTCATTACTATACTAGACATTTACCTTACATATTAGGGCGGCTGCGAGTATCCGAGTACTCGGATATTTGCGATCCACCAGAAAATCGAGTTTGAATATTCGTCATGCCTGAAATTGCCGGATCGCGATCTAGTTTTGGAAAAAATGAAAGAACATTTTTAGCTTAATTATCACTGAAAACTAGCCACACTACTTATGAAAATTTTAATTTATATAGGTACTAAATTATCTTGTGTCAAAATTTCAATTGATAAACATTTAAACAAAATGCTATTTCTGAAAATGCCCATAAAATGTGTGGTAATAGAAATGTATGGAGTACATGGTTTTCCACATAATAAAAGCTTCGGTAATCTTCACTTATTTATAACATGACTTCCTGAATGCTTCTCCATTAAGAAGAGATTTGTAGTTCGATTCGTGAATTGCTACACATGAATTGTGGTTAGAATCGGATCGCAACTAGCTCAACGATCCACAGCCTTATTACATATATTATACTGTATTGTTAAGTGCCATCCAAAATTACCATTACATGTATTAGAAAGTGTAATATGAAAGTGTTAAGGAAATTATGGATGGCACTGCATATAAACGCAAGATCTTTCCAAGGGATTCTATCCCAAATATCTGACACATAAATTAAACCTATGTTTGTCATAACTTTATAATTGTCATGTTTCTATGTCTAACATAACTCATATAAGACTCAACATCATTTAACATACAACAAAACAAGTCCTAGATGAATGTATAACATTCTATTACAAGACAATTAAAGCCTAGTTTAAGTGTCATAAACATGTGTTACATTTTTCATCCTGGCATGTAAACTAGGGTTAAACATGAAGGTGACAAAACTATAAGCTTCATACCAGGCAAAGTTGATTTTTTTACTTTTTTGGTTGGGTTTAACATTGCAGCAACACATTGTAAAAGTAATATCAAGGCGGTCAGTCAACCTACTCACTGTTCCTGGATAACATCCTGGATACCAGTTACTAGGCTCATACTGTCAGTGACTGACAACTGCCCTACATGATTAAGAATCAGTGGTAGGTGGGAGAATGTCAGTAGAAAATTTTCATAACCAAACTCTGTAAAGTATGCCCCACCAAGGAATCAAACCCATGACCCCTAAGAAAGATGACTAGTGTGCTACCGACTGAGCTAGCTAGTTAAGATTGTTCATATTATACAAGTGGTTTCCTTCCCTTTAAGGGGGTAGTTGTCAGATTATTTTAATTGAGGAGAAATTTTCTTAAAAAATTCAGTATGAGCAGTCAACACCTTAACCCACAACCCTGAAGCCTATGACAAAGGAAATTGATACAGGCTAGTGAAATTTACTTATTTCAAAACATGTTTAAAATTTGAAGAAAATATCCTGAATTTCCTGTATTTTCCAACTTAAACACTGGAAACTATCCATTTCTAAGATAAAAAAATCCTGCATTTCTTACTTAAAAATACTTTAATTTGAGACCAGCACAAGTGCTTAAATGATTTCATTCAAGGTTCCAACAATAGCTTACACTAAAAGAAAATGGGCTCAGGTGTTAATATAAATAAACTTGAAAGGAGTCTGAGCTACAATGATCTACATCTAGTTGTTTTCAAGAAAAAAAAACATATAAAGGCATCTTCAAGAATTTGATTCAGAAAAAAAAACATCTACAAGAAAAAAAACATTAAACTACACCTTCAAGAAAAAAGTAAAATAATTCTCCTTTTATGAAGGGGGGGGGGCATTTTAACGCTGTAGCAACACATTGTATAGATTATATAACCCTGGTCTGTCAACCTTCCAACTGCTCCTGGAAAGGCTAAAACTTAAATCACAGGATTTAGCTGTTAACCAGTTACTAGCCCAGGAATCAAACCTACAACCCCTCCATTAGTAGACTTGTGCACTACCAACTGAGCTAGCTCAAAATTAGTCTAACTACATGTAAATAAAGAAGAACGTAGATAAGTTTTTGCTCTGCGTCATCAAAAATAGCATAAGACCTGTTTCTTAACAGAAGTCAATCCTGTAATTCATAATTTATGAACCAAGATATTAGATGTCAATATGTCACAGTCTCACAGCTGTTCATAATGAGGTTAAATACAGCTTAAATAGAATATAAAACCCTAGACAGCTTTCAACAGTGTAGCCCGCCTGTCAGTAGGATACAATACTGCAACACACACAATAAAATATTGTACTACAATATTAATAAGAAAATTATCAATAAAGATCAGGCATCAATTCACAATCTTTTGCCAGACATTTCTTAAGGATGTACTTTTACTGACAAATTTTTAGTCCCTCCTTCACATTGTGCTAACCCACAATTCAGTCACCACACTTCTTATTGTTATTCATATTCGTATGTAACTATATTGATTTATTATGTGTGCTATTAATTATTATACTTTCATGCTTTTACCAATGAAGAGGTACTTTTTACTTTTCTGAATAAATTCATTGTTCTGTTCTGTTCACTACACAATAGTAGGACTACAGTTCAGTCACCACAGCAGATTATTTAATTCCAGGGTTGTCTGCAAGACTGTAGAAAGAGTATTGCATTAAACAGCGAGTTACTACAGTCTTGCGAGCAACCCTCAAATTGAATGAATTTACTGGTCTACATTGAACTAATACTCTTCCATCAGCCATATTCTGTATGTAACAAAAAAACCAGACCAGCGAAGACAAGTCTCCAGTGTAATAAAATATTGAACATAAATTTAGAAGAAATATGATTTGATAATAGAATCCTAGACTGAATAATTCATCAATGCAATAAAGATACATCTGGTGATGAGATGTTAACACCAACACAAACAATCTCAGGCAAAAACAAACACCACAAGAGACCATTTCTAAGAGGAGACTTGAGGAAACTTTTCAAACACGTTGAAAGTATAAACAAAGATTGACAGAGTGTTGAAATCTTTAGATTTTTTTCATTGAGCATTAAGAAAAGGAATACAGGGAAACAATCTAAAGCTGGTCAAATGTCTAGCAATTATTCTAGAACTCAGTTAGTAAAGTGTAGGGAGTAGAAACAGGGGCAGGGCTCATCAAGAGGTTTGATGTTCCCAAGTAACTATTTTTGCATAGAGAGGAGAAAAGATGGGAGGGAGGCTGACTTAAAGGGCAGGGCATATCAGAAAGTGTAAGTTTCTGAGTAACTTTTTACTGAATTGAGAGGAGCACAAGAAGGCAAGGAGAGAAAAAGACAGGGTGCAGTGCAATGCTGATTTGAACAAATAATAATAATAATAATAATAATAATAACGATAAATACTAATTATGTTGATTTGGGTAAACAAAGTAAAATGCTTGATGGTAGACATTGCAAAAACAGTATGACTATCTCCCATACCTGGTAAATTGTAATTTTAGCCAGGACGGACACGATTTTTAAGTCTGCTTGACCTAATTCATGATAAGTCTGACCAAATGTAAGGTAGTGATTATTCTTATTCAGAATAGCTTTGAGTTGCATCCAACCAACTTTCTCTCCTCCCATCTCTATTTCCCACCCGTTGCTTATGGTACTGATGCACCTAGCTTACCTGCCCATTTCTGAGTTCATAATAATCACTATGTAAAGTACACTAACCTAAGTGTCAGTGTTTGTCAGTGTCACAATGAGGGACTCTCATCCTAGGCCATGTGAGCTACTAGTTAAAACTAAAACTAAGCCATGATATGGACATGGGTGAAGTTATTGAAAATACTGAAACCTACTTTCAAAATACTGAAATGGACAGATTTCATTCAAATTACATGAGTATTTTGTTTCTTTAAAATACTGAAATTTGGTTATGGTATAAATACTGAAATTTTTCATCAATAAATATTGATGACTCATCTTTCTATCAATTATATACAGAAAACTGCTCTCCAGACAGACTTTCCAGGAAGTGAAAACTAAAACACAGAAAAACATTAATCAAGAAACAATTTTCAACAATGTCCCAATGGATTATCATTAGCTATGCAATAAACTGAATAGAATTGGCTTTGAGTCAATTATTTACCAATTAATAACAAGTCCTCCCCCACATACATCAATACTAGATGGCATAATAACAATTTGACCCACCCCCAAAAAAGATAGACTTCTAGTTTCCTGCCGTCGCTTTTTTTCACTACCAACCTTAATTTTGCTAAGTCGAAATAAATTTTTGAACAAACATTGTAAAGCAACATAAAAAATAAGCAAAAATTGGGTTTAACATATATGAATTTCATAAAATTTGCCCCTTAAATAAATTGACTACCGACTGATGTTACTTTTTCGGGGAGACGAAACCAGATTTTTTTTTATTAAGGCCTTAATTAAAAAAACATCTAATACAAATTAAAATTAGCAAGTCATTTTTTCAGTATATTAAGCTAACCCATGTTTTTTTGTTTATATATTAAGATAAGATGTTTAAAATATCACACTTGAACATTTTATGTAAATATCTCGACTGAATATATTGTAAGAATTTTAATAAACAGATTGCATGAACTGAAGTGCTTAATAAATCAATATGTCAACTTCAATAGGCGAGGTGCTTAACAATGTCATTTAGATATAATAAAATTTATATTATATTGCTCACAATAAACTTAAATCTTCATCTGATATGAATGTACTTAAGAAAGGTATAATAAACACTTTACAGGGGGGTTGAGATCTTCCACTGGGGAGGTCAAAACTGTAGCATGGCTGTTTAATTATGTAGTTTATGTTTAAATTATTTGGGAGTTATGTTCATCAGCCTGATAAGCTCTTGTGGTGCAATTGTCTTGGAAGCAAAATGTCCTGGGTTACGGTAAAACCCCCCAACTGGCAGTTAACTTTTCCTTCTCTTAATTTACATTGATGCTGAGCAAGACTAGCCCAGTTATTCTAGAGCTGGGATGAAGCAAAAGCTGTTTTAGACAAAAGTACCTAGGGTTGATGCTTTAAAATAATCAAAAAGGAAGGAGGTATGTAGCAGGGCTGTATATTAGTTTATTATATAATAGTATACATTTAAATTATTAGTATGCTATATTCATTTGCCTGAATAAGCTCAGATAGTAGAGCATCTGACTTGCATGCAGGAGGTTGCTGGTCCAACATCAGTGAGTGAATTTTTCCATTAATAAAAGCCATACGAAAGGGAAGTAGTAACATATTAATGATGAGAAAAGGGGTAGTGGATTGTGCTGACACACCAATGTATTTCTATGTTCAAACCCCCCTGGGCTCGGCAGATCACTGAATTTCAAATAAAACCAATCACGCTTTATACTTTTTATAGCATATCAATAAAGAAAATTTGAATGTAAAAACTGAAAAATGATAACAAATAGCTAGTAAATACATAAACACACAAAAACATAAAGAGCTTTAAGTAAGATTTATAGTTCTGTAAAACAAAAACTGTTATCAATATTACTATGATCAAAGAATGATCACCACGCATATCAAAATACAAAGAGATATTTTATAAGATAAATTTGGATATGTTTTCCTTAAATGCAAAATAAATAACTTATCATTCCTTTTAATGAAGATATCCCTTGAGAGGATAGTATGATATTATGATACCTGGTGAGTATATTGTCATTACAAATCATGACTCAGCAATCTAAATGGTGTCGTTGTCCTGTAAGCAGCCTGCCTTTGCAAACAGCCATTACCTTAAATTTTCTTCAGCACAAGCCTGAATTATTATGTTACGTATAGTAAAAGGCAAATCTTTCAACTAGCCCTGCTATATAAAATTAGTAATTTTCACAAGCTCAAATTAACTTTTACTAGCCCCAAAAGGTCATGTTCCATGCTAGTTTATCAAGGCAATGACTGTTCACAAAAAATCAAAATCAAATCATGCACATGATATATAATGACATATAATTATAAAAATTCATAAAAATCATGTCTGTGTGTTTGTAGTTTATTCAATAATTTCAAGTGGTTCCAATAATAATGACTCACTTGCAAGGCAGAGAAATTGGGGCATGTAAATGTATTCTATTATGTGACAGCAACGATGGTTTCTATGAAAACTTCTAGGATAATGACATAAATAAATGGCAAAATACGTATGTGAAATAAATTAATTTTACTGTTTTCAACAATCACCTTTTTTTAACAAAAGTTTGACAACATTCTTTATTCAAACAAAAAAACTGTGAGTTAATATCTATAAAAAATTGTCAGTTGGTCATTTGGACATACAGACTTGGAAAGCATGGGTGAAAGTTTAAAATTGTCAAAATCCTAAATTTATGATTTTAACAGTTTTAAATAGCAAAGGAACACTCTCTCAGGTCAATAAATACTGACATCAGAAAACTCACTGACAGGATAAATTATAGTGTCAATGCAACAAGAAATATATTTCAGTTTCTACTTTTTTTCAAATACAAAATTGTCCATCAAATTCACAATCAACTGACATACAATACTTCAATGCCAGCTGAGCATAAACACATAAAAGTCACCTGAAAATGAACAAACTCAATTATATTAGTTCATAAATAAAATGTATAAACACAATTTCTTGGAAACTTTCAGTCATATTGCAGCTGTTAGTTGACCAGTTCACTGTCCCTGAAAAGGCCTAGATATCAATGTACAGGCTTAAGTATATCCGTCATTGCCTTTACCAACTAACCCAAAGCCCAGGACTTATGAAAATTAATTAGGGCTAGTGAAATTTACTTATACTTCATATGACTTGGCTAGTTGAAAAGTTTGCCCTTTGATATATATTGCCATTGGAAATTACCTCTACATATGTAAAAAAGCTGGTTTTTCATTAATTTACAATTTAATCTTAACCTGTGTTGCATACTTTTAAGCAATAATGTGTAAAATAACTTTTAAGAGCACGAATGCAACCAGTACAAACCAACCTTATTCAACTGAACCCCCCCCCCAAAATGAGATCCAAATAAGAACTATTGGGCCAGAGTTCAAGAAGATTTAAGACAATGACTGAGTACACAAACATAACTACACACATGTTATCATGCATACCTTTAAAGTCTACTTCACCATTACCGTCTGTATCAAATATATCTATAACTCGCTGAACTAATGGATTCTGTTGTAATTCAGGTAATGACATAAACTCTTCTACACTTAATGCACCAGAATTATCTAAATCTAATTTACGAAATCTCTTTCCTAATCTTTTTATCTCATCTGCATCAACTGAAATACATTAGAAGAATCAAATGAGACATTGCCATAGAAGAAGAATAATGATAATAATTGTTTCCTGGTTGATATTGCGCTAAACATTTGTACAAGAATATCAGGGCTCGACATTCATTTTTAAAGTAGGTTGCTCAATCAAAGCAGCTATATAAAATACTTGCCTGAATTAAATTTTTGCTAGCAGTAACAAGTTGCCCAAAACCAAATTTAGCAGGGTTTGACACTAACAGTGTCCCAGGAATCAGAGGATCCCAAAATCTTGGGAGGAATCCCAGTGATTCTCAGTTATGGATTCTGTCAGGATCACTGGTAAAATCAGTTAAACCCTGTATAAGTAGTCAGGGTCTATTAAAAACCTTTAATGTCTAGCCCTGGAGTAACCCAATCAATATTCATGAACTGACTTAAAGGAATGAACATGCCTTTCCAAATTGTAAATGGACACTCTCATTGGAGTAAAAATTCACTGACAGAGATTTAGCTGTTGCTAGTTTAATACAAGCCGCATACAAATGCTCTACATGACAGCTGAAGATAATCACAACTGTTATAAAATTACAATCAAATAATTTCTGGGGCATGAAATGAACAAAACAAATGAACTGAAACTAGATGATTCAATATCAGTGATTTAATATTCCAGTTAACAGCAGAATATAAACACAGACAGAAACTCACTGAAAATATTCAATTTTGATTGATTCAGCTTCTATTAAATGGGTAAAATAAATTGACAGCTGTCAGCCTGTCATGTGATACAAGGCAACAAAAAACAATACAAAAAACTGTAACATGCACAATGCTTAAATGAAAACAGAAGTACAACTGAACATAACTTGAATAAACAATAGTACAATTTTCACAGACAGTAAAATGGATAATACTAATCCATTTTCCATGTAAAAGTTTCCCTTCAGTAAAGCTTATGTCATTTATCATTACCAGTAAGGTGACTTCAGTCAATTAGGTACAGAAAATAGTGTCACATAAGGAAAACTTAATTTAATGATCACAATAGGGAAGTTTCTCAATCTATCCTATTTATTCTAAATATATATATAATACTAGATGGGAGCCCGTGCAAGCACGGGCTTAATTTAATGACGATAAAGGGAAATAACCGCTGCGGGGAGTTTGGTCTATTTTTAGTTTTATCTAGAACTATTTTTAGACACACAAAAAACCCACTTTTTTTGTTGATTTTTGGCAGTTTTTGCAAATATCAAGAGGCTTTGTCAAAAAGGAATTGTCAACTTTATATGCCGGTATATAGGTGCTCCAGCGACAAACGAAAGATTTATTCAAAGCTGCGCAGTTTCTTCCACAAAACAGGAAACTCGCAAATTTAATAGTATAGATTGGAAAACTGGTATTTTATGTGATAACCTTGATGTTAAGATATTTTATTGGAATAAGGCAAGCTGATTGCCGTCTCTGCCAACAATATAAAAATGACATGATGTTAAAACTGACTTTTTTTGGCTCACTAGGTCAGTCTCATGTTTAATGTACAGCTGCCAAATTTGTGTTTCAAATACAGACATGTGCTACTGGTTTTTAGCTGTAACTGGAACATAACCTTCTGTTTAGAATCATGATTGGCTTTCTGCTTCAAATATGAAAAATGTTCTTAAACAGTTACTTAATACTAGTATGCAGTGTTTATTTTCACTTTTAGGGGAAAGGTGACAGGGCCCTTTCTAAGGGGAGAATAGTGACAAAAACCAAATTAGGGGAATTTTTTTCCTTTATTTTCAATACTTGAGATATCATGGATTCTCTAACAGAGAAACACCTATATAAAATTTCAATTATTGAACCCATATTATGCATCTGTGATTTCTCTGTAATGCTTGAGGAATGGGCAAATGCTATTAAATTAAAAAGTAAAAAAGTTTTAGGACACTCAGACAGAGGAATTTCTTACTTGAGAAGGGGAAATATATACTTTTTGGAAAGGGGAATGGGGCCCAGTCTTGGCCCCAAAATGGCCTGGAAAAAAACATAGTAGTAGAAGTTCTTGTTCTAGAAATATAACGGGTCAATTTGACAAGAAAAAATACCTGATGTATACAGAGCTGTTCAGTCAATCAATATCTATGTTTCAAACTGAATTGTTTAAAATTAATGGGTGTCAGGTTGCCTGGGACAACCAATTTCTAGCTCAAACAACCAGAAATTTCTTTCAGGCAACCAAATTTCTACAAACAAGATATAGTGCTAAAATGACCTGTTCAGGCAACTACTTTCATATCCTAATTCATAGACTGTTTGACCAACACAAAAAAAGTTATACACACTTTAAATATAAGATCGGATAGTATTGAAGAAAATAAAAC
The DNA here is from genome assembly GCA_025267735.1 of Mactra quadrangularis. Lineage (NCBI taxonomy): Eukaryota > Metazoa > Mollusca > Bivalvia > Venerida > Mactridae > Mactra > Mactra quadrangularis. The sequence continues at coordinate 11,040,551 of CM046301.1, read as the reverse complement.
AATAATTAATCAACTTACAATTGGAACAAAGTTCCATCGGAAGAGAGTTTTCGTTTCCCTGTAAAAAGAAATAACATACTTTATTTGCATAGTGAGTATAACAGTCATCGCCTTAACAGATAAACCTTAAGACTGGGTTTGAGAAAATTACTGTTTCATGGGTAAAAGTTAAAAAAATTTCAAAATCCTGAAATTTTCTGATTTTCATGATTTCAGCAACTTTTTAACATCTAGGAAAAGTACCCTTTCAAAGAACCCAAATATCCTAAAGACTTTTACCCATGCTGATTTCATACAGTTGGCCTGTGATTATTACATTTATAATAAATCTAGATAGTGTTCATATAAATTTAAGGCGATGACTGGTATATTAATAATATTAACCAAATTAACATCCCTATACTTCAAATACCTGGCCAAACAAAAATAATGTCTAGGCTATGTAGCTTATGGCATACTGGCATTTTAATGGCCTTGGTTTGATCCATGATCAGGCCATGTTTTTGTTTTAATATTGAAATGGTTCCCAACATAAATTACCATCAAGAGTAAATATATCCCCCCCATATCTTCACACACTTTATTCTGGAAAGATAGGATTCAAACCTTATATTTTTCAGCCTTGGCAGATTTCATGTTTGATTCCATGATTCATGTTATTTGAACTGAAAAGAGTCAACTTTGAATCTATGACATATCAGATTCCTGTATCTATCTCTGTCATGTTTATAATGAGCTGTGTATCATTTTCCAAGAGTTTAGTAAAAAAATGTAATTTGTGGTACAAATGCTGAGTTTTTGACAGTATTTCAGTTAGGCCTAAAAAAAAAATACGTTTGTTTCTGCTTACCCGACCGACCGTTACTTTTTACCGCCGACCGAAACTTTTTTACGGCCTTAGAAAAAAAAATCATTAATCTAAGCCGACTGGGACGAATCTGGATGGGTACGAACGCACTTCAAGTTCAGGGCTCGACATTAACCATTGTCCGACTGTCCGGGACAAGTGAAACCAAGGTCCGGACAAGTACTTTATAGAGCCGGTTGTCCGACGGGACAAGTAGTTTGGGATATTAAAAAGCATGTCTTAACCCATTCTGTATGAATGTCTTATATAAGCGTAACTATTTTGCTGCTCTCTATTACGAGTGCCGCGAATATGCGTCCCCTAAACTTCAATCGATACGCCGACAGACTTGTATTAAACCTCTGATCGCCGCGTGACCCATATATCCGTCATGTGTATATGAAAACGATCTTAACACCGATAAGCGTAACGATAAGCACAGCGGGTGAAGATAGATTGGGCAAGTTATTAAATCAAGGTCACTGCCTGGAATTTAATTCGCGCTATTTTAAAAGTTAATTTATTCTGCACAAATATTATTTTAATTTCAAAATGTTTTTATTTTTATTTAATTTGTAACACTTTTCCATTCAAGTGCAATTGTTGGTAAATCAAATTTGACACATTGTAGCGTTTCTTTTATTGAATGTTTCGTTGATAATTGTTATTATTTTTTGTATTATTAATATTTGTAACACCTATTATCTGTTACAAAACGACATTTCCGTGAAAATAACTTTGTGCTGCCAAGTTTATAAATCGGGTTAAACTTCACAACACTTTAAAATAAAGCTGTTACAAACAATATTTATTATGATAAGTCATTGATGCGACAATAACATGTGAAGAATGCAAATAAATCGTGACTTGAAAAAACACCGTTAAATTTTATTTAAAAAATAACTAATTAGTAAAAGGCACAAACATGTTCTAATGAAACTATGATAACGAACAATTACGGTACGATGAACTTTATGTTCGAAGATTATTTATTGTTAATTAATTTATTAATGTACGCTGTTATAATATCAATGCGAGGAGAGATTAATGGGACATGTCAACACGGAAAGTTGTTGATACGTACCCTTCCTTAAATTAATTGCGCCCACGAATCAATTTTCTATCATACTTGAGGTCCCAAACTTTATCTTGTAAAGCGGTGCGTTTTTGAAGTATTCAATATGGCACATGGCAAATATGTCATATGGAGCGGTGCTTCTCTGATCAAAAGAAAATCGCCGCCGCTTATCGTTGTTAGTAGTTAGACAGGAAATCAATTGGAGAGGGGTGTATTAATTATCATGTTAGATAGCAATAAGTTGAAATTTAATTAAAATTAGGTGAGTTTGTCATGGGAAATGATGTCCGTGTTAAAAGTGTGAATTAACTTTAAAAGCATTAGGTAAAATCAGACTTTTACCTCGCATTACAAATACACATGTAACTTTTTTTCTGGTGCAAATATTTTAATTCCGTTTTCAACATAAGAAAATCAATTATTGCAAGCGCATTGTGTCCGTTTCCGATTTTGGTGTTGTCGATGATTTTTTTCAGAAAAAAATCGCCAAAAAAACGTCGGATTCTTTTTTGCAATAATTTAATTTCTAATTAGCAATGACCTTGCTAGCTATTCTATTGTAAAGGAAGATACAAAACTAAAAGTAACATCATTGGATGCATAATTTAATTTTCTTTCCAAAATGTTAACTTTTGTAAAATATCTGTTTTCCATAAACGATTAAATGTACCAAGAGTTATGACTTAACACCATCAAAACAATGTATACATGTTGTATGTTAATTGTTAGTTGTTTGTTGGTTGTTTATTCTCAGTTAAATAAATAGTTATGTTATTATGAGTAAATGTTTCTTTTTTTTAAATAGAACATACACAATCGTCATTACCCTTATTGAAACTATTTCAAATCCATCCAGTATGACTGAAGGTTAGGACAAGTTGGATTTTGTTCAGGACAAGTGGTTTTTAAAAGTACTTGTCCGACAGGACAAGTTAAAAAAAAGTTAATGTCGAGCCCTGTTAAAAAAAAAAATAATAAAAAAAAAAAATTCCCTACCTACCGACCCATCTTTTTTTTCAGCATGTAAGCAGAAACAAACATATTTTTTTTTTAGGCCTTACAAAGCAGTTTCAAGTCATTCAACTAGCTCACTGTCCAAGGTAAGTCCTTGATCACTGGAACTAAGCATTTAGCTGGTATTATGCACTGAACTTATACAGTGGCAGACAACTGTGCCTTTTTATACAGGTGTTAATCAAATGTCAGGGGTATAAGGAAGAATGTCCATAGTAAATATTTCATAACCAAGCTCAAAAGAGAATGGGTGGCATCAAACCCAAGCCCTCTGGATTTGTAGACAAACACATTCATAAATCTGCTAATCAGGCCGGTAATTGGAGTTATGAGTATGATATAAGGGTAAAAAATATCATTGAATCATAGACCACTCATTAAGTTTAACCCATGAAGAATTTCAAGAAAAACAAAAAAAAATTTTTCAGATTGATCACCTGTTTTCACAAGAAAACAATACCATCAAAAATCACCATTGACAGCTAAAAAAGCAATATCCATGTTTAATTACGGTCATTCCAGTACCACTTCATAACAAAAACCATAGTCTTGAATCTATGCTAACAAAAAAATAATTACCCCACCCACCCATATCTAATCATGTAAACACATCAACAAATCGTAATTTCATAATTACACTCGTCAATGGCTATGAACCTAAACGATTCGTTTAAGAATCAAAATCTAAATTGAATTCTGGTGAAAATAACACCAAAAAAGCTCTAAATAACGCGTCGACTTACCATTTTTACGACGAAAATTAGATGCAGAAGTTAGAAGAGTTGCTGCAGAAACATCCGGGCGCTTCCGAGTGTATTTATCGAGTACGCATGCACGGGAATTAGTGTCAACTTCCTTTTGAAACCGGCGTAATGGCGTCTGGAGTAAGTTTTCGTGTCAAAGAAAGTAAATCGGCGAATATCTTTGTAATCATGTATTGATATATTCCAATATTTGGATATGTTATGAACTGTACTATCAGTTATATGTGCTTCTATTCATTTCTCCTATTTTTGTTTTCAGAAACTGTACACGTACCCCGGAAACTTCAGGGCTTTTAAAGCTCTTATTGCTGCTGAATACAGTGGTGCCAAAGTAACTGTTGACACCAGTTTCAAGTTCGGGGAGACGAACAAGTCGTCTGACTTTCTTGCTAAATTCCCATTGGGAAAGGTATATTTACGATTATTTACTTATATTTTACTTTCTTCATTATGGTAACCGTGTCACTGTATGATGCAAACTGTTGCAATTATTTTCAATATTGTCTGCTTATTTTCGCTAAGTTTGGGGACAGTCTTTTGAAGACATACACAGTTAAGTTCACATTATAAGCTGAAGTTGTTGTGGGGCATAATTAAACTCCTAATTATCTTATTATAACTGTTTTATAAAACTAATAGCTGTCATTAACTTTTATTATTACTATTTAAGTATAAAATTTTGGTTGATAGTGACATTGCACAATGTGACATTACAATTACTCATACTATATCATATCACTGGTTTTTACCCTTGATAAGCTCAATAGGAACAACTCATCCATTGTTTGCATGTGTGAGCATGTCATGGATGTGTGGAAAAGAATAAAATGGGTGTGTCCCAAGTTGATAGACAAAGGAATATTGTGACTGTGACATTTCTAGTTCCATAGGCCTGCCCGGTTAGCTCAGTCAGTAGCACACAAGTCTACTGATTGAGGGGTTGTAGGTTTTCCGGGCGGGGCAAACTGGTGGAGCTTGGTCGTGAAATTATTTCTACGGCCATTCTCTCCTGCCAATGATTCATTATAATGTAGCCTGGCAGTTGTCAGTCACTGACGAAAGTATGCGAGCAGTAGTTGGTTTACGGCTAAATTCAGAGATTAAGCCTTTCCAGGATCAGTGAGTAGATGGACTGACAGCAGTTTTATAATCTATACAATGTGTTGCTACTCCCAACAAAAAAAGAAGAAAATTACTTGTTGCATATTGTATGGCTTTTCGATAATGCCCCCTTCACTGTGTAACACAATGAATCAGGCTAGTTCTCGGGAAAATTTATGACTGATATATTATAATCAAGGATTTGCATACTGATGATCGTATTTTGTAATTTCTTACAGGTACCAGCCTTTGAGGCCAGTAATGGTGATTGTGTCTTTGAAAGTAATGCCATTGCTCACTATGGTAAGTTTTCCTTAATTTTACTGTGTTTCTCGGAAATGTTTTAGCTTAGACTAATGTTACAGTAAATTCAAAACTAGTTTATAACTGTTTAATTGACTTTTAGTCACTACTATCTATTAATGATTTTGATAGGTTATGTTTGTGTTTAGATTGATGATCGCAGTAGCGGAATAGTGAAGTGATTATGAATGAGCAAGATTTTGTGTTTCTTCGCAAGCTGTGGAAACTAAAACAACATACTGTTGATTTTATATAAAAGCAAAGCTAATCACCCTTTCTTCAGCTACAGTCACAATCTCTAACTATGGTTGACTTTTCATATGGCTCCTATGATGTATCGGGATTAACATTTTTAACTTGCTTGCTGGTAAATGAATGGTGCAACTGTGAGTTAAAATGCTGATTCAAGTAATTTTGTGTCTACAACTGTTTCTCTCCTTAGAAATAGTAATAAATTATTGCTTATACTTACTTTCATTAATTTATTTCTTTTAGTTGGAAATGAACAACTGTTAGGCAAGACTCAGACAGACTCAGCACGTGTACAGCAATGGATTAATTTTGGTGATAATGAAATTCTTCCAGCATCATGTACTTGGGTTTTCCCATGCCTTGGAATTACACAATTTAACAAGCAGGTACTATATTTTAGTTTATTTTCATTCCATCAATAGATTACTTAGGAATTTCTGATTTATTGGATTTTCCAAAAAAGGTACAAGCAAACTTGTATCATTAAAATAAAAATATGTGTATAGGATTTACAACATTTTTGTTTGTTTTCACCGGTAATTGCTGTATTAAGTTTATACCTTGAAGCACTCTGTGCTATTCTGCTTGAGGTCTTTATCATTATCTATTGTTTCAACATTGAGTTACAATTTCCAGAAAGTTGTTTTTTTTATCTTGAATGTGTTAAAAATGTCTTTACTTTAATTAACTATTTTGTTATTTGTTTGGTTAATGTAATAACTACTATCTAATGAAGGAATGATAAGTCTCGATGGCTAAAGCAGATGTTATTTTTTAGAACTTATCTTTGTTCTACAAGTTTTGATAGTTTATGCTATCCTTCAATATAAGGCATGTTTGTATGATTTTTGTAACAGACATGTAAGAGATGGAGGTATAATAAATCAATTAAGTCACTTACTTTGTGATCTGAATTCTTTAATTGATTATATTGTGACTTGGTTGAACATCCTATCATTTTTATGTAGAGGTGAAACGATTCAAAAATTTTCGATTCGATTCGATTTCGATTTTTTATCAAACAATTCAATTTTTCGATTCAATTCGATTTTCTACTGGAATTATATAGGACATAACAAAAAATAAATTATAAAAAGAATTGAGAAAGAGATACAACCCAAAGACAGTAGAACATAAATATATATATTTAAGAACAGTGCATTTTTATCTGAGGGACCTCCCTCCCGGAAGACGAAAAATTCTAATTCTAGTTCTTTAATAATACCCATTTTACAGGTATTTAGAGCTTGAATAGTTATAAATATTTTACTGCATTTTAGCATATATAAACAGCAAATCGTATTATTTCCAACTTTTTATTGAAAAGTAATGCCCATGGACAAATTGTTTATTTCTCCTTACCTACATGTACGTACAAACAGTATATGACTCAAGTCATTGTCAAAATAAAATTATTCATCAGTGCATCTATGCCATAATTAATGACTAGTTAAGGTTACGCTTAGACAATAAAAAAATGCAAGCATTCAGCAAATGTAGATCACTATGACCAGCTTAATTTAGTTTATTTCAAAATATTTTCTTTTGGCTCTGACATGATTTAAAATAATTCTCATCACATCATAAACGTTAAATTAATTTTTATCAACTCTAGATCTATATTTATAACTTTCTTACACTAATGTTTATTTGAAAATAAAAATTTTTTTGGGCTTAAATGAATGTATTAGTGAAAATATACAATTATCTTCGGACATTTCATAGAATTCATTTCCAATTTATAGTAAATACAGGGGTGTGAATTTTCCGCGGATCGGCGGATTTCTGTGTTTTCGAAAATCCCGGAGACGTTTTTTTGGAAACCACGAAATTTCCGCGGAAAACATAATGGGGCGAAAATTTGAGGGCCGAAATGTGAACAGTTCCGCGGATTCCAATGAACGCCGTATACTAAACTTTCAGTGCGATTTTAAACGCTCTCTCCAATATGTCTAACAGAGGAACTTTATCAAAACGATATCGGCGATCCCAGGAAGTCATTTTTTCTTTGTTAAAATTACTGAAGATAGTTGTCAATAACACCGTCTTGTGTAATTAAATTTTATAAATAGTGTTTTGTATTATTTTACAACAAAATATTTTATAATATATAATTTAGTCATCATGATGACGTATTGTCATATATTTTCGCGACCCACGCTATCGTAAATTAAGTAAAACATTCTTAAATCTTCATAATTAATGTAATAAGCTTATTGTTTTTAATTTGTTTTTCTAAATTTAGCAAACAGTGCACCAGGAACCGACAAATTCGAACTTACGTTCCCGTTTTCTGGTGTTTGTTGATAAAACAAATGTCAAAATACCAGACATTTTCTTTACTTGCCAACATTTGTTTCGGTGTAGTTTTAAAAATGAAGCATAATTATATGTTTTTTAAATTCAATTAAAATACTGAAGATGCTATCATAACTATACTGTGTTTATCATTATCATTATGTAATTATGGTTATCGATGACAAAGAGTTAGAATAACCAAAAAGTTAGTGGAATAAAACAGTTTTTTGATTAATCAGCATTTCAAATAACCAAATAACTGACTAGTTATTTGATACAGAAAAGTTATTTTCAAATTAAGTCATTATTTTGTACATTTCTCCACTCCTGTGAAAAAAATTCTGGCGAAATCTTTGAAACATTTTCCTGCAATGTTCTGTCTGATTGGTCAAAGCAAAATTCTTCCAAACAAAACAGCCACCGTTGAAAAGGTTTTCAGCATTATGAATTCCATGTGAACTGTTTCATGCAGTAGGATTCAACAGTCTCTTTTGGATCCTCTAAAGAGGACATGTTGTCATTATAAGTCATTAGACTATAACCAGCTTGAGGCTGTTGTTAATTGCTTAAAGAACATGCATCTAATAGTAAGAGTCTGAAAGATCTTGCTTTGTTAAGTTCTGACAATCAGATTGATTGGAGAATAAAAACTGAAGTCATTGTTTTGAATGCTTTTATTACCAATTGACTTGACATTATATTTTCCCAATTTAAACCAAAATGCCGATAGAATTCCCAATTCTAGGGGTATGGGACATATTCCCAAAATAGTGGAAAAAACCCTGGTGGTTGCTGTCCTAGTTACAATATCTTCAATAAATATTTATAAGTATATTTGTGCATACCCAGTTCCATGTTTTTTTTATTAGTTCTCAATTTATGGTCATATAAATGGAAAATACTCAATCCAGTAAAATATCTTGGAGTAAAAAAAAATACGTGCTCTATTGGAAATGGCATTACTCAATTGTCTGGAAAACTGGGAGTAAATACCCAATACACCCCAAACCTTATCTGTTCCTCTGACTGTCTCAGGGATTATTCTGGGCCCAGATTTGGGTGAGAGAAAAAATCCCATTTGACCAAATTTGGTGAGAGATTTCAAATTTTGTTGAGATTTTTTTTTACTTCAATTAAAACGGCAAGAATTTTATTACATTAAGGTACTACATGTACACAAGATGTAAATGCCTATTTTTAATGATGGTCAATAAAACGGAAGTTTCAAAGAATGTTAGTTTTCTTCGCTTTTATTTCACAACCTGAAATGCCTTAACACTTTATTGCAAACAGTGTAGACCCAGATAATGCAGCTGAGTTAAAATATGTGTCAATGTTTTAAACAAAATTCACAGAATATAGTGATTTTGTATCAAATTGTAAACTGACAATATATATTTTTCATTTGAATTGAACAGTTCTTGGGATATAGCATGTTTGCTTACTGGTTTATGTTCATCAGAAATTAAAATGCATTAAGGGGTATCAATGTCCTTAATTTTGAACCTTCTTTGTTTAAATATTTTCTTAAAAAATAAGTTCTGCAATAGATATCAAATCTTTTCATAAGTAATACTATTCATTAGCAATTGGTGTATTTTATTGTTTTTTAGAGTCTAATACACGATTTTAGCTGATAGATTACGTGACGAATATTTTATATTTATCACAAATTCAACCGATGTTTATTCTTGAAATCGAAACAAATAGGGAATTTTCCCGTTACTTATTGCTAAATTAAGATCTAACATTCGTAATAATAACATTAATAAATAACTAACGTAATTTTAACGATTTTCACTTTATTGGCGATAGCGTCGGTCGCGAAAATGTATGACAGTACGAAATAAGAAACTTCATTCGTTGTAAAATGATGATAATAAAATAATTTGTTTTACGATTATTTTGACGTGGATTTAATGCTTATTATTATCATTTGATCAGAGATTATTATAGTTGTCAACTTTAATTGTCTTAAAAAACATTTGCAAACTGATTATTACGTCTATTTAAACATGCTCATAATTAAATACAATTATCGATTTAACGGCAAGCATCCAAAAAGCCCTATCTACTTTAATCAATGCAATATCACAGTTTGTCACGTGTTTGTTAAATTGCAACCGTTTGATTACGTAAACAATCTTATCGGGTCTACAAGTAGCATTATTGATTTTTTTGAGCGGACGTTGATTGGTCTTCATTGGCGACAATATATACAGGGGTCATCGATAAACAAAGGAGTTACTAATTATCGGCTTTTGAAGCGTGTATATTGACTGCAACTCCTGCGTAGCGCGCATCGCTGATCGGTCGATTTCATCACATAGGCGGACGTAACATACGATCAACAATTCAACTATGACTCTTGAAGACAAAATATACGCGGGTCAAACTGACGCACGGGCGATTTTGAATGAGTGTCAAAAAGGGATATTTTGGAATTTTTGTGTGTCAAAACCCGACGTCTCGGGTCTAATTCAAGCCCTGTGCGGAATGCGTTTTATCGGCAAGCGTTTCAGTGAGAGTGCTGACGAGCAGGACGGTATAAAAGCCGTTTCACTGACTCTGGTTACGTCCCTTCCTCGCGGGTTACGTCCACTATACGATGGTCATCGGAAAAGACTGGCAGATCAAGTTGTGCGATTTTTTGTCCCATTTAGCGAATTTCCATGCGATTTCTGCTGGGAAAATGAGCAAATATCGCGAAATCGCGCCCCAAAATGATCCCTGCTGTCTATACTCAAAGAAATAAATGTATTTGCTGTAATTAAAGTTTTGAACTATTTTATTCATCCTACAAAGAATTTTCATATTATGTCAAATACATGTGTCCTAATTGCTTGGAAAATAGTTTTTTCCCTTGGTATAACAGTAAGTTCCAGGAGCTCCAGGGGGCCAGAGGCCCCCTGGACCCACCGGGGGCCCTAGTGGCCCCCTGGCCCCCAGCTTATATTTCCTCTTTTTCACTTCCTGGCCAGTCACGCCCCTGAAATAAAATCTAACCAACCACGTTTTGCCCGATTTTAATAGTTAAGAAAAACAAAGAGGATTTTCCCCGAAAATAAACGTAAATAACGTCAAAACAAACAATTCAGTTTACAGTTTATCTCTAAATTACTTTATCATGCTTAATTTAATTTTTTATCATAGGGAACGAAATCGCTTCAACCATTTCGGGGTTATGTCATTCATTTTCGCGACCCAGGAAACGACGATGTGAAAAGTTTAATTTGTTTTTCTTATGAAAAATCCCCCAATATTGCCGATCGTGTAAAACTAATCGACTGGTTATATCTTGGTGGCCTTTTTATCACTATATTCTCTCTAGGTACCAGTCTTAGGTATATAATGAATGATATCAAGCGTGTTAACTAACTCGACGACTCCAATGTTATCGATTTTCTGTCAGCGACTTAATCTCCCAGCGTGTGACCGACAATAAGGTCTGACTGACATGAACGCGTAATTAACATGTATAATTGCAGCGGGCAGTCTCACTTTTTACAACTCCTATCTGGATTAACAATCGTCGGTCAATAAGGGTACACTATTTTTAGTTTACTATAAAAAATGCTTATTTTAACCGAAAAGGGGCGTTTCATTCAACTCACAAAACTACTGAAAAAGACAGTATTTAAAAAAAGAATCGAATCGAAAATGCCTCTTTCGAATCGAATCGAACCGAACCGAATCGAGCATTAAAAATCGCGATTCTTTGTGAACCGCGATTAATCGTTTCACCTCTATTTTTATTGCTTTTAAGTTTTGTTATCTTTGCTGATGACTGCAAGTAATCAGTTGAGATAATCAATCCCCTGTCATTAATTTAGTTGTTTAAAATGGGTAACATTTTGCCTTGACTTGTTCCTAGTGAAGTTGAATTAGTAGGTGTTATTGTATTTTTATACCCCCGCTTCGAAGAAGGGGGGGGTATACTGTTTTACCCTTGTCAGTGCGTGTGTTCGTGCGTCCGTCCGTTACGAAATTTCCGTTGCAGTTTTCTCAGCAACTATATCATGCAGCAGTCTAATACTTTGCATATTGCTTCATCCCATAGTCCCATGTGGTGTAAAGCGATTTCATGCTCCTTGCTCATCTACTTCCTGTTTGTCGCATATTTTTAGATTTTGGCGGGGTATCACTAGTGAGCATTAGCTCACAGATTTACTTGTTTCTTCCTCTGCTTGAAGGGATGATTGGTGGATATTGTTATAGCGGTCTTAAAGTTGTAATTCTAATTGAGTGAATAGGTTGCAACAGTTTGGTGCATATCTGATATATTTATGTAACTGAGCAGGTTGAAAAATAGAACCAAGGAGGAAAAAAGGACAGGGTGCATTGTCCTGCTGTTCTGTTTTTAAAAAATCTCTAGAATAAATGTTGAATGTATTAAAATTTTCAAGTAAGCAATTGCTAATGATAACCTTCAATATAAGGCATGTTTGTATGATTTTTGTTACAGACATGTAAGAGATGGAGGGAGAGTAAACCAACAAAGTTACTTATCTCCAATCTGTGTTCTTCAATAGATTAGATTGTGATTTTGTTGTACATGATTTGTATTATTTTATAACTTTTAATTTTCTTGATCTTCGCTAGTTGCCAACAATCTGTTGAGAAAAATTAGTCTCCTTGTTTTAAATTTAGTAGTGAAAAGCCGGTTAACATTTTAACTTTCAAGGCTTGATTTGAGTATAGTGAAATTTGCAGGTGTTTTGTTGCTGCTTTTTTGCTCTACCTGAAGGGGTGATTGAATAGTATTATGTAGTAAGTTTATTCTTAAGTTGGATATGGGTGCGGATGTAAAATGAAGGACAGGTTGCATAAGTTAGATGCAGGTCTTACATGTAACAATTTCTAAGCAGTTTGAAAAAAATAGGGCAAAGGAGAAAAAGTATAGGATGCAGCGTTTTGCTATTCTGCTTTGCGAATCTCACTGAAATTGGTGTTATTTACTTATTATGATCAATATGTTAAAAAATTTCAAGTAAGCAATTAGTAATGTTAACCTTCAATATAAGGCATGTTTGTATGATTTTTGTAACAAACATGTAAGAGATGGAGGGAGAGTAAATCAATTAAGTCACTTACTTTGTGATCTGAATTCTTTGATAGATCGGATTGTGGCTTTGTTGTACATTCGTATTACTTCATTCTGTTTGTATTGATCTGTAGGTTTGGTCAATATACAATAATTTATTTGGCTAGGCAAAGTAAATTGTCCACTAATAATAAATGATGGTTTTTAGAGATGAAAAATGGACAGCCATTATCAGAAAAGCTTCTTAAGTAGCTTTACATGGGTTTTGTCATGCTTTTTGCAGTCTTTGACTTAACCCAGTGTCTCAAAGTCTGGGACTAATAAAAATATATTTGGAATTGTGAAAATAACATTTTCTTATAGTTAGGCTGGTTGAAAATGGACAATCAATTTCAGTGGGTTTTTTTTCAAGCCATTTTGGGACCGAAATTGGGCCCCATTCCCCTCTCCAAAAAGTATATATTTTTCCCCTTCCCAGGTAAAAAATTCCCCTGTCAGAGTGTCCTAAAACTTTTTGCTTTTATAGCACTTTAGCCCATTCCTCAAGCATTACAGAGAAATCACAGATGAATATATGGGTTCAATAGTTGAAATTTCATAAAGATAGACAGAAATGTTTCTCTGTTAGAGGATCCATGTTATCTCAAGTATTGAAAAAAATTTCCCCTAATTTCATTTTTGTCGCGATTTTCCCCTCAAAAAGGCCCCGCCACCTTTCCCCTATGAGTGAAAATAAACACTGAATTTATTGTCTTGTATCTCTGTTCAGTTATATCTGTTTAACAACTGTTGATTCTTTCTTCTTTCAGGATACAGAAAAAGCTAAAGAGCTGATTCAAAATGCTCTTACAGTATTAAACAATTACTTGAAAACACGTACCTACCTTGTTGGAGAAAGAATAACCCAGGCTGATATTGCTGTTGCTTGTGATCTACTGCTGGCTTATCAGTATGTAAGTAAATCATTATCTTTAGCTAGATATATTAATTATAGCTTTATTCTGATACCTGATATATTACAATGGGTCAGAGCCAGACGAGTCTTATTAAGAATGATATAAACTAGTTTTTTACTGACCCATGACTTGGTTAATATATCTTTTGTTACTGTCTAGTTTTACTGTCGATTTTATTATAACTACCATTTTCCTTGACCCACTAGCCCAAAGTCTGAGGCTTGTAAAATTACTTATTTTATAGCTGGAGCTAGTTGGTATTCTCTTTACTGTATTATAATATTGTTAACTTTTTTAAAAGGTTACTCATGATTTTATTTCTAACCCTAACAACATGTTTTTGTTTCAGGTACTTGACCCATCATTTAGAGGATCATTTGTAAATGTGAACAGATGGTTTACCACCTTAATTAATCAACCTCAATTTAAGAAAGTTATTGGTGATTTCAAATTATGTGAAAAGATGGCTGCTTTTGATGGTAATATTTTAGTTGTATGTTGAAAATATATAGTTGAATTATAAATATGTTTTGTATGGAACTGCATGACAAAGACAGAAACATTTAGACCTTTTTAATTAACCTAGTACTACTAGAATGAAAGCTAAAGTCTTCAAGCATAGAAGGCAGTCACCACTAAACATGGTGGACTGACAAACAAATCCTGTGTAAAAAATAGGTCTGTCTAGATCTGCACGTTTACAGGACCAACTGTTTAGCAAAGAATTTGATCTTATTCACACAACTTAAATTCATCCAGGGCTTTTTTTCCAGAAATTGGGAAGAGGCCTTAGCCTTTCATTTTGGGAAATTTAAGCACGAACTTTGGTCTAATTGGGAAAAAGTGGATAAACATTAAAACAACAAAAGAAACACTATTAAGCATTTATTGTTGCAGTGTTACATTTCATTAAAAAGAAAGAAGAACTAGCCAACAATTAGAGTCATAGTTAGAGATTTAACTATTAGAATCTACTACATGTGGCACAGACTGGACTTGTTGCACTTTATTTTGGGAAATTCGTCCTCTGAATTGGGAATTTTTTCCTCAGGATTGGGAATTTTATGCACTTTTTTGGATTGGGAAGCCACCTTTTATCGGCCTCTGTTAAAGAAGGAAAAAAGCCCTGTTATCAAAAAAGTAAAATGTCTTAAGTCCTGTAGGAATTTAGCTTGACTAACCACCCGGTTGGGCGGGCGTCCTGTGTCGTTAACAATTGCGGTTAAGTTTTTTATTATACGCCGGAAGGGTCGTATTATGTTATGGCGCCGCTCGTCCGTCCGTCCGTCCGTCTGTCCGTCCGTCTTCCTTGTGCGGACAACTCCTCCCTCATTTCTTGGCCAATTTTCTTCAAACTCCCTCTGATGATAAACATTGATGTCTAGGTGTGCATAAAGTGGAGATAATTCAATTTTTTTCATTCGACTTTGAATTACTTCCCCTTTCATATATCTCTATATATGCCATATGTTAATAAAGTCAAAATGGCAAACAATGAAAAACTTGTCCTGACAATTACTGAACCACCAATGTACCTAGGTTCACCAAATATTATGTGAGGGTAGCCCTTGTGTCAAGGATATGCCCTATTGGTTTTGGGGCCCCTGGGTTAAAGGTCAAGGTCACAGGGGCATCATATTGAAAAACCTTGTCCGGACAATAACTCCTCAACGACTGAACCTAGGTTCACAAAATTTTAAGTGAAGGTAGCCTTTGTGTCAAGGAGGTTCCCTATTGGTTTTGGGGCCCCAGGTTCAAAGGTCAAGGTCACAGAGGCATCATATGGAAAAACTTTGTCCAGTCAATAACTGAACCACCAATGTACCTAGGTTCACCAAATTTTATTTGCGAGTAGCCCATGTATCAAGGGTATGCCTTGTTGGTTTTGGGGCCCCTGGGTCAAAGGTCAAGGTCACGGGCATCATATTGAAAACCTTGTCCGGGTAATAACTCAACAACGGCTGTACCTAGATTCACAAAATTTCATGTGAAGGTAGCCCTTGTGTCAAGGATGTGACCTACGTGTTCAAAGGTCAAGGTCACAGAGGCATTATATGGAAAAACTTTGTCCAGACAATACCTGAACCACTTATGTACCTAGGTTCACCAAATTTTATGTGCAAGTAGCCCATGTGTCAAGGATTTGCCCTATTGGTTTTGAGGCCCCTGGGTCAAAGGTCAAGGTCACAGGGGCATCATATGGAGAAACATTGTCAGGACAATAACTAAACAATGTTTGTACCTAGGTTAACCAAATTTTATGTGGATCAGCCCATTTGTCATGGAGTAATTAGTTGATAGCTCTTTGGTAGCGGATGTTCCCTTTTGATTTGGAGACCCTAGAGTCTTAAGTCAAAGTCACTGGGACTTACTTTATATTGAAAATTTTCCGTACAATAACTCGATAATGATTGTACCTGTGTTCACCAAATTTTATTTAATGGTAGTCTAAATGTCTAGCATATGCCCCTTTGGTTTTAGGCCCCTGGGTAAAAGGTCAAAGTCATAAGGAAATCATGAGGAAAACCTTGTCCAATAACCAACTTTATCTTATATCTCCAAATTTTATGTACCAATACTCTTTGGGTCAAAGGTGAGAACTTATGGTTCTGAGGCCCCAGGGCAAGGAAAAACTTTGCGCCGGTGATAACCTAGGTTCTCAAAATCTTTGCTTTGGATAGCCCTCCAGTTAAGGATGGGACTTATTCTGATATCCAGGGGTCATTTATCAAGGTCACAAGGACTTCATATGAGATAGAACACAGCAAGGACTGCTCTCGGGCGTATAATGCCCCGCCCAGCGGAGCTCTTGTTTACCATATATTTCTGCCATTTATTATCAGATATTTATCAAACTTCATACAATGATAACATACCATGTGATGAAGAGAATAAAAGAGTAACTGCAAATTTATCTGGCTTTGTTATGGATTATTTCTCTTTGTGATGTTTGTGTTATCTGTGGAAAAATCAGACCTTTATGTGGTTTTCACAAAAATTTCTTGTTATTTCTTCAGCCAAGAAATATGCTGAACTTCATGGTGGTGACAAAAAGAAGAAAGATGATAAAGGAGGCAAACCACAACAAAAGAAGGAACAACCTAAACAACAACCAAAGCAAGCCAAGGTATGATATACTAGGTCTGTTCCTCAATTTACTTGTCATTGTTGTACTTTGATCTGGCTGTCTACTGTAATCAATAGTTATCATAGTTTTCGTTTGCAATTGAACACATTTTGACAGTAGTAAGTCATCAGGAAACGTTACTACTAGTATATTGTTAGTTTAGCTGTGTTATTTGATTTTACTGGCATATTTTTTGTTTACTTGAAACAAGTTGGCATAATTTAGGTAATTTTTAGTGAATATTTGATGGCACTTATATAACTGATGAACGTCTCTTTTTATTATGATGACATTTAAGTTTCATTATGTTAATATTGAACAATTGTGAGTGGAATAAGCAGTTGACATCACGTCCAGTACTACCAGTTTTCAGTCAGAACCATGAGAAAAATTTCTTAGGCAACTAAACTTGCGATGAAAATATTGCAAAAGCAGCCAGCCACATATCAAACTCTTTACTGTCATACTTTAAGAATGTGTTAAAAAACAGTGACTGTCTTAAATTTTCTCAACCTTAAGTCTGAATTTATTATGTGACTTAGTAAAGGGCAAAATAATCAACCAGCATGATTACTTGAAATAAGGGATTTCACGTGCCCGAATGAATGTTTATGCCATGACTGAAATGATAGGTTACAACACCACTTTTGGTTAACACTACCAAAGTTGACTTGTTAGAACTGTTCTATTAACCCAAATCAAACTAACTTAGGTAACCTTTCTCTCTATTGAGCATTCATTATTTATTTTAATTATGTACAGAAAGAAGAAGCAGCTGAGGATGAGGAACCCAAGAAGAAAGAAGATAAAGATCCATGGGCTCAAGTAGTAAAATGGTAAATATACCCACTAACTTACTTAAAGATTTAATAACGTCACTGCAGTCAACATTGAGGACCAAAGGACAATTCTGTAAAAATTAGAAGGTCCTTTTAAATCTGCAGGTTAACAGGACTGTCCAGAAAAAAATTGTTCTCTGAGAAACTCAACCTTTTATTACTGGTCAGTAGGTCCTGTGAAGATACAATGTTTACACTGCTCTACATTGATCAACTTGTTTGATACAATGTTAGTATTGATATGAAATGATAGACAATTATATAGTAAATAAATCAAGATGGCTATGGTGCCCATAATGAAATGATAGACAATTATATAGTAAATAAATCAAGAAGGCTATGGTGCCCATAATGAAATGATAGACAATTATATAGTAAATAAATCAAGAAGGCTATGGTGCCCATAGAATATTCGACCTCGGACATCATTTTCTTATGTTAGTTTATGTCCACATATTAACCATTTTGTATTAATCTGTCAGGCATATTGACCTTAGTGAAACATTTTAGTTGGGTCACATTTGACTTAAGGATGCTTATTTGAAAGAACTTAGTTTCTTCTCTAGCTTACCCTTCATATATATTTTAAGCTTGGATTTGTTTGTTAATTCATAAATAATCTTTCTTTTTTCAGTGACTTTGACTTTGATGCTTTCAAACGTTGTTACTCCAATAATGATACCATCCCAGTTGCCTTACCTTACTTCTGGGAGAAGTTTGACAAGAATACCATGTCAATATGGCGTTGTGTTTATAAATATCCTGAAGAATTAAAACTTACTTTTATGACATCTAATTTAGTTGGAGGTGAGGCTTTTTTAGTGACTTTTATTTCTCTGTCTGAGGAAATGTGTCAGTAACTTAACATTTTTCAGTTCTTTTAATAATATGGACTTACTGAATTATACTTTTACTTGCTTGGTAAACTCAGTAGGTAACTCAAATGAAATCTGAGGTTGCATCTTTGATTCTTTGGTAAAGCATCCTACTATTTTGGTGTTCGGTCATATAATATATTACACAAGCATTTTTTATACTTCTGTATCAAGAAAGGTATTTGTCAGTCTCTGGTGAAAGTATTTGCTTGATGTTGGTTAAGTTAATAAGGCTACGAATTAAATATTGCAATTATGATTTAATTGAACTTGCTTTTTACAGAATTCAAGCTATTAAATGGAGTTTAACCTATGGTACAATCATACACCATTACAATGATAAGTGTGTGTACATGAAACAATTGGATTGACTTTGAAACTTATAATTTTTAGCTATAATGTGTAAAAAATGTTCTATGTATGAAAGGCCAATATTTTTGAGTTCCAGATTTCATCTTTTGAGAGACAAAATTAATTGACCAACCTTTTTATTATGTTTTTAGGTATGTTACAACGTTTAGAAAAGTTAAGGAAATTTGCTTTTGGAAGTATGTGTGTATTAGGTGAAAATAATAACAACATAATCAGTGGGGTATGGTTCTGGCGTGGACATGATCTGGCTTTTCAGGTTTGTATTCTGACATTTTTTGTTATATATTTGGCTTATATTCATAAAAATTAAGCCTCCTCAAAATTACAGTTTCAAATAAAATATGGATGTAGAAGTCAAAAACTTCTTATATAGTCATTGTAACTATGGTTTGTACTGAATGAAGTCTTTGAAAAATAACTTTCAGAACAACACTTCAGATTTTGGAGATTTTTTTCCAAAATTTTTGGTTTCAGTAGTTTGTATGATCTCTATTCAACTTAGATTTAATTATGAATTGGTCTCATCTCAGTTTATTTTCTTCTGAAATATTTAAAAAAATGAGTATAAATAAAAATGTCAAGATAGTGGAATCTCTCCATCTTCAAGATGTAAGTGTCTTCTGAGACAGTGAGTTGGTTGACTGATGGCTGCAATATGATTAGATAAATGTCTGTAATGCAGCGTAATGCACCTTAAAAATTTTTTGTTTTTTGCTTATAAATATAACTATTTGACTGTAGTTGATTTAGGAATAGCTATGTTTCAAATTTTCTTCGCACATGTTTTGTTTTAATTTTGATGTCATATTAACAGTCTGATGAGAGACCTCTTTCAAAGACATGTGTATCCTTGATGGGTTCATGTGTAACAAATAGAGGGACAGTAAAATAGCTACATGTTGATTGTTTATATCAGTTTAGTGCTTGGCTGATCTGTATATCCATGTAGCTGATATGTATTATAATAACTGGTACTATAGGCTGCCAGTGGATTAGCTGAAATTTCGGCTCTTTTTAACATAATAATAATTATCACATGGATGAAAGTTTTCAGTATTAATACTGATTTCAGTATTTCAAGAAAAAAAATCTTTATATAATTTATATGAAATCTGTCTATTTCAGTATTTTGAAAGTCAGTTTCTTAAAAACTTTCAACTTTCACCCATGTTTAATATCAAATACATCAATGAAAATTTTCAAGACTGATCTTGAAGTTCGGTGACTTAGGACTATAGTACCCAAGTTAAGCTCATGTTCCTACGTAAAAGCTTTAGAATTATAACTATCGGGATTCTGAAATTTAATTATTAATTTTGGAATGAATTTGGATTTTGTAAATATTTTTCTTTAAATTATAATGTAAGATTGAAGAATGAAAAATATCATTCTATTTTTTATGTTGACTTGTCTAAAATAAATAAGTAATGCATTCTGTTGTAGTCTTCTGTTACTTGATTTGATAAGCCAAGTTCCATATGTTTAAGATTTTAATGCTTTTAATAACTCTTACTTTTTGTTACATTTACAGCTTAGCCAAGATTGGCAGATAGATTATGAATCATATGATTGGACCAAGCTTGACCCTGATGCAGAATCAACTAAAGAACTAGTAAAGGAACATTTTGCATGGGAAGGTGATTTCAAAGACATGGGTGGTAAAAAGTTCAATCAAGGAAAAGTGTATAAATAAATACTCGAGTGTTGGATATTTATTAACTGTATCTTAAGAAGCCATATTTAAATTGTTTACGAGTGCTAACATCTGGTTAAGATTTGGTGAAAGGAGAAAAATAAAAGAAAAAACCCATGTTGTATCATTTGTTATTTTTCTTTGCGTTATTAATTCAACTGTCAGTGCTCATACATAAACCCTGCTGATTTAAATACACACTACAAAACTTAAATTACTATCAATAAAAAATAGTTATCCATATCTACTTATGGGGAATATCAAGTATGTATTGAATATTTAAACCACCTGGGTTAATGTATGCACCAATAACAGTTGAACAAGATCTAAAAATACTCTGGAGAGTTTGCTCTGCTTAAGTAAAACTAACATAAATGCATTGGAATAAAGCTGTCATTGATTGAGCTCAAAGCATATCGATATGTCAAGAAATGAATATCAACGATACACCGATATATGATACCTTTACTGCAGTACTATGCAAATCATTTATGTTGTCATGAACTCATATGTATATTTGTCATGAATGTTGTACCATCTGTGGACTAGAGCTATTTCCTTAATGGGAGTGCTGTTAAGGTTTTAGACCAATCAGGACATAGTATGACGGTGCACCTGCTTACATTTTTGTCTCACAACTTTGGCCCTTAATAGTTGTATATATAGAATAATATTTTTACCTATATAGGCTTAATGATCAATATCCAATATATCGACAATACAGCGATATTGTTGAAATCGATGACCGCTCTACATTGGAATAATACCTCCATTGCAGGAACCCATTTATATCTGTGTAGATTAAAACAGTTGATCATGAATTTCTTGCTCAAAGAAATTAGCAGTTATTAGTAGCTCATTAGTTGTGGAATTATGCTGCCTTGGCAGCTCGGTGATTATTGGAAGGTTTCTTCACATAGCTGCTTTATCAAGTGTAGATTTGTTTTTGAATTTTATTATAAACTTATAGCAAGCAAAAAAAGTTCATCAAATTCCAATCTGACAATGATAAAACACATTTTTAGCTTTTGAAACGATCACCTGACTAAAATCAGTATAAATAGACTGGTAAACAATGCCATATTTGGTTTTGATCATACTAGTGACAAATGCATCCTCATATGACGTCTAAAGATTGTATCTTCACTTATAAGATGAATGTGCTATAAGTTCACAATTAAGATACACAAAATTATCGGTGTATATTTTCATTATTTTACTGATGCAAAACTGTCCCAACATATTGGTTTGCACATAATACTTTTAGCAGAGTAAGAAAGTGAACAAGTGAAACATTCACTGATGCGCAGGAGAGTATAGTGGGATTTGAACTTAGTACCTCCCTATTCTCAAGCATATGTACCACTGGACTAGTACTACAAAGTGTGTTCCACAAATTGACTACAAGATGACCAACCTATATCAAGATGAGCAAAAATCAAAACATTACATCAAAATATAAATGAAAGTTCAAAACAAATAAAACAACTCTTCCCATTTTTGTGATGGTTTATTTTGTCATTCCAAAAAATAAATACATCCATTTTACACACATATACAAGACCTACAGTATCACTACAGTGTAAATGATAATACAAAATAAAGAATTCAGATAATGTATAACAGGAAAAAATAGTTGATCTATGTATGAAGTGAAAACAATGTGACAATAATAAATGTCGGGTTGATGCATAACAATCCTTTTCCATATGACTGACATATCTTGCAGACCAAAAACCCTTGCAATTTGGTGAATTTTTTACATATATTGAATGAGTTGACATCAGATATAAATTTGATTAAATATGATAATGACTATGAAAACATAGATAAATTTAAACTGAGAAAACACATGATATAGCTTGTAAATTTTTTTTAACTTTTAGAACTAACTTCCGTTGTTCTTAGATAACTCATCCAAGAATCTATATGGAATAAAAACACATTAAGTAAACATTATGTCCACCTAATCTCAAATTATATTTGTGATGGATCAGGACATCATACTTAGTTGCATCTTACTACATTTTAATGTTCAATTATGATGAGACTTATGGAAATATGCTGCCCCTGGGGCCAGTATTATCAAAGATTTTACAACCGATTTCCGCAAGAAATCATAACTGACATAACAATTCCGTTGTAAGACAGAAAACTTTCACCCATGTCAATATCAAATAAACCTTGACTAACAGCATTATTAATATCAATCAATCAATCAATAATAATTACCATGTAAAGTATCTTATAATGTGAAACCAGTAGAAGGTAGAAATATCAAGTAATTTATTGTGTCATGTGTTTATAGTAGCAGGTTTATAACAAAATGTATCATTATTTGTGAGAGAAATATCTAACTATCAAAACTGGAATGTAAAAGAAACAGTTAATGGTTAGATAAAAAAAATACAGAAGCCAACAAACCTAAACCATGATGAGCAAGACTACTGACAGTACTGTGTCAAATACAAAGTGCAGAATTTAATACAAGTTTTAAGTTCATTAAATAACAGTGTTTTACTTTAGTTTGTACAACAAAGTACAACATAGCTCATTGGTATAAACAATAAAGTAAACATGCTTATCTTGTGCAAAGGCAGCTGGCATAGTCCTTAACCAAAACATAATATTTTATAAGGTTCATTCCTCAAATAGTAGAAGCCATGTTTATAATATAGTCTTTAATTTGGACAAGTGCGGACCACCTTTGATTTTGTGTGTTGACTGAAACAAAAATTGAAATTTACACAGTAACACATAAAACTCAACCTTGTTCAGACTCCGAGTAGAAAGGAGATTTGTTTTAAATAATGTCAACACAAGCATGTAATGTGCTTAGTTCTTATTATATGTATTATTATGAAGATGAACACTTATGGAGGTAATTTTTACATTGCAAAAATTAATCTACCTTGAATTTTTTATGATATCTTGTCACCTTCAGCTGACTGATTTTGATCACATGACCTGTGAAAGAATCACATGATAAGAGATGTCACTTAAAATTTCAAAGTAAATAGGTTTTGCACCAAGTCAAAGAAAATTAATTCCATGGACGATCCAGAAACATGTAAGTTACATAATAATGCCATTAAAAACTCTTACCAGACAAAGGTGCATTGTCACAAGTTAAAAAGAACTATAACCAATGTTGATACTAAGCCAAACTCAAAAATTAACAGCAGATGAGTACAGGTAATAATTTAAGTCAGAAGGATATGCAATACGCAAAAAATTATAAACATTAAAACAGAAAAATTGATGAAAATTGTTTCAGTATTTCAAAAGAAAACATTAAAATAAGTCAATATCCTATTACAGACATTTGAATGATCCTAAATGAGCATCATAAGATGTAATCTGGAACTCAAGATCATGTTTTTCCTTTCATTCCAGAGTGGTACAAAAATGTTTTACACATTATTAAAAATTACAAAACACATACTTTGAATGTAATGGCAATATGTACTACAGGAAAAACTCTAATGTCTATTTTTTACTATAGCAGCTCTCAATATGTACTACAGTAATGACCCAAAAATTTGAACTCTGGATAAAGTCTTTATGAAGCTGTGTTTGCATTGATTAAAAAGCTATTTAATAGATGCCAATCTTATAAAGCAAAAATACAACAAATATAATATAGGTGAAATACCAAAAGAACAAAATATTGTTAAAATAAACAATGTATAGGAAGCCTCCAATATCTTTTAAACTATAGATATAAACAAACAAAGAACTCTCGTGATGATATGAGGTATTTAAAATAAGTTGCTATCACACAAGTTAAATCAAATTTTCTAGCAAAAATGTACAATGCCACTAAAAAATATACATAAATATGACAATGCCAGTCATAGCCTTAAATTTGCATAATCACTAGCCAGATTTGTTATATAGTAAACAGCAAAAAACTAGCTCAACTATATGAAATAATTTTAACTAGCCAAAATCAAACATCAACTAGTTCAAGGCTTCAAGCTGGAAGATTAAAGCCACAACTGTAATACCTGTGGTGCTTTTCACAAAAAAGTTCTAAACAAAAAATCTTCGCAAGTAAAAAGCAAGGAACGTTAATAATATGCTCATTTTTTATTTTTTTACTTATCAATTCTAAATATTATACAAACTGTGTAGAATTGTGTATACCTTTTAAATATCGTATCATAGTTACGCTTATTATCCGTCTTACCTTGAAGTGCTTATTATATGAAACTGACTTACAAATATTTTTTTCGTAAGTATTTTTGTGAAAAGCACCACTGGGGTATTAGTGAGATAATTTTCACTAGCAGAATCAATTTTTTAATAATCCCAAGCTAGGGGCTGGTGGGTTAAGGTGATGACTGCATAAGTGAAATAAGCCATCCTTTTAGCCTTTTAGTTAATAGTTCTAAACAAATTGTACTTCTAATACTAGAATGTGATCATCAGAGCATAATCTTGCATAAATATTTTATTAAAACAACACTTAATTGATATGACAAAGAATATGTAATAAATTAGGCACCTGATTTCTGTAGAAACAAAATTTGATTAATGTAAAAATGGAACATAAAGAAATGAAAGGATCAAATATATATGATGTAAACAGCTCACACTCTTAAAACAACTTTGAAACAAAATAAAGATGAATAACAAAACAACATGGAAATGGAATTAAATATTAATTGCATGAAATTTTCATGGAAACAAATACTGCAAGAAAATAAATAAGAAGCAAAAATCTGACAGTGACTTAATGTTCAAACTGTCTTGTATTCATCCAGATGTGATGTCCATTCCATTTTATTATACAATATCTACATACAACCATTTGGTAACAGTTATAATTTGACATGTTCATTTATTTGTAAGTAATAAAAATCATTTTTCGTTGTACTGAGTCATGATTATTTGGTTCTGGCACGTTTACCAGCAGGGCCATTTGCAGAAGCCGATTCCTCCAGATTTTTCAATCTTTTCTCAAACAATTTAGACATGCCTGCTCCAGCTTTAAATTCCTGAGTGGTTCTTTTATTGTATTCAATACAATTAGTAAATATCTGTCGAACATCTTGTACAAGCTCTGCTGGGTCGGTATAATTGAATTTATTTATTTTATTCTTTATCGTCTGGAAATCCATTGGCTTTTTGATGATTTCATAATAATCAGGAGCCTGAAATTAAATAAATTAAAATGTGAAGTTGTAACTAACATTTGTAAGACATAATCAGCAGAAATGATAAATACAGTATCCACAAAAATTCTTGTACAAACAAGGCTTTTTCCATTATATAACAGGGGTCATTTGTAAATCCCCCTTCTGAAATTCATTTAAAATCATGCCGTTTCCCCAAAATTGGATTTAAAATTTGATTTTTCATTTTCCTATCAATGACATTGCATTAAAATGTCCCCATATGTTCTACTTAAAAAGATTTTAAGCAAGACCATGCTCCATTCCCACACACTGAAAAAAATGCCCTTACAAAAGAAATCATTAAAGATAAACAGATCATGCATACTACATGTAACGGTATGGATGCTTCTAGTGGGCTATTATGCCTTAAATTTTATCATTGTCACAATCTGTAGGTCAGGCCTTGCTTAAATATTTTGAATTTATTTTCTTAGCAGTATTACAGACACTGACAGATGATTTTAACATTTAATAAATTCTTTTAACTAATAGTTTTAAATTCTTCACTCGTAAAATGACTACACTATCAGAACTTTATCTACATGCTAATAAACAATACTTACATCTTTCTTGTTTACTGGTCTCAAGAATGGCCAGGCTTCATCTTCCTCCATTAAACCAAGAACAACTTCTTCTAACATTTTTAATTGTTGAACTTTAGAATTACCACGAGAACTACTAACATAGTGTTTAACATCATCTGAAATATTGATTAGTTATATTTAAAAAGTCACTTCATTCAGGAAATATTACAAAACAACTTAGGTGCAACGACCAATTAGATAACTGTTTGGAAAAACGATATGTAGCAATTTAATAATGATTACGGTAGTGTAAGATTAACAATTAAAGATCTTATTATAGATTCAAAGTAAAATAACAGTCATCATCTTAATTTTGAACAAATTAAATAAACAAAGATCTATTTATAAAAGCATTCAAAACAATGTTAAATTCTTAACAAATTAACTTCATCTTGACGCTTATTCTATTGAAATACTAGATACATGAAAATGCCATTGCTGAAGGCCATTCTCATAGCAAAGATCTATGAGAAATAAACAATATCAACAAAAAATTGAAGCAATCACTAAATATACTAAAAGCAATAGAGGTTTGTACCTTTGCTATTAACATCCAGAGATAATTTTGAAGCAGATTTAGCATTACGTCTCATCTTAGGTTTCTCTTCAACAACTGGTGAATCTTCACGTTTGCGTTTCCTACCAAGTTTTGTTACAGTCACAGGACTTTCCCTTGGACTATTTTTCCTGGAAGACTGTCTACTAGAGTTTGGAGTATTTTTCAAAGATGTGTTCTTCTTTTTTCGACCTGGAAAACAATAAAGTACTCAAAATTATGAAATATTAATTCTTAAGAATCAAGAAAGTCTACATAATATTAAGTATTTTCTAGAATGCTTTATTTCATAGTAAAATAAGTTATAACTAAATCTGAATATTTGACAAAAACATCAAAAATAATTCAAATTTGTAGAAGTTGAAACCTCCTTGAAAAGCAAGGTAAAACAGAGTTGAAATGAAGTTGAGAAAAAAATGATCTTATTGACAACAAATGTTGTAAAGCAACATTAAACACTAAAGTAGACAAGAGTGCCTTGAGCCTAAACATCATGAGCTAAAGTATGAGCTAGCTATCATAAATGACAATCACCCCAGGAGTAATCTTAACCTTTGAGCTTAGTAAGATGTTTGTAAAGTAAAAACCCTTCATTAGTAACTAAATTATAACTGCTAAGGGGTGGACAGACAGAAAGACAATACAGATCATAACAAAAAAGAAAACAGATACCACTAACCTTTGCCTAGATTCATTTTGATTTTACCAGCTTTAGTATCTGTACCAGTACAAATCTGACATAGCCATTTACGTTTAGGTACTTTCTTTAAAGGTGGTACAGCACAAGTAAGGTGATATAATAATGGACAATTATCACAACTAACAGGTGCACCAGATTTATTACATACAGAACACATACTATCATCATCATCTGAACTTGCTTCATCTTCAACCTCCTCTTCATCACTTTGAAAATATAACAAAAGTAAGTTTTAACATGGTTCATAAAAAAATAATACACTGAAATTCAAGAACTTTTCAAGGTTATTTAAGGATGAATTTGTACTTTCAAGGCATTTTTAGGTATAAATATTTGATACATATCATGCAAAAAGTAAAAATTTGATTACTCCTATCTCAGATATGTAGCATATGACATATTGACAGATATTTAATATACTGGTTCATGCAGCACTTGTCATACAGTAATACAGAAGTTGACACTTTTTCTCTCTTTTATACAAATAAAGTGTTATTTTGAACATCAAAACATCTATGGTTTTTTAATGTTGCTTGTAAAAACTCATAATAATTGTGTTAAATTCAAGAGACACTAACCTATCAGCTGTTTCCTCTTGTTCCTCCTCCTCATCTGATACATGTTCACTAAATGTACGTCTTCTACCTTTACGAGGACTTCTCTTGACATCTTTAGGTTTACAATCTGGACAGAACCATTCACCTTGAGGTATGTGCTGAAACATAGTAGGACAGTCACTTGATTATCAATATTATTTTCAAATCAAATAATAGTACAAAGAAACTATCAATCTTAGGATTTATCGATTCATTTTAAGGCTTTTTTCAGTATTGGGGGATATATGGGGAAGGGGCCAATCATTAAATTATGAGAAATTTGTCAATCAAAATACAGCATCAACCATAGAATTTATCAAATTAATTTTAGGGCTTTTTCAGTATTTTGGAGCCATACTTCATAAAGAACATATGGAGAAATTTTATCACAAGGTCATAGAGTGGGGAAAAATTTCATGAACTCCAAATTTGGGGGAAGACATAATTTCAAAGTAATTTCAGAAGGGAAAGGGCCTGTTGATATGAATGTTTCTTCTAAGTTGCAGAATTAACTACTCAAATTGATAATGCTAAAAAAAGTGAACAACTTCCACAGTTGTATATGCAAAGAAATGTTACCTTTATAGGTGGTTTAAGACAATACATATGATGTCCTCTGTCACATAGATCACATAGAAGTATTTTATCTGGATCACACTTTCTACGACATATTTTACATCGTGTATGAAGTATAGACTTTGACCAGGTCACAGATTTCTCTAGTGTTGTAAAATGAAGGAAAACTTGAGCTAGACTTGTACTTAATAAACATGAATCTTCCCAACGTTCTATTAGAGATCTTTGTGGAGCCTTTGTTTCCACTGGCACTTCATCTATAAATATAACATCATTGATTATAATTAATTTAAGTTTTGAAGCAGTGCAGTACATACATGATGACTCAAAACATGACTATTCAATTTGCTTAGATAGCTTAAAGTCACATTAATGTCCCCTAGTAACCCACAAACAAAGCTTAATACAAATAATGACTGATCAGTTGCAATAGCTCAAAGTACAATCACTTGAAATTTATGGCAATCCCGTTCAAATGTGAATAAAATGGATATCCACACTTTAATATTTTACACATTTACAACAGCCTTCCCACTTAAGTGCATGACCTGCCACAGTCAGAAATCAAATGCTGGGGCTGGATATAAAAGTAGGTGTGCTATCCATTCTGCAAATGAAGTTGCAACAACTGCAAAATTGAAATGTAGTTCGCTTGGTTTGACTATGAGTTGGCTATTTCATGGACCCTGACTGCAAATTTATTTGCCATAGCTTAAAATTGAACCCAAATCTCTGGATTCAAAACTAAGTAGGTTAATCACTAGACTGTGACAGCAACTGATGTTGCAAAAGTTGACAAGAAATGTTATGTGGAAACCACATTTAAGCCAGATTTTCATCAAGATCTGACCATAAATGACAAAGATATCCTACATATTAGAAACTTTAACACAAAAATTATTAAGGGGAATAATCCATAATAAAGCCAGGTAGAGTTGTGGTTCCTTTCTAATTCTGTTTATCAATGGTATTTTATCATTGCATGAAGTTTCATAAAGATCTGACAATAAATGGCAGAAACATATAATAAATAAAAACTTTAATGCAATTGTTGGACGCCCGCTCGCCTGCCCACCCCGATTTCGCCAAACTTTAAGCTGAATTTTTTTCGTAGAAAAATCTAGCTAAAACTTGGAACTCCAATAACTGGATTCTAAGTTAAGTAGATCAACCACTGGACAATGACTGTAAACCTAAGATGTTAAAGTTACTAACCATCACTGTCATCATCATCTTTCTTCTTTTTCTTGGATTCATCTTTTTTGTCATCTTTCTTTTGTTTCCCTGATTTTGTTTTATCATCATCACCTAGAATATAACAATGATTAAATCAAACAAGCTATTGGTCATCAGAACTCATTTACTCATAAAATAAATGAAGGATCAAGTTTAACATAAAAAGTTAAGTCATTGGAACATTATTAAATGCATCAACAGTCTTCACCTGAAGTTTTATAAGCACTTGTCCAATTATGAGTAAAATTTTTAACTAGCTGGACCATAAGAAATAACTTAATGGTAAAAGTTAAAATTTTCTAAACTGAAGGATGACTGTATGTATTTTTTAGTGTTCTCAAATTAATGGGAAACTGATGGTTTAATTCCTGACATTTCCTCAAATATAATTTCTGTAACTTGAATGACAGGTTCAGAAATGGCAAAAATACAACAGTCCCAAAAAACCTGTGAACTTAAATGATATTCTGCTCAAAGAAAATTATTTTTTCTTTATACAGCATATCATTTAAGTACACAGTGCTTTGGCAAGGGTGAGGCCTGTTTGTCTCATCAGCTGCATAGTCTTCCTTCCCATGACTGGCAGTCATGAGGGTTGGTGCCATACATTTTGAGTGCCAGTCAATCAGTTTTAATCAGGTCATCCAGGTTAGCTTTGGTCTGCCTCAGCCACAATGTGCAGTAAAAGAAAAAAGTTAGTTACAAGAAGAAACACATTTCATCATACATACCAAGTGGAGGTTGAAGATATTTTGATTCAATTCCTCTAGCTATCTGTACTAAAGCTTTAGCCATATCTTTAGCTATAGCCATTGTGTAGTTTTCTTCTTCAGTAGATGTGTCCATATCATCATCAGTACTATAATGTTAAAACATTCAGATTAGAAGTCATATGAAATAATACTGACCCATAGTCAATATTTAACTATTAAGATTAGCTTTCATTAATCAAATGAAATAGTACTTCTCAGCTTACAATTTGGAAACTTAGTTGATGTTTATATGATTTGAACTACTAAAACTGAACTGTACACCCAACTGAGCCAAATTTATAAAATAAAATATTACTATTATTAATGAAAATATTAATAATAACTGTGGTCATCATATTTGACGTAAACCATTTTTCAATATTGGATCTTTTTGAACCAACTAGCTTCCAAAATTTGAGATTTTGTGATGCACCCTGGCATTTTTTCTACCTGCATGCCCGAGTTCTGGAACGATCATTTCATAACCATATCAAAATACATGCTAAAAATAATTGTGAAGAAAAAGAAGTTGACACTGTGCAAGTTTCTTTATATATATATAATATTTAGAATAAACCTACATTTCTTCTTTCTTTTCTTTCTTAAATAGAATATCATCAGTACAAGGTTCATATCCACCATTTTCTATGGCATCTCTCCAACTAGATCTATCTTTAACCTAAAATATACATTGATATTTCATTTAACTAAAGAGGTCAATATCTTATAATATTCAGTAAGAAAATGCATCTTAATGCAATGCAGATCAAATTTCTTATGGTTTGAATTGAAAATGAAATTGAAAACAACCTTTAGGACAGAATTAATCCATCTATTCACTTAATAGGCATTTTCTCCCATTTTACATTAATTTGGTTATAATGGCAACCAGTAATTGACTAAAATAGAATAATTCATGCATCAGACCAGAAATATTACTTATTATAGCGAATGTAAAATATAATAAATTTATAACCAATTTTCAATTGATTAAGCCACTGCCTAACAGCAATTTTAACAAATAAATCGAAGTCAAAATACTTTCAATAATTTTCACCCCATCACTATTGACATTTCAAATAAATATGTAATAAATATGTTATAGTTCATACAATCAACATACCCTGACATATCCTAATGTTCCAACATGAATTCTTTCTTCTAAATCTAAGATCATTTCTCTAAGATTAAGTTCCAGGCCTTCATGAGCAGAATCATTTTGCATCATTCCTCGAACATTCCTACGTCCTCTCTTCCATTCCATTGTCATAAGTTTGGAACCATTCTCAGAGACTTCATTAGACTCATCATCTTTACCTTCCACAGGAATGTTTATCAAATCCATTGGAGCTTTATTTACCATTTCCAGTATTTTCACTTTATGTTCATTAAGTGCCTGTCTTAAGGCCCTCTCACGAAATCCACGTCCATTTAAAGATTTAATCAAGTTTTCAATGTCTTCCTTGGAACTAAAAAATGCCCATTTGCAATTACTGTCCTTAATTTTCTTGATTTGAAGAATTGCCTCCGTTTCTAAACATACAGGAGACTCAGTTTTCATTTCAAGATCAAGTGAAGGAGGCTTATTAGAGTCTTCATCATCACTAATGACA
The DNA here is from genome assembly GCA_025267735.1 of Mactra quadrangularis. Taxonomy (NCBI): domain Eukaryota; kingdom Metazoa; phylum Mollusca; class Bivalvia; order Venerida; family Mactridae; genus Mactra; species Mactra quadrangularis. The sequence goes on along the minus strand of CM046301.1, from coordinate 11,008,192 downwards.
ATAGCATCACCGCCATTTACTTTAGTTTGTTCTGAATTCTGAGATAACTTTTCACTATTTCCATTAAGCACTGGAGCCTCATTTGTTGAAGTATTTAAAGTATTACCTTCAGTACTTTGATTTAAACCTGAGGCATTCATTGAGTCATTTTCCTTGTCACTACCATCCTTATTCTCCTGTGAGACCACAGGGGAGGATAGTGGTGAAGGTTCAGGCTTTGACACAGTAAGTTTTGGAGGTATTACAAATGGACTATTTAAGTCAAAAATACTTCCATTAGGGTTCTGAGGAAAGGTTTCAAGAGCTTCGTCAGGCACAAATTCATCGTCATTTTCAACATAAATTCCAGGCACAGATTTGAACATCCAGTATCTCCTATATAACCTATCACGTCCTATAGGATACACAGCGTTACCATGTTGTAAGTGTAACAGATCATCAATAAATTCACGTTCTCTAGAATTAAATTCAGCTTTTTTATCAGACTCGGCGTCATCTTCCTCTGTTCTCAATTTATCTCTTTCTTCTTGTGAAGGCAGACTAGCTTCTAACTCTACAAGTTCTTGCTCCATTGTCTGGAAGCAAAAAATACAAAAGAAATTGAATTTTAAGCATTATTGTCAAATTTGTCATAACTTACTCAATTTTTGTGGTGACCAGTAAAACATTTTCCATTTAACTACAAACAAAATTTTTAACTTTTAACAATGAAAATATGCACAAACAAGAAATGTAATGTGGGAACCACATTAAAGCCGGATTTAAAAACTTCAATGCATAAATTACAAAGGGAAATAATCCATAATAAAGCCAGGTAGAGTTGTGGTTACTTTTTAATTCTGTTCATCACATGGTATGTTATCATTGTATGAAGTTTCATAAAGATCTGACAATAAAAAGCAGAAATATATGGTAAAGTAAAACTTTAACGCAATTGTTAACGACACCGGATGCCCGACCACCGGCCAGCCCGGGTTTTGCCAAACTATAAGCTGAAATTTTTCGTTGAAAAATTTGGCTAATAAAAACAACAGGATTGATTTATTTCTTTTGCATATAAATAAAGTAACATTACAATACTTATATAAGACTTATTATAGTACCTCTATTTCATTCACTAGATCTACGATATCCTGACCAGGTTCAACAGCATTTCTGAAAATAGAAAGACAGAAATACTTAACAATATGTTTAAGGATTGATAAATCAACCAATAGTTTTTCAATTAGACTTATAAACCAAATTATTTGGTCAAATGTGATTGTTTTACCTTAACAAAACCTTGCCAATTATCAAAATAAGCACACAAACAAATTGCAACTAAACTATGCAATTAAGTTGTTACTGTTTATATCTATTTTAAAGTCTTTTGCACATTGAGAACAGACAGAGATGAGGCAAACTGTATAAAAGATAAACACTTACAGCAAGGCAGAGTAAGAGCTTAAACACAGGAACCAGAAAGAGGGCAAAATATTTCTAAACAAAATAATGCTTTGAGGAACCTGATGGAGGTCCTTCGTGATTCAGACATGCTAATAAAAACTGAAGTTAATTTTGATGCAAAAACATACTTAGTTGCTTCCTCTCTTTTTAGGAATTCCTCTCTTCTCTTTAGCTTTATTATCCTTCTTTTCTCCATTATATCTCTTTCTTTTTGTTTTTCTTCAACTCTTGCACGATACCTGAAATTGTCAAATAAAAATACTATTGACTGTTGTAATATTTATTATAAATATTACAACAGTCAATAGTTAGGTACTGTTCTGAAATGTACTGATATAACTGCACTAGCTAAATGGTTGAACAGTGTCAGACTTGAGTTGCTAAAGAAGTTGTTATTACATCTGTATAGAGCTGTGCTGTGGTGTTTTTTTTTCTAAGAAACATTCAGACTCCCCAAAATTATGTTCTGTTTCATAATCAAATATGACACAAATCTGAGAAATATCATACAACTATTGAAAATTTTGCAGACCGTAGCTGAAACAAAAAATCCCGAAAAATAATCCACAGCATCTGAGGAACATAACAAGCTCAAGCATACTTGAATATAACAAAAGAACGACAAAAACTTACTTATTAGCAGCATCCTCTCTTTCTCTTTTCTGTTCACCCCATTGTAATTGTTTAAGATCATTCCTGAGTTGTCTTAGTTTATCATAATTATCCTCTATAAGATCTCTAGTTGCAGCGTATGTCAAAAATTGATCAACTAATAGAGTTAGCACTTTTAATTTATCACCTAGAAGTAGAAAATTGATTATTTAATGTCATGTATGAGCAGTTTTCAAGAAGTAGAATGCATGCTTTGTGATCGTGAGGACCTGGGTTTGAACCCCACTAAGGGCACTGCTAGTTTCCTTGAGAAATTTACCAACAGTTGTTTCTCTTCACCCAAGTGTAAATGGGTACTGAGAAGGTCATGAAAGCCCTTTCAATGATCAGGTGTTATCATTCAACAAATATTAAGTCGACTGAACATGTAAATGGAATCAGACTTAAAACCTCACTTTTTAATTTTCTAGTTCTTTATGCAGTTTTTGTATTTTTTAGTCATAACATGGCAGTAGGTCTTTTCCGTCACTTTCAACAGTGAGGCCTAGAACTCGAAGGACATTTTTCAGTCATACAGTGGTGCACCTATGCTTAAGTATGAACAACTATTTATTTGGGAAGCATGGAAGATGAATATTCAGGAAAAAGGAATGGACTTAATTGACTGTTATTGACAAGTAAAATCATAACATTATGGATTTATTCTAAAGACAGCAGTCTGATCAGAATTATTATGATTACACTACTGATACCAACAATCATAAACTCTGAACAGATAAGATTAATACAGATACTTACAGGGTGAAAAGTCATATATATTATCTATAGCAAGTCTGTTGACCAAGTCTGGTTCCCTTCTTTTAAAATCTAATCCAGCATCATCTATGGGCATATAACCACCACGTTGCTGGTACCTGAACTTTGCATTCCTTAAATTACCCTGAGCACCGGAACCAAGAATGTGTAGACGTAGAATTTCTGTCAGAGTGAAATTATCTAAAGGCAACTTCCTAAGAGTTGTTCCTAAAGTGAACAAAAATTAAACAGTTTGATTGCACAAATCATAATTTTATAATTCAAGAAAAAAATACAATAATAAACCCTCAGCTTTTGCATAACTCTTAATAGGTGTATTCCTTTTCCATAAATAATGATTTCAGTCACAATTAGCTAGAAGGTGATCAGTTCAGCTCATCTTAAATATATTTACATAAATTATAAACAAAACCTCAGCTTTTACAGCAAATACAACAGACATCTAAATCCCATCTTAAACTTTCAAATTGTTCCATAACAAAACATGGGTAGATTTAAAGTTTTGAAAATAGACAAACCTATTTCTAAAATATTGAAATAGACAGATTTCACATAAATTGTATAGAGTAGTTTATTGTCAAAATACTGAAATTAGTATTAATACTGAGAACTTTCAACTTTGACTTGTTGATTAAATAATTCAACATAATTATACAAGTGAAGTTTCATCATTCTTCAACAATAAAATTTCTATGATAAAATCAAAACAAACATATTTGTGATACATACCATGAGATAAGAGTGGTAGATGTGACATAGAGGTAGCAGCATCTATAAGTTGATTCATAGACATATCTGATACAGGTAGTTTCTCTTCTGGGAAATCTGGAAAATAATGAAGCACATAAAATTTGACTGAGGAATTAGTCCACCTAAATTGCCCTTATTTCAGCATTTTTAGAATGTCAGTAGTTCGAAGGACTATCAATTGTTAAGGACTTTTAACTTACTTGACAATAAGGGTAGGATAATATTAAGAAATAACCAGTATAATAAAGGAACCAGTACCAATGGAATGATATGGAGCACAATACAGTCATCAAATGGCCAATGTATTTGAGATTTAACTCTAAATAGCAAAGAATCAGTAAACACGATTAAATGATTTGTCAACAATAATAATTGTGGTCTTAATTAAACAAGATGTGTCAGAGCACAACAACAGATGAGATAAGAAAGAACGCAAGAAAGTAGAACTGTCTTGTGATAAAAATTAGTTTCTTTTTGTCCTTAAAGATGAACAAAAATTTCTGAAGTATTGCAGGAAGAAAATATAAAAAGAGGGTAATGGTAATCCATATCAACTTGCCTGAAAATATAAAATAGTTAATTTACACAAGCCAAGACCAATGTTCACTAGTCCCAGGCTTACAACTAGTGGGTTAGGGCCACAACTGTGTTAAAGATACAGTACCTTGGCTTTTATCTTGTTTACTAAGTTCCTCCTCCTCTTCTTCTTCCTCTTCTTGCAAACTAAATATTGCAGTTAACATCATTAATAATAAATCAGCCATCAGTCCACCAGCATCTGTTTCTAATATAGCATCTGTCAGGGTATCTACAACACACAAATATGTTCATGGTGAAAATTTCAAATTTTCAAAATTTTGATATTCTTCATGAATTTACCACCTCTACATAGGGAAAGAACAATTCTAAGGCCCCTAAATGCAGAACTTCATGGGCAATTTAGAAAATTTTCACCAAATGACCATGCAATTACAAGCGTGGATGAAAATTTCAAATTTGTTGAAGTTCTAATATTCTTAAATTTTGAGACTTAATGGCCTTTATTTTAAATCAGTTAAATTACTCAGGTCTGCAAAAAGTGGAACTTCAGGGCAGTCTTCACCCATGTATGTTGACAAATACGATATTTGTTGAATAACAGATGGTTAATGAATATGGAAACCTCTTGTTTATTACTATCATAAGTATAAAATACATTAAATCATTCTTACTTAGAGAAAATCCCTTTGGAAAGCTGGCTTTTAGATCAAAGATAGAATTGAAACAATTAACAAACTCAACTATCATAACAGCATCTCCAAAATTATCCACAGGTATACGACAGTTAATGGGGGTAGGTTCTGGTAATACCTGAAATAGAATATAAAAGACAATCTTACTCAAAAAGGTTGAACGAAAAAAGTGAAAGGAAATATAGCTCAAGGTCTGATAAAAAACTATAATACCTCATCAGATGAAAAAAACAAAATGTTCGAGAGTGGCATATGAAGTTTTGGACTAAAGAACGTAGTACCTGAAATGTTACGTTTTTACTGCATTGAACAAGTAGGATGCATTGAAAGAACAAAAATAGGAATAACTCAAGACAGCACAATGAAGTTAAGTTTCTTGCACTACCTTAATTTCCATAATTGTTACATTTTTTTTAGAATACACATTAAGAAATCTAAAAAAAAAATCTTCAAACTATAAGGCATATTTCTTTATTATCAATTTCCTTCCAAGTTTTACAAATGAAGAAATGCATAAAAGATATATTGACCTTGAGATCATCACATTCAAGGTCATCTCTGTGACGACTCCATTCTCGCCACATTTCAGCTTGTATCCTTTTTTCTTCTCTTTTCTTTTCAAGTTCCTGAAATAAAAGAATGCAATAAAGATACATGTACATGTACCAGTACTTCAATCTAAGCCATTCCTAGTATATTTCAAGGCATTTGATTGACCACACTTTCCAAAGTCAGATTTTTTAACAAATACAAAAAGAAGACAAAATGAATTTAAAAGCTTGAAATAAGTCCAAAATAAGATTCTGACTAACTTTATTTCAACAACTAAATTTGCTATTCAAACTCTCTAAGTTATTCCCAAAAAACAACCAAACACTAATGGCAACCACTTTGCTTATTTCTTAATCTCCCAAGTGCTAAGATTCTAACACTAGCTCTACTTGTTTGTAACTTTCTTGAACTCTAACTTGATTACTTATGGTTTGGGAAAAATTATCACTAAATCAGCTAGCACTACTACATGAAATAAGATTATCTACAAGTCCAAATTAAGTTTTATTAAAGCCTGGCTATGTTCTGGTGGGTTAAGATGATAACTACACTTACCATAGCTTTTTCTTTTCGTTTCTTCTCTTTTTCTTCCTCAAACTTGCGTCTCAACTCTTCTCTTTCACGTATTTTCTGAGCTAATTTTTCTTCTTTTTCTTTTTCACGTTGTATCCTCTCTTGTTCTCTCAATGCTTTCATTTCTTCTAATGTCATTTGAGGTCCAGAAGGTGGCTTTTTAACTGTAATCAAGGTAAAATGATAGTTTTATTCCGATTTAGTTATTTTTTCAAAACTCAATTTAGGTTCATTAAAAAGCCAATTCATAAAACAAGCTTTCCAAGACATATCCAGTATTTTTACCAGTTCTTTCAAGTCAAGTCTGCTAACACTGCATTATAACCACAGCTATGATGTTAGAAGCAATGTAACCAATAAAACAAAAGCAAACCAATACTGTCATGCAGAATTTATTTGTCATTCTATTCTAATGCTTGATTAATCATAAAATTACACAAGGACTAATGCTTGGAAACATTTCTGCCGCATATTTCAAAATTTTGTCTATTAATTACAAAGATATGGCAATGTGACCTTGATATGGTGAAATCTCTGTTAATGAAGGACAGAGATACAAGTATAATTAACTGAAAAGAGAATATTGGGTATAGAGACTAATTGCAGGCTTGGTGCAATATGATTGTAACTCTATTTTAAAAAAAAAGTGAATTACAACTATTTTGTGCTAAGCCCGCATAATAGACTTATGACTTAATTTCAATCACATAAGATATATAATGACATCATAAGATTATGAAATTCCCTTATAAAATTGATGTACATGAACTATGAAATCCTACCAGCATCTTTCTTGGGTGGAGCAGGAGAGCTCTCTTTAGGTTCAGGCTTTTTGGGTGGTGGTTTCTTTATCTTGATTTCAGAGAACTCAAACTCTGGTGGGGGTCCAGCAAAAATATCTTCAAAATCAACTTGATCTAAACTGAACTTCTTGGCTTTAGCAGCCTGAAAAAAAAACATTAGAATATTTGATATCAAGAATTTAACAAAGAACTTGAACATCCCAAAAAGTTAACAAACTAGAACTACCTCAATCTACTATTTCATCACTCATGAAATATATTGCATTACAACTATTTAATGATTTGTGAAAGATATTGCATTACAACTCAATGGAACTACAAAATTAATATAATTTAATGTCTTACAAATTATGATATTAAATTATTCATAAGCCTACATTACAAATGCAAAGGTAGCCATTGTTAGCTTTTAATTTAAAAGCCAAGTATCTAGCGAAAGTGACATTATTTCAATTTTTGAATATTCTTGAAATTTAAAATACCTTCACTTTCCAAGCACCATCTTCATTCTCACAACTTTGTTTCAAAAACAACTTGCATTTTTCTCTGGTAAAAAGACCCTTTTTACGACTGAAAACACAAGAAATAGTTAATTAAGAATAGGTAATTAAAAATGCACAGTTAAGTTTAAGAAACTTCAAACAAATTTTTACAATGGATAATGACTATTCCATGGGTTCAAATCTATGGATGGGATAAACACTACTGAATTTACCAGTTAGTAATTTAGTAAACCAATAAATAAATTACATTTGAATCTGGTATCATTCATGACTGGACAGTCAAATCAAATCTGAAAATAAGCACTTGTATGGTTCCACAATACTAACACTTTTATTTAAACAAGTAACATTCTACATAGGAGTCAATATCTTAGGATAGCCTGAAATGCAGTTTCATGCAATTACCATGGGAGAAAGTTGAAAGTTTAGAAAATACTGAAAACATAGTTCCTAAATACTATCATATACTGATTTCATATAAATCACAAAGAGTAATTTATTCTAAAAATACTGAAATCAGTATTTATACTGAGAACTTTCACCCAAGAATTTCTATTTCAACCTAACATTTTATAAAATTCCAAGTCAAATTGCCAATAAATTGGGAAAGTCAGAAGAAACAGCTTTTCAAAAAGTTCCAATTAGATGTGTAATCAATCCAACATTAATGACCTGAATGTAAATAACAGCTTATTTACCTTATCATTTTAAATGCAACAGTGCTGACTGTTGGTTTCTCTAAGACTTGAACCACATATTTATAAGACTCTGGCTTCTTATTAGCTTTCTTCTCAGGTGATCTATGAAATAGAAGAAATATCATACTGGCTAAACAACATTATTTAATCAAAACATTTATACACACATAAAACACCAGTCATCACCTTAAACATTCTCAAGCACAACATTTTATGTGCATAGTAAGGGGCAAAATTATCAACCAGCCTAAATATAATGTATCTAAATCAGTTGGGTTGATGAATGCATCCCCAAGATTTCAATAAAATAGGCTTACATCAAATAGCATTTATGCAGTACAGATTTCTAGAACTGTCCTAAACTTTAATGTAAATAGATCCATGATGGCAAGTATGAATAATAATGGTCATTGATATGCCAAGCCAACTTGAATCAATTTCAAACAAAACAACAACAGTTCCAATTTTATTTTGGAACAAAACCTCAACAAGTACTGAAAAAAATCTGATCACAACTTACTTTTTTATACTATCAACATCTATGGGTTCTCCAACATCACCATTCATTACACCAGGAGATTTCGCTGATGGGGATTTAGGAGTGGAAGTACCTGGAGGTATCACATTTATAATCTTACATGTTTTCCTGAAAGTAAAAGAATATTAAGAAACGTGAAAATTACAAATTTTATCAAGTATTGTGCACTGACAAAACATTACATCTGCCTGTTGACAGGCATTTCTGTTCACTGAATAGAAGTCATGATAATGCAATGCCAAAATTACCCTCTATTTTTACAGGTATCCTGAGTTCATTATTCAGATTCCACAAATATTTTTTTTTTAAGTAAGGATTTGCAGTCACAAATTGTGACCAACAATGGAAACTCAATTTCACATAAGAATTGGGACAGTTTTCAGCGATTCTGAGGGTTTTGACTCCTCAGACTCTGAGTCCTTAAACACTGTTACATCCAGGCCTTTTTTTCATGTGTTGGGGAAGTAGCCTGTAGCCATTTACAAGGGGAAAAATGGCGCGCGATAATTGGAAAATGGGGAAAAATAAAACTAGACTATCTAGATCTATATTTAATTCTTGTAATCATATTTCATTTAAACTGTTATTGTTTATGTTTGTTGGGTGGAGATTTAGTGACTTTAAAGGTATCATCATCATGACAGTGATTAATCTAGAAAATTTTTTCATGAGTCCTTAGGACTCATATAGTTGACAACAATGAGTCCCAGAGAAAAACAATGAGTCCTTATCTAAATGATACATTCTACCTTAATATGGGAAGTATGTATGTAGAAAACTCATAAGAACCTTGGCTTGAAGATTTGAACAATATTTCTATAGTCTTGCCGTAATCTGAAGATGCATTTTTTTGCAACTTCTGCTCAGTAATGTTTAAGTTCTGGGAACTTGACTGTATTGCTGTGATTTGAATGACTGACATGTCTTAAATATCGTATATTCTCTTATAGGCTTTATATTTTATCAAACAGAGGGCGTTTAAGGGTAAGAAAAATAAACTAAGGTGTTAAAAAGAATATATGTAAAAAGGGATATTATAAGGTTAAATACGGTATTGTACTCTGTTACCACCTTCACTTCTGTCAAAAAATCAATATGAGACGCGGTCTACCTTTACATTAGTGAAGCAATGTCGGTAAAGTTCTTTGATCACGGTCGCTTAGAGTTCAAATGCCCGTCATCTTAGACGTACCGACATCACAGTTCTGAAGTAGTACAAAGATCAAAGAAAACCGTCATACGTTGGAACAAACTGTGGGGACACAAAAATTAAACCTTCCAATGAACGCCAGTTGCTTTTCTTTCAATCATTAAAGTACATTCATCGTGTAGTCTACTAAACTAGTTGATTTATTTTACACACAAATTTCGCAGAAAATCGTGATTTTGAATCAAATTACAACTTGAGATATTCTATAAGTCATTTCTATTGGACAGTTCTATATTTGGATACGTCTCTTAGGCTGCAGGTATGTGCTCATTTAAAGAGTGTAAAATGCGTTTAGAACTTTAAATTACGCTCTGAATGATTGTAGCTTCCTGCAAACACGTGACAGTGACAATATTTTGTCAACGGCGAGCATTATGCTAATTACGCACAGTGGACAGAAAATTGACTGTAAATCATTATAATCTTTAGTTGCTTTTAATAATTTTTATTTTATTAATAGTTCAAACAATTAAATACTTGCCGATTCACAAACAAGATGATCAAACTAAATGCCGTTACAATAAACAATGAATGCATGAATAAAACACAGGGATTCCTAGCGATAATCATTTATACCTATAATATATATTATAGGTATAAATGATTATCGCTAGGAATCCCTGTGGAATAAAACTGTGAAATTTACGCAATTTAACAGGTTTTACCTATTATTCGAAAACGCATTATCAATGTCCTCGACATTAGCCTTTCTTAGTTCGAACGTATTTTTTTATGATTTCCATTTTCTTTCTGACACATTGTTTCTGCTCTCATTTTTTGTAAATCTCACTTAACATACATGTAGCAAACATTTTCTATAATCTCATGAAAATTGATTCCCGTCAGTTATAACATTTTGTTATTGTGCAAAGAACGACCTCTCTTACAAAGACGGTCAATGCTGGTTTTAAACATAACCCGATATAAATTGAACGTAATCGAAATCAAGACGGCAATAAAAATATTTCCGTGTGTTAATGATTATGATATGTTTTGTATTCAGCCTTGCTAACTGTTTCTCATAGACTATGGAAGCTCATTAATGGATACAATGCAAAAGATACTTCACCTAATTTTCATGCGTCCCGAGGACGCTTATACCGAGATGTGGTGCGTCTTTTCTGAATTTGATGCGTCAGTGACGCAGGACGCAGAGCTAGATTAATCACTGATCATCAATGGGTGTTGACTAATTCCATGTTCAACCAAAAGGGCATCAAGTTCTTCATTCAAAGGTTCCTAGTTGTCACTGGCAGGGGTACTTTTAGTTCCTTTGTCATTGAAATCATTAGTTCGTTTTTCAAACTAAATGTGTTGTGTTTTCAACTGATTAATACCTGACTAGGACTCATACCGATGTTTTGAAGTTTTTAAGAAAACAAATTCAGGGTACAATTATTTCTTATGTCATTTTTCGTATTTTTTGTATAATTGCGCCAATTCCGTAAGTAACCCAACGATTGCAACATGCTCGGAAAGACATACCACGTACGTCGGGAAAAAACAAACAAAAATTTTTAATTCGATGCCGGTTTGGGTGCGAATAATATAGTGGCGAATGTGATTGAGGACGAATTATTAGCAAGAAATTACCGAACTGGTAATTTGAAGGACTAGCAGACTTGATTACTTATATTTTTGATAAACTTATTTAACGAAATGACCATGTTCCGTTCGTGTAATAGAATATTGGTAAATAACCGTTTCGATAATTAAATCCTGCGAGATTTCCGGTTTCTCTTTTGCCGTATTTTCGATGTTTATACATAGTTTTAAGATATTTTGAAGGGGAAAATGGTTGTTGAGGGGAAAAATTGGTTTGTTTTGGGGAAAAAAAGATACTTATTTGCTTGGGGAAGACGCCGTTTAACGGCGTCACGTAAAGAAGGAAAAAAAGGCCTGACATCATACGAGACAGATATACCCACGTAATAAATTATACTTGAAAAAATTGCCTCTCGTATGAAGGCAATGAACTAAGAAAAGATTTGTTATTTCAAATAACCCAAACTCACTTTATTGATCCTGTTAAAACATCAACAATTTCTCCTTTGAAGAATCTATCTTTAGCGTAAACAAATACATCATCATTCAAATCACCAATACGACCACGGCGAGTTTTAGAAGCAAGATACAAGATTGGTTTCTGAAGATATGATGGGAATGAAGCAAGTTGTTTTAAGGCCTTTTCTTCAGATTCCTCTGCCTCCTGGTAGGTAAGTCCTGAACGACCAGTTATGGCACATGACCATACAAGACTGTTACATAGAATAATTCTTTCAAAAAATTTCCTGAAATTGTAATAATTAACAAAATATTTCATTAGTCATAAACTGTCACAAAAAATACTTTCAATAAAATTAGCAGGCACTTGAATCAATTTACATATTTCTTTATTTGCTGAAGATATCTCCTTACTTATCACACACTGAATCCAAAATTGAAACTTACAACAATATAACATGTACACAAATTTAAAACTTCATACTGGTAGACTCTGAGAGCAGTAAAGGTAAATCTGTGAGTCAACATGTTTTTTTTTTGATGTCAATTAATAAATATTGCCTTTCTACTTTAACATCAACCAAGTAAAAACTCATTGTACAGTCAAATGCACCAGTCATCACCTTAAATTTACTCGAGCTCTGTGCTAATTAATTAAGTTAAATAGTTCAGGACAAATTTCAACCAGTTTGACAATATGAAGTGAGTAATTTTCATATGCCAAAATGAATTTTCACTTGTGTCTGGTTTCAGTCCAATAGGTTAAGGCAATCACACTGATATTCTTTGTGAATATAAATTCCTTACAGAAATTAGATTCAAATAATGTCTTGTGACAATCAGAAATCATCTGATCATGTTCAAAAATCAAGAAAACAGCAAAATTTCACTTCCAAATTTCCTCAAATCTAGAATAACTTCCTGACATATCTTGAGTCAACTTATTTTAAGGATAGGTAACTTCAGGTGCTTACTTTTCCTTCAGTCCTAACAATGACAGACAATAATAGTGAAATATAACCAAATAACACAAAATTTTATTAAAAATATGTTGAAGTGATTTTTTATGAGGTGAAATAATGGTATAACAACAGAATATTGTGAGAAAACAAGAAAACTGGATGAAATTCATAAACTTGAATGTCAAAAATTACCATGTGTTAACCCAAGGTAAAGTGAAAGTAGAAAGGTAGAAATGAAAGTAAAACGGTTCTCACTCATAATCCTTGAACACTTCTCTTGTAAGTTTGCAGAAGAACACTTCATCATCAGGTTTTAGATCTGGCGGGGGCTTCTCTCGATGAAATGGTGACTTTCGAAGTAGTGGCATCTTGAATTTTGGAGGGAAAAACAAAGAAACTTATAAGTCTCAAAACATGTAAACAATGAAAAAATATTACAAAATTATCAATGTTGAATGAAAAACAAACATTTTCTGACAATTATCAACTAACCCGAGCGTTATGTAAACGACACTTGAGTCAAAATCGCCAACACTGTCGCGGCGTCGATATGCCGATTCAACAACGAGGTCAGGCTTTGTGAATTATTTTCACGATATAACGTGAAGGTGAGGGTAAAGATAATTGCCATTTTCTCCGTTAATACCGGATGAACAGACATGATTTTGGAGTCAGATGAAAGAAAATTGATTCAACGATACTAGATCAAAAGAAAAAAGTCAAGAAAGTATTATTTACCTTCGAAAAAGTAGTTTATTTTACGTCTTGCAGACGAACGACTCAGCACAGACATGCGGTAGGCGGAGTTATCCGATCTGTATCGATACTTTTGATTGGTTGATATTAGTCATTGATTGACGTCGCCTACTGAATGTTGTTTTCAAAAGTGAAAACCCGCTGAAAGGGAAACAACTGCAACAACGGGAGACAACTGTTACAGGAATTAAAAGTACTGAAAAGATAATATTGTTGACAATGACGTAGAATAATTTCATAATTGTTGATATCAATGTTGCAACATGCATTGAAATATCAGTAATCTAATTCTCGAGTCCAATTTTTTAGAATGAAAATATAGTTACCTCAATGTTATTTTCGCACTGGAAATAAAAAGAAAACGTATACATGATTAAGAATGTCCACAAAAAAAATAAACTTAAAGAAAACGCAACTTGCTACATAAATATGATAACTTAACTTAAACTATCATATATACACATGATATCTTTAATATTTTTACGTCACTGATTTAGTTTGCGTTTTTAAAATGATCACGGATATATGCTAGCTCTATATTGTCATGCACTGATGTGATGTTTTTTCATGCTCATGAATAATGGTCAAAATTTCAAGAGGGGCAAACTTATAGGGCCTACACATTCATTAAAAAAAGAAATACATCTGCATGCATAGATCTGAACTAAAATCAACGTAAAAATGCTAAATGTCAACACTAGGCCTATCCTGAATCCCTCTTTCTGCTTTTTTTGGTGAGGCGCACCTTTTTTTAAAAAAATAATGGTTAGTTTACTCAACTCAATCCAGATAACCAATGCCCCATTATCGTACCCAGAAGTTTCAAGATTCTATATCTAACGAAAATCTTGATAAACTCTGAGTTAAATAATGACATGCACCGTGATCCTCAGGCATATTTTCATTCCTTAATTGCGACTGCATCGGGTCATAATGATGATATTTCCCTGGATCAGTCCTGTAAGGTAAAGTTAATGTATATATTAGCCTACATCAATCCGAGTGAGGAAAAAATAGCTGCATATACTCATACTGACCAAGCCAGTCTAAATTTTTGGCCGATGCCTTAATTTCTACCCCGTATGCACTATTATCACAAATCTTATAATATTGCGTCAATTGCAACGTCTGTACACATTTGACGCTGCTTAAAGATCACAGTGTTTCAATGCCAAAGTATTTAAAGACCAATATTCAAATATTTATAGACAACGATAACTTAAGTAATTCAGTAATTTTAGGCACTTAAATGGATTTGATTCTAAAATCGGGAAAAATCTATTGACTATTGCATTGATTTCGTATTCATGAGTCAATCGCATGGTAACTGATGTATTAAATTTTGGCTGAGAATTCTATCACTTCCAAATACCAGCTGTAAAACTATGTTATAACATGCTAAAACATTATGATAGTTTAGGTTATGACAACTGGGTATCGAACGCAAGGAGGGAATTGCAAACAAATGGTTTTGGTTATGTTTGGGATATGCAGTCTGTTCAAAATTCAAAACTGTTCATTAATCAGTATACAACTTGTCTTAGAGACCAATATCTTCAATTGTGGGCTGAAGAATGTTCAAACAATTCAAAATTATTGTATTACAAACAGTTCAAGACTGATTGGGTTTTTGTATACAATTTGTTAAATGTTTGCAATTTACTTTCTAATTATACATAATATATGTACATGTACATTTTATTTGATTGTATATTTATGTGTGCGTATGGGCCGGTGGCCTTGTAACACTTTGATATCATTGTTTCTTTGAAAGAACTTAACAATGCCAAAACTAAAAATGTAGCTGGATTGAAGAACGAACTATCATGAAATTGGTGCATGAGAATCAATGTATGGGCATTTTGTAATACATTGATAAGCCTAGATGATGGTGATGTATAATATTAAAGTGCTTACATTATATTTGTGTGTCAGTTCATACAAGCAATAAATGTGTCTCTTAATTATTATCTATAATATAACATGTATGCGACATAGGGGCGGATCCAGGATATTTTCTGGGGGGGGGGTCCGAACTTTTCTAGGGGGGGGGGGGGTCCGAACCTCGAACCACAACCACGTTATACACATTTTGCAGAAGAAAATGCAACATATTGATATTAAAAACTACAACACCATTAAATCTATGTAAAGCACCGAGAAAAATTGCTTCATGCTACTTAAAATGACTTACAGGAAATACACTAATGGACAGGTACATTTTTCAAATTCTAGGGGGGGGGTCCGGACCCTCCTGAAACCCCCCCCCCCCCGCTGGATCCGCCTATGCAACATGTTGTAATATTTTATTTTGTATTCTTCATCTCTTCATATATGGATTAAATAAAGCGTTTGTCTTAGCTGTTCACCGTTGGTCACTTTAAAGTAAACAAGACGAATTAAAGGGACCAAAAGCACTGTTTTGTCGACTGGAGTCTTTAAATAAAGTGTTAAGTGTATAATTTAATATTAGTCACACGTACGTGTGAGCAATAAACAATCCCTTTGAATTTAGGTTTAGATGGTTTCATTAACTCACAGTTTATGTAAATTCAGTGTAAAATTCCCATTTCATTGTCCCATTTGCAAACATACATGAATGTATGAATATATTTACGTTGAAACTCAAAGTAACGATCTGTCAATCTGCTATAAACCGTTTACTGATGTTTTACTCAGTTAGTTATTCAATAAGCATCCTCAAAAGTCAAATGTATAAATGCGATAAACGATAAACATTTATTCATGATACTAGGCCTCCGGCCCATACACATATAACATACAATATACTGTACAATGGCAGTTAAAACAAAGTAGATGGCAAACATGTACTAAGATACAGAAATATCGCATGTATATAGGTCGTTTGCGTTAATGCTGGACCCCTATTTGCCGTAAATATCTTTTAAACTATAACAGCGATTTTGCTAAAAATTTTAATACAATCTTATTTCCATTTTTCCTTCTAGGATTTAAATTTTCAGAATTTTTGATAGATAAATAAAAAAGTTTTCCATAAGGTATAATGCAAAATATTTGGAATTTTTTATCAAAAATCCGGCGGGAGGTAAAATAAGCTGTTCTGATTATAGCATTGTCATACTTCCAGTGTATTTATACAAAGTCCCGTGCGTTTACTGTAAATTTGTCGCTTAAATAAACACTCGACGGTCTACTGAATTGTAAAGCAGAGGCCCGTCTTTAAAATCGTACGTGTAGAATTTGTATAGATTTTGACGATACAGACGACAGTGATGATGATATTTGAGTTTGTATATACTGTTATACGTAGTTATCAAATAAAATTTCTAACCGGGCCTCATATTTAGCTATTATTTTGTATCTACTGTTATGTAGCTGTTCTGATTATGGCACATACCCAATTAACAAAAGTATCTTTTTGGCTTCAAAATTTGCATTGCATGTCTACGGGAAGTATGTTATGTAATAAAAGAAAAATTCTGAATTTTTTGATTTGAGAAGGAAAATGCTAGTTATGATCAAATACAAAATTTGAGTTAATTCCATCCGATAGTTATTGAGATATTTCATGATTTTAGGGGTCCAGCTTTAACGCAAACGACCTATACATATATCATACAACTTGTACAGTAAACTCACAGTAAAATATACATGACAAAATATCAATATAGTACATGAATATCACGTTATAATGCGAAACTAGTATACGATTTTGAAAGAGTCCTTCTATTATGCTGTCGTCGTCGAACCCAGAAACTCTGTATTAATTGCTTCCTTTTTTTTGTACGGGAAACTGTTACTACTTTAATAAGCGAATGCCTATGCTCATACATAGGGGTTATCAAGATTCTAGCCGGAGAATCTTGATAAAATCTGGGTACGAAAATGTTAAAGTCGCGCTTGTTGGAATGTGGAATGCAAGTAGAAACTACAGTGGAACCTGTGCTAGCGACCACCTGATCAGAGTGACCACCTGCCGACAAAGACCACTTTAAATTCCCCCGATCAAATTTACTCTAAAATGACACTGTCCATAGCGATCACCTGTCCACAACGACCAACGACCACCAATTTTGGTCCCGCCGAACGTAAAATCTGACCGCAACGACCGCACGAATTTGAATATTTTAAAGTAATGGTAGAAGTCATTAAGTGTATATGCATCGTGCATGCATCACGTGCGTTTCAAGAAGACTTTGCGATACAAATATAGGATTATAGACTACCGCCGAAATCACCAAAAGTGACTTCTCTGATTTAATATCTTCTTAATATTTATAGATCGACATCCAAAACAACAGCTATCATGAAAGAAAATGTAAATTAGGTTCTTAGTAAATTGAAGCAGAATATATTTTCTTCTAGTTTTCCGAAATATTTCGATTAAAAAACTTTGCAATGATTCCTTGCATGACCTTCTTTAATAGATCCAACAGTGTAGTAACCTAGAGAAATAAACAATTTCTGTAATAATTTGCTTTATCTTTAAAGGAATCGCTTTTATGCCGAAATAAATGTCCTTCCCAATGACTAATAGTTCGCTAAGTCTGTTGCCTTTTTTGTATTGTATTTTCACAGTAAATGAAACGTATTTGCACACTTGTATTGTATTTGTGCTTTTTGAAAGATTTTAAGAGTTCAATGTTACAAGTCATGTTTGCTTTATACAGTACTGTGCAACAAAAACACATATTTGCCGATTTGTAAATAATAGTTGTAAAATATACTAATAAAACAGCTTTTGTTATTCTGACGTCAATAGAAAGTTGCTCCAATGGAAGGCTGATTTGATGAGTATTTTTTACACTGACACCACTCTGAGTCTAATTTCAATCAGATTTGTCCAATCAGGTCACCGAAATAACCGAATACATGTAGTTACGATTGCTTTGACACGAACGATCGGAACACGGGGCGATTCCATACGGAACACTCTTGACCTTTCATGAATGGCGAATGGCCGAGAATGTTCCGAATGGGGGCGATTCCTGTGCCACGGTAAACCTTTCTTCCGGAGAAAATCGAATTGTTACGATCTTCTCACGGAAGTCAACGCGAAACCTTCAGACCATGAAACGCGTTCTCATTTAAAAAACAGATTGCAGGTACTCTAGTTCCGTACCCGTTTTCCCCACCCTGAGAAACTCCGTTCATTTGAGCCTATTTTCATACATGTAGCTTCAAATAAAAGTATATTTTTGTACATGTCGTACATTTTTATCAGCGAAAAGTTTATGTTTAACAAGTTAATTTGAGTGTTTACAATAATTAAAATTTGAATTAGAGTTAAAAGTCGTACCATGAGTATACATTTGTATATTCAATTTATTTTAACAGGCAATTTAATAAATACATGTTTGCTCATAAATGTTTTATTGATGTACAAGTTTGTCTATTCAGCTCTAAATTCGTTGTACTTTGTATATAATAATGCTATTGAAAAAGCCTGTATTAAAAGTGAATGTTTTTTAAACATTGATGATTGTGACACAAAGCCAGGCGATTTATTTTATCTGACGGCGAAGATCGATGTGATTATTTGAAAGTTTTTGTTTGAACATTCAGTTGTCGATAGAAATTAATATTTCCCTTCGAAGTACTGTTTACATATGAGCGAAGAAAAAACTAGGCCTCTCTCGACGTGTTCGGTATTCTTTGAACTGATCTGTTGGCGTTTCCTTGTAGGATATTATTTTGTTATTGTAACCATTTATGTAATCAATACACGCTGTTATTTCTAAGTATGGAAAATGAATAGATTAATTCAAAGGCGTCCCATAGACGATTTTGTTCATAATAAACCTGGCAGTGGAAGACAGAACATTTTATGAATACGTTATGAAACTTGAGTGTGTTATTTTAATATGGATTTTAACTGTGGCTTATCGATGAACTAGGCTGGATAAACGTTGGATCTTGTCGCAGCAGTTACATAATTATTGACAATCCTGTGTAAATTTGAAATTTGCGATTATTTTTACTTAAGGTCAAGAATTTGGAATACTTTTAAAGGTCGTCATATATATTAAACGGTTGAAGTGGTCGAAATTTGAATTGCGAGAAATAATGCAAAATACATGGATATTTTTTATATCGACTTCATGATACGAGTTTATTACGAATCATCAAACTTATATGATAAAGAGGATCGAAGAAATTCAGTAAAACATTGGACCAAGTAGACATTTGTTTCGTGTAATTTATTCAACACGGACTTTCATTTGTAAAATTGAAATGAACAATACTTGGAATTTAATTTCACGAGTTAAAGTATAAATCAACTTTTTGAAATACTATTAAGTGATATATGCGTCTACTTTACATTTATAAATAAAGCAAAATCGAACAGCTTCAGATTCATTTTCTGATTTCAAAAGGAAACACGAGCTTTGAGACTGTAAAGTTAAACGCTTCAACAAAAGTCCTATACAACGATTCAGAATAGAACACAGTTTTTGCATGTGTTATGTTTCATGCAGAATAATTTGTCTGACAAAATATATGGATTGATTTAGCCTTTGGTTTATGTTTTTTTAAATCAAAATAGATGTTTGTGAATTAATGCGGTATCAGTTTTTCTTTATGCTTATTTGGCAGTCAGTTGAAATAATATAAAATTAATTCATAAAAGGTAAAGTCGGATCTGAAATCTGAAAGTAAAATGGTGAAAAACTATCAAATGAAAAACAAAAGCGGAGAGAGATCAATTCAAAACTTCTTGCAAGAAAAACGAGTTGAACAGCAACAACGAGTGCAACTTTCACGGATCGAAAATACTAGAAACGTACGTCTGCGTCATATTGAAAACGAGGCGTTTTTATTGAAAGAGCAACTCGCATCGTATGGCCGTGGAATGACCAGCTTAAATTCTTATTTCAAACGTGAGCGCACTGATCCTGACCGAGGGACTATCTGGTTCCCACTGGAAAGGACCAGAAAAGACTGGTTACCGCAACCATGCTGGTGCGGAAAATCGGGACCAGCTGGGAACATGTGTTTGCACTTCCCATGTCGCCGAATGACGTCATATCACTTCATCTTTCGAGAACTTCCGGACTGGGTTTTAGGCAACGCTGAAGAGAGCGTTAGACGAAGCAAAACAGAAGGCGATGCAGACGACACAAAGATTGAAGCAGACGAGAGTGACGTCAACATTAAAGAGAAGAAAAGTAAGCGTCTTAAACTTCCGGATATTGAATTTCCAGAGAATATGACGGCTAAAGAAAAGAAATTAAAAATCATCATATCAAAAAAGAGGCTGCAAAATGAACTTGAAAATAAGCCTGCTGACAGATGCATAAACTATGGAAAGCCAACGCCGGTTCGTCGACTACAACGACCAGTTCGTCCCGTAGTCAGAAGTGTTGATGTTCTAAGCTAATTTGCTCAAGCAATTTTTGTTCTTTAATAATAGTCAATACTTTTTGGAGAATACGAAACGTGCATAAAATTAGATTTAGTGGTTAAAACAGTTAATATTATTGTTCTTACTTGGCCTATACTTCCTAAAAATTAGCTGTGATAAAACGTTATTAGTGCTTATGGATTTTGTAGCTTGATTTCTTTGCCTTTCTCATGATTTTACGTTTTGAAATGTTTATGTAACACTTTAAAAATTATGATTTTTACTAAATAAATCATATTAAGGAGGGCTATTTTCATCACTGGGATTCTAAGCGATCATCAACCGTATACCTATATGAGGTTAATGATCGCCTAGAATCCCTGTTTTTCAAGCTCCTGTATTATTTTTATGTATTTATTATTTTAAGTATTCAGCATTCATTTATTTAAGTGTGCATGTACTATTTGTTATATTTTCTAAAATGTCATTAAATTTCTAGTCTATATTTTTGTTGTTATTACCTGCTCTGTGTAAAACTCAGTTGCCAAAACTGTCCATCATTCCACGGAAAGGGGATATGTTTGTTCTGAAGCCTTATAATTACATTTAAATTGTATAAACACGATCTTGCTAGTACAAGTGTATTCCAACATGAAATTTATCATAGAACCTGCAATTTGGTATACATGTACTCACTTAACAAAGCTGTTCTTTGACATAATAGCACATAATTTGCTAAATCATTTGCCTCTTTTTTCCCCTCCAAAGTAATGCATTGGGTAACTGAAATCTGGATTCGAATGGCCTTTTCTGAAAGACAAGGAAAACTTTGGCCAAGTTGCACTTAATTAGTAATGAACTTCGAGCATCTTGAAAGTCCTATCACTTTAAGGTGAAAAAGGCCAATTTTAACCTGTTTTCCAAACAGTAACTCAGCCAACAAATGACGTCGTACAGACGTCATATAAACGTTGGAACCCAACGTCGGGTTGACCTCGCCTCATAGTTGGATTTGAAAGTTTTTTAGACAGTGGATTTCCGACGTCGTATTAACGTCTGACCCTGACGTCGTATTAACGTCTGACCCTGACGTCGTATTAACGTCGCCTCACAGTTGGATTTGTAAGCTTTTAAGGGTCTTCACTGAGACCTAAGACTGTTCAGCCTGTGAACAAGTTTGACTGTACAATGTATTACTTAAATGTATCCATTGATTGTTAAAAGAAAAGTAAACATACAGTCTGATCTACAATATTGATTCATGTGCCTGTGTGATATACATAGTGACTAGTTAATAAAGTAACTATAAGGTGTAATAAATTGAGTAAATTGCCTATTTAAATCAATCTCTGGGCATATTAACGCTGGATCTATAAACTAAATTGGATATTTTTTTGCAGAGACCACTTTATATTTATACATAAAATGTCATCTGAACCACTTTAAATACTTTCATTTATAAAGTAAATGAGTACAATCAATATTTCATACTGATTGAACAGCTTTATAAATCAGCAACATTTTCTACACAATAACTGATCAACCATAGACTACAGGAGTGGATCAAAATTATTTCAGAAGGCTAGATCATGGACTTGGGTTATATCACTCCAGGACATAATGAAAAGTTCCCCAATCTTTAAAAAGGAAGCCAACAGTTTTTACTGATCAGTTTGTTGCCTGTATTAATAACCTATCCAGCAGTTTTAGAATCAAGTTTATTCCTGGAAGGATAGGCTAGTCAGCAGTTCCATTTATCAAGTTCATTCTCAGAGGGAATTAAGCCCCATCTTAAATAAGCTTGCTGGACCTTGACAGTCAGGAAACAGGCTAAGTAAGGCAAACATTTAACTCAATACCTGGGGATAGGCATTCTAATACATAGCAACTATCCTACATTTGTGATGTAGTCTTGAAAACCAACACTCATGCATAAATTTTTAAGATGTGTTATTTTTATTTATTTATTGGAGTTAACGCCGTGTCAACATAATTTTAGGTAATTTTACGGCGCCCAGTGCACCTAACCTAGTTTTCCTGGACCATTGTCTATAACCAGTACTTACCACCTTCCACAAGGCCGGAAACGTCTCCATATTATCTAATCAATGGAGGAAAATCAACATTTTTGTCAAATTTTCAAGGAAGGGTATAACCTCCCCAGATGGGATTCGAAACCCCACCCCCTCAGGCATGAGTATCCAAATCCCGGCGCGCTACCAACTGCGCTATCGACCCGGGTTTTTTAAGATGTGTGCAAAGTTAGTAGAATATCCTGGTGATGAGGGGTTCCATCAATATATACACACTAAGACAACAAATATTCAAACATATTTTTATTGTTACAAAGTATTTGCAGTTAAACTTCTGATGGAAGATTGTTAATATAAAAATAATGGAAATAAATCAGCAAAAATATGTTCTATTTGTAAATGAAGCATGATTAAACATTTCAATATTCCTTAAGATTCAAAAATATAAATATTAGTACCTCTTTGTAGAATGACAAAAAATGAAAATACATGTATTACAATGTGTATTTTAAGATCTATAACTTATGGTATGATATTCAATGCAAAAAAACCTTGAAATTCTATCAGTCAGCCAGGTTGGTTAAGTTGAAAAGCATGTCTGCCCAAAGGACAACTTGCCACCGCAAATATCAATACCAAAATAGAAAATTTGTCATTTTAGTGTCCAACCTTGCTAATTTTATTGGCATAGACTAACAGACCCAAGTGTTCGGCATAGTCTGGTGTGATAGGTAACATATAAAATAGGTTAACAAGTTGAGAGTTGCCCACAAGACTGTAGTAATTTGCTCTTCAACGCAATGCACTAACTAGTCTTGCAGGCAACTCTTGATTAGTATTTCTGTAAGATTTCTGTCCGGACATTATATTTCAACAAGTTTAGCCTGATAACCTCAAACTCATTAATATATGATGCAATCTTTTTATGACAATTTTTGCAAAAAGTTATGAAAAGACATAAAATTGACAAGTATAAAAACAGACAAAAAGTGTTCATTTAAAACATGACAGATTTTGCATGTCTTATGATGATATAATAGCTTGTTTTATAACCATGAAGTTATTATCAATAAGAGAAGAGTATCCGGTTAAAATTGATGAACAATACAAGCTCCTTGAACAACCAGAGTGAATCTTTTCCTGTATGTTAGTCTGGGTTAAATTTACATATAGAATGAATAAAAAACATATTTGAAAGACCAAAATGGTAAATCAATGATATCATGTTCAATATAGATTTCTTGAAAAGGTTTATAATAAATCACAACCAGCTACAAATGCAAGGCTACAACTATGAGAGAAATCCTCAATGAAGAGTAAGTACTCTGACTTGTGTTTGAAAACGCAAAATTAAACTTTAATTTTTTTTTCGCTTAACAGTTTAGCAAAAATGAAAATCAACCCTACTCAGGTTGTAATAAGAGTTAAAAACACGGCTCAAAAGATAAAAAATATTTTTCAAAACTTCCTTGAAATAATGATGCTCCAATTACTTTCAAAATTTAATTATAGTAATACATGTCTCATGGCTTTTTTAGAATTTGTGCGCAGGTAATTTAAAGTCAATAAATGTTAAATTTGCATTGACAAGTTAAATAAAGAAAGCAAGAAAACACAACAAATAAATTGAGTATAAACTATATACAAAAAAAAATCATAATTTATTTCTGAACAAATATTTAGAATATGAAGCATTTTATGCCAAAAAATAAAATGATAAAAAGATAAGAGATAAGACATGTGTGGAGAGAGAGATTGAATAATAAAACAATGATGATGATGAAGATGAATATAATGATGAAAATGGTGATGATAGGGAGAAAACAATATACTTTTAGTACATCATTCAAGCAATAATTAAATGTATAATGACAGGTGTTTAAAGAAAAATAAAACATAAATAAAATACAATTTAAAGTAATTAATAAAAAAGCTTGTTATATACAAGTAAAAATAAAATGAAACAAGAAAATAAAAATAAGAAAGCAGCACATTTCTGTAGCTATAAAAAGCATGGTTTAATGTCAGATAAGCTAAATTTGTTAAACTGAACTTAAAAAGCACAATGGAAAAACAAGTTATATGATATCTCAAGTCATAAAAATTAAATATTATGACACCTTACAGTGTAAGTTACATATGTTGTTTTTAAGTAGTCAACTTTTATCCATTTTTTGTGTTTAAACAACACTACTAAGGGGTGATCTTTGTTTTTTAATTCACATTATCTACACTTGTGATCAAGCAATAAGTACCAATCTTGTGCTTTACAAATGCATAAGTGGTCAAGTTCGAAATATTAAAACGCCCAACCAAATGGACTAACATGGGTGTGAATAACTTTTTTCAAAAATCTTAAAATTCCTTTATTTATTTATTTTTACAGCTTCTCCAAGTTCCAAAAATTCAGGATAAGTCCTAAAAACTTGCACCGATGTCTTCTTTAATTAGGATCGACATTCTACCAAGATGATAACAGAAATTGGATGAACACATTGCAGAAATATTGCATTCTAGGACAAGAACATGTATAATTAAATTAACAAAGCACACAATAAATGCTTGCAATATAAATGAACACATAATTTTACAAATAACATTATATGGCACATTTCTGGATAAATCTGAAAATGAAGGTCAACTCAATGTGGATACAAGGTCAAAATTTAGTACATGTATGAATGATGAATGCCATAGTTAATTATGCACTTTCATACATACAATAATACACATACAAATGAAGTAACAATGCTAAATTCTAAGAGCATGTACAACATATTTGGAAGACAATTTAAGTAGGTTTCATTTAATGATTGATTATATTATCACATAAAATATAAAGCTTTTTGTATAACAGTCTGCATACAATGTATAGTGATTTATTTTGTACATGTAAAAGAAATTTGTGACAAAATAGCATAAAAGTAGTGTACATCCCACTTTTATAAAGCAAAAGCTGTGCATAACTTTCAAAACTGCTTCAGCTAGGACACTGACTATGACCAAAATATTAAAATTGTCATGGTTAATGCTTTGAATATGGAACACAGATGCCAGACACATTTTTCCTTCTTATTGTATACAAAAAGAAATTATCTCTAACACCTGTTCAACAGTCGATATTTTACAAACCTCTCCACGCTCACAAAATTGACCCGATCATCAATTCTTTTTCACTAACTGTTTTAGAAAGGATTATTCTACATAAAAATACTTTTTACTTGAAAAAAAATAGATCTACAATTAATGAAATGGTCCGATATATCTGTCTAATGTCTAACATCCAAAATAATGATAAAGAAAGCCGAACTGAATTTTAGACCTTTTGGGGAATATATGGGACCATTTCATTAATTGTAGATCAATTATCCTCATTTGAAAACTAAGACAATTGAACAGGCTTAAGAAACCTGTTTCTTTTATATCTACAAGTACAATGAGAAGGAAAATTGTGTCAGGCACATGTGATATGGAAAGTGATTTCAGTAAATCCAAATATCAACTGTCATTCTGAATACACAATTAGCACACTTCATGAAATGATTCTTAGAACAGTACAAAATTAACAAGTAAATCTGTGAGCTAATGCTCACTAGTGATACCCCCGCAAAAATGTAAAAATATGCGACAAACAGGAAGTAGATGAGCAAGGAGCATGAAATCGCTTTACACCACATGGGACTATGGGATGAAGCAATATGCAAAGTATTAGGCTGCTGCATGTTATAGTTGCTGAGAAAACTGCGACGGAAATTTTGTAACGGACGGACGGATGCATGCACGGACAAGGGTAAAACAGTATACCCCCCTCTTCTTCGAAGCGGGGGTATAATAATGTTTAAAATTTAATAAGGTTGAAGTTGTTTTATTCCAAACAAGAGCTCCGCTGGGCGGGGCATTATACGCCCGTGTGCAGTCCATGCTGTGTTCTATCTCATATAAAGTCCCTGTGACCTTGACCAATGACCCCGGGATCTCAGAATAGGTCCCATTCTTAACAGGAGGGCTATCCAAAGCAAAGATTTTGAGAACCTAGGTACAGCCATGGTTGATTTATCACCGACACAAAGTTTTCCATACAAACTTCCAGTGACCTTGACCCTGGGGCCTCAGAACCAAAAGTTCTCGCCCTTGACCCAAAGAGTATTGATACATAAAATTTGGTAAATCTTAGGTAAAGTTGGTTGTTGGACAAGGTTTTTCCTCATGATTTTTCTTTTGACTTTAACCTTTAACCCAGGGACCTAAAACAAAAGGGGCATATGCTAGACATTAAGGCTACCCTTAAATAAAATTTGGAAAACCTACAATGTAGGTACAATTATTACTGAGTAACTGTCCGGAAAATGTTTCAATATGAATTAAGTCCCTGTGACCTTGACTTTTGTCCCTTGGGTTTCCAAATCAAAAGAGAACATCAAATACCAAATAGCTATCAACATATTACATCTTGACAAATGGGCTGATCCTCATAAAATTTGGTTAACCTAGGTACAATCACTGTTTAGTTGTTGTCCGGACAAGGGTTTTCCATATGATGCCCCTGTGACCTTGACCTTTGACCCAGTTTTGACCAAAAACCAATTGGGAACATCCTTGACACATGGGATACCCTCACATAACATTTGGTGAACTAAATTCATTTTACTTATTAAATATAGCATTATTTCCATGGTTTGCCATTTTGACTTTGTTAACATATTGATTGAACATTTGAAGTCTCTGATTGGTAATTTGATATCTTCTGGATGATGATTTAAACTTGACCCAGGGGCCCTCAAATCAATAGGGAACATCCTTGACACATGGGCTTCTCTCACATGAAATTTGGTGAACTTAATTGCAGTCATTGTTGATTTACTACACGGACAATGATGCCCCTGTGACCTTGACCTTTGACCCAGGGGCCCAAAAAACAAATAGGACATAACCATGACACATGGGCTACCTTCACATAAAATTTAGTGAACCTAGGTACATTGGTTGTTCAGTTATTGTCTGGACAAGGTTTTTCCATATGATGCCTCTGTGACCTTGACCTTTGGGTCTGGGGCCCCAAAACCTATTGGGAACATCCTTGACACAAGGACTACATTCACATAAAATTTTATGAACCTAGGTACAGTCCTTGTTGAGTTATTGTCCAAACAAGGTTTTTCAATATGATGCCTCTGTGACCTTGACCTTTGACCCAGGAGCCCCAAAACCAAAAGGGCATATCCTTGACACAAGGGCTACCCTCACATAGAATTTGATGAACCTAAGTAAATTGGTGGTTCAGTTATTGCCTGGACAAAAGTTTCATTGTTTGCCATTTTGACTTTATAAAAATATTGATAGAACATATGAAGTCACTGCTTGGTAATTTGATATCTTCTGGTTGAAGGTTTATACTTGACCCTGTTTCCCCAAAACTGATAAGGCACATCCTTGACACATGGGCTACTGTCACATGAAATTTGGTGAACTTAGGTACAGTCATTGTTGAGTAATTACCCAGACAATGCTTTTCAATATGAAGCCCCTGTGACCTTGACCTTTGACCAAGGTGCCCCAAAACCAATAGGGCATAACCTTGACACATGGGCTACTTTCACGCCAAATTTAGTGAACCTAGGTACATTGGTTTTTCAGTTATTGTCTGGACAAGGTTTTTCCATATGATGCCTCTGTGACCTTGACCTTTGGGTCTGGGGCCCCAAAACCTATTGGGAATATCCTTGACACAAGGGCTACCTTCACATAAAATTTTGTGAACCTAGGTACAGTAGTTGATGAGTTATTGTCCAAAC
Organism: Mactra quadrangularis; assembly: GCA_025267735.1. Lineage (NCBI taxonomy): Eukaryota > Metazoa > Mollusca > Bivalvia > Venerida > Mactridae > Mactra > Mactra quadrangularis. The sequence continues at coordinate 10,979,585 of CM046301.1, read as the reverse complement.
AAGGATTTTCAATATGATGCCCCTGTGACCTTGACCTTTGACCCAAGAGCCCCAAAACCAATAGGGCATAACCTTTACCCAAGGGCTACTCTCACATAAAATTTGGAGAACCTAGGTACATTGGTGGTTCAGTTATTGTCTGGACAAGTGTTTCAATGTTTGCCGTTTTGACTTTATAAACATATTGATAGAACATTTGAAGTCACAGCTTGGTTATTTGATATCTTCTGGTTTAAGATTTAAACTTAACCCTGTTTTCCCAAAACTTACAAAGTACATCCTTGACACATGGGCTACTCTCACATGAAATTTGGTGAACTTAGGTACAATCATTGTTGAGTAATTACCCAGACAAGGTTTTTCAATATGATGCCCCTGTGACCTTGACCTTTGACCAAGGTGCCCCAAAACCAATAGGGCATAACCTTGACACATGGGATACTTTCACGCCAAATTTAGGTAACCTAGGTACATTGGTTGTTCATTTATTGTCTGGACAAGGTTTTTCCATATGATGCCTCTGTGACCTTGACCTTTGAATCTGGGGCCCCAAAACCTGTTGGGAATATCCTTGACACAAGGGCTACCTTCACATAAAATTTTGTGAACCTAGGTATAGTAGTTGATGAGTTATTGTCCAAACAAGGATTTTCAATATGATGCCCCAGTGACCTTGACCTTTGACCCAGGAGCCCCAAAACCAATAGGGCATAACCTTTACCCAAGGGCTACTCTCACATAAAATTTGGAGAACCTAGGTACATTGGTGGTTCAGTTATTGTCTGGACAAGTGTTTCATTGTTTGCCGTTTTGACTTTATAAACATATTGATAGAATATTTGAAGTCACAGTTTGGTAATTTGATATCTTCTGGTTTAAGATTTAAACTTAACCCTGTTTTCCCAAAACTTACAAAGTACATCCTTGACACATGGGCTACTCTCACATGAAATTTGGTGATTTTAGGTACAATCATTGTTGAGTAATAACCCGGACAATGCTTTTCAATATGATGCCCCTGTGACCTTGACCTTTGACCAAGGTGCCCCAAAACCAATAGGGCATAACCTTGACACATGGGCTACTATCACGCCAAATTTAGTGAACCTAGGTACATTGGTTGTTCAGTTATTGTCTGGACAAGGTTATTTCATATGATGCCTCTGTGACCTTGACCTTTGGGTCTGGGGCCCCAAAACCTATTGGGAATATCCTTGACACAAGGGCTACCTTCACATAAAAGTTTGTGAACCTAGGTATAGTAGTTGATGAGTTATTGTCCAAACAAGGATTTTCAATATGATGCCCCTGTGACCTTGACCTTTGACCCAGGAGCCCCAAAACCAATAGGGCATAACCTTTACCCAAGGGCTACTCTCACATAAAATTTGGAGAACCTAGGTACATTGGTGGTTCAGTTATTGTCTGGACAAGTGTTTCATTGTTTGCCGTTTTGACTTTATAAACATATTGATAGAACATATGAAGTCACAGCTTGGTAATTTGATATCTTCCGGTTTAAGATTTAAACTTAACCGTGTCTTCCCAAAACTGATAAGGTACATCCTTGATACATGGGCTACTCTCACATGAAATTTGGTGAACCTAGGTACAGTCATTGTTGAGTTATTACCTGGACAATGTTTTTCAATATGATGCCACTGTGACCTTGAACTTTGACCCAGGGGCCCCAAAATCAATAGGGCATATTCTTGACACATGGGGTACTCTTACATTAAATTTGGTGAACCTAGGTACATTGATGTTTCAGTTATTGTCTGGACAAAGTTTTTCAATATAATGCCCCTGTGACCTTGACCTTTGAACCTGGGGCCCCATAAACCTGTAGGGCACATCTTTGACACATAGGCTACTCTTACATAAAATTTGGTGAACCTAGGTACAGGCATTGTTGAGTTATGGTCCGGACAAGGTTTTTCAATTTGATGTCCCAGTGACCTTGACCTTTGACCCAGGGGCCCCAAAACCTATTGGGAACATCCTTGACACATGGGCTTCTCTCACATAAAATTTGGTGAACCTAGGTAGATTGGTTGTTAAGTTATTGTCAGGACAAGTTTTTTCCCCATATGATGCCACTGTGACCTTGACCTTTCATGCAGGGGCCCCAAAACCAATAGGGAACATCTTTGACACATGGGCTACTCTTACATTAAATTTGGTGAACTTAAGTACATTGGTGGTTCAGTTATTGTCCGGACAAGTTTTACCTATTTTAAGTCCCAGTGACCTTGACCTTTAACCCTGGGGTCTCAAAATCAATAGGGAACTTCCTCCACCCAAGGGCTATCCACACATATAATTTTAGGAACCTAGATATATCCTTTCTTGAGTTATCATCCGGACAAGCAATTGTCCACGGACGGACAGACGGACAGACGGACAGACGGACAGACAGACAGACGGACAGACGGACAGACGGACAGACGGACAGACGGACAACAGCATAACATAATACGACCGTTTTTTCAAAACGGGCGTATAAAAAGGGTACACTCATGATTGAAAAGATGGGACTGGAAGAATATTGGACAACATTATCTGTGGCATACACACACATTTTACCCTACATGTATATCATCTGACCAGATTTCAAAATAAGCTTGATACTGATACATTAATATTAAAATATTTTTTTTAATTTGAAATGCCTTAAATATTTTACATTACCTGGACAGGTGTTGGTTGACTGGTCGAACTGACAGAATAGCTAGTAAAATTGACTTTGGTTTTTGACAGTTTGACTTATACCTAAAGAAGCACCATAAAAATGTATCAAATTTCATGACTTGAAACAATGTACATGTATATAAATGCACTATGTGATAGCAAAATGAAATAAATATTTAACAAATGTGATAGATGACAAAAATAGGTCATGATATGAAAACATAGCAAAATAAAAGTGAAATCAATTCAGCACATGTAATAATTATAATACATAATATGTGAATAAAATGATACATGAAAAAAACATAAATAAAAGAAATATATAATAAATGAAAAGCTGTACAACAAATGAATTTTCTACTAAATTTTTGATCTTGGAAATAAATTTGCATAATAGTTGCGACTACACATACAACTATGCCAGACTTACATCATATTTACTCAATAATAGAGAAATCCTTAAATCTTTAATTGAATATGTAATGCATAATACACAAGATTTTATGAACGGCTATACCCTCCTTGTTGAACAGCTTAGTATTTATATCTTCATGAAAAATGTGTTATTGTTTTTATAACAAATTGTGAACACTTTTACTAAATGATTAACTTGAAATTCAATTTTTTCTATACCAACATTTTTAGTAAATTGTGATGAATTTTCACAGTAATAAAAAATAAATGCCTATTTCTGTGAAGTATAATGGTCAGTCTTACTTTAACATTTCCCATAGTAATAAAATAAATATATGTACCCATTTCGTTTAAGTATAAGGGTCTTTACTTTAACATTTTCCATCAAACCTTTTATAAACATATCATTTAATATTAAGCACTCACAGTTATATTACATATGATGCTGTCCAAAATTTCTTAGACAAAATTCTGGTTAAAGATAAGCCAATTCACATTTAATCTGTCAAAGAACTTTTGGAGGGCACTGTATCTTAATAACCAATCAAAGTGGCTCACGTCAATCTCTATAGTCCCTTTTAAGGTACATCAGGGCTCGAATTTAAGCTCGCATATTCGCAAAATGCAAGTGGATTTTGAAAATAGCGAGTAACTTTTATATTAACTTGCATAATTTCATGAGTTAAAATCACTGCAAAAATATTTCTATCTAAACTAATGAGGCCTAAATCAGCATTTTATCAGCCAGATTGCTTGATAGCATTAGTTAAAGATTCACAGTACAATCATGTTTGATATTCTTTGTCTATTCCACAATTACGCCCTTGTTCTATCTTTAGTTAAATATAGTACTATGTTGTTTTATATTGCATATATAAATAGTAACTATGTATGCCATTAAATTTGAAGATTACAATGTGAGCAAATTTTTTCATTTTTGCAAGTTAAAATAAAATTAACTCACAAATATTTGCGAGTCAATTTTTTTGTTAAATTTGAGCCCTGAGTACATAAACAACAGACTTATACTTCAATGTTATGACTATGATGCAAGATGACACAGATGTAGGGTTATGTAGTCTATGGACTGGAGGCACTATCAGTTAGATCAGAATCAGATTTCTCTGGTATCGTTGGAAGACGTAATGTACGGGAACCAGCACTGTCGTCACTTTCAAATACTTCATCAACATATTCATTCATTAAACGTCTCTTTGGTTTATATGCTTGGGATCTATAAAAAGAAAAATTATTATTTATATAAATGCATGGTGAAAGTTAAAAACTTCCAAAACCCTGAAGTATTTTAGGAATCAAAGAGTTTCAGGTTTGACTGCCATCATGGTTACAACTAATATCCTCGAGCAAGAAATTTACATTAGATTGCTTCCCTCCACCAGGGCAGGGTGTAAATGGGTACCTGCAAGGGTTATAGAATTTGATTGCACAAATGTGTCAGCAGCTCAAAGACTCCCCATATACCAGTGGCAGTAGCTGATGACCAGGGGTAAAATCTGTAAACTTCTTGTGTCTAGAAAAGACTATAAAATGCAATTAATCTACATCAATTTCAATGAAAGTGAGAACCCAGGTTTGAGTCCCACTTTGGGCATTGCTAATTCCCTTGAGCAAGAAATTTACCTACAATTCCACTCCACCCAGGAGCAAATGGGTCCTGTGAGGGATCACCTGCCTGTAGGTGATTTCAATGATCAAGGGTTATCAAACAAAATTTACAAGTTGGCTGAACATACATACGGAAGCAGACTATAAACCGCACTTATAGTACTTTTTAAATATACCCTACCTGTTATTTCTACTATGATAACTAACGAATGGATGAGTTTCTTGAGCCCCTTGACCAGTGGCTGCAGTGGATGGTGAACTAGTCACACCAGGTGGTATAAAACCATGGATAACAACATAACCACTCTCAGCAACATCACCTGTAACAAATATCACATTATACATTATATTCCTCATGCCATCAAGTTTCTAAAACATATCGATACTTATTGTTAAATTTTATTCAACTGTCAGTGGCACTAGGAGCCAAACCCCCTCTCGCATTCCCCATTTTTAATTTTTCGTAGTCTGTTAGCTAATACGTTATATTAGTCATAGCCTTAACCCACTTTCCTGAAGCCGTAGACAAGAGAAAATTGATTCAGGCTAGAGAAAATTATTGATTTCATATTGTCAAGCTAGTTGATAATTTTGCTATAGAACATATTCATTCAGGCTAAAGTGATTATTCCAGAACTCAGAAAAGGGCAGGGAGGCAGAAAAAAGGGGCAGGGCATATCTGAGGGTAAATTTCTTAAATGAACTATTACTGCATAGAAAGAGGCAAAAAGAGCAGGGTGAGGATAAAAAGGGCAGGGCACAGGGCCCTGCTATTCTGCTTTGGAACAATCACTAGGATAGAACTTGTAAATACAATGACAATGACTGTTATGTAAAAAAACAAATTACTTTACCTTGTTCTAAAGTGGCACCTTTACAAGCCATGTTATATTTTCTATAACGATAACAATCTAACATCACAACTAATGTTGACACGACCGCTAATACACTGACCACAGCTATCAAAGCTATGGCAAGATTCTTCCAATATTCCTCGTCATCATCTGACTCAACCACTGTAGGGGTATTCTGTTCCTTACTACTACCACTCAAGGAATGCTTTGTGTCCAGAAATGAAAAATTGAAATTTCTGGCAAGAACAATGCCACACATAGTGTCATGAGTACCACTACATATCCTACTTAACAACTGACCATCACAAGTTGAACACATTTGACACTGCTTTGTTTCTAGATTGTAGAACTCATTCTCAGGGCATTCTGGTACTCCAAGCACAACACAGAAAGAAATCAACAACAGCAAAGGCACCAACATGGTGCAAGGCCCATGAACCATTACTGCAACTGAAAAAAACAAATTTAAATTTTAGCTGCAAATAACACAATTGGCAAGGCAGATAGGCATAACATAACCCGTGTTTTATGTCTATTGGATATGTCACCACCGTATACATGTCTCTCTTTGAATAAGAACGAATATTAACATGTTTTAATGTTAAAACATAGGGGTGTAACAATACGGCAAACACTGACATATTACAATACTTAGTGTTTTTTGCATTGACATGCAATATTAATGTATGTGTTTCGTTCTTATTGGATCAGCATAACAGCACAGACATAAGTATTTTCAAATGATCTCTTATTCAAAAGTATGAATTACTTGTGTAAAATGGTCTATATGCTAGAAAAATGTATATATTGAAACAGACTTTTGAAGATAAGTTTTCTCTCATTAGACTAAATTTTTAACCTTTTAAAGTTAGTTTTGATACTTATATAAAGATCAGATGTGTGTTTCTTTAGGCTCATGTATATACCATAATGGCTTCGGGCGAGCATAAACTACTCAGATAAAGACCACAAAACATATCATAAATACTATACAGAATGTGTGGCTTATCAGCACATTTAACTGTAGTACAACATGATTGGTAGAATTAAATATACAACTGAACATATATATAGCTTTGTTAAACATAACCCTGAAGTGAAAAACAACTCAAACTTAGTCTTAAAAATAAGACCCTACGCAACGTTTTAATCATTTTGACATTTTTCTGTTACATAGGGTTTTAACAGGTTGCTTCAAAAACGCATAGCAAAAAGCATAGCCTACAAACATAGATCCAGGCATGAACGTTTACTGGTTTTAATACAAATTCACAATAAAACGATGCACCAATGGAAAGATAAATGAAAAATACACATGATAAAAGTATACTTTTGAACGAAAAGATATAGGGTAAAAAAGCCTTATCAAGAACGGTTCGTATATAATATTGATGTGGTGTTGGTTGTAAGAATGACTACTCTGGAAGGAACAAATTTGGTTAAGTGATGGATTCAGTTCAAAATGGATGACAGCAGCGACAACCCTGGACAGTATAAAGTAATAAGTGTTTTCTTAAGCCAAAAACTTGAATATTTTTTCTGCTTTATGGAATGAAAAAAATTATACTTTTAATAATCATTTACATTCATTTACTTTTTGAAAAATATATTTTGCTATGCATTTTAGAAGCAATCCGTATAACAGCAAAAGGACCATGTGATAAACAAGTAAATCTATGAGCTAATGCTCACTAGTGATACCCCCGCAAAAATCTAAAAATATGCGACAAACAGGAAGTAGATGAGCAAGGAGCATAAAATCGCTTTACACCAAATGGGACTATGGGATGAAGCAATATGCAAAGTATTAGGCTGCTGCATGTTATAGTTGCTGAGAAAACTGCGACGGAAATTTTGTAACGGACGGACACACACACGCACGCACGGACAAGGGTAAAACAGTATACCCCCCTCTTCTTCGAAGGGGGGATATAACAAGAGCTGTCAGAGGAGACAGCATGCTCGACTTAGTAAGTGTTTGTCACAGGAGATGTGGTTGATGATAAGGAACATACATATTTTAAAATTTGAAAATATAACCTTAACAAATTCAAAGAAAAAAAAAAGAAAAAAATAGAAAACTATAAGTTCAAGGAGGATAACTCTGAAAAAATGTATAAGGAGTTATAAATCTTGTCACATGAGATGTGGTTGATAATAAGGAACATATATCTAAAGTTTGAAGTCAATACCTGAAGAAATAAAACAGTTGCAGTAAAAACAAACATTTTTTAAAGAAAACTCTAATTTCAAGGGGAGATAATTCTGAAAATATATATCTGGAGTTATGAACCTTGTCGCATGAGATGTGGTTGATAATAAGGAACATATATTTAAAGTCAATACCTAAAGAAATAAAACAGTTGCATTAAAAACAAATATTTATTAAAGAAAACTATAAGTTCAAGGGGGATAACTTTGAAAATAATGTATACAGAGTTATGAACCTTGTCACATGAGATGTGATTGATAATAAGGAACATATATTTAAAGTTTGAAATCAATACCTAAAGAAATAAAACAGTTGCAGTAAAAACAAACATTTTTTAAAGAAAACTCTAAGTTCAAGGGGAGATAATTCTGAAAAAATGCATTCCGAGTTATGGACCATGTCACATGAGATGTGGTTGATAGAAAGGAACATATATTTAAAAGTTGAAGTTAAAATCTTAGGAAATAACAAAGATACAGAAGAAAGTATTTTACTGCACAAAAACTTTAATCTGTGCACAAAAACTTCAATCAGTTCAAGGGGAGATAATTCTTAAAAAACGTGTTTGGAGTTATGGACCTTGTCACATGAGATGTGGTTGATAGTAAGGAACATATATTTAAAGTTTGAAGTTAATATCTTAAGAAATAACAAAGATATAGAAGAAAGTATTTTACTGCACAAAAACTTTAATCAGAAATGTGGACGCGGACGCGGACGCCGACGCCGCCGCCGACGCCGGGGCGAGTAGGAGAGCTCTACATTACTTCGTAAAGTCGAGCTAAAAATTTATGAAGGGTTATATATTTAGGACTAAACCCAGACTGTGCGAGACACAATGGGAATATCACATTACAGACATTGTCAATTATTCTAAAGATAAGCTCCAGTTATTTAATTTAAAGTAACAGCACACGTTAATATAAAACAATTAAATAAAATACCTTTATCTTAAAATAATGAAAAATTGAGACAGTGGAATCCGAAATGAACAAAATAATAAAACCAAGCACGGAGACATCGCGAAAACATATGACAATACGTAAATCGAGAAAATCGCCAACCAAAATCGAAATTACAAGGCAAGTATGTTAATTTGTATCCAAAAGCGATTTAAAACAATAATGCAATTAAGTTACCTTGTCTCCTTACATACTATCAAAGCAAAAATTTAGGAAATTTGATCTTCGATGAGTTTTCCATTAATGTACCACGTGACTTCCTGTAATCAAATCGCTAAAGGGATAGTTTTTGCACGTGAAAGCCACGCTGTAGTTGCCTTTGTTTTGAGGAAAATGAAACTGCTTAAACCCTTAGTTTGTATTTTACATATCAAAACTATATAATATGAGGAAAGAAATTTCGTTTTTTAAGAATTATTCAAGATTTGATCTAGTTAGAATTTACGATTTTTTTTCAATTTAGTGTGCCTTTAATAAATGAATTCCAATTCGAGTTGTCTCCCTTAGCTCAATATTTGTCAACAAAAATGGCGTATTGGTTTCACAGAAATCCTTTGAAAGCAACTGCACCAGTTACTTTCGAGCTTTCTGGAGTGTCGACAAACGAGGCAACAAGAAAAGTATTCAGGTAAATAATATGATTAAAACCCTCAGTTGATAAAATCAAAACCAAATGGTTATTTTCGCATGAAACATGAAAATAGCCAAAAAATCTATTTTGAAATGATTATTCATAATCTCGTGACTAACTTTTATAATATTATATTACTTTTTTCTTTATTTTCCCCCCACATTTTCAATTATTTACTTTGCCAATTTATCTGTTTCATAAAAGTCTGATTTTGTGCCTCGGTCATTTGTAACCGCTCTCCCAGTCCCACCCTTGTCTGGGGCAGTGTTGAGAGAATGAGCTGTGTTCTTACCTTTTAAGTTCTAGCCCTCCTGTACTACTGGGGAGTACTCCTTGGGAGTAATCTACCTCTACATTTACGTAGCCCCAGTCACACTTGACTATTACGCGAGGGATGGTTACCAGTCAGAAGAATTAAAAAGAGAATATAAAGAATAAAGGAAAGTAAGAAGAGCATGATAGTCAAAAGATAGTTATTATTTTTTCAAAAGAATTATCTTTATTAAATAAGTCATACTTTATTCTTATGTTTCACCTTGTCCAAAATTATGGTCCGCCTTGTCCAAAAGTATGGTCCGCTTTGTGCATAAGTATGGTCTGCTTTGTCCCAAAGTATGGTCCGCTTCATCCCATGGTCCGCCTTGTCCCAACGATTTGTCAAATTTGTTCTATTGAGGGTCCCTAAACAGTATAAAATTTGTATTTATTTGTATTTAGATATAAGCTCTTCATATTTCAGTGATTTACGACTACATCGGAATAAATTATTGGAACTTTTAACTGATCCTAATCATGACAAAGCTTCATTGGAGAAAACATCAAATGATTATTTTTCATTATTAATTGGACTTGTAAAACCATTTGAGGAAAGTGAACCAGAGAACAAGCTTAGAAATGCTGTCAAGTTTAAATGGACCAATACTCTACTGGGAGGAACTCCAATGTAAGTATATCCAAATTATATTTTGTACCAGTATTGTAAGTTCACCATTTTACTCAGTTTGGTTTAGTTTTTATGGGCTTTACTCCACTTTTGATCGAATGTTTTTGTCCAAACACAGCAGTCAATTAATTTACTTCATGTCTTTATCGAAGTTTTTATCTCTACTCAATACTGGTGCAAGAAGAATTCCTATTTCACAGAAACCGTAGACATGTTTCAAAGAGAGGCATATCAAACCAAAAGTCTTCACTTTTCCTCTCTGACCCATCAATATATTCTAATCCAATTATACCACTGTTAATTGTAATTTATGAATAAACATTGTTGCATAACTTATTAGGAATTTATATTATCTGGCTTTAATTTTTTACAATATTCTTGTATATTAAACTTATAAACACACATTTGAATCATGTTTTGTATATCTAAGGTAATATTATTGATATTTCAGTGAAAAACAAGATGCAATGTATGAGATGGCTTCTATGGCTATTAACCTAGCTTTATGGTATACTAAACATTCTGCTAAATTTGCTGCTAAAGATGAGTAAGTAGGACTCAGACAGTCAGACTATATTAGAATTGTCATATAAAGTGAAAGACTGTTATCTGATAGTATGACTGAAGTCTTTATCATGAACAAACATTTACATAAACCTCTTTACATTATAATTTGATTTTGGTTTGTATGAAAGTTGCATGCAATTGTAGAATGCCTACAAGCAATTGTGTAAATTTTACATATGACAATATTTAGGCCATTATTAATGTCCCTCAGTTATATAGCAGATAGTGTCAGGTTCAAACCTAACTGAAAACTGTTAACATGTGTAATATATGCAGTACCAACCAAAAGTTTGGAGACATTTTTACTTTGTAAGCCTTAATGAAGTTGATAACCATATATTTTTAAAATGTTTTTTAGATTTGCTTATTTTTTTTATGGTACTATTTGTTGTTGAGACTACCAAAGTCAGTTCAAATCATGGTATAGAAAAGAATTACATTGAACTTGTTTTGGAGGCTTTAGGATATTAGATGCTGAATCTTATAAATGTGATGAATTCACGAAAATTGTTTTCATATTTTCACAATTATTGAAATTGAAGAATTTGAGTAAATATCCTGTATCTCAAAACTTTTGGTGGGTGCTGTATAGAACAGAGCAGATAGTTTATTTAAGATTTGTACATAGTATTTCAGTTTTCAAATGTTATTATAACAACTCAAAAGCATTTTAGTGTGACAATATTAACCTGAGCTTGAACTACCTTATTTTAATAATTTCACACTTCACTTACATTAAATGGTGAGTCTCCGTATGCATGTATATGGTAATACACATGTTTGTATCAACCTATGTGACTATAAATAAATGGTGTAAATGAGGCATATTATTGTACTTAAAATTTTGGAAGCATTTGTTTATGGGCAAAAACGCAAGTCCGCAATGTTGTGGCACAGTTTTAATGTATTTATTCTTATGAAAACAAAATTAATTGTTTAGTACATGTAATTTGCCGAAAGCTTCTGATTAAGCGCGATTTATAAACGAAGACAAAAATAGACAGTAAATTCTGAGTTAAATATATTCTTGCATAAAGGTCAGGTTAATAATGTCGAACTATACAAATATATTACAGAGTAGATATGGAGGAAGCCAAGGAAGTTCATAAATGTTTAAGAACAGCTGCTGGTATATTTAACTATGTAAAGGTACATACAGTTTATACTATCTATTTTATTAATTCAATCTTTGATGCTCCTCAGATAGAACGGCTCAAGAATTTCTTAGAAAGGTCCATCGTATCAATAAGTTTAAGAAGGTAGAGGGTCTTGACAATGAAAATAAAAAATTAATCTTATCTTCAACATTGAGTTTCACTACCCCCTACCATTGGGCATGTCTACTGGTCACAGTATGATCTTCTATTCTGTAAAAACATTTGGTGAACTAGGTGAATTATTGACTAATTGCTACAAAGTGGCAGCTTTTTACATAAAATGTTGAGAAAAGTTGATATAAAGAATTTTAAATTTATTTACTATTTGAAACTTAAAAAAAACCAAGCTCATTACTTGAATACAAAAAAAATGTTATCATTCATTCAAATGATATCATAACAAATTTTTGAAAATGTTGTTCCTACATGGGTTGTACAGGATGTATCCCAGCAAAAAAAGTTATTATACATATTATTGCTGAAAAGTATACAACACATATTAAATCTTAATGTTTTGTGTATATGTACACATTTTTTTATTTCTACTTCGCACCACTCAGGTGCATCCCATACAAACAAAGTTTTTCTGTTGGAGAAACTGTCAACTTGAGCTCTAAATTAAATCTATTTGTTTTATGTTTCAGAATGAATTGGTACCTAAACTAACAGATAATTCAGAGAATGCTGCTGATACAGACTCTAGAATATTAGATGCTTATATAAACCAATGTACTGCAGAGGCACAAGAAGGTAATGATTTACTTTAGATTATCTCCCTTGCCCTTAGCTTACAACATTGAAAATTGTCTCTCTTGGCTATACTTAAGGTATTGTAGAATTATCTCCCCTGGCCTTATACTATAGGTATTGTAGATTGCCTCCCCTGTGCTAAACTATAGGTATTGTAGATTATCTCCCTTGTCCTTAGCTAACAACTCTGAAAATTGTCTCTCTTGGCTAAACTAAAGGAATTGTAGATTATCTCCCCTGTGCTATACTATAGGTATTGTAGATTATCTCCCCTGTCCTAAACTATAGGTATTGTAGATTATCTCCCTTGTCCTTAGCTAACAACTCTGAAAATTGTCTCCTTTGGCTATACTAAAGGTACTGAGTTTATCTCCCCAGTGCTAAATTAAAGGTATTGTAGATTATCTCTTCTGTCCTAAACTATAGGTATTGTAGATTATCTCCCCTGTGCTATACTTATGGTATTGTAGATTTTCTCCCCTGTGCCATACTAATGGTAGTGTAGATTATCTCCCCTGTGCTATTCTAATGGTATTGTAGATTATCTCCCCTGTGCTACACCAAAGGAATTGTTGATTATCTTCCTGGTGCTAAACTAAAGATGTTGAAGATTATGTGAAGACAGTATAGAGTCCTATGTACTAAATCTAAGTTTTTGATAGTATTATCCTGTTTGTTTTGCCCTATCAAAAAAAAAAAAAAAAAAAAAAAAAAACCACAAAAGTTTTAAATATCATTTTTTAGGTGAAAATGCTTGTCTGGTTATATTCTTACTACTCTTCAAGAAACTTCTTTCGATGCTAATATTTATTTAACACTTCTAGCTCACCTGTGCACAATGTGCTCATTGTGGCAGGCCTATGTGGCATCTGTGTAAAAACATAATTATTTAGAAACTTAATTATAAAATATAGTATTTGTCCTATTTTTTATGTAGAATAATTTATTAATTCAGCAGACTTATTGCACATGGCACACACATGTGACTTCCAGTTTGTTAGAGTCATTAATATTGTCTAAGAGAACTATAAATTATTAATTATGTACCACCCAAGATTGCATGAAATTTTTATAACTACATTAGACCATTGTGGTTTTAATCTGATTTACTGTATCACCTTCCTTGCCTGTTTTAATTGTGTATTAATTTCAGAGGTCAGGTGGATATGAAATGTAAAATTAATTGAATTCATCTCATTTATTACTTTATGTCTGGATTTTTTGTTGTTGCAATTTGCATTCTATTGTTTATTTCTAGTTTTCTAGGTGCCAATTGTTAGAAATTGATCGTTTAGAATTTTAAGGATTGTAATTGAATTATTTCTGAAACAATTTATGTCTGGCACATTAAGCCTTCTTTTCTATCAATGGTATTTTTTTTATTATCTTTGGGTGATAAAGTATAAATTGTGGGGATTTATAGTATAAGTTTTTTCTTGTTTATTTGGATGAGGAAATAATACAATTTCCGTAAACAGATATCCTGTAGAGCGTTGTCTTACAGGATCTCTACTGTCTCCGTAGAAGGTCACGTCGAAATGAACTTTGTGTCGACCAATCAATGCGTAGCTTTCATCTAGACGAAAACACTATTAATCACATTTTGGTTTCGTAATTTCTATTTTTAGACCAAGGTTTGCATGCTAATTTAACAGCGGTATTATTCACAGTCTGCGATTGGGCGGCTCATTTCAAATTGCGTGACGTAGACGATGTAAACAAGTTACGTATCATAACAATTTCGTCATGAATATTATGATGTGAAAAGGTCACCTGAACGTGACCTTCATTTGAAAAAGGCCAGATCTAAATTAGCGAGTAGGCGAGCGGAAAATTTTAGATCGGGTTTTAATCAGATTGGAAATAATATAACATTAGATGCATGTTCATCACACATTGTAATGCTAAAGGTGTAAAGTTATTAAGTTCTGATTCTACAAACTATTTTGGTCTCTCATCCTTATTATACTGTTTTAAAAAAATTCAAGCGCTTAACAATTGTGAATCCCTTTAACATTATGTGTTTCTTTAGTTTTACTCTAGATCCCTGCTTTACAATATTAAAGTATGTATACATAAATTTATGCTGCACTTTTTGCAAGTTTTGTGTAATATTATGGTGTATTACAGTCAGTCAGTTAACTGTGAAGCTCATGAGTTTGGATCATTCCTATGGGAATCTAGCACATTTCCATAACCTCAACTATCCTTTCCCCGGGTATACAATAAAAGCATCTAGAGTTATCATATAATTTTCTAACAGCTGTTGGATCAGGTTAAAATCTTACAATAAATGAGAATGAATTGTTTGTGAATTTTAAGTTATGTCATTGTATTGCAGTACTCCCAGTCTTGTAACTTATTGCAATTCTATTTGCCTAGTAATATCATATTTCATGATAGAAAAACCTTTGCTTGGGCAATTTTAGGGGAGGGGGCATACATTGGATCTGCCGCCCCCTCCCATGGATCCCCCTATGCATTTGCTCGTAAATTTGTTCCTTATATACATTGTAAAGACAATAATGAAGATCGTTATTTTTTCTTCTGTATTTCAGTTACCCTTGCAAGAGCTATTGAATTAAAACACTCAGCAAGTTTGATTGCTGCTTTAGCTAATGAGACTGGACAACTGTTTAGACGAGCAGGTAGGTCTTTATAACTTTGATTTATTATTACCTGTTGTAATATACATTGACAACACAAAGAACGATACTAGATAATGCCATGTATATTGAAAACCTCACCATGATAGGCTAAATTAATGCAAATGATGGGCAAATAAGAGTACTCAATATCTTTTCATTGTATGTTCCACTATAATGTTGCTTTCCTTGGTACAGGGGAAAGTTTTTATCTCATTTCAATCTTAACTGGTCAATACCATGCTTTTACATGTCTGAACTTTTCCCTTTTAAATAGCCATGCCAGGACCTGAAGTTAGATTTTTAACTGGATTTAATTAAGGACAAGATTCACGAAGGGCCAAAATCGCCCCATCTTGAAATTGTATCAAATGTCTTTTTAATAATCCAGGTCACAGGAGAAAATATAAAAAACACAATTTGAACTGAAAATCTGTTTTAATTCCGTTGCCATGGCAACATTTAATATGTATGAAAAATACACAATATGGCAATGATTTCTGTATTAAAATCAATTTATGAACAAATCTTAGCATCTTTTTAAGGTGAAATAATTTTATGTTGTCTAAAATATGAACTTAATAAATAAACAAAGATTTACATGTCAGGTTGCCATGGTAACACTTAATTAATATCAATATCTTTACCATTTCATATTTGTTTCCTTTATTCATGTAGAATTCTATAAATTGATAGTTTTGATGCACTAAATATTTTATATAAATAGTTCTTTATGAATGGGAGTGGTACTAAAATTTACCTATTTTTCGTGTGCCTCCTCTGTAATCAAGAGACATCTTATGGGGCCTGATATAGGCTAACCTGTGAAGGGTTATTGGGGTGGATATAAAAAAAATTCTATGGGAGTCTATAGACTTTTTCTAGGGGGGGAGGGGGGGGGGGGTTGCGAACTTTTTCTAGGGGGTTCCAAACTTTTGAACCACAACCATATCATACACTTTTTGCAGAATAATGCAAAATATTAATGATATGACTACATAACCATTAAATCTGTGTTAAGCACCGAGAAAATTTTCTTCATGCTACTTAACAGTCAAGAAATACACATATTGGCAGGTACATTTTGGAAATTCTAGGGGGGGTCTGGACCCCCCCCCCCTGATCCCCCTCCCCCGCTGGATCTGCCTATGGGTTGAAAAGGACAGCTGATAATAAGCAAAATACTTGTAAACAAGAGTTCAGGGATGTTACTTAGGAGAGCTAGCTACTATAAGAATCTGAAAAAAGTTTATTGACAATTTAGAGTCCAGATAAAGGAACCTTGTATTTGAAAGGTATCACAAAATAGATACAGAGTTAATGGGGAATTGTAATTCTATGTCCAGGCTCACGAACAGAAGGGTTTGAGTTTGAGCCCCTATAATTTTAGCCGCGGAACTATAAAACCTTAGTTTGTGCACTGCATATTCCTTATGACAAGGAAAATTGATTCATTTTATTGATTCAGGCATAAGTATAAATGGGTATTTGTGTATTGAAGTTGTTTGCATAGTGCAAAAAGCTCTTACCCACTATTCATAGCTCTAAATAATATTAATACAATGTAACATCACATTAAATATCAAGTTTCTATAAATATTTAATTAACCTGTGATTAGTTTGTATCATAACATATGAGAGAAGTTACCTAGAAAAATGGTTAATGTTAATTCAAGATAATATATCATTATATCTACAAATGCCTTCGTACACCTGTAACTGTCTGTATATTAAAACCATAGGTTCATTGTACTCTCTTGATAAATCTAAAGTGGTTAAAAATAATTTTGATAAGAACTTAAAGTTTGGGCTACTGTTACTGGCCTACCCGGTGTCTGTGCATGTGTGTGTCTGTCTTTATTAAATTCTTTAAAAAAAAGCTTTCATAAAGCACACAAGGTGAGCTATTGTGACTGGTCTATCTGGTGTTAGGCATGTGTGAGTCTGTCAGTAAGCTGTTTGTTTGTTTGTTTTTGTTGGGTTTAACGCCGTAACAACACATTGTATAGGTCATATAATGGCGGTCAGTCAACCTACTCACTGCTCCTGGAAAGGCTAAAGCTCTGGATTTAGCTGTTTACCAACTACTAAGCGCATACTTTTGTCAGTGAATGACAACTGCCCTACATAATTAAGAATCATTGGTAGGAGGGAGAATGGCCGTAGAAATAATATCATGACCAAGCTCCACAAAAGTATACCCCGACTGGGAATCAAACCCGCGACCCCTCGATAAGTAGACTTGCGTGCTACTGAGCTAGCCGGTCAGTAGGCTGTTCTTCCCTCTGATAGAAGACATTGTAGTCTATGCTCTTCTAAAAACTTGATTTCATCATAACTATTGTAGCAACTTAGTGGACTTTGTTAGTCTGTCTTAATTAATGTCTTAAAAAAAGTTTGTCACAAAGCGCTCAATGTGAGCTATTGCGACTGGTCTATCTGGTGTCTGTGGGTGTGTCTGTAGTCAACTATTTCTTTAAATTTTTTTTGTCATAAACCAAAAAGCCTACAGTTACCAAATTTAATATGTAGGATCACCTGATGGCCCCTAACATTTTCAAATTATGCCTCTGATGTTGCGAGTCCTCTAAGATTTAAATATTATGCTTCTGGTGTTAAAATTGGCCCCATCCTTGGGGTTACACTCCCCTCGCAGCTCAGTGAATACATTACATTCACCCGCTGCCTTAAAACTAGTCGATTTATGATATTGACCTTTAATATGAACCTTTGAACGACCAATGAAAGTTGATCAAATTCCAATTTAGCTGAAAAACTTTATACGAATTTTCATTGGTTGAACGGGTAAACAAAGCCTCATATGGTATGATCATACTAGTGACGAATGCAACCTCGTATGACGTCATATATAGCATGGCTACACTTTGTATTTAAGTTCAATAAGTTGCTCTATGTTTACAGTTAAAAGATCAGAGATGCACGTTCAAAATGATCAATGCTTACTTTCATTTTTGTTAATTTTCCATTATCTAACTAATGCAAAACTGTCCAATATCTTTGCATTTCGACATTTTGAAATTACAGGCGTGAGAATGATTTGCATCTATTTTTAAAAAACACGTGACAGTCATGCGATTTAAATGTTTATGTCTCTGTCTAAAAATAGAAATATCAGTTTGCACGTAGTATTTTAGCAGAGGTAGAAAGTGAATGAGTATGAATCTTTCGAACCGATGCAATGGAGAGCAGGGCTCTACACCGGTATACGATATATATCGAATACCGGTATTGTAGGTTCGATAGATATATCGGATCGAACGTTTCCGTATCGAACAAAATATCGATCAATGACGTTCATACAAACAAAATCCATGGTCTGCAAATCATTTGATATTTTGTATCGCCAAATCATCATTTCCTTGCTTCCAATTCGGTTTGTAATAATTATGTGGACGAACAAAATCATAATTTGGCATTCCTTTAAGCAAATGTCTTACACCGAACACGTCATGTTATGTCCTTTTTCAATCCAAGGGAAGTGCAACTGTTGCGGTTAGAATATCCATTACAATTTATGTACTTTCGTTTTCAATTAGTCCAGGAACCCTTAACTATCAGTATTTTAAATACAGCTCAATTTTGGAGCCAGAAATCTCTTGGATTTGTTCGGGTAGATCCGTAATGTAAAGAGAATGTGATTGATCAGAAACGATATTCTTGTTAATAGCTGAAGTTCTGAAAGAGTATGATTTTCCTTTTGCCGATCTTTGTTTAGTGTCATGTGAATATGAATTACTGTGAATATGAACTAAAACCAAACATCAAGAAAATGATTTGATTTTATGTAAATCTTGCACACAGGTACATAAACGATCGATCTTCGAACGCACTCAGTCAATGTTGATATGTTAATACATAGACTGTTCGTGTCCAAAACTCGTCTGCGACATAACATTTGTCCGAGAATATGCTGCCTCCGAAAAATAAAGTTTCGGGGTATTGTATTGTACTAAAAGATGGACTGACCAAAGTGTACAATATGCTGCAAAATGTTTTAAGCAAAGGAGGCAATACAGCAAACTTGGCAGTGCATGTCATCCTGTCAGCAGACAGATCATGTCTAGAAACATACTCACTCATTCTCATACCCAGAGGCTATCTAAATTCTCTATTAAGATCGAGAAATTAACCTCTGGGTACTAGAATAAGACTCACTAGATGCAATGAAATTTCTTAAAAAATGCAAACGTCCAAGACTTTAACATTTAAAATATTAATGAGACAGCGCATTTAGTAGTATGGTGTTACCACATTCAAAATAAATGAATAAAATATCACTGTTTTTAGTTTTATAAAAATCTATTATTAAAATATCATATGATATATCGAATATCGATCATTTTGTATCGATACGAATATCGTATCGATCATTCTGACCGATATAGAGCCCTAATGGAGAGTACCTTGGGGTCTACAGATTTTAATGAGAAAATCTTCAAAAATCTATGCATTCAAAGGGTTTGATCATGAAACATTTCCTCAGCTGTTCCCCTTTTTACCTCTGTCATATAAAGGTCAGTTGTAGGCTGCTGATTAAAGTTTGTGCTTTGTGCCCGTCAAAAGTGCAGTTAATAGCCCAGTCGAAGGACAGGGAGTTTGTCAACTAAAAACAACATGAAAAAAAATTGTTGAAACGAGCACTATAAAATACCATAAAATTAACCTCAAATATTAATAATAATAATACATGTTGTTATTGATAGCAGCCTTCACGATAATTTTTTTTAGGACTTGCCCCTTCGGGCAGACAACATGGATTTTCAACTTGCCCGAATCCATTTGAACTTGCCCGAAAATAAAGGATCATTTTTTTAAATTTATGCTTTTAATCATCTTTATCTGTGTGAACAATTCATTCTTTAACAATAAAGACTCCATTTCGTGTACGAAATGGACTTTGGTTTGATAATTTGTAGGAATTCGGCAATTAATTCATCTAAGTTAAACATTTTTTTAAATTTTTATCGAGAAAAGTGTAGTTTATTATATTAATGTTCATTCACAGTAAACAAAATCAATATTATCATTGGAGAAAAATCGTAACTGAACAATAAAGACTCCATTTCGTGTACGAAATGGACTTTGTTACAATACTTTGTAGGAATTCGGCAATAACAGGGCTTGCACTAGACTTTCAGACTCAAGGCTCAATGACCCTTATGTCAAAATTTTCAGGGATCAAAATCAATTTTCTGCATGAGATTTTGTTAAACAACATTTACGTTATAGTTTCTGTCACATTTGACAAACAGACCCATGTATAAAATCACATTCAGTATGGCAATGCCTTTGTTTAACTTAAATTTTGTAAAATTCACACAACATAGTGCTTTTGTATCAAATTGTTAACTAAAACTATTTATTTTTCATTTAAATTGATCAGTTCTTCTGGTTTAGCATGTTGCTTGCTGGTATATGTTCATCAACAGAGATAAAAATCATAAAGGGTCATTTAAAAATGTGCTCAAAATGTCCTAAATTTTGACCTTTCTTTGCTTAAATATTTTCTTTAAAAATACAGTCTGCTATGAATATCATACCTTTTGTTAAATTATGCTTTTCATGTAGCAAAACATAATATTTATTGTATTTTTTAGAGTCTAAAACACGATTTTAACTGATACATTATGAAACGAATATTTTAAAATTTTCACATATTCAACCAATGTTTATTCTTGAATCGAAAAATTGAGGGATTTCCCCTTACTTATTGCTAAATTAAAAAAATCTAAAAATATAAATGATAAAACATAATTTAATGACAACGTAATTTGAACGATGTTTCACTTTATTGGCGATAGCGTCGGTCGCGAAAATGTATGACAGTACGAAAAGAAAATAATTCTATGTAAAATAATTTGTTTTTTTTACGATTATTTTGACGTAGAATTTAATGATTATTATTATCATTTAATCAGAATTTATTATTGTTGTCAACTTTAATTGTCTTAAAAAAAAAACATTTGCAAACTGGCTATTACATCTATTTAAACTGCGTCACAACATGCTCATAATTAAATACAATTATCAATTTAACGGCAAGCATACAAAAGCTTATCTACTTTAATCAATGCAATATCACAGTTTGTCACATGTTTGTTAATTGCAACAGTTTGATTACGTTAACAATCTTATCGGGCCGACATGTAGCACTATTGATTTTTTGAGCGGGCGGTCTTTATAGGCGATAAAGTACACAGGGGTGATCGATAAACAAAGGAGTTACTTGTTATCGGCTTTTGAAGTGTGTATACAAACTGCAAGCCCCGCGTAGCGCGCATCGCTGATTGGTCGATTACATCAAATAGGCGGATGTAACATACGCTCCACTTGTTGTCAATCCGAGATCTTGAATCAACTATGACTCTAGAACGCAGAATATACGTGGGTCAAATTGACGCACGAACAATTTTGATTGTGGATCAAATAAGAGTATTTTGTAATTTCCGTGCGTATTTAATTCAACTTGCCCGATCGGGCAGACAGGTTTTAATTTTAACTTGCCCGCCGGCAATTTTACTTGTCCCGGGCTTCGGGCAAGTGGGTTATTTCGAAGACTGTGATAGTTAAATAAAAAATACAGCAAGTTATATTTTATGAGTGAAACACATTGTAAAGAAAGTAAATATTAATATTGTTTTAAAAATGACTTGTACATAGTATGCATTTTATATTTCGTCTCCCATATAATGTTAGACCTAAATAAGAATTTATGACTAGACATATGACCTTGACCTTTGGATATGTGACCTTGTATTATGTATCTATTGTTGATACTAGAAGTGTCAGATTAATTAATTTCTCATCTAAAGGAAATTAAAAAATTGACTTTATAAATCAAATACCTGAATTTTCTTGATGTTATTAGGAGTAGCCTTTAAGCTTGCATGTGACCTATCTATATCTGACTTTATGTCAGTCTTCGAAATAACCCACTTGCCCGAAGCCCGGGACAAGTAAAATTGCCGGCGGGCAAGTTAAAATTAAAACCTGTCTGCCCGATCGGGCAAGTTGAATTAAATACGCACGGAAATTACAAAATACTCTTATTTGATCCACAATCAAAATTGTTCGTGCGTCAATTTGACCCACGTATATTCTGCGTTCTAGAGTCATAGTTGATTCAAGATCTCGGATTGACAACAAGTGGAGCGTATGTTACATCCGCCTATTTGATGTAATCGACCAATCAGCGATGCGCGCTACGCGGGGCTTGCAGTTTGTATACACACTTCAAAAGCCGATAACAAGTAACTCCTTTGTTTATCGATCACCCCTGTGTACTTTATCGCCTATAAAGACCGCCCGCTCAAAAAATCAATAGTGCTACATGTCGGCCCGATAAGATTGTTAACGTAATCAAACTGTTGCAATTAACAAACATGTGACAAACTGTGATATTGCATTGATTAAAGTAGATAAGCTTTTGTATGCTTGCCGTTAAATTGATAATTGTATTTAATTATGAGCATGTTGTGACGCAGTTTAAATAGATGTAATAGCCAGTTTGCAAATGTTTTTTTTTTAAGACAATTAAAGTTGACAACAATAATAAATTCTGATTAAATGATAATAATAATCATTAAATTCTACGTCAAAATAATCGTAAAAAAACAAATTATTTTACATAGAATTATTTTCTTTTCGTACTGTCATACATTTTCGCGACCGACGCTATCGCCAATAAAGTGAAACATCGTTCAAATTACGTTGTCATTAAATTATGTTTTATCATTTATATTTTTAGATTTTTTTAATTTAGCAATAAGTAAGGGGAAATCCCTCAATTTTTCGATTCAAGAATAAACATTGGTTGAATATGTGAAAATTTTAAAATATTCGTTTCATAATGTATCAGTTAAAATCGTGTTTTAGACTCTAAAAAATACAATAAATATTATGTTTTGCTACATGAAAAGCATAATTTAACAAAAGGTATGATATTCATAGCAGACTGTATTTTTAAAGAAAATATTTAAGCAAAGAAAGGTCAAAATTTAGGACATTTTGAGCACATTTTTAAATGACCCTTTATGATTTTTATCTCTGTTGATGAACATATACCAGCAAGCAACATGCTAAACCAGAAGAACTGATCAATTTAAATGAAAAATAAATAGTTTTAGTTAACAATTTGATACAAAAGCACTATGTTGTGTGAATTTTACAAAATTTAAGTTAAACAAAGGCATTGCCATACTGAATGTGATTTTATACATGGGTCTGTTTGTCAAATGTGACAGAAACTATAACGTAAATGTTGTTTAACAAAATCTCATGCAGAAAATTGATTTTGATCCCTGAAAATTTTGACATAAGGGTCATTGAGCCTTGAGTCTGAAAGTCTAGTGCAAGCCCTGTTATTGCCGAATTCCTACAAAGTATTGTAACAAAGTCCATTTCGTACACGAAATGGAGTCTTTATTGTTCAGTTACGATTTTTCTCCAATGATAATATTGATTTTGTTTACTGTGAATGAACATTAATATAATAAACTACACTTTTCTCGATAAAAATTTAAAAAAATGTTTAACTTAGATGAATTAATTGCCGAATTCCTACAAATTATCAAACCAAAGTCCATTTCGTACACGAAATGGAGTCTTTATTGTTAAAGAATGAATTGTTCACACAGATAAAGATGATTAAAAGCATAAATTTAAAAAAATGATCCTTTATTTTCGGGCAAGTTCAAATGGATTCGGGCAAGTTGAAAATCCATGTTGTCTGCCCGAAGGGGCAAGTCCTAAAAAAAATTATCGTGAAGGCTGTATGTAACATATAGTGCTTAACAAAAGTTTGAACACTTTTTACTTTTGTATGCCTATTAAATACGATAGCTTTTAACAGGGATCATCCTTGAGGGTGATTTGGTCGAAGATGTTGCCTTCACGTCGCTGACTTCGCCTTGTTAAATACTTGATAATTTTTTATTTTGAAATGCTTTTACTGTTGACAATTTTTTTGTTATGGTTGTATTTGTAGTTGGGATGGCACAATTTGATATAGTACTATTTATAGTTGTGACTACAAAAGTTACTTGAAAACTATGCTATGGAAAAGAATTACTTTCAGTTAAATTATAGTTTTTAAGGCTTTTAGATGTCAGTTGCTGAATTTTATTAATGTGAAAGTTATTTTCACTTAATTACCAATCATACTAAATATATGTATAAAAAATAATGATTTTTCTACAACAATCATTGAAATTTATGAATTTCAGTAAAAAAATAATTTCTCAAACTTTTGGCAAGCACTGTATACATACTACGTTGTATTATTATTATTATGATATCTTAATTAATAACATATTACCTTCCAGATGATGCCTTGGCAAGCTTAGATGCTAAATTGGTTGGAAAATGGAGAAAGTATTTCCAATTGAAGTCAGATTTCTACATAGCTCATGTAATATTTATCTCATTTCTTAATTTCCTTATTTTAGCTTGACATTTTTAAAGAAAATTTTAGCTTATGCTATTGCTTATTTGTGGTAGGTTATTATTGTAATGAAATTTTTTAATAGGTCTTATATTATTACTCAAATAAATTTATTTTAGCTGGATCATTAACAAGTTTTTACAATTAATCTTACTGATTAATCACTCTTAAGCTGGCTTCCTGGTACTCTAGTACTAAGTAATAAGAATGAAGTTTCTTGCAAAATGAAACAACAAGTTGGCCCTTGGATAAGATTCCAACTAATGCAGATTTGGCTTTCCATTGTCTGTTCTGTTCGTCTTAACCCTTTGGTAGTTCTCTCAGTGGTATACTTATTTATGTGAACATAACCAATTATACTTTGTAAGACCATAGCATGAACACAACAAAATTATTTTACTTAATTGCTGAATAAGACATGCTGTACAGATTAAATATCATGTTTTTTTATCACATGTTTTTATTTTTAAGATAATTTTGTGTGTACTGGACAAAGCTTATAATTTCACAGGATTCAAAATTCTGAATAGTGTTGGTTAGTTATGTTACCTGATGGCAAACACATAAAATGCCAGTTCCATATTTGAATTATTTTAGGAGGGGTATAATACTGCACTTGTACTCCCTTGCCTTCAAGTTAGCTTATATGGACATGTGGTAGAGTGTCCACTTGCAACTCTTGTTCAAAGCTTGTGGGTTTGATCCCTGCTGAAACCATGGATTTTTATAAGGTTACTTTATTATTACCCATAATTCTGTGTGTTCTATTTACAGGCTCACTGTTATAATGCTGAAGGTTTACTTGCCCAAGATAAATGTGGTGAGGCTATACGAGGCCTTCAAGAAGGAATAGCAAGTAAGTTTGAATTATCAGGTCATCTGTACAATTAATTTGAATTGTTTGAAAATAATGTCTTAAAAATAATATTTATCATATTATATAGTTATTACACTATTTTATGGAAGAAGAATTTACTTTTCTAAGGGGGAAGGGGTCCAATCTTTGGCTCTTGTCTTAGCATAATTATTATTATTACAACTTTATGTAATGAAGCTATACATTGAGATAAATCTGATCTTCATTGTGAGACTCAGCTGTGTGTAACTTTATTTACATTATGAAACATTGCAAAATGATACCAAGTATGAAAATATCATTCTCAATCCAATTGCCTATGTCTTTTGGATGTATTTGTAAATTTCAGCTCGAGTCTTAACTTACCCTCACCTTAACCCAATTCAGCCCCTTCATTGTGATAAAATGTGTGTAATAGATAGTGCTGCAACGATTCACCGGAAAGTCGATTCGATGCGATTCGATACTTTTTTTTTCGATTCGATTCTTTTATAAATACAATTTACTACAAATATGCATCTATACACATATTTAAGCTTAAAACTAAATAATATTATCTAAATAAAAGTGTTACTAAAATTGGATAACATGAAACTCGAAAATCCGATATTTTTTTATATTTGCTTTATTCAAGTACGAAATGGATTGGGTACGAATGTAAAGGTCGCAAAAATGTATTATTAATGTAATATCCACTTAAAAGTAAAGACAGCATGGATCATAAATTGTAGAAAGATGCAGTTCTTGGTTTACTATTGTACATATTAGTTAAACATACACTATGCATGCAAAACTATTTAAATTTGAATAAACTAACAACAAAACTTGGCTGGCTCATGTGGAGCCTAAAATCTTCCAGTTTGACAGAACAGGTAAAATTCAATCACACGGACCCAATTGGCAGAGGATCGGGGCATATACTGTAGAATGTATACTTGGAACAGAGTTTCCAATCATGCTACATAAAATTGTAATAGAAATTTAACAGAAATGTAACAAAGTGAAACCCAGCTTCACTGTCAACATTTACTTTGACTTTTAGGCGCGCCTTTGCTTTTATCATTATAACTTATGTAGACACTTTTAAAAGTCAGTATCGAATCGAAACTCGCGGGTCCCGAATCGAAATCGAATCGGCACCCTTGCAATCGAGTTTCGATGTATCGAATCAAATCGTTGCAGCCCTAGTAATAGAGATAATATTTCCCCATTTTACATAAAGTCAGGTCCCTGACCCCTTCTCCAAACACTGAAAAAAGCCCTTCAATAGGTTAGAGCAAAACTAGTCCATGTACAAGTATTTAAAGAAGAATTAAGCCTAGATTTGTGCTGAACCTGCAATATACAAAACTAGTCTTACTACATGTAATTGAAGAAGGATTATTCTTGTGAAAACAAAATTAATTATTTAGTATGTTTGGCTCAGTGAGTAAGAGTGTATATATTACTCTATTTTTTGTACAGAAAATAAAATATATTCATCCATCCCTATTTTTGACAATTAGTCTATTCTTTTGTTAAATCGATGCACAAAGTTAAAACATTCATGTATAGTGTAATTCTATTATTATTGTATATTTTAAGGTTATGATAAATCAGCAGTAACATGTAAGGATTATGCTGCTACTAAAGGTCCTGGTACACAAGCTAAACCATTAAATCATATATTCTTTAGAAGATTAGGACCTGTCATGAAGAGAACATTAGATAAATGTGAAAGAGAAAATGGATTGATGTAAGAAACTTTAAATATTTTTGTTAAATTTTTGGGGATTTTCTATCAGGGTTGCCTGCTTCTTCAGTCAAGTTCAACTATCAGGACAATCACTATAGTTCTGAATAGTTGACTGGTCTTGATATACAGACCTTTTTTCTCAAATTAAGTATTTTAGACTAAAAATTGCTTAAAAATCTCATTAATTTGGTATGTCTAAGGTGGTCTCTTTAGAGAACTTTACTATGTTGACTGTAAATATTTGTATAAGTGTGTTATTTGTTTAAATGAATTTAGTTTAGTTTATAGTTCTGTATGTATTTAGCTCAAGTTATAGCTACTTACTTAATATTTTTTGAGGCTGCTTTATAGTCCATCAGTGCTAAGCAAATTTGATAAAGTATCCTGATCATAAAAACATTTGTGTGAATTTTGAACTAACCAAAAACTATCTAAACATTACCAGTTCTTTATGTTTAATCAAATAAAGTAGCAAGATATTTTGGTATAAAATATGTATATTTGTTATACACACAACTGTATGTGGATCTCTTGAAAGTCTGTTTACCAACTCTCTGTGAGAGGCACAGCTTATGAGTGTTAAATGAACAAGTGTTCACTTACCAGGTAGGGAAGGAAGTAGAGGGGGAGAGATGAATCTACAAAGAAAGGTTGGAAACAGGGCATGACATGAGAAGAGACAAAGTAGATGAGAGAGAAAAAAAGTAACCTGATGAAAAGCCATGGAAGGGATTGGGATTGAACCCACTGCCTTTTGAGTTGTAAATGCACAATCAACCATGTTGCCACAAAAGCAAGTTTTAAGGCATGGGTTATGAGTGCTGTATTATAAAACTGCTACATATCATTGTTTAACTTCTTTATCAGATACCATCAGAAAGTAGCCTATGATCCACCTGTACTTGAACTAAAAGCAACATATGGTTTAGTGAGTCCTGAAGATTATAAACCACCAGAGTTAAGTCCCCTGTGGTCAGTGGAAGTTTATAAAAAAATGGATGCTAAAATGGTACCCAAACCTGGACCTCAGGTAAACTTAACTTTGATTTACCTTGTTTTGACTCAGTTTAACAAGTCTAAAGCTATAATTTGTAGATAAACAGACGTAGATAGAGAAAAGGAAAAGAAAGATATTTTTAATAAGTCGCATAGTTTATTTGTGGCCAAAGTGTTCGGATAATATCACATTAATTTCAAATGTATTAGATTAAATATGATTTCAAATTAAACTGACCACAGTATATATTTTTTTTTAATTTGGCTCTATAATTTAATTCGCATGGTTTAGTATGAGTTAAAAAATCTCCTTATTGAAAAGTTACTTACTGAATTCGTTGGAATCACACCTATAATAAATAAGAAAGCCGTAAATTCACTCTTTCGGAGATGGATTCACAGCCTCATAATGCATATCATAATATTAGATTTAATAATACTATTTGTATTAGATATGGAGTTTTAAACTCAAACCAAATGTATTTTATCTACGATATTATTATTGTTTTGTCACAGTTGCCAGGAGATAAAGAAAAAGAAGAAAAACCTAAAGATCTTCCACCTGTGAAGGAGAAAGAGTTTCCAATGTCTGATAAAGATCCTAAAAACAACAGTGGTTGTGTTGTATCATGAACAATAATAAAACTACAATATATTTATTATATAAATATATCAAACAGTTCTGACCAAATGATATACAGTAAATTTTTACTACTAGGACCATCAAATTTGATTAACAATAACAACACCATTATATTTATTATATAGATACATCAATCTGATTAAAACCCAATCTAAAATTTTCCGCTCGGCTTCTCCCTAATTTAGATCTGGATTTTTCAAACGAGGGTCACGTTCAGGTGACCTTTTCTCATCATAATATTAATGACGAAATTGTTATGATATTAAACTTGTTTACATTGTTTACATCAGGCAATTTGAAATGAGCCGTCCAGTTGCAGACGGTGAATAATACCGCTGTTAAATTAGCTTGCAAACCATTGTCTATAAATAGAAATTACGAAATCAAAATGTTATTAATAGTGTTTTGTCTAGATGAAAGGTACACATTGATTAGTCGACAAAGAGGTCATCTCGACGTGACCCTCCATTGAGATAGTAGAGATCCTGTACGACTATGCTCTACAGGATATCTGTTTACGGAGATTGATAGATACATGTATATCGAACAGTTCTGACCAAATAGATATAGTATTGTTCTACTACTAGGACCATCAAATTTGAACAACAATAACAACGACATTATATTTATTATATAAATATAAAAACCAATACTGATCAAATCATATACAGTTTAGTTTTTTTTATTTGGACCATTAAAATTGATGATCTGAACTGCAGAATGGTCTTTATATAGGAAGTGACAATATTGAAAGTACAGTGAAGTTCCACTTTTAGGATCATCTAAATTGATTAATAGCGAAATGGTATTGATGTGTAAAACTGTTTTCTCAAATTAAGCATTTTCAGAATGAACAATATTAAAATATCACATGATTTTGCTATAACCCATTCTCGTACCCCGAGGTTATCAAGATTCTAGGTCTAGTATCAACATCTTACTAGGCTCTGGCAACGAGAATGACTATAACCAATATAGTGGATGTATATTTAGTACAAAACTTTATTAAAATTATTAGCTAAAAAAAGCCTTCATCAGTAATTATGGAATGATAATTCAGAAGTTCACATTATGCCCTATTCCAAACACCGGAAATAACTAAATGCTATAGTGTAAAGATACATGTATTGTGTTATAGTGGATGTTTACTGTAATCTGGTTATCTTATGTGACAACAATAATCTCCTGGTTTCAGCCAGTCAGTGTATATACAAATATACAAGAAATTACAAAATAATTACATGTAAGTCTGTAATTATTATAAAATTATAGAATTTATTACTTCTTATACAATCATTCTTTTTGAATCATCTATTTATTCCATCCTGTTGAATGAAAGTTTAAACTTTCAGTCAAATAAAAAAACACCAAAACATTAATGGCATTTTACTCTAAAATTTTCTCAAGTAGCTACATACAGCATTCATTTGTATGCATTAATATTTGCATTACTTACATGACACATGATCAATATAAATTAACTTGGCTTGTCCACTCACTAACATTTACGCAATAATTATTCAATCTAATGTTTATTTCACCTAAATACAGTCAGTGACAGAAAATAGCTGTAAAAGTTTTAATTTTATAAGTGACACTGCTAGTCTTTTATATCCACTTACTTCACATTTACTCAGAAATTAAAATTAATGCAATATACCAGCAGACTTAAGTCAGAGTAAAATTAATGTATAGATAATCCTTTATTTAAAGATTACATTTTAAATAGGATTTGATCACAAGAACATTTATAGATATTGTACCCATTGTGGATCCAATGGGAGTGAATCAGAATATTTCCTGAAAAAATAGATTTTATTTGAAGTCTGATTATAGACCACACCTGTCTGAGGAGGTATAAAGAGATTTTTTTCTATTATTACAATCTCTATTGATAAAATTTGGTTTTCAGATCTTCCCATAGATAACCATGTACTTTAGTATGTAATCTTTAGTAAGATTGCTGTTGTGTATTTAATAATCACATGGGTGAAACATTTCAAAACTTAAAAATATTTCTTTTCTGAGGTAAAATCTGATGAAATTATAAAATTCAAGAATCTCAGGATTTTTGAAAATTTTGATCTTTTCACTTATGTAATCAGTGATCTGTTAATAAGAAAGTACCGCTAGACTGCTTTAAATATACCAGATATTGTTTGTGTTGTTATACTGAGAATGTTATTTATTAATATATTAATTAAATTTGTATCATCCTTATTGTTACTTTTTTGTCACAAGTTGAAATATTTTCTGTTGAATGCAACACTGTTCTAACTCAGTTTTTTAAAGTTTGAGAAGTCTAAAAACTGTACAGTGTTGCATTAAAATGAAACTTTTTTAATTAAAATTTGCAAAGATGTTATTTAAAAAAAAATGAGTTAGATCAGTGTTGCATTAAGCCCACAATGTGTGTATATATCTGGTATGGAAGAATTGCACTCATTGAGCTTCATGTACAATGAACATTGTATATGCGAAATATCACTTGCTGTTTCACGTTAATATATGAATGCAATTATGTAGACAGCAGAAAATTCACTTATTATTCAAGTTTTGAATCATGTTTAGCCTCATTCTGGATTCAGCCTCATTCTGGATTCAGCCTCATTCTGGGATTCAGCCTCATTCTGGATTCAGTCTCATTCTGGATTCAGCCTCATTCTGGATTCAGCCTCATTCTGAAATATATTAGCCATTTTGAAAGTTGCATTGTGGGTGGAGACTAAAACTCTTGCTAATATTCCAATCTGCTGGTACTTGACCTGTTAATGAAATTTTTTTAAAGCTGAAAAGTGGTGTCCTTTTCTTATTCAATACTATTTGATGTTTAACTGACAATTAAGTGTAAAAAATAGAATTAAAAAAACTCACAAGTATCAAATGTCAATTGAAATGAAATATTACATTGAAATATTATTACATTCAGTAAAGAGTTGGATTCAGTTAGAGTTTTAGAAAAGTTGATGTTTAAGTTGAAATCTATGAACAAGTAGCTTTAAATCAAGTTTGAATTACTAAAATTTTATGCAATTACTAATGTATGAAAGAATTCATGATATTTCCTTTTAAGGTGTATAATTACAGACTTATGATAGACAATTATAGAAACTTGTCGTCAATATGCCAGGTGAACATTTTCAGCTTGATTACATTTTATTGAGGAGTCTGTTGTTTATAGACATTTCTATGTTTTCATGTATTCATAGCCTGGGATGCTGTCATCCGATCTGTGTTTTGTGTAAACTGATAATTGTTATGTCACAACACATGGTACTCATTATAACATTGTGGTTTTATTGCAATGGAAGAAAACCATCTTTGTATTCACGCAAGAGACACCTGTGAATATGTTTGGTTGTTTTCTTGGCATTGGATATTCCATGGACATAGTGTCAAATAGTTGGCATACAATATTTATCATAGGACATTCCTCAAGTTATTTTTCCTAAAGCTCCAATATCAAAAGTCTTTTAGACTGCAAAGAAAATTAACATTAGTCTATTTCAAACACCTCTAGTGAACAAGATTTTTTTAATTAAATGCAAATATTGCTTAAATATGTTTATGTTGTTTATTGCATTTCAAAGTGAAAGTAGATCGAAACTGAAAGTAGAATTCTATTGGAACTCTCATTCTTAATGTATATGAAGTTTGTAATCATTATAATTACATTGCATAAGCTGAGTTTATTGCTAAATTTTATTCAATTGTCAGTGGAGCATTCATTTACTAATTTTATTGTTCTTGAGTATATAAGTACTGTAGTTAATATTCAAATTGGCAAGGTTAATGTATGCGTCACTGACTGTTTAATAAAGTTTAACAATAATATTTGGACTGACTATACATGAATATTCTATAGTGCAATTTGATGTTCTATACTTAACACTCATGTATTTGTATTTTGTTAAAACAATGACACATTAGTGACCCATGCCTGCTGTGCATATACATTTGTATGTGGTACTTCACATGATAGTGAAACTGTGGCATTTATTAGCTTAAGTTGTACATGGAAGATAATGATCACTTTTCAGCAATAATATTTTAAACAAATTTGCTCAGATGCAACTGGTACAAACAAAGTTGAGTTGGTAAAAAACATGAATTCAAGTTCTAAGTGAACTATTATTCAAGAATATGTCATTCCATTTATATCTCTGCCATTAGTGATGAACAATTTTAATATATGATTGGATATTTTATAGTTATTCTATATACATTATATTAGATATGTACAGGGTGTATGTCTGAATTATTTGTTACATTCGGTTAACATTTGGGCCTGAGATTGTACTCTATGCTTAAAGCTCTGTATTATTCTATAGGATTAAAAGGAGATATTTTTTCGTAACAGTTTGATAGTAAATTGAACTCGGTTTCAAAATTAATAAGATTTTCAAATAAATCCATTTCATAACAAATTAAGATAATAGAATTAATTCAAACCTTTAGCATATTTTATAGTATTTTGTTATTACAATTTATCAGGTGAACGTTTAATAACAATTTATTTAGGAACAAATAATTGAGAAACAAATTGAGTTTGGTTGGAGACACAGATAAGGCTCTGGTTTGGCAATGGAATCCACACTCAAATTTTATAATCTTGGGCCGTGATGGTATTTTGTTTTCATTTTTACCAGCATACTGCAGGACATATAGAACCTAGTTGGTTGTTGATAGATGAACAGAGATACTATGTAGTTCGAATAAATTGACTTGCACCAACAGGAGTGTAGAATTCCTATAACTGACTTGTCTGACTAGTACTTTTATGTCTGCGGACATGTAAATATTTCCATCCCTCTTGTCCATGGACAAGTATAAGTAATAAGTTTTAGCTATAAGTATACTAATATTGCAATAGTGGATAAAGTGGATGTCTCAATGTTTCAATATTATTCAACTGTTAATTATTTCATTACCAATCATTATTATTTCTTATGATATGTACTTTATAGCATAGTTCTCAATATTTCTGTTTGAATATTGAGCTTTTGAACAAGTGGATTTCTATCCCAAACAAGTTGATTTTTAGATTTTACCTGTCCATGGTCAAGTGTGAAACTGTTGAAGTTCTCATCTCTGACCCTGTGTATGGTATTTCCTCATATGTGTTAGTGATTATTTTGTTATTTTTATATTTCTATGAAAAATTATTCCAATCCTCATCTGTGGTAGTTAAAATGAAATTTATTTCTCTTTTACTGTGGGTTTTATTTCTAACTATTCAGAATGACTCTTTTTTGTGCTATTTAATATATTCAAATATTTTAGAAATGTCAAAGGGAGTTGTGTATCTCCCTTGATTATCCCTTTCATAACCTTAATTGTCAAAACACTTTTTTAGTTTACTTGATAGCTTCAAATATGTTATATAAATGAGATACTCTGAGCAAGATTTGACTAAAACTAATCATTCGTTGACTTGTCAATGGTCATTAGCTGCTAAGTAAACAGATCATTAGTTGACTTGTCAATGGTCATTAGCTGCTAAGTAAGCAGATCATTAGTTAACAAGTCAACTTATATGTTTTGAAGTTGGTACATGTATTGTTTGTTTTTTCAACTGTCAGTGACACAAACATTAAAACTCGCTGATTTAAGTACTCCATATTTGTTTGATTATCTGGTACCTAGATAAGGACATGCCTTTTAATTGATAGTCAGTATAGAAGTGCTGTAATGTACTGTATGGATTTTATCAAACAAATAGCAAGTATTTAAATCAGTGGGGCTAATGTATGCACTACTGATAGTTGTATAAAATTTTCCTATTGAAGATATTATTTAATTTCTTTGTTATATTTTTAAATTGTTTTGTATAGTATTTTTCATATCACTTTCTTTTTTGTTATATGTGTAATATTGTTTTGTATAGCCTGTATGATGCAATTAAATAAAATAATTTAAGATTTGCAGCATTCAGTGTTTTATCTAATATTCTAACATAGTTAGTAGGAGCAGTGGTCTAGCGGTATGTTTCATCCCTACAAGGAACATGAGCTAGAAATTTACCTTTAGTTGCTCCACTCAGTCCCGGTGTAATTGGCTACTGTGAAGGATCAACAGCCTGATGGTGATTTTAAAGATCAGGGGTTATCAATAAAATAGAAAAGTCAACTGAGCATGAACATGAAAGCCGACTTAAAACGGCACTTTAACTTTTTAACCTAACTAACTAACATAGATATGTGCATTTCCACTCTGTGTTTTTGAACACATGTAGCACTGTTTTGATTTTCCCTATTTTTATTGCACTAAAAAGTCAATTTTTTGCCTGCATTAGAATAAAAATTTCATCATTTTTTTCTAAATTTTGTTGTCGAATAAAACATTGGCATTAGTTAAGAATGTGAATTTTGAATGACTTGTGTAAATGAATGTGTTACTTAATTTGGCTCTTCCAATCTGGCCAATGTATAATTTTACAATGAAGTATAAACAACTGTATGCTATTATAAGTAAAATTGCCTCAACACACTGCTCCTGTATTAAGAAGGCTATAAATTTCGTTAAATCAGCAAAGAGTATAGAAGATTCATTTAAACATTTCTAGATAATCTTCTTGAAGCCGGTCAGAACAAATTGAAAAGCTCTCTTTTGCATTATTTTTTAGTTACTGCCCCTAGCAATTTTCATATTTAATTTTGTTTTGGAGCATAACTCTAAAGGCATTGTTCTATTTTTCTTGTCTGATGTATAACCTCTTTAGATCTCCCATTCTTAAAAAAAAGGTAAATAACGGGTATGCTATTGTCAGGCGACACATCTGACTCGCAGAGAAGTACATGTGTACTTACAAAACGTTCGTTTTTGTGGTGATATAATGAAAAACTAGCTTTCTATTACATCGTTTTTTGTTTGAATTAACCTGACCGATTTCTGTCTTTCTACTTAAATTCTCTTTTTTTTAATTTGTCAAGCGCACCGTGATATAATTGGCAATTAATAACGATATCATGTATCATGTTGTATAAGGTTTGCAAATATTATAAAATAATTTAATAAGTTAGTATAACCAGCTGAGTGTAGAAATATTGCAACATATAAAAATTATATGATTTGATTGTACATGGTATATCAGGTGTTTAAAATGGCGTAGTATACCCGGGTCGATAGCGCAGTTAGTAGCGCGCCGGGATTTGGGATCTCGTGTCCCGAAGGGGGTACGGGTTCGAATCCCACCCGGGGAGGATATACCCTTCCTCGAAAATTTGACAATAATGTAGGTGAGTACTGGTTATAGACAATTGTCCAGGAAAGCTAGGTTAGGTACGCTAGATGCCTTTAATGACCTAAATTGTGTTGACACTGCGTAAAACCCAGTAAAAAATAGATAAAAAATAAAATGGCGTGGTGAAAAATAAGGTTTTGCAGTTCATTGAGTATTCAGAAAGATACATTT
Organism: Mactra quadrangularis; assembly: GCA_025267735.1. Lineage (NCBI taxonomy): Eukaryota > Metazoa > Mollusca > Bivalvia > Venerida > Mactridae > Mactra > Mactra quadrangularis. The sequence continues at coordinate 10,943,026 of CM046301.1, read as the reverse complement.
GCATCGGCGTCTTACCAAGGACTTTACAAAACAAGTATTTTCAACCACATACTTTCACAGGTAACAAAACATTGTCTTCCAAAAGTCCTTGGACACAATCCTGATTTAAGGATAAACTGTTTCACATTTAAGCAATCAAAACTTGAACATAAAATCACCTGAGAACATTCCAATATTAGCGTCACTAGTTTTGGCTTGGAAAAGTGGCCATGCGCATGTTCACCCTGATCATGTGATAAACATTATATGATTGTCAAATGGCTAAGGGAGGGTGTGGCAGCAGCAATTATATGTATGGAAGATAACTCCTTTCTTAATTAAAATTTAAAAGGATAAAAATGAATAAATGGTAGATTTTCAATGCGACTATAGTAGTTTGTCCATACATACGATTGAACTCATACCTGCGCACAGTATTTGACCATTATAACGATTTAAGCCTTGTATACAAAAAGTAGTGTGTCCTTACCAACGATTAAAGCCCCGCCAATAAAAAGGAGTTTGTCTATACTTACGATTGAAGTCATGCCCGAACACTTTTGTTTTCCATACTTACGATAAGAGCCATGCCTACAAATAGAAGCTTTTCCTTACTTTAGATTGAAGCCCCTCCTTCAAATAGCAGTTTGTCCTTACTTAAGATTGGCCATGTCACCAAATAGTAGTTTGTCTATACATACGATTGAAGCCAAGCATACACATTGAAGTCTGTCCATATTTCTTATTGTTACCACGCATACACAAACCAGTATAAGAGTATAATACAAATATTGTCAAATAATAAGAAACAAATGTAGCAACCATTAACAATTTATTGATGTATCCAATACAGAATTTGACAGAGCTCTATTATACTTAGGTCTTATTTCTCAAATACAATTGGTAATGTAAAATATAATCTTATATACGCTACTGCAATGCTCTTAATTCTGACTTGAGTCTCAACGTCAATGCGGTTCCGCTTTAGACAGTGCCAAACGTTGTTTTGCATTGTCGCTATGTCACTAGTTAGTACTTTCGTAGGTTGTCCTGTAAGCACGACATCGACATTCAAATACATTTAGTCATGGTGGGGATTTCCTAATGACATGTAAATATTTTCAAATTGTCCGTTTCCCGAGAAAAAAGGCTTCGTTGACAAGGGCTAGGACTAGATGATGAAGACTAATCAAGATTTGTAATGTATTTCATGTTAAAGTTAATATAACTAGGTTCGTTTTCAATCCCTTTTTATTGAATCAGGGTGAAAAATGTCACAAAATTCGTCCGTTTTTCGATCAAGTTCATGATTAATAAGTTCCCTTGATACGTAAAGTATTTTGCGACGTAAACGTAAATATTAAAGTCTTTCAAAAACACTTAAAATTACAATGATGTAACAGTGTGCGTTAAAGTGACATTAAATGTTCGATGGAACAAAAATATTTAAAATAATTGCAATGTGTTTGTAATATAATTCAATTATATCATTACTAACTTGCAATAATATACTTTGAGCTCAGGAAAACAGTTAAACCGGTGTTAAAATTACATAGTTATTGTCTTAGACACATTTTAATACGGTAAAAGGTTCGTGTTTTCTGAGCCAATGTAACACTTAAGCCCAGGAGTTTGACCTTTTGTATTATAGCATTAAAGCCATCCTTTCTTAGAAGTGAAGTTTTTTCCAGTAGTTTGAAACAGAATGTCACAAAGCAAACCTTCGCTGAAAACGGCGTCGATAATTAAAAAAAATATTCAACAGAAAATAAGTTATGTTTAAAATAATCAGAAAAGAAAACCAGTCTCATTTGCTATGATCCTTTTATGGTATTGTGTGATGATTTTTATTAACAATTAACAAGGTTAATCTTTGCTCGATAGGTAATTTCTTTAATCCATATTTTCCCTTTTAAAATCCGAATATAACTATTAATATTTCAAGAATCAATTTTCTCGGGGACAAACTTGAAACCCCATCATACGGCACCAGTCACGTGCAGGAGGTGATAAGGCGGACTGCCGTTTCCGGAATGTTAACGTTTCCGGTATGGCACCTTCAAAATGGCCGCCTAAATCTGAACTTTTGTCTTCTCGATTTCTTATCCAATATGGAGCACTATCTTGATACGGGCTTGGTATAACAGTTGGTGGTTCTTCATTTGAATATAAATAGTCTACATCCGTGGGTATATCCGATAAAGAGTCATCGTTCCAACTATAGTAATCTATTTCTGTTGAAAATGGACCAGAGGATCTTGTTCGTAAGTATGGCCAAAGTCTTTTTAAATAACCAAGCTGTTTTGGAGATATCGTTTTCAGCGCTGAAATGGACAACATGATTATGATAATTCAAATGTATTGAAGGAATTCGCAACATCCGGTTCAGATACTTGTTCTTTTCTTTCCTTGTAAATTTTTGAGCTTTGTAAATCGTAAAAAATATTGTAATTAGTGTGCGTTACATTCTCATGCATTCTCGTTCCCAGAGTCTAGTAGGATTCTCAATACTAGCTAGTATTGAGAATCCTACTAGATTCTGGGAACGAGAATGATTGTCATTAAGCTAAGCATCATTTTTGCACGTACGTTCTGTAGCGCGATTACTGATAAGTCACGTGACCACCATAAAGTTCTGAATATGCCCAGATTGTTACTATTTAAGGTAACAAGTATATTAAAGACTGCGCATCCTCCAATGTAGACGATATTTATTGAAATAGGAAGACAACATGTCCAAGGACTTGACTTCTAGTTCGTTATCGCTCTACTACTGTCTTGCAAGTTTGAATTTGTAGGGCTTAATTGATAAAATTTTCAATCATTACTGATTAATTAATGGCCCCGTTCTTTGGTTCTCTACACTCATGATTAGCTTTGGGCGATGATATCAGGCTCGTTAGGCAATCTTGGCCAATGGTATCAGATTAGCTTTTAAACTGAAAAACACGACTGTAGCCAATCCCTTAATTATTCTCAGTATATAAAACAGAGTACGTGTGTATAGATTGTTCCTTAATTAAAAAGAGGAGAACAGGTGCCCGCCATTTTCTGCGGTCTAGTGTTTTTTTTACTGCTGAGGGCGATTCAGATCTTATCGAGTCACCATATGCGGGTCCAGGATTTCCAGTTACGGGGGCGGTAAAATCAAGTTACGGGGGGGGGGGCGGAAAATGAACAAGCAGACTGGGGGTCTAGGGGCCGTATTCAATGACCCACTATGAGTCCTGGACAAAGCATTGACTATGGGTTCAGAGTTGCTGCGACCCCTAAAGCTCATTTCTGAGAGATTCAGACACATTTACAGAACCTAAAATATCCTTTCCCAGGGTATACGATTAAAGTATCTAGATATTTATCATATAATTTTTACAGCCGTTGGATAATGTTAAAATCTTACAAATGCTTAGAAAGAATTGTCCTTGAATTATTGTATGTTATGGCATTGTAATAGTGTAGTTCCAGTAGTTTTTGGAATTGGTTACAGTCGTGTTATTCCGTTAAAAAGCTAGTCTGATACTATTGGCCAAGATGGCCTAACGAGCCTGATACCATCGCCTAAAGCTAACCATGAGCGTAGGGAACCAAAGAACGGGGCCATTAATTAATCAGTAATGATTGAAAAAACTATCAATTAAGCCCTACAAATTCAAAATTACAAGACAGTAGTAGAGCGACAACGAACTAGAAGTCAAGTCCTCGGATATGTTGTCTTCCTTTTTCAATAAATATCGTCTCCACTGGAGGATGCGCAGTCTTTAAAAGACTTGTTACCTTTAATAGAAACAAACTGAGCATGTTCGGATGATTATGATGGTCGCATGACTTTTTATTAATCGCGCTACGAGAACGTACGACGTACGGGTCCGCCCCTCCCCCCTGAATCCGCCTATATGGTCACTGAAATATTCTTCTGATTCGCATTCTCATTTTCCTTAGAAAGATCTCTGGAGAATTGATGGCATATTTTCGAACTACTAGGGTGAGACAAGAATCCGTAAAATCGAAATTGCTTCTCGTTGTTGGTCATCAACACATAATTATGAATGTCCGCCATGCGTTATTTTTACGAAATTAGCGTTAGCCTTGTGTGAAAGGTTTCATCTCCTTGCAAATTCATTAGTTTTGTGTTAAATAGTATGGACACCCAACAAAATTAAAGGTATTCTCAGCCATTAATCATTGATCAATTACTTATCAGACGCCAATAACAAATAAGACAAAATGACCTGAAGAAAGGAAGACCGACATATCGAATGATTATGACCTTTTCAATAACAACTCTTTAGAAATTGATGATCTAATTTCTTTATTATTTTACTGATGATGATGAAGGCGTCTTTTATTCAGTTTCATGTGGTCCACACTCGCAGATGAAAATTGGAAAGGGACAAATGTCAACTTCAAAAAAATAGGTCGGTCGGATTGGTTATTGTCCTACAAAAACACCACCACCAACAACAACAAAAATTCCGCGGAAGACAATGAAGTGATCAGTAGCCTGTTCAATTACACTAAACGTTACAGTACGTTCCGTAACGATACATTCGGAACTCCTCGGCCATTCGCTGCGAATAATCTCGGACATATTTAGACGCTATTTTGAAACTACCGGTGTTGAAGTAAACAAATATATGATCGTTTAGTCAATTAGTGATGTTTCGTTTTTAGTCCGTAAATTTTGGAACATCACCTTAACGATCGCATATGTATTTGTGTATTAGATTAGATTAAACGCAGCGAATGGCCGAGGAGTTCCGAATGTATCGTTACGGAACGTTCTGTAACGTTTAGTGTAATTGAACAGGCTACAGTTCACACGTTTACTTAATAATTATTAAATTAGAAATAACATCGTATTGAAGTATTTGTGTCAATTCCACGTGGTCCAGACACGCAAATGAAGTCACATAAGGGGCGAATAACAACTTTACGAAAAATAGGTCGGGCAGAATATGCGTTATTGCCCTACAAAAGTCGACAAAACAGCGGAGGAAAGTGAAGTAATTAGTTCATATATCTACTCAATACTTATAGTTTTAAAACTAGCATCGTATTGAAGTATTTGCGACAATTTCTCGTTGTCAGACATGCCAATCAAGATAAATAAGGGACGAATAACAATTTTTAAAAGAATAGGTCGGCCTGAAAATATAATTGCCTTACGAAAAAAAAACCGCGGATGATAAAATTATTAACTCAAAACTTATTGCATTAGAAATAACATCGTGTTGAAGTAATCGCTATTTCAAGAACAAGAACAGCATTGTGGGTTGTGGCAGCAAATATCAGATGGAAATATTTCAGACATGATATATTTGTTTTAATTCCGATGAATTTCTAAGTGTCATGACTACACAGTTTTTTGTTAATAATAGTCCATTGAAGGTGTTATATAATGTGAAACTAATTTGTTATTTGATATTTTTTGTCTTGTTATTCTTATTAAGTGTTATGTGGACGTCTATTCAGAGAGCAATTTCTTTTTTTTTTAATTTTATAGGGTTCAATGCCGTGTCATAACAAATTATAGTAATTTTAAAATGGACACCTCATATAATATAGTTTTTGTCTATAACAAATCGTCACATACGAGGGATGATCCAAAATAACGTGGACTTTTAATAATGTTCTTACAATTTTAACAATATTTTTTAAAAACTTATATGGTTGTAAATCGGAACATTAAATGAATCAAACAAAGCAATAAAATTACAAATATTTATAATCATAAGACCGCACCATGCGTTTTCATAACCAAGGTAACGCCGATGCGGCGCGCGCCGTTATAATCACTATGTTTGAGAAACATATTGTATTGTTTCTCAGAAAATAACGAAACAAACAGCGTGAAACTTGTCCAACTGACGTGTGGGTATATACATGACGTCATGTCCAAATTTAACTTCATTTGATTAAGGCGTTATGGAGAAAACAATATTCATAACACGATCTCACCAACGCAACGAACGTTAAAATGTTGTCACCTGACCGTATGTTGCATCATATATTTTTTTCATAATCTCATAAAAAATGCCAACCAAGACGCTTAAGTTGATTGAAAACTCTAAACGAAAAAATCCAGTCAGTAGAAGTTAAGTTTTTAAGTGACACGAAAAGTTTGGGAAGGGTACAGAAAGCTTTCAAGAAAGACAGGGTGGGTGAAATAACGGGAAAAACGAAGCGACGGCAGAGAAATCAATTTGAGAAGCACTGAATACGGACCGATGTCTAACCATTCGCGATTTGGCAGATAAGCTTGAAATGGGCTACGGTACAATCAAGGGCATGTTTACCGGCAACCTGCAAATGTCAAATGTGAATCGATTTTCAAATCTATTTGCCGTTATTTGACATTGAGTACTGTGCTGTGTGAGTGACGACGCCATTAATGTTACGAAGACGTCGTTGACGCGCGCCGGGTCACTGATAGTGATAGTTTTCCAATGATCATTACTTTTTACTGAGTCAGTATTTTGCTCTGATATTTTGTAATAATATGCAGGACATATTCCTATTTATGTTGATGTACTTCGTTTTCTGATTGTACCTAACAAACGTTAACTGTAGCAAAAGTCCACGTTATTTTGAATCATCCCTCGTACTTATTCACAAAACCGACAATTTCTTCATAAATCTTATTTGTGGAAAAAAGTCGGCACTATATATTTTATCACTATACATTGTACACACATTTTATATCACATGCATTTTCGAAATTCTGAGTTTCCTAATTTTCTTGATTCAATCAGTTTTAAAAGGGAAAAGAACACCAAAATTCCTGAATTTTTAGATCAGTCCTTAAGACCTTCACCCTTAAAGAACCTAGTTACTGAATCGTATAATCATATTAAAGTAATAAAGTTAGAAGTATGGGCACCTATCAGAAAGTGCCCAGACATTGTTCTGTACATGTATACAAGGACAGAACTGGGAGCAAGCTATATTAGCCTGCGTTCTGACAGTCATCGCCTTAACCCACTAGCCAAAACTACGGGGCTAGTAAAACTTGATTCAGGCTAGAAAATAATATTTTATAAAATCGGGAGAGTTATTAATTTCGACCTTTACTATACCTCACATTGAATCTAAAACGTGCTCGAGAAATTTAAAATGATGACTGTATACATAACACTAATTTTACGTGTGCATGGTTATCACATTTGTTTGGCAAAAAAAACCCACAAAAACAGAAAACAGAATACTGTATTGAATGAAAGAGTAAGGTTAACTAAACGTTGAAAGGTTAAACTCTACGTACATGTATTATATAATGTGAAAACCTGGGTCGGTAGCGCAGTTAGTAGCGCCCCTGGATTTCGAATCTAGTGTCTCGAAGGGGGTACGGGTTCAAATCCTGCCTGGGGAGGTAATACCCTTCCATGAAATTGTGACAATAATGTCAATTTTCCTCCATTAATAAGGTATATGGAGAACATGTGTAAGGGTAGGTGAGTACTGGTTATAGACAATGGTTCAGAAAAGCTAGGTTAAGTGCTTTAGACGCCGTTATATGACCTATACAATGTGTTGCTGTGGCGTTGAACCCAACAAAATAAATAAATATAATGTGAAAACTGAATAAAAAAAAGTTCTTACCAAAATATTTTTGCTGAGGTTTATTTGGTAAATCTCTGTAATAGTCATCTATAGGAAAGAAGTTGATGGGGTCTGGATGTGTATTAAATAAAGCACCATCAACGTTGAGCCCATCTGAAATAGGAAAAATAGTACTCGTAAATCTTCGGCTATTGCCGTTTCCCACGCTGTTTGCGATCGTATCTACTTGGCCCTCTCCGTGACATGATAGAGTTCAGAATGTACATACACGATATGATTACAATCGATACATCTCGGGTAATTTCGTCAGTGACGATTATTTTTTTGTTTGTTGCAGCAAGTTGAGGTTATGTAAAATGACATTTGACAGGGAATGCTACTTAAATGTATTTTTCACTAACTTCCTCAGTCGAAGAGCAGTTTCTGTTCCAAAGTACAGTATATAATTATTAATTTAATTCGTTTGAGGTCTTTAAAAGATTGCACAATGGTATTTACTATTTTGTAGGGCCATGATTGTATTGATGTAGCTATAAAATGTTGTCCCTTAATGATATCCTGATGAAGGCTTTCAACTAAAAGAAATTCATCTATTTTCTCTATTAAGGATACCTAGAAAGTCAACAACAGTATGCCAAAAAACTTCTCACGTTGTTTGTAAATGTGATCTTGGGCACATTCCACAAGGCGATCGCTAGCAAGCGCTTTTTAAAAGCGATTTTTTGTAGCATGAGAGGTCTAGGAACGGTTTGCTTCAAGCTAGCACATCCACTTTCCACCGACTTTCTCAAACAAAAAGTTCAGAATTGTTACAAATGAAAAATATTCAAATCAAATATCACCTTGATTATTCAATTTAACCAATGGGACGAAGTATATGCATTAAATAATATATATACATGTACATGTATATATAAATATATGTATATTCTTGTAAAAGAAACACGTTTACACAGGGCAAGCCATTTTGAAAAAGGCAGAAGATGATACGGCTAGCAAGAAAAAAAACTTGCTACGTATCGCAAGCTAGCAATTCATTTTGCTCGATCATAGCAGACCGTTCTGTAGGAGATCGCTAGGAAACGATACAAAGCGCTCGGCTTGCGGAACATGCCCCGTGTAATTAGTTTCAACATGTTTTGATATTTGATCACGTGATCATGTCGCCTTACAATGGCTTCCACCATCAGAAAATAAAAAAGAAAGTCCATTATGATTATCTATTTTTCTGTTGCAATGAAGCCCCAAGAATATAGATGTATTAACCAAGTACTTGTGTTACTTTCTAATACTCCACAATACAATGGCATTCAACATAAAATGTTATCATTTGCGAATCGTCTGCCAATGAACTCATAGCCAAGGCTGTATAATTTACAACAAACTTAAAAATCAAAGCACCGACGCACTGACTTTGTTTGGGTCACAAAATTTAGTCTTTTTTAGGGTTGGAATGATTTCTTTTTTAATTTAATAGAAATGAAATTCTATGATGTTTTGCAAGAAGAGTAAGGAACAATTGTACACAAAATAAGTTTATACATTGGCTGTTCATTTAATTCCCACCCCCGCCATTAGCCGAGTAGTGATAGGGTTCAAAGTAATAAAAACACAGACATGTTCGATAAACACTTCTGTATAAGTGCTGTAAATTTCAATGTAATACAGCCATTGGTTCAGAAATGAATAACAATTTAGGGGTTAGGCTGGATGGGCATTTTTTGGCTTTATGTGGTTACCATATCTTCCAAACTATGACCGATTCATTATTCGTAAAAATTTAATCAAACGGAAATAGACACATGTATCATTATCCCAAATTTGATTGTATTCGGCCAATTTGGACATAATTTATGGTGTTTGGCCGGGGATTTAAAAGAACAAACCTAGCACATGTACGAGTTTTCCTATGCGGTAGCTGATAACTTTTAGAAACGTTAAATCGTGATGTATCATAAAGCTTTCAATGGGGACGGTTCCAAAAACATATAAGTCAGAACAAGTGAGAATTGTTATTGTCCTGATTTTCCAACTTATAATAATGTTATTCTTATTGACTCCAACGCCCCCGCCCAAATCAAATAATTAAGTCTCACACGCTTCCTTCAATTTCTATGAATTAAATCAATCACCATTCTGCACTTAAATAATGCAAATATTTCTTCAATCGGGTTATCTAAAAAATCTCTCATAGAAATGTATTCTAAGAATTTAATTTCAGCACTGTAATAAAATCATTATTTACACTGTTACCGTATTTATATTTTGTTATTTTAATTGTAAATCAGCGACTTATAGTCGTTAAGTAGAAGGATTGAAAACTTCAATATAAAGATTAAACACTAAAGTACACTCGTAACACGTAGCAGATTTGTTATTTTTTGTATATTTTATATTGTACATAACCGGTATTAACGACGCGACCAACCGTATTCCAGTCATTGGAATTTTATCTTAGTCAGTAAAGACATACAATTAAAATGTAAAAATGTAATTACATTTTATAGTCTAAGTTTCATGCTTTTGCATGTTCACCGACTTTACAGCAATTACCCCTGGTCACTGGGCTACTGGTATCTATCTATCAATCTCCCTGGGGAGTCTTTTTACTCCGCTTATTAGTGCAGCCGACAAATTGGCGCAGCGGAATTATACCACCCTCGCAGGTACCCATTTACACCTGGGTGGAGTGAAGCAATCGCAGGTAAATTTCTTTCTCAAGGAAATTAGCAGTGCCCCTGGTGGGATTCGAACCCAGGACCTCTCGATCCCTAAGCGCGCGTCCTACCACTGGACCACTGCTCCGACTCACTGGATATGTTCTGGAACAGCTTTATAGCTTTATTTCCTCTCGCACAAACGTGGTACTAATAACATAATTTGTAAGTATTGCTCATACTCTATTGTTGTCTGTACACACACGTTCATTGTTTTGGTACATGTTTGTTTGTTTCACAGGTAAAACTCAAAAACTTGTATTCCGGATAAATTTTGTATGCAGTCGACAATGCGTGCCATCATGCCATATCATTAGGTTTTTTTTGAGCGGCGTCCAGCGCACCTAACTTAGATTTCCTTGACCCTTGTCTATTACCAGTACTCATCTGCCCTTCCACAAGGCCGGAAACTTCTCCACATACCTTATTGATGAAGGAAAATTGACATTATTGTCAAATTTTAATAGGAGCGCATAACCTCCGGGGGTGGGTTGTAAACCCGTACCCCCTTCGAGACACTAGATTCGAAATCCCGATGCTCTACCAACTGTGCTACCGACCAGTGTTAAAACAGAGATGAGTATTAATAAATTTCGAATTTATGAAAGGTTAAGACATGTTAATAGTCGCCCGAACATTTGTTTAAGTGAATATCCGTATTTATAAAACTTAATGTTTATGTGAATATCCGTATTTATAAGACTAAATGTTTAAGTGAATATCCGTATTTATAAGACTAAATGTTTAAGTGAATATCCGTACTTATAAGACTTAATGTTTAAGTGAATATAGGTATTTATAAGACTAAATGTTTAAGTGAATATCCGTATTTATAAGACTAAATGTTTAAGTGAATATCCGTACTTATAAGACTTAATGTTTAAGTGAATATCCGTATTTATAAGACTAAATGTTTAAGTGAATATCCGTACTTATAAGACTTAATGTTTAAGTGAATATCCGTACTTATAAGACTTAATGTTTAAGTGAATATCCGTATTTATAAGACTTAATGTTTAAGTGAATATCCGTACTTATAAGACTTAATGTTTAAGAAAACGATTTAATCTCTTGATATGACTTGCTATGCTTCAACTAAAAGAGCTTTCCAAGAAACTGGAATTTAATTAAAACTGAAATTTCAAATAACTAAGGGATACTTAAGGTTTTTACTGAATATGAATTATTTCAAGTCGGATTCACAACTGATATGTAATAATCGTATAAGTGTTTTCTTAAACATAATAAAACTTGAGGAATAAACAAACGTGGTATAATTGATAGCTTAGACTCTAATTGTTTGACGTGCAATGTATTTATATTTGATAATATTTCCAATATGGGAATTTAACTGTCTATAATAAATATGTTTAAACATGGAACGCAAATATGTGTGCGTTTGTGTTGATTTTGTCTTTTTTTAACTATCAAAGTCACATCAGACTCACATAACACTCTGTCTCGTTTTAGCAAGCAATGTTTCATGCCTAGTTCTTACACAATTGACATGAGCGAAACATGGGCTCGAACCTAGTACATGTACCTCGTAATAATGACAGCTCTATCCTTTCAACCACATGCTCTTGGTTTGATAATATAGTCAATGCTCTATCAACATTTGCTGTTCATGCATGGCTTTGGTTGTTCTTCGGAAAATGTTTAAAACATGCAAGCATGATTTATTTTTCATTTGTATACTCAACAACTTGATTGTGAAACAAGTAGTTTGCTAGATACATGAAGCAAAATTCAACCAACGAGTAGAAAACATACACAACTACACACATCTAGTCTGTAAGAATAGATGCATTAGGAAAACATTTCACATTAAAACCGGAAGCTATAGTCATGGCGAGGATGTCAGTAGAAGACAGGGGGTGGACACAAAATTCGAAGTTGCAGACATCACGCCATAACATGAAATCTATTACAAATGTGTAGGGTACATTCAAACAAACTTGCAATGATTTTCGATTAGATAAATAAATAAATCAATAAACTGTTTTTGACACATCAGTGCATCATAGAAATATTACCCGAAAATAACTGTGGACGAAAAATAGTTGTCAAGTATATTTTGAAGGAATTTTATGTTTATTTGAATGCAGATTGTATTTTTAATCACCTTAATTGCTCGTAAAAAGTGATGTTATCCATAGCTAAATTTATAATATCACTTGCCATTACCATATTTAATTTAAATTGCAAAAAGTAAACATGTATTGCTTGACTTTGACGAAGAGCTATATTTACACCGTCAACTTATTACATTTTCTCATGGCAATTTGCACAAGCCATACAATTTAAAACTCATTCTAGGAATCGCCTCTTTGGCAGCAACTAGAGGCCGACTAAACCAATATTTTCAAAGCGTGTATATCTCTCTCTCCTTCAATTCGTTGAAATTTAGTAAATATTTGTCTATTTGGAACGGATTTATAGGCTAATTTAGTTATGTTCCAAGCGAAATCTTATAACACAAAATGGGGTAAAATCACAGGCGACCGGCACGGTTTTAAATCCAAAGCACTATACATGTTATATCCCTTATATGTATAGTGCTTTGGATTTAAAGGTAAAATATTACATACAAATGCATTTTAAGTCAATGAGAAAAAAAACCCACTATTCTTTTTTAAATGACAGTTAGCATTGTTTATTGCTAATCAAAAATTCAATAACTGAAAGTTATTATAAGTAGAAAATGAACAAATATTTAGTTTATGTTTGAAGAGCTAACTTTGAATCACTATCAATTCGTTTTGATAAAGCAATAAACAAATGGACAACAGAAACGAATAGAAATGACAACTGTCATAGTATATATTAATTAATTAACAAATGAATATTTAATTTCAACTTCGATAATAAATGTATTTAAACCCATATTATATAATAATGCATGCATACGATAATTCAATTAATTATAGCTAACATTTTTGACTCACAACTTCAAATTATTCATTATCAATAAATTTATGCTAATTTTGTCGATTTTGTCAATTTTGTAAATACAATTTTTTACAAATAATATACCTTCATTGTTATTCTGAAGATTTAATCCGTCTATATCAGTTTGTTAAGCTGAAGAAAATAAAACGCCAAGTCAAGATAACATCACAAATTGATAACAAAAACTTTGAATAAATCTTACCCATTTTTGTAGAAATACTTCCTGGGAATGCACATATAGAATTAGGAAAAATAAAACTTAACAGAAAAACGATATGTGTTTCATACAAAGTCATCATTCCAAATTTAAATTTAATTTAAATAAATTGATTTCCAAAACTTTTTTGTTTAATAAGATTAATAATGCGCGCGCCAAAAAACGTAACAATCACAAGCACCAAAAGGCAAACGCTCACTGAAGATGTACCGTCATTTCAAGAAGTGAATATATAAATTGTAACTTCATATCTTATAGGCAAATCATGATCATAGAAACCGGCACCATTTTCTCTTATAACAGACACGATTCAAGCACATATATCCTCTACTACTTATTACATTTCTTGTTTATATATTATACGGCCGCCCAAGCATTACGTAGAATTTTCTGGTGTGTCAATACGCGTCTTGAAACAGGTTTATTTTTTCGGAAGATCGACTTCTTTTCTAAATAGAGCAGTTGATTTTTTTATCAATCGGATTTCCTCAAACAAACAACGTTTTTTTGACGTGAAGGAAGGAATGGTCTTTCTTTAGCACACGCCCATCATTTCGAATTGTTTTTTAGACCTTGAAGTTGAAAAATGTTATATCTTAATTGAGGAATCAAACACACGAAATATGAATAAATCATAAAAAAATGAAAAAAATGTCTGGAAACAAAAAATAGTCATCGTCACGCTATTTAGAGAGTTTTCGGAAAACAAAATAATTTAGTGTTCGCTTGAAAACTCATATTGAAAATTGGTTCAACTACAGTAAAGTTCCGCTATTAAGACCAGCAAAATCGGTGGTCTTAATAGCGGATCGGTCTTATTATAGAGACCCTTTTGTTCACAAATTAAACATTTGGGTCTTAATAATTGTCAAAAATCGCATGATTTTGAAATAACAAAAGTGGTCTTAATAGCGGAACTTTACTGTAGTTGCTTTCTTTAGTAGAATTAATACATATGTACATATACTTTATTAAAGCCCTATTATAAAAACACCAACATTGTCCATTGACGGTAAAAATAGATATTTATCGATTTCAAATCTCTTTAATGAACAAGATTTTTTTTAAATAAATGCAATTATCGTTTGGATATGATAATGTTGTTAAACGCACCCCACATTGAAAGTTGATGAAAACCGAAGGTAGAATTTGGGTGTTGATGCTTAAACACTAGTTTTGATCTAGGTATTTATAAGATGGTGTCTTGTGATAGAATAATCCTCCAAATCATTTCATACCTAAACGCTCTTAAATAGCCAGCAATAACAAACGCAAATAGACTATGACTGTAGTGAGCTCTTATAAAATGACCTCCTCTTTAAGAAATGGACATTCTATCAAACTTTAATTTAGAAAGCGAAACTGTTTGGATGGTTTTTTTGTGTCTCTACTATATGTTATATTTCAAAAATTTCTCTTTCAGCCTGTTTTCATGTCTGTTGTTAAGGAATATATCTTCATACAGTGGCTTTAAAGAATATAAAATATCAAAACAAAACGTGCTGTAAATCCTTTTAAATCCCGAAACAAGTAAATTAATATATATGAAGGAAAATGTCAGGCACTGTACAAAGTGCGCCAATTTATTCAAAATTTGGTTTAATGTAGTTATTTCTATATGGGCTTGTCGGCGCAAAGTAAGTCTACCTTCAAGAAAATAAAGATGCGAATGAAGATGTTTTCCACTGATTGAAAATGTCTAATAATTCGTGGGTTGATTTTGATTTCCCAATTGACTGATCTATGTATGCGCAATAATATAAAAAATTAATGGAAATACGTATGTCGACGCTTTTTCTGCTCTGGTTGTCAAAAAATGTTGGAAAATTGTATTAAAATGCAATTCGCATACATTAGCACCACACGTAATCATTTTCGTACAGCGACATTGATCCTTTTTAGTACGGAGTCCCAATTGTGCCACTTTAAATGTCACCGATGCGTTTACAGAACGACATGAGACAAAGCGAAACGTCAATGCGATAATACAAGCAAGCAAACAAAGGGACAAGCAAACGACACGCTGTCGCTGAATTTAGCAAAGAAATACACGATATTTTGAAAATGCTGCTTCGTATTGTCGTCTTGTCGTATCGCATTTTAGTACGTTGTATCACAATTACGCGATGTCCTTTCGAACTGTCGAGTATAGATGTTGTGTAGCGTACGCCTGACATTTTATACGACGTTCGGCA
Organism: Mactra quadrangularis; assembly: GCA_025267735.1. NCBI lineage: Eukaryota > Metazoa > Mollusca > Bivalvia > Venerida > Mactridae > Mactra > Mactra quadrangularis. Next base: position 10,927,406 of record CM046301.1, on the reverse strand, counting down.
ATGCAAAGCGATGCTTGACAATACGATTTGACGCTCGACAATGTTATATTACATTCGATTATGCGAAGTGACGTTGACCATGCTTATAGCGACATTTCCAGAATATTGCTCATGTTTTTCTTTGACACTACCAAGTCGTTTGATAATGCGATATGACATTTGTCAATACGATATGCGTTCGGCAATGCGATATGCGTTCGACGAAGCGATAAGACGTTTGACAATGCGATATGACGTTTGCACTGCAAAATCACGTTGGCGATGCGATTGATTTTCGACAATAAAACATGGCGTTCGACAATGCGATATGACGTTCGGCAATGCAATATGATGTACGGTAATGAAATATCATTTGATGTTCGACAATGCGATATAACGCTTGACTATGCGATATGACACTCGACAATGACGCTCGACGACGCGATAAGACGATCGGCAATATGATTTGACGCTAGACAATGAGATATGGCGCTCCACAATGCGATATAAAGCTAAACATTGACTCGACAATAACGATCGACAAAATTATTTACGATATAACGCTAAACTATGCGATATGACGCTCAACAATGTCGCTTGACAATGCATGCGATATGACACTCGTCGATGCGTAATAACGCTAGACTTTGCGATATGACGCTCAACAATGTCGCTTAACAATGCTATATAACGCTCGTCGATGCAATATAACGCTAGACTATGCGATATGACGCTTAACAATGACGATCGACAATAACGATCGCCAATGCGATATATAACACTAGACTATGCGATATGACGCTTAACAATGACGATCGACAATAACGATCGACAATACGATATAACACTAGACTATGCGATATGACGCTCAACAATGTCGCTTGACAATTCGATATGATGCTCGACAATGCGATAAAACGCTAGACTATAGGATATGACGCTTAACAATGAAGCTCGACATAACGATCGACAATGCGATATAACGCTAGACTATGCAATATGACGTTTAACAATGACGATCGACAATGCGATATAACGCTAGACTATGCGATATGACGCTCAACAATGACTCTCGACAATGCGATATAACGCTAGACTATGCGATATGACGCTCAACAATGACGCTCGACAATAACGATCGACAATGTGATATAACCCAAGACTATGCCATGGATGTCGCTCAACAATGACGCTCGACAATAACGATCGACAATGCGATACATGTATAATGCTAGACAATGACGCTCGACAATGCGATATGACGCTCGACAAAGCGGTCAACAATAAACGTTTGTTAATAGTATAATTTAAGAAAAGAACTTATCAATTTAAATGTCATTATTGACATGACGAAGATGAACATTAAACATCATTGAATTTTATTAAGTGCAGAACATGTTATTGCGGTTTTTGTATGTTCATTTCAACGGTACATTCAAACCGTAATTTTTACTAGGGCGTTCATCGCGTGTTTAGGCAAATTTTACGCCACGTTCTCATTTGTCATATAGAAATATTACTACAATTTATTTATTGTAAATTATTCTCCTTTACAAGTTGCAGAAAATTAGAGCACGCAGGAAAAATTGCTGACTTTACATGTAAGAAAACATCTTCTTGGTTGAAAATTACTTATTCGTTCATGTACTTACAAAAATGTTACGTAAATACGCTCTATTTAAAAAACTGTTGCCTACTTTTCCCAAATATCGAGCCAATAAATAACTTTTTGATATAGTCAGATAACGTTGACCGGTGGCCAGTTTCCTAAACATATCGCTAGCTAGCGCCTCGCCCCGCTCCCTGGTACCCTCAATTTGGTATCACATACAAAATACATTTGGTGTAAGAACGTAATCAGAGGACAAAACGTAATCTTATGGTGGCTGATTTATGCCATGTCGCATTGTTGTCCCGCGGGGCACCACACGAAAACACGAAAGTACGACAAAATGGTCTTTTTCGCGTATCATCGTCCCGCGAGGCGCCATGCAAAAACACAATCACACGACATTCTAATCATTTGTCGTGTTTTCGCCTGAGGAAGCACAATGCAACAATATATTTTACGACAAAACTTTTACAAAGGTATGACACATTTTCGTGTCGTGTTTTTGCCATAATTTTGTCGCATCTTTGTGTTTTCGTCTCACAACACGCGGTACAATGATACGACAAACAGACATTTGTCGTATGATTGTGTTTTCGTGCGGCGCCTCGCGGGACAAAGATACGACGTATAATTGTATTTCGCTCTTTCGCCTTCCGCTCACACATGCGTACATCTTCAATAATCTTCTGCGCATGTGTGAGCGGATACACAGATAAAATTTCATGATGAAAAACGTTGCAACAAAAGTTCTTGTCAATATTTCGTTGTAGGAAGAGTGACAATGGATTAATTGACCGAGGATAGAATTACGAAATTTTATGAGACATCTTAGATCAATGACATGCACGTCATGACCGAATATTCAACATTAAAGCTTAACGCACACAGAAAGAGCAGACGAGTTGACCAAACTTGTAACTCACGGCGATCAACCACAAAGTCAGACCTGAAGGGAGTACAACATTAGTAAGATAGTTATGGAACAAAAGGCAGTCAAGGATGACTATCATCTTTTGTCCACAGCCGAACGGGTTAACACTATGAGATTACGCACAGCCAGCTCATTGCATATATACATTACAAATTGCAACTGACCTAATCATGACAATGCTCTTGTGGTACAGACGTGTCTACATCAAAACACATTCTTCAATGATGTCCACTCTGAACACTGACTAGAAAAACCGATGACCAACGACAACTCCACTTGTTCTTATATTATATGTATATGAAAATGCCGAGGAGCTGTTGAAGACATCGCATTTTGTCGCTGTGACTGTTATTACGGTATTAGACGAACTAAAATAAGGGAAGTGACAGACAGATTTATTTTTTATAATCTATAATAAATTACTTACCAGTGTCTGTAATTGTGTAATTTTCTTAATATTAAAAGGCAAACCGATCGTTAGCTTGTGTGGAATATTAAATCAAAGTAAAACATAGACGCATTAAAATTAGCTACATGTATATCGTAACTAACGGGGTAGGTTTTCATACATAAAATTACTATCTTTTACAAGCTCCAATAACTTAGCAAAACATTCGACGTTCGATATTCGATATTCAATATCGAATATCGAACCAGTTCGACGTTCGACATTTGCATAATGTGCCAATATCGAACAGAAGTTGAATATCGAACCAGCTCGACGTTCGACATTCATTAATAATAGTCCGAATGTAGTTCTGAGGTTGAATATCGAACCAGCTCGACGTTCGACATTCATTAATAATACTAATGCGAATGTAGTTCTGAGGTTGAATATCGAACCAGTTCGACGTTCGACATTCATTAATAATAGTCCGAATGTAGTTTTGAGGTTGAATATCGAACCAGTTCGACGTTCGACATTCATTAATAATAGTCCGAATGTAGTTCTAAGGTTGAATATCGAACCAGTTCGACGTTCGACATTCATTAATAATAGTCCGAATGTAGTTCTAAGGTTGAATATCGAACCAGTTCGACGTTCGACATTCATTAACGATAATGATGCGAATGTAGTTCTGAGATTGAATATCGAACCAGCTCGACGTTCGGCATTCATAAAAGATAGTCCGAATGTAGTTCTGAGGTTGAATATCGAACCAGTTCGACGTTCGACATTCATTACTAATAGTCCGAATGTAGTTCTGAGGTTGAATATCGAACCAGCTCGACGTTCGACATTCATTAATAAAAGTCTGAATGTAGTTCTGAAGTTGAATATCGAACCAGCTCGACGTTCGACATTCATTAATAATAGTCCGAATGTAGTTCTGAGGTTGAATATCGAACCAGCTCGACGTTCGACATTCATTAATAATACTAATGCGAATGTAGTTCTGAGGTTGAATATCGAACCAGTTCGACGTTCGACATTCATTAATAATAGTCCGAATGTAGTTCTGAGGTTGAATATCGAACCAGTTCGACGTTCGACATTCATTAATAATAGTCCGAATGTAGTTCTAAAGTTGAATATCGAACCAGTTCGACGTTCGACATTCATTAATGATAATGATGCGAATGTAGTTCTGAGATTGAATATCGAACCAGCTCGACGTTCGACATTCATAAAAGATAGTCCGAATGTAGTTCTGAGGTTGAATATCGAACCAGTTCGACGTTCGACATTCATTACTAGTAGTCCGAATGTAGTTCTGAGGTTGAATATCGAACCAGCTCGACGTTCGACATTCATTAATAAAAGTCTGAATGTAGTTCTGAAGTTGAATATCGAACCAGCTCGACGTTCGACATTCATTAATAATAGTCCGAATGTAGTTCTGAGGTTGAATATCGAACCAGCTCGACGTTCGACATTCATTAATAATACTAATGCGAATGTAGTTCTGAGGTTGAATATCGAACCAGTTCGACGTTCGACATTCATTAATAATAGTCCGAATGTAGTTCTAAGGTTGAATATCGAACCAGTTCGACGTTCGACATTCATTAATTATAGTCCGAATGTAGTTCTAAGGTTGAATATCGAACCAGTTCGACGTTCGACATTCATTAATGATAATGATGCGAATGTAGTTCGAGATTGAATATCGAACCAGCTCGACGTTCGACATTCATAAAAGATAGTCCGAATGTAGTTCTGAGGTTGAATATCGAACCAGTTCGACGTTCGACATTCATTTATAATAGTCCGAATGTTGTTCTGAGGTTGAATATCGAACCAGCTCGACGTTCGACATTCATTAATAAAAGTCTAAATGTAGTTCTGAAGTTGAATATCGAACCAGCTCGACGTTCGACATTTATTAATAATAGTCCGAATGTAGTTCTGATGTTGAATATCGAACCAGTTCGACGTTCGACATTCATTAATAATAGTCCGAATGTAGTTTTGAGGTTGAATATCGAACCAGCTCGACGTTCGACATTCATTAATAATAGTCCGAATGTAGTTGTAAGGTTGAATATCGAACCAGTTCGACGTTCGACATTCATTAATGATTTTAATGCGAATGTAGTTCTGAGATTGAATATCGAACCAGCTCGACGTTCGACATTCATTAATAATAGTCCGAATGTAGTTCTGAGGTTGAATATCGAACCAACTCGACGTTCGACATTCATTAATAATAGTCCGAATGTAGTTCTGTGGTTGAATATCGAACCAGTCTGACGTTCGGACGACTTGTTTCAGCGGGGATACCTCGATTGGGCCCTTGGCCGCGCTTGAATCAGTGGAGCACGGCCTGTTTCTGCGGGGAAAACCTCGGCTTGGCCCTGGGCGGCGCTGGAATCAGCGGCATGCGGCTTGTATCAGCGGGGGAACCTCGGCTGGGCACTCGGACGGGGCTTCAGCTGGCTCTGTGGGCTATGTGGGCCTTCTACCGGGGTCTACGCGGCCTGCCGCTAATACCTGCTTGGTTGGCTTGATTTTAGCGGAGGCAAGCAAGGGACACCGGGGTTTACCTCGGCTGCAAGCCAGGCGCGCTTGTATCAGCGGCGGACGGCTTGATTCGGCGGGGAAACATCGGCTGGGCCCTTGGTCGCACTTGAATCAGCGGAGCACGGCTTGTTTAAGCGGGGAAAGCCCGGCTAGACCTTCGGCCGCGCTTGAATCAGCGGCGGACGGCTTGTTTCAGCGGGGAAACCTCGGCTGGACCCTTGGCCGCGCTTGAATCAGCGAAGCACGGCCTGTTTCAGCGGGGGAACCTCGGCTGGGCCCTGGGCGGCGCTGGAATCAGCGGCAGGCGGCTTGGATCAGCGGGGAATCTCGGCTGGGCTCTGCTCGACGTTGATGCGAATGTAGTTCTGAAGTTGAATATCGAACCAGCTCGACGTTCGACATTCATTAATAATAGTCCGAATGTAGTTCTGAGGTTGAATATCGAACCAGCTTGACGTTCGACATTCATTAATAATACTAATGCGAATGTAGTTCTGAGGTTGAATATCGAACCAGTTCGACGTTCGACATTCATTAATAATAGTCCGAATGTAGTTTTGAGGTTGAATATCGAACCAGTTCGACGTTCGACATTCCTTAATAATAGTCCGAATGTAGTTCTAAGGTTGAATATCGAACCAGTTCGACGTTCGACATTAATTAATGATAATGATGCGAATGTAGTTCTGAGATTGAATATCGAACCAGCTCGACGTTCGACATTCATAAAAGATAGTCCGAATGTAGTTCTGAAGTTGAATATCGAACCAGCTCGACGTTCGACATTCATTGATAATAGTCCGAATGTAGTTCTGAGGTTGAATATCGAACCAGTTCGACGTTCGACATTCATTCATGATAATAATGCGAATGCAGTTCTGAGGTTGAATATCGAACCAGTTCGACGTTCGACATTCATTAATAATAGTCCGAATGTAGTTCTGATGTTGAATATCGAACCAGCTCGACGTTCGATACTCATTGATAATAATCCGAATTTTGTTCTGCGGTTGAATTTCGAACCAGGTCGACGTTCGACATTCATTAATAATAGTCAGAAAGTAGTTCTGAAGTTCAATATCGAACCAGCTTGATGTTCGACATTCATTAGTTATAGTCCGAATATAGTTCTGAGGTTGAATATCGAACCAGTTCGACGTTCGACATTCATTAACAATAATGATGCGAAGCCTATTCTGGGCACTAGGCCGCGCTTGAATCAGCGGAGCACGGCTTGTTTCAGCGAGGAAACCTCGGCTGTGCCCTGGGCGGCGCTAGAATCAGCGGCAGGCGGCTTGGATAAGCGGGGGAACCTCGGCTGGGCACCCGGTCGGGGCTTCAGCGGGCTCTGCGGGCTTCTACCGGGGTCTACGCGGCCTGCCGATGATACCCGCCTGTCTGGCTTGATTTCAGCAGAGGCAAGCAAGGGACACCGGGGTTTACCTCGGCTGCAAGCCAGGCGCGCTTGAATCAGCGGCGGACGGCTTGATTTGGCGGGGAAACATCGGCTGGGGCCTTGGTCGCGCTTGAATCAGCGGACACGGCTTGTTTCAGCGGGGAAAGCCCGGCTGGGCATTCGGCCGCGCTTGAATCAGCGGCGGACGGCTTGTTTCAGCGGGGATACCTCGGCTGGATCCTTGGCCGCGTTGAATCAGCGCCAGGCGCTCTTGAATCAGCGGAGCACGGCTTGTTTCAGCGGGGAAAGCCCAGCTTGGCCCTTGGCAGCGCTTGAATCAGCGGCGGACGGCTTGGATCAGCGGGGAAACCTCGGCTGGGCCCTTGGCCGCGTTGAATCAGCGCCAGGCGCTCTTGAATCCGCGGCGGACGGCTTATTCCAGCGGGGAAACCTCGGATGGGCCCTTGGCCGTGCTTAAATCAAAGGCAGGCGGCTTCGATCAGCGGGGAAACCTCGGCTAGGCAATCTGCCGGGGCTTTATCGGGCTCCGCGGGCCTTTAACAAGGGTCTATGCGGCCTGCTACCGTTATCGGTCTGGCGCGTTTGATTTCAGCGGAGGCAAGGACGGGACACCAGAGTTTACCTCGGCTGCAAGCCAGGGGCGCTTGAATCAGCATCAGACGGCTTGTTTCAGCGGGGAAACATCGGCTGGGCCCTTGGCCGCGCTTGAATTAGCGGAGCACGGCCTCTTTCAGCGGGTAAACCTCGGCTGGGCCCTTGGCCGCGCTTGAACCAGCGGCAGGCGGCTTGGATCAACGGGGGAACATCGGCTGGGTACTCGGCCGGGGCTTCATCGGGCTTTGCGGGTCCGTTACTGGGGTCTACGCGGATTGTGGCTGATATCGGCCTGGCTCGCTTTATTTAAGCGGGGTTAAGCACGGGACACCGAATATACCTCCTCTGTTGGTCGCAACCCGTTTCGGCGACTAAAAAAGTGCAGTTAATTATTCATTGTTCTTTTATTTACACCATTGATGCACGATTGATGATCGCTCTCGTGCAGCACAGCGACGCTTCATATAAATAGGCTTTTTTCGGAACTCCAAATTATGGGTTTCGTGCACAGGCGGTACAAAATCGGAATAAATCCAATTGTTCTCTGTACATACTTTCATTGTAACGATAAAAGTTAGTTCGCCCGCCCGGCTAGCTCAGTCGGTAGCGAACAAGTCTTCTGATCGAGGTGTCGTGAGTTCGATTCATGGGCGGGGCATACTGTCGTGAAGCTTGGTCATGAAATAATTTCTATTGTCATTCTCCCTTCTACCACTGATTCAAAATCATGTACGGCATTTGTCAGTCACTGACGGAAGTAGCGCCTAGTAACTGGTTAACAGCTAAATCCAGAGATTTAGGCTTTCCAGGAACGGTGAGTAGGTTGACTGACTGCCATGATATGACCTATACAATGTGTTGCTGCGGCGTTTAATCCAACAAAACAAACACGCAACTAACACAAAAATTTGTTTGTACCACAGGTATTGTTCGTTTTTTTCTCAACTGTCAGAACATGAATAATTTCACGGTGAATGCGTTTATTAAAATCATAGTTGTAATACATCCATGAGTTTCCGAAAGCGTGTATTATGATCAAGTTAAGCTGTTTATGCCGTATGATATGTTTTAGTCGAGATATTTTTAATAACAATTAGGCCGCCAGTACAAAAACAATGCATTCAGTCACCGTGAAATTATTCAAGCTTTGACAGTTGAGAAAAAACGAACAATAAAACCCCAAAAATTTGAATTCCGGATATAGTCTATTCATGTGATTGACTATATTATTTGTTAGCTAGATGTCTTAATATTGTGTCAACAAAAATATTAAAAACAAATATTGCATGAATAAAAGTACTTCGATCCAAAGAAATTAAGTCAACAACAAATGTGCTAAATATTGAAAAAAATACATACGTCTAATATTATTAACGAATGTCAAATATCGAGCTGGTTCGATATTGAACCTTAGAACTACATTCGGACTATCATGAATGAATGTCGAACGTCGAACTGGTTCGATATTCAACCTCAGAACTACATTCTCATTATTATCATTAATGAATGTTAAACGTCGAGCTGGTTCGATATTCAACTTCAGAACTACATTCGGACTATTATTAATGAATGTCGAACGTCGAGCTGGTTCGATATTCAACTTCAGAACTACATTCGGACTATTATTAATGAATGTCGAACGTCGAGCTGGTTCGATATTCAACCTCAAAACTAGATTCGGACTATTATTAATGAATGTCGAACGTCGAGCTGGTTCGATATTCAACTTCAGAACTACATTCGGACTATAATGAATGAATGTCGAACGTCGAGCTGGTTCGATATTCAACCTCAGAACTACATTCGGACTATTATTAATGAATGTCACATGTCGAGCTGGTTCGATATTCAACCTCAGAACTACATTCGGACTATTATTAATGAATGTCGAACGTCGAGCTGGTTCGATATTCAACTTCAGAACTACATTCGCATCAACGTCGAGCAGAGCCCAGCCGAGATTCCCCGCTGATCCAAGCCGCCTGCCGCTGATTCCAGCGCCGCCCAGGGCCCAGCCGAGGTTCCCCCGCAGAAACAGGCCGAGCTCCGCTGATTCAAGCGCGGCCAAGGGTCCAGCCGAGGTTTCCCCGCTGAATCAAGCCGTCGGCCGCTGATTCAGGCGCGGCCGAAGGTCTAGCCGGGTATTCCCCGCTGAAACAAGCCGTGCTCCGCTGATTCAAGTGCGACCAAGGGCCCAGCCGATGTTTCCCCGCCGAATCAAGCCGTCCGCCGCTGATACAAGCGCGCCTGGCTTGCAGCCTAGGTAAACCCCGGTGTCCCTTGCTTGCCTCCGCTAAAATCAAGCCAACCAGGCAGGTATTAGCGGCAGGCCGCGTAGACCCCGGTAGAAGGCCCACAGAGCCCACAGAGCCAGCTGAAGCCCCGTCCGAGTGCCCAGCCGAGGTTCCCCCGCTGATCCAAGCCGCATGCCGCTGATTCCAGCGCCGCCCAGGGCCAAGCCGAGGTTTTCCCCGCAGAAACAGGCCGTGCTCCACTGATTCAAGCGCGGCCAAGGGCCCAATCGAGGTATCCCCGCTGAAACAAGTCGTCCGAACGTCGGACTGGTTCGATATTCAACCACAAAACTACATTCGGACTATTATTAATGAATGTCGAACGTCGAGCTGGTTCGATATTCAACCTCAGAACTACATTCAGACTATTTTTAATGAATGTCGAACGTCGAACTGGTTCGATATTCAATTTTAGAACTACATTCGCATCATTATTGCTAATGAATGTCGAACTTAGAGCTGGTTCGATATTCAACCTCAGAACTACATTCGCATCATTATCATTAATGAATGTCGAACGTCGAACTGGTTCGATATTCAACCTCAGAACTACATTCGGACTATTATTAATGAATGTCGAACGTCGAGCTAGTTCGATATTCAAACTCAAAACTACATTCGGACTATTATTAATGAATGTCGAACGTCGAACTGGTTCGATATTCAACCTCAGAACTACATTCGCATTAGTATTATTAATGAATGTCGAACGTCGAGCTGGTTCGATATTCAACATCAGAACTACATTCGGATTATTATTAATGAATGTCGAACGTCGAGCTGGTTCGATATTCAACTTCAGAACTACATTCAGACTTTTATTAATGAATGTCGAACGTCGAGCTAGTTCGATATTCAACCTCAGAACTACATTCGGACTATTATTAATCTCAGAACTACATTCGGACTATCTTTTATGAATGTCGAACGTCGAGCTGGTTCGATATTCAATCTCAGAACTACGTTCGCATCATTATCATTAATGAATGTCGAACGTCGAACTGGTTCGATATTCAACCTTAGAACTACATTCGGACTATTATTAATGAATGTCGAACGTCGAACTGGTTCGATATTCAACCTCAAAACGACATTCGGACTATTATTAATGAATGTCGAACGTCGAACTGGTTCGATATTCAACCTCAGAACTACATTCGCATTAGTATTATTAATGAATGTCGAACGTCGAGCTGGTTCGATATTCAACCTCAGAACTACATTCGGACTATTATTAATGAATGTCGAACGTCGAGCTGGTTCGATATTCAACTTCAGAACTACATTCGCATCAACGTCGAGCAGAGCCCAGCCGAGATTCCCCGCTGATCCAAGCCGCCTGCCGCTGATTCCAGCGCCGCCCTGGGCCCAGCCGAGGTTCCCCCGCTGAAACAGGCCGTGCTCGGCTGATTCAAGCGCGGCCAAGGGTCCAGCCGAGGTTTCTCCGCTGAAACAAGCCGTCCGCCGCTGATTCAAGCGCGGCCGAAGGTCTAGCCGGGCTTTCCCCGCTTAAACAAGCCGTGCTCCGCTGATTCAAGTGCGACCAAGGGCCCAGCCGATGTTTCCCCGCCGAATCAAGCCGTCCGCCGCTGATACAAGCGCGCCTGGCTTGCAGCCGAGGTAAACCCCGGTGTCCCTTGCTTGCCTCCGCTAAAATCAAGCCAACCAGGCAGGTATTAGCGGCAGGCCGCGTAGACCCCGGTAGAAGTCCCACAGAGCCCAGAGCCAGCTGAAGCCCCGTCCGAGTGCCCAGCCGAGGTTCCCCCGCTGATCCAAGCCGCATGCCGCTGATTCCAGCGCCGCCCAGGGCCAAGCCGAGGTTTTCCCCGCAGAAACAGGCCGTGCTCCACTGATTCAAGCGCGGCCAAGGGCCCAATCGAGGTATCCCCGCTGAAACAAGTCGTCCGTACGTCAGACTGGTTCGATATGCAACCACAGAACTACATTCGGACTATTATTAATGAATGTCGAACGTCGAGCTGGTTCGATATTCAACCTCAGAACTACATTCGGACTATTATTAATGAATGTCGAACGTCGAGCTGGTTCGATATTCAATCTCAGAACTACATTCGCATCAAAATCATTAATGAATGTCGAACGTCGAACTGGTTCGATATTCAACCTTAGAACTACATTCGGACTATTATTAATGAATGTCGAACGTCGAGCTGGTTCGATATTCAATCTCGAACTACATTCGCATCATTATCATTGGCACATTATGCAAATGTCGAACGTCGAACTGGTTCGATATTCGATATTGAATATCGAATATCGAACGTCGAATGTTGTGCTAAGTTATTGGAGCTTCTTTTACATACAGGTGTTTGTCAATTTTGATTTATTCAAGTTGTATAGTCAGAACACTGTTGTAGTCTTTCCAAAATGTTTTTATACAATTTTGAGAATTTAAAAAAAAATGAAGTCTGTGAGAAACCTGCTTTAAATAAAATGTTGCTATTAAAGTATTGTTTTCAGCGTTCAGTTATTGCCCCCACACTCCTACACATTTGTCCAAGATACTTTTACGAGAGCTTGAATGATCTCAGTGTTTAGATATGAAATTGTACTTCTGTACAACAAATGCTATAAACTGAATCCCCTAAAGATATAGGCCTACTATTATAATAACGTCTTTAATTTGATATTCTCTAATAATATTATCTTATTAATGTGACAATGTATATTGGATGATTCTTGCTACAGGCATATGAACCATCTTTTTTCCGTATCTTTTTATTGAAGTAAGCTCTTTTCTACACAGCCGCTGTATCTTAATATTTTCATACTGGTGTATATGTTTTATCAACTTTGAAACAAGTTCCTACATCTTAGATTACTCACTTTCGAGTTCGCTTCATGGTCTCCAAGTACTGAGCTAGTAAGATAAAGTTTCTTTCTCAAGCAAACAACGAAGTAGGTTTCGGATGAACCAACGCGGAGATGGCTATCCAAGGATTACCAGTCGTAACCACTCGGTCACGCCCGCTCCATTATTATCTTTTGTATGTTCAAGTTGTTACATGTATATATGCAGAATGCATCTGATTATCTCCTGAAACTTTAATGCAGAAGGCGACTAATTACTATTCGGACATTTTTAAGTCGATGATCTTGTAGCGTTGTAGCGCTGCTAAATGTCGCAACGCCGCTAACCGTCGCACTTGGCGCTAAACGTCGCACTTGGCGCTAAACGTCGCAAAATTTACGATAAACGTCGCAATGCCACTGAAGGTTGCAATTGAAGCTTAACGTCGCATCACTAAAGCTCAGTGTCCAATGTGTGCAAAGTTGCAAATCAGGTTTTGAAACTGGGTCATGTAGTAAAAAATATGGTCTGGACCTTATGGCGGTTGGCTTAGGGTGTAAGAGTGGCTGCTATGAACCTGAAGGCGGTTACTAAGGATATGTTGATGGTTGCTACGGGTTTAAAAGTGGTTGCTTTGAAGTCATACTTGTCCTATGTAATACTTATGTGTGGATAAGGCTCGATAGTGTTGGAAAAAGGAAGACAAACTCCAATTAAAAAAGTTTTATACTATATATATTTAGATACTATACCTTCCGACCAAGTGCGACGTTTAGAGTAAATGTTGCGGCGTTTAGTGTCAGTGGTTTTTATTTGTTCGGGACGTCAGTCCTGAACAAATATATATACCGTATTTCAGACCCTTTCCCACTTTGAAAAATTACCGAATCCAGAAGTAGAGTATAGGTTTAGAGCAATTCAAAATGATCGTCTGCTGTGACAGGCGCAATTATTTCTGAAATACACTTGTTAATCGGTTTATACTGAAGCACATGTATTATAGCTTATGAGTTAAGCGTCTCAGTTGAGCTTTTTACGTTGTATTATGTAATAGAATGGTATCAACTATTCAGTCACGACCCGTCGTTTGTGCCAGTTGTCAGTAGAGATGTTACATCAACTTATGTAATAGAATGGTTCTATAGGAAAAGTTTAAAGATCGTAGTTGATGAATTTGAATGATGTCTGATTAGTGATCTTCATTCATTTAAACATAAAGATTAGGGCTGCAACGATTCGATTCGATACATCGAAACTCGATTGCAAGGGTGCCGATTCGATTTCGATTCGGGTCTAGCGAGTTTCGATTCGATACTGACTTTTAAAAGTGTCTACATAAGTTATATGTTAGTTTATTCAAATTTAAATAGTTTTGCATGCACAGTGTATGTTTAACTAATATGTACAATAGTATACCAAGAACTGCATCTTTCTACAATTTATGATCCATGCTGTCTTTACTTTTTAAGTCGATATAACATTAGTAATACATTTTCGCGACCTTTACATTCGTACTCAATCCATTTCGTACTTTAAAAAAGCAAATATAAAAAATTATCAGATATTCGAGTTTCGTGTTATCCAATTTTAGTAACACTTTTATTTAAATAATATTATTTAGTTTGAAGCTCAAATATGTGTATAAATGCATATTTGTAGTAAATTGTATTTATAAAAGAATCGAATCGAAAAAAATCGAATCGAAAAAAAAAGTATCGAATCGCATCGAATCGACTTTCCGGTGAATCGTTGCAGCACTAATAAAGATGCAGTAAAATGAATGTGCATAAATGATAACTTTAATTGTGATTGCGCGAAAACAAATCAAAAGTGTTTTCGCCTGTCCGGTTAACCTGCTGTATCTATAGGTCGATTGTTTGAAGTGTTTTGAACCGGAACAATGCTGTTGTACCTATCAAATTAATATCGCTGAACTGTTCTTTGTGTAAAACGTTGTTGGAGCCGGAAATCTCATTTTACTTTTCAAACCCGAACAAATTCAGTGCCTTCAGCGCTTTGATTTTTTGCGGGCAATTGTGACGTTTAAATGTCAATTGCGGCGTTTAGCGGCCTTGCATCATTCGGCGGCGTTACATGCGTAATTGGGACTATTCTCTTCTGAAATTAAGCCTTTGGTACTCATTAATTGGCTTTGCTTTGACTGTGTGGTGGGTCTGCGTTTTTCACGGACTGTTGTTGATATGTTTGCTTACGCCTTTTATAAATTACGCGTGATTTTGCAATGTCAAAGGTAGTAATGATGCCAGTGCTGTCCAAAGCAGACAAAATACGAGATTGAGATCAATGTTTGATAAAGATAAATGATAACGTGAACATAACAAAGTACCCAGGACATTGTCTGACAATTTAGCATTAGAACCAAAGCAACAGCTTTGATAACAGACGTACCCTTAGGCGTATGAATTGAATGTATGTTTCAGTGTTTGTTTAGCTCTCTATACAGTATGTTATTACGGCGTCTTCCACTGTTACAACACTATCGTGTCATACTATTGTCCACTAACTGGGCTAACCGAGAAACTTACACCATTGTTCTAGTTAATCAAATTTTAATTAAACACAATAACCTGTGTCTACTATCTATCAAAGCTAATATAATTATATATTTTTGATCTCACTCCTCTCTGGCTAATCAGACTATGACATTATATCATGCTGATCAGACACGCTCTCATTCGCCAGATCGTAACTAGCTGTTTATGAAACACCATTGACACATAAGTCTTTAATGTAATAGGTACTAAATAACTTGTAATTCTTCAGAATAAATTGTTTACTTTCCTCATTACATTTGTTTCTGGCCTACTTTTAATTAACTATCTTTGTTCAATGAAAAAAACTTACACCAAAACAATCGTATCACTAGCAAAATTTATATTTATATTTAAACGTGTGGTTGGCTAACTTAAAAGGTGACATTTTAAATTACTAATAACTTTTAATAATAACTTTTCAATTAGTTTAAAATATTTTCTCCATATGGTAAACATGCACATGTGTTTCATTGCTTCCTTCTTCCTTTTTTATTTTTTATTATAAATATGTACAGCGCCCTTCAAAAATTCTTGGACAAAATACTGTCATTTGGGACAATCTGATTTACTTTTATCCTATGCTTCCCTCGGAAGTTCGAAACTCGGTGAATACTCTACCGTTACTTCACATCGCTGCTTTATTGGCTGTAGATTTATGATATTGACATCTACTATAAATGAAAGTTACCAAATTTCAATTGAACCGAAAATGTTTATAAACACGCATTTTCATTGGTTGAAACTATTACCTGACTGAAATAAGTATAAATAGAGGGAATTTCTCAACGTTTCAGAAAACAACGCCGTACGCCATATTTGGTTTGATCTCACTAGTGACGATTGGAACTTCGTATACCGTCATATACAACATGGCTTCACTTTGTATATAAGTTGATGTGTTGTATAATGTGACGGACATGCGACTAAAACTTGTATGTGCGTGTATTCGTTGTAAGCTAGCCACAGATTGGCTGAAAGAATATGTGTGGATTTCACTGCCTGAAAATAGAAATATTGGTTTGCACATCGACTCAAGATAAGCAGAGGTTAGAAAGTGAACGAGAGTGACACATTCGCCGATGTGCAGGAAGGTACATTTACCCACTATAAAAGAAACAAAGAGTCATTTGAACACATTTTAAAACCAGCGTATTGTTAGATTTCAAACTACCTTATAATAATGCTACATAAATAAGCTATAACAACAGAAAAATTACTTGCGATGTTTATCAAAAATTTTTGCTCAAAATTTTATCGTTCAAGAACTTTTGGAGAACACCGTACATTGTAATGTCAAAAAACCTGTGATGTTAACACCTAAATAACATATTGCAAGTGTAAATAATGTAGGTTATTGACGTATGCGGCAGTAAACAAAATTAATTTCTCGTCCGTTATGTAGAATAGAATGTACTTAATTGTTGTTGTTATTATTGAGTCCGAATTTATGGTCCCAAGAACCAATGAACGTGTTGGTTATAGTGTGCAACTTAACGAAACAATGAGGCTGATTCTGGACGTCATTTGAACCAACGCAGGTTAGGCTCTTCATTGTATACATGTATATACATACATATATATATAAAAAAGTGAAAGTGACTCCACAAGCAAATTTTTTTTCTTGACTAATTTACGAACATGTTTCGACTGTACGGCTCATCAGTATATTTTTACGGTAAATTCTAGATATACCTCTTTTTACTTAAGTACATGTATATAGGATTTTTGATTCTGAACCGTGCAGGTAACCTGTGGTCGAAATCACTGTGCCATGTACGCTCCTTAAATCATAGACTCATACTTAGAATGTGTTTACGACTTCATCAACAACATTCCGATGTTAACAACGGCCTTGATAAACAATTATAAACAGTATTCAAATACAATCAAAAACTTGTCTAAAGCGCACCATAAAAGTTAAAAAACCGGTTGCACCATGTTGCATTTTCACAATAAATACGTATCCTGTCCTCGTACAAGCTAGTACAACCTGTTGTTTATGTTAATTAATGACGAAACAACAAGTTTTGATTCATTTATAGATAAGGATTTGACCTCCTGATGGCATACATGTGTTGTACATTTCACAATCCCGACATAAAATAAGTTGCTTTATTTACTTCATTGTCACTGTTGCAAGGGCATATTGTTGATTAACATTTAATATCAGATTGTTGGAAGCCATACTTTGACACCAGTGTTTGAAACAAAATGAAAACGTTGTTTGTTTTTGTGGCTCTCGTCGCGTTCGTATGTAAGTATATTAATTCTATTTTGTATTATTTCAATCGTTTGATCTTATTGACATACATAACGTAGAATACTCCTATTATTATTACAAAACTTGGTTTATGACCGAAACAAATTTCTCAGACATTGGTATCTAATTGTACATTGTATTTATAATGTTTTCACTAAATTAGTTACTTGCTTCAGCTATTTAAGCCAACTTTTGACCTATATTTTTAACCAATGCGATTTGCTCTACTACACCTGTTTGCCAAATGAAATACTCTTGCAGTATGGATAAAAGATATGATACCATTGGCTATTTGTGATAAACACGTGCGTAGCACGTAAATTAGTTGCTGACTACTCTGTGTATTATGAGTGAATCAATATGCTAATTGATTATACAATCGTCGTGGTACGCTCCTTGCGGTATACTATTCATGATAAAATGGCCGAGGAACTCTTGAGAAACGCCCCAACAATCAAACTTTTGAATCATTATTTAATGAAGATGTAGTCTGTACATACAAGAGGGTTATATAAAGGGTTAACTATGGTAATAGGATAGCTTACTTTCAGAATGTGCTGCACGTTCGGCTTTATTTTTGGAAAATGAGTTTGAACTGGAAATTAGAGGTACTGCTTACTCTTTCACAAAAATTCTGATGTCAAAAATTCGTGAAAAGCAAAAACATTTACCGCACAAACTTGTTTCTTCCGTTTTGATAAAAGCTTTTATAACACAGACCGATTAAACAACAAGAAAATATTCGACCTTTCATTTGGAAAAGATTTATGACTTTCTTACGCCATAAGTTTCTTAGTGAAATACGAGATAGATACCTTTTGTGTTACGAAATAATAATCATAAATAACCTTTGTTCCAATGCGGTAAAAATAACAATATATTAAAATATATTGTAGATTTTAGTTTTTAATTACAGTAGCTTTGATTAACAGCGTATAATTTAAACCACAATACAAGTTTCGTGGCACTATTTCTTTCGTAATGCATTTGCGCGGTTACAAGTTATATACGCTTGTTGTTTTTATCTAGAGTGAATTTTGTATCACCGTACACTGTCATCCGAAAGTTTTGGACAATTATTGAACAAGTATTTTAGCTTTTACTAGAGGATTCTCGTGTGTAATAGTACAAATCATGACTTCAAATAGTAACAAATGCGGTTTTTATACTTTCTGCGGTTTCCCGGCGAAAGGCTCAAGTTATACCACAAGTCGAAAACTATCGACGACTCAAATGCCTGACCAATTTAGCCTGCGGAGTGATACATTTGTCTCTGATTTACTACGCAGTATGCGATGAAAGTAGTCCCGTCAATCAATGACGCATCTTTGTTTCAGTGTCAGTGACAGGTATATATACTTAATATATTGATAAGCGTGTGAATGAGCGGAGTAAAATCTCGCTAATACACTATTAAGTAGTATTTGCATGAAAGAATTAACACTTCGCCCGCATTTTTGCCCTGCTCGATTCGTACTTGAATCTAATGTGCAAGAAGTAATCATTAGTATGGATTCATAAGGTTTCAATGTGCACGAAAGTCTTACTGTATTTCAATAATTCAATTGAAATTTTGCTCTCTAGACTCTTTATTGTAATTTTTTCATTGGCAAACAGTAAATCGCTTTAGTTCGTAAACATGATTTTGCCCGAAAACTTTTGTGATAGCACTGTAACATTGTTATTTTCTTTCACAATCCTATGAAACGGAATTCTTAAAGCTCTTTCATTTCAAAGGTGAGCATCCGATTCAATATAAGCACAATTCAATGAATGACAAATGCTACACACACAATCCTTGGTTATGTATACTACGGCCTTGACCGTGTTGCTATTATACAATAAGAAAACAATGTAAAATGATAGGTATCAAGTACTTTAGAGTTCACAAACAGGATTCCAATTTTTTCCTGGGTCACCCGTTGTGAAACAACATAGTCTTCTTTTTATGTAATTCCAATTAGTGACTGTGAAACAAGTGTCATAAAATGTGACTTTTTCCCATTTCAATGCTCAATTAAATATTGTCTCATTATATATGACTCGAGGTATGACAAGTTTATCTACAAGATTGCGTTTATAGGTTGGGTTGTACTTTAATTTCCCTCACCACGTACATAATAAATTGCACATCTAGTTTGATTATAAAACAATTGCAAGACATTGATTTCATAAAATATGAGCCTATTTCACATCACGCTTGAGGCAGCCGTACGACAACATTTTTGAGGCAGCCGTACGACAACATTTTTTTGAAAAATCGCAGAACTTCGAACAAACACCGCAAGACGGTCGTGCGTTTTTTTTTTATTGATCGCATCGTCGTAGACGTCGCAAGTCAAATTTTCAACATGTTTATTTTTCTTGCGATCTCGTTGCGATTTTTGGATTTTTAGAGCCCGCAAGACAGTCGTGCGTTTGCCGTAAGACAGCATAAAGAATTAAGCCTATTTCACATCACGCTTGCGGCAGCCGTACGACAACATTTTCTGAAAAATCGCAGAACTTCGTACGAACGCCGCAAGACAGTCGTGCGTTTTTTCAGGTGATCGCATCGTCGTAGACGTCGCAAGTCAAATTTTCAACATGTTTATTTTTCTTGCGATCTCTATGCGATTTTGGACCCCGCAAGACAGTTGTGTGGCTGCCGTGCGACAGCCGTACGTCATTCTTGAGACAGTCGCACGTCAGTTATAGAATCTTTTTCGTACGTTTGTCTTGCTAAGATCGTGCGACAGCCGTACGGGCATCTTGCGACTGTCTTGCGACGCCCTCATTTCGGTCAAGGTTTGTCGTGAGTCGGCTGCGAAACGTACGAAGAACGTAAGAACAACGTACGACAGTCTCACGGCTGCCTTGCGAAAAGTAAGAACCAACCCTGTCGAGTCTATAAATAGCATTCGTATTGTTCGCGCCAAAAACGTCATTCAGTTATTTGATTACGAAGAGGAAGGTATTAATAAATAAGATTTTGTGATACGAGGACCAAAACGAAGCAGTAGCTCAGCAAACATGTTGGAACTCATTCGGATGTGTCCGACGTAATCACCATGACATTCTCTTTCCAACTCTTGAAAGAGCGTGTAATATTGGCCGAATAAACGACGTCGCTCGAGCCAAGGTTTCACCCTACAACGTCTTTGTCTGGATCTTTCTTGAAGACGTCTGTGGATCAGAAGAATTACAATTTCGTTTTCCTGATTTTCAGCAGTAAGTGCTGCAATGTGCAATTTACTTGCCAAGTTAGCCATGACTCTGTCAAGACCTACTGTGAAATGAAACCTTTCCCCTGCAGACCCAGTATTTATCCCAAAATTAAACAAGAGGAGATAACCCATTCTTTCGATCGCATGAACATCGTACGACTGTCGTACAAGTTTGCGTTTGTCGTGCGATTGACGTACGGGTGACGTACGAAACTTTTCGAAATCTTACGACGGTCTTACGACTCACGTGAGTGTTTTACGGCAGCCTTGCGATCATCGCACGGCAGTCGTACGAAAACTAGGGCGTGTGTTGTCGTGCGATGAACGAGCGAAAAACGTACGGTTCGTGAGAGCGTCGTACGACCGCCTTACGACCGCCGTACGACGATTGCACGGAAGTTTGAAGTATCTACGGCGGCTGCGATTCGTCTGCGATTTCGTTCGCAGAAAAATTCGTACGACAAAAAAATCGTACGGCTGATGTGAACTAGGCTTTAGGCGTTCGCATGAATATCGTACGGCTGTCGTACAAGTTTAGGTTTGTCGTGCGATTGACGTACGGTTGACGTACGAAACTATTCGAAATCTCTCGACAGTCTTATGACAGTTGTTAGTGTTTGTATGGTAGCCTCGCGATTATCGCACGGCAGTCGTGAGTAAACACGTGTGACCAACAACCTACGACTCGTGAGCGTGTCGTACGACCGCTGTACGACGATTACACGGCAAGTTTGAAGTATTTGCGGTGGTTGCGATTCGTCTGCAATTTCATTCGCAGTAAAATTCGTGCGACAAAAACATCGCCTGTGAAACAGGCTATATTTACTTTCGGGAAGAGGTTAAATTCTTGAAGATATTTCCAGGATGGCGGAAAACTTTATTTTTTTATCCTATTACACGTGCTAAAAAGGCCAATACCAATTATAACTTTACACGAAAATGCAGGAAGATTACTGTAAACTTAACTCCCCACTAGCTATTGAACTGTCCGTTGTTCTGTCGGAGGTGCTAGTAGGTAGCCGGAGGTAGCGCCGCAACTTTGACGCTAAACGCTGCATTTGATAGGAAGATCTAAGGGTTCATGCTTTGAAGTCTTTATGTCCTGTGCAATATTTGTGTGTTACCATGCTTACCAAGAGCGACGTTTAGTGGCAAGATTGTGACATTTTATCGTCAGTCTATTTTGTGCAATGTTGATAATCAGCGTTGCGACATCGTCAGGCCAATTGTGACATTTAGCGTTGAATGTTACATTAAGCGTCGTATCGGTTTGTAGTGTTTGACTATGTTGTGAGGTTCAGTGGCACTACTGGTTACAAATGGTTGCTACATAAAGTATAATAAACATATCATTGTTTCAGCCGTGGAAGGTAAATATTGTGCTCCTGGAGACAACAGTGCTGGATGTCAACAATGTCCTACAGATAGTCCATGGATGGAATGTGATATAGATCCTTGTGTGAGAGAGGCAGAGACTGGATGTCCATTACAACAACATTTTGGAAATAACCCCAAATGCGTGTAAGTATCGTTTTTTCTTACATTGTTTTGCTGAGTTCGTATGACAGCTTATACCAGCAAGGGACAGATAGACATACGGAGAGTTTACTGAAGGAAATTATTATCTCAATTATGTCTCAAAAACTTTACTTGGGCACATTTTCGCGTCCAGATTTCTTAGTTTGTCAATTTAAGGCAACGGTAACACCAGTATGCCACAGTGTGATGTATATAGATTCTATATTGTGTTCTTTAATATGTTTCCAAGGGTCTTCAATTAAACATACCGCTCAGTAAAATGTACCAGACAACTACATGTATACGTGTGAAGTCTATGACAACTTATGTTTCAGATCAAACCAATGTGGTGGTTGTTTTGACGAATGGTTCTTGGAAGATGGACAACAAGTTTGGTGTTGGGGTCCATAGATAAAACACCTATCTGATGATATTGATATATCTTTTATCATTCTATTATGAAAGATGAATAATAAAGTGTATCATCGACAATGCATCGTAAATAGATTCACTTGTTGTTTTGTTTAATTTTATTAAACTGTCAACGGTTTCACATACATTAACTCCATCGATTTAAAAACTCACTCCAGTACTTCTGAACTCACAATCGATAAAAAAGATTTCGTATCTATGTGAGGTTTATCGAACAAATGTCGAGTATTTAAATCAACGGAGTTTATGTATGCGCCACTGACAGTTTAATAAATTTAGCAATTTAGATATTATGTTACAATCCGATTTTTCTATTTAGATACACTGGTGAACGTTCCCAGCCTTGAAACCGATGAGTTTTTTTCCTGAGTGGAAGCTGAAAGTTAAGTATTTTACTTCCGTCATTTAATACAAAATATCATTTGACTGATGACAATAATGACGTCATTGATGATAGGTCATTTTCACATTAAGTTTAAATGTCGTCTTTTCTACAAACAAAATGTTGTCCTTTTTCTGCATTAAGAATGTCTGGATAAGAATTAATGTGTTGAAATTTCGAGGTGTTTTGTATTATGAGATACATTTTTTTTAAATTCGGAAGCTTAACAAATCGACACTATAACTGTATCACACTTCAACGACCTTTGAAGTAAAATAAATAAATGATATATTAGTGCACATTATGATATGCATGCTTAAAGGGATATACAGGCAAACGTTTCATCTTCATATTTCCTGATTTTAGATTATATTTTTATGACTGTGAATGCAACAGACAAACTGATATATAACTTGGCAAAATATTTCTTCATTTTCTCGTAATATTTGGGGTGATTCCTAACTAGACCCACGTGGGTCAGGTTAGCAAAAATATATTAGTGTTAAATATGCATTTACTGATGAGAAGATACTAGAGCTTGTTATTGTGCAACATTAGTATAATTCTATTAAAAAGATAGCCGAACCGCCTAAGAATGTTGAAAAGACAAGAAGCGACACATGAAAATGTTTAATTTCAGCAAGTACGACTTATAACAAATCTATAAATAGCTTGGTGATTCCCTCGGTATCCTACTTTCGTTTTCAACAATGTGTATGCCACATGTTTTAATTCGTTCAGTTGAATGTTATAAGTGACAAATGTTATTAGTAAGTGATTTCTTACGTTCTTAATACTGTTTTAAAGACTAAACTTGGTTCTATACTTTTGGCACAGTCATTTGCCTGTATATCCCTTTAACATGAAAAGTGAAATTGTGTTTTTCTCCAATTGGTGAAATGACCCTTATCAATAAATGAATAACTATTTAAAAACAATCATATATCATAAAATGGAAATTTATACACTTTAATGGTACAATGTGATTATGAAAGATCACAATATGTGATGTTCGGTGCGTACTGACGATCCTGTAGGCGATCCTGACCACACCTACACTATTTTCTCTTAATAATACGTACATGGATGCTCACATATGCAACCTGATATATATAGTTTTATTCTACTAAATGACTTTCCCTCGAGTTACAATAAATATAGATTTATTTTGAAGGTTGCCTGAAGGTTAGATGGCATCCGAAGTCTTGATATTTAAAGCCTTTAAAGGTCCATTCCATGAAGCCATAGTTGATGTCATCTGACCCCGATCTTAAAAGGGAGGATCGTGAGTCACTTGAGAGGTTTGGTAAACATATTGTCATATACATTGTGCCAATTTTGTCTCATATTTAGATCATAAAATATGTCACCACCAATTAACATCAAAGGGGGTGGTTATAATATTCACGTTTGTCCGCATGGCGTGACATTATTCTCTAGGTAAATTGAGCTTAAGAAATATTGTTTTTATACAAAGTATATAAGTTTATTGAGTTTTACCTTACACAACGTACCACGTGACTTCGTTGTCTCGTATTAATGTACTCGCGTTTGTATTACTTATAAAATAACTAGCAAGGGAGGGCACTCCATGGTGACTCTATGAAAAAGTATGACTGAAGTTCTTAATACAGTTCTTAATACATTGTACAACTCTAACTAATTGAATTTCGACCACAATATCATAACATATGGCATAAAAACGAATTTCTAAGTGGGTATAACTGTATAATGACTTATATGTCATGCACATGGCTTTGTTAGATTTATGATAGAATTCACGGAAGTATCCTCAGACGCATGATGCGATAATCCGTCCGCTCCATATGGATGCAATATGTGTAGATCCCATAGTTTCAAATTCAAATTTAAAACCCATTTATATAACGAAAAAAGATATATATACTATATATTCGATTCGCTTCACATTTAATCAAATAAAATCACAGTTTAAAAACATTCCAAGTTGTTTTTTTATGAAATTTAGAGAATAAGTTTTAACTTTTTTCTGAATTTATCTTCCGAAGGCTGATGGTATGGATTTTAAGTCACGTGGAAGAGCGTTCCATCATTTTGGGCCAACAACACGAATTGACCTATCGGCTATCTTGGTCCTATTTCTTGGAACAGCTAACTGAGCACTGCCAGATGATCTTAAATTGTATGAGTTGTTTGAATAGCTGAGAAGCTCAGTTAAGTAAACATGCGCTGTTTTGTTGAGCATTCTGTAAACAAGTACTAAAAGTTTATACATTATTCTTGCTTTAACTGGCAACCAATGAAGAGTTTTTAAGATTTCAAACTGGAAATGTCAAATGAAGAATTAGTTACCAATCTAGCTGCATGATTTTGAACTTTCTGTAATTTGTCTATTTGATATTTTTTGAAATACTATTTTGTCTATGTGTTAATGCTAACAATCGTTGGGCGGTTATAACTAGCAGGCGCTTTGTCTAGGAACAGCTGTTAACAATAAAAAGTATGTTAAATGCAAAGTTAGAATTGGTAAAAGTACAAAACAGTATTCATGGTTTAGAAGGGATAGAAGGGAAGCCGCGCAGCTTTTATGAACAGAACTGAACTGAACAGAACATATGTACAACGTCATAAGATACTGCTATCTTGTTGAGGTAGCGTAAATAACCTTCAAAATATACATGGTGCAGCCAATGCACATGATTTTATTTATTTCTACATGTAATCTATTTAATGCCTGACAACTCGGCATAAAAATTGATAGAGCATATTCAATTTAACAAACAATTATTTTAAATTTTATTTTAAATTGAGTCCATTCATACAAACTGTCAAAATGTAGATATAACCAAACCATGCTGTAAAGCATTGATAAACTTTAAATCCCAGTCAGTTATACAAAAACTGATTAATTTAAACAATGTTATGTATTACACACCTGAACAGTTTGTTTTATGGACTGTATATAACACTTCAAAAATAATCTTAAGGAATTAAATAAAAAGAACGTTTGAATAGGAATTAAACTTAGATATATTTAACTCTATCGCTGTCTTTGTTTAACTTAAACCATATACAAAAAATATACAATACACCGTGGCCACCGTTTTAAATCAATAGTCTAGCAATTGTACAATTAAATAAAAAGCATTTAAATTTAAAAGCAAGTTTAATTAATAATTTTGACAGAAGAACTTTTTTATCTAATTTACATTTGAATTATCGCGACGTTCAAACAGAACGTCCGTTTCATCAGTTGAAAATTTGGTTGCGCAAAGATTAACGTATTTAAAACGATTAGCGCGCCGCTATTGTTGTTGCTAAGGACGTAACGTTCGGAAGACGCTTGACTTCCGGTTGAATAACTTTCTTTTCGTCTGGTGCCAAACAAACATACAAAAATGTGAATTCGGGAATTTTCGTATGTTTTATACATGTGTTTTGGAAATTTTGGATAAAAGTGCGTGAATGAGTGGACAAACGGGAATTAGTTTTAGATTTAATCGCGTCGTATAGTTTTTAAGTGAATTTTCAGTGGAATTTCATATTTTCGGATTCAACAATGGCAACAGGAACCGGAGCAGCTCATCAAGGGCTTTATGGACCAGGGAGGAATTTACGATTCAAGAATATTAAGGATACGTTAACACAGTCACACGTCCTACAAGATGGGGAATATAATTTTACTAGTAATAAATTAAACAGGGATATATGGAGGACGAGCCATAGTACTGATTTCTCGGTTTGTATATTTTTATTATTATCATCATTTCACTAGCAAATCGTTATTTTTGTGAGTCAATGTGTTTTGAAGCCATTGTTATAATTTACCACCAATCACGTTTCTTTTTCTCCTTGAACTGCCCATGATAGGCCCGCCCTATGCGCTTAGTAGCTCGTTTGACGGCAAATCCAAGAGTCGTAGTTTTTATTTCGACTAATATCTCATTTGCATATCGCCGTATAGTTTGGCCATGAAATGCTTCCTATGACCATTCTTTTCTTTCGCTGTATCAAGTGTATGACAGTTATAAGATAATCGTAATAAATTGGTACTGGTAAATTATGTCTATAGAATTGTGCCTGTGTGGGTTGGCCGATTGTCACAGTATGACCAAAACTGTCAAAAATTGCCTTATAAACTGCAAGGACCCTCGTAAACTGCAAATAACTTACTCTGTAATATCAATAGCACGGTTATAACCCGTGGTCATTGAAGTAATGATATCTATCTGTCAATCTCCATGAAGATTTTTTCACCACGTATATTTACAGTTGGTCGACATATTGATACCAATCGCAACTGTGTGATGTGAAGCAATCGCAGGTAAATTCCTTGTTCAAGGAAACTGTCAGTACCCCAGGTAGGGTTTGAACCCAGGACCTCTCGATCCCTAAGAGATCGTTCTACCACTGGATTCCTGCTCTTTAAAATACCATGACTAATGTCCATAACATTGCATATTCATGTATTTTATGTAAATAAATCTAATGTCGTTCTCATTTAATAGCCAAGTTAAGTTGTGATAAAAGTTATTATATCAAAAGTATACCATGGCGGCTCGTACATGTAATAGTTTATATACAGCTGATTAAATATTATCAAACATTTTTGGCGACAGTTTATCGTCATGAAGTATTTGTTAGTTATTTATTCAGATTCGTATAGTTTGGGTTGTTATAGTACAGACGTTTTTAATCACCTTTTAAATGGTAAAGAAATAACTGACATTCTGTTGCACATACTTTCAAATTGTATATTGTTAAATTTCATTCAACTGGTAACGGTGCATACATTAACCCCACTGATTTTAATACTCACTGCAATACTTCCGTACTTACGATAGATAAATAAAATCCGTATTTAAGAACGGGGGTTATGACATAAATATCAAGTATTTAAATCAGCAGGGTTAATGTATTACACCATTGACAGCTTTATTAAATTTAATAATACAAGTTCGTCGATCTAACATTCTTATGACCAAGGCGTCATAAATTTGGTAAAATTCTATCAAAGCGATTATATATACATACGCTTGGTCATGGTATTAAATTAAATCTCTGTAAAATAGCTCTAAGCGATAACGTAGAATTCTTAATAATTAAACCATGATTTTGCGTTATATATATATGAAAAATGGGCCATGAGTCCCATGTACTTGGCACATACCATTCTCGTACCCAGAGGTTATCAAGATTATCAACCTCTGGGTACGAAAATGATCGCATACCGGCCCTTCATGTCTTCCGGTGTACGTTAGAACTTTGCTTGCATTTGAAGCCACTATATGAAGGTATTTTCATTTACATATACATTCATTTACAGCAGACATGAAAACTGGGTTTCAACCTTGTAATCATTAAAATGTAACATGCATTAAAGAGTAGAGACACAATAAAGATTTTCAAACGACAACTTAATTCGTATCTAACAAGGTATTAGGAAGTATAGGCCTGCGTACGGTGCCCACAAAGTGACATTGGCAATTACTTATTTCAATACTATTTTATTTTTACGAACGATTATTTTGTTTTTAGATCAAAGAAAACTTGAAATAATATGTCGTATAAATGAAATAATTTTATCGTAAAAACGAAATAAAATTTAATAAAAAATAATGAAATCGTGGAATTAAAATGTCTCTCTGGGTCTTCCGTACCATATCTACGTAGTATTTAATAAAACCGAAATATTTCAGTACCAAATGTGACCTTGCAATAAACCACACATCAAGGGTATAAAAGGAAACGGTGTTAACTCAATATAAGAAAAGAGTGAGTTACGACCGTTTTGGACTAAACCCGCGAGTCATTCATGTACTATAAAATATTGGCTTGGTTTTATCAGACGTGATTTTGACAGTTGATAAGCCATTTGGGTCTTATGGTATTAAACACATAAAAAGCTGAATGCACATAATTATAATCACACGGATTTATAATAAAATAACGAATTGACACAATAAATGTACAATAAATTATATAATCATAATGATTGTATATTATGTATAAATATTTAAAAATACAGTAAAATTCTACTATCAGGACTATCAAAATTGATGACCCACGAGGAAACGGAACGGTCTTTGTGTAACACAATGGCACGCTGCCAGAACAATAGAGAGTTCTGTAGTGGTTATTTGGTGGTCCGCAGCGTGAGTTAGTTCGGGGAGTTGCCAATCTCCGTAAACAGAGATCATGTGAGCGGTAAATTTTAGATCGGGTTTTAATCAGATTGGGGAGTTGCTGTCTATCTCCAGGAGAGAGCAAACGTGTCTTTGTTAATTGTGTTATCCAGTTATATCTATATCAATTATAAGTTGTTAAGCTATGATGAGTGTTAGTCGTTATATTGTTGGTCATTTTAAAATACTGAGTTAGTATGTGAACAGTGGACAGGTAGTAGCACATTTGTATTGGGACTCTTTTCTACTCATATCAAGCATATTTTTACTTAAACGATCGTCAAAAACGCATGCTTTTGTAATAACCATGGTGGTCTTTAAATAGGAACTTTATTGTGAAAAATGGTCTTAGATTGAACCTGTATAAAACTTATAATTTTGGTAATCTGAAATTAGACATATGTCCGTAGAACAAACCTGATTGCGTTCAGATGGCTAAAGCTACAGTCCCATAAACATAAAAATAGCCGTAATGGCACCGTACGGGCGCCGTGCGATCAAGCTCCGCAAGGACTCGTACGAAATCTTGCGTACCCGTACGGACTGTTACATTTTTACCAGGGTCCGTGATATGAGCCTAGGATACACGTTTCACAAGTCACGATTTTATGAGACTGAGGCATAAGGTTGGTCACAATCAGACCCCGAAAAAAATGTAAGAAGTTCCAATAACTGTTGGAATATAAATGAACTCTGGCATAAGTTCTTCTGTTTCTACAATTTTGTTACACCCCCTCTATGTGGTTCAGAACTTCCAAAGTAAGTTAGTCTCAACTCCAAATATCAAGCCAACCATAATATGCTTTCATAGATGTGAAATGAGCATCTGGGTTCTCTTTATAAGCTCTAGTCAACAACGTATCAACAACAACATATTTATTCCATCAACAGATCCATTCTCAAAGGGGATAAAAACTAAATATTTTATATAAGAAGTAAATGAGTTTTTTTTCAAATATGATTGATAGTACAATGTACATAATATCGACGTTTACATAAGGTTTCTTGAAAACAAAACAAGCAAGTTGGAGAACATGATGACATTTGCCTTTCAAACGTCTTAGTCTGATTTCTATATAATTGATGAACAAGAAGGAGCATTGGACCTGTGGTACGACAAGCGCTTAGGGCAGAGATGTTCAAGGTTCGAACCCCACCAGGGGCCCTGCTAATCGACTTGAGTGAGAAATGTACATACAGTTGATTCACACCATCAAGGTGTAAATGGGTACTCTGAGGGGTCATCTGTCTTAAGGTGATTTCAATGATCAGGGGTTATCGTTGATTTAATTAAAAACACTCAGGTGGGTTTCAGGAAGGGATATTCAACTACAGACAATATGTTTATTTTACAACATCTGATCCAATATTTAAATAATGGTAGGAAAAAACTTTATTGTGCTTTCATAGATCTTAAACAAGCGTTTGACACCGTTTGGAGAAATGGCCTGTGGCAAAAATTATTACATTACGATATTAATGGCAAATGTTTGAATGTTATTAAAAGTATATACCAAAATATTAAGTCATGTGTATCCGTTAACTCCGAACTCTCAAACTTTTTTCACTCAAACATAGGGGTCAGACAAGGCGAAAACCTGTCTCCATTGTTATTCTCATTATATCTAAACGATTTAGAAGAATTCTTTAATCAACATAACTTTACCGATACAATAAACATACCAGACCACAGATACGATACCGAATTAACTAACTATCTCAAATTATTTATTTTACTATATGCAGACGATACAGTGATTTTATCAGACTCGGAGTCGGGCCTCCAGTCTGCGTTAGATATATACTCAAAATACTGTGATAGATGGAAGCTAATCGTCAATGTTTCAAAATCGAAAATAGTTATCTTTTCCAAAGCCAGACTTAATAATTGTCGATTCATTTTTAACCACGAATACTTAGATATTGTGAGCGAATACAAATATTTAGGCATTTACTTTAGCAAAAATGGTTCCTTCACCTTTTGTAAAAAACAAATTGCAAATCAAGCTACTAGAGCTATGTACAGTTTATTACGTAATGCACATCGATTGGGATTACCAGTAGATTTACAGATTGATTTGTTTAACAAAACAGTAAAACCTATACTTCTATATGGAGCTGAAATCTGGGGATTCAGTAACAACAAGGTAATTGAAACTATCCACTTAAAGTTTTTAAAATATGTATTAAAATTAAAGAGATCTACTCCTAATTGTATTGTTTATGGAGAAACTGGTGAAACCCCTTTGGGATTGGACATTGAAGTAAAATTTATCTCTTTTTGGACTAAATTGATATCAAATCAAAATTCTGTTCCTTCAAAGTTATCCTCCATTATTTATAGTATTATGCATAAATCATTCCTTAATTTAAATGTATCTACACAAAAAAGAATTTTCCTTGGATTTACAAGGTAAAAGCCATTATCAATAAATGTGGTTTCCCAGACATATGGAATACCCAGTCTGTGACTAACGACAAATGGTTAAAACTAGCTATAAAACAAAAACTGAGGGATTTGTTTATAAATGAATGGTTTTCAAGTATTGAAAACTCTAATAGTTGCCAGTTTTACAAAGTAATTAAAACATCTTTTGGCTTTGAAAAATATCTGAACAAAATACCCAAAACTCTTCTACCTTACATCATCAAATTTAGAACACGCAACCATAAACTACCCATTGAAACAGGCAGTTGGCATGGTTTGCCTTATAACCAACGTTTATGTAGTACCTGCAATATACTTGGTGATGAATATCATTATCTCTTTGAGTGTAGTTTATTTGTAAACGATAGAAAATTACTTCTGAAACCGTATTTCATAAGACGTCCAAATACGTACAAATTATATCAATTATTCAATAATTCATCAACCCAACAGTTTAACAATGTGTGTAAACTCCTTAAGATAATTTTATCATCTTTATGATAAAGAACTGCTTATATGTATAACATTCTTAGTTTTAGCTAATAATATTTACTAATTGTATAACATAATTTCAATGTACCATTATATTATTATGACTCTCCGGTGCCCTTAAGAGGACACCAATACATATATATATAAATACATAACTTATTAAATTAGTTCCTGATTGCTACCCTAATATTCTCGTACCCCGAGGTTATCAAGATTCTCGATCTAGTATCGAGAGTCTTGATAGTCTCTGGGAACGAGAATGGTACCCTATTTGGTTTCATTTATTTATACTTTATAATTATGTAACATTGTTGATTTATACCTGTACCTCTATCCTTACCATGTGCCTCGTAAAAATATTTATATCTATTTATGTACCTCATTTATTCATGTATATGTGAAATGAGAGAATAAAAGAATTTGTATTGTATTGTATTGTATTGTATTGTTGAAAATCTGTCGTCTGAACATGAAAGCAGACTTATAACAGCACTTTACTTTTCTAACTTTAACATTTTAGTTAAAGAAGTGCCTGCTATTATTCTCTTCACATTCTCTCTATGTGTATTATGCACAAATCATATCCGCACATAATATAGTTTACTGCTCAATTAATTTTTGTACGGAGGATTTGGAGCAGTCGGTAAAAATAAACAGGATGAAAGAGGATTCCGCGGTTATAATTAAAGAAGATAAAGAAAGGTTATAATTTTTTATGAGCTTTACGATGACATTTATTTATTTGTCTGAAAGAGTGATATCCCCGTTACACCAAACTCGATCTCACTACGTTCTGGAAAAATTGGACCGAACGAGTTCCAACTGTGTGAAAACGGAATGGACGAAGTAGCAACTTGCTACAGTCTATGTACGAACGTGATGAACGAGCTCTGACGGGGTTGAACGATAATGGGGTTTCAAATCTGAGTCGACTCAAAAATGTTATACGGCCATCCCGTTCTGCAACTAGACTGAGTAACAACGTACTGGCAACGGAATGGACGTACTGCGAACGAAATTGCCGTACTAGCATCGTACGTGACTTGTCGTAGTTCGATCGGGCATCAATTTGCAGTACGTTTACACACCGACCTGTTACGTTTGTAACTCGGTTCATTCCGTTTGCACACAGACTTTACTCGTTTTGATTACGTCCATAGTGCGTTGTTATCCCGTCTAAATGTATGAAAACAAATTATAAAGTTCTGAATCAGTTTGCAACACGTTAACACGCAGTTCTTAAAGTTCGCAGTAGGTTTTGGTACGTTCTACTCGTTTTTAATAAGTTTATTGCGTTCGTATGCAGTTCGTACAACACAATAAGGTCTACAGTACGATCTGACAAGGTTTGGTATAAATACAGACCATTTCTCACCAAGAGATGGGTGTATGTCTTAGTTTTCTCCTTTTTTCTGGCTTCTGACCCTGCCCCAAATCTTCTCCCGAAACCTGGCTGTCTGAGTCGTTAGAAGAAGCAAGAGATACAACACCCTCATTTTCATTGACTGGCTCAGGAGGCTCAGAATTCTTAGGCCTAACTAGAGGCTGGTCTTCAAAAGCTTCATCTAAGCAGGTGATTTTTGGAAGCGATTGTCTTAACATGCGCCGCCTGTCTGGCTCTGCTCTTTTTTGGAAGCATGGTGTGATCTCAGTGATTCTTGACAAATTGTGTCCTCACAGCTTATACCGTAGAACGAGAATGCCAACGGGTAGAAACGTCCTGGATATTCATAGCAATCGGATCAGAACATGATGTCATTACGTTCAGAGTGCTCTTAGAACGAGATGGGAACGTTCTTAGAACGAGTTGAACTGTCTTAAACGGGATGGTCAATAGTAAAGGAGCTTAGAAGAACTAGTTATGAACGGGTTAAAACGGACTACAAACGGTTCGGACTAGTTGGAGACGGTGTCTCGTGAAGAAAAGGAGCAATTTTACCCGATCTGATCCCGATACAAACGTACTACAGACGGGATAAAAACGAAATGCACGTATTGGGAACTGGTTCTGAACGAACTATGATCGTAAAGCTGACATTTTCCGACTTAGACGACACGTCCTAGCTCGTTCACAACCAGTTTCGCGATATTTTGAGGACGGGGTCGAACGGTCTGGGAACTAGTTTGGTGTAACAGGGCCTTAATCGGCGAAAAGATTTTTTAATAGCACATTAAATGATATAGGTCATGTCAATACAGGCCATGTTTTCGGTTTATGTTACTGGAGTTTTCTATGACCAAGGTTAATATGGACAACTCGGTTGTACCGCGCATCATAATAAGACGTCTATTGTCTGTCTGGTTTACTGAAAAGAACATTGATTATTGTTTGTTTGGGTTAAACGGCTCATCGACACAAAAAGGTTATATCGCACCGCAATGCTAAATGATAAAAACTGAGTACCAGTCTGTTTCTTATGTCCTTGACATTTGGGATTTCATTATTACAAATATGATCTTTTATAAAGAATAATTATATTTTGAATTAGAAGTCTAAAAAGTATTAAAGTATCATTTATAAAAAGAATGTTACAAAATACGTTTCATAAAAAAACGGGATGAATTATAACAAAGCCTGATTAGCGTTAATATTATACATATATAAAATTAGTATAGATATTTCTCATTTGAAGTAATATTAGTAGGAGTTGCTTAAAACATCGATTTACGAAGTTATAAAACATTTTTTTTCCGTTTTTATCCTGGTTTTATAACAGTGGATTTACAAAAAGTTATATTTTATGTTATGATATTAATATATATTATAAGAACAAGTTCATTATTACGGAGCCCCTAAAAGGACATTTTGAATACTTTTTTATTTTCACAACTATTTCGTTTAAAAGTAATATTATTTCGTTTAATCGAAATAATATTTCGAAAAAACGAAATAATATTTCGTTAAAACGAAATAATATTACGTTTAAACGAAATAGTTGTGAAAATAAAAAAAGTTTTTCAAAATGTCCTTTTAGGGGCTCCGTACATTATCGACCTATAGACATTTTCTTTTTTATAATTATGTTGAATATTTGTTTCCCCTTCCTCTCAAATTGCTATGTTATAACAAATTTTATTTCCGTCCTCTTTTGTCTTGAATTACTTTGTTATAACAAAGCGTATAATTCTTTGAAATTTGAAATTATCATTTCTAATTATTGTCATTTTGTACGAAACCCAACAATTTGACTTTTATAAAACTATGTCTTTCAAATCAATGTAAAGGTCAATCCGGTCTTTTTCCATTTAATGAACTCCCGTTTAATACATAGCAGGACGGAACAAGTGTGCGTGGTATGTCCATAGACAGTGTACTCACACGGGCCTGTAACACTGTTGGTAACGTGATGGGTTTCCGAATCTAATTTCCTTAGGTTGGTGCGGGTTCAAATCCCACCCGGGTGGTTATACCGTTCAGAAAATATACTCAGTACAATCGTTTAGACGATGTTTTTACAGTACTTTGATTGGATACATTAAAACTAATTTAATTTGTTATTTCCACGGGTTGATGTACAAAAAATAAAAAAAAGGTTTGTATTTTACATAAGCGGCCTCCATATTGATCATCCCGTGTTCAAAGCAGGTCACATAATCGAAAATTATCGCCTAGCACGAAAATCATGCATGCGTATCACTCTAACTAGTGATTTATCGTCAATGGAGCTATCTTACATATTTGGAATCTCGTGCCCGTGGGGGTACGGGTTCGAATCCCATCCGGGAGGTTATACCCTAACATGAAAATTTGACAATAATATCAAGTTTTTTACCATTGATTAGATAATATGGAGAAGTTTCCGGTCTTGTCGAAGGGTAGGTGAGAACTGGTTATAGACAAGGGTCCAGGAAAGCTAGATTAGGTGCGCTGAACGCCGTAAAATGACCTAAATTGTGTTGACACGGCGTTAAACCCAGTAAAAAATCCAACAAAAAACATATTGCTAAATTTTATTCGACTCTCAGTGGCGCATACATTGACAGCGATGATTATAATACTCGATATTATTCCTCATAGAGACGGATAGCTATTTTCACCGATAGTGAGTACTGAAGGACTACAGCGTGTATTAAAATCAGCGGGGTTGGTGTATGCGCCTCTAGCTGTTGAATAGAATTTCACAATAAATAATTCAGTATTGTATATATTGAATTAATAAACATAGACTCGTGTGATTCCCAAGCAAACACGTTTATTAAAGCAGAATAGAGGAAAAAGATGCGTTCTATTATCTATAAGCATCGGCATATCATTCTCGTACCCCAAGTCTAGTAGAATTCTCGATACTAGCTTTTTAAGATCGAGAATCTTGATAACCTCGAGGTATGAGAATGCGGCGAATGGCGCAGTGGCAGTTTGTTTAAAATCTGTTTAGCTGTATCCTATGATTTCAGTTAATGTGCTGTTTAAAGTCTGCTTCAATGTATATATTTATCCGACTGTACAATTTTGTAAGATAACCCCTAATCATTGAAATCATCCCACACAGGTGATTCCTGATAATACCCATGCGTACCTGAAAAGAGTGGAACAACTATAGGAAAATTTCTTGCTCAAGGAAATTTATCAAATTAGCAATGTCTCTAGTGGGGTTCGAACCCGGGACCTCTCGATCCTTAAACGCGTGCCCTATCACTGGACCACTGATCTCATTCTATAAAAGACAACATTAGACAAAAGCGTGACAATTCATTTCGATATATTTACCTGTGGACATATTTAATGTAAATTTACTTGTGTCAAAATGATAGATAACCCAATCTGAGCAGTGTAAATATTGTTGACCAACGGAGAGAATTAATTTTAAGCGCATTAATAATTGATAAATAAAGACTAAGTAGGTACAGCCGATTATAAAGCAAATAATTGAAAAAAATATATTATTTAGAATAATATAAAAGAAATATTTAATTTATTATGTCTCACGTCAACTTGAGCAATAAATGAAATGAAAACTTTCACTTAGGTTCATTGTAATTTAAAGCTGAAATATGATATTTTTTTCCCTACATATATATAGCGTAAACTTAAGCCATAGACTATGAGTTTCACGTTGTTACTCAAACAATGGTGTCAATTTCAAAATTGTTAATCAAATACTTTTGTGTTCTTATTTAAATAATAACGATAAATACTACTCTCCAATCTTTAGCACACTTTTCATTGTATTCTACATGAACTGTGAAATCTATTCAGTGATTTCATTAAGATAAAATATTGTTAACACTTAATGAATAGACCTCTTGCAAAGAACAATTAATGCAAGGATTGGAAAAATGTAAAATCTCGCATCATCACGCGTCAGACTGTAAACTCTCGCCAAATCTCGTGGCTTACACTTTAAAAACCTGCAGTATGCCATTGAAAATTAACGACCGGCTGTAAAAGGTACGAGTACCTCGCATTAACAATTTTGTCAGTCCAATCCCTTCTTAAAGGAAACCCAAGCAACAATGGTTTTCCTTATATTCTGGGATCATACTTCGTTCTTATGAAAATTTTATTACAATAGAATTTACTCAAGTCTCCACGTCATATCACAAAGTTTACCCAGGCTCTTCAAAACTTTTATGGATGGGAATAAACAAAAACATTCATGAGTTGAAGAAAACTTACTGAAATGGCGTATCATTCTTAAATATTGAGTTAGATAGTTCCTATAAAAACTACGTTTATCAAAGAGCAATTAATTCTTTGAAATAATTTACGTAGGAATTCCCTATTCATGTATCAATAGATCATCGTCCCTTGAGTCTAATAAACTTAATATTAAAGAGCAAGCGATGACTATTTCAAATAGTTAAAACTAATTACAAAATGTATATGAATAACATTAACAACCATTTCATCATACAATGCAATTTTTGTTCTAAAGGAAGCCAAAAACTGCGTTTAACAGCAGCTTACAGTGTTGATTATGATAACTTACAGTTGAGCATTTTGATTGTCTCCTTGGTTGTAGGCCTACGACGGAGGCAGGTTTTCAGAATTTATGTTTTAGTTATTATATTTTTTCTTTTAAGTAACTTTTTAAATAATAGATTCGACCTATTGAATCTTCTTCACAAATTATATTTCCACATGACCTATAGTTTTCCGTTCGACCCAATCTCTGTGCGTGCTGAGGATTAGAAAGTAAGGATAAAATCACACCGAACCAATAGTGTGTTTTCAGGGAAAGAAAAATACATGTAGTAGTAATTTTATGCACTACATGTATTTGTTACTCTTCATTTACCTGTCTGGAAAAAGAAATCGGATGTTTCTCTTTTTAAGTTATTGTAATAGATTACGTGACCATGAATGAGACCGTCACAAAAAGGACCATATCGGATATCATATTACTTTAATAATTTTCTATTATTTTTTCAGGGAGCTGTTTTAGACCCTTCCTTAAAACAAGGCACTAGTAGTCAGGTAAGTTTATAGTTTGTAAACATTTTGCTCACCATACCAAGTATACGACAACGTTCGTACAACTGAAGCCAATTGATCCATTGCATGTCGAGTTCGTGAGTTCAATATACTGCGGCAGTACTTCAGAAGTCAATTGACCCAACCACTGTCGGTCATGCACGGTGTCAATGTTTAATTTCGAACATTCTCATCAATCGACTTTAAACATCCTTAGTTCGTTTGTTGATCATTTTCGACGTGTGCCGCATTTAATTTATTATTCAATCTCATACGATTGTACCTCATCCAAAACTATTACATCGAGCGAATGAGCCATTTCAATTCGAATAAGGAACCTCCAATATAGTGCAAAATTATTAGAGCTTTTAGAAACTATAATCCAAAATAACAACCCTGACCTCTAGCCCTGACCTCTTATCCTATACAATAATAAACACGATCATTTTATAAGTTATTAGTGAACAAACTGTATATATTACATTAATTGCCCATATTAGAAATATAGTGATTGAAGCAGATATACGATGACACCCATTACAATGTGATAACCATCGTAAAATAAATCTGTTAAAATGCACTGTACGATATTGATAATGAATATATTGATTATAATATAATGAATATACGAAGAGCTATATTAAATCATACTGCAATAAAGATATGCATACTGAAACTAGACTTTTCTCATGGAAATCATCAGTGTTCCGTGCTGTGGGAGACGGATTGGCTTCGAAACGTGTACCTTCCAAAAATTGTATGACCAAATACTCGTATGGTACAGTAAAAGTTCGATGTTTCCAACGGTCCCCATAAGAAAGTACAATTTGTATACATAGTCTTTGGTTTGGGACCGCGTCGACTTTTTAAGGCAGGAAGGTACACGTACTTTAATATAAAACATACATAACACAATGTTCTTTAGTGCTTATTGAATATTATAAATATAATAACTAAATACTATAAAATATATTATTGACATTGGGACTTAAGACTAGAACCTCAAAAAACTGAAATAACCTGACACATGACCGATATAATCTTTAGTATTAAATTAAGTTCATTCATTTAAAAGTAGATTAAATGTAGGTATTAAAATACTTGTTTCAATTAAATGTAAACATGGCCTAAGCTTTGTGGTTTGAAATTTGAGTAATATTTCTATTGTACAATGGTTTAAATGTCTTTTATATGTCATTATATATACCATGAACTAGGCATTAAATATCGATAACATATATGTGTTTAATTGTATTGTATTTTGGCGCGAACAATAGGTTCGGCTGAGTTTAATGCGATGAATTATATATTAGTCAGTTTGGCCGATTCATTCGTTCAAAAATGGACACTAAAGGTGATCTAAGAGTTAACATACTCTTTCCCAGAGGATTCCCAGATTCCCTTTCTAACCTCTTGCACCAAACGCCCTATTTCATGAATGAATTACATAATTTCGACCGATATCAACCAATCATAACTCTTAAAATGCGAAAAAAGATTACGACCAGCGCCATCTAGCGAGATCGAGAATTCTGATAACCTCTTGTTACGAGACAGAGAGTTAAATCTTGAAATTGAACAAACAAAACGATTAATATATTGACAGAAAATCGAGTGCGAATATTCGTCACGTCCAAAATCGTCGGATCGCGATCTATATTTAGAAAAACATTAAAGAACATTTTCAGCTTAATCATCACTGCAAACGAGTCGCACTACAAATGAAAACTCAAAAATTTTATTAACGTTCTATGCACACCACTTGACTACAGAATAAATTGGAAAATAAACAATAATAA
Source organism: Mactra quadrangularis (assembly GCA_025267735.1). NCBI lineage: Eukaryota > Metazoa > Mollusca > Bivalvia > Venerida > Mactridae > Mactra > Mactra quadrangularis. Next base: position 10,887,151 of record CM046301.1, on the reverse strand, counting down.
TAGGAATGTTTGGAGTACATACATGGTTTTCCATATAGTTAAAGATTCTTCACTTATTTTTTTATTTTATGAATTTTTGTATGCTTCTCCATTAACAAGTGATTCGTGGTTTGATTTGTGAATCGATACACATGAATCGTGTTTCGAATCAAATCGGATCGCCAATTTCTCAACGATCCACAGCCCTACTATTCTCAGTCCCCCTTCGCCAGAGATTTCTTCCGATCTCAGTGTATAGCCTGCTCTGTGGCATCTCCGCACTGTCACCGATTGCTTACTAAATACACTGATTTGATTCGTTGAGATATTGTCCGTGTAACTTGATGATAATTTATGAGTATAGTAAAGTTAATATTCGGAGAAAAGTTAACATTTTAAAGGAGGTAGACAAATCAAACATCAATTACACCGAAGATCAAACTAAGATTCACGAAAACCTTGGCCCATTTTCTTAATGCATTTTAAATGTTCTGATTTTGGTGCTATGCTTTCATAACTCAAACCCATTTACAATACACTTGTTGCTTCTACTATAAATGTGCGATTTTCAAAATATTCCTCGCCTATGGGGTACAATAAAAGTTTGTCCTATTTTTTGTTAATTATTATAATCACCTCGTAGAGGGATATATAATGACGGTATTGCTCGTCTAGTTTAAGATACTTGTTATTGCATTTGACACTAACAAGGTTAACAATCAGAAAAAGTACAAATAAGGCCTTGTTTTTGTACAGTAAATGGACTCATTATTATAATTATCAAAAAACTATCATCATAATCTACCACGAACTTTGCCTATATTATATTAGGTATCATTAAAATTTCTGCATGCATGTCCCCTCAATGTCATGACCATGTGGATACATAATCCCCTGTGACTCGTGAGTATGCTTGCTGGAAGGCGCTTTTTATTCCATTTCTATCTCCCTCTGAAATTTTTGTGATTTATACATTAGGCCACAACAAGTTGATCATGTGTTCTACGGATTTTTCTGGAAAAAATGGGGCGAGCGAGCGAAGAAAAAAAATAATTCTTTATTCACTAGCTTTATATAGCGGATTGACCAAATTTTTATGAGCGAGCGAGGAAATAAAAATATTTTTTGTAAAAAACGTCAAAATTAAGGTGCGAGCGAATCCATAGAACATATGACCAATTTGTTGTGGCCTTACAGTGGTATTATATTTAGTCATAAACATGTGAAAGTTCAAATTTTGCAAATTCCTAAAATTCACGTATTTTACAAGTGTTTACCAGACGTTTATAGACACATACAAAATTGATATGGCGGCAATTACTTACTCCAGACTACATTCATAGTCATTTGCAATCCCAAGCCATGGTATTTATCTTATCCATCTTATGTAAAAAGATGAACACATTGTAAAGAATGAAAAACATACTATTTTCCATACTCTCCAAATCGGTTTATAATAATTGTGAATTGCATTGGGGTTTGTATGTATGAAGATACATTCATTAACAGTGGTCTTGAAAATTGTTCTACAACCAACAGCGTGTTCAGTTACGACTGTTAGCGAACGTTACGGGTACGGGACAACTTAACCCAAAGACAATTCAACCTGTGGATAACTCAACCCAAAGTTGGGACAACTCAACCCGTTAGTAGGGGATTGAGTTGTTTCAGGTTGACTTTTCTTTGAGTTGAATAGTTCCGACCCTAACGTTACGGAACGTTTTGGAACGTTCGGGGCAATTGAACAGGCTACAAGAAGTTATAAAAATATAATAAGCATTAGAGACAAAATGAACTGTTCAAACCATTCTGCTTTCTAGATTTAAGTTTGACAAATTGGCCATTTCTAATGTTCAATATACCTGCTTCAAAATAATTTTAGAGCTTAATTATGCAAATTGGAGCAGTTTATTCTGTAACAAGACTTCATCTTAAACATACTGTGAACATAACTATTGTTTGTATTTATAGACAATCAACTTCTTCTTTCGGTTTAGATCTACTTTCACTTTGAAATGCAATTACATAACTTCAACTTATTTTAGCAGTTTTTGCATTTAATAAAATGTTCATTAGAGTTGTTTGGAATAGATAAACATTAATTTCTTTCGCAGTCCAAAAACAGTGTTACTTTTGATAATGGGGCCTTAAAGATAAATGAACATGATTATTATAAATGACATTTCCTACACATTTAACTGCTTACTCTTTCTCTGAGACTATGAATTTTAACTGTATATGTATTTCTGTTGTGTAGCAAGTAGAAACTTAAATCACAATTTTCATTTTTTATTGACTGTGATGTCACACAAAACATTTTTAATATCTAGCTTTGCATCTTTTACTTAAATTGCTCAGGCCCAAAATTATGGAATGCCATACCAAAAGAGGTACAAACAGCCAAAACTTTAAACTCATTCAAACAGAGATATAATGTGTGGTGGATTACAAAGTCATCATAAATCATTATTTCTTCTTTTATTGTATATATTGTATTTGTTTTAAATATGTTTTTATTACTCTTCAAATGTTTTACCTTGCTTGTTGTATATATTATGTAAATACTGTTGTTAAGTGGCTCACATGGAAGATTGGGTTTTGCCTAACAATGTTGCTTCTATAAATAAAGTCTTTATTATTATTATTATTACAGCTCGTTCATCATTTTGAGATGGGCAATTCAACCGGTAAATTACTGGACAAAGATATATTCCGAAGAAGTACAACCCACGCTGATTTCACAAAGAACAAAATATATAAGGTAAGGTTTTTTAAACAGTTTGGTGAAATATTTTTTGTGTGAAATTAATTTGAGTCGTTCTATCATGATTTCATGGTGGCTTAATTCTGCCACTAGTCAGCACGTAACTAACAAGATAATTAAGGGGTTAATAAGTTAACGTAACAAGCCAATCTCTTATTACTCATCTTGAATCGCAAACTGGTGAGTAGTTAACTATTTACGCAACTAGTTCATCTCTTACCACTTATCTAAAATCGCTAAGTTGGTAATTCTTATTTAATTATGTAACTAATTAACCACATAACGAATTCGTAAGTTAAACAATTATCTAGTTACGTAACTAGTTAATTACTTCCATTTGTCTAAAGTGTATAACTCGTACATGTAAGTAGGTTTCTAGTTAAGTAACTACATGTTATCAAAATTCGCTAATTAACAATAATAATAATAATATTTATTTGGCATAGTGTACACATAGTAAAAAACATACAAAAACAAATATCACAGACATTATGATGTTGTAATTATGTCTTGCACACCAACACCAGGGATAACACAAAAAAGGGCAATCCCTTATTTCCATTGTGGTCCCTATTGGTAAGTCGTTAACAAGTTGCGTTACTTTTTAACCACAATGTTAGATTTTTAGTTACTAAATAACTTCTTACCACTTAGCGAGATTGGTAGAAAGAGATTAACTAGTTACTTTATCGACATTTTGGATATTTGATAACAGGTTAACCAGATAACCACTTACAAATTAGCGATATTTTATACAAGTGGTAAGACGGTAAGTGGTTAACTAGTTAAGAATGACTTTTTTCGAATGGCAGAATATTGCTGCCATATAAATTGATAACCTTTGTTTTCATACATGTTATTCTATATGGTTACTGTAAAAACAGGTGGAATTTGAAGCATAACAGATGTGGTCCACAGGAAACAAAGAAACACCAATCAGAAAAATAAGATCATCTATATACATACTGTTTCATTTTGTTTCGTAAGGAAATATCAAATATCTGTATGTGCGGCAAGAAATGTCCATTCGCTAAATAATTCGGCGTAACATTTGCGGTTATTTCATTTCCTTTTTACGGAGAATGTTTTCTTCGTGGTTAATAATGCAATTATTATAATATTATTAGAGATAATTTTTAACGCATGATTACCTTTCTAGTCTGTCTATCATTGCTTAATGTCATGGTAACTTAGTTTGATTGTATCACGTTTTCTTAACATTCAACTCAGTCAGTCGTGCATTATGCATTTAATCTAATATTCTTGTGAAGTACGCAACCACAGACATTTAGAAATAGAAAAAGAATATGTTATACCATTGCCTATCATAGATTAAATTATTAATAACTTATTACCATTTTGAAAATGGTATTCTGGTATTCTGTGGGCGTATAATTGAACATATGGTGTGACTATGATAAATTGTCTTCTGTTGACTTCATTTAAGACAATAACATGAGACATGAATATATAGAAGCAATTTAAAACAAGTACGTTCTGCTTAAATTGGTCTAAACTTCATGTTTGTTTGATCTATACGGCTCATCGAGCCAAATATGTTATGACGCACCGAAACACAGACAGCGGGACCGTGCCGACCTGTGCACCGAAAGCTTACATTCATTAATGATTTACTAATTATACTTTTGTCAGTAAGGTTAGGAAATATTGTATCATTTGTATTCATTTAAAAATGACTACTGACACTAAATAACGATAGCTAGGATGCACCTTTGACAAAGGATCAAATCTAATTTAATAAGAATCCACATCGCAAATTTTTATACATTGTAAACGATCTATCAGTAAACTTGACTTCTTTAACTTATCTCCACAGCCCAAAGTGTTTGGTGAAACAAGAGAAGTAAATTGGCCGGTAAGTATTTTAGAACGACTGTTGATCGTTTATAGTTTCTAACCTTTCTAGTTAACACACACTTCACTATTATTCTTCATTCGGTTTTCTCAGCCTCGGTTTTATTCGTGCAGATTTCTGTCCGAGTTTCATTTTTTCTTTATTCGGATTTTCTCAGCCTCGGTTTTATTCGTTAAGATAGTTGTCCCAGATACATTCAAAGTGACATGTAATTTTATCAGTTAATTATGATAAGAGCTTTACAAGTACTCCTATTTAGGTTTGTCGGAAGCGTGCCCGACTGTTGTGACTTAGATTTAGCCGGACTGAACCTACATGTCATCGTGAATTATGGCCATGAAGTACTTCCGACGATGAATCAACTTTGATAACGCCCCTAGAGATACTTTTACCCCGCCCGGCAAGCTCAGTCAGTAGCATACAAGTCAACTGATCAAAGGGTCGTGAGTTTAATTCCCGGGCAGAGCATTTTTCGTGAAGTTCGGTCAAAAAATAATTTCTACGACCATTCTCCCTCCTATCACTGATTAAAAATTATGTAGAACTTGGTCAGTCAATGACGGAAGTATGTGCCTAGAAACTTTTAAACAGCTAAATCCAGATATTTAACCTTTGCAGGAACGGTGAGTAGGTTGGCTTGCCGCGTAATATGATAGGTAGAACGTATTACAACGGCGATAAACCCGAACAAAAAAAGAAGAAAAACTTGTAAACCTTACTAAGCATACATATTCGCAAGTGGCTGGCACGTGTATTACTCTGCGGAAGTCATCGGATAAATAGCTGAAAAGAAATGAATAAAGATGCATGTAATATGATTACATTACATTGTGAATCGTGACTTATACAGACTTTAAGAGTTTGGATGGTTATGCACAAATGTCATAATTAAGTTTTACCTTTTTTCCAAGCTGTCAAGTGGCAAAGATACCTCACGAAACCATTATTGTCGGATATGTTTACAATCTACGATATTTGTTATGTATTTTACACTTGTATTTCAACAGCATCTGCATTGTCTCTAATATCTTCAAGACATGCACGTATCAAATTAAATACTTCATAAAATATGGTCGTATGTCACGTAGCCAACCTGCATATGACATTATATCCATAATCCAGGTTCAAACAATAGTTACAATACAACATAGTTAGTTTGCAAGTCCATAGATTATTCTATCACCACAAATGTATTTTAAAATGTTATGATTGGTAAGGTAGCCAAGCATACTAAGTTCTACGGTCCACGGCTCATCAGTTCTAAGCCTCAAGTCATTGCGTGGAACCACCTTATGGCTTCCGAAGAGTGTCCAAAGATTTTGGCTGCCGTACTGAGTCCCGAACGTACTTCAGTCTGCGGTACCTTAGCCTAAGCCTTGAGACCAGCGTGTACCTAAGGTTCTGACCAAAGACCAAGGCTTCACAGCAAAAGTAGTAGAAACGGTATACCTTTATACCTATCAGTTGAGTTGACAGCACAATTCTAGTCCTGATATTAGATATTTAATTGCGCTGAGTTCACATTATTTTTTTATATCATGTACAAATTCAAGTAAGTTCATACTTAGTATGCACTAAACATGACAATTCAATGACACGTAATCGTATCAGAGACATTGATTTCAGATAGCTTCAGAAACTCTTTGCCTTATTGCATTTTGTAGTCCTGTCCTAGTTATTGCACAACTGTCAAATATTCTTCAAGAACTGTAAGCAATAACAACTAACTGATATTACTTAAAGTACGGTGTTTTCATACATCTTATTTGTACATAAGAAATGTCACATAAGGCTTCTATTCTTGTCTGTTTTAATTAAATCTCACTCATAAATATGCTAGTAAGCATTTATATTTGACAAATATCGTGTGTGCATTTTTTTTTATTAAAAAGTGGTTTTTATTTGAATACTTCACATTGTTATGTTTTCAGGATATGGCACCACGATACCTCTCTGATAGGAGAGTAGGACCATCAGAATACACAACTAGTTTCATACAAAATGTAAGTAATATTACCTGCCCATTTAGGTTCCATTTTTTGTTTTTGTTTTAGAAAACTTTGTTTCGCGGAGATACCAAAACATTACGTTATGAAACTGTTATTTTAGTAACATAATTGTCTGGCAGCTAATTCCTAAAGTAAGTGCTGTTGTGTTGCTAGGATAACTCGAAATTTATAAAATGAAAGAATAATGTGAGAGCGTCGTGTATGATGCCTTTTCAACTTCGCCTATCTACACCGGCCATGTGTGTGTCCAGTATATTTGCTCTTAAATTCTTATACCAGTTTTTGATTTTTTTAGATTATATAAGCAGATAAGAATTTTGCCTAAATATCCATTTTTTCTTTTTTGACATTCAATTTCTGTCATTGACGTAGAGAAAGACAAATGCGACTTACAAGTTTACATTCGATATTAATTTTGTCTGCGGTCTTAGGTGCTGTTCATTTAACTTCAATTTTAAATAAAAGTAATGACTTCAGTGCAATTCACAAAACGACAGCATGGCAACATGGGGACACCAAAAGTAAAAACAAACCCTTCTACGCAGCTAAATAGAGCAAAGAGGAACGTTTTCAATTTTTAAAGTTTTGTTATGAAATGGACGCAACAAAAAGGCCTCACAGAAAATGCAACAACTAAGTGATGGTTTTAACTTGATTTTATTATAAAACGTTGATTATAAAAGCAAACAAACCTAATTCTGCTTTATGATACTTATGAAATATTCTTACCTGAAATTTCAGTTACGACGTCGGTCAGCTCCTAACTATCCACGTGTTGATACATCAAAATTACAATTACCACTTGATCCAGTAAAATTCTGGAAACAAAGAAATACCAACTTCTCCCTTGGTAGTGACAACGATGGGTACGTATTGCTTCTGAAAAGGTTTCCTTCTTATGATACAACTGGAAGAGTTTATTACTACCGAGTATATTTTTATGAAAATAAAAATTAAAATGTTCCAGTATTGGTTTTCAATGCAGTTCTGCTTTATTTGTCTTTGCCTGATTAATCAAAGCACTGAAATTTTTTATTTGAAAGTTTCTTTTGTAAATGTCCGTTGTTTCGTTTCCCACGTTTAGGCTTACAGATAATGAATGTGTTGCTTGGTGAATAGACGATAAGAGCCGTGTCGTTCGCCGTTGGTGATTATGGCTACAGTGTTAACTTGTATGCCCTCTCTTGGATTAATAATAACAATATATTATAATCAATTCATCCTATCAGATGCTATAATTCATTTTTGTTTGGTATGCCACATGTTATATTCCTTCACAATTTTCAAAATTCATATATCAAATTATCTTGTCTTACAGTTTGATCAGTGAACAACAACGAGCCTTTGGTAGAGGAGAACGTGCTTTTGAAACTGATGCTGCTGATACTAAATCTACACGTGATGTTGTCAGGAATATGAAAGATATGGATAAAAAATCTCATGTATTCAGAGGTGGAGATTACAATGATATAGGTAACTTATAGATTGTTTCTATTGTCAAGTTGGAGTGTACCGTAATTGTTCTACTGATAGTCGAAATTGTAACTTGCTATATTTTACTAATTTCATCAGATTTGTAAATTTTAAAAAGGCTGGTTAAGTGCAAAACCTGGGTAAACCTCCAAGTGGCAATTGTTTTGCAAACGTCCGTTATAAGGCGGACACCCATTTTGTTCTGGTTTTCGTTATTTCTATGGGCTCATTTTTATAACAGAACATCTAAAACATCTCCCTCTTTGCCATTTGGCTGTATGGAAAGTCCGTATTCTTTTACTGATGCTGTTCCTTGTATATTTTCGCAATACTTTTTTAGATAAAACCATATTTACTACATTCCAGTCTATTTGCTCAAATTATTGAATTGTAAGCCGAACATTTCCCTTAATGCTTGTTTTCATTTGGAAACATACCCAGCATTGTATAAAACATTCATGAAAGTAAGAACTATGCAGTGGCTTCCTTGCCATGAAACATGTATTATTTTTTTTCAGTTGGAAACTTTTTGACAACATGTAATGGAGATTTTGGACCAAGAACTCAACCCCCTGGTGAAGCATCGCTACTTGTTAAATTGTAAGTTCTAAAAAATATAAATCTTACTAGAGTGGGTGGACCAGTGCTCGGCGTATACCAGTGCTCGGCGTATCGCGTATTTTTAATTTAGATTGTTTTTTTTTCTAATCAAGATACATTCATACCCTAAAAAGGTTTTGGAAAAATGAAATTTACAGAAATATTTGACCATGTTTACCGCAAGCAATTATATTATGATTAAAGTAACATAGTTTGAACATTTTGTTGCTAAACTATTTGATGCCGATTTAAGGATCAGTAGTAAAGATTTCAATTCTGAAGTTTTGATATATGAACCTCAAGAAATTATTTAATGGCAAGATGACTGAAAAATGCTGAAAGGGTGGAGTAAATCATCATTGAAATTAATCAAAATTAAACCAATTCATTGATTAATTGTAATTACTTAATTATTTGTTAATTACTTACTTAATTAAATATTCTATAATGTATTTAGTAAGAGAGGTGGTGACGAGGAGGGGGAAGAAGAACAAGAGCCTGGTCCATATGCAAATACAAATCAATTACAGAAATTTGCTCGAGAGATTACTGTTCCTATTGTATTCAAAGGTGAGTGGTCACGATCCAGAATTCTTGACTTCAAATACATTAATAATTCTCCTAGACAACAGCTCATATATTTTAATAAAAACGTTGATATACAATTTTTAGAAACCATAGTGTATTGTTACCAAATGCCTGTGTCGTATCTACCAGAAAAACTAAATCACAGACATCCAAGTTAATGCTACAGCAGATAATTCTATACGTAGAGTTTTATCAATGCTATCAATCACATTACCCCATGAGTCCAGACATTTAATTCTGGTATACATTCAAGTGATGTTGCACTCTCTGACTCGTTAAGTGTTGGTCTTACTTTACTTACCATCAGCAAATGATAAACCAAGAATGAAGTCCTTACGAGAAATATTTTGTTGAATATTAAATCACATTATTGGCATTGCAATTGCCAATGGTCATATATAAATACCCATGTGTAGAAAATATGTATCTATAACGGACTACAGATAAAAAGAAAACCTTAAGAGGCCGTAACTAAGTGTCATTTTAAGGTATGAATACGCAAAAATACGAGTTCCGTGTAATTCAAAATGTCGATTACAGTCTACAACCTATTTGAATTAATACAACTGTTTCGTCGCATAAATTTTTTGCGAAGCAACTTTTTTTGTAACTCTCCTGTTCATCGGCCGAATGTTTCACTCTCGTTCACTTAGTCGTGAAGTAACGGTTTAGTATTAACTGAGCTGTGATGGGAACGTAATTTTTGTATAAGAAAATAATTTCTTAAGACGTTTTTAAGACGTCATTTGTTTGACATTTTTGGTTTATTTTTATCATGGGTGACATTGTCAGCGTTTAATATCTAGCATCTTGATTATATGACCTACAAAGAGACGAACATTAAGAATGAATCTGAAAATAAACACTGTAGGAACAACGCTTTCCCATCCTATGACAAAAAAGATTTGGATTCAACCTTCTTCCGATATTATTATTGTTTTTATTATATACATATACTATATTCGTATGGCATTCTTTTCATATGAAAGTATTTATGTTCAAAAGTGCTTCGCAGTCATATTCATTATTTATGAATGAATAATAAAATAATCTAATGCGTTCTGTTATCAAGGTTTTTGTGTTGTTCAGAAAAGATGTTTTTTTCTACATTTTGTATTTGTCATTGTTTTTGTTGTTTTCAAAATTGTCTCTTGTGGCGGTGTTTTTGTCATTAAATATCTCTGGCACAAATATATTGTATGAGAAATGCTCCACGTAAAACATACAAGTTAAAATACAATAGTATATTAGGAACTATTCCTTCCTATTGTCGGAAAAAGTAACCATGCATAAATCACAATACAAAGGAAACCCATTGTTAGTATTAAGACTCAACTATTCTTCTGTACTTGTGTAATTGTTTATGTAATTAATAGCATATATTTTCTCAATTTCCTTTCAGATGCTGCTGATGGGCGAGACTATCAAAACGATGCTCATTTTCACGTAAGGGTTATTTTTTATTTGTTATTTTATGTGCTTTGTATTTTTGGAATAAGGCTTGTAATTGTTATGAATTCATCTTTAATATTTGATAAACACCTTTTTATAATTACTGCAACTCTTTAATAATGAAAATTGTCGTAACAAAACAAAAGAAAAAAGCAATTACAAATATATGCGCATATGTATAAGATTAATTTCCGTGACCACGTCAAGTAATAATTCATGCTTATACGGCGTATATTCATGATGAAATTAGTTGTGAAATACAAAACGCATGTGTGACTTATCAATAACATGTAATTTCATAAATTTCTATTTGCATTTGTTCACATTGTGATAGCATTTAAATCCATACTAAATATCAAGGTCTAAGCTATAAGTCCAACGAAGTAATTTATTTTTATCAAATATATGCCTACGAGGGTTGTTCGAAATGTGTATTAAACGATATCTCTAAAGCATTTGAAAGTGACATGAACATCACTTATTTGAAAATATTTTTCGTTGTTAGAAATACATTATTTCAAACTCTAAGTTAATGTCTAAAATGATTAAGGTAGACCACTGAGGGTCTTACTGAATACAATGCCAAGGAACTGTAGAGTACTATATCGACTCCAAAATAAGAACTTTTTAAAGTATTGGGAGAAGAAAGGTCACATTGGGTTATTGTACCACCGCTTGATAACGCATTACACTAGATATCGATACACTATATGCATTTAATTACCTTTCTAACGATATAAACACATGCTAATGTCTGCGAACTTCTTTGTAATTCTCTGGCGAAAACATCTGTACATATGACCTTGTGGAGCATTTTTAAGTCAGAAAATGTTACCGTCTTGCCACATGCACCATATTTTTCAAAACCTGATTAGACGTTTTCTTTGTCTAGAAATTTAAAATTTGTATTTTGGAATTCGATTGAAATCCCGACAAGCCATTGTCTCTGTCGTTAGTAGGAGCCTCAGAGGACTCTAAATCAGAGCACTGTGCCATATTTCAGAGATAAATTAAGAGATTGAAATATTGTGTTTCCAATCACAGAAAATTATTTAAAAGGATGAGATTTACATGAACTTTTAAGAGGCAAATATTTGAGATATTGTAAAATACACAGCCCTTGTATCATAATTGTAGGAATATGGAATTTCTGTACGAAATGCATTTGATTAAATTATTTTTTTTATTAACTTATTATTGTTTTCATTAATTTACATGTTTATAATATGTGTCTTCATGTGCAACACAGATTGTTGCCAATAAAGTAGCAAGTGTCAATCTAAAATGTTAGTAATAATACCACATAACTATCAACGATATGTCAATCTATATAAATATGATTAAATAAAAAAATAATACTCATTCATTAAATATATATTATTGTTTATAAATTTAAATACAGGAAGGTCATTCAATGTTTAATCTTCCAATTTAAATAACATAATTATATAAGGAAATTATCATAAATTTGCAATTGTAATGCTATATCTATAACTTTTATGTCACTTTTATGATATTAACATATTTAAATATTTGTTTTTAAAACCATAATGTCCTGCACAAAACTTTCACGTAGTATCTTTTATTTTTTAGTTTGGGCACGACAAAGAATCAGGGCATTCCATTTATGCCAAAGATTTTGCATTGTCAGCCATGGCTGCAAGAGCACCGCCTGTTATTAAACCAACACCGTCAGCTGGAAAGGTAAGAGTGTGTTAGCAAAGTGCATTATCAAAATTATTTTCAAATACAATACCAAATGCCAATCTTGGCTTAAATTAAGATTTCTCGAGGGAACATGAGTTTATTGAAGGCAATCATAGTAATCATGATTGCTAGATATCTAATGCACGTATTTGAAACCCCAAAAGGATATTGTCTAAGTCAACATTGAGAGACACTGAGGACATTGACGAAACTCGTTGACTGAAAACATAATATAAGATATAATATGAACGTATACGACATTCCACGGGGAAATCGTTCAAGTGCGACTTCAGGGTTAAGCGTATATGTGAGTAGATTTTTAAAAGGTTAATGGAAGTAATGTCAAAACATCATAAAAATAAGACATTTTTGCTTTTTATAGACACTTGTAAGTGTAATACAAGAACATCTAAAGCTGTTTTCATATACGCTGAAGCTACTCTACTCCCATTTCCAACACTAATGAGTTCGACTAAATTGGTTAAAAAATGGTTTTATTTGTCATCAGCGTGTCTGTAAGAACAAACGCCCTACTTTATAATAATCTTTTCCTGGAAAGAACGATCAACATCAAATCAAATGTGTCATATCGAGCTGCTATTACTGACTTTCTTGTTCAGTCGAAGTAGACATGCCTTCAAATGGATATTGTTACAATGAACCTTTCCATGACTTACCTGTTTGCATATTTAACAAAGGTATACAGTTACATTTTCCCGCAAACAGAGTCTAAACTAAAGAGAGTACACAGCTATATTTGTGTGTATATGTATTGTGAACAATTAAAAAGGTCGCTCACAGAATGATCTTTTCTCTCATTGATCCTGATTATGTATTTAAATGGTGGATTAATGGAACAATGTCTTTGTTTATTTCAGTTGCTGCAGTTTGATCCTAACCAATCTAACTATGGTGTAAGCTCGAGTTCTATAGATTTCCAGAATCACAAGTATGAACCATACAGGGTACGTATTCAATGAACTCTTATTATAATGTATCTGAATATGCAAGGTTTTAATGAAAAGCTCTTTTGTGAAGTTACTATGTAATACTTTCTACGATCATTCTTCTGTCTTCAACAGTAATCTGTACGATAGATGTTAGAAGCTGATTAAGGTAGGTGCATAGTACTGGTAAAAGCAAGGGCCATGAGATGTGGGTTTAACCAGGAACAATGCATAGGTCCACGAACTGCCAGTATACGACTGTCAAACACGTAGAAAATCGAGGTAAATCACCATAATTTACTTTGTGTAATGAAAAATGATGCTTAATATGGTTACAAATTTATAGACTTTTACTAGTGCTTCGCTGCTATTTTTCTTGATAATCTTGGAGTCTCTCACAGTACTGATTTTGATCACAACAGCTTGCAACATTACCTTGAATAATAAACTTGGTTGTAATATTAGAGATTACATTAAAGTGAAGTGGATGTAAAAATAAATTGAAGACAATTCAATACATTGACAAAATGTCTTATTTAGTTAAAATAATCACCTGATTAACTAGTAAGGCTACATTACTAACAAACGACATAAAGAGCTTACCTAGCACATTTCTGGTGAATAAATGCATACCACCAAATACTAGTATCTTTTGAGTAAGCTTAAGCAAAATAGTAAAATGTGAAATATATTAGTTTACCGTTTCAGATAGTAATTAAACTTCTTGACTTAGGTATTGCATATCGGAAAGTGTGGAAATTTTAAAGAACTAACTCTAAAAATGAGCTGTTAGTGCTGTGATAAAGACATCCGCATGATTTAATTCTCACGTTTTGGATTAAACGTGCTGGCATATATTAATGATCTTAAAATTTAATCATTTCATGTACACCTGCTCAATTATTCGTATATGTGAAAGATAATGATACATATTGCATGTTTTGTTGTAGCCAGACAAGGCCTTGATATTTCTAAGACGTTTGTTAGATACATGTGACACAATGTGTCCTTATAGTCATAATTAAATATGGCACAATGGTTACAAATAGATGGTATCAGTTGAAGTATGCATGTGTTTGGCTTTTTTTTATTTCAGTGGTGTCATTTAGACCTACATTCAATGAAGGGACTCGATAAGTAGAAGCATTACAATAATTTCAAATATATGTAACTCATTGTGTTTCTTTGTACCGTTCATGATATGTCTTAATATGTCTTCATATGATACAATTATCAATTTGACAGTTTATTTTATTTTCAGAATTCAAAAGGAATGACAGCTTTAGATATGAACCTAGAGCGTAGAGACACGGATAATGTTGTGTTTAGTTTTGATTTAGATAGACATCGAGGAGATCGTCAAACTTCATGTAAGTATTCTATTCAAAATTTTAGTCTCAAAATGATGTGTATGGAAAGAGCTTTTGTGTCATGTTTATTCCTTTGCAAAACTATAAACATAATTTGCAAACACTATGCATACACTGTTATATGTTCATAAAATTCGCATAAATAGATGTGACTAGTATGTGTCAGCTTTATACATGTAAACATTTGACGCTTAATACCTAAATCAGTTTCTAGTGATGAGACAAAAAATGGATTGAGTTATGCGCTTAGTTGTTGGTTAACAGCTAAATCCAGAGATTTACCCTTTCCAGAAGGAGTGAGTAGGTTGACTGACCGCCGTTATATGACCTATACAATGTGTAGCTACGGCGTTTAACCAAACAAACAAAATGATAAACAATAGGAAAATAAGATACTGGTAAGGCTTATTTGTTAAGTAAGAACATAACTGACATTGTTAATGCGTTATCGCTGAATAAGATTTAGTTATTGATTTGGACACATTTATTAAGTGGATATATGTATCCATATCGTAATTCTTTCATGTTTATTCCACCTCCAATTATTGGTTAAAACCAGTTTCATGCAGTTACATGTATTAACAATAATGTTCCTGGATAATGAATATACAGTAAAATTTCGCGATAAAGATTACCTTGAGTATTGCACGAATTTTTGAAGAATTTCTAGTCTTAAATGCTGAATTGGAGAAGAAATTATACATATGTTAAAAGAAATCTAAAAATCAAGATCGTCAATGCTGAAAGTCCTTTGTTTTCTTCAGTAAATCATACAGATTTCAAACAACCACCTAAAGGATATAGACCTCCACCATTAGCTGAACGTCATGATGTTTATGTTGATTATTTACAAACAGACGATGCTTTACCCTATCCTGCTCCACCAAAAGATACATCTGAAGCTTCTGTAAGTCAATAATATTTTTGTAACTTTCAAATACTGAAAAGCGGTAATGTCCACAATTTAACATTAATCAATGCTATCTCATTTATATTCTCCGAGGGTACGTCTGAGTAAAACTTTCTATGGGCGCCCATGACCTTTAATGACCTTTTTCATAAAGCCTATTTTTTCACTAAATTAATGTAATATTGTTCATTTTCTTCTTCCGTACGCTTTTTCTAATTAAGATGTCATAATATACAATATTCCCCTAAGCTTTGGAATGATCAAATCGGGACTAACTAAAGATAATTTATATATATGTGTGACAAGATGTATGTCAAATATTCCTAAAGGAAAACCTAATTTTAAACGAGAAAGATATATGTATAAAAATATGTTCATCACTTAGATGTTGTAGTTTCTTGCGTAAGTATAACATCACTGGTGCATATCACACTGGAAGGTTATGCCCTATCATGAAAATTTGACAATACTCTGAAATGTCGTTTTTCCTCCATTAATATGGTCTATGACGAAGATTCTGTTCTTGTGGAAGAGAAGAGTTCTGGATACAGACAAGTGTCCAGAATAGTAAGGTTGTGAGCGCTGAACGCCGTCAAATAACCTAAATTGTGTTAACATGACGTTAGAAAAAAATACGAAGCCACAATAATGCTAAAACCAAGTAGCATACAGTGTCTCCCTTAATGTTTAGTCTAGATTTGTGGTTTTATATTTTACATATCTCTATGACTACGGTCTAATTGTCAATCATTTTTACAGCACAATTTCGCTGGTATGCACGCTCGTGGTAAGAGTGCGTCAAAGAGAAGAGCCAGTAAACGTAAGGAAAGCAAGAACAGATTGGAAGATGGACGTAGCACCCATTTTGTCGTTGGTTATACCCCATTTGATTTTAAATCAGAAACTACGATGAAATTCCGCGGTGATAAGCGTGACGAACTTGATATGCCCATTGCAGGTAGGTCAAATAAGTTTCTTGTTCTTCATCTGAAATACTACGATATGCCATTGCTATAATAACATTACCACAGTTGAGCCGCCCGGCTAACTAAGTTGTAGTATGCAAGTCTACTGATAGAGAAGTTCATTAAAATTCGTGTGGGACGTTCTAGGCCATGAAATGATTCCTACGGCCATTCTCCTCCCACCAGTGATTCTTTTGCAGTTGTCAGTCATTGACGAAGTTTGCGCCGTGTAACTGGTTGATAGCCAAGTCCAGAAGTTAAGCCTTTCCAGGAATAGAGAGTAAGTGACTGCATTAGTGTGGCTGATACTATGGCCCGATTGCATAATTCTAGTCTAAAGATAACCACCTCAAGTTTAAACCAGAGTTTAAACCCTGTCCATTGCATAAATGTAGTTTAATTAGTCTCAGACTAAGCAAAAACCTGGTTGGATTGCATAAATACAGTTTAGGCAAAACCTGAGTTTATATTTAGTCTAATACATCATTAAAATTAAACCTGCGATGGGGGTAGTTTAAGGCTGAGTTTTAGAAAATATATAAGTTTTGTGAGTTGAAAAAATGACTGCCCACATATTGCAACGGATAAATTTCAATAAAATGTGCAACTCGTATTTGAGAAATTTAACCTTTGTGTGTAAAAAGTTCTTACAACTAATATTTATCACTTTTATGCAAGATTCCTTCTCCGGTACTAAGCAATAAAAATAAAGTTTTTGTGCATAGAAACAAAGAAATGGCTTCAAAACAAGATTCGAACCAACACCGATGATACAAGTCTACCGTCATAGCTGATTAGCTACAGTCACACATCGGGTTAAACTTGTAATACTATCGATGTAATATCGATGAAGTATATACATTTGTATGATTAATTTTGCGTTCAAACAAGAGCTTTTGATGAATTTTTACGAAAAAATGGGGGAAAAGTGCGTTTAAAATTTTGTTTTCATAAACATGCTCAGCCAACTAAACAATCATGGCCGAGTGGTTACGACGTTGGACTGGAAATCATTGGACCGCCAGTCCGGCATTTATTCGAATCCCAACGAAAACCTCGTTATTTCTTTGAGCTAAATATTTTTACTGCTAGCTCAGAACTGGGGAAACAGAAAGCAAACTCGAATATGATTAATCTTAGTTGTTCGAGGGTCGATCGACAAACGTGCAACTTGCTATAAAACTAATTGCAACTCAACATATTTGAAAACCTTACAAGTAAATCTGTGAGCTAATGCTCACTAGTGATACCCCCGCCAAAATCTAAAAATATGCGACAAACAGGAAGAAGATGAGCAAGGAGCATGAAATCGCTTTACACCACATGGGACTATGGGATGAAGCAATATGCAAAGTATTAGGCTGCTGCATGTTATAGTTGCTGAGAAAACTGCGACGGAAATTTTGTAACGGACGGACGGATGGACGGACGGACGGACGCACGGACAAGGGTAAAACAGTATACCCCCCTCTTCTTCGAAGCGGGGGTATAATAATGTTGTTTAATTACTCAGCTTCAACACAGGTACAAATTTTCAGGGTAATACAACTAAGCTAATGCATTTGATCTGATATTTTATCAATTCAAAACTGGCAAAAATTTGACACACGTTACATATGCGCATGCGCGTGTGATGCCATGTTTTGCAGTTTCAATATCTTACTAAATGTTAACATCTTAAAAGTAGTTTCATTCAGCCTTCAAGTGAGGAACCTGAAAATGTATCTGTATAAGAGCTCTCTGAATGTGCAAGTAAGCTGAGCATAACATCATACAATTCATTTATTAATTAACAGATGTATCAATTATGTGTGGTTTTTATACAGAAAATATCATAAAGTACAGATTATAAAGTCATTTTATCTTGGTATACTACCCTTTGTTTTTTTCGCTTGCCCTATCAAGACAATCATAGAAAGAAAATCAGTTGCACATAAATGATTATATTTTTATTTCAATAATGTTTACATTAAATTTATTTTTGCATGTATTTGAAAATAACACTGTTAATACAAAATAATCAATGTCCAAGCACGAAATTTCCATGATTAAGTGGTATTTTTTCGGTGCAACGAAAGAAAACTTCAATTATAGTTTATCCTACCCGAGGACTCAGTACTACAAGATTACAAAGCT
Source organism: Mactra quadrangularis (assembly GCA_025267735.1). Taxonomy (NCBI): domain Eukaryota; kingdom Metazoa; phylum Mollusca; class Bivalvia; order Venerida; family Mactridae; genus Mactra; species Mactra quadrangularis. The sequence goes on along the minus strand of CM046301.1, from coordinate 10,868,375 downwards.
CAAGTTTTGTTATCCCCCGGATAGCTAGTCTAAGACTAGCTAAAACAAAAATAAACTTGAATTATGCAATTGAGAGATAAACTCAATGCTAGTAAGCCTCGGACTAGGGCTTAAACTAGACTAAATAAAACTTGAATTATGCAATCGGCCCTATGTGTTGCTACGGCGTTAAACCTAACAATATACGACAAAACATTAACACAGTTCACTTAACACAAGCATAGAACTGAGAACGTGGGAAGGCTAATCAAATTCTAGAAATATATCTATTTCCAAAAAACTACATTTAGAAAACAATATTTTATAATAATATTTTTATGATACCTCAAGAGGCAAATGAATTGACAAATTTTGCCAACAATTATGTTATACTGCAGCTATTTTTATTACATAAAACACGGAAATTATTTTTAGTGTTATGCATTGTCATTATTCCATTATTATCATTCTTGAATTATTTTTTTCAAAATACCGTTTCTTAAAATAGTATTGGTGTTATTTGATATTTGTTCCTGTTTTATTGCTTTTTATAAAAAAAAATACTCGAAGAAATAGCAGAAGCCGTCATGTACTTGGTCATTTTTTCGCCTGACTTAGTCATTATCATTGTTTTGTCTTTTTCTGTTCAAAATTCAGGTTGTTATGGATACTGAAATAATTAAGATTTCACCAAAACAGCTGTATCACAATGTAACTTAAATTGCATATCCGGATGAGAACTCAACAGGGGATGTACCTAGGTTCACCAAATTTTATGTGTGGATAGCTCTTGGGTAAAGGGTATTTCCTTTAGGTTATGATGCCCCAGGGTCAATCAAGGTCACTGGGACTTCATATGGGAAAAATTTGTCTGGACGATGACTAAATTAGGAATGTATCTAGGTTCACCTAATTTTATGTGTGGTTATCCCTTGGGTCAAGGGTGTTTCCTACTGATTTTGAGGCACCGGGGTCAAAGGTCAAGGTCACTAGGACTTTATATGGGAAAACTTACTTCTGAACATAATTCAACAAGAAGTGTACCTAGGTTCACCAAATTTTTTGTGTGGATAGCCCTTGGTTTAAGAGTGTTCCCAATTGGTTCTGAAGCCCCAGAGTAAAAGGTCACCAGATCTTTACTGTGGGTAGCCCTCCATCTCCTACAGTCCCAGGCTTTGACAGCATACAGGCGTATAATGCCCGCCCAGTGGAGCAATTGTTTTTCATTTTGGTCTGAGGTCAAGGTCATGCTGCTGTTCTTAAATTTGTCATAGATTACCGGTAGGGGACTTCAGTATTGCCTGCAATACGAACTGGCCTTTGTTTTTCATACTTCAGCCACCCATTTTGCTTGTCCGGGACATAAATCTAAAAGTACTGGAAATATCAACTTGAAACTTCATTACTGAATTGATCTCATTATGGGGAGGGGCAGTGCAAAAAATTATAATTTTGAAGTTATTGCCTTATCTAAGTCTTAATTCTTTCTGCCGCATAACTCAAATGGTATTCCCCAAGAAGTTTTTAAGTGCAATAATATTTTATTATGTATATTGTGATCAATGAGACTAAAACAAATAGTTAACAGAAAACAAGTAAGCATAGGAATAAGACATAAGAGCCGTATTAATCAATATAATAGGCAATAAACCCAATTTAGTATTATTATTCAGCGATGGATCAAATGCTTTAAGTGATATTTATGCTAAATATGATCCATTTCGAGTCGTAGCGAAGACTTCGCAATTGAAACGATAAACGACGGTAAAGCTATTCCACGAAAAGTTTTGATACTGTCCATCAAAACGTGAACGTAAAATGACGGGTACAAGTTGTACTTGGAATAAAACGAAATTGTGTTTCGTCAAATTGATGATAAATCAAATTAATTTACCGCGTCGACTATTAATTTTTACGATTTATTATTTTCCGAACTTATAAGTTTCATGCATGAGTGAAAATTATCTCTTTCAATCGAATACTTTCACCAGGGTGCTCTGAATATACAGTTAACGAGTCATCGATAGTTTCTATGGGCATCATATATGGAACGTCTGTCATAACTGATTCGTTTTCATCAATACATACCTGAAAGTTAAGACAATAAACTTGGTGTAACTTAGTTTCATTTATTTTAAAATTTAAAGAATGAAAACTAATGTCGAAGCTAGTGATCATGTCGTGCAAAACAAACTTTAAATTTATGCAGTCTGATCAAAATCCGATCTAACATTATCCGCGCATAAACTTGCTTATTTTGGATCTCTGACCTTTCCCTTATAATTTTCATGACGAAATCATAGAACTTATTGACTTGTTTACATCGTCTATTTGACGTAATTTGCAAATAACTGTCAAATCACAGCATGAGGTATGACTACCGTCAAATAAGCTCACAAGAAATCACGATGCTATAATAGTGTTTCGTCTAGATGAAAGCTACGCATTGGTTGCTTGACTCGAAGAACACCTCGAGGTAACCCCTTATGCTAAGCCAGAAGATCCAATACGACAGCGGTCAATTGGATATCTCTTCCTGAAGAAAGGTGGCAAAACTTAGTGTAAATTTTATCTAAACTAGATGGGCTTTAGGTAATGACAGTTCTCGAATCTGTTCCTTGAAACAGGCATGTTTAAAAAGCATGGGTGAGTATGCCGTTTATGGGTATTATTTCGAGAACAAAGAACGCATGCTTGGTGAAAATTAAAAAAATGGCAAGAAGGTTGCACGTATTCTGGGTGATTCCCCATGATAATACAGCAGTTACAGTCATGTGATTACATTCGATTCAGTAAAGATCAGAAATATTTTACTTCACGTCGAGAATCAAACTCGAATTTTACTTGTGGTGGCAGTGGTTATTGATTTGATAAAGGGAGATAACCGCTGCGGGGAGTTTGGTTTGACGTGTCTATTTTTAGTTTTATCTAGAACTATTTTTAGACACAAAAAACCCCACTATTTTTGTTGATTTTTGGCAGTTTTTGCAAATATCAAGAGGCTTTGTCAAAAAAGAATTGTCAACTTGATATGCCGGTATATAGGTGCTCCAGTGACAAACAAAAGATTTATTCAAAGCTGCGCAGTTTCTTCCACAAAACAGGAAACTCGCAAGTTTAATAGTATAGATATGTATCCCTACCATTAGCGCAATGTCTTTTGCTTCAATGACGACAGAATGGGTAGTTTCACTTGATAAATAATTGATATGCGACAAATAGAACGTCTGTTTACCATCAAGTTGGCGGCTATAAACGCTGATGTCACCTGACGGACCAATCGCAATTTCAACAAATGCAATAGTTAAATTCTCATATGCACTCATGTGAATGGTAGCCCTGAAATAACATAGGTTGATAAAAACCATTTGAACTCTTCACATTTATTGATACATTTTTCATAAAGTTTGGCAATTTGGAACAGATATTTGAGTTGTACAGACAGAATTATGGCTACATGCAAAAATACTGAATCTGATTAACATATAACTTGTAAAAATCGATTAGGAAAATTGTATTGACAACGAATTATCGAAAAACGTTCTTCGATGTACTCTTTATAACACCCGCAATCCGTGTTGTTGTTTATACAAGTAGAGCTAATACTTTAACCAAGACTAAACCAATAGCAATCGCATGAAGCTGACTACTTCCCAACTTGATATAGAGGTAAATGGGAGAAAAGTTCGAAACCAATACGGTTTAGTGACTGAGTTTGACGGTCTGACTGCAGTCGATAGTTCTCAATGCCGATCAATTAGAACTCGATGCTGAATAAAGTTAAGCCATTCTATAATGCTCATGTTAAAACTTGCTAAAGAAAATGAGCAATGTAAATAGATTAATAGCTGATTTTAAAGCCAAGAGTTACTAGTCACATGAAGTTGATACTCTTTTGGTCTCAGAGGGCTGTTTAGGTGAACTTTACGTCGTACTTATAATATACAACAATTGTGTCGATAAACTGCTTAGAATCTAGATAAAAACAATTGGAAACATATCGAATATAAATGAATTGTGAATTAACATTAAGTGAATAAATAAATGTTAAAAAAGCTTACCTGCTAGTCTTAAAAAGCTTTTGTGGAAGTCCCAACTTAATTTCAAGTTTTGCGCCCACTTTAAATATCCCTGGATATTTCCATCGTAATATAAGACCAGAAGTGGGCCAACCAACCTATAACGAAGGAAATTTGAGTTACTTGAATGTAGGCTTGTGTTAGATTTTTGCGACCGTCTTACGAGAGTTAATCCTACGTGCAAGAAAACCCCCCACTTTCAACATGTGAATCAGGTGATTTTAGAGTTCAGTAAATAATCAAAGATGTGATTTTTTCAGTTTGCAATGTCTATTCCACATCGTTGTCGTGAAACTAATTAGCAATGATATCATGAGCAAGGCGCTGTGTTTCTCGGTATTGTCAAAGCTTATGCGCAAGGTGTATACCTGTTGGGTCAAATTTGAGGAAGTCGGCATTAAATTAATTTCTCTTGTTTACAGTTTTTATAGCATTTCGATGTTAAGCCACAAACTATGAGGTTACTTCGTTCACTACAAGAGTCTTGGTCATTGAACTTGCACGGCAATGTTTTGACGCATATTCATTTGATAAGTTGTGTGAGCTTTTGCATTCATTTTATCACAAGCATTTAGTAGTTTATGCCTTGTGCAATAAATAAATTTAGAACGAGTTTACTCTTCATAAATGTTTCGAATTTTATACAGATCTTTTTCATTTACGTCAGTATAATTTGAATAACGATGTTTCACAAATTATTTTTTAAACATTTTGATTATTGTATCTAGGTACAAAATCATTCAGCACAAACACTATCATTTACTAGTATATGATTATTGGCCAAAATAATTATAATGCAGCCCGGAATGAACTTGATAATGGTCATGTATTTTTGGATTCCGTAAATATAATGCTAATTTAAAATTACATATATATAGTGATAGTTAGCTTTTTGACATTGGTTGCTTGCAACAACATGGAATACACTATAAAACATATATATGCGAGTTACAACCAGAAACAGCATGTATAAATTACTGACAGGCCATGTAAAACAAAAAAAGAACAAACTCATAGACTCGTTTTTCCATTTTGGTCTTTGAGATGTAGTATTGAGTGACATAAAGGAAGAAAATATAAGTTTATCGTGGGTAATCTGTTAGCTGATAACCAGAACCTAAATTTGAGTAAATTATCCTTAATGCATTGATCTTCAAAATCATAACAACGATAATTAAGATGATAAAACTATTTTTGAACAGTCTGAATTTGAATAAGAAGTGGTTATAAAACTTCTGGGAAAATCTGTCTAATTAAAACAAAGAAACTGAAATAAGAGCTTCTGATTGGCTAATATTGATCATGTGACTAAATATTTACAATCTGTTGGTTAAAGGCATGTAAGGAATAAAATGCTAGCAAGACTGAGCTACAAAGTCAGAATCTCAATCGGGAAAATTACGTAAAAGGTATTGATACAAAGTATTATAATATACTTCAAAACAAATTTTTATCAAATGTATCTAATGAATTGAAAGATTTAAATAATTTGAACATAATTTATAATCGGTTTTTGAAACTTAAGAATCAGTTTCAAAAAATGATGATTCACTGAAACTGATTCGCTTAATATTAACAATAACTGAAGGTGGTCGTAATGAAAAGTTTGCAGCTCGTATGTCACAACTTAATAAAAAGAATAGATGTATTAATTCGATACATATGGGACCATGCTCAAATGAAATAACAAAATTTTACCTCAAACCTCGTGATGGTAATTTTCTTGTTGAAATAACTAATACGTGGATCGTCTTGGTCTACTGTATCATCTATAAATGTAGGTAATCCTAGTTTCTCATCGATCTTGTAACCGGCAGAAGATTTTCCCATTGCAGCAATAGCATATTGTAATGATATATTAGTTCCTTCCTTGAACTCATACTTAACAAACAATAAAGCTTTGATCAAAAAAAGAAAATTTATGAAAATACACAAGTATGCAGTTAAACACTTCATACTGTTTCACAAAACTCGATGATTGAATTGTCTTTAACAAAAAAAACGACAAACGGGCGTTCAAAAAAACATCCGAGTTAATAATAAATGTTACATTCCATAAAGCTGTTGCGAACTAAAAGTGCTTGTTTACAGAAATGTTTTAATAATACATTTATAAGCGTTTTAAGAAATTATGTTAATTCTATAATTGTTAGAGTTAAGATCGACATGTGAATACTGAAGTGTTGGCAAGGTTGTAACAGCATACAATAACAGTAAAGTAAAAGAATGTCAATATTGGAACCTCACTAACGTTAAAATGTTAGCACTCAAATATTTAAGATGTTGTTTACCATAGCAAGACATTGAGCTAACTTAAGTGAAACTTTATAACTCGTAGTGGTATTTCTGTAAAGCAAATTTCGCGTGTAGCCAAGTTTTGTTTTGTTTGTTTTTGTTGGGTTTAACGCCGTAGCAACACATTGTATAGGTTGTATAACGGTGGTCAGTCAACCTACTCACTCCTCCTGGAAATGCTAAATCTCTGGATTTAGCTGTTATCCAACTACTAAGCGCATACTTTCGTCAGTGACTGACAACTGCCCTACATTATTAAAAATCATTGGTAGGAGAAAGAATGGTCGTAGAAATAATTTCATTACCAAGCTCTACGAAAGTATGCCCCGCCCGGGAATCGAACCCACGACCTCTCGACCAGTAGACTTGCGTGCTACCAACTGAGCCAAGTATCAAATAATAAAACAGCTCGCTATAAAAAACAGGATATTTAATGTCAAAGACCATAGCACACAATTAAACATTATTGGCCGAGTTGGTATTAAATATTGAACAAATTTGTGGTTTCACTCAGTAACCATTAATTAAGAATGGACTCTTGGAAAAATTAGCATTTTTTCACTCATTAACCGTTTAGTTGCAGTGCAATATCGGAAAATATTCTATTTTTTCACTCAGTTACCATTTAGTCGGCATGAAATATAAAAAATGGCATTTTCATTCAGTAACCGTTTAGTTGGAGTGAAATAACGGGAAATTTGCCAAATTTCAATAACTTTTTGAATTTCATTACATATTTCACTCAGAAACCATTTAGTTGGAATTAGATATTGGACAATTTACATTTTTTACTCAGAAACTATTTAGTTGGAATTAGATATTGGACAATTTACATTTTTTACTCAGAAACCATTTAGTTGGAATTAGATATTGGACAATTTACACTTTTTACTCAGAAACTATTTAGTTGGAATTAGATATTGGACAATTTACTTTTTTCACTTTGTTTCCGTATAGTTGGAATTAGATATTTCAGCATGCTCCTTACTAAGTTATGATTTTGTTGGTCTACATTTCACCTTTTCTAGTCAGGTGATATATGTATTGAATAGACTATAGGAAAATTTGCCACTAATATTTTTACTATGTTTCCGTTCAGTTGGTGTGGAATATAAAACCAACTGGCATTTTCACTCAGTAACCGTACTATAGCTGAAGAGAAATATCGGAAATTCGGCATTTTCACTCAGTAACCGTTTAGATGGAGTGAAATATCTGGAAATTTGACATTTTTACGCAGTAACCATTTAGTTGGAAAAAGATATTGTATATTTTACATTTTTCACTCAGAAAATATTTAGTTCGAATTGAATATTTCAGCATGTTCCTTACTAAGTTATCATTAAATTGGTTGACATGTCGTCTTTTAGTCAGGTGACATATAAATAGAATGGAATATCGGAAAAATTGCCACTTTCACTCAGTTACCGTTTAGTTAGGGTGAATTACTAGAAATTTTGCTTATTTTACTCTGTTTGGATAATGTGATGTTTTTTCCACTCAGTTACATTCCACAAATTCTCCATTTCAGGTAAAAAGGAGAAAGTCGCACCTAGAAAGGTGTTCCATCTAAATCACAGTGAGAACATTCTAGATTTAAAGGCGGCTGATCCACATATAACTAATACAAGGGAGTGTTTACCTGCTAGAATGGCATACACTGAACCAGTTCCTGAACAATTTAACTCTACTTCTGTCATGAAGAAAGACTACGGACCTATAGTGTCAAGATCGTAAGTTATAACTCTTAGATTATGCAGTACTCACCAAACGTTTGGAGCCAATTTTGATTTGAAAGCTTTATTTGGGAATTTGATATCTGTTTTTTTTTATATGAAATTCAATGTTCTTTATTTTTGCTTCATTAATTCAGTTACGGTTCTTATTACAGTTGAGTCTACAAAAGTAACTTAAAACTGTGTTATAAAAAATAGTACATTTTATTGTTTTTGAGGCTTTTTGAGGGTATCAGATGTTGAATCCAGCAAATCAGAAGTACTCATGACTTTTTCTTATTAACATCAAAAGCAGAAAATAAATTTACAAACAATCAATGAAATGTAAGAATTTTTGTAAATTTCTTTTTGACTCCAAAAGTTTGGTGAGCGTTGCATATTAAGTGTCAAATAGGTGTTTTCAAATTTTTTTTGAATTTCATTTCACTCCGTTTATCAACGTTAAAATACTGGCCACCGGATCAGTCTTGATCCGCTATTGGTCACAACAAATTGATCATGTGTTCTACGGGTTTTGTAAAACAAAATGGAGCGAGTGCTACCTGCTGCCTTAGTCATAAAGCAACCTTTGACGTCACACATTCGGTTCAGCTGTTGTGCAGTTGTTGTGAAGACATTGAGTCAAGACTAAAACTCTCTCTTTAATGGACATTTGCCTCTGTTTAATCAATTAAAGTTGAAGTAATATAACAACTTGTGGCGTAACCGATTAGAGGGATTTGGTCAAAGCTACAGTACCCTCGAAATATTTGGAGTCAAAAAGAATTTAAAAAAACTCTTTAAGTTCAATGACTATTTTTGGTAGAACCATTATATTATTTCATTACCCAAAAATAATAACAACAAATAAATGATTTCTTATTATCTTTACTAAATCATTGTAATATAGCATTATAGTTGAATGTTAAAGTTGGGTGTTCAAGGCCACTGCATGTAATACTAAACAGGTTATCCGTGTTTAGTTTTAAGGAAATCCCGTCGACCGAAGGTGGACATACATGTAACACTAAAGTGCAAATAAGATTGATGAAAGACCGGCAGTATTTAAACATTTAACTTTTAAGATCAATGATATGAAATCGTTATAAGGCCACTGTCACCGGAGCATCGAATCTCAAACCAACGGTCTTCATCCTCGGGTACCCGAGATCTGAAAGACACGCGAGCTGAGTACGATCTGGATACCATTTGTGACATACTACACAGTCAACTGAAGTCATAGCTTGGTTAAGTCACCGGAGCATCGAACTTAGTGTTGACAGGCACACAAACTGGAAAGAACTAAAGCCATGCAAAAAATTTTTTTATATATATTTATTGAACTCTCTACTATCAACCCGGTAGCTATATCATGTCTCAACTTGCAGCGATAATTCGTCTTGCGAAACACTCAAGTTAGACCGTATAACCTCTCTCAGGCTGACAGTAGTTAGACAGTTTGAGGGCATTGTTTCACGTTCCTTAAGTTTTATATAATTATCTATATATTTCCAAAGGTACTTTCTTTAAGCTTCACTTGTCCACCTTTAATTGACAGGATTTCCTCCATGAGTGACAGAGAAGAAAATCTAAATGAGAATAAAGTTAAATTGAAATTTTCAGCATGTAAGAATTGAAAATTAAAATTGTCTTTTGCATGATTCCTATAACAGTGCCTTCCATAATTATCCCTTACTCTTGTTAATGTGTGATCATCAAGACATAGAATATTAAATGTATAAAACTACCGTTGTCGAAAGAAACATTATTTTGCTTTCACGTGTAAAGTTTATTACACAAATCTCAATGCGTAAGTTAGTATAAAAATAAATTGTACAAATGTATAATTAATTGTTGCTAATTGCTCTTTTACGACTGTAAGGGTAATTCTGAAGGGCACCGTATGTAACGGATATAACTTCTGTTCTTTGAAAAGGTGAAAACATGCTATCATGATTTTAGAAGTGAATGTCACAAGTACTATGATGAGAGAATACTGACACTGAAACTAATTACACAAGATGAATTACTTTGCGTTTGTTTTACCAAGAGTTAATCACAATTCTCATTTCCATAAAATTCCATGCACAGCGGAATATGGTTATGTCGTTACACCATCAGCTCCACTTGGTCAACAATCTCTGTGAAACATGTATTACTGTGTTCTCATGAAATCGTCATAGATGTCAGTGTATTCAACAGTTAATATGTTCTCTCATCACCATGTTTATTCTGAAATGACATAACAACAGCGGCAGAAACCATGTGCATAAAAAGTCATACAAATGTTATGTTGATATTAACTTAAGTTCAAAAAGACATACACGTATATAAAATATAATAGTTATAATACAAATTAAACTATACACCATTGCTTTGCCAGCAGTCCCATGATAGCAATGGGATTTTAAGTCACATATACATAGTTATAGCAGTTCTAAGAAGAATACACTAAAGAATTACATAATTAGTGGCAAATAATGGAAGGGCGAGGCGGGTGGGAATTAAGCCGATCAGTCCATAGAAATAACTTTTGGAGACGACGCACGAGGATTTAGTGTTTAAATATGGCCAGGAGAATGCGTTAACCAATGAAAATTGTTGAAGGCAAAATCATTCACCCAAAACCTTATCGAGATGAAGTGTACTAAGCTTTTAAACCTACGTTTTGTGAATAAATAAATAAAATTATTTAGAAGATCAAAATAATTTGAATTATTTCATTACCCAAAAATAATAACAACAAATAAATGATTTCTTATTATCTTTACTAAATCATTGTAATATAGCATTATAGTTGAATGTTAAAGTTGGGTGTTCAAGGCCACTGCATGTAATACTAAACAGGTTATCCGTGTTTAGTTTTAAGGAAATCCCGTCGACCGAAGGTGGACATACATGTAACACTAAAGTGCAAATAAGATTGATGAAAGACCGGCAGTATTTAAACATTTAACTTTTAAGATCAATGATATGAAATCGTTATAAGGCCACTGTCACCGGAGCATCGAATCTCAAACCAACGGTCTTCATCCTCGGGTACCCGAGATCTGAAAGACACGCGAGCTGAGTACGATCTGGATACCATTTGTGACATACTACACAGTCAACTGAAGTCATAGCTTGGTTAAGTCACCGGAGCATCGAACTTATTGTGGACATCTCCCATCCCTGGGGATCCGAGGATATGAAAGGCACACAGCTAGGCTCGACCAGGATGCCGAATGTGACTAGTAAAATCAGCTACGATATCAAGTCGGTTCAACGAATGTGTTCGAGCAATTAGCCTTTGCCTATACATTCCGACCTGTTTTGACACGGACCAAATTATACCAATACCAATCACCGTTACATATACCAATCACCGTTACTTATACCAACCACCTTTACTTTTACCATACACGGTTACATATACCAATCACCGTTACATATACCAATCACCGTTACATATATCAACCACCTTTACTTTTACCATACACGGTTACATATACCAATCTCCGTTACATATACCAATCACCGTTACATATACCAATCACTTTTATACATACCATTCACCATTACGTATACCAATTAAGTCGGTTCAACGAATGTGTTCGAGCAATTAGCCTTTGCCTATACATTCCAACCTGTTTTGACACCGACCAAAGTATACTAATACCAATCACCGTAACATATACCAATCACCGTTACTTATACTAATCACCGTTACATATACCAACCACCTTTACTTTTACCAATCACCGTTACATATACCAATTACCATAACATAGACCAAGCACCGTTACTTTTACCAATCACGGTTACATATATCAATCACCGTTACTTTTACCAATCACCTTTACTTATACCAATTACCTTTACCTTAACCAACCAACCAACCTTAGCAATACTAAACAACCATACTTCAGCGCTTAGATACTTGGGTGCGCATAGCGTTAGACTGTGTAGTACTTAGGACCCATACAATTTTAATGATTATATTGTATTTTTGAGATCCATCTGTTGCGCCCCAGTCTGTATCAGACATCAGACCGGGGGTCACAGTTGGAACTGTTATTATTATAGTCCACCAACGATCGACAGAATTTCCGCCACAATAAATTGCAAAATTTATCCCCCCAAATTCAACGATCGAGATTTTTATTAACTGGTAAGCTCAATGCTACAAAATAAAGGCGAGTGCCTTTCATCATGGAAAAAGAAATATGTTTACTCTCTATACCAGGAGCAAATGTATCATAGTTTTTGGCGTCACGGACTGTGTTATGGCGCATTCTATTGAATCATGAGCATTTCTTTCCATAGAATTTGTGATAGTCCTAGTGGCTTGATAATCTGCATTAAAAGGGGTCGAATCAACTAAAACCCAAACATCTTAAAGATGAAAAGTAGAAAGTAGTACAGCCACCATTATACTTAGATGCGAACTGTATCTTATGAGATTTGATTTCAAAATTGCTTATATTCAATTAAAAAGGTAGATATTTATTATACTAATACACAAACCTATGTTTAAGATGAAATATGGTTCATTAAAGAAGGTTTTATTGTAAGCGAAAAATGTCGTTTTCCGTGAGCATTGTCATACATAAACGAAATAATGTTTTAATTTTGAGTGGCGATAATGACTATATACCTTAAACATTTTTAAGTGTTAATAATTTTTAAGAAAACGAAACCACGACATACTTAAACAGTTATAAACTTATTTATACTTAGCTTCAGCTGCACTTCGAATTTCAGATTTGTACAAAACAATATTCGCAATTCATAAATTGTTCAACCATGTTTTATGTCTTTATTGGTGTGTATAAATGTTATGGTTAATCTTAATTCGCTTCACGGTGAAAATAATGAATTGGAAATAAACTATTTGCTTTCCGATAAACAAGAATTTGTCTAGTTAATTCGTTATTTTTGTACAATTGGATTTTTTTATAAAAAAAAAAAAAGTGGCGTGAAATGTTATGTCCGCTAAAATATTTAGCCGTGTGCAGCCTTCCAAAACCTCTGCTCATGACTGCTATTTACTGTGAATCAGCTTGATTTCGGTCAGCAACTTGTTCGAGGCATTCACGCATCCCTTTTGATTTTTTGACAGCAAGGTCTTATCATGTGATGTCAAATGAATCGTTTTGATTGGCTTAAGGCAACCGATGTCGACTACGAAATGCTCAAATCTTGATGATTGTTTATGTCGCCGTGTAGGGCGGCGACAAACATATTTAAAACGTATGCAATATTCTACAAAATCAAATAAATGTTTTGAGTAGATATTTCAAAGAAATGACCATGACGTGATTTTTACTGCATTTGACCCACGATGATCCCCATCGTTAAAGATTTATGGAAAGCGCCACTGAATATTCAATACCTAGTTTTAATAAAGTTGAATGGGAAATGCATTGAAAGGCTATAGCTGTTGTACCTTCCTTCTAAACTATATTGGTTTAAGCCGTACATTTTAACTGGTAGCGTACGAAGAGGCAATTTATCCACATCTTTTAATTATCCAACTGACAACGTTACTATTATAATGTATGTCTATCGAGTAAAACAATTATGAAAACTTAACCTTAACATTAATTGTTGATTCCACAATGCACTTAAGTTTAAGATTTAACAAAATAATATATTTCATTTCCTACAGCAACTTAGAAAATGAACAACGCCGAAAGATCACGGGTATTGGCGGACATAGTCGACTACTTATCTAAAACGAATTTTCAACCATTTCGTTGCAGTATACACAGTTAAGTGTGAGGACAATTTATATTAATTATCAATGACACTGATAAAGTGCATGTGCCGATTTAATGTTCGCATTCCGAGTCAGAAATCACATTTAATTTTCTGTTTGCCGGCCTGTTTTCCTTTCGCTACATGTCATTTAAGTTCGGTCATGATGAGGCAAAAATAACGATACCATTCTCCCAACAGGTGGATCTTAGTATAATATTCATAATGGACGATTATTATTAATCTGTTTTTAATGTTTTCCAAAGTAAAAGGTTAATTGTACTCAGCGGCACGGTGGCTAGCATGGCTGATTTCCGAGCAGAGACTCGTTACGACACATCTTATTTCAATTGTCTTATGTATTATACTGTACATGTATTTTGACAACAAACATTTCATTGCTTCTTTTTTAAATATTTTGGGAAATTTACGAAAGGTTTTAAAAAGTTTACTATTTTAGATATCTTCTTTATTTATCCTTTTTATCAATTTTTGAAAAAAAATATTATGATTATACAGCGCTACTAAATATTTATCAACTTTTCAAACTCACGAGAACCTGGTCAATGAATTCATTATACAGGATAAAGTAAAACACATTCTTTTTTTTTCATTTAAATAATCATTTATAAACAGTCGTCTCTTCCATCTAAGCGATTTACATAACCACTATATATAACATTTACGTGTAATATTTGAATTTATATATGAACTTATTTTTTTATAATCTACTGATCTCCCTTGCCCATATAATAAGTGAGTTCAAACTAAGTAAACAAACTAAGTTGTTTGTCCTAAGCCACAGACCGCCCGCTTAAACACCGCGTACACAAACACAGCCAGTCCAACACACACCAATATTCAGGGGTGAACCCTCTTTACAATCACATAGTTAAATTAGATTACACTTCCTACTAACATATCAAACAAAATTTACAAAATGCATCAAGAACATTCAGAATAAATTTTAAGTATCAAAATTGTATGTTTATATCAATTAAGTACTGTTCGTGCATTAGCTTTTTCGCCTATTTAGTGGGCAACTCCATTGTTTAAAGTACAAAAACACTCATGACCTATAATACGATCTGTATCCTATTTTCCTTTTTTCAAACGTCAAAATATGAACAACCCCACGGTGAATTAGTGCTCCTTGTCTAACACTCGTGCTATTGAGATAGTTTGTAATTATTCACGGTGAAACTAATCAAACCCCTATCAGCCTCGGGCGCTAAACCGCATCTGGAGCCAATTGACGGACTTTCTTAAACGGAGGGATGGCTTCGCCATTTTATAGTCCTTGCTTGAGACGATTTTGCTTAATTAAAACATTGTTTATTTAAAGAAATGAGGAAATTAGTTTTGATTTGTCGCATAGCCGCTTACGTATAGCAATGTATTAACAACCAAGAATACAACAGTACAACACAGATAGTTAACTAGTTTAATGTTCATTATAACATCGCATGTGAACACATATCAAATGTCATGATTGCAAGGTAGCCAAACATACAAGTACAAATATCCATAGTCTACGGAACCTAGGCATAAGCCCTATGTCCAGCGTGGACCTAAGGTTATGGCCAAAAGCCACAAAGCTCTCTGGCTCTCTGAGCGATGGTCACTGAGATGCGATACATTTTATACAATTTAGTTGACATCTCAACATTTGTACGTAAGTACAACTAATTAGTCTAACATACATATAAAATGTATATCCGGTAGCCCTAGGGTATAATGAGTTAACTTAATTACTTCGTACTTTGGTCATCGCATAATATCATATGTAATCTTCAGATTACATAACATCATTCCCACTAATTTAAGAAACTCATTTATGAGTTTCTAAGTATATTGGCACAAGGCATCTGCAAATCCTTTAGTATGGTTTGGCTACCTTTCGTTAATACAATGATACAAATAACAACATTATTTCTAATACACAAATTAAACATACATAAGTAAAACAATCTCCGTCACCTGAAATAAAGCATAAATCACACAACACTTATACAATTACACAATAAAAACTAACAAAAATTACGACTAGTTTTGATTCTTTCTCGTAAACTACGAGTTACAATATTTCGGAATAGTAGTAGAGTCTAGATTGATTCTAATTTCTTATTTGATATTTCACTGAGCCCCTAAATGTTAATTTGTACACTAAATAACTATATAATGTCATAATTGGAAGTAAGTCTCGAACACTAACACAAAATTTCTTTTTCAGTATGTCCTTGTTTAAATTAACGTCTGGATTAATTAACATTTCTACTATGTTATTGGCTCTGTGTACACTTTGCTCTACCCTATCCGAGAATCATTTTATAGTCATCAATTGCTCATCACATAACAACAAAAACTGAAAGTATACAAGATAAATCATTATGTTCAAATCCACAATCATTCATAATTCACATATATCAATGTTACATAAATATCATCAAATATCAATTAAACTAATTTGTAATACAATATTTGAAATGCACTGTCTGAAGCTCCAGGCCATTTAGAGTACATTTAATTACTACCCAATGTTAACACATTTATTAAACATCTTAGTTCATAAGTACTAGTATAACTTGTCATTTAGTATTTATACACCGAAAACGTGTGTGATAATGTCAAGCATTTGACAGCTGTTGTACCCTGAAATTTCTATTTGTTATATTATCAATGTACATGTATGTATGTAGCCTTAGGCCATATAACTTGTGTATCATGTACGAATGACATGATTGTTCTTCACAATATTAACAAAATGTAAAAAAATTTCTTATCCTCTGTTGATCTTCATATCACCATTGACTGCTGTTTATCCACCATTTCCAAATATCATAAGTTTTGTACATTTCCACCATTTTTGTTGAAAATTTATTTCCGCAAGTATTTTACTGTTACACCTTCTAAAACAGCTTGAATACCATTACCATACTGCATGTCATATTGTGTATAACTTCTAATGTTAGCATTTTCAGTCAACGATATCCACTAACTTGTAAAAATGGGTCTACACAAAAATAGCTAGCTAAGTTTCCTACATGAATCATAACAAGTAACCTAACTTAAGCTTGCACTTATCATTTACTGATTTTTTTTTTTAGTTTTACGCTGAACGTATAAGTGTACCCATGTTATTCAATAATAAAGTATCATGATCTTACTCACATGTACCTGTCAAGTGCTCATAGCCTGCAGCAATAAGTTCGTAAACTTATATTAGTGAATGTTGACAGTTATGTCATCATAGCTCATCAATTCACGATAAATTCTGGTAAATACAATGGAAAAATTCACCTATTTTTCCTAGACACTTAATATATATCTAAAATACAAAGCAGAGGTCAACTTATCTGCGTACAAACTCTCAATAAACTTATTGCATTTAAACTTATGCAATCTTGGCCCTAATAGACCGATATTCTTTAAATAATGCGACTCTATGCGCAACAAAAATCTCTATACAACAACAGTGTCATTTTCTATAAATTACCAGATTTTATCATGAAAAGAATCACGCTCAGTACCTGTATAAAGCTATTATAATGATTTTGTACATACGTATGCGTACACCCTCATATACTCTTTTAATGTTTACTCTTTTATTAATTTTTCTATATTTTACATTTTTTTGGTATATTTCTTTTAACAATGTTTAGCCACTATACAAACTAAGTAACATTTATATTTAATATGTTTATTTGACATACCTCATTTGAATTTGAATATAGCCCTTAGGTAAATTGCATATGGTCAATAATACCTGTATTTACCATTACTCTATACAATCATGGACATGTATTAATTTACTAAATGTTGTTTCTTGATATTTTGTTTTATCCTTTAATATACTTGTTCAACAACTTATGCATCATTTCAATTATTTACCAAGCAACTGAATTCATGTCATAGAGAAAAAAAAGATTCACATTTTAAGTCTTACATTTTCATTAAAAAAGGCCTCAATTCCTTTTAACTGACACATAAAAACGTCACATTTCTATAAATTGTGACAACATGTGGCTATTCACCACTTTACTGTATTTCACAGTCTTACAATAATCGCTGCATAGATCATCCTTTCTATGAAGCACTGGTCGGTACCTTTCTTCGACCTTACAAAATCTCTCATTAAACCTCTGAAAACTATTTACAATATGACCACCTTATAAGGGTCTCCTAAATGTGTCAATTCACTGAAAAATTCAGACCTTTGAAAACAAATCAATCTTTAACCCTTATCTACTGCATCGCTGCTTGGCAAATTTAAATTACTTTAACACAAAATCGTCAATTTTTCAATTTACATTTTTTTTTAGTTCGCTTTTTCGCAAGTGAATATGCCTATTTCTACTTAAGTTCCTCTGACTCTCTTTTCTTTTAATTATATATCTATA
Organism: Mactra quadrangularis; assembly: GCA_025267735.1. NCBI lineage: Eukaryota > Metazoa > Mollusca > Bivalvia > Venerida > Mactridae > Mactra > Mactra quadrangularis. The sequence goes on along the minus strand of CM046301.1, from coordinate 10,850,168 downwards.
AAACGTCTTGAATTATTTGTAACACTTTATTTTAAAAAATAAACTTCAACGAAACATAAATTTTTAACTAAAACATAGAATTAACATCAATAATAAATACTATTAGAACCACCAAAATTTAGCTATTTAAGATCTGACCAAAATTACAAAAGTGAGATAACGTAAACTTACAAATTTTGCTTGAATCCTAATCCATCTTTCCACCATGGTCTGTGTTGCTGTCGGTATTGTACCATGTCTTCTTTCAGCACCAGGTTCGATCCTTAAAGTCATCGGCACCACAAAGGCACGTGTCGCATAGCCGCTTACGTATAGCAATGTATTAACAACCAAGAATACAACAGTACAACACAGATAGTTAACTAGTTTAATGTTCATTATAACATCGCATGTGAACACATATCAAATGTCATGATTGCAAGGTAGCCAAACATACAAGTACAAATATCCATAGTCTACGGAACCTAGGCATAAGCCCTATGTCCAGCGTGGACCTAAGGTTATGGCCAAAAGCCACAAAGCTCTCTGGCTCTCTGAGCGATGGTCACTGAGATGCGATACATTTTATACAATTTAGTTGACATCTCAACATTTGTACGTAAGTACAACTAATTAGTCTAACATACATATAAAATGTATATCCGGTAGCCCTAGGGTATAATGAGTTAACTTAATTACTTCGTACTTTGGTCATCGCATAATATCATATGTAATCTTCAGATTACATAACAGATTTGAATTGAGACACGTGCTACTATGTTAAACTAACTTACCATTAAAACAGCTTAAAAGCACTTAAATATTTTATTATAGACTAAAATTTTATATCTATGAGGAAATTTACTCTGTATTACCGTTTATATATCTATTTAAGAAAGAATGACAAAGTACAAAAAACGCCATTTTTCGCAACATTTAAATGTTTATCGTTTGCATGGATAGATTTATTACGTAATTTGCATTTTTAAAAATATTTATAAAAAAAAAATTATACCGGACTTAGTAATTACCTCGCTTGCCTATGAAATCAAATAATTATAAGTGTTCATCAAGAATATCTAACAAAGCAATAAGTTAAGACAAACAATATTCAAACGGATAAAAATTATTCCTTTGCCATAACATAGGTTGAGTTAATGAGAAAACACCACCACACCCTACGAGCTCAGTCGAAGCCTATATTCATGTATCTCCAAAAAAAAACAAAGCTCGTTTTCTGAAGCGACATTTACCAATTAAAAATAAAAAGATGGTACCTAGTATGTCCTCGTCGACTTGCTGGGACACACTTTCGAGAGTTTAGTCCCTGGGTTACTCCGCCCTGGCTTTCGGAACTGCTGCTAGGTATGTCTCACTACCGCTGGCTGTAAGATCGTTTACTAGCTTGCCTGGCTATTCTACGTGGCAATTTTCTTCCTCGTGTCATATTAACGTGTAGTACAAATTAAGCCGATCAGTCCATAGAAATAACGTTTGGAGACGACGCACGAGGATTTAGTGTTTAAATATGGCCAGGAGAATGCGTTAACCAATGAAAATTGTTGAAGGCAAAATCATTCACCCAAAACCTTATCGAGATGAAGTGTACTAAGCTTTTAAACCTACGTTTTGTGAATAAATAAATAAAATTATTTAGAAGATCAAAATAATTTGAATTATTTCAAATATATTTGCTAGGGTTGATGATAAAATGACAAATATCGTGTAAGCATCACTATAAAAGTAAAATCATGAAACCTCCAAAATCATGATCAATGTAATTCTTTTCTACAACATAGATTTTCAGCTACTTGAGTAGTCTCAACAATGAATATACGTAACAGAAAAAGAATGCAAAAAGCATCTCGAACTAAATTGTTATCAATTGTATATACAACTTATGTAGTAGGCTTCCAAAGTGAAAATGTCTCCAAACTAATGGTGGGCACTGTATATCATTAATTATTAAACTAGCAACAGTGTAAAATCAATGCAAATATGTCGAAAATATGCTCTGCATTTATAATTGACGGATTTGTTTGTTTGTTGGGTTTATCGCCGTAGCAACACATTATATAGGTCATTTAACGGCGGTCAGTCAACCTACTCACTCTTCCTAGGAAGGGTAAATCTGGATTTAGCTGTTAACCAACTGTTAAGCGTATACTTTCGTCAGTGACTGACAACTGCGCTACACTATAATGAATCATTGGTAGGAGGGAGAAAGCCGCAGAAATAATTTCATAATCAAGCTCCACGAAAGTTTGCCCCGCCTGGGAATCGAACCCACAACCTCTCTATCAGTAGACTTGCTTGCTACTAACTGAGCTAGCCGATCGGCTTCAAATTGACGTGTTTATTGCCATAACTTCTTGGAAATAGTTTCATATTAATTATGTAATTGTCAAGTCAAAGTCAAGTGCCATAAACAAAGTACATTGCCAAGAAGCACATATAGAACACTTCAAAAACATGTATATAAAAGTTGTAAATCCGGATATGGTCGAGTAACAGGTGTGTGGAATGAATTCCAATTATTTTTCAATTGTCCATGGAAAATAGAATGAAAAAATCAACGTGTCCTATATAAATGCATATTATATGCACATTGTATGGGTCATATTACGGCGGTCAGTCAACCTACTCACTTCTCCTGGGAGAGCTTAATCTCTAGATTAACTGTTAATCAACTACTAGGCGCATACTTTAGTCATTGGCTGACGACTGCCCTACATAATTAAAAATCATTGGTAGGAGGAAGAATGACCGTAGAAATAATTCCATGACCAAGCAGCGGCTCCACGCATATTTTATGTAATAATAAATAAATGAATGAAACAGCTCGATGCAGAATGTGATTGAAACATTTACATTATTTAGTATTGCTATGTTTGTGCATTTACATCTGGAACTATTAACTTGTTCATGGACATAATTGTACGAGTTGAACAAGTCCTGCATAGGAATTCCACACCCCGGAAATAAGAAAGGCAATGTATATTAGAAGACAGTAACAATCACATGTCCAACTTTTAGACCCATACATGGTCTCAAGTCGATGTTCGATTTTCAATAGAAAAGTATAGGGAAAATTCTTTAAACGGCCATATCTCTTTTATTTTTTAAGATATCAATTTTGTGCAAATGATGCTAAAAAGTTTAAACTTTCTTCTTACAATAGGTTGTTTTTATATGTTTGTAAAATTATAAAGTTTTGGTCTGTTTTAAGGTTTTATTTCATTACTCACGTTACAATAGAATAAGAAGGAAAATAAATATCCATGCTGATATAAGCTAAAAAACAAAGCCTTTCTGGTTCTTTGATCAAATTTGTGCAAACGGCATGAAAAAGCTAAATATTTCTAGTTTCCGGAGCATTTTTTATTTTTAAAATATCTAAATGAAGTTTTGGTCTGTTTTGCACTTTTTTTTCCAAAAGTTTTGGATTTTTAATGTATTTTTTTCTTAATTCTATAATGTGCGCTATCAGATATAGGGACCCCTGGTGTGATTGTATAATACACTGTAAGGCACAGCGGGTACACTTTTATGACAGGATAACCTTCCTACTGGTGTTTTATTGATAATTACCGGTAGTTGTATTTATCAAATGATCTAGCAATAAAGGTTTACTCGACTCCATGTATCAGAACCACTGAAATCAGTATTATAAAAATAATATTACTTTAAATCAAGTATTTAATTCAGTATTGTAGATTATTTTGGCGGCATAATAATAACTGAAAGAAAGACATGTAATTGTTTAATTTCACCAATACAGTTTTTTTTTTTAAAGAAGATACTTCTTTTAATGACTAGTTTATTCAAGTTAAACAATTTCATTAATAGGTGAAATTAATTAAACAGTTATGCTAATGAATGCAAAGACATTTCAGTCAAAGTAAAATATTGCAACGGACAAACGAAACAAAAACAAGTTACTGACGGCTTAACAATAACGACGAAGATTGAATAAGTTGTTGAAATCTAATTATTTCACTTTAAAGCTTTTTTTAAAATAAAAATGTGGCATATCAAAATTAACGGACGGTCAATTAATCAATCAAAAAAGCAGATGTAATAGTGTAATATATTTCTCATTTCTAACATAATTAAACAATCAAAAAAATATTTCATTTGTTAATTTTGTTTCAACCGGGGATTTTATATAACAATTTACATGTAAACATTAGTTATATAAAATCCCTGTTTCAACTAACTGTCATGTATCCAAAATGGCACCACTAAAGTAGTGACATCTTCATCTGCTAGTTCACACCTCATGCACAATTGACAATAATACAAATAGAAAACAATTGTCTACGGGGGATTTAATCCCCCAATGGTAAAATGAAATCTACATGGTTATGATCGTGATCTATGATCCTTATCTTACATTATCGATCACAACATGGGATCAAGGCTTGTAGATTATGTTATCGCAAAACTGATGTATCTACAGTCAGTGCTATATGACTGTATCAAACAGCGAAAATCTTGATGGGTCTAAAAGTTGGGTATGAAATTAAATCAAAGTATTGATGTACTTATTTACAACTTCTAATTTAATATCTCACAATATTAATATACAAAACAAAGAAATATGGTTGAAAGAAGACAATGAGTATAAAGGAAGTTTTTTTATTATAAAAACATAGTTTGCTGTATTTGTGTATTTCTAAGTTTTTGCCGATGGCTTAAATCCATTTAATCTAAATATTTTTGTACGATTCTTTGAATTTGATAGAATGCGGAACTCGGTCATGTTTGGCCAAGTATAGAAATATTGATGAATATATATTTATCAATGCATTGTAAATTGGACATTTATAAAATGATGTTCAGATTCAATTCGATTTATATTACATAATTTACAAAAGTGTGAATATTTTCTAGTATTACGATACCTCACATTTCCAACGGCCAGATTGTGTAAAGAACAACGAAATCTAGCTAAAACAGATATATGTACCTATCACTGTCCATAAAATCTCAATATTCAAAACTGATTTCAAAAACATTCTACGTTTCTAAACGCGATTTTTTGTAAAACATTGCTAATTTGTAAGGTTGATATATCATGGTGTATCCATTGAAATAAAAATACAAATTTAGATAGTAATCTTTAACATTTATCGCCCAAATATTAACAAATAAGCCATTGTTATCGGTCATATACAGTAACGTATACATGAATGAATTGTTTAGGAGGTAGATTTGCCGTAGAAATTATATCATGATCAAACTCAACGGAAGTATGTCTCGTTCGGAAATCGAACCTACGACCTCTCGATCAGCATATGACGTAACACGTCTTATTAAGTTTAGTGACGTCTCATGCTGTTGTCACATGTAAAGAACAAGAAACGGTGGAGACGAGGAGTCTAGGCAACAGTTCAAAACGAGGATCTTCATGTCTTTCTTTTATTTAATTTTACTCTTTGACTTTATTTTCAGATTGACTGATGCTCAATTGAAAGTAATAGAAAAATATGATAAAGTGACGAGAAAAGATATATCACAATCTCATTTCTTCCATGAGGATACCTCGGGAAGTAAGTATAGTTCATAGCTTTTATCAGTAGGAAATACTTTCCGTTTGTGAATCAAGAGGATTCCCCCTTTAGTGCTTCCTGATCAGGAAGGAAATGTCAAAATCCTTCCTGGTCCTGAAGTTTTTTTTACTATTTTTGACATACCTTAAGAAAAATGGCAACTGCGTAAAATTATTCCACATACAAAAAAATATGAAAAACACCATCTTATACTGGAATGATGTATCTAAAGTCCTGCCGAGTTTCCTTTTAAAATGCCTACAATGAAAAAATTATAATTGAAGTTCAGTAAAATTTTGTACTTTTAATGCAAGAAGCTGCTTCCCGTTTTGAATACCATGCAAAGATATGAATTAGTGCAAAACTAGTTTAACTAGAAGTAAAAAAAGGATGATGACTTATTTTGTCATGAACTATCAAAATACATTATCACAACGAAGGTAGGTATTTTATCCCTCTTCGCGTGCCATCCTTTGCATATCTTATCAAGCAAAAAGTAGCAGTATGTCATAGGTTAATATTCATGACGTTCATCAACTTTACAGCTATTGTCCCTGGTCATTGTCCTACTCGTGTCTATCTATTAAACTCCTTGAGGAGCTTTTTTATTCCATTTATGTGCAACAGTCGCGACGTCTAAAAATAACTAATATACCACCCTTGCAAGAACCCATTTTCTCCCAGGTAGAGTTAGGCAAGTACTTTTTTACACAAGGAAATCAAAGATGACAATGCTGGGGTTTATACCCTGGACACCCACATCACTAATCACACGTTCCAAAACTTATAAATTTACATGACATGGCATTATTTTTCTAAGATATATTTATTACATGGGAACATGGGGTACCATGATGCCAACTGTAAAATTTATTGTCTGGACTCCCTAAACGGTGATAAGATAATATTAACACATGACTGTTCAACAAACAATATGTTACTCTACCAGAGCTTGACATTCTGTACAACCTATGACAAAAACATCTCTATTATCATACAAACAATAGTAAGAACAGAACACTGGTGTTTTTGTCATAAAGAGGGATAGTTTTCATTGTATGGCATAGAATTTCGAGCGCCTGTGTTTTAACAAGTAATAGCCCTTTTAATTTTTTTAAAGTTTAAAAATACATTTAGCGTTTATAACTTAGGCAGCCTGCGGTTCTGAGAAAAATATATACAAAAACGTATATATGTGTGGTGATTTTGTCTAGGAATCTTGTTGGCGGTATATGGTTTATATTGTTTTTTATCAGTGGTCACAAAAACAATGTATGACATAAGAGAAAATTGATGTATTGTTTGTAAACCACTGGGCTTGATTTTATATCTTTGAGAATGAGTAATCAGTTTAGATGCTTCTGTTAACCAATGTATTGTGATATAATCAACTGTAAAATATGTGGCTGTTTGTATTGTTTCCACAATTGTTTTGTTTCCTGATAGAGTCTGGTTAACAAAAGATTATATTTTAGTCTTGTAAAAGGTCTTAATTGCAAGAATATACCTTGATCCTACTTCCTAAAAATCTCAGTAACCTTCACAAAAAATGAACACACTTCGTATCATAGGTTAAAATACATTGTATCTGACTTCTTAACTCGATTGTACTGAGGGGTGCACTTGATTGTGGACTAAACTTTTTTACACTGAATTGTATTTTCGGTTCAAGTTTGAATCAAGTGCCGCACAGTCACTAACTCGATTTTGGAGATGATTATCACTACTTAGTTTGTATCTGACTTTGCTAATAACTGGCTATGTAGTATAACGTCACAGCCCAAAGTAGTTTGTTTAAAAATATCTTTGATTTAAACAAATTGTTGGGTCATACAGAGAGTGATATTCGTTCCTAAAGTTTGTAAAATGTACAAAGTACTTGACAAACAAGAAAATCCACTACTTTGCTCTCTATTTTGACAGGTCTCTACATTAGAAGTCGTCATATTGCCTCTGACAACATATATTCGTGCCAGTTGTTACTTCTGACAAATATTTGATGAGGGCAAGTTAAAGATATAGCTGGCTGGCCAACTAGGCAACCTACTAAAGTTTAAAAATTAGGTCGAACCCCGTTTTGATTTATATTATATGTAGTACGATGAGTTCACTATATAGTAAACCGACTATCTCCAATTAAGTGCCCTTCTGGTTTGATTCTCAGTTACAAATTTACTGTTAATACATCGTGATTAATGTTGTCATTTCAGGAGATAACTTTAAAACAACTGCCATGGATGACTTTATTAAGCCTGAAACGATGACGGGTGAGTAAACAATTAACATTGTTTAAAATGTATTTAGCTTTCTGCATGTTTAAGTAAACTTTACAAAATAACTTCTCGCATTAGAGTCAATTCAATACATAGACACGGTTCACAGTCAAAAACAGTTTGATTTTGTGTTTTCATCAAATGCAGCATTAAACGTTCATTGATAGTATAGACAAGGGCTTACTGCAGACATTTGGCTAATCATATGTCTTTGACTCGGAACAGACACGGCCGCCCATGGTCCAATCATTTGAAGGTCCTAAATTTAGACAGACAATTTATTAAACAATCATTGTCTTTAATTCAATACAGAGATGGTCAATGGGACACTTGTAATCGGTAGCGAAGTTTTCATCTGCGCAGTGTGTTAATCCAATATCATGATTAATTTTGTGGACTTAAACGTTGAAACAGATTTTAACAAAGGTTTATTACGTTGTGTTGATTTTAATGTAAAATCAATAAAGTTTTAAGCTTTAGAAATATATGCGGCATAACTGATCCCCTTACCATGACTATTGCAACAATGTCATCAGTTTTCGCGAATTATGCTTGTTGTAACTGTTATTTCATTATGATTACATACTTAATTGACTAACCTTTCAATGACTTTATTTGAACAAGTTGTTGTCTTGTTACATCGATGTACACTTTCTCCGTTTAAAATATCATGAGCAAATATATATTCCAATATGCATTTTCTGATTTCAGGAAGGAAATTCCTCGCAGCGAGATGAGATTTAAGGGAGGTTACTCTAAAAGACTTAATAGAAAAAGTACAGAGTGGAGTTTTCTCCCGTGGATGATCAAACTTTTTATAAACTTTGTTGCTTTGTAAATTCACACTCATCACTAGTGAAAATGTTTATTCTTATTTGTTTTTACAAAGTGTTTGTTGTAGTTTTTGTACATTTTAGGATTTTTAAAATATTTTTTTAGGATTAAACTTTGTATTTAGTTGCTATATAGCTACCAGTTTCTATTTTTTATCCTTGTTAAACTTTAACTTTAAACACATTCATTGCTCAATCTTTTAAAATTCTTAACTATATTTGATAATAAACCTTTTTTACATAAATAATTTGTGAGTTTTGTCTGATTATTATGACATATGACCATGAGTACGACAATAATTATTGTATTTTTGCGACAAAGGTAAAAAAAGGTGGTTTGTTTTTGTTTCCAGACGTCTTTTGGCGGATAAAAAGTATATCAGACAAAGCAGAATAATGGCGACGCCCGATGTTTTGTGCGCGGTATCGGATAATTCTGTTTTCAAATGAACATTTCTCACAATATAGGCTTAAATCAAAAGAACTTAGTACAAGACTCATCAAGGGTACTTTATTTTTACTTGCTTGGTTACATTAATGCTAAATAAAGTATCAGAAATTCTTTCGAGAAATACTCAACATCCGAATCGTCTCTACAGACAAGGTTTTTTGTCAATTGTTTGCTAAATTCAAGTGCAAAGAGAAAAGTCGACTTCGAATAACACATTTAGTACTGAACGCCTACCATATTGACCATCGACAAAAATGTCCATGCAAAATTAAGAGAAAATAAAATAACATTTTGTAACCTGAGGATGGCCTGATGGGCGCAGCCATTATTGTGTTTTGCCTTACCCGGAAACGATTGTAGTAAGGGGCATGTAATCTAGACTATTAAGCATTTATCCTTTACAAAGGGAGGTTATATGTATCGTTCATACAAAATAGTTGAATATTGAGTTAGCTCCCATCGCTTCAAATATGAAATCCTCTTTCTTCACGTGACCTTATATGAAGTCAGCTCTCATCTACAGTACGAAAAAGGGTTTTAATAAAGACCTTATCACTTTTGTGAGTTTTGAATACATGTCATATGCCTATCACTTGCGCGAGCTTTTGAAATATGCGCCATAACCTAGGCTTACCACTTTTATTAGCTGTTGTACTAGCATCATTGGTGCATAAATTTGCGAGTTTTAAAATATGCATCATATGTTTTTTACCTATGTAAGCTGTATAGTACAAATGTTTTGTTAACAAATAATTGACCATAAAATCTAAGGATCAACCTTGTCATAAAAAAGGCATATTTAGTCACAAAAATAACCGTAATAACTTAAATGATAGGACATCAGTTCTGTGTTTGTCTCCAAAAATGTTTCAGTTGATAATTTGTTTTTCAGTGAATCTCCTACTGCTTGCATTATAACTCATTGTGCGCTGCGTGCATTGGTTATTAAAAACAACGTAGCTCGTCTTGTAATGACAGTTTTCTGATCTATTCTTGGGCCAGTTTTATTTGGTCACAGATCCTGTGCAACTTCTCTAGACAGTAGATTGACATCGAGATATGCGATCCTCTTTACAAAAAATCTTATGAAAAATGTATCGTAAGTCGAATTCATAATGTTGCAGTTCATAGTCCGAATGACACTTTTAATGTGATATTCAAAAGGTATACATTATTCTGCATAATTAGATAATGTTTGGAATTGATTGACCAAACAATTACAGTATTATTAATGTTTCCTACTTTTGCCTTACGATGTTTTTTATCGTAAGATTTTCTTGTGAAACGTGTCTCAGTACTTGATATAGGCGGCTTTTGTGGCGACAAAAAAATTAATGTTGACCGTGGTGTTTGAAGTCGTCAAAAATATGTTAGTGTCGTTCAATAGAGCAAAGTCTTAGCTATTCGAGCGTGTAAAAATCTTTGAAATATAATTTCATAAAAATGGAGAAGCTGGCAAAGTATTGAGCTTTGGTAAAAAGATACACATGTACTATTTAAAGAGTAACCTCACATGTTTATATTTAGTGGGTTTGACTCGAAAACGAGCCGGCGGCCTATGGTGCCGGTATACTACCCATGCGGACAATTGAGACGAGTGTCACCTCCCGTACACAATAATTGCAAAAGCAACAGTCAGGAAATCAAGTATGCATGGACCTGAAGTGTTTGACAAAATATAGGACAGCGTAAATAGACAAAAGAGAATATTGCGTGTACAATAAGAGTAAACAGTCATATTTGTATGAATCAATATTACTAACTGGAGAAATAGAAAGGTTTGGAATGATTGTTGCACTTCGTAGTAAGTATTTTTACTTAATAAAACTGGAAATAAAAGACCAACAGGGAAGATCACTGGGTCATTGTCGCCAGGAATAAATTGTCGTTGTCTATAAATACATTTACTGAACGAATTCTTAGACAAAAATATATCGGTCAACGCAAATTTTACTGAAAATAAAACCGGAAGAGTAATTCGGTTAGACTTTTATAATTATATGGGAACAGAACAGAACAGAATTTTATTTGGTAAACCTGTACATAGTACATAGTTATGATATCATACATATACACATATAAATATAAAGTACATAGACAATGTTTCTATTTATATTCGGGAATTGATCCCTATATGAGGTAATTAAGATATAAATGTTTACAAATACATCCTTTCAAATTCTTGTCACTGAATTTGACACACACTGAATCTGCTGACACATCCGACTTTCACTAAACCTAATGACATAACAATTTGCATCTGATGTATGTTATAGTTGTTCAGAAAAAGAATTTTACAAAAACACATCTTCGGTAACTAACAATACTTCACCTTAAACAGAATAGAGCGTGTCTTTTATTTAGTCATTGTTTACAGAGTAAATACATGTGAACAAGTTCAATATGTATACAACATGACGGTACAATTTCAAAAGTCAAGAATAAGCTGTCATATTTGCAATTCAGAAGCTGGCATCACTGTCATAAATTTCATTAAATATGAAGATAAAAATCTCACGATCAGTATATTTAAACATAAGAGTGTTACAGCGGGTATCAGTGCTTTTTTAACAAAAACATCGCACATTATAGGATTGTAAAGAAGTTTAACAAGTTCTTCTTTGTAACATGTACACACATTGCTAACATTAATCGTCAGAGTATTGTGAAAGTCTGATAAGTGTTAGAAGACAAAAGGCACGGACGAAGTAAATGTCTATAAATCTCAAGAATTTTTCTCCCTGATCTTAGAGCCGTTTCTGGAAAGGTATATAAAATCTCTTGATTAAGGTTTTAACCAGCTACTATGCACTCACTTACTTCTGTGACTGACAACAGTTACTGTCACACACGATATAAATAAGTGGTGGTATTTCATGACCCAGCTCCACAAAAGTATACCTCGCCCGGGAATCAACCTACGACCACTTAAATGATAAAGAATTCATTATTTTCTCAAATTAAGCATTTAAGACTTGCCATGGTCAAAACTTTCATGTTTTTGTAATAACTAAGGTGTCCATCATAGTGGAACGTTATTGTGTTTCAGATGTTCATTCTTAAAACACCTAGGAGTAGGAAGTGAATAGGTGATTACTATAAACTGTTAGCAATAGCCTATTAGAAAAACATGTAGTATGAGATATTTATACATAAATACCAGGAATTTACGATCGTCAAGTAAATAACACCCACTAAGATAACACTATCATTTCAACAAACACCATCATATTGGTGTTTAATCGTCATGGATTCTAAATAAATCTTCACCAATCCCCTGTGAGACGTGTTTGGTGACATCAACGTCACATCTACCGTTTCGGCGTTCCATAATTCAATTTAAATATTGTTAAACCAATAGTTGATTCGTTTAGAAATAATTACTTGGTTAAAACCGCCCACGTTTTTGTCTTCCAGACGAAGCGATTACACATTTAGTGTTGCTTTAATTTGCCTAATATCGTCAGGATCGGTAAAATAATTCCTGAGGAATGATACAAAATAAAGAAAGTTTGATTAAAATCATTTTTACAAGTTTTCATCACGTAACACACCGTAATACGCTTCCAAAAATAGATTTTCTTCCAATTTTTTTACAAATTAAACAACATAACACTGGTACAGTAATAACCGTGGTGAATGTTTTTCATTGTTGAATCATGTAACCCAGTCGCTGAATCATAGCTTTATATTGACTATGTGCTGATCGCTTTATTATAGAATAACATCGTTGTCCGGGTCAGTTAAGTCAATCGCGCGCCCTACGGTCAGTCTAATGATTGTGAGTTAAAATACCCAGTTGGACTTGCAAATCTCACGGATTTCGGTCATAAAATAATTAATTATGGCTATACATCTTGTATGTGGCCTTCTTTCAAAAAGTTGAAAGTAGTCGTCCTTACACAAAAACTCCAAGCATAATGCATGGCAGCTGCCATCTTAGGTTTCTTCTCGGCGTGTTTGATTAACACATAAATTGAAGAAGAACACAACCACCAGTAGAAGACGGCAAATCGAAAACCCTTATAGTCGAATAAACAGATCAACAACAGCACGTGCGTGTTACAATTAATCTAGTTTCAATATAATGTCACCATCAGGAAACAGAATTACAATAAACAAAAAATAGACTTGACAGAATTCCTTAAATTTCTCTCAGACAAAAGTTCCATCTTTCAAAAAAGTAAAAACTAAACATTACCATGATTACGTATAGATGATACATCAGAAGTCATTGTCTTATCCGGGTGGTCTCTTGATATTTCTTATAATGATAATAATATCAAACAGGGTGTTAAAATGACATAAAACCATGGAACTATAATCTATATATGTACCATATAGTCTCTGATTCGGATTCCCTTGGTGGTAGTCAGCCAGAACTCTAAGTATATGTAATGATAGAAGAGGTAATTCCCCTAATAACGTCTTGACAAAATTGAGACTATTTACTGCACCTTAAATATTCACCATTGTACTTAAAGGAACATGTAAGCAATACTATGGTGGAATGTTTCTGCCACCAGATAACCACATACAGGTCGTATTCTAGGTCATGCGTGTTTTTGTACTTTAATAACCAGATAACTAAAATGTTGATAAGTAGTTATCTAGTTACGTAAATAGTTAAACTAGTTTAAATAATAAGTGGGTGGAATTTTGGATAAAGATGTTCGATCACTCAATTAAATACCTCGGAGTTCATGTAACAAACAACCTAACCTGGAACAAACACACACAACCCGGGTCGATAGCGCTATTGGTAGCGCGCCGGGATTCGGAATCTCGTGTCCCGAGGGGGGTACGGGTTCGAATCCCACGCGGGGAGGTTATACTCTTCCATGAAAATTAGACAGTGTCAATTTTCCACCATTGATTAGATAATATGGAGAAGTTTCCGGCCTTGTGGAAGGGTATGTGAGTACTGGTTATAGACAAAGGTCCAGGAAAGCTAGGTTAGGTGCGCTGGACGCCGTAAAATGACCTAAAATGTGTTGATACGGCGTTAAATCCAATAAATAAATAAACTGGAATAAACATATTGGACAAATCATACACAACATTGGGACTACTCAAAAAGAACTTACACTCATATTCAGAAGACGTCAAGCTTCTAGCCTACAAAAGACTCAAAAGACCAGTTCTAGAATATTCCAGTGCTGTATGGGACCCACACCAAGATTACCTCTGTAAAAAAATAGAAACAGTTCAAAAATGTGCAGCCCGTTTCATATCATCAAATTACAACTATGAACCTGGCAGTATGACTGAAATACTAAAAAACTGAAACTTAAACCACTGAAAGAACGACGTTTAAATAACAGACTCATCCTATTTTACAAAGGACTGAATTATAAAGCAAACATACCAATTAATCAATTAACAAGACCATTACGGAAATCTAAAAACCACCATGAACAACATTTTAACCTAATTTATGCAAGAACTGATGTATACAAACAAAGTTTTATACCCAACACTACCAAGGACTGGAATTCTCTACCACCCGATCTAATACTTAAGTGTAAAATGTCTACAGATCCTGTTTCAACCTTCACTCACCTTTAGAATCAAATCTATTGATAATTAAGCTGACACTTGACAATTGCGCGGTGTAGAAATGTCGCGAGATGTAACACAGTATCCAAATCAAGATCAAGATAACTGATTTCAACTAATTATTAACTTTCTAAAACCCTCAAAATTGTATTGAAACATTTCAGAAGCAGTTAAGCTATGTTCGAATAGATTCAATATTGACGATTTTGGTGCTAATTCACATACGTACAACTGTAAAGAATGGTGATTTTATGCATAAAAACCTAATGTTTCAAATAAATGATTTCAGTTTCATTGTTTTGGCATTTATTGTTTATTTTTCACAATCTTTTGGTAAGTTTGACTACCAATTCTAACTGACATTTTACCACTTAGAAATGGCTATTTACCAATGACATTTTTACCTCTAACATTTTACCACTAAGGAATGACATTTTACCAATGACAATTTACCTCTGACATTTTTATATATGGCATTTTCATTTCTGACATTTTACCACTTAGGAATGGCATTTTACCAATGAAAATTTTACTTCTGACATTTTTATATATGGCATTTTCATCTCAGACATTTTACCACTTAGGAATGACATTTTACCAATGGTACTTAACCTCTGACATTTTACCTCTTAGAAATGGCATTTTTACCAATGGCATTTTATCTATGACATTTACTACTCAGGAAAACCTGTGAAAGAACGAGCAATTTTAACCCACAGCAAATCTATTGTGATTTACAAGTACATAAAAGCTACACACAAGGAAATAAACTTCATCAGGAAGTTTGAATCAATGGTGTGTTAAAACTAATTCTACAGACAATATGTTCTTTTTAGGAGAAACATTAAAATATGGCTTCCTCTCCCTACGTTTTGGTACATGATTTGCGTGTAGAAACTTATCAACTGGATAAATATTTCACTTAGTTCACTATCATTATCCTTACAAATACGGAAAATTTGAATAATAGTAGGAAATTATCATTTATATGTATTACATGTATGTATTCACTAACCGAGCAATCTGGTTCACTAGGGTTGATGAACTTGCTTTTTAAAAATGTCTCATTCATTTAAAGTGCGGGTAGTTTAATCAAAGAAGTGGGAAATAAAATGAAAACCAGAACACGTACATTTGTGAATATAAATAATCGAAATTATTACTTCGTACACTGATGTTCCCTTGTTAAACGTTGTCAAGAATTTCTGTAGAATTATCTAAATTATTGCGCAAATACAAGGAAGCAAATCGATTTTACGTTTATCAATTATGGGTGGGTAGGGTTCTGAACCCAACATTCAAAATAGCACTTGGATTAAACATTTGGAAAACTATTTTGTGAAGAAGATTCAGGGTATACAGTTACTTTTAACGCGCTAATTGAGAAATGTTTAGAAACAGAAGAATGACAATTATTTTGTGCACTATTTGAATATGTTACTTGAAATCGCTTGACTGCTGCTAGAATTTGATAGAGGACAAGAGTTTGTCTACCATCTGAAGTTCACGTGACTATTTACCCTGAATTTGTGACCACTTTAAATGCAGGACGTATTAATCTATGGTATCATGGTTATGTGGCTTGTGTTATCAAAATGTAGATGTAAAGACTCACATTGCTTGGATATCAAACCTATGGTCGTGCAAGACAGAATCATTCCTACATATAGCCTCTAAGCGATACAAATGACGTTGAATCTGATATCTAAATAGAAAATGCTGCGTGAATGGCGTAAATGAATATAATTATGCAGTAAAGTTTAATTATGAGGAAGATGGTCTTAATAGCGGTATAACTTTCATAGAGACCTCTTTCTTTTCAAATTATATAGGTATTGGAGCTTAAAAATCGTAAAACCCCGCATGGTTTGCAATAAACAAAGTTTTCTTTAAAGCGGAACTTTTATTTGTCCTTGGCTCTGTTCCTTACCATAATTGCAGTCGGATAAATATGATCATTTTCCCCGTTAAATGTGTACATTTTCATTGGGAGTGTCTTTTAAGGAAGAGTACAGTCGCGAAAAGTATTTTTGTAATATGTTCGCTGGAATTAAGTTCGAACTTCGAGAACTTAAATAATACCGCAGGTTCTTTACTTTTCTCCATATTGTATGAACTCCATGTACTAGTTTAATCCAGTCCATCCTCGGTAACCCAGGTATTACGTAAACGATAATGTATGAGTACCGTGGGTTACCAACGATGAATCCAGTCTTAGATTTCTGTCCAACTTGTGGGAAGAGGTATTAAGCCTACACGTCTATTATTATGAACTTTGTACTAGTTTAAACTAAATCGTTGTACCATGGGATTTAAAGAAAGCTTGTGACAATGGTTTTTTAAATTTAATAAAACTTTGTGGTGTTGAAAGTGAGTTATTATTTGTGATTAAGAATATTCCCAGAGCAGCTATGATTGAAAGCTGAAAATATTGAACAGAAATGAGACCACTGTGACCGTGATTTATGGAGTGCAATCTGAAGACTTTGCTCTTTATTAAGTAATTTCAGATTGTGCCATGGTAGGAGCGATTTAATTAAGTTGATATTACTTGGAATTTTATCTCACTTAGGACAAGTCTGGCTGAGCTTGTAGAATTGTTTAATGTCCGTCGTCCGTCCAGTACATGGTTTGCCTCAGTTATCATCAAACTTTGTGCAGATGCCTGTCTAGGTAATTGATCGGATGAGTTCGAACATGGGTCATCTCGGATGAAAAATTATGTATGGCATTTTCATCTCTGACATTTTACCACTTAGGAATGGCATTTTACCAATGGCATTTTACCTCTGACATTTTACCACTTAGGAATGGCATGTTACCAAAGGCATTTTATCTATGACATTTACTTCTAAAGAAAACCTGTGAAAAAACGAGCAATATTTACCCACAGCAAATCTACCGTGATTTACAAGTACATAAAAGCTACACACAAGGAAATAAACTACATCAGGAAGTTTGAATCAATGATGTGTTAAAACTAATTCTACAGACAATATGTTCTTTTTAGGAGAAACATTAAAATATGGCTTTCTCTCCCTACGTTTTGGTACATGATTTGCGTATAGAAACTTATCAACTGGATATATATGTTAACTTAGTTCACTATCATTATCCTTACAAATACGGAAAATTTGAATAATAGTAGGAAATTATCATTTATATGTATTACATGTATGTATTCATTAACCGAGCAATCTGGTTCACTAAGGTTGATGGGCTTGCTTTTTAAAAATGTCTCATTCATTTAAAGTGCTGATAGTTTAATGCGAAAGAAATGGAGCCAACATTCTTTGTTTTTGTTTTTTAACGTCGTATTCAACACATATTCAGGTTATATACTAGTATACGACGGTCAGCTCTTCCTACTATAGGTTTCCTGCACACTTTTCTATCACCAGTACTAACTTACCCTACCAAGAGGCCGACAACTCATGTTTAGGGAATGACCTACCGCGACCGGGTTCGAACCCGCGATCTACGGATTCGAAGACAGACATGCTAACCACTACGCCACGGCCGCGGTTCAAAATAGCACTTGGACAAAATATTTGGAAAACTGTTTTGTGAAGAAGATTCAGGGTATACCGCTAATTTTAACACGCTAATTGAGAAATGTTTAGAAACAGAAAAATGACAATTATTTTGTGCACTATTTGAATATGTCACTTTCGCTTGACTGCTTCAAGAATTTGATAGAGGACAAGTGTTTGTCTACGTTCTGAACTACACGTGACTATTTAGACTGAATCTGGGACCACACTAAATGCAGGACGTTTTAAATCAATGGTATCATGGTTATGGGGCTTCAGTTATCAAAATGTGGATGTAAAGACTCACATTGCTTGGATATCAAACGGTTTTAACCTATGGTCGTGCAAGACTGTATCATTCCTACATATAGCCTCTAAGCGATACAAATGACTTTAAATCTGATATCTAAATACATGTAGAAAATGCGGCGTGAATGGCGTAAATAAATACATTGTATTTGCAGTAAAGTTCCATCACGACAAAGATGGTCTTAATAGCGGTATAGCTTTTATGGATACCTCTTTCTTTTCAAATTAGGTATTTGAGCTTAAAAATCGTAAAACCCCGCATGGTTTGCAATAAACAAGGTACATGTATTCTTTAAAGCGGAACTTTTATTTGTCCTTGGCTCTGTTCCTTACACATAATTGCAGTCGGATAAATATGATCATTTTCCCCGTTAAATGTGTACATTTTCATTGGGATTGTCTTTTACGGAAAGGTAAAGTCGCGAATAGTATTTTTGTAATCTGTTCGCTGGAATTTAAGTTCGAACTTCGAGAACTTAAATAATACCGCAGGTTCTTTACATTTCTCCATATTCGATGAACTCCATGTACTAGTTTAATCCAGTCTTGGTTGTCTGTCCAATTTATGGGAAGAGGTATTAAGCCTACACGTCTATTATTATGAACTTTATGTTCTAGTTTTAACTAAATCGTTGTACCATGGGATTAAGAGAAAGCTTGTGACAATGTTTTTTTTAATTCAATAAAACTTTGTGATGTTGAAAGTGAGTTATTATTAGTGATTAAGAATATTCCCAGAGCAGCTATGATTGCCCCAGTGAAAGCTGAAAATATTGAACAGAAATGAGACCACTGTGACCGTGATTTATGGAGTGCAATCTGAAGACTATGCTCTTTATTAAATCATTTCAGACTGTGCCATGGTAGGAGCGATTTTAATTAAGTTGATATTAGATCTACTTGGAATTTTATCTCGCCTAGGACAACTCTGGCTGACCTTTTAGGATTGTTTAATGTCCGTCGTTCGTCCACTCATGTTTGTGAACACTCTAGTACATGGTTTGCCTCAATTATCATCAAACTTTGTGCGGGTGTCTGTCTAGGTAAGTTATTGGCTATGACTTCAAACATGGGTCATCTCGGATGAAAACCTAAGGTCTCAGAGGCTAAAAATAGAAAATATTGACTACACTCTAGTGGCTACTTTTTATCTCTGAAACATCCTGGTAATTGGTTTGAAAATTTGTTTTAATGATTTCTAGGTCAAGTTTCAATACAAATTACCTTCTTATACAAGGCCTACATTTGAGGCATTTTGTGAAATGAAAGGTGTGATAGACCAATATCGAGATAAATGACGTCATGTTTCTACATCCAGATGATCACAACATTACAAAATTACATTACTTGGGCAGCATATTATAAAAAATCTTACGATAATTTAACAATGCAATATAGAAGAATATACGATTAAAATCGGTCGTAAGACGCTTGCTAATATCTTGATTCTTAATTTACTCCGATGCAAGTTTACATCAACAGTATTCAATTGAGCGATAATGGGCCATTATGTTCTTTTTGGTTTTTATAATCGTCACAATAATCTTGAAAGACGGCATGTTGCCTAATACAGCGCATAGAAATTATGGTGGTGACTGAGGAAATTTAGGCTTTTGTTCCTACTTCGAGAATCGTGGATGACATCAAGCCAAACATTCAGGATGACAGAGACTTTCTTGCTGAAACTCTTTCAGTTAGATCAGATAATAAAGACAACAACCATATAGACGTTGTTGCAGGTTGGCTTACCTTATTCATGACATTCACGAGTTATTCAATTACTTCATGGAAAACAAACTCCAACAATTGATGTGTGACTTTAATTACAACAATGACTACAGATTTTTTTGTGTACATCCTGATGAGAAATACAATTGATTTTGTTGTTATTTTCTTCTCAAATTCAGCATATTCAAGGCCGCCAATAAAGCCCATGGGTTTGCAATAGCCACGGTGGTATTTCTAGTGGAACTTGGCTGTATTAAATAAAACATTATCGGTTGCCGCGAGCCACTGACTTTTAGGGCTGCGACGGTTACCCCATATACCGGTTTATATTGCAATACGCTTTTAACGAGTTCGGTTTTCCCTAAACCGGTTTTGTAGTTGTTTGCCGCATGCTGACAGATTTCATCAGAATCTGTAATTTAAATATTTAAATAAATGTTTTAAATAATCTTTAATAGGATTTAATAGGTTAAATATTCCGTCAAATGAGAGAATAAACCTGTTCGCAAGTAAGATTTAAAAAAAAATTTTTCTAAGATACAGCTTGTCTTCAAAAAAATAATATCGCTGCCAACTTCGACAAGTTTCATAAACGTGTTGTGTCAGAGTGAAGGAAACAGCATGGTTGCCGACGATGTTTACAGCACAATAACTCAAATGGAATTCAAACACTACAATCAATGCCAATAAAACTGGAATTTATTGGAAACTCTGCTAATTTCCGATGTATTATTTGGCACCTGCATTTAACAAGCTAAATTAAAGTAACATTTGGTTAATTGAAACTGTATGAAACAAACAAGTTTACTTCCCCAGTTGAACTGTGTAATGGCTTATAAAACAACTCATAAATGATAACATGTTTGTTTGATTTCAAAGACTAAGTAGCAAAACGTTAACTTAGGATTATACTGTAAAGTAAATGACGTTAATTCACCATAAAATTTGAAGTTCACGAAAATAAGGTGGAACATAAATAAAATATAAACTCTTCTAAAAGTTTTTTTTCGGGAAATGCTTATAGAAGCGTGTAATTTGTACTTGCAACTTAATGCGTCGATTTTTGGTTGCAGTTTCTTCAGGAAATGCATTTAGAAGCGTGTACTTTGTTTGTACTTTCAATTTAATGCTTCAATTTTTGGTTGCAGTTTCTAATGAACTCTGTAAGCTATAAACAGCAAAATTGTTTGTATGTTGGGTTTTACGCCGTAGCAACACATTATATAGGTATGTATATTGTATAGGTTCCTGGAAGGGCTTAATCTCTAGATTTAGCTGTTATCCAAATACTAAGCGCCTACTTTCGTCAGTGACTGACAACTGTCCTACATAATTAAAAATCATTGGTAGGAGGGAGAATGGCCGTAGAAATAATTTCATGACCAAGCTCTACGAAAGTATGCCCCGCCCGGGAATCGAATCAAAGACTCCTCGATCTGTAGACTTGCGTGCTACCAACTGAGCTGGCCAGGCGGCTCCGGCAAAATTGTAGTGTTAAGAGTTAGGAATCTCAAGGGACCTCTTTAAAGGAGGGGTAGTCACTAGATAATATCTAAGGGGTTTGGAATTTCATCGGACTTTTTTGTGTATGTAATTAGACAACAGTTGTAGAAACATTTTCTAACCCTTTGTGTCCAAATACCATGTGGCCCAGCATACATCTTTGTATGCTTAGTCACTTTTTCATGTCTGGTACACACTCTGAACTTCTGTCTGTCCCTTTCTCTGTATGTCTATCTCTCTCTGTCTGTCTCTGTCTGTCTGTATCTCTGTCTGCATATCTCTTACTGTTATACATGTACATTCGGCGGTCATTTTGACGCCATTTTGAAAATTAACATAACCGCATGATGTTTACTACATTTTTTACTATCATATTCATATAACATTTTATTCATGTTATAGACATTTTGGTGAAAAAACAACTATTTCTGGACATGTATTTTAAAATTTCGTGTCATTTTCCGCCATTTTGGACGCCATCTTGAATTTTCGGAAATGCTCAAGGGTTACAGGGTGACACCCACCAGTTTTCTTATCTACTACACCCCAGCATTCAAAATCAACAAAAACATTTTCAATGCTATTAAAATCTAGGTTCGGCCATGATTCTGCAGGACTATCTCTCCCTCGCTACTCTCTCATTCTCTCTTTCTTTTTCCCTAGATATGTTTCATGACGTTTGTTTGATTTCAAAGTTGTGCATTAATATTTATTTAGTTTTTATTGCTACCAGCTTACTCAACCAGCTTTGCTGGACACCTTTAACAATACATATTGTACTTCAAATTTCTGTAATACTGCTGAATTTTCTTGGAATAATATGACCTGTTGTAATAAGGCATTACCCCCGTAATATACGAGTATTCAATACAATGTGTTGCTACGGCATTAAAACCAACCAACAAACAAACAATAAGGCATTAACACTGCATAGCTTGTGAAAATCAACCCGAGACAAAAACACAATTTAAATATCATTTGCATATGATACTTATTGCAGTAACTTGTATAGATGCCTAAGCAGGTATTGTATTAATCAGTCTAAGGTCAGTTTGCACAGACTATACTGCAGGATTAAGCCAGTGTAAAAGCCTCCTGGCCAGACAGATGATAGACTAGGCTCTACTGATTGAGAGGTCATAGGTTCAATTCTTGGGTGGTGCATACTTTGAGTTTGGTCATGAAATAATTTCTACAGACTTTCTCCTTCCTACCACTGATTCTACTTAATCATGTATTTGTCAGTCATTAAAGGAAGTATAATGCACCTAGTAACTGGAAACATGTAACAGCTATATTCAGAGATTTAGCCTTTCAAGGAACTGTGAGTAGGTTGACTGACTGCCATGATACGACATTAACAATGTAAAGCTAAGGTGGTAAACCCAACCAAGTGAAAGGCCAGTGACAATTGAAAATGAACACAAAATACTGTTTTGATCATTTGATGAATGATTTTATTTCATATCTGAACAGTTGACAATTTTAAAGATAAATATTATAATGTAAAACAAATGGTAATCAATACTGAAACAAAGATTCAACATGGTGGATTATTTCTGAGGGGATGAAAACTGTGGTTTCATTTAGGCAAGCCATTCTTGCACCAATAGGGTACCACGATTCTCAATCTAACAAGAATCTTGATAACCTATGTATAATAGAATGGAGGCAAGCTTTATGAGCACTCAAAACGATTGAATGTTCAAAAATAACCATTAATATTTCTAAACACTATAGGTGTTCTTACCCCATTCCTTCAAGGCAAAACACTTTTTCTTGACAATTGAATTGACCAATAGTTAGCTGTTTGCTGTTGCCACAAAAGTATCCAAATAATTGGAGCACATTCAACTTAGTGTTTATTTCATAGTCAGATAAGTAAATATGTTAAATAGATAGATTTATTTCAGTTTAGTTTACATACAATGATACATGAAATTTAAACGTATAAATAAAAATTTTCATTAAGTGATATCTTGTCCATAATATGCACACTAACGTCAGGGATAACACAAGAAAGAGACACACTTATTTTCATTGTGGTCCTTGTGAGAGTATATTGTAGTCACATGGTCTTCAGAATGAAAACAAACACTTGTTTTAATGGTTTTTGTTTAAATAGGGATTCAAATCATTTAAGGGATCATCAGGGAGTCACAAATCGAAAAAAATGAAACTTTATTCATATGGTATTTTGCGGAATACAGAAAATGTGTAACAGATTTTTTTAAATATCTATAAGACAAGTGTAATTAGTTATTCTATAACTCTAGACTATTGTGCTTATTTTATATACAAAATACATGCACATGTGTTCTTTAATTCTTAGGCCTAAACAACAAAGTAAGTTCAAGCGTTTCAAACTACATGAAAATAATAATGATATTTATAAAATACAAGTTTGTTTTGTAAACAATTTTATGATATACAAATGATAAATTAAAATGAGTTTTAATGAGACACAACCTTCTGAAATGTGATGTAATGCATGATGCTTTGTGTCATATTTCAACTTTCTCCCAGTCAAATTGCTATGCTCAGTCGGCCTTTTATGTTTATACAGGATAGGCCAAGATCTCTGGCACCAAGACTTTACCCTAGTACTAAGTACATACCATTACCAGAGCTGCTGACAACTGCCCTACTTCAAACAGAGGCAGGTGGTAGAATGGCCGAAGACAATATTTCATGATCAAACTCTACCAAGGAATGTATTTACCACCTGATTAAATCCAGCAACACTGAATTCAAACAGATGAGCTACAGTCTGAGCTAATCAGGTGGTCAACACAATCTAATGAAATAAATGTGTGATTAGCTCGAAAAAATATTTTCACAAGTGGCATTGCCACAAGTAGAAATATTGTTTTCTGAGGTCACAAGTTGCAATAAAAAAGAACTTAAATAACTCAAAAGTCAGTCTCTTCTATGCTTAATTCTATCTTTTGTTAGAGGCATTTTACACAAATTAAAACATGACATCATTTCTTCTTCAAGATGACTTCATTTATTTTTGAAGATGACGTCATTTAACAAAGTAACTATAAGATTATATTTTCACTACAATGAAAATATAAGAGTTAATCAATCTTCATTGTATATTTTCAACAAATGTTCCATAAAGCATGAAAGAAATAACTAATACTTGCAAGGATTCACATAACAAGCCTACTGATAAATCAGAAACCGTATTTTCTCAAGCTTGATTTTCCTGACTTTTTAAAACAATACTTAATTTATTACTAGATAGTGAACTGTTTCTATAAACTGTGGTTTTACTATGACTTCTTGTGAAAGGATATATAATATGTTTTCTATGACAATCTGAACAATCTTGCACTTTTCCATACCTGTATGAAACAATCTGACACTTTTTTCATACCTGTATGAAACGATCTGAGCAGTCTTGCACTTTTCCATACCTGTATAAAACAATTTGAACAACAACCAAACATCCAACAAACAAAATTGATGGTCTTTAAAGTGGATTGGTTTTAATGTAGTGACATTTTTCTTCTCAAATTAAGTGCTTGGAACTGTCAACAATCCAAGGGCCTATTATATACGGTTGTTGCAACAATCACACAATTTCGCAATACAAAAATGGTCTTTAAACATCGAGGCATTTTCCTGTTATTTTACGAGTAAGTTAACCAAATTATCAATGGAAAAGAACCGTCATCATAACTTCCGTCACAGTAATTATATAACCAAATATAATGCAAAAACTATGATATTTCCTCAAACTAACAAAACCTAAATCAACTAATATGGTTTCATAGGATACCATATCATTACTTCAACCACTTAAAAATCTAAAAATAACTGACGTCACGTTTTGTCTTAAATCAATAATCATGTACTAGGCCAAGATATTTTCTCCAAGAAGGAAACAAAAGTTCCCATCAAAAATACAGTAAAAACTCTCTAATCCGGATCCCTTAGGACCAACTGTCTGGATAAGAGACAATATGGCAATAGGGAGATTTTTTAGGTAAAGATTGGTGTCATATATATCATTTGTTAAATCTTGTTTAGATGATCTTGGATTGTCAGAGTATTTTATTAGTCAAAAAGTCGCCAGTATTGGTCATTTTAAATCATTGGTTAAATCTAGATTACGTGACCAGTTTCTACAAGATTGGAATACAGTAAAGTTCCGCTATTAAGACCAGCAAAATCGGTGGTCTTAATAGCAGACCGGTCTTATTATAGAGACCCTTTTGTTCACAAATTAAGCATTTGGGTCTTAATAATCGTCAAAAATCGCATGATTTTGAAATATCAAAAGTGGTCTTAATAGCGGAACTTTACTGTAGTACTGTATCAGACACTTCTAAATGCTTAGTTTATCGGTTGTATAAAAATGATTTTTGTTTTGAAGAATACCTTGATAAATTGACTAAAAATCTTTCATTTTCTCTTTGTAAATTCTGTACTATGAATCATAATCTGCCAATCGAAAAAGGACGTTACTTAGATATTGAACGTAACCATCGTTTATGTCATTTATGTAATAGCAATTTTTTGGGTGATGAATATCATTATCTGTTTGAATGCACACAATTTTCAGCAGATAGAAGGAAATATATTCAGCGTTATTATTTCACTCATCCAAACACTTATAAATTACAGGAACTAATGAATAACAAAGATGTTTCTATACTTACTAAATTTGCTAAATTTTGTAAAATAATCTTGTCAAAATTTCGGTAATCTTGTTCTCCGGGTCTACTGGTTACCCTTTCTTAGATTTCATCACTATGCTATTATTTGCTGAACGGTGGTGAATGTCTTGATTTAAATGTTTTATTATATTTCTATTATTGATGTACAATATACATAACATGTTCTGTTAACCAATTGACTGTTTTGTTTGACACATTTTGTTTCATAATCACATGCATATCATGTAATATGCCTTGATTGGAAAATAAACTTGTAAGTAAAAAAGTATATAGCGGCAAGGTGTTTCCATTCTAACTATGGGATATAAATTAGGGGAGTAATTCTTATACAAGATAAAGAAGGTTAAAAAACAGGACTTAGAAATTAGTCTGCTATGGTAAGGACTCTGAATTACAGAGGGTCCAGATTAGGGTCCAGATTACAGAGGGTCCATATTATAGAGGATCTTAATTACAGAGTGTCCAGATTATAGAGGGTCTAAATTACAGAAGGTCCAGATCAGGGTCCAGATTACAGAGGGTCCAGATTACAGAGGGTCGGAATTATAGAAGGCCCAGATTATAGAGGGTCTGAATTACGAATGGTCCAGATTATAGAGAATCTGAATAACAGAAGGGCTGAATTACAAAGGGGCTGGATTACAAAGAGTTAATATTAGAGAGTTTTCACTGTACATTGTATATGCGCACATAGTTTCCTGATTACAGCAAATTAACCAAGAAAATCCTAAGATTGTAGGAAACACTTTTATTCAATTAACTTAATTCCTTGAACTAACAAACAATTAAAGCTCTAATTAACAAAATGGTAACAAACAACCAGTACATGTGGAATCCTGACAAACTTAATTTATATCAAAGACTTCTCAGATATATATAGAATACAAAAAATTCTTTGGCATTTTGGCGAGGTAAAAAATATAGAATTTTTGTAGTGTGTTAGGTAAGTACTCTATCTGATTAAAACCGGATGTAAAATGAAGTTTTCACAAGGAAACTGGTATGTTTTTACATCAGAAAAGTGTGCAGTACAGGTCATGTTATACTGACCTTTACTTGTAATATTCATGACACACTTTGCAAGAAATTGTCCAACCAGAATCCATTAGTAATATGCACAGTTAAAATAGCTTATAAACCCAATCAAAAAAGAGAAATTCTGATGCTATCAAGAACACAACATGGATTTTCAAATGAGATTCGAACCAATGCAGAGTTTAGTATCCTATGGTTACCAGTCTAACATCATAACTACTCTGACAAGCCCACTCTTATATAGCTTATTGTTATGTACCTGATAGCTTTTATTGTGTATAAACCAATATCTAATGACATATTTTTGACAAAATAACAATTTAAATGAAGATTTGATTGTTTTTGTTGGGTTTAATGCCGTAGCAACACATTGTATAGGTCAGACAACCTACTTACTCCTCCTGTAAAGGCTAAATCTCTGGAATTAGCTGTTAACCAACTACTAAGGGCATACTTTCGTCAGTGACTGACAACTGCCCGACATAATTAAAAATCATTAGTAGGAGGAAGAATGGCAGTAGAAATAATTTCATGATCAAGCTCCACAAAAGTATGCCCCACCCGGAAATTTAAATGATGATAATCATTTTCA
Organism: Mactra quadrangularis; assembly: GCA_025267735.1. Classification (NCBI taxonomy): domain Eukaryota; kingdom Metazoa; phylum Mollusca; class Bivalvia; order Venerida; family Mactridae; genus Mactra; species Mactra quadrangularis. Next base: position 10,822,127 of record CM046301.1, on the reverse strand, counting down.
AAAAGCCAGACATGTGTTTCGTCTAGATAAAAGCTAGGCATTGGTTGGTGTATACAAAGGTCATCTAAATGTGAATAGATTCTATGACATTTGTCTAAAGGGGTATCTGTTTATGGAGCTCAGGTAAGCATTGTATTAGTAGTGAGAGGGTTCTAGTTTTGGAAACCTTGTTCACCAGTTTCTTCTTTAGCACCGCTACAGTAGTCCATATAAACTTCCATCATCTAGTTAGAAACCATTTTAAGTGTCAGATTTTGCAAGCAGTTTTTACTCTGCATTGCCATTTTTGAAAAGTTGGCAAAATATTGTGCATTTTATGCATCTTATCATTCATTCCAAAACCAACTTGAAATAGTAAATAAGATCAGGATATTCTTGAATCAATCTTAAATATGAGAAAAATTGAAAACAATGTTATGATAAAGAATGATATGTTCAAGTTGACGATACATCACGTGATAGTGTACAAAATGTATAAAAGTGAAACAGATTGGATAAATGAACCATGTCTTGTATGAGTCTATTCTAGATATAAATGAGACTGAATAGGAAAGAATAAAATGTTTATTACCGATCACATGATAAAGTAAAAACTACTATACACTAGGCTATCAAATTTTGAACAGTTTGATAGAAATACAATGAATTTGCAGAATTCAATTTGAACCCTTTTAATATTTGATTTGTTTAATCTGGACTCTATATTGGCAGTATGATTATTATTAGGACTGTAAAGATTCATCGTCGGCAACCACAGTACTTTCTTTCATTACACTCCATAGGTACCGTGGGCAATTTGACTGGCAAAATCTCATTTTCATGCATATGCATGAGGCAGGGGAAACCAATCTTCTTCCAATGAAACCATGTGTTATAATTAAATACTCTTCAATAACAATGACATCATACTGCGTTTTTCTTACTTAAAATAGAAACCAACGCACATGTTTATTTTCAAAAATGGTTGCGTAATTTCATTGACTAGTTTCCCCAGTGGTTTCTTTGTCGAACCATTGAAAATGCCTCATTTATTATTCATGATTACAAGATTTTCCTAACCAAATGGCCCACGGTACATAAGGCAGCATAGCGAAGTAGTGTATCGTGGGATAACTGACAATGTAAAGATTATCTGTTCAATCAACTAAAATCAAATTTCAATATGAAATTGATTTCAATTCCTGGAATTGGTAAATCATTCTTTAATCACTGAATAAATATTCCTTGACAATTTATATACAATACTTTTTTAATGCAAGTTCATTAATTGATTCTAAATATGTGGTTATTTCATCTTTTAAAGTCATTAATATGATCAAGGATTCTATATATACATGTTATATAGGGTCCTTGATATGACAGAAAAAAGACGATAGGGTTAGTAGACAATATTCGAAATTCAAATATTTGGGTTTTCCCCTCCGGTACAAACAAACTTTCACCGTCACAATGAAAACATTTGTACAAAGGACAATACAATTAAATCCATAGTTCGTGCTATTTAGCAATAATGTGTAACAAACTTTCTTTGTACCGCCCGAGCACGGACAGAAAAACCCATAAATTTGAATTCCGGATTAGGTCTTTCATGTTAGCAGGTATTACCAATCAGTTTTAGACTGAATTTGTTTAAACTAAGTTATATTATCATAGCTATACATGTATAAGTCTAAATAAACACATATACTTAAAATTTAATCTGATGCTTTTTTATTATGAAACAAATATAAATAATAATACATGAACAGAGAATCTAGCTTATAGAATTTAAAAAAAAAAGATGAACATTAGAAATAACAATTGGAGAGATTCAGAACTTTTGAGGCAATGAATAGTATTCATTTTATTTTAGAACAAAACAATATCAGCTAACAATATTATGCATGTGAAAACATTATCTTAACAAAATGATAAAACAAAACAAATAATCTATTCTAAAGCTATAAAATAAAATTATGCAAGTATTCAATGAATACATGGTTACTTGTAGACATAAGATGACAGTCACAAAATGGTCACTTAACAGTCTACGAAATTAGTGGGTGTCTGGTTGCCCGGGACAACTACTTTTGAGTTCAGGAAAACCAAAAATTTCTTTAGGGCAACCAAAAATCAAGATATAGTGCTTGCTACAAAAATGTCCTATTCAGGCAACAACTTTCTTACCCTAATTTCGTAGACAGCTACTTACGCTCAGATGTTTTAATAAAAGTGATAAAAACTAATCTAGCTACCTAGCTACTACCTGTGATAAAATAAGGGAATAATGAAATAGTTTGTAATAAAAACAATTTTGTAATAAAAACATTTTGTAATATGTATAGTGTCTAATAAAAACAAACTATAATTTACACTTTCTGTAACAAAAACATTTAGTAATTAAACATTTGATTTATAATAATTATACTGTATACATTATGAAATACAAATTGTTTGTAATAACATCATTTTGTAATACAAATATTTTGTAACAATTTGTAATAAAATCATTTTGTAATAAAACATTTTGAAATTAAACAATTTGTAATAGTAACAAATTAAAGTGAATATACGTGTATTTTGTAATATAAAAAACAATATCAAAGCTAATTGTAATAAAAATATGTAATATACTAATTAAATAACATTTTGTAATGTATCATTATGTAATAAAATGACAAATTTAAACATTACACAATTTAAATATATTGTAATAAAACAAGATCTCAATTTTTGACCAGCAAAATAGTATAAATAGAATCTAGAGTAAAACATTTCAATCTTTTATTTCTTAGATAATACAGAAAGGTTTCATAATTAACAACATAACATTAAACGCCTTCATGAAGGAATGGTCTTAATATAGGGACCTTTTATTTCTTAAATTAAACATTTGGAACTTAAAAATTTGCAAAATTTAATTGACTGCAATAACAAAGATAGTCTTAGTATATAATAGTAGAACAGTTTGTTTGTTCTTTTGGGTTTTACAGCCGGATCAACACAGAAAGGTTACATCCAGCTAGTACAACATTATTGTAGTACTAAATATCTCATTGCTTTCAAATCAGTAAGTATAAAATAAATGTTCAATTGTGAATTTTAAATAGAAAAAATCAATGTACAAAAAGATTGGTCACACATTCTCAATCAGTAAACACAACATATAGGAAAATGCTACGACCTTAATTCAACCTATAAATCTAGGTTTTACACATATTTATAAAGGATGTGATTCTATGGGACTCAACTGAGTGTGTACTATTAAATTTGAGCATTCTGTTCTTGATAAAATACATTTTTTACCAAAATACAAAAAAAACCCCAAAAGAGCACTTTACTTCAATTTTTTAGTTAATTTTAAGAGACTTTTTTTGCATCTTTTAATTTAGCATAATAATTTACATCTTTTTTTGTAAATTAGTATATTTTTCTTATCTTTTAGTAATTGAGCATATCTTTTCTGCATTTTGTTTAGAAAAGGCACAACAAAGATACTAATATGCTTATTTGTTTAACAAATGCTCTTTTAGAGACTGAAGTCACATGACGCACCCATGTGAACAAAGCCAAGTTGTCAAACAAAGCTTGTACAATCTATCCTTACATTTGATAATATTTTCATTGGGTATCAAACAGGGTTTGACACTAACAGTGTCCTGGGATTCTGAGGATCCCAAAAACTTGGGAGGAATCCAGTGATGCTTCTCTAGGAATTCCATCAGGATATCCCTATAAACTGCCCTGTTCATACATGAATTTGAGTTCCCATGAATTGTTTATCACAATTTGTGTGCAAATCTGTATCCAATTTTTTGTTTTTAATTGGAGGAACTCCTAATGTTAAGGAGAAATCCCTAAGTAACTGATAAGGAATTCCCACGGCATCTCTGGAAAAAAAACTGAGTCGATAGCGCAGTTGATAGCACGCCAAGATTTGGAATCTCGTGCTCGAGGGGGTGCATGTTCGAATCCCACCCGATAGGTTATACCCTTCCATGAAAATTTGACAATAATGTATATTTTCCTCCAGAAGTTTCCAGCCTTGTGGAAGGGTAGGTGAGTACTGGTTATAGACAATGGTCCAGGAAAGCTAGGTTAGGTGCACTGGACGCCGTAAAATGACCTAAATTGTGTTGACACGGTGTTAAATCCAGAAAAAAACTCTGGTAAAAGCAGTTACTTTAGTTTCAAACCCTAGTATTAAATGAAAATTTAAGAGGTATAGGTAAAACAAAATGAGAAACATTTAATTCTCCGAAACAAAATAAATCAAAGAACAGTGACTCAGGAATTCTTAGAAATGATTGATTATTCAGAAGATATCACAATATCAAATTCACAAATATTTGTTCACAAGTAATATTTTTTATCTTCATTAATTTGAGATTTCATTTTTTTTTCACAAGGAAACAAACAATTCTTAATTCTTATGATGGCATACTTAAGAAAAAATAATTTCATACATTTGTGAGGAACTTTCATAATTTTTATCTATTACAAGCTTAAAGTTGTTTACTTTTCTGCTCTGGCTCACTGGTAAAAGTTACTTGTCCTTATACACATTATAGAACAAAATTATTGAAAAATCCACTTGGTCGTACTTGCCTTGGAACAACACGGATAATACAGAAGATCGATTTTGCCAGCCCTAATTACAAGCATGACTTTATTTATACATAAAACAATTCATACAAGCTAAAGAATTCATTTTAAACTAGACAATGTTGAAGACATTTATTCTAAAGACTAAATAAATCAACCAGTAAATTTGTAATGCTTTTTGTTCTGGCTTTCAAATATCGAAAATCTGAATTATAAAATCCATTATCAAATTTAAAGTGCTTTTAGCAATATGAGTAACTCGTGTAAATTTCATAAAACAGGATTTGTATGAAATTCTCACTTCTAAAATTTAATTCAAGGACTTGTTAAGGAAGAATATGTTTTTTAAGGCATTTCATCTGCATTTTTTATTCCTATAAAATAATATGTGTCTAGCATCTTCAATAAAAAATCATAATAATCGAATCTACAATAATACTTTAGTAGCACTTCGAAACTTCTTGATATTTTCTCCAGGGAATCCGAATGTTTATCCGGGAAATAAACTTGTTTATGCTCCAATTGAGCAGATGCGCGGCCTCGGCTAAACACTTTCACAATCATGTATTTCAAGGTAAATTCTAAAAATTCAGGATTTTTTTTGTGAAATTCAAGGAATTGTTTAATTATTTTTCAAGGTAACCCTTAATTCAAGAACTTTTCAAGGACTTCAAGGCTCCGTATGAACCCTGTAAAAGAAAACAATTGAAGTCACCTATTTATGAAGAAAAAATATTACACTTCATATCAAAATATGCAGTGCAAATTAAGAACTTATATGTGAAATGAGAAAAGTATTACATCCTTTCAAATGTATTCTATATATATTTTTAAGATACATAATAACTTTTTTTGTTTAATTCTTTCCTAAGATACCAAAAATCCATATTTTAAAGCTGTCTACAAGTATTTTTTACGCGGAAGTAAAGATTTGTTTACATACTTCAATTTCTAGAAAAAAACTTAAAGAAGAATGAATTTTCAAATTCTAAAATTTTTTCCAAATTCCGATTTTTTTCTTGAATTCTGAAAATTCCAACAAGACTTATTATTCATTCTTTAAAAAGTATGCCATCATACAAACATATGTAACATATTTCGTCAACAGATATGAAAACAATTTTAAACTTCTGTACTTTGTTTATCATAGTTTAACTCATGATTAGAGTGAGTTTCTTCTCCTATATGATGTGTAGCATCCATACTGTCACTCCTTTCCACGTTGCTATGACGATCATCACTATTGAGCAACTTTCGTTCTGATTGGTTATCTGGGCTTAAACTTTCACTTTTAGGTCGGTTATAGTAACGCCCAGGTCGTGTTCTATAATGGGTATCATTTCTGTCAGGTAAATAGTCATTTTCCGTTGCATTTGTGTCAATGCTTGGATGATATGGGTATCCAGAGCTGGATGAGGACATAGTTGACTCCGACATTGTATATATAGTACGATCTACATGGTTCTGTGGTGACATTGAGCAACAGTCGAGTGACGGCCAATGAAATTGTCCGAATCCACCTTGTGGGCCCATCACGTTGAGCAAAGATTGAAAAAATAATGATGAGTATATCCAACTAATGGAAATCACTAACACTAGAAATATTCCAAATTTTTGATAAACTAAAGTTACCGATGGTAACATAAATATTCCCGCTAGAAAAGTGGAAAATGCCGCTACAAAAATAACACTACCTACGCGCACAAATGCACAATAAGCTCTATTTTGTCTATCTAAATCTGGGGCTAGACGGTAAGCTACACCATAATGTAATGTATAGTCAATGGATAAACCGACGGACACAGTAATTATGACTGATTCCAATATGTTTAGCTCCCAGTTGAGTAAAACAAGGGAAGCAATTATCACTAACATCGTGAATGTAATAGTTATCATAGCGTATAAAGTAATCAACACATTTAATGATGTAAAAAATGTAGCTACCGTAGTGACGAGAATTGAGATTCCAAACGCAACAGGAAGACCTTCCACTAAACTTTTCTGAATACTGAAGAAACTGAATTCGCTTGTAAACCATCCATTTTGCATTTCTACTGGAGCGTTATATATCTGCTCGTGAACCCATTTGTTGACACCTTTGAAAAACGCATCAACAACTTCATAATTATAGGAGTATGTTAAATTGGAAGAAAATTGAACCACTAATGCAACAATCTTTCCATGTTTGAATTTCAGACCAGGTGAGAATTTATTGCTAAAATACAGAGTCTCCTCAATCATTTTTGGAATGTATTTCTTAATGCAAACATTGAAAATGCTTTCAGGGTATGGAAAACTATGTTTTTGACAACAAGTTATTTCACCATTTGTACATCGTCTTTTCATAAAGAGTATGAAATTTTCAATAAAACAATTATTTATTTCGAATGGAGTCACTTTTTTATAAAATCCAGCATGGCGAATTCTTTGACAAAAATTACGCAGCCACATTTGAGCTTGTGGTGTACTAGGATTAAAGCTTGTGTCATACTCAACAGTTCCTTTATCGTATGGGTTCAATTTGTCTCCATTATCAACATTTTTGATGCCCCATACAATAGTCAAAGGCATTAAAGGTCTGTCGTTTCCGACAGCTTTTTCGAACCAAAAATTTTCCCGCAATTCTTGATCGTACATTTCCATTAGATGATCGTCTCTAAACATCTGAAAATGGAATGAGGTAGGAAGACGTAACTTTGGATGATGGAACACAAGTACACCACTAATGATTCCAACAGTTAGAAGCAATATGATCCATAAAAATCGAAGACGTAAAATAAACTTTGGAAGCAACTTTTCAAAAAAGCATCGATAATAACCTCTCAATTTCTTATAAAATTTTGGACTGTTAATGAAACAAAAATTACACCATTTTTCTTCAGCAACAATGGCCGCTGGTGTCCAAGTAACCATAACAACCAGGTTGCAGAGTACCGTAGTTCCAGCGTATATACTGAAACATTTAATGGAAGTGATTGGACTAACAACATTTGCGAAGAGAGCACCAGCCGTAGTAAAGCTTGTCACAAACATTGATAACGAAGCATGTTTCATAGTGTCTGATACAAGTTTTTCTAATGTTCCATTGTTTCTTTCTTTTTTGGCAAGATGCCAAATTTTTGAATAAACAAAAACGTCATCAGCACCAATTGCTATAATAAGCAAAATTGTCACTAGATTCATGTATGGAAAGAATTGAATCTTAAACACAAAAATATACAAAAAATAAGAAAGTTCTAACGACCAAAACATCGTGAGAAAAGTCATAACAGTAACAAAGATGGACCCAGTGAATAGCCAGACAACAAAGAACACGAAGACGGCACTAATAGTAATCCATTTACTGTCTTTAGCTAAATAATGATGAAATAGTTGATCTTTGATTCCGAAATCGGCTGCAACCAATTCAACATTTTCAACAGCATCGGCATTCGATTCTATAGACAAATAAAGGTTGATAGCGTCATCGAGTCTCTGAATAGATGAAGTTCTTTGGAATGATACAGGTAAAAATGATAAAGCAAAGTTTAATTTTTGGTCCATCCAATGGAACGAACGATCAGATATGTAATGCATTATATTATACACAGCATTGAAGTCTTTGCATCCCTCAGGAATACTTCCATCCCTACATCCATATTTTTCACCATATTTTGAATGGCGTTTATCACAGCTATCAGTTAATGAATAATTTTTATAAAATCCAACACAAGTTGTCACCAAATTTTTCACTTTTCTAACATCCGCTTCAGTAATATTTGAGCAACCTGGTTTTCCATTGAGCAGAGCAATATAGTTGCCTAGCGACAAAGAACGACAACAGTTAGCATTATCCGCAGGTCGTAGACAGTTTCTCATGTATATAGAGTTTGAAGTAACAAACGTCTCTTCAAGTTTGCACATATTTCTAATGTTTCTCAATGTAAATAAATCCTCATTTACTGAACTGGAATAAACAAGTTTTACCCATCTTCCATCTAAAAATAGAAGAAAAAGAAAATATTAAAACATAAAAATATTTTAATAAAGGTTTTGGAAAGCATATCAGGAACAATAACAGTCAAAAACAGATCTTCCACATAGCCATAAAAGCAAAGAGAGAGATTTTTTTAGATCTAGAAAAGAGTATTTTGTTTGTTTGTTTTGTTGGGTTTAACATCGTAGTAACACATTGTATAGGTCATATAACACCGGTCAGTCAACTTCTCACTCCTCCTGGAAAGGCTAAATCTCTGGATGTAGCTGTTGCTAAATCTCTGGATTTAGCTGTTAACCAACTACTAAGCACATACTTTCCTCAGTGACTGACAACTGCCCTACATAATTAAAAATCATTGGTAGGAGGGATAATGGCCATAGAAATAATTTCATGACCAGTCTTTTAATACCTAGGAAGGATTATGAAAGGCATAGAGAAGGAAGTTTATGTAAGATGACGGGAGCCCGGAGGGTAGACAAGATGAAGGGAATTTTGATTGTTTACTTTTCATCCTGCACACAAAAATTGCCTTGAGAGGTATTAAGTCATTGCAAAAATATTTTGTGGAGAGGATTTAGAGTAAACAATTACAAGTCATTGTGGTAATGTGGCCTTTTTCAGAAACTTTTGTCCTGCATGCTTTTAACTTAGGCCTGTAATACAGTGGTGCTTTTCACAAAATTTCTTACGAAAAAAATCTTCATAAGTCAATTTCATATAATTAGCAGTTCAAAGCCAGATTGATAATAAGCATAACTAAGTCTATGATATGATATTTTAAAGGTATACAATATTCAAAACAATTCCATTATATTTGGAATTGATTTAAGCCAAAAAATGAGTGTATTATCAATATTTCTTGCTTTTGACTTACTAAGATTTTTTTCGTAAGAATTTTTTGTGAAATGCACCACAGCCTTACAACAATTTTAACCGACAATGCTTCTACTGTGTTGTAATAATAGCGAAAGATTTTTGATATTATGCTGCCAAAAAACGGACATGACTGACTATTGTAACTTATTAAGAACTTGGATCATAGTTGAGCTAAAATAAATCATTACAAAAATCACTAGTACATTGTCTTGTCTCAGATTAATGTCTGCAGTATTGACAGAATTTGGTTAAAATATTTGACATCATAAAACAAGAGAAACTTGTCCTATAACAAGAAACAGTGCCTTCCACAAGTCAATTGACAAAATCCTGTATTAAGAAAATCAATTTCACGTTTATTCATGAATGAAGATATAAAAAAAGAGTCATCTGAGCAAATTCCAATGCCAACATTAACTTGTTTACAAAAATATTATTCAAATTATTGGCCAGTTTCCTAAGGACATTGCGACCTAGCACTTGATCCTCTGGTACCCTTCTCACACCTGAAGTAATAAGCATGTGATATAAAATCCAGGGTACCAGGGGGCAAAGAACCAGCAAGGTCAGCTATATGTTCAGGAAACTTGCTCATTGTAACACAAATAGGAATTTCATTATATAAAAAATAGTAACAATATTTATGATATGCATGGTCAGTTTTTCTCTAAACTTATTTTTTCCAAGAACTTTTTGAGGGTGCTGTATCTAAGAATAGATATAAACAGACTTGGTGTTTGAATCAGAGATCTATAGTTCACTTTAAGTTCCCATAAATACGTTATATAACATAAAGACAGCATTAACACATGTACCATTTCCCTTAAGTACAATTTACATACAATTAATCTAAGTATGGAGACCATTAGTTACCTCAATGGCCTATAAGAATAACAACAACAACAACAACAAAATATTTCCAATATATTCAAGTTCAAAATGAATATACATTAATATCTAAGAACATTGGGAGGTGTTACAGTCAAGATGAAGACAATGTCAAAGTTCACAGGTGAAAGTTAAAAAACTTTAGAATCACAAATTTCCTGATTTTTATGATTTCAGCAGCTTTTACTTTAGAAAAGGTGTAAGCAAACATATCAGGAACAGCTACAATCAAAAGATACCTACCACACAGCCAAAAAGCAAAGAGGGACATTTTTAGAGTTTTAAACTTATGTTTTAAAAAGAATGCCACAAACAAATAACAAAAACCTAAACCTAAAATGTTTCTGCCTTGGAATGGACAGTGACAAAATAATTGTTACTTCAAACTTGGGACTTTAACCTGGTTGTAGGGTACGCCAACCTCACACTTGCATTAACAGATTCAAGCACAAACAATAACAAACTGTCTTGGTTACAAACTTCAACCTATAACTCACTAAACAATGTTGCATACAAGAAAAGAACCCTTTCTCAGGTTATTAAAGCTTATTAATGAATTTGCTCAGATGGTTCTTTAATTTTCAAGTAAATTTTCAGTGTGAACCAGTCTATCATAAAATAAGAATTTTGTCAAAGAAGTTTTGGAGGGCACTGTATATTATATATTTAATTGCCTACTTTGGAACAAAGATTTCAAATCAGAAGGAATTAAGTACACATGCACTAATGAAGTGTGAGAAAGAGGACTTAAATATGATTAATATATGTACTGTAGTCTGTATGCAAAAATTTAAATCAAAACAAAAAATCCATTTCAAAATAAACAATAATCAAATATTTTGATTAAAGCCATTTTGTAAGCCTGCTAATAGAAAATGTCTCTTAACATTTGGTGGGTATGTATGCACTGTAGTCTGAATGCAAAACTTATTTGTTTCTCAATGGATTTAAAGTGTAATATTCACAGCAAAAGGAATACATTCATCTTCTTTATCACATTACATTTTAAAGGCACCAAAATAACCTTGTAAAATATGATGGAATTCTACCAACAGTTATTGACAATGTTGTCATCTCATTGGAGAAAAATGTTCTGTGTAGACAGATTAAGACACCTAGCTTAATGGTATAGGTTGGAAAATGGAGTGTGTAATATTCTGTTGACATTTGAAAGCATCAACTTTAGTTATCAGTTCTCGGCCATGTTGACATAACCAGTTTTGACTACATTATCAATATTTGTAGTGCAGTAGCAGAAAATGTCTACTCTGTGGAATCTAATAACCAGTGTACATTACTAGAAAAAAGACAATAATTCCAGACTGTGACACATTCCTTTAATTTCCTATCACCAAAAATAAGACAAAATCCTGTGAACCAGTCAATGTTCAATTTCAAAGATATTGTCTGCTCAAGATTGCACTGACAACCACGTGAAGCTTATTAAATATATCACAATGGAATCATTTCTCTTTCCGTCAAATATTTCCATGCTTAATAAAATTAATACAAACCTGGAACGTCACAAAATAAAAATGGCTGCCTGCTTTTCCGTCTGCTTCTCTTAAAACTGTATATAGTTTCCGTGGTATTTGTTTCAGGAAATACTGTGTTTAGATATAACAATTGGTTATCTCTTTCTTGGACGACGGCAGCTTGGTCCTGTGGGACCAATGATATCGTAGGATCATTGATTAAATTATTATAAGCAGTCAGACGGTTACTCAGCTCTGTACCTCTTGGTTCAAACCCCTGAAAATACATAATTAAAAATCTAAGTAAAGTTAAATGTTTCCATTAGTGACTGAAAACTGTAACCCAGCATGCTTTATGCACACATTCCTAGAGTTTGGTCATGGAATAATTTATACTGATCTTAAATCAATGAAGGGCAGTTTCAGTTACTAACTGAAGTTTGGGCCTAGTAACTGAGTAGGTTGAGAGATTGCTATATTATGACCTAAACAATGTATGTTAACCCAACCAAAAAAAACCATAACAAAGTCAAAGTGCTAATAGCACTGCCAGACATGGGGTTTAGATAGATTATATAGACACAAGAGTATATCTTGGATTTAGCTTGTTTCTTTGTTTGTTTGGGTTTTAAGGTGCATCAACACAAAAAGGTTATATCGCATCGAAGTGGGTTTAGCTCAAAACGGTTGTAACTCAATATAAGAAAAGAGTGAGTTAGGACTGTTTTGAGCTAAACCTGCGATTTGATAAATGGAAGTGAAACAAAGGATCTTTCCCTTACATTAATCTGATCAGACATACCTCAATTGCACAAACAGCATATTGTCTACTTGTTAACATGAAACGTGGACTATATTAATTGAAGTAATATTACGTTATTAATTGCACACATGCAGCCTTATGTAATTATTTGCGACAAATTTTGAAAAGGATTTGCAACATTCCATCACTAAACATGGGAAACCCCATGTAAAAAGTGTAAATACACAATCTTTAGTGTCTTGTCTCACCATACAGAGTAGTTTCTATAAATAGTAACAAATGTTGAGATTAGTTGAAGATAGTAAGACAAAACCAGCAAGTATCAGAAATCAGTAAACAAAATGGTAGCATTAATAACCCATTAGCTAAGATTTATATCAAAATGAATATAAAACAGTGTAAACATCTCCCGGAGATAAAGTCCTATTACTTCTGATCATGTGCCATAAAATATTGTGATTTTTTCTGAGACATTTTATAAAGCTAAGGTTCTGGATGTGAAAAGAATTTTTTTTCCTTTTTGGCTCATCTGAACACATGCGGAGTTATTGTGTGAGGATCTAATAAGCTGGTTTGTTTAAGTGCATGTACCAGTCAACTATTTCTTTAAAAATCTTTTTATAAAAAACCATTAAGCCTACAATTAAAACTTGGCATGTCACATCACCTGAAGGTCCATTACAATGATATTCAAATTATTCCCCTGGGGTCAATATTGAACCCATTCGAAGTTCAACTATTTTAATAAAACACTTTCAAAAATCTTCTTTTCTGAAATTGTAAAGCCTAGAGCTTTCATATTTGGCATGTGTTACAATCACATGCATGTCTTCTTTTTTAGTTGAGTTTAACACCGTAGCAACACACTGTATAGGATATATAGTCCACCTACTCACTGTTCTTGGATAGGCTAAATCTCTAAATTTAGCTGTTAACTAACTACTAGGTGCATTCTTCCATCATTGACTGACTAAGTAGTCTGCCCTACATGATTAAGAATCAGTGGTAGGAGAGAGAATGACCGTAGAAAATTATTTATGACCAAGCTCCACGAAAGTATGCCCTGCCCACTAGTCTTCTACTTAGATTGTTCAAATCATTCCCCAGGGGTCAAAATCTACCCTGCCCCAGGGGAACACAGTCTTCATACAGACAAATATAGAAGTTTTGAAAGATTTTTTCATCAGATGCCGAATGAATCAATTTCTCAGGTGAGCAGTCCAATGTCCTCGAGACCCTCTTGTTTTGTAATACCAAGGGAAAGACTAGGAGGAAATGCAGAAGGAAATACAGAAATAATAATGGACATCCTGCTGTTTGTGAAAAAACAAACACTAGTATTACAGTCCATTAAGACTGGACATTTTCTTTTCATTTCCGTGAAAATCAATAACATTGTCTTAATCTTTCCATTACTCAAAAGTTGAATAACACATGTTTACTTGATCCAACCATTTTCTCTTTAGATTCATCCAGTACTTAATACTTAAACCTTGAAAGTGCTGAAAACTGAAACAAAAGCCTTCCTAGCAGAAAACTAAATCCTGGTCCTCTCAGTCAACAGAAACCTGAGGCCTCCGCAGAAGATCGTCTCTAATGTTAAACTCATAAACCAGTGCTTAATCATATCAAATACTGACTATTATCCAACTCAGAAAAGGGCAAAGAGGCAGAAATAGGGACAGGGTATGTCAGAGGGATGATGTCTTATTAAAGTAACAATTTCTGCAAAAGGAGGAGACGGTAAGAAGAAGAGAAAAGGCAATTAGTGCAAATCTGCTGACTTTTGTATGATAACTCCTGATCATTGAAATCACCTTCAGACAGGTGATCCCTTAAAGCAGAGAGTGTTTGTCCGTTCAGTTTAAGATCAATTTTTATTCAACTGGTGAGCTCTATTTTTTCCTATTTTCTGTAAGAGATAATTTACACAATTAAAATGTGGCATCAATCATTTTCTAAAATGATGCCATTTATCTTCTAAAGTAAAAGTTTGAAATTCTATTTTTACAACAATGAAAATATAAAATTTTATATTTTCAACATTATTAATAATATATATATTTCAGCAAATAACATCATATTTCACCTTAAAGCATGAAAGAAGAACTATTAATCACATAAGTCAAGCAAATCAATGCCAATGATAATAATTTCAAAAAGTTCAAAAAGCAAACCTGAACTTAAAACTGGTGGATTTTACCTAAATTTTCACAAAATACACCCCCTGACCATATGACTAATGTACGAAGAATTTAGTCAGAAAGTAAGCAGATACAATACTCAGTTATTTTAGAGAGAAAAAAGATAAAATCTAAGAATTTAACACTTTCTACAGCATTATCAAATCATTCAGGAATACTTTTTTGTACCAGATTTTCATCAGCTTGGAATAAATTTCACATTTTTGCAAATATTTGAAATAAATTCAACTAACACTCAGAAAATCAAACTTTAATATCTGAAAAAATTCCAATTAATGAACAAGACAATATTGTTGACCAATTACCAGGCCCATACTTCTGTCAGTGACTGATAATGGCTCAACATGATTAAGAATCAGTGGAAAGAGGGAGAATGGCCTTAGAAATTATTTCATGACCAAGCTCAACAAAATTAATGTATGCCCCCTGGAAATTGAACCAACTGCCCCTTAAACTGAAGACTTGTAAATACTTACTGAGCTACATGTGTAGCCAGGCAGCTCCATTAGTTTTGAAATGAAAATTCAGCAATTTTATCACAAGACAATGATAACATACAGAAAATGGAATGAACCTCCCAAATTAAGCTGAACAATACCATTTTAATCACTAACTAGCACAATTCACCCCAAAAAAACTTAATTTCTAAATAGTCTTTTCTGCACTAAAGCTTCCATGACACAAATATTTTCTGCTGCAGCAACAAACATCAGAATTAAATGGAATGATTTAGCAATTATTCCCACATGTTGTTTTTTTTATACTAATTACACAAATAATTGTAAATGGATATTTTCTTACCAGCACATGTCATTTCTCATTACATCAATTATAACAATTTCACAGAAAACTAAAAAACAAAAACAACAGCCTTCGCATGCATATTTGATAGATTTTTCACGTTTCACATCAGACAAAATGTTTTGATCATGTTTAATAATGGAGAACAATACAAAAGACAATAGAATAAACCAACAATAGAAAGCAATGTATTAAATAACAGCTAGGAGACATTTCAATTGCTCAATTTATCTTTAATGCAGCACAGCTAAGACAATTAGAACAATTAATTGAGGACATGCATTTTGGTACACAGAAATTATTATCATTTCTATGAGAAATGTGTGGCAGTGCCTTTAAAAATGGTGACAAAAATGAAACTTTTCCTTCATTTTCAATACTTTAAATAATATTTACAAACAGGGTAACATTTATGTCTTCTTATTTAAAATTTCAGTTGTTTTAGCAATATATATATAATTATGTTCCTTTGAAATTTCTCAATGATAATTGTAATATTGGCAAAAATGAAATAAATATCGGAATCTTTTTTTTCTATTTTTTTTGACTGCTGCAAAATTTGACAAAAACAGGTGTTTGTTTACATTCTGATGATCACATGACTAATATACCCTGGTACAGGAAAGAACCTTGTTAAGATGGCAGCCTATGAAATTTTCCAAATATATTCAAATGTCAGAGGTGCATACATTAACCCCACTGATTTAAATACACACTACAGCACTTCAGTACACATTATTGATAAAAATAGTTACAAACATACTCAGAACATCAAGCATACATTGAATATTTAAATCACAGGGGATAATGTATGGGCTACTGACAGTTAAATGAAACCAAACAATACAAAATGACTGCTTGTTACTCTAATGGCTGCCACTTGGTTCATGATAGGCACTTCAAATTGTTTGATTTAACATTATGTACTACATGTATCATAGGGAAAAATTGTACATAACAGATCAATCTCCGATACACATAATGAAAACAGAACCTATTTCAACAATTGTAAGATATTTTACATTTAACTACAGTAACAACTTATCCTTAATAAATGGCTTTCAGGAAGCCATTTTTTTGGTCACTTGAAACACAAAGCATAAAAGCAATAAGGAACACAAAAGCTAGTTCCAATAATCTGAAATCCTTCAATAAAGGTTCTCATTGAAACTAATTCAGCATTTAGGTATTTTAAGTATTTTCTAAGTTCTGGAATCCTAAACAATTTCAAAGAAAACATTGATTTAGCAATCCCTTTCAGAAGATAATCCTTAAGTCTAGCCCGGTCTCTCAATATCTGCAAATAATCAGACAAAAAGTTGGGCCTAACCAAATCAATTTTATGTTAACCATTCATGAGCAAGTAAATTTTCAAACTTATCAACAATATAACAAACATTTCATTATTACTTACATAACTTATGCCATAAAAGTTTGATGCATGAGCATAATTACACTGTACTTGTAAATAATTATGTTGCTTAATCAAAGATGAGTCAGTTCCAAGGCAGAAACCACTAAGGTTCTTGTTCCAATTATTTGTTTGTGGCATCCCGTTTAAAACAAAAGTTTAAAATTCTTAACACATATCCCTCTTTGCATTTTGATTGTGAGGCAGGACTGTTTTTAGACTGTTGCTGTTCCTGATATGCTTGCTTACACTTATTTCTGAATCAGAGTTGACTTTTAATGATGGGCAATATATTGTTAGCAATTTAAAATAAGGGCCAACAATATAACTCCTGATGATCTAAAAAAGTTTAAAATGACAGATGTACTAAATAGCCAGATAGTCATTGACCATGACAAACCACTACTAAACAAAACCACTGTGTTTTTTAGCTTGATTGTTTTTCCTGCCAGGTGGGTAGGTTTTATAATTTACACAGGACGCTAAACAAAGTATTAATTTGGTATGGCATTATTTTCATTAAAACTGGTTCAGGACACAGTTTCTATAGTCAACAGATTTTCTGGCATAGTTCATGCAAGTACAATAAGTCTTCAGTTATTTGGATAGTTGAGTCCTCAGACAAAAGACTTAACAACACATGGAAGAACGCCAAAGTAATTTTGAAGGAAATAAGATAAGTAGGTCAATGAAAGATTATGATGTATTTCCTGGTATTCCAATAGAATTGGGCCAAAATATTTGTAAGTGCACTTCTTAATCTAGCAAATATCAAAACTAAAAATATCAAAGGTGCTTTGAATATTCAAAATGGCTAAAGATTTTGAAGTTGGCAAAGCTACTTGGTGTTGTTACCTGAATACGAAATAATCAAAGCGCTGATAGCAAAGCAATTCAGGTCAAAAATTGCCCATTCACATTATTATACATATTCACATGATATCAACGTTGTTAGAATGGTTTAAATAGTAGAATTATTCTATTGTTTGTAGATATATAAGTTACATTAATAAACAATGAAATTTAAAAAAAAACAAGTAAATCTGTGAGCTAATGCTCACTAGTGATACCCCCCCAAAAATCTAAAAATATGCGACAAACAGGAAGTAGATGAGCAAGGAGCATGAAATCGCTTTACACCACATGGGACTATGGGATGAAGCAATATGCAAAGTATTAGGCTGCTGCATGTTATAGTTGCTGAGAAAACTGCGACGGAAATTTTGTAACGGACGGACAAGGGTAAAACAGTAAACCCCCCTCTACTTCGAAGCGGGGGTATAAAAAAAAACATGAAATAAACATCACCTTAAACTTACTCAGGCAGACTGCCAGTCTATTTAAAATATTTCATAATATTATGGGCAAAATTTATCAACTAGCCCAACTACTGGTATATAAATATTAGTAGAGCTGTCATCGATTCTATTGATATCGGTGTATCTTCGATATTTATTTTCTATCAATAATCAATATGAATTTTGAAATATCCATAATAAAGCCTATGTAGATAAATGTATAAAAGTGTTAAAATTTTTCAAGACAAACCTTCTATAGTGAGCTGAAACAGGTGCGCTGTCATAATATAATCGGATAATAAACAATCAATTTTTGATAGATCTTTTTATTGAATTATTATCAATACAAGTCCTTTTTACCAACTACTTACCAGTTTTATGCAGAATACCAAGGTATAACATTCATGACAAATATACATTTATAATGAGTTTATGACAACATAAATGGTCTGTATTATAAGTACTGCAGTGAATGCATCAATATATATTGGTGTATCGTCGATATTCATTTCTCTATATATCGATATCGTCCATATGCTTTGAGCCCAATCAATGACAGCTCTATAAATAAGAAATTTTTCCTACCCCAAACCATTTTTCACAAGCCCTGGACTAAGGGCTAGTGGGTCAAGGCAATGACAGAAACACAAGTATGTATATAAATATATATTTTATAAAAAAAAGGTGACTAGAGAAGATAGCATTACTAAAAGCTTATTTCAGAGTGTAGTTTAAAAACCATAAATATATTTTCCCAGCAAAATCATTAATAATAGATATTTAACACGTAAAGAAGTCATCAAAACCCAGATTGGATAATAATAGATTTCGCATAGATGCTGGCTCGTTAAATCGTTTTTTAAAGAGTTTTTTTTCCATTTTGTGCGAAAAATCGTGAAATAATAATTACGGCATACATTTTTTCTTGCAATAATTAAACAACCAGTTTAAAAAAAGTTTTAATTCATTAAATAAGATAACCATCACAAACTCTTTAGAAACTAATTAAAACTGTAATCTAAAAAACTTAAAATATATTACAATTTAGCCCATGAGGGATAAGAAAAACTGCATATCAGCAAATATTAGAAAATTAATGATTTTTCTCCAAGTGAACTCTCCACATTGGGAGTTATAAAAACTCATCGAGAATAATTATCCCATTAAATCAACAAGCTGAGACGGATGAAATAAATAAGCATGTTTTACAGCTGACATTTACCAGTAATAAAAGTTGCAATCTCGTGCACTGAGGGAGTCGTATCTCAGCTTAACACTGAAGATATGCCTCTGATATAATAATCTAATGTATCGCCCACCACTCACCTCCAAGGACTCAAAATGTGAATTGTATTCATTGACAGAACATTAAGCTATGTATGATGTTTATTCTACTGGTTTTTAAATTTTCATGAAAACTTGATTTTGTGAATTCGCTGAAGTAAATAACAATCTAGCCAGCTGGCACTTTCCTTGGAAACAATACAAACGATACAGAGTAATTGTTATTATACAAATTAATGCAAACACTTCTTTCAGAGAAAGCTTATTGAAGTTTACGAGAAATTCTTCATTAAAAGTACTAGTTCACATATATGGTTTCGATTTTTCTATAATTTCAAAATGATTCAGTGTTTGTAATTGTGTCAAAAAATTAAATCTTAATATTTCAGGAAAAACTGACCTATAGGTTGCAAGAAATATATAATATAAGTCACAAATATGCAGTAAAATTGTCTATACTACATGAAACACAATCATTTGAAGTTGTAATAATCTTATGTCAATTTGCACTAAAAATTGCCATTATCAAATCACTTTAAATTTCCTGCTTCAAAAAAATGTTTCCAAACTATTTTGATAGTTTCAGAAAAAGTTGATATTTAAGTTAAAATCTGTGAATGGGTACCTTTAAGCTTACAGTGACCCAGTATTAACACTAAGATAAAATGGACCCCAAAAACTTCAACAGGGACCTTTTTCTGTTCCTGTGTTTATTGGACCCAACATAGAGTTAAATTTTATTAAACTGTCAGTAGCATATACATTAACCCACTGATTTAAATACTCATTATTTGTTCGATAATTCCTGTACACAAATACAGAACACTATTTTTATTAATAGCGAGTACAGAAGTACTGTAGTTGGCATTTAAATCAGCAGGGGTTAATGTATGTGCCACTGACAGTACTACAATTTTACCATAATAATTATTACTAAAAGGCATATAAAACCCTGCAAATAGAGTCACTTTGACCTAAAGGTAATAAATGTCTGAAGTACTATAAGCAAATCGGGGACTTGGCGCAAAACATTCATAAATTACTTTTTTTTAAATTGAGTTATGACCATTTTGCGCTAAGCCCCCGAGATGTCTATAAAACATGGTCGTTAACGTAATGGTACATTCTGACATGTCATATACAAAAATTGCTCTTAATATGCCAACTAGTCAATAACAATAATAATAATGCTAAAATATACCTAGAATTATGATCTGACAATGTAATTACATACATACTGAGAACCTTAACCTACATAAGCATTTTTAGCATTTATACTGATTTGCCCAACAGGGACTCTCATAAACAAGCAAAAAATCAAAGCACTGAAAGTCAAGAACAAAATATTTGATACCATAAATACTGCACTTGTCAGTCAAGTTTGTATGTTTGTTGGGTTTAATGCCGTAGCAACACATTTTATAGGTCATATAATGGCGGTCAGTCATCCTACTCACTCCTCCTAGAAAGGAATCAATTACTAAGCGCATACTTTCGTTAGTGACTGACAACTGCCCTACATATTAATTAAAAAGCATTGGTCGGAGGGAGAACGGCTGTAGAAATAATTTTATGACCAAGCTCCACGAAAGTATGCCTCGCCCGGGAATCGAACCCATGACCCCTCAACAGGGACCAGGAAATCGCCGGTTTTTCGGTTTTCGGACCGATTTTTTCATTTTGGACCGATTGAGATTTCAAAATCCTTAAAAAAATCGGTCCGGGAAAAACTCGCTAATTTTGACCCCAAACCATTAATTTCCATAATTTTCAAGAAAACGTATCAATAAAATATTATCAAACAACTATCAGTTGCATAAACCCACTGTTTATTGTTGTAATATCCTGCTTAATTGTCCACAGTTACACATCAAGGACCCTGTATAACGTATCCATGGTTACAGGTATCATGCAGGGTTGAGGCAGTGATATTTTTTTATCGAGCACAGCAAGGTACGCTTGATTTGCACTCGATTAAATTGAAGAACAGCAGAAGAATATGTTCTTACTTTATCATGTCCATCGAACCGATTACGTTTTTGTAATCGGTCTGTTTGAAACCTGTAAACTTGTAAAAAACAATAATGTTTTATGAAGAATGTTTCATGAATAATTACAAAGAAAACAATTTAATAGCTTTTGTTGTCAATTCCTATTGTATTCGTTTGATCTTTAATTTGTTTGACTTGATTCATGATTTTTTTTTACGCCGTAAATTGAGGTGTGAATAATAAGAAATAATCTTAGGACATGTATCTACGCAATTAATCGAAGGTACAGTTCTTGATGATCAAAATTCAACCACACTTCTCCCTTCTTTGATGACATCGAAAATAATTTTCAAAACGAACAGTTTAGTCATTGATTTATTTATAAATAGGTGTACTATGCACAATTTGATATTCATTTGTGTTTAACGAAATCGCTTGAACCATTGTGATGAGATGCCATACATTTTCACGACCCTCGCTAGATCGTCACTTCGTATGACAAACATTTTAATCTACATGTGTAATTAAAAAGCTGATCATAATTTTACGCTTTCATGCTTTATTTAGCGAACGATACTTAAAGATGCGCGACATTTCCTTTGGACCAGTTTTGCGCATGCGCAGTTAAAATGATTTGCCTAAATGACGGAGTTTTCCAACAACATTAGAGCT
This sequence comes from Mactra quadrangularis, assembly GCA_025267735.1. Classification (NCBI taxonomy): domain Eukaryota; kingdom Metazoa; phylum Mollusca; class Bivalvia; order Venerida; family Mactridae; genus Mactra; species Mactra quadrangularis. The sequence goes on along the minus strand of CM046301.1, from coordinate 10,799,901 downwards.
AGATGAAACAGTCTTTTTTCAAGTTCTGTTTGTTGAACCGACCGACGATTGCGGGGAGTAATTTCGGAAACCACGTTTTCTTGCTAGATAGAAGTTAAGTTTTGTAAAAATTTAAACAAACATTGCCATGTATCGTATGCCTTCTTAATAAAGGGGAGTAAAAAAAGTACTAACATGGTCGTGAATAAAGTACAGTAAACGGTCTGGTCGGTACGGTACACGTTAAAACCCATATCCGGTACTCGGACGGCATTGGACCTATTGACATCGGCGAATTTCCTGGTCCCTGCCCCTCAATCAGTAGACTTGTGTGCTACCAACTGAGCTAGCCAGGCGGCTTTTGTCAGTCAAGAGTATCAAAACAATCCAAGACTTAGCTATGATATATAACAGAAGATAGATACTCACAACAGGCGTTGCTGACAACGATACATTTAATCCTGTTGACAGATCTTTTGCTTTAACATTGAACTACATAACATAATAAGGCTATTACATAACAATATAGTTTGAAAAAAACAATATTATTTTATTAGTACCAGCTGTTCGGTTCTTAACGGTAACCGACCCCTACTTAAACCCCACAGAGATGAACCCTTTAAGTTTAGTTTAAACATATACATTACTAATCCTTTAAGTATAATTACTGTAAGTTTCCAAGCTTGAGGAACTCCAGCTTTGTAATTACGCAATCATAAGACAGTGAAAGAAGAAGAAGTTTTCACAGCATGAAAGTCTGATACTTCAACTATAACTTATATTTAACATTTTTTATGACAAGACAACAGTGACATGACCCTATCACATGTTTTCTCCTATAAGTCATGGCAATACAATCATTTCAGTCATTGTCTTAAGTTTTCTAAAGCACTAGCTTTATTTAAATTGTTTGTTTGTTGGCTTTAACGCCGTAGCAACACATTGTATAGGTCATATATCGGCGGTCAGTCACACTACTCACTCCTCCTGGAAAGGCTAAATCTCTGCATTTAGCTGTTAACCAAAGACTAAGCACATACTTTCGTCAGTGACTGACAACTGCCCTACATAATTAAGAATCATTGGTAGGAGGGAGAATGACTGTAGAAGTAATTTCATAACCATCTCCCCTCAATCTCCCCTCAATCAGTAGACTTGTGTACTACCAACTGAGCTAGCCGGGGGCTTATACTTATACATTTAAACTTTAATTTCAGTAGCTAAAATCAAGTTATCCACAATGTGTCATCCACAATCTATTTAAAAACAGTTATATCATTCCCAAGAAATAAAGTAAAAGTACTATTTCAGTTCATTGACTTTACATCAGTTATCACAGTGTTATGTTACATTTTCTATCAAAATTTCTTTTACAGAAGTTTAATATGGTGGCATATTTCTGCCACCAGATAACCACATAACTTACTAGATAATTATCTGGTTAACTAGTTACGTAACTAGTTAACCAGATAATAATCTAGTTAATTAAGTAGTTAACTAGTTATGTAACTAGTTAATTTTTACAATAAAGAAAAGATCATAACAGGAAAAAAATGCAAGTTAGTGCTTACAACTGCCATTGTGTATTATTTTACCTATTAAATGTTAAGTGGTTAACTAGTTTGAGTGTATACTAATGCAACTCCCGCGAAGCGCGCATCGCTGATTGGTCGATTACATCACATGGGCGGACGTAACATACGCTCAACAATTCAACTATGACTCTTGAAGGCAATTATTGAAGGTTTATTCGAGTTACACCCCTTGCAAAAGTCGCTATGCACGGCCTATATACCGTAATTGGAGGCACTAAATCATGGTCGCTGTACGGACTAGACAGGGAGTCGCTACATACAGACCATTTATATAGTAAAAACTGTCCGGCGCACCTAACAATGGTCACTAAAGACAGAACGTCGCTATAAAACAGGGGGTCACTAAGACAGTCTCTACTGTATACTGGTATATCGTGACAGCCCTAATATTAAGACAGACTAAACCATAATCAAAATGGTTAGTACCACAGTACCAGTGATGTCTAACTATCGCCATCAGACAGTATACTTATTTTCCCAGTAAATGTCAGTAAGCCAAGTGAATTCTTTATTATACCTATAAAACTATCATTACCAATCCTGTGTGGGATTAAAGTTCATTAACATTCTCACATTGTCACTGACTATAGACTTTAACCATGGCACGTATAGTGTACATCTTACTAGAGGCATGGCCCCATGATGGAATATTACTTAAAGTTGATTGTTTCGATACTTGATTGCAATTAGCTTTTGGTAGCCATTTAGTCAGTAGAAGTTTTAACTTTATGTTGTGATTAAGTCTGCTTTGGTTTTTGGTTGTGACTAAGTCAGATAGCTTAGGCTTTTGATTAGCTTACTTTGATTTGGCAGTGATTTAGTCAGTTAGTTTAACCTTTAGGTTGCCATTACATTTTCATTTGGTTTTTGGTTGAGACTGACTCAGTTAATTTTGGCTTTTGATCATTGATTTGCAAGGGACCTAATTCACAATCAAGTAAGCTTTCCAAATTAGAAGATAATTTTTTTCTTATTTTCACCATTTACCAAAACTCACCTAAATACCAATCCTGGCTACACTTGTTAACTAGTACTTGTATTGTATACCATTCAACAAAAAGCCAACAAATTTTCACTCAATCAGAAAAACAATCAATATTTTAAATTTTTTGTGGACAGGTATAATCTGCCACAGCACTGGTAAAATTGGCCTGTTACAACGGGAAAATATCCCCAATCAGCTACAGATTACAAATTCTGCTATCTTCCACAGTGACTGGAATAAATCCCAAGACCTACAACTACAAGTAAAAAATTCAGCACACTTCCACAGCCACAGAGGCAGCATCTCATGGGTGCAAAAACAGTCATAACTCTATAAGTCCATACAAAAAAAAGTGAGTTACGATTATTTTGGGCTTAATTTGTGATATATAATTTCTAAAACAATAAACTTACAGCCATAGGTTCCTCAAATGTTAAACTGTCACCCATTGTAATAGTGATGATGAGACAGGTAAGGGAGACAACCATGACAGATATCAGTACCACATACGGGTAGTGAGCCAGTACTCTCGCAAAACTGAAAGTAGAAAATAATATTTAACAATTAAATGAACAGCAAAATTAGATACTGACATGTTCATGAAGTAAACATTAAAGTATGGGGACATAATTTTTTGCCACCAGATAACTACAAATCTAACTAGTTAATTGAGTGGTGATCAACAATTATAAGTTACCAAACTAGTTAAAGAGCAGGACTATGAAACTCTACAGACATTTTTTTCTAAACACTGTCACATCAAGCTATATCACAATATTGACATTAAATACATCTTATACAGTTAAAACGCTGTTCAATTTTGGTTGGCAATCCATGTTTGAACAAAATAATGTTCTATGTTTAAGATTTAAATGGGCTTCTGCAAAATAAAGGGTTTTAAAGGTTTTAACACTTTTGCAAAGACCGCGGCCATTGCTACACTTTCACAATTTTCACTGATCCAAAAAAAATCCTGACCTTCAGGACCAGTTCTGGAAACGTTCACTCATGCATTGTCATAAACATACTACATCATACAACTGAATCAGCCGCCCGGCTAGCTCAGTTGGTAGCACGCAAGTCTACTGATCGAGGGGTCGAGGGTTCAATTCCCATGTGGGGCATACTTTCGTGGAGTTTTGTCATGAAATTATTTCTACGGCCATTCTCCCTCCTACCGATGATTTTTAATTATGTAGGGCAGTTGTCAGTCAATGACGAAAGTATGTGCTTAGTAGTTGGTTAACAGCTAAATACAGAGATTTAGCCTTTCCAGGGAAGTGAGTAGGTTGGCTGACCGCCATTATATGACCTATAAAATGAGTTGCTACGGCATTAAACCCAACAAAAACAAACAAAACAAATACAACTGGATCATTAGGTCAAGGAAAAACAAGACCAAAAAAAAAAACTATCGCTATGGCGACCTTATATCAGATTAATACCTTAGTTTCTGGACATAATCACCTTATCCGGACAAAAAACTAGCTTCCTATTCATTAGTATTGTACAGCTAGAAATACCAATACATGACAATGTTTGTCTTTGATTACATACATAAAAGCTGGCATTAATTTCCGTACAAGAGAATTGATTGTTCAACGAAACCTAACTCCCATCAATCATCTATCCCAGAGTGCACTAGCAGTACCATACTGAGTCTCGTAACAAATCTAAATACAAACCAGGACACTGTGTCACAAAAATTCTTACGAAAAAGTTATCGTAAGTCAAACTCATAATTTTGCAGCGCCAAGTCAGAAGGGTAATAAACAATTACAAAATGATATTCAAATAGTAAAAAAATTTCTAAATACATGTGTACATGTAATTCAATAATATTTGGAATTGTTTGGCTATATAATCATGGTCTTATAATAAAGGCTCTTTGCTTTTGACTTACGATGATTTTTATCGTAAGATTTTTGAGAAAAGCTCCACAGTTATCCCATGTAAAAATAGTTCAAGAATATTTTCCAGTTCAAAAATATTCTGTCTTATACAGTTGTATTCATAAGCAACTCAGAAAATGTAAATTGTCATGTATATTGACAGAATAAGTTGATTAGATAACAAAACAGAACACTTCAATTATTTCTTCACAGTGTAAGAATTTTAAAACTTTGAAAAAATGGCACGGGTGTCAAGTCCGTGTATGATTGTATAAGAGATGGTACACGATCCTGATAGACCATGTGAGACCGTATGAAATGGTATGTACAACCCAACATGAAGTCCACTACAGGAGTGAGCTCAACCATGTCAATATTGTATATAAACCATATGGAACAAAAGTCGGCGAAACTGTATGTAAACAGCGTGAATGTCAAATAAATCGAGTAAAGGTTGTGTTTGATCGTACCAGATTGTAACAGACCGTACTTGGAGACATTAATCAATCGTATAAAAATTGTAGGCAAATTGTGTTAAAATCGTGACAAACCATGCTTGAACGAGTATATCCATGCTTTATTCGTACACACTTGTGCTACATTCCAGACTAACTCATACCAGTCTACCCGTGTATAACTGAGTATACCATATGGGAACAAATTAATGTCCCCAAGCGTGTTCTGTGTGAGACCGCCTTTAGACATTTTCACAGTTTCGAAAGATTTAAAAAAAACTTATATGCAAGTTGAAGATCTATGAACAAGCAGGTTTGAGGCTACAAAATTGAAGGAAGATGGCATTTTCTACTGAAAACAAACGCTTTAAAGTTAACACTTAAAGCTGTAACTATAGCCTGATATTAAAACCCATACTTCTAACAATAGCTTAATATAAATAGCTGATATTTCATATATTTCCATTAAGAATAAAGCGTCAGAAACAACAGCCTATTGATATAATAATTACTATTGAATCATGAAGAGGAAGAATTCCCACGTGAGATGGCATGTCCCAGATGTTGCGAGTTTGCGTGGGTGGATGGTATAATGAACCACGCTTAAAATCCAATAACATTACTTTAGACTGTCTAAATATAGTGTAAATATATTAACAAGGCAAACTTTAATGTCCCAATTTTGTCATAAAAGCATTTATTCTACATAATAAAAGCTTCCAACAATTCTTTGAACCGCTGTTATAACACAACAATCAATGTTTGCCAAGCAAGATAAAATTGCAATGAATTGCGTAATTTCAAACTAAATCGGTTGAAATTTATTTCTGGACAAGAAGATTAAAGTTTTCTTTTAATTTTCAATGCTATTCTATAATATGTAATGGAATTCAATTCAATTCCAAATATAGAAAACTCTTAATATAAAATCTAAAAATAAACCAAAGTCCGTAAAAGTGTTTTCTATTCTGGGAGGCAAAGCAATGAATAAAGACTGCATGATTAAAATAACATTGTCATCATGGTTCATTCAGTACACTCATTTAAGCAATATATGAAACAGATTTAATTTTTGTGGATGGGTTTAACGCAGTAGCAACACTATGTATAGATCACATCATGGAGGTCAGTCAACCTACTCACTGTTCCTAGAAAGGCTAAATCTCTGGATTTAGCAGTTAATCTATTTCAAATTAATTTTCCCTTCACCAGGGCAGTTGTAATGCAGAGCCGACCCGACTAGCAACTGTACAGGGTCCGACGTACTGCAAAACTTTAGTAGCTACAGCTGGCCGCTGATGTAAATGCTTCTAAGCTTCTAGTAAAATTGTGTTACTGCTGATTAATGCTGTCAGCAAGATGGTGTTTCTAACTAACTACTAGTGGTGAAATACGAAGCAAGCGTCATTCAAAGTTCAACAATTTATTCATCAACAGATTAAGCAAAGTTCAATATCAATGACACACAGATACACAAAGTTCATTAATTAAATCAATCACAAAGTTCCTACTTAAAATTATCACAAAGTTCTTGAGTAAAAAAATATCAAAGTTCCTACATTGATTTTACACAAAGTCTTAAAATTGCTTAAATTTAACACACAGTATTCACACAGAGATTTCTCTTATTATTTGCATATATTAACAACTATATTTTCATGTCTTAACTTCATAAAAACTGACCACAACTTATATAGCAAAGTTTCAGAATATGACATATGGAGCAATTATTTGAGAATCTGATTCAGATTGAGATATTTCAAAATTTCACACTTTAAATTACATAACAATAGAGAAATATTTGAAACCAAATGGTAAAAAAATAATAAGATTAAATTATTCAAACTATTTAGCACCTAGCAGTAAGCCAGCAGAAGGGTTTGGCTCAAATCAAAGGAGAGTTGATTAAACAATTAAATTATAAAGCAAATGCATAACACCTACAGATTAGCTGAGAAAATAAAATAAAATTACATGATTACATTTCTATTAATAAAAGAAGCCATATGTTGACACTATAAACTTAAAAAAGACAATGAGAAATTCATAATTATTTAAAAAAAATGAAAACTAAAGATTAATAAAATATCAGTAAAATCTGGCTGCATAATAACTTCCCCCTGCCTCCAAAACTTTGGTCCCCAAAGTCTAAAATGAAACATCTTATTAAGAATTCCTGAAACAGAACATAATTTATTGTTTACATTGCAAATATTCATTTCTAACATTGAAATTCTGGTAATTTGATTGTCTTCCTTTATAGTTGTCTGAATTCTTCAATTTATTTAGTTCAGTTTTGAGTTTACAGTGAGCTCTCTGTAATGATGCATTTTGCTCTTTCAAAATCTCATAAAGTCTGCTCAGATTTGGATACTGCTTTTCCAAATATCTTAATGAATGAGCATCATCAGCTATGATTGCCAGTTTATTTCTTAATAGTTCCATTGTAACATCTTTATTCTTACTCTCCTGTTCTACTTGATTTAACTTTTGTTCAAGTGAATTTTGCTGCTTCTTTAGTCTATTAATTTCATGGTTTCTTTGTTGGCTAACATGCTTATGAGTTCTTATAGATTCATCCTTAGAAGTGCATTTATATTTCATATCAGAATTTTCCTGTTGAAGTTCTATCATTTGTTGTTTAGCTTCTGAGTATTTGGCAGTTACAGATTTAACCTCTTCAAGTAAATTTAATATCCTAAACTTATCGTTATCTGTTTCTTCAGAAAGTTTCTCAAAATTACTCGCTGTCTGTCTATGATGGTTGTTGAAGAAGCAAGTTTTCCAAAATTGACTATCATCTAAACTTTTAAATGGCATTATATCACAAATTGACTTATTTTCACGAATCAACTTTCTTTCACTGATTAACTTATTTTCACTTATCAACTTATCTTCGCCATAAGACATATTTATATGAGAATCATCATTAATTTTACTTATCACTAGAACATTTGCTTCTTGATTGCTGGATCTTCTGTTGCTTGGCTGTGGACAAAAATCAGCATAGTGTCCATAACAGCGACAATTGAAACACAATCTGTTGATAGCCTTACACTGATGAAATTGTGAATAACGCTCACCACAACTGTTGCACTTTATTTGCTGCTTTATTCTTCGATTTCCATTCCATGACACTCCATGATTCAGAATTTGTGGCAATCTTCCAGCTGAGTAACCTCTTTCCTTCACAAATTTACAAGGATGCCATTGCCACTGATGGTAGAGCTGCATACATGAAGGTGAAGTTAATCTGCTGGTCTGTCCATATCGTGTCGTCTGGGGAATTCGCTCAGCAATTTGGGGATAAAGCTGTGGAGAGCACTCGCTTCGCATGATGAGAGGTTGACCCACTGTCAAAAACTTGCTATCACTATCCCAACGAACGTACCTAGGTCACTCAGACCCGTAGAAAACTTATGGAATTCAACTCTGTTGTCCTGTTCTACCCTTTGGTGTCTTTGTGCCACGTAAGTTGTTACAGCTGTTGCTAGGTTTTTTCCGGGATCGTACCGCTGTGATACCCCACCAGTTGTAATGCAGCGCCGGCCCGACTAGCTCTGTACAATGCCGACGTACTGCAATACTTTAAGTAGCTGCTGCTGCCTGCTGATTTAAATGCTATATATATTAGCTGCTTTCCTGCTGATGTAGATGCTTATTTGCTATCTGATGAAGTTGCGTAACTGCTAATAATGCTGCTTTCAGCAAGATGGTGTTTCTAACTAACTACTAGTGGTGAAATACGAAGCAAGCGTCATTCAAAGTTCAACAATTTATTCATCAACAGATTAAGCAAAGTTCAATATCAATGACACACAGATACACAAAGTTCATTAATTAAATCAATCACAAAGTTCCTACTTAAAATTATCACAAAGTTCTTGAGTAAAAAAATATCAAAGTTCCTACATTGATTTTACACAAAGTCTTAAAATTGCTTAAATTTAACACACAGTATTCACACAGAGATTTCTCTTATTATTTGCATATATTAACAACTATATTTTCATGTCTTAACTTCATAAAAACTGACCACAACTTATATAGCAAAGTTTCAGAATATGACATATGGAGCAATTATTTGAGAATCTGATTCAGATTGAGATATTTCAAAATTTCACACTTTAAATTACATAACAATAGAGAAATATTTGAAACCAAATGGTAAAAAAATAATAAGATTAAATTATTCAAACTATTTAGCACCTAGCAGTAAGCCAGCAGAAGGGTTTGGCTCAAATCAAAGGAGAGTTGATTAAACAATTAAATTATAAAGCAAATGCATAACACCTACAGATTAGCTGAGAAAATAAAATAAAATTACATGATTACATTTCTATTAATAAAAGAAGCCATATGTTGACACTATAAACTTAAAAAAGACAATGAGAAATTCATAATTATTTAAAAAAAATGAAAACTAAAGATTAATAAAATATCAGTAAAATCTGGCTGCATAATACAGGTAACAGACTTTTAATTATAAATATTCAAGTATCATAATGTTACATTTAATATACAGTCTTACATTAAATTAGGGAAATTATATTTGACCTTGTGGACCGGTAGGTGACTATTGGATATAGGCAACAGCTCCAGGAAAGCCATTAAATGACCATCATTTGGGTTGAGTGTTTAAAGTCAATAAAACTCCTTATTCAACTTTTCAATAATAAATATTCTCTATGTTTTGCTGGTAATTTTAAAAGATTCAGTTGGCTTTAATTTTTCCTCATTTTTTAAAAAAAATATGCATGTACTTTATATGATTTTGCCCCCAAAATGTGCTTTACATATTATGAATGTTGAATCTTTCACATGTTTATTATGAAATATGTGTTTTATATGTTTCAGATGATTTTGTCAAACAAGTGCTTTACATGATTTATGTCAAAAGCATTTTACATAAATTATCAAAGGAGTGTTTTAAATGAATTGACAAACATATGTTAAACTCAAAGTTTAACATATGCTTTTAAATGTGTTTCGAGTTTTGTTTAATGATTTTGAATAATAATAGTTTTACATAGATTTGTCAAATAACATAACATAACATATTTAGGATTGCCCACAAGACAGTAGTAAGTGTGAGTAAGGCGAGTTGTAACTACAGTCTACCCCTGTGAAATGTTAACCATGAATCAAGTTTGACCATGGTTGACCATGGTCAAAACATGGTTGACTATGTTGTTTGTCAGACTTTGACTCTGGTCAATTATGACCATGATTGACTATGATTTGACTTTGGTCTGACTGTGTTAAAATATCATGTTTTCTAAACCATGAAACACTGTCAATCATACAACTTTTAACTAATTTGATGATGAGCATTGCATTGTAACACTAGTGTATGTCTCTTACTTTAAAAGCAATAATTTAGATTTCTATGCAGTTTAGCATGCAATTGTGTACACTTTATGTATTGTTCTTGACTGACAATGATTCATGGTCATGTGTCTTTGTCAGACCATGATTCAAGGTCAACAGTTATTTCTAGACAATAAGTCAACTCATTTGATGATGAGCATTGCATTGTAACACTAGTGTATGTCCCTTACTTTAAATGCAATAATTTAGATTTCTATGCAGTTTAGCATGCCATTGTGTACACTTTATGTATTGTTCTTGACTGACAATGATTCATGGTCATGTGTCTTTGTCAGACCATGATTCAAGGTCAACAGTTATTTCTAGACAATAAGTCACTGTAGATTATAAATATTTCACATATTTGACATAAAACAATTTACAGTTTTTCACTTCAAAACAGATAATAAATACATAAAATTTGGTGAAGCTAGGTTCAGTAATTCTGAATTTATTGTTTGGACAAGGTTTTCATATTTCACATCCCAGTGACCTTGACCTTTGACCCTGGGGTCTCAAAATCAATAGTGAAGCTCCTCTACCCAAGGGCTATCCAAATATAACATTTTAGAACCTAGGTACATCCTATCTTGAGTTATTCCTAAATTCAGGGGAGACTACTGTATATTAACTTAATGAATATACCAGGTACTGGTTTTTAAACTAAACTTGTGAATTCAAAGATGGCTGAAAGTGCTTTACCGCCAATTTCAAAAAAGAAGATTTTTACTAAAAGTTGAGTTGTTATTTAGGCATCTATTGTCATAATCAACTTATAAAAGATGCAAAAACAATATGGTTATCTTATATTTGGTTTAGAAAATCTGCAGCATGACAAAAATGATGAAAACAAGTAAGCATAAGTGTACATATTTCGGATAACAATTTTTGGATAACCATATTGCTTTAATGTTCTTATGACTCTGTATGTGTTTTAAATTTTCAATAGTTACAGTGTTTGCTTTTATATTTTTATTTTGCATTACTTGCCAAGGCCGGATACTGAGGGCCGTTAGTGAGGGGCATGGTTGGGGAAGTATAATGTCTACTACTTGATCTAGATCTTGTAAAGGAGGATCAGACAATGGTCTCTGCCCAGCCGTTGTTTGTTGGTTTATGTCCTAATTTACTTGATTTTAGATGTGTTACTTAAGCTCATTTGTGTCAAAAGCCAGAGGCTTATAGAGATGGGTCCAAAAAATTTCCTGGGTATAACCAGTACTGTGAAACATGGTTGACCATGGTGGACCATGTTCACAAGGCTGGCAATAACCAATGTAGAAAATGAAACATGGTTGACCATGGTTATTTTCAGGAATTTAAGAACATGGTCAAACCATGGTTGACCATGTTACTAGGGCGGCAATAAACCACGCGGACGATGAAACATGGTTGACCATGGTCATTTTACAAGACCATGAAACAAGTTTGACCATGGTCTATAAAAGAACATGGTCGACCATGGTCACCAGGGCGGCAATAAACCACGGCATGAAACATGGTTGACCATGTTTGAAACATGGTCAAAACATGGTCAACCATGTATTAAAAACATGGTTGACCATGTTTGAAACATGGTCAACCATGTTTTGACAATGGTCATTTCACAGGGGCATGCAGGCCACCCTCCATATACTTTATTTAGCATCAAATATACGATTTATAGCCAACAGAAAAATAATATTACAATATAAAATAATAAGTTTTACATAATTCTGTTAAATGTAATAAAAATTTATTTTTTTCAAATGTATATTTAACATAATCAGTCAAGTTTGTTTTTTGCCCTTTACATCATTTTTAACTATGCATCTTGCATGCTTAACATGATTGTGTAAAACATGTATTTAGTGATTCCCACAATTTTGAACTAGAAATTTACTAATTCTTTGAACCAAATGATATTATAACGAGTTTATGAGGTTTCTCATGCAATCCCTATAATCTGAATATCTTTTCTTTTTAAATGATGTATATAAAAAGCTTTTATCATGATTTCATTCAGGATGGTTCTGCATGTTGGTATTGTTGTTTTTACATGCACCTGTTAAGCTATTTCATGCTATTTTGTTATGTTTTGTGAAATAATTTGGCACATTCATGCTAATTTTAACAATTTTATGTCATTTTGTAGACAATTTTTACTGCACAATATGATATTATATTTACATTAATATATGAAGTAGGATGTAGCGGTTATGGTTTAAAACTTAAATAAACAGAATTATTGCTCAATAAAAAAGTAATTAAAATTATATTTAACACTGAAATATTACAATGATAAACGAACAAACATGTTTTATTAACTTGAACTTTATTCAGAGGAACATTATTCAATTTTAAACGCTAAATTTTAGCACTGAATTTGTTTGGCTTTAAACAACGTTTTTAGACTTCGGACCATTTTCACCAGAAAGTCTTATATTATTAAAACACAAATTGAAAACTATCGAAGAAAAGGCCTGACCAGTTTAACCAGCGGAGTGATATTACGAGGGTTGACAAACAAATTCATAAACAATTCCTTCATGACTTCATTAATGTTATAGCATTGGATTATTTTCTTATTTCAATTTAAAAGAAATGACCTCTGACTTTGATACCAGATGCTATTAGGGGTCATTTTTAGTACAATGATTCAGTGTCCCTTATTTTAAATGTAACCATTCATTAACATTTATTCCACTTATTAGCTGTATGCTAGCATAAAATAACAGACAAAACATTTAGATTTAGATGTAACCACTCAAAGTCATCAACTCTGACCAGGATTTTAATACTGTACAGAACAAGATCTTTAAACATAACCTGATGTGAACAAATCCTTGAAATCATTGTTTACAAAGAAGATGTAAACATCTCTACGTCAGACATGCACAACTCTTGCATTTTGTCTGACAACTCTTGCATTTAGGAGCAATTTGGCTCCACACAAAAAATAGTTCAGTTTTTAGCAGGGCCAGCGAAATCTTAAAATTGTTTACTTGTCCATTCATGCCAACTTGTAAAGTTAGCTGTCCATATGAACCTAATCGAATGAAATTATGAAAAAATCCACTGGTCTGTACTTGTATTGGGACAACACGGACAATACAGCCCCTGTAAATTGGGTGTCCATAAGGAGTTAAGAAATTATTGTGCCTGTCATGATATGTCTGAGTTGCTTTTTTAAATACTGATGGAACTATTTGCAGATTTCATTGCTACGTATTAATAGAGTCTGATATTAGGATAAATGTATTTGTTCATGCCGATAGAACATGGTGAAAAACCAACTCAACAAATAACAAAAGTATTAGCAACTTCATACATTCTTGACCTTAGGTCAAACAAATTCACATACAAATGTTTAACAATAAATATATAATCTACAATGGGCCTTATTGTATCAAAAAATAACATTTCAACAACTGAACAGTCATATAAAAATAAATACTTGTAATACCATGTTATTTAATATCCTGGGTCAAAGCAGGGTAAATTACCAAAATAAGGAGTGACTGGCCTTAATCTTCAATATACATGAAGACATGCAGTTAAAACCATAAAAATAAAATACCAAGGCTATACATTCCTGACTTAGCGCAAAATGGTAGTAATTCACTGTGAGTTATATTGAGTTAGAATGTTTGCACTAAACCAACATTATACATTTATTGTCATCACTTAGGTAATTTAAACCAACACTATCATGTATTGGCCTCTTAAATCATTATGATTATTACCTTTAAATGAAACTGATGTAATAACTAGAATGTAACTGCGTTCTTTACTAACTATTAAACATTTATCAGGATTCTGCACTTACTGTATTTACCAGGGATCCAGAGAAAATTATAGGATCTAGGAAATCCTAAACATTAGGGATTCCTTCAATAAACAGACAAAAAATAACAGGCACATTTGTAATAACAAATTGTGATAAACAATTCATGAGAACTCCAAATCATGTAAGATCAGGGCAATTTATAGTGATCCCGATCGAAGTCCTAGCCAAGCATGATTGCGATTCCTTCGAAGTTTTTGGGGACACTGTTAGTATGGAACTCTGCTTTAGGCTAAGTCATAGTTATTTTTCCATTAACTAGCTCAATTGTTTTTAAACATATAAGTGGGTTAAAGTCTGCTTCCATATACAATGCACATGTTCAGCTGACTTTACAATTTTTATGATAACCCCAGTCATTGAAATCACCTTTAAGCTATCACAGTACCAATTTACACCTGGGTGGAGTGAAGCAACTGTAGGTATATATTCTGCTCAATAAAATTAGCAGTGTCCTTAGATGGGTTCAAACCCAAGACCTCTTAATCCCTGTGTGCACTTCGTACCACTAGACCACTGCTCCTAGTGGTACATTAAAAAGCACTCGCTATCAACAAGCCCAACTGTATGAAAAAAATTTTTTTACTAGCCTGAATAAAATTTTTACAAATCCCCAGCTTTGGGCTAGTGGGTCACCAAGCAATATGTCTGACATTTAAGTCCAAAAAAGCATTTAATTGTGACATTTACCCAAAGAAAAACACGTAGTATAATACATCAATGAAGACCAAAATACACAAAATACAAAGAAATAATATTCTACTCACTTGCACATGTTGTCCAAACTAATCTGATATCATTCAACTAATTAATAACACAGTTTTCATATACATGTATCCACTGACAACTGACAAGATAAAAAACAATACCACAGATTGTACGATTCCAGTAAATCTAAAGTAATATTTCACACTTAGAATATCCATCCACTGAACAAAACAAAAAACAAAATGCCAATGATTTTATCATTACGAGTGTTAGTAAACCAAAGTCTAACCATTCACTGTTTCACAGAGTAGTGATTTCATATAAAACTTCTGTACACACGCTACACAATATCACAACCGACTGTGGTCACCAATAGCCGATATTCTTATTCACAGTCATTTCCTTGGTATTACAGATAGAGTTGGTGATATCACTAGTTCAATGTTTTCATCATCTCATGTAAGCTTTATCTCCACTACAAATCAAATGAAAAATAAACAGTCAAGAATGTAGAAACAAAGAGTCCTGTTGTTCAACTTTTATGTTGTACAATGTATAATGAAAATGTATTTTTTTTTTATTCCCATTCGTTTTTCTTTAATATAGCTTATATTTATGTACTTTAATATAGTTTATATTTATGTACATGTATGAATTTCATTGAAATATGTTTGTAGTTTTTTTACATAAAAATTGTAAAATGTATAAGTGAATTTTTAAACTTGGCGCGACGATTTAACAAAAAGTCTGTCAAAAAAAGGGAGGGACTAACATGCCATGTTTTGAAAATGGATTGAAACATGGATTTTTTTTTGTATTTACATACAAGTATTTACTTTTGTTAGAGTTTTCTTTAAAAGATAATAATATATTTAAATACACATTCATGTATATATTAGACTTTCATTCACGTTTCTTTCATAAATAATGTATTTATATACATGTGTGATTAGAGATTTCTAAAGTAGTTTATGTATTTACATATATGTATTTATTTCAATAAAGTTTTTTAAAGTATTTAACACAGTTGGAAGCTTCAATTGATTTTTTAGTATTAAATCTTAAATCTGAAAAAAGTATTTAATATTTTCCCACTTTTAATTCACATTTAAGCAGCTATGACTTAAGTATTGGATCTAAATCCAAAAAATTCACTTTCAAATCTTAATCATAAAATATTCTTTTCTTCAATATAAATTCATTAAAAATAATTTCCATAAAATTTAACACAATATGAATGATTACATAGTATCCCATCCACTATAGTTTAAATTCACTCAGTCAAAAAAGATTTCCAAGAAATTTGACACAAAATATTCAATGTATAATATCCCTTATTCTTAAATATATTTTCACAAAGCAAAAAATCATTTCCATGAAATTAGACACAATATAATGTATGATTATATAAAGTCCCATCCACTACAATTTAAAGTCACTAAATAAAAAATATTTTCCAAGAAATTAAACACAGAATGTTCAATTGTATAAAATCCCATTCACTCCAAATAAAAATTCACTCAGTCAAAAAATCATTTCCAAGAAATGTAACATAATATGTATAATGTATAGTGAATGATACCTCTTAGTATTTCCTTATACATAAATGGTTTAAGTATTTCACTTAAGTATTCCATTCATAAAATGTACAACACAATACTAGTTCATTGTATGATATATACATATACATTACTACATATTTATCTTTCAGTCTCAAGTACAAAAGGAAATGTATTTTACAATATATAATGTTTTAACACCCACTTACGGAAAACTTAAAAACAATAAAACAAATACTTAAAATACTTTAATCCAATTTGATATTATTACAATAGTATTAATACATCATTGTGAAATTTGTCTTCCTATTTAATCCAATTTGTCATTAAAACAATTAAAGTATTAAATATATGTGCTGTAATTGCAATTTTGTCTCTTCATATCATATTAAAATTAAACAAAATGTGTTCACTACCGAGAATAAAATTAATTTACTACTTTTTGCACAAAAATGATAGCAATGTCATTATTTAGCAAAGATCACAAATAATTTCAATGCGTCACATCAACATTAAATAAAAACTTCAAAAAGTTTTATCACAATTAAAGCACAATTAAAGCATTGAATTGTACCAAATTATCGTATTGTCATCATCATTATCACTATTAAAAATTATCTAAAGTTGCAGTGAAATTATCACATTACCATCATCATCATCATTGTCACTATTAAAAAAATCATCTAAAGTCACACAAAATTTTTTAGATTTTTTTTTCAACAATGAAAAATAAACCCCACTTAAAATGTTCATGACATTATGTATACAATGCATACATCATCATCATCATAAGAAACAACCAAAAGATCAACTCTTATCACAATAACCCTTCAATATTATCACAAGTTTAAATCACAGTTTAAAATAAACCATTCTACAAGGTAGATACAAGTTTCTGGCTCAATAGACATACAAGCTTTCTTCACAGACAGTAGCAAAGCATCAATGACTCACCATACAGTCTCAGTGCTATAAATAGTAACACCAGATTCTCTGTATAGGTAATTCACCTAATTCGTGTCTATTTATAGTAACAATCAATTTAACAGCAACATGCAAATGACCTGTGTACTTTGTTTTTATAGGTAAGCTTACTGAATCATCCCACTAAGCATCTGTTAAAAGATAAAAATCTCTGGAAAACTTTGAGAAAAAACATTGTTAGGATAAAACTTTGTAGAGAACAAATTTAATTATGGGTTTGTTGACTATATAATTGGTTTAAGTCTGATTTTAAAACCACGAACTTGACTTGAGTGCAGTAGGATTACATACCACCTGAGATGATGATAAATAAAACATGCTGTTGTAAAAATAGTAAATTGAACATGTTTCTATCATCATTATTATCATCATTATCATAATCATTATTAAACTTCAAAATTACTTTTGTTATCATTTTCTTCATTACTAATGTGTTATCAAAATTCATAGTTCTACTGTCATCATCATTTTCATAAAAAAATCATCATAATTGTCATCATCGTTATTATAAAAACATCATTATCATCATCGCTGATACCATTTACATAACTGTTGCCATCATCCTTTTCACCACCAAAATCACTATCATTGCCATCATCATCATCATAATCATTTCCATCATTATTATCACTATTATTATTATTATTATTGTTATTATTGTTGTTGTTGTTGTTGTCATCATCATTTTCATTTAGTTTGATTAGTTTTGCACTAAGTCCAATCAATGGGTCAATAAAGAGTGCTTGATTAATTTTACTTCATTTGAATAAAAAGGTCTTGCAGTTTTCTCATGTTTGGTCTTAAAGACATCATACAATAGGGCTAATTGACAATTTTGTGCTTTTCTGTATGATACAACAAATCCAATTAGTGCTCAAAGAATTCAAGACAACGGCAGGACTTGAGCTGAGTGGTTATGCGTGTTAAATCAATCTAGATTGAACCTTAAATGCTTCAAGTTCAACAAGATGCTATTAACTTCTAAAATAATGGCAAATATCCAGGGCAATTTGAAAACAATAAGTTAAGTCTAGCCAGAAGAAAGTGGTATTCACTGAATGACCTTGGCTAGGGCCACCAAGTCAGTGAGTGTGAAAATATTAAATTGAACTATAATTAATCATCAGAGCTCAATTAGTTTTCTATCATTGTAACCGTAGCGATAACAAGGTTACAGAAAGTCATCAAGATAAATTGTAATGAACTCAAAGTACCATAGACCAGATAAGGCAACACTTCAATAAAATTAATATCGGGGCAATACTCAATACAGCAGTTATAATTGCTTATAATACAAATCTGGCTATCTCCAGGGCAATTGGAATAAGAAAGCAGATTTGCTGAGTAGATAGTATGCATAATGGAGTTATCATTCCTAGATTGGGAGCAACCAATCAAACAAAAAAGGCGTAAGATTATTACATTTTTTACAAAATCCAGAAATTAAAATTGATAGTTTTGAAGATAAAGTTTTTAACAAATTTGATTGGATAGAAAATCGGTCACAATTTCCTCAGAAGTCACATCATAGCAAGCTAAAAGTTAGTTCCTTTGACTTCAGTCATTGACTTACTAATACAAAACCTAAAGCCCAAGAAAAGTGAAAATTGATTAGATAGAAAACAGGTCTCAGCTAGGGGAAATAACAAGTGAGAAAGCAATAGACACTGTTTTCTCTTTAAATACTTGCAGAAATTGTATGCTGGAATACCGAGATGGAGGTATTATTCCTTATATCGAGGGTTTAGTGGAAAATGGTCGTAACTCAATATAAGTAAAGAGTGAGTTACAACCTTTTTGGGCTAAACCCCCAATATGGCAACATATTTATACTTCAAGGTCCCTTAACTGCTTAAATTGTTATGGCTATATATAGACAAAAATGATATTTTAAATTTGAATGAAAAACATGCATATAGTTGTCGCAAATTGACATGAGACAGATAATACAATTACACATTCCAAAACACTTTTCAACTATGCGAATAATATTTAAATAGCATTTTATTGCATCAGATCAGTAATTTAGCTATATCATAATCAGTATTAAAGCAGTCAATTTATTTTCTTTTGAATTATAGCTATTACTGACCTATAAAAGTTAAGACTGTCGTTCGAAGTATCAACAATTTGAAGCCTCAAAGCAAGAATGTTTTTTTCTGGCGTAGCTGTCGAAGCTGATTTACGGGATATTCTTGTCTATATATAAAATCTCATTCTATTGGACAAATACAAAATAACATTAGGAAAAATAGGAGAAACCCCTCGCTCTACAGATTAAAAATAGAAAAATAGGCCAGAGGAACTGAAAAGAGAGTTTCTCCGTGTTTGTCAATTTTTTATTAAAAACAATCAGTGGAGCTTTCATAAGCATTATAAAAAATTCACTTTGATTATCATGCTTGGCTTGGGGTTGCTTTTTATCAGTTGTTTTCCAATTCTACGCAATTTCTCTTTTTTAAAGACAATAATCTTGTTTATCTTAGGCCTAAGTCTTAAAAACATATTCTAACTTTTGAGATGAGTCATGCTTCAAACCAATAAATCATTTATCAAAATCAGAGGAAGAAATTAAAACAAGAAAACATGTAAATCTAGCACGCATCACTTGAAGATGTTTGTCCGCAAATTCATTAGAAAATCTCATCTATTGTTCTACACTGAATGCTCTCAATCTACAAACATTGTGTTCTATCAAATCTCTTTACTGTAAATTGAACAAAAGTAACTTACGCAAAAGGAAAATTTACATTTAAAGCTGTTCGCTCACAGACTTTATTTTGAATATTTACTTTTGCTCATCAAAATCTCAAAAATTTGTATTGAAACATATTGAAGCCACCCGGCTAGCTCAGTTGGTAAAACACAAGTCGTAAGCCATAGCAACACATTATGTATAGGTCATATAACAGCTGTCAGTCAACCTACTCACTGTTCCTGGAAAGGCTTAATCTCTGGATTCAGCTGTTAACCAACTACTAAGCACAGTGACTGACAACTGCCCTACATAATTAAGTATCATTGGTAGGAGGGAGAATGGCCATAGAAATAATTTCATGACCAAGCTCCATGAAAGTATGCCCCACCAAATCGAACCCACAACCCTCGATCAGTAGACTTGCATGCTACCAACCAAGCTAGCTGGGTGGCTTGACATTTATTTAAAAGACAATTTTAAAACAAAGACTTTTAACATATGCACCACCACTATGAGTAGTTTTTAAAGTGAGCAAAATTGTATGCATCATTTCAGATCTTAATCAATATTGGAAGAAGAGGAACAAAATCTGTGACAAAGTAGCTTTAAATAACAAACAATTGGGAGACTGAAAGAGAATTGTCAGTAATTTAGTCTCCATGGTTAATGGAATAAATTAAAGGAGTAACATGAAACAATCAGATTGCATTTCAACAACTTAAAATTACACAACCCATCTCTAGTCAATATAATAGAATGTAAAAACAGATTACAACATCAGCACTGTGAAATAAAACAAGGTAGTTATTTCTGATTGTAAGATAAAGATGTCTAAATGCAATGTTTGTACATACTACGAGAAAATAGAGGAAAATTTCTAAACTTTAAATAAGAATTTATTCGATTTATACGATTTTGCTGAAAATGCTTTAGAATTCCATTTATTCCGACATCAAACAGTAATACTATTTACATAGAACAATGGATTTTGTTGAACTTGAAGGACAATCCAAGGAATAACAAATTGTCATTAATGGGTTTTCTACATGAAATAGCAGCATTGGATCATAACAAACTTTGGCAATTTGGCAAAACAGTCTCATTTACTGTATCAAAACTGCTTGAAATCGTACATTTTGAGTTCTGACAAGCCCAGCAGCAGCTCCCAAATTCCTGTAAACAGATATCTTATAGACTGCTCTCTTAGGATCGCCTGACATACCACACATGGTCATTTTCAGATGATTTCGACTTGTATATAAATTAGTAATGACAATACCAGACACAATTACCCATGAATGATAAGTGACCAAATATATCCAACTGCAGAAGTAGTGTAAGGAACAAAGCTTAGGACAACCAAATGTAGAACACTGACAACGAAATGGATTTTCCAAATTGAATTCTTCAAATCATTAAAAAAAGTGGACAAGTTTCCCAATCACTCATTAATATGCAACCACAAGATATCAAAGAAATATTTCACATATAAAACACACCAGATGTGAAGTCTGAGAATGATCACTGGTCATCATAAAGAAATATTCTTGCTATTGTCAGACAGTGATTATTATAAGGGAGTAACCAATTTATGAAGAGAAAGAGATATTAAGGCACAATTTGACCAGGGTCATAATTTAGCTATAAATAATGAGACAATAATGTTCTGTTCTAACTCTGCTGCAGTCTTAAAATAACTGTCCTGTCACAGACATTAGAGCTGAACCACTACAATTCACTTTGGTTGATTGGGGAAAATTTTTTTAAACAATGTTCTTGAATTCATGGCAATTATGATAGAGTCAAGGCTTTAAAAAATGAGCCACCAGATATCAGGATGTACAAAATAGAGCAGTCAGAGTCCAAAGACTGTGAGTGTGCTCAAGTTTTTGAGAGATTTGTTTATGGCAAGGCTTATTTAAAAACTTGAGAGTTTTGAACTTAGTTTCTTCTCAATTTCAGAAATTTGGAAATATAAGACTTTAAATATTTAAGTATCACACGGTTGTGCATTAACCATAAACTTTAATGAAATTATTTTAAAGCCAAAGCTTGAAAACTGAGCATTTAGATATCAAAAAGTATAAACCGATATAGCTCCACTATAAGAACAATCAAAATAGAATGTCATTTGAACTAAACACTGTAAAAAATTAATGGGATTACAATTTTAACAATGGACTTTGTAGAGAAACTTCACTGTACTCAGGAAAATGTTTCCAGTTGTCATTGCAAGACCAATATATATAGGTCAAAACAAGGAAGAGAAAAAAAGAGAAATAATCATTAAATATCTCAGTATGGAACCAATACCATTTAATACAAAATGAAGCTAGCATAAATGACAGTATCTAGATACTGATTGATTGTATAATTAATTACCATGACAAAAACATTGTTTTACATGAGAATATATACATATATATAGAGTATAGAGATTTTCTATAATATAGAAATGGTTGACGATGCTTGTAGATGATGGAATAAAAATAACAATGAATTCCTATGAAAAAAGGTTGCCAGATTGTTTTCCAAATATGGAATTTAACACTTTATAGAGACTTGTTTCAATTATGAAATTTGCATTTTGAATGTAAGAATTTTCCAGATGTTCTGTTTTCATAATCACAATTCATGTCCTGTTTTCATAATCACAATTCATGTCCTGTTTTCATAATCACAATTAATGTTCTATTTTCATAATCACAATTAATGTCCTGTTTTCATAATCACAATTAATGTCCTGTTTTCATAATCACAATTAATGTTCTGTTTTCATAATCACAATTAATGTCCTGTTTTCATAATCACAATTAATGTTCTGTTTTCATAATCACAATTAATGTTCTGTTTTCATAATCACAATTAATGTTCTGTTTTCATAATCACAATTAATGTCCTGTTTTCATAATCACAATTCATGTTCCGTTTTTTAAATCACAATTAATGTTCTGTTTTCATTATCACAATTAAAAATGCTTTCACGCACAGTTCTAATGGATACAACAAATTTTTAAGTCTTATAAAAAAACATTGTTTTTCCTGATTTGGAATAAGAAAACTTAATGCTGGCTTATTTCAATTATCAAACCAAGTTTGTAAATTCACTTTTAGAATGAAGGAACTTGCCAGAGGTTTTGCTGGCCAATCTAGCTCTGAAAAAACGCCAGGAAAGATTGTCAGGGGGGGGGGGCAAAACAGACTGCTACACTGTGTTACTTCTAAGTTTGTTTGGGATTAATAGGATATAATGGCCAAGGAGCTGACCACTTAGGTCTCCAAATTGGGTTTTTTATAAAAATGTATACATGGCTGATAGGAAATTTGACAGCCCAGTACTTTTGAATGACTGAACATCCTAGAAGGAACGACAGTTCACTCCTTGAATAAAACCAACAACCAACTTGCCCACCTAGCAAAAAAGATTTTTTTATCCTAGATTTTTTTGTTGGATTAAAAGCCATAGCAACACATTGAGTAGGTCATATTACAGCAGTCCTAGATCTTTAAAGTTCAATAAAGGCATTTTTTTTTCTAGCTAACATTAACACTAGTGGTCCAAGTACATGTGAACTAGTTTTGTCAAGTCATACAGTATTTTGTGAATAGATTTCGTAGCTGGAAGGCATTCAAAAAACATCTTCATTACCATAGCAGTCCTACAAGTAAAGGTCAAAATGTCCCCAAGGATACTACAAGACAATGAGGGCCAATAACTTACTATTCACTTCCACTTTTATTTATGACACAGTGAGTCTATTTTAGTACAGAATGAATGCACTTTCTCACATTAAGGTCAACATTATATTGACAAATGGAAGACACAAAATATAAGTGACTTATTGGAAATGTTTGTTAGGCAATAGGCAGTAAATAACTAGGTTGTCATTCAAAATTTAGGGGAAATGGGACTGACTGCTATGGTGTTTTTATACTCAGTCAGAAGAAAGCCAATGTATTAGAATATGTTTGAGTATGGTGTTATTTCATATTTGGTATACATAAAAACAATAAAACATCATTCCACCCATCAAGCAAAATTGATCTGCTAATAGGTAGTAATTTTTCTAATTTTTTATTTTTTTAATTGGGTTTAATGTCAAATTTAACACATATTTAGGTCATAAATATGATGGCCAGCTCTTCCTTAGTAACTATAGGTTTCCTGGACATTTTTCTATCACCAGTAATAACTTACCCTACCACAAGGCCGACAACTCATGTAAAGGGTATGACCTACCGCGCCTGGGCTTAAAACCACAATCTTCAGATTCAAAGTCAGACATGCTAACCACTATGTCACGACCGCAGCTTAGTAAATTCTAAAAAAATCTGAAAGTACCTCTAATGTAAAAGACAGTGTAATGTTTACAAATGATCAGCACAAAAAGCAATACTTATTCTATTTAATTCATATAACACATTAACTTTGTACATGGTTATTGCTTATTAAACTACATAACCTACTTCAGACTAACATGTTTTCCTCATTAATTTGAATAAGAACCCTGAGTTAATTATTTGCTATTGCCTTAAACAGAATTCTATCACACATTGCAGAGTATATTGTGACCTCCTGTTCCAAAACATCACTTGATGTAATAAGAGTTCATGTACTTTTACAGCAGTAAGGAGTATTGCCTTCTTTTTATATTGGAAATCCTGGGTCGATGGCACAGTTGGTAGCGCGCTGGGATTTGAAATCTCGTGTCCCGAAGGGGGTACGGGTTTAAATGGAGGTTATACCCTTCCATGAAAATTTGACAATAATGTCCATTTTCCTCCATTAATAAGATGTATGGAGAAGTTTCAGGCCTTGTGGAAGGGTAGGTGAGTACTGGTTATAGACAAGGGTCCAGGTAAGCTAGGTTAGGTGCACTGGGCGCCGTAAAATGACCAAAATTGTGTTGATTCTGCGTTAAACCCAATAAAAAATATACATATATATAACAAAAATAGAAATGTTTCTAAAAAATTTTAACATTTAAAAATCTGACAAAGTAAATGTTCAGAAATAGCATGTATTACATGTTTTAAACATGCATCATAATTTCTAGACTTCAGTAGCCTTACAACAGAGTTTGATTGGGAAAACTGCTTTCACAAGCATACATGGAGTAAAAAGGTTCTAAAAAAATTACAGCAAAACACAAAACATTATTAGAAAACATGATTAGAAGAAGTCTTATACATATTATTCAGAGAATGTAACAAAAAGTACATATTACTAGAGGAACCCAAATATTTGAAATTAAAAGAAAGTAACAAAAAGTGCACATCACCTCAGATACTGCTGTATGTTATGTAACATGAGAGCATTACTCTAAAAGTACATAAAAAAGCACACTGAAATACTTGAAGTGCATTGTCATTATCTAGGTTATTGAACTTCACTGAAACATTTTAAAATCAAATTAGGTTTGGGAGCACTTTTATTTTCTATGATTTTTAGACAGAAGTGTTAAACTTGAGAACAAAAAAGGTCTTTATATTAAGATTGTTTTGCTATGGTGGATTTAATATTATCACGAAACTTAAATTAGTTTGTGTAATTCAGGGGCAGATCCAGAATTTTTTTTCTAGGGGGGGTCTGAACTTTTTCTAGGGGGGGGGGGGGGTCCAAACTTTCGCACAACAACCACAATATACACATTTTGCAGAATAATGCAACATATTTATGATACAAACTAAATAACCATTAAACCTATGTTAAGCATCGAGAAAATTTGCTTCGTGCTACTTAAAAATGACTTACAGTCATGAAATACACTAATGGACAGGTACAATTTGGAAATTCAAGGGGGGGGTCCGGGGCCCGGGCCCCGCTGGATCCGCCTATGTAATTAAAGTAGATGCAAATGCTTTCATGCTTTTTGCTCCTTTAATACAAATTTCACAATCTTAGTCTAGTGTGGAATTAATTAAGCCAAAACCTAGAAATTGGGGGTAATCTGTGAGTTAAGGATTTCAACATTGATGAAATTATTATAAGCCATTAAACGTAGCAAATCTTAAGGAAAACATAATTTGTGGTGGAGTGGGTGCCCCTTCTCAAAAAGTGAGTTCATACACTAAAAACACAGAAAAAATATAGTGCCAATACCATTACCTTGAATATACGTCATATCTTATACACTTTTTTCACTGTTAGAACAGAACTTTAAAAGGGGTTAAAAATTTAAATTATACAAAGCATTATCAGGGAATATCAGCCAATATATGCCTGGTCAGATCTATTATTAGTTTTACAACCCATTCTTTTACTACTTAGTAGTAAACCCATTGATAATATGCTGCTAATTAAGGGGCTTAAGTCTAACACTAAGGCTTGAAAAGAAATCACATTTAAGAAGAATGTTCATTGAAAGCATTTAAATTTATTTCTCAGACTAAAGTCTAAATCAGGGCTAAACTTTTTTGTTCTATTGCCTTTGACAACCTATAATTGAGTTAGGGTAACTTGTTACTGCTTAGTAAACATTTGGTTCTAACTTGGAAACCTAGTCTAAAAATTGATTTTGTGCCCAGTAATTTCCTTTTTTAATCTCTTTATAAAAGATTAAAAGTCTTTGGGAATTACATCTTTTAAAAACAATCTCTGGAAACAAAGTAGGTTGACGTAATGTCACAGTTAAAGTGACAGGACAAAAGATTGATTTCAGCTCCTCAGAGAACATTGAACTACGAACAAGAAAACAAAATATACAATGCTTATACCGATAAATCGTATAGTCATATCGTATTGTCAGGAGAAAATTTTCTCTCCTCGTATAATCTTCAAATGGTATGCTATCACAGTTCCTACAAATCACTTCAAGAAGATTAAACTATCACCTATCTAGAAAGTTCCTTATAATGTACATGATCACCATGATACTCGTATCATCTTAGAACTCACAGTGAGAGAGTACGACAAAAAACAAGAGAAAACAACAAAATATGAGAAAGAAAAATTTCTTCGTATGTTCTTCTGAAGACTTCAATAAGCATCTTACATTTAAATCACAGAAATTTTACTCAGAACACTATCGTAAGGACAGAATATTCAGTGCTGTCCAAAAGTTTTTCGACAAAAAATGTTTTAGGATGAATGGCATCACATTTGACCAATGAAAAAAATCTTATTCAGGGGTCAATAAAGCCCTCTGGTTTAAATACTTGAATATGGATATAGAGTACAGAAGTACTGAACTAATGTACTAAGTGTGATTTGTACCCAGACGATCATTGGTACCCAATATTTAAAGTAGAAAATTTATGTTTAAATTTAAGTTATTTGTTCATTTTATGGGGGTGAAATCAAAATAGACTTAAAATAGTTTTTTCCATGACACATAAATGTTAAACATAATGTTTTCTTATTTTCCATGACTTTTAAATGATACTATCCCAAAAATCGAAAGTCAATGATTTTCAGAAAAATATCATTTTCCATGATTTATCCTGTTTGTTTGAACCCTGGGTAATTAAGCATAATCAGTTATTTGTCAAAATTTCCTTTGTTCAAAAACTTTTCAATGGCACTGTATAATAATACAATAGTAATATAATATGAGATAATGTAATACATGCTGATTTAATTATGAAACATTATCTAAGCTTTTGTTAGAGTTATAAGAATCCTTTTATCATTTATAATGAGATATAATCTATCGTATTAGACTGAATAAGGAAATATCTTGTCGGGAGATTAAGGCAATACATTTCTTACTAAGAAAATAACGTCATAATTCAATGGTTAATGGCTTATTATAGCTTATTTACACTGAGTTTAACGCTGTGTCAACACAACTTTTTAGGTTATTTTAGCCTCCAGTGCACCTAACCTAGCTTTCCTGGACCCTTTGCTATAACCAGTACTCACCTACCCTTCCACAAGACCAGAAACTTCTCCATTTACCTTATTAATGGAGGAAAGTTGACATTATTACTAAATTTTTATGGAAGGGTACAACCTCCCCAGGTGAGATTGAACCCATACCCCCTTCAGGACACTAGATTCGAAATCTAGGCACGCTACCAACTGCACTACCATCCTGGGTTTGATCATATTATTTTTACCTCTGGTATTTTTACCCCACACATCCTTGGCCATGGTCCTCGGATAGAGCTTAGGATTTCAAACAGGATGTCTAGGTTTTCATTATTTGCAGCAGCATAGTTTAACCCTTTCATGGAAACTTGATGTTTAATATCATGACTTTTTTTATTTTGTTAGGAAGGGGCAATTTTAAGTACCTTTTATGGCAGTAAATTTTGGAAGAAAATGTGTTAAAATTCACAATTGGAAAGGCATTTGGGCAGATGCAAATAATCTTAAAAACCCTCCGCAAATGATTACCATTCCTGCACCATAACTACTGGCTCTTATGAATAATCTTTAAAAATTAATGACCAAAGACATTGCAGGAATATCTTTATTTTTTCCTTGATCACAACAGATGCCGTCACAAAAATGCCCAATTGAATTTTGATACATCTCTGATATCTCACAGTCTCATTGCCTTAACTTTTTTCTCAAGCACTAGCCTGATTTATCAAGTTATACAGTATTAAAGGGCAAACAAATCAACTAGCCCCAAGATATCAAATAAGTATCTTTTACTAGCTAAAATTAAGATCACTTAGTCTCAAGCCTTAAACTAGTGGGTTATGGCAATGACTGCATTTTAGATTTCTTCCATAAAATATAGCTTCTAAAATAAACCCATACAGGGTGACAAAGGCATGGCCCCTTGCTCAGTAACTTTGGTGCATAACCTGGGCTCAGTGATCTCACTTTCTACAATTCTTCCATAATAGCACAGTCACTAAAACAAAACCATACAAGGTCACCGACAAAGTATAATATAAAACGTAACCACAGGTTACAAAGTACAAGTTTTAGACAAGAAATAACAAGTTAGAACCATCATTAAAACAACCCATATATAGAAACAAAGAGAAATAGATAATTAATCAGTCTCTATGGTATCATATGATAGGTGCTATATCTCCAGACTTAGGTATAAAATTCACATTATCTCTTATACAACCTGAAGTAATCATGGCCATAGTAGACATTTTTGACAACATAACTTCCATTATAATAGTAGATGCATTACTTAGAGATAAAAAATGGCAGAGGCTGGCTGTAATATAAATAATAATTTGATGGCTAGGTATAGTCCGACAATATTAACCTGAGCTTGAACTACCTTATTATAATAATTACACACTTCACTTACATTAAATCGTGAGTTTCCGTAAGTGCCTATACAATTATACACATGTTTATAACAATTTATGTAATTATAAATCAATTTGTAAAAATGGCATGTTATCACAGTTTGAATTTTGAACTCATTTGTTTTTGGGCAAACACGTAAGTCCACAATTTTGTGGCACTGAGTTTCAAAGTATTTAATCTTACAAAAAGTTCAGTATGTGCATTTGGCCGAAAGCTTCCAATAAAACGCTACTTACAAAGGAAGACATTTTTAGACATGTACATATGCTACAGATGCTGACCTACAGAGACTACATAGAAACGACAGGGCAATTTGATACGTTGGTTGTGTGGGACCAAGCCGCATGATGAGATTTCCACAGAACTACTCATCATACAAGGTTTTTGAAGAAAAGCCCTGACATGCTTTTCTAATTTCTATTTCTAGACAAATCATAATTGAATGACATATAACGCATAAAACAACTACAGATTAGGTTTCCTCAAGAACTCCCGATTGGTCCTGTGAACATTGAGTGTTAGCTTCAAGTCCTCTGCATAAAAGTAGGTTGACTGACCACCATTATATGACCTATACAATGTGTTGCTATTGCTTTAAATCCATCAAAAAAAAGACAATACCCTTAAATGCTGATTAAAAGTGTACAGTTGATAAAAATTTTCAGGGTAACCCATGCAATTATTCAAACATTTTAGACCAAAAACTGTCAATAATCAATGAAGGGAACTAATGTACCAGAACTAATGTACCGTAGAACTAAAGTACCATAGATCAGAAATGGCCAATGACCTATAATGTAAGTAAATCATAGTGTAATGTAGACAGACTGACATTCTTCTAACATTTATTAGAACAGAGTTTAGAGTACACTAGTGGGAACAACTTAATTATACACATTATATCACTTTTAAACACAACAATTATTCTTGTAGGAGAAATGCCAAAACAAAGAAGAAAAACAAGAAGACGGTTCATTGGTCTTGTGTCACCCACCTGAACATTTGAAACTAAAATGTTTTCTTATTGTGTTTTTTTTGGGGGGGGGGGGGGGCGGGGAGGTGGGGACACAAATGCATTACATGTACCATGGGACTAATGCACTAAATTATTCTTGTAGGAGAAATGCCAAAACAAAGAAGAAATACAAGAAGACCGGTTATGGTCTTGTGTCACTCTCCTGAACATTTAAACTATAATGTTTTGTCGCTTTTTTATTTTGGGGGAAACGCAACTGCATTGCTGATGGTTAATTTCTTCATCAACCTTGGTGTTGAGATCGTATTTATCATTGGATGCTTTTGTGATTTGCATGATACTGCAATAGTCACAGCCTTAGCTCACAAGCCTTAGCCGGAACAAGTTGAAACTTGATTTCGGATAGTGAAAATTACTTATTTCATATAATTCAAGACAAGTAGATAAATTTGCCATTTACTAGCATGATAAATCAGGATAGTGCCTGACAAAACCTAAGGCAATAACTGCATCAAGCAACATACCAGTACTTGTGACGTTCCATCATCACTATACAAGTTATAAAAAATATTTTAAGAAAAACTATATTAGACTGACAAATTAAAAACTGTTAGACGAAAGAAATTCACAAATACTGCCTTCATGCAAATCTAAGTTTAGGAGAGCTAAATATTTAGGACTAATTTGTTTATTACAATAGTCTTCTTTCTTTGTGTTAATACAGAAATATTAAAAACAATAATTTATATAATTATGTCTTATACTAAGCAAGTAACTGACCCAGTAACATAGTTCTCAAAGATAATTACTTATTGTCAGGCAATCGAGTTTTATTTCTGAATAAAGATGGAATCAAGATCATTGACCACTTTGTTCCCATAGTAAATTCACAACTGAGACAAAAGTGCTTTATTTCTGAATAACAATGGCATTTTGTCTCCAATGATTGACCATTTCATCCGTATTGTTTTGGTTTGTTTGTTTATTTGTTTGGTCATGAAGCTGCCCGGGTAGCTCAGTTGGTAGCACACAAGTATACTGATCTAGGGGTCATGGGTTCGAATTGGGCGGGGCATACTTGCATGGAGCGTGGTCATGAAATTATTTCTATGGCCATTCTCCCTCCAACCAATGATTTTTAATTATGTAAGGCAGTTGTCAGTCACTGACGAAAGTATGCGC
This sequence comes from Mactra quadrangularis, assembly GCA_025267735.1. Classification (NCBI taxonomy): domain Eukaryota; kingdom Metazoa; phylum Mollusca; class Bivalvia; order Venerida; family Mactridae; genus Mactra; species Mactra quadrangularis. Next base: position 10,768,463 of record CM046301.1, on the reverse strand, counting down.
TTAGTAGTTGGTTAACAGCTAAATCCAGAGATTTAGCCTTTCCAGGAGGAGTGAGTAGGTTGACTGACTGTCGTTATATGACCAATACTATGTGTTGATACAGCGTTAAACCCAACAAAACAAACAATACAAAAGCAAATCAGTTTCTAGGAGTGCCTTTGTCTCACATTATTCAAAGTTAATACTACAGACCAAAAACAAAGAAAGGAGTGATTAATAGAACTTAATTATTATAACTTGAAAGAAGTAATATTTAGCATTGAGTATTATTCAGAAATAACTTCAGACAGAGATATAGACATCTTCTTCAGAGTAAAAAACAAGAACTATTTCCTTGTTTAATCTTAGATGTCTTTAATAATAATTACACCAAAGATGTCGTGATTTTTGAAGTCCTCTCAAAGGACAGCAAGTCCATTTGGCTTCAAGCACCATCATTATAGTCTCATTATAAAAGCACCACAAATAATATAGAAGCGAATGTACTTAGATGCCATTGATTTGTCATGCCTGCAGCAGTGAAAAACCACAAAATTATTTATATGACCACTAAGTGTGAGTTTTTTTGTCTTCAATTATAGTTTATTTCACTTCAGAAAGAACTCCCTAATTAGGAACCATTATGGATTAAACCCCATGTAGCACTAAAGGAGAGACTGACAGGTGTTTGCTTAGTCATTAACTTATAGGGAGGTGCTAGTAAAATATGGAATGAAACACTTAGGTCTATTATACATGACATTGTGCCGGTAAATTTTATTCAACTATCAATGGTGCATACATTATTCCCACTGATTTAAATACTCACTGAAATATTTCTATATTCACAATTGATAAAAAAATATCCTTATTCATGAATGCCAATTATTAAACAAACATCATAGGTGGATCTAGCAGGGGGGGGGCAGGGGGGTCAGGACCCCCTGGAATTTCCATAATGTACCTGTCCACAAGTGTATTTCTTTACTGTAAGCCCTTCTTATTGCATGAAGCAGTTTTTCTGGGTTAGAAAGTTTGGACCCCCCTGGATTGAGTTCGGACCCACCCCCTCCGAAAAAAATCTAGATCCACCCCTGAATATTGAGTATTCAAATCAGCAGGGTTGATGTGTAAACATGTACCTTCAAGGGTGGTATAATTCTGTAGAGCCAAAGGGTAAGCTGTACATAATTGGAATTTACTCCCTTGGAAGATTGATAGATTCATACCAGTAGCTCAATGACCATAGTGAGGTAATGGCTATAAAGTTGTTCAACATTCACCAGCATGAAGTATGCATAATAAACATGTACTTACCATAACATTATGTAAGATTTTCATTCCAAGATAAAACTTCTATATAATATAACCATTACTTTAATAAAGTCTGTACAATATTGTGTGAGGACAAGTTAACATCATCTGAAAATAAATGTAAGATAACATAATGTATAACATAAATAAAATCAATCTAAAATAAATAATATAAAATAAATATACATGATAATAAAAAAGTAATATATACATGCATGCGTTCAAGTTTTTTTTTAACTTTTTCAGTTTTTGAATTCTTGAATTTGTTTGCCCTAAATGTTTTTCCGTCAACATTTACCAAGGAAAAGACAACAAAAAATCTTTAACTTTAGTAATTTATGGATGTTGTGACATCAGAATGCACTTCCAGGTGGGGGAGGAGTTTAATCTCTTGTTGAGAGAATATTTTTCCAATAAAAAGACAATATTTTTAATTTTCTGACTATTGCAATAGTACTTCTACTATTGAAATAATATAATTATAGCTATATTTTTGGCCCCAAATCTCACCTCTACACGAACTAGTAAATAAAACAATACAAGCCTGACAACACTCACGTTACAGTTGCCAGCCCAACATGTATCCCTGCAAGTTACCAGAATGTGGGTGGTGCCAACATACGAAGCAGAGACCACATGACTAGGTTCTCAATATAAACATCTGCAGACTTAATTACGTTTAAATCAACATCTCTAGCACAGAGTATTAGCTTATAACCACAGGGTAGAAGTCTAACAAACGCTAATTACTCAATGCACCAACACAAACTTTCACATCTCGCTGCACGTCTGCAAGATTTTTTTTCTCGCCTTCATGCACTAAGTCTCAGTGTAGGGTTTTACGCATTAGGAAAGAAAATATCTGTGAGAAACGTATCGTTACTCATAGGAATAAATTCAGTTGAAAGATGGAAATAGATTTCATATTAGAAGAGAAGCTCACTTACAGATTAATTTATCCACTTTTTCAAAATAGAACGTGTAGAATGAAATGAATTTTGGACAGAAAGAAAATTGTAATTAAATATTCTAGAAAGATCTTAATGGATTTCATCATGTTCAACTTTTTTTGTTTTAATCTGTAATTAAATCATGCTTATTGTTACTGAGCAACTCAACAGTTCCAACATTTTATTTTACACTCAGTAAAGTTGTATTTCATGTGAATATAGGTACATAATGCTAAAAGCAAAGACATACATATAGCAAAGTTCCAATTTTATTGGTTAATTTTATGCAACTGTCATTGACATATACATTAACCTCACTGAATTAAATACTCACTACCACACTTCAGTACTCACAATAAAAATTGAAATCCCTATTAATATGTACAGAAATTAATTAAAAAATTGAGCATTTAAATCAGTGGGGTTAATGTTTGCGCCACTGACAACTTGAATTTTAAATTCCAATCAGACCTTCAAAACCAATGGTCCTTTTAGCACAATAATTTTAATATAGGGATCTTTATTTTCACAAAATCAGCATTTTTGGACTTTTTAAAATCTTCACTTTACCTCAACTCTTAGGACCATAGGAATAAATTAAGCTTTTAGAAGCAATTGTCTGTAACCAAAATGAATGTTCAATGTAACTAATTAATGATAATTACTATGATAATTAGGTAATGACATAAAATTACACTATTATCTATACATTCTTGGCTAATTTTCACGGATTGAATACTTTGTATTACTCTAGTTGTTCATGGGAAAATATTAACTGGAAAGTAAGCATTCAATTAGAGCCTGACCTTCAGGAACCAAAGGGCCCCGTGGTGCAGTAGGCTATGTGTGGGACTTTGAATCTAGGGTCTTCAAGGGGTACTTGGTTTGAGCCTCAACAGGGCTAGTTATACTGTTCCGAGAAAGTTAAAAAATAATGTAGATTTACCTCCAACAATAAGGAGTGGTACTATATAGAGAAGTCATTGACATAATGGAAAGGCAAGTGAGAAATGGGTATAGACTAGGGCTGTCACAATTTACTGATATACCAGAATATTGCAAAACGCAGTTGTGGGAATACGTATCGTGGTACGAATTTAACGTACATGTATTGGTATTTAGCAATATTTTTTATTTCATTGGAAAATTCTTCCCTTCGCAAAAGTAGCAAAACGTCTGTTTTTCCATGGTTCATTTGATCAAATTTCAGTTCTAAGAATCTAACCGATTTGACCGCTTTTGATTGGTTGTGCAGAACTTGTGCAAACATGTTCTTGTATCGAATACTTTAGGACAGAAAGTTGTGAAAAAAGCATGGCTTTGCTTCTGGCATATCATGACAGCCCTTAGGTATAATAGACAAAACATCCAGGAAAGTGAGATTAAGTCAGCTTGCCTCCATAAAATGATCATATTTTGTATTGACACAGCAATAAATCAAAACAAAAACAAACAAAAAACTTAGAACAGAAAGTTTTCTAGAAATTGATTGCATATTCATTTAGTGAAATAAATTCATTACAATATTTAAGGGCAATTAAGTTAATTATGAAACATTTATTATATACCTAATGACAATAAATGATATGCATCAAATCATTTTATGAGTATACATGAATATGTACATCTAATCCAGACTAATTATTCCAGGGGGCAGATCCAAATAAATTTGTAGGGGAGAAGCTCACTCACTCAAGGAAACATTGGGGTAGGTTTTGGATGGGATTCGAACCAATGCCAAAATGCCTATCCAAAGATTACCAGTTCAACGTCATAACTGCTCGGCCACGCCCGCTTCTATTAGCAGAGTAAATAGTTAGCAGCTGCTGTCCATGCCATGCACCTGTTTATCACAAAAAAACAATGGTATCAATCATATCTTTTGTCTATACTGGAAGACAATTTCATTGAACAAACAAGTATGGCAGAGCAAATTAGTATTTGGTTAAAATATAGGTCAAAAGTTGACTTAGACAGCCGCACTCAAAAATTGTAAAGTAAATTAATAGAATAAAAACCATACACCTGGACTGGGAATCAAACTCAACCGCATCATTAAAGGGTTAACACATCAGCAAGGTTTTTGTTTAAAAGGACTATATAGCCTATAATCATCACACTTATAAACAATCTGGATCAGTAGATGATGTTGCTAAATTCCGAGTATCTCAAACAAGTCAAAACTAGTTTATGATGGTACATGTCAATTACATACATACATACAATAGACATATTGTCAAGTAGTCAACAATTATAAATGGATTAGTTTTATTAGTAAACAAGTGTTTTATACAAGTGTTAATAGGAAGTTATGTCAGGAATCATAAACAAATAACATGTACGTTATGCATAACTCAACAATCCCTAAGTCACAGTTCTATAATTTACTGAACCTGAATTAAAAATATTTTACTAAACTATTCTTTTTCATTTTCAGCCATGTATGACTTTGAATTGGTGCATACATGAACTTCGCCTATTTATATCTATTTGTATTGACCGTGGGTACAGATGTAGGTAGGAGCAGTAGTCCAGGGGTAGGATGCGGGCTTAGGGAGCGAGAGGCCCTAGGTTTGATCCCCACTGTGGACATTGCTAATTTCCTTGAGCAAGAAATAAACCTACAATTGTTCCACTCCACCCAGGTGTAAATGGGTACTGTGAGTGATCGCCTGCCTGAAGGTGATTTCAATGACCAGGACTTATCTTATAAGATTGTAAAGTCGGCTGAACATGTATATAGAAGCAGACTTCAAACTGCACTTTAACTTTTTTTAAGTACTGTCTTCAATATTTAAATCAGCAGATTATAATGTATGGGTCACTGAAAGTAGAATAAAATTTAACAGTACCATTTTAAGTGGATAACATATTTGAGAAAAAGCAACATTTGGACTCCGCAGAAATGTCCTATAATATGAATGTTACAAACACTTGATACATGTCCGAAAACATCTATACATACATGTATAATTATGTACAAGTGCTAACAATCATATAAAGATATTTATATCAACAAGAGTGTTACATTGATAATTAATGTTTTGTCTCAATTGTCAAGCATTTAAATGCATTGAAAATCTACATCATGTGAAAGCTTGCACTGATTCTATTTTCATCAATTTGACACTAACGATCTATCATTCTCTGATGAGTGATCAATGTGTGATTATTATATTAATTCAAGTGAAGTGTCAGCACTAAAACAAGTCTAACTACATATATAAAAATAAAACAGTTCTTGTCTTTTGGACTTAAGGGTATGAACATTTCCATTGTTTATTATCAATTTTAATTAATGTATGACAGAGTCTATCAATTTTGCCTGTGTATGATTAAACTATAATGTAGGCACGTAGGACCTGGGGCCACAGTGGCTGCGGCTGCTGCCTCCATACAGAGATTTGTTCTCTAGGGGCATAATAAACAATGGAAATGTTCATACCCTTAAGTCCAAAAGAAAAGAATGGTTAAACTATCTTACATACCTTTTTCAACTAAACAAAATAGTTTGCTAGAACCACTTTAAAAACAATTGGGTCCTATTTAATTTAAAATTACATTTGTACCCTGCAGAATCATAGCAGTGGTGAAAGGCATGAGGTGAGAACATCACTCTTTTCCCATTCTGGTTCCCAGAGGCTATCAAGATTCTCGAAATTAGTTTGTTTGTTTGTTGGGTTTAATGCCAAAGCAACACATTGTATAGGTCATATAACTGCGGTCAGTCAACCTACTCACTCCTCCTGGAAAGGCTAAATCTCTGGATTTAGCTGTTAACTAACTACTTAAAGTGCATACTTTCGTCAGTGACTGACAACTGCCCTACATAATTAAAAATCATTAGTAGGAAGGAGAATGGTTGTAGAAATAATTTCATGACCAAGCTCCACAAAAGTATGCCCCGCCCCGGAATCGAACCAACGACCCCTCAATCAGTAGACTTGCGTGCTACCAACTGAGCTGGCCCGACGGCTTTCTCGATATTAGATCGAGAATCTTGATAACCTCTGGGTACGAGAATGCTCTTTTCCCTGTACTTCCAAGTAATGGGATGTGCCCCTTACAAAATTGACTGCTGTTAATAGAATATCATTTTAACAACTTGTCCTACCTGAGGCTTAATCACTTGTAGACAGTGTCAGCACATCATGATTAATTATTTCAGAGTGACAATATTGCATACAATGTATATAACTAAAAAAATCTTGAGCCAACAAAATGGGAAGAAAAGTGATTCATTGAAACAACCCTTTAATTAAATAACAAAACTACAACAATGATAAGGTATTATGAATCATATCCTGTGTGACTGAAAACTAAAATTGTAAAATTTCAAATACAACTCCACTCCTTTGTAAGAAGTTTTTACTACGATTCAAAAATATAAAGAAAACCTTATCTAAATGTTGCAAAAAACTGGCGGTTTACATATTTGAAAGCAATAATTGTTATAGAAATCCATTGTCAATCTATAAATTCATTTCTGATGATAAATAATTTGCAAAATACCTATTCATTTATTTCATAGAATCAATTCAAAAGGCAAAAACATAATGCAAAATACATGTAATTTAAAATACACCATGTACTCAAAGGAGTCTATACAAATAATTAAAATAATTATAGTATTAAAAGTTTATTTACATGGCAGTAGTGCATACTTTACCCCCATTGATTTAAATACTCATTTTGTTCAATAATTCCAAACATATAATCATTATTATCCTCACTACAGTACTTCTGAACTCACTATCAATATAAATTCAAATACACATCTGATTTCTGTGCGAGAGTAGTCCAACAATTATTGTATATTTAAATCAGCGGTATGTGCCACTGACAGTTAAATAAAATTTAACCCTATATTTTATGTCATTCTAGGAACAGCTTAAAACCAGATGACTCTCTGTTTCTCTTTCAGGGGCAAATGTGAATCATTGAATCCTTACAACAGGATTTTGTCCATGGAGTTTTAGAGGGCAAGAAAAAAAGAAACCAATGTTTCCCCTCAGGCCTCAGGGTTAAGGTTAGGGTTATTTTTTTCTAATTATTTGTTGTATGTATGTCCATATGTAGAATCATTAACAAGTCAACTCCAGTAATGGTCAATCATGATTGGTCATGATCAACCATGGTCAACCATGGTTGACCATGGTCCAATGTTACAAACCACGGGTACTGACCATGATCAAATGGGTTGACTATGGTCAAACATGGTTGATCATGATTGATCATTACCGGAGCTTGACTTGTTCGTGTTCAAACCTAGTTTTGACCGTGGTTGATCAATGGTTAACCATGTTTAACCATGGCTAACTATGATTGACCATGGTTGACCATGGTTACATTTTGCAGGGGTGCTTCACAAATAATTAACCCAGGTCGGTAGCTAAGTTAGTTAAGCTTGTTATAGACAAGGGTCCACAAAAGCTAGATTAGGTGCACTGAATGCCATAAAATAACTTAAAAAGTTGTATTGACATGGCGTTAAACCGAGTATAAATAAAATAGACACAAATAATAAAAGTATACTAGTATATTTTATCTCATTTTATCCTAACAACAGGAATTAGTCCAAGGACTCTTGGAGGACATCAATGTAAACAATTACTGTTTCCCCTAACTGTGAGGTAGATGATATGACCTTGAGAATGTCACATACGTGTCATTGTTACAGACAAACTAACCAATTAGATATACAGAAACTTCACTGATGTCATGCTTAAGTAATCTGGGATACATCAGAATACAGACATACTGAAAAACTAATTTGACTACAGCAGCTAATTCCATGTGACATTGACATGTTTGACCTTGAAAGGTCAAGGTCATATCTGATTAAATCCAGGCACCATGTTTTTTATAGTACAAGTTTGTTTGTTCGTTTACTAGCAAAATTTCATATTCCTTGTCACTGCAAAGAAGCAGAGGGTGCATGCTTGACATCAAATCCAGGTATTTGTTGCTTGAGTCCCCTGCTGAGGCCACTGCATGTTACTCTCCCATGAAAATTCAGCAATAAATTTCCTCAGTATATGAAAAAGTGTTTGATTCTTATAATGTAAGGATAAGCAAGTTTTTGCAATGTTCAAATGTTTACATATATTATACAAAATGTATATTATTTTAAAGCCGATACAAAATATTACAAAATCTTAAGTTTTCATAGCTTGTTTTTGCATATCTCTTCCATACACTTTTCTTGTTAATGCCTGGCTGCTTACTACCAAATTCTTGTATGGGATTGCAGATGTGTTTTTTCTAAACTTGTCAGTGAGTAGTACCAAAAATATTAGTATGTGCAAATGTGATTATGTGAATGCTAATTTTATAAATGAGATTTCCATAAAAATTTAAGCTAGTGGGGGAGCACTGTATAAAAGTGCTCTGACATCAACATTTTAATCCCAAAGTTACAGAATAAAGTGCAACTTGAAAAATAACACTACTTGGTAATTTGCCCTAGAAAGAGATAAGAAAGTTTTTCTCTAAGAGTTCATGCCCTGTGCTAACTACAAATCATGATGGTTAAATTAACAAGATCCTTCTGTGATAATGAGATAAAAACATTCTTTACATATCAAATTAGTAATTACATGCCCTCTTACACAACTTAATTCAACAAGCATGCACACATTTTACAGAAATTCAAAATAAAAATAAAAGAAAAAGTTAAGTAATTTATAAATAGTTACTATGTTACTAAGCACCAATGAAAGTTAATATTAATTTTGCCTTCTCCTAGGATTGACTACTTAGTACTGAGACTTCCACATAAATCTATAGAAAGCTAACCTCAAGCCTAAAGCAGTAAATCATAACTAGTAATTGTTAGCCATACAAAGCAAATTGTTGGATTCCTATCCCCACCCATTCCTCCAAACTCTGCCCATTTCTATTACTAGTACATTGTACTTCAGACATTACATATTTTTTACCATTTCAAAACATAAATCATGCATATAGCTTTTTGTTTTAGGTATAACGCCATGTCAACAACTTTTTGAGGTTATTTTACGGTGTCCAGCGCACCTAACTTAGCTTTCCTGGACCCTTGTCTATAACCAGTACTTACCTACTCTTCTACAAGGCCGGAAAATTTTCCATATATCTTAATAATGGAGGAAAATTGACATTATTGTCAAATTTTCATGGAAGGGTATGTTACCTCCCCAGGTGGGATTCGAATCTATACCCCTTTAGGGACAAGAGATTCCAAATCCCGGCGCGCTACCAACTGCACCACTGACCCGAAACAACTGGGTTAAAAGTATATATCTGCTAAAAGATCGTTTCATACATGTAAGCTTGGTAAAATAATATAAGGTTCCATGACAAATACCACCTTAATTTTTGCAAAATCAATGCCATTTTTGATAAATTTTAAGTTCCAATTGCTTAATTAGAGAATAAAAGGTCCCTACATTTTATGTATACCATAGATTTTAATGGTCCTACTGTTAGAACTTAACTGATGCATCTACAGTAATTGCATTCAATGAAACTCAAAATGAAAATAAATAATACCCAACCACGCCATTGTTTATAAAATTTTGATGAAAATCTAACAATTAATTCTCAATGGCCTTAAAAGAAATAAACAAAAATCATGAATGAATGAATAGCCATGTTTTGGTCCCACAAGATCTATTATCAATAAAACTTCTGATATTTACTGTAGTTTACTTGTTAAGTTCAATAACCAACCGAATTTTCGGGAGGGTGAAACATCTTCCATAACCAAAATTGAGAGTTATAGGAAAAGTGTCTGTTATGTCTATGTAAAGACAGAGTTATAATGTTTTTTTTCTGAAATTTAAGAAATTGTTGCATGACATTTTCCAATATAAACTTGGTTATTTTGGTATTATTATGAATATAAAATAGACAAGCACTCTAATATTACTCATAAATGAATAAAGAACAATAATTCGGTTACTGGATATATTACTTTATATAAATAGAAGGATGAGGTCTTCACTTTCAGATAGATTTGTTTCAGAACTCAAGCAATCATTATTTATAAATACCATCATGTTCATTTTTTATACTTTACAATATATTTAGATCAAGGTTGGCCGGTAAAAACCGCCCCTGGTTTTAACCGCTGGTTTTTACCGGAAAAACTGCCCCAGACAATACTCCAAAAGTGGTCAATACTGGTCGATTGGTGGACAAATAAAAATTATTAAGTTAAAAAATTTTACTTTTAGATTAAAAAATGATTTCTTTATGTCATTTGTTTTTCTTAGTTGTTCTATTATTCATTTTTAATTCTTCAAGTGTTGTAATTTAGTGTAATTCAACCTTATTTAGTAGAACTGGACGTTATTGACATTATCAAAGTTTTAAATGGTCATCACTGGTCAAAATTAATGTGGTCTAATGAAAATCGAACTGAATTATTTGCATCATTGATAATTCTAATCATGATTTTCAAGCAAAGAAGCCTTCTTATTTGTCATAATTATACAGCTAGTTACTTTTTTTAATGTATTAAAATAATAATAATTATTTTATTACTGCATTATCAAATAAAATTGATACAATACTGAACTGATATGTTCCTGCCAAGATTCATGCAGTGGCTTACTATCAGTGTATCACTACTGAGGGGACACTAAATTGGGTGTGAGGTTAAGTGTAAAAATCACATAATTTGTAACATTAGTTTGAAACCTATTATTTATGTCATGATATGGCCAGATAAATATATTTCAAAATCAAAACATCTTTCAACCAGTAATGACCTGAGTATTGACCATTGAGTATAATATGTATGATAATATGTACAACAAAATTAGAAATATGATTTTAACTTTATTATCTTTAATTATGTTAATTCATTTGTTTAAGGCTTCCATTGTGAGATTAAGAACAAAATATATTAATATTTGTCATAAAATGAACATTTTCTACGTTGTAAAAACCAATTGACCAGTATTGGTCAGTATTGGTAGTTTTTAATGAAAAATGACTTTAATTCATAATTATTAAATTCTATACTAAAGTTCAAGTTTTCAGTGAAAATATAAAAAAAATACATTTATTTTTATTAAGTCACAAACATACTTCATTGTTCAGTACAGTTGAACAGGAAAATTATTAAAATGTAAACAATGCCACGTGTTTTCAGACAAATAAACATTTTTCTGATTATGATTAGCGTCACCTAACAAAAGTCAGTAAGACCATTTGTGTACAAAACAGGCTGATGGAACATTAACCTGACTAATTCTTTGCACTCACCATCTCTCCACCATGACAGTATCAAATAAAATATTTCCACAGCAAAATTTAACAAAAACATAGCAACATGTGTTGCGCTTATTCATTAGCAACTGGCTGAGGGCAAAAACATAAATTAAATACATGTACTTAGAACAGCTCTAGGTTAAATGTCATTTATTACAATATTATCAGAAATAACTAATACCTGAACAATGTATATTATATTAAGTGCCCCATGGTCAATTTGTCTTTGAGTGTAAACATTTATACATACTTCTATACTATTGTATAATGATTAATCTAAACAGAAAGTAGGATGCTACACTCTGCCACTATTCTCTCATACCTGACTCATGCAGATACTGTTACTATGAAACATCCAAGTTCTGTCTCTTTTTACTTCCTTCATGCCCTTTCCTTAGCTCTAAAATAATCAGAAACTATTCCAGAGTATCAGAATATCTGTTGGACCACTGGACATGTCAGTATGATAAAAATTCTGGCAGGTCCAATGTAAAAATCGGGATCAACGGACCGGACAATCTGATTAAAACCCGATCTACAATTTTACCGCTATCATACTCGCTAATGTAGATCTGGCCTTTTCCAAACGAAGGTCACGTTCAGGTGACCTTTTCTCATCATAATATTCATGACGAAATTGTTATGATACGTAACCTGTTTACATCGTCTACGTCACGAAATGAGCCGCCCAATCGCAGCCTGTGAATATTACCGCGGTTAAATTAGCAAGCAAAACTTGGTCTAAAAATAGAAATTACAAAATTAAAATGTGATTAATAGTGTTTTCGTCTAGATGAAAGCTACCCATTGATTGGTCGACACAAAGTTCATCTCAACGTGACCTCAAAGGGAAAAAGTACCGATCCAGTACGACCGTGGTCTGCTGGATATGTGTTTACGCAGATTGTGGACCGGATGTTCAGTTATAGTACCACTCTTACCTAAACGTAACCCCATTTTCACCGACATGTTATTTTTATGCAATTTGAAAATATAATAGTGAAATAAGTTTAATTTTTATATCTCATAATTATAAGGAATTCATTATCTTATAATATAACTGTCTTCACCTTAACTTTGACAAGCACTTACTATATTTAATATGGTTATAACATTGGACCAGACTTTTAATGAAAAAACAAATTTCACAACCTTTTTTACAAGCCCCGCACTTGAGCTAGTGGGTTAAGGCAATAATTGTAATAATATACAAAAATTATAGTAACAATGTACATTCTATGAGAAATAAACTGTTAATTGAAAAATAATTGGTTCTTTCTTGGTTTCTTACAGACTCAATTATTACAATAATTATTAATACTTAAATGCTGACAAGGTAAAAGGCTGACAGGTATTACCTAAGAATAACAAATAATACACATATCACAAACTGACACCCTAAACAACTGCATGTACATGTATCAGACATGTCATGAATTACAACTATCCGAATTTATCTATCCGAATAATAATCAATTTACGGAAATCGAAATAACACAGCTATCGTAAGTATGATCAACATATGATTTATCAAGTGACATTATCAGTACATAATATCAAGATTTAATACAAAATATGTAAAATATTACCAATAATTCTTTAAAAAGGAGCCGTTTCTCGTCACATAAGTTTCATTACCAAAAAATGAATAGACTAAAGTACAATTTGACCGGTACTTTCCCGTATTGTGATTGTCTGCTCATCAAAATCTCAGAAATGCACGGATATATCGAGTCTGGATCTAGCCCAAAATGAAATTTTGAAATTACATCAGAAAAATTACAAAAATAATCTAATTTCAATCATAGTCAAGACTTTGAACCAATGTGCTGAGTGGAAAAGCTTATAGGCCCATGGTCATTTCAAAGAGCTTATACACGTAAAGTCTGAATTGAAACTGGATCTACTTTGTACACGAGAAATTCTTTAAGTTATTTCAAAATTAAGTTCTACATAGGATGAACTACTGTCAGCAATTAAACTTCTATGTTCAACAAAAGACCAATCTTTGAAAACAGCCTATCCTAGTTATAGACCGCAAGCGGTGAATTCTAAATTGGTTTTTAATCAGATTGAACGATAGATGAACACGTTTGTTTCAATTTTAATGCGTATTTTTTGTACAGACATATACTTTTATAAAAAGGATTTCCGGTTGTATCCCAAACTAGTTGTGAGAACTCCTGGGAAGACCTTTTTGACACTATGAATATATATAGAGTACCCACTAAAAGTTTGGAGACATTTTCACTTTGAAGGCCTTCTGAATAGCTTTTATCTAAAACGTTATAACTGTTAATTTTGAAATGCCTTTTAGTTTTGTTTCAGTTTTTGGTTATCAATTTTGTTATAATTGAGACAACAAAAGGAGCATAAAAGCTATTTATGGAAAATAGTTACAATAAACATAGTTTTGGAGGCTTTAGGATGTCATATACTGAATCTTAAAAAAAGCAATCATGAATTTGTTTTCATTTAGCAGAACAGAAACAGAACAGAACAGATGTTTTTATTGAAGATTTGTACAACAAAGGCACATGATCTTACAAAACATTTAAGTACAAATATAATACAGATCAATGATTAGACACATATACAAATGAAAAACAATGCAAACACAAGCATAAATATTTAACTTAACATACAAAATTGTGTTGCAATATATACTAATATGTTTATGAGAGTGGCATGAAATTTATAAGACAATGTTATTTCTAACATGCAAGGCAGATTTAATAAATTTTGATAAGTTAAACAAAATTGTTTTATCTGGAGAAGACAATAATGTGTTATATTTAAATACAGAAGGTCTAGTATAGTAAATTGGATCAAGAAATTGTCTGCGTAAATTGCTATAACATGGACAAATACAAATAAAATGGTATACATCTTCTATGTTACGTGTTCCACAGTACTGACAAAAACGTTCATTTCTGGCAATACTTGGACGAACATAACGTCCAGTATGCACTCGTAATGAATGACCTACAATTCTAAATTTGGTCAGTATATAACGAAGGTCATTTGGAAGTAAGTCTAAATATGACTCATAATTAAAATCAAATTTAAAGTGCTTATATTCATACAAAATTGGACTATTATCAACTGATGTTCTCCACTCTTGTATAAAACAATCAATAACCCGTTGTCTAAACATGTAAGGAAATGATTTATGTGAAACAAAATCTGGATTTAGAAATACATTAGAAAACCCAAAGTTGTCTAACAACTTACGAACTTTTGAGACCCAGTTAGTTTTGCCTTTAAGACAATCGTTAAGATTTAGATTATATAACTTTTGAAGTATGATATTGTCTGAATTTATGACTTTTAACCAATATTTTATTATCTTAGAATAGCGTTGAATATAAAGAGGGTATCTAGATAATTCCCCATAAACCCCAGCTGAAGCTGTACTAGTTCGAACCTTTAATATTCGTTTACAAAATTTTAAATGAATTCTTTCAATACCTTTTGATTTCGAAAAACCCCAGGTTTCGGCAGAATAGTTTAAAATAGAACCGACAAAAGCGTCAAACAACTGACACATTATATTTGGTTTTAACGGATACATTTTACAATTACATAATAATACGTTTAATGCTTTAAGGCTTTTACCTATCAAATGTTCCTCGTGTAAAACAAAATTTCCATTATATTTAAAAACTGTACCAAGGTAATTAAAACTATCAACTATTTCGACTATTGTACCATTATATGTCCATGTCTCTCCCGGTAATAGATTTCCTCTTTTTCTAAAAACCATTATTTTTGTTTTTGATTCATTTACTTCTAATCCCCATGTAGAGCAATATACATGTAATAGATTCAAACTTTTTTGTAAATCATCAGGTGAGTTTCCTAGTACAGCCATATCATCAGCAAACATAAGTAATATTAAAGTTATGTCATCAACGGTTAGACCTGAGTTAATATCTTGTTGTAAAAACAATTCTAAGTCATCAAGAAATAAAGATACTAAGATAGGTGACATAATCTCTCCTTGCTTTAAACCTAATGAGTATTCAAAGAAATCTGAATAATTATTACAGTGCTTAACACATGACTTAACATGACAGTACATACTTTTTATAATGTTTAAAACTTTACCACCCAGCCCATTTCTATGTAATTTATACCATAATGCGTTTCTATAGATACCGTCAAAACATTTTTTAAGGTCAATATATGCAACATACAAGCGTTTATTATTATTAAGATAATGTTGAACAATTGAAAGTAAGGAAAAAATCGCATCAGTTGTTGAACGTCCCTTTCTAAAACCAAATTGAGCATCTGAAATGGTGCTGTATTTATCACAATATGATGAAATGCGTTGATTTAAAATTAAAGTGAATAATTTAGAGAGGCAGCTTAATAATGTGATACCGCGATAATTACCTACGTCATCAGCTTGTCCTTTTTTAAAAAGTGGTATAATAATCCCCTTAGTCCAATCTTCTGGGAAATAACCAGAATTTAAGATTAAATTAAACAAAGTACATAAAGACGGCGCTAAAATATCGCTACATTCTATAAAATATTCATTCAACAAACAATCTAGACCATATGCTTTATGACGTTTCAATTTATTAATCGCTTTTAATACCTCATCAATCGAAATTCGAAAATCTAATTCCTCATTTTCATCCTGAGAAAAATTATGATCACGACAAAAAGACTCCGCATTATTATTCCGTGTAGTATACAAGTCATTTTCTAAATTACAGAAATAGGTCTTAAAATCTTCAAGACTAATAGACTGACCAGATGTTTTATGTTTATTTTTTCTGAAATACTTCCAAAAATCTCTCGGTTTACTGCGTTTCAAATTTTCAATTTCTTGTAACTTTTTAATTTCGAACAACTTACGTTTTTTACTTATCAAATTTTTATATTGCTTTTTACATTCACAAAAATATTCGCGACTAAGGTTTGTGTTGCGACTATGAAATGTGCGTAATGCAGTTTGGTAGCGTAACCTATAAGTTTCACACTCGTCATCGTACCATTCTGCTTGTTTACCACACGAACTAGGATTAAATTTGGGCCTGTTAGAATGCGTCATTTTAACTTGAAACAATGGATCGGCCGCGTTTCTAATATAACTTGTATAATTACTGACAGCTAAGTTTATACTATATTGTGATGATATATCGATATTTGATAAATCTATGTTTAACTGATCTAAATTATTATGTAACGCGGATCTAAAAGCATTTTTCTTATTATCATTCCAACAATACTTTGTTTCATGATAAGTTTTGTTTTCAAAAGATACGTTATTACAAATAAGACTAAAATATACAGGAGCGTGATCACTCCATTCGTTTATACAATCAACCGTAAAGTCAACAATATTTGAAAAATTACATTCATGTGTCAACACATAGTCAATGACAGATGAACCGTTGAATGATACATAAGTAAATTGACCAATATTATAATCGTTGTGTAATCTACCATTCACAATACGAATACCTAAGGATTTACACAAATCAATCAGTCTATTACCAAATACATTAACTTTGGTGTCTTTTGAGGCCCGTCTGAGGTATACATCAGGTAAATATTGGTCATCATCAAATATATTAATACAATCATGAGAAATAAAGTCATCCTTTATACCGACTCGACTATTAAAATCACCTGCTATATACACAGTTCCAAAAGAGGAAAATTCATTAATATCATTTTCTAAAATGTCAAAAATATCAATGTCAATAACATTATATGCCGGTGATTCTTCGGGCCATACATATACCCCACATACATATATGTCAGTTTCCAACTTAAAATATTCATGATCAAGCTTGATCCAAATTACTGTGTCCGAAGTATTCCGAATAACAGATATACCCTCACTTAATGATTCTCTGTAATATAAAGCTATACCGCCGCTACACCTCCTTGCGTTCCTATGTTGAAAGTTCCTGTAATAGTTAAATGATTCATAACCCTGTAATTTTATATCACTAGAAGCACTAGTCCATGTCTCATATAAAAATATTATGTCAAAATTTGATAGATAGTCTACAAAAGCTGAGTCGTCTTTCTTCAGACCAGATAAACCATTTATGTTCCATGATAGAATCCGAATGTCACCCCCTTCGTATCCCTAGTCCCGTATTACCCTCCCGTCCACATACAACGTATCATACGATATCCATGCCTTCTTACCCTGACTTCTTGCTTCCTTCATCTTTGGTACTAGCTTCCTTCGCTTGTCAGCCACTTCTTTCGGAAACTGTTCATTTACGTAGTAATTAGTTCCTTTTAGCATTTTGGCCTGTTTACGTATATATTCCCTATCTTTGAATCTGTTGAATTTTGCTACTATCGCTCTACCCGTGTTACCTTTCTTCGTACCCATTCTATGAACTCTGTCAAAATCTATAGTCTCTACACATTCTTTCGCTACTTTCATTTTCTCTTCTATAAATGTCCGTATGATCTTTTCAGTATCATCGTTAGTCTCGCCCTGACTTTCATCAATATTTGAGAACACGAGATTATTCCTCATAGACTGAGATTGCATGTACACTATCTCATCTTTCATTGCATTCTTCTCCTGTACCAAATCAGCTACCTTATCGTACAGTTTATCTTGTGAAAACTCACAACTATCAACTTTTTCTTCCACTAACTTTACCCTCTCATCTATCATAGCATTTCTCTCCTCCGCTAAAGCCCATAGCCTTTTTAAGTCTCTATCAATTCCTCCTACTTTCTCCTTAAGGTCTTCTAGAGCATTCAGACGTTTATCTAGATTATCAAGCCTTGAATCTATCTTTTTTAGAAGAGACAGAATATCACTGTTTGAAGGCTGAGAGTTTCTATCATCAGTCATATTTGTTTTCACAATATCAGCTTCACTTTCAGCTTTATCAATTTTCGGACTCTCTACATTATCATTTTCAACTAGAAAAACACTTTCATCAGCATCATTGTCATATAAGACAGAGTTGGTCCGATTCAAAATGTCACTTACTTGAACACTATCTGCCGGGCCTCCCGGTCTATATGATTTATTAGTATGTCCACCTTCACTTCCACTACTTCCACTATTTCCCTTTTTTCTCTTATTCTTTCTAGATTTATTAGTCATCACTTTTTATTAACTAAAAAGACATACTAATCCAAATGTCTATGAAAAAAATCTGATTTTAGCACTGCTTATTTACAACATAAACTATGATTTAATCCAGAGCGAAAAAAAACATGTCTGTGTCTAACCACTTGACCTCAAGTCAGACCATACTTAAATATATAAAAAATAATGGTTCTAAAAATAATAATCAAAATTCAAGAATTGTAGTAAATTTCTTTTGTCTCCAAACTTTTTTTGGGTACTGTAAACACGGTCATTTACGGGGCCCATATATATAAGAACGACTTGAGTGATATTATTTCATATACAATGTAGTCAGTTTTAATACATGCCTATTTGTACATTTATAATGATTCTTTATAATGGTATGTGTACAACTACATGGCTTTTGTATGAAATGTAAAATACATTGTATCAATCAACGTGTTTCATTTAGATACAGCTTTCTACACCATTGGCTTGTGATTTCAAGAATTATTTAGATTTTTGCCCCCATCCTCTATGACACTATCCAGACATATCCACTTACTCGTAAATAACTTTTACATGTATATTAAACGTACAATTAACGCCAAAATTGTGAATGTGTGAAGGAACTTGTGGAGGTCAGCGTATACAATAAATAAATATAGATCTACTAAGTAGTAACATTCTCGTACCCAGAGTCTAGTAGGTATATATAACCTTGGGGTACGAAAATGAGTAGTAGCTGTTAAGTTGGCGAATATGCATCAGAATTAAGGCTAAGACTATGAAGTGCAAATTTTACTACGTGTATTTTTAAACAATATTTAACAAAAGTTAAGTTAACGACAAAGAATAAAAATGGACAGTTTTTGACAATTGTGAAAATTTGAGTTTTGGCATTTTTCAATTTAACCCTAGAAATATTAATGAGAAAAAATAATCTTACCAGTAGTCAGCACACATGAATAAATTTAATTAAAATCCAACTAAAAGCCAGTATATTCCAAAAATATAAATTATTAGTCATTACAATAAACTAAATACACTAGGAAATTCACAAAAAAAACTCGAGGCTAAAATTATATCATTAAAATGATATAAACTGAAAAACTTCGAGTACATGTATCTCCAATGAGAATGTAATGTATAAAAATGTTCAAGACATGCTCGTACATAAATATAACATGGTTATAAACAAAGCCCATCCCTCTCTCAAAATATCATGTTACTGCGAAATTTTACATGAATGAAGAATGCAAGAGAAGACATTTAGTAAAGTGGGTGCAGTCTGTATTTTAACAAACATGAACATGTCATATACACTGTAAAAATCGTTTATGTCAATTTTGTGATATTTTAGCCCTTTACTATTGTGTTATGGGTGAATTTTTCACCAGGGTCCGGCAAGTCCTATGGATACATTATTTGCAGAACCAGGCAAGAAATTAAATATTACTTATAATAAGTTATATATCAAGTGAGATATTATGTAGGAAAAACCTTCCTTAGCTGATATTCTTATAAGTTTTCAGCAACGTTTATCGCCGTCATCGTTTCACCTTTTCTAGTCAATCCAGAGTTTATACGCGTTTTCTCTCTCCAAAAAAAGACCGCTACTAGACTTAAACTCTATTTTTTAATGGAATGGATAAATATCAATTTTAAATTAGGAGCATTATCTAAAAATGACATTTCACGTGTCTCCTCCACTAAAATACATTTGTATATCTTTGGGGTCCCCAGAGGCGGATTGTGGCCCTTTGCTGGTAGGTTTTTAAGGAGTCTCAGCGCCGTTTTTCGTCAGACAAAAATCGGATTCAGTGAGTGCAGAAAAAATAGTGCAAAACTGTGGCAGGATATTATGCTTCAGCATTCAGTGCTTGCATTATAGACTTAAATATGGAAAATATCACTGAATTAAATGCAAATTAAGGATTAAAAAAAAGCAAAAGCATTGATTCTACTTTTGCACCGCTCCAGCGCAGCGATAATAACAGGGATGGATTAGGGTTCAAATAATCATTTTTAAAGACAATTGCTCCGGGAATAACTTGGCCAGGTTGCAACTCTAAAAGTCTATTTGTTATGAAATAAAAGAATCTTGAAATAGCCCAACCACGTAAAAGCGAAAAGATGCTCAATTTTCGTATCCATTCAGTAAAGGGTTAATAACTTCTCATTCTCGTACCCCAATGTTGTCAAGATACTCGAACTCGTATCGAGAATCCTACTAGACTTTGGGTACGAGAATGTAACTCCAGGGCACGATACAGATTTGTTCAGTGCGAGGAGGTGGAGCCAGAACATAGGTTAAGATTTTAAATCCCGTGAAAATCTTTTTGCGCAAATGTACCATTATATACAGCACAGGGTTTGTGATACCTTTGAGGCAGATTAAACACATTTACTGTAAAAATATCATTTTAATTCCAAAGGGTCAATGACCCATCCATTTATTAGCACCCGATCCACCTTTACTCCTATTTGTTTCATCTGTATTTGCATAAAAGTGTATTAAAGTAAAAACTGACTCTTTCAGCTTAATTAATCTCATTATTTTATTGCTCGAAATTTCTAGTGACCACAGCTTTACGATTTTTTAACGATTGTTACAAACGCCTTTTTTATTTAATTCATGCAATTGATTATGATATAAAAATGAAATACTAAATCTAAATAATAGATAATCATAACGTATGAGAGATGCCATATGTCTGGCATTCTAAAATGGTTCTTATCATCATTTCACTCGCTATTTTGTAACTAACATGTCGTTAGATATAGCCTTATTCACATTATCAGGAACATAACAATAAGCTATATAGGAGTGGGCGGGTCACAGTGGTTACGACATTGGACTGGTAATCATTGGATAGCCAGCTGGGCCCAGGTTCGAATCCCATCCAAAACCTACCCTGTAGTTTCCTTGAGCAAAAACCTATCCTACTAGCTCAGTACTGGGGCATTAGAAAGCGGCCTCGAATGTGACAAATCTAAGTTGTAAGAACTTGTTTCACAATCGAGCTAAACATAGTATAACAACGAATAAGAATAACCCATATAATGAGAAGTTTTGAAAATGTAATAATTTTCAAAATTGTCAGAAAATTTAAAATGAACCTGTTTCAAAATCAAGATACCATCTTGATATCACAACCGATGAAAGAATACATATCAGTGCATGTGTAAATGGATTTTTTTAATTAGAGCATCCTTGAAGAAACGTATATTTTCCATGGAAGAACACACCAGTGCACAAGTACTAACAAACAGGAAATGTAACTATATATGCTACTAAATCTAGATATAAGACCTAGTACGTATATAAACTATTTCATGTCTACCCATATATAGACGTACATCTTCACAAAGGAGGAAGTAAGCGCTAGTTTATGGATGTGATTTACTCCTGGTTTGACATTTTCTAAAAACATATAGTATACCAATACGTATTGTCTGGTTCCCAGTCGTACTTTGACTGGTAAAAGTATGCCAGGCAAAGCAGAATAATGGCGGCGCCCGATATATTGTACAAGGTATCGGATTATTCTGTTTTTCAAACGCCCATCTCTCAATATATAGGCTTAAATTAAGGAACTTTCTACAACAATTACAGGGATACCTTATTTTAGTTTTCCGGTAAGCCAGATACAATACTCAGTGTGTATTGTTTAGGTTCGATACTTAACCTTTCTACCAAGTGCGGAATTAGGCGTCAAGGTTGTTACGTTTAACGTCAGTGAATATTTGCGCGACGTTTTGCGTCGGGGTTGCGATGTTTAGCTTCAGTCGATTGTTGTGCGACGATTCGAGTCAGGGATGCGACGTTTAGGGTCAGTCCATTGTTGTGCGACATTTAGCGTCAGCGTTACGACACTCTCCGTAAACAGATATCACGTAGAGCGTTGTCGTACAGGCTCTCTACTTTCTCCGTGGAAGGTCACGTCGAGATGAACTTTGTGTCGACCAATCAATGCGTAGCTTTCATCTAGACGAAAACACTATTAAACACATTTTGATTTCGTAATTTCTATTTTTAGACCAAGGTTTGCATGCTTATTTAACAGCAGTATTATTCACAGTCTGCGATTGGGCGGCTCATATCAAATTGCGTGACGTAGACGATGTAAACAAGTTACGTATCATAACAATTTCGTCATGAATATTATCACATGAAAAGGTCACCTGAACGTGACCTTCGTTTGGAAAAGGCCAGATCTAAATTAGCGAGTATGCGAGTGTAAAATTTTAGATCTGGTTTTAATCAGATTGGCGTTGTGACGTCTAGTGGCGCTACTACGTACCAAGTGCTAACTGGTGACTATAGCAAGCACATGTCAAAGCGATCCTTCGTTAAACGTCCAATCAAAATGAACAATTCCACCGATCAGACAGAAAAAAACAACAAACGACTTTAATAAAAAACACAAAAAGTTTAATTCTGTAAACCTATTTGATCAGTTTAATCCAAGGACCCTATACATATATATATATAGAGAGAGAGAGAGAGAGAGAGAGTCCATGGTTTAATCATAATCGGCATTAATCGGGTAATTTAGAGGGCCTTCCCTTATGGGCTCTGATTAACACCACCCAAAAGTGATATCTGAGATCAAATTGTTAATAATAAAGACATTCGGAAAACCACGGCGATCTTCTACGAGTTTATATTTGCGTAGAAAAATACCAAGGAATTCTGAATGATATTAAATATCCATACCATAGTCGATACGGATTTAAGAGAACAAACGCAAGTATACAGCCATACATCGAGCTTATTTGGCTTAATTTACGCTTTTTGACGAAAAACTGTCGTAACTAACATTTTTTTCAAAAATGACGTTTGATAAATTTGGCTTAAGAAATGCCAAATACATTTTCCTACCAAATTTGATCAAAATATTCCATTTATAAAGTACATAAATTTACTTAGTTCCATGTTCGGAATAACTCCCAATTTCAGTTTAAAACTGTTCTAAGTAAAAAAAGCTTGTAAAATCACATTAATTAGTTGGTTTTAGCACAGTGTAATTACATAAGACATGTTATTTCTTACCTACATGCCAAAAAATAGTTACAAAATAACATGTGAGAAAAATGTTGAACAGTTTTTTACTTCTCCTGAAAAATTGAAAATATGAGTTACGACAGTTTTCCGTCAAGCCCTCGATAATTTAATTTAATTTATTAGTTTGAATGGTCGTAAACGTACTCGCTCGCGTAATTACAATAACTATTTGGCATGGCCTTAAGACAAGTCTTATGTTTCTAATGATATAAAATATCAAAATATATCTGTTATAACCTTGTTATATGCCCAGACTACTAAATACATCAACTATTTGTACGTAGGCTTGTCATTGATTCAAGATCAACCATCCTGCAAATGATTTAAAATGTTCACTTTTTGTCTTTTTTTCATCTAGACATCACTATTGCTGATAGCAGACAATTTTAATGTTAATACATCACAAACTATATATAGACTCATAACTGTGTGAATAGTCACTCCCAAAATCTTAATTTATATAGACGTACCATCCCACAGTTTTGTCTTTGTTTTGGGATTCACACGACGTTATAAATGGTGACGACAGAATGACAGCATGAAGGAGTCCCCTCAAAAAGTTTATACACGTATATAAAGTAAAGGAATGAGACTCTTTCATGCCGGCAGCCTGTGATAGCGACCGGCTTTCAGCACCATGCAGCTCTCCCGTAGTACCAGCATTAGCTCAATTTAGCGCAAGAATTTGGTACCTTCTGTACTGAGAGACAGGTAATTTCAGAGACATATCTATGTCTCTAGGTATTTTATATTGCAGGCCTGCTTTTCAACAATAGTTCAATCATGTCATGATGGCCAGTCAACCAACTCACTGTCGCAAGATCGAAAGTCCTTGATCTCTTGCCTATATGCTGCACAAGTAACTAGACTTGAGCACACATGTTTGCCAATGGCTGACAACTGTTCTAGTTGAGAGTTGTTTTGAAACATATTTCATGATCAAAATCCATGAAGGCATGCACCGCCTTTAAATCAATCCAATGACCAATGGATCTGTTGTAAGGATGTGTGAGCTTTATTAATAACGTTAATAGTTTCAGACACTGTTGTCTATTAATAATTCAAACTTGTAAACAAAAGCTAAAAGAAGATTAAAAAAAATATGTGCCTTATAATTCGCTTTCTTCAAACTACAAAACATAGAAATAGTATGCTATTCAAATTTAACTAATTTCAAGCAGACCTACTTCATAGTCAATATGTTCTTACAAAACTCTGAACACTAAGTTCCTATTTCAGCCTCCGGATATTTTTGGGAAAAATATCATCAATCAAACAATGACCACGTTATTAAACAATATACACTGCCCTCCAAAAGTTTCTTCAAAATTGATACAATTTCTAAGTTTAAATTTGAAAAATAATTACATAATTGTTTCCTTTGGATTCATTATTTATGCAATGGAAATGGAATTTCTACTGGTACAAGTACATTTTATTTTTTTAGTTGCAGCTGCAGTTATATATCAGGCTACGAAACTATAGTCAATGTATCTCTATGAACCAATATCAAGTTTCATAAGAAAAATATACTGACTAGAAAAAAGCAAAATTAAAGCTCATCTAACAATTGCTTTTACAACTTTTTGAAATTCTATTTAGTACAATGAAAAATTGTGAATGTGTGACGTAACTTTTGGAGGGAAGTGTATAAGTACATGTACTATAGTACTTCTAAATGTCCATGAGCTATATAAACTGTCGTATTGTCAAGAAACTAGACTGAAGGCTAATTAACAGCTGTTTGAGGACATATGTTTGTATCATGTATCATCTATTGTCAACAAGAACGATATACAACATGATTGTATAAGGCAATAGCTAATTAATTCTAATATTCTCGTTCCCGTTCGCATGTCCGAAGAAATATCGCTTCGCCCAATCTCCGTAAACAGAGATCAGGTTTTAATCAGATTGCGCTTCGCCCGAACGGTTTTTATTTTGAAAACTGCTACTGCTACAGCAAAGTTCCACAAATAGGGCCTCCAAAACTCGATGGTGTTTCTAGTGAAATGGTCTCAACATTTACTCCATATAGATTTACATGCATATAAACTTTTTACATGGTAATTGTTTACTAAATAACTGAGCTTGAAATAAAATGATAAACATGCCCGCTCGCCTTATTTCACTCCGAAAATTTGGATAAACGGCCTCTCATCCGCCCCTAGTTCACCTTTCAAATTTGGGACGAGAATCTAGTTATTTATTTACTATTGACTGATGTATACCGGTACTGTCAAAGTTCTGAATAATGTACGTGTAGTCGTGTACTAAAGTATAGTTAATGAGAGAACATCGTGCCTTCAGGTGAAAATCATGATTGTCGTTCACTGGTACTGATAACAGAATGAAACCAAAATGATTATAGAAATATCATTTTATAATGATAAATACAGTATACATTTGTAACAACTAGAGGACTTGGTCCAGTTTTTAGGACGTTGGATTGGTAATCGGCGCCGCATTTGTTCTAATCATGTCCACATGAAATCTCCGTGTACGGATATCCTGTAGAACGCTGTCGTACATGATATCTAAGGTTCGCTAGGAGGGTCACGTCGAGATGACCTTTGCGTCGACTAATCAAATCGTAGTTTTCATCTAGATGAAACACTATTAATAGCATCCTAATTTCGTAATTTCTATTTTTTAGTCCGAGGTTTGCGAGCAAATTTGAAGGTGGCGTTATTCACAGGCTGCGATTGGACGGCTCTGCTTTTAAATTGTGTGACGTAGACGATATAAACAAGTTACTAAACATAATGATTGCGTCGTAAATATTATAATGAGAAAAGGTTATCTGAACATGACCCTCATAACGAAACAACCAGATCTAAATTAGCGAGTATAAGTAAGCGGAAATTTTAGCTCGGGTTTTAATCAGATTGGTCTACATGGATCCACCACGGCACCTAATCAATCAACACTACACTGAATTTAATTGTCTTTGATGATTTGGGACAAGGTGATGCGCTTGTTCTCGTATTAAACCTGTTCAGATTTTGGAATTACTAAACTTTAATGCAATGTCTAAAAGTTCCAAAAGAAACAAAAAAAACCACATGAGCGATAAAAATAACCTTTAACGAAAAAATACAAATTCTTATAAAATGATTTACAAACAACGTACATGCACATTAAAATTGTACAGATCTTGTTTCTGGGTGAAAAGCTGAAAGCAAAACTAACATACACTTTTCTTTATTAACAAGTAGTTAGGCCAGCTTAGGGCTGACCAATCGATGCCATTTAAAAATAACATGCATCAAATTTTGAATTCAAGATAGTCGGTTGATAACATAATCAAGCAAAATTATTGCATTTGGTAAACCAAAAACAAAAATAAACCTCAACCAAATCCTATCAGCGTGATGTGTCGTTCAGTTATTTAGTTGTAAAATCATACAAATTGCTTAGGCAAAATTGATAAGAAAATCACGATCTTTGAAACGCTTTTTTCAAGCTTTTAGTTGATAACTTCCGGTAGCGTTCCATTATTCCAATGTTCCAATTTCACAAGGTAACCATTTACAAGGTTCATCAGGTTGAAACAAAAAACGCAATTCTGGGAAATGATTTCCTGTCCTTGAATGAAATTCTCACAGACTACCGCAAATAAAATTTTACTCAGGAGAAAATCTGATTCATTTATTTCATTTTTATTTCTCAAGTTTTATTGCCCTGAAATTACATGATTTTATGAAAAATATGATTAAATTGATGGTGATTTGGAGTTCAGAAATTCTTAAGTTATGCGTATGTCTGGATCTAGAACTGTTTCTAGTTTTTTAGAGTAAGTTTGAGCTAGAAGGCACATACGCGTATAAATATCAAAAACGTTCATTTCTAACCGAATTTGAATTTTGTTTTCAAGTTAATATATTTTGAAAACTTAAATATTAATTTGGTAATAAGTACATTAAGTATGGTCAAGGACCCTTCTTGGTATGGTTAACCCTCTAACCACCTAATACTTGACCAGAGTTTCCGTGCTCCAGTCTTATTGTACAATACTATTGTTCAATTTTATTCAACTGTAAGCATTAATCATACTTCCACAAAATTAATTTTAACTGTTAGTGGCGCGAGGGACTGTATACATGACGCATAAATAAACCCCACTGATTTAAATACACGATATTTGTTTTATGATCCCCGTACATAGATACGGATTACTGTTTTTACCGATCGTAAGTACAGAAGTACTGTAGCGAGTATTCAAATTAGCGGGAATAATGTATGCGCCACTGACAGTCGAATTGAATTTAACAATACTATATAATATCTAATAACGAACTTGTAAGCGGCCAGTTCAGTGCATTACAATATGAAGCATCGTATGACGAGTCTGACGCTTGGTGATTTTTGGTACAGTCACATCAGCCTCTTCCATTCTTGCTATGGAAATTCCGAAAATGTACAACATTTTAAAAACATGTGGAAAATGCTCATGAGTTTGTCACGAATTCTATGCTTTATAAATATTTATCATTAATATTACATTACATATATCAGAGATAATCTAGTAAAATATTAGAAATATTAATGAAGTGAACATAGAAAACACTAGGAAACATTTCATGAACTGTTAGTTTGAGGCCTTTCTGTTATATTACTTCTTGTTCAGGGTTCTGTGAACATAGTGGGTACCTTATACCGAATATTATTTTAATTGATTTAATCACAGGAATAAGAAATTTTACTAAAAAATGTAAGGTTAGAAAAAAGTTTTTTTCTCTAATAGGGGTGTTTGATTGAGTGGATCCCAATTTTGTTTCAGAAAGTTTTTTCTTATTCCTGTGGTTTTATACTACGAATGGTTCAGCTCGAAGAATCTAGTTGTACAAAATAAAGCACGACGGTAGAATATCCTCTTTATTTTGTTATTTATACGGACCGGTTTTCCTCGCCAAGGAGGAAACAAACACGTAAAGAATGTTTCATTCGATCATTTTGACAGCAGTACAAACAGAATTACCACAAAACGAAAGAAAGTACGCTGACAAGAATATTCTTAATCGTTATGGGTTATCAGGTTTAACTTTAAACCGAGGATCACTGATGAGTACTAACAATGACCCATGTAGCTTCTGGTTATCGGGAGGCAGATAGAAAGATCAATTATTTAAAATTAAAAAAGAAAATACTCCAATCCTATAATATAACTGATCTCGGAAACCCCCCTAACAAATCCAGTGTTACAGCTCTTTGATTACGTAAATACATGTATTTATAGTACACAGTTTTTCTCGCCGCACAAGTTGCAAAAAAGTACACCAATTATATAGAAACATTTTATCGTTATTTATGGCGGTCGCTCACCTCTGTAAACAAATGTTGCACTATATAAACTAAAGTGCAGCTAAATGGGCTTATTTTAGAATAAAATCTCGAATCAGAACAAAGTAAATGTATCATCAATCAAAATTTCTGTTTTCATGACTTGTGAGTTAAAACACAACATGCACTACTTGCAGAGAGATTATCTCATTCTTGAAAACTTGGCGTAGAACAGAAATGTTTGAAAATGCTGATAAAATTTATCAACATTACAGTCTACTGATTTGCATTTCATACATCGATTCATGCACAAAATGTTACTCTAACATGAGAAATATTTTAAAGAGTATAAATATATTCATAATAGTTTGTTGGGTATAACGCCGAAGGAACACATTGCTTAGGTCACGTCACGTCAGTCAGTCAACCTATACTCACCCCTGCTGAAAATGCTAAATCTCTCGATTTGGCTGTTAACCAGTTACTATAGGCGCATACTTTCGTCAGTGACAAACGACTGCCTTGCATGATTTAGAATCGGTAGTGGTAGGAGGCAGAATGGCTGTAGATATTATTTCATGATCATAACTCCTTGAAATTATGACGCGCCTACGATCTGTCATTCTCGTTCCCAGAGTCTAGTAGGATTCTCAATGCTAGTATTGAGAATCCTACTAGACTCTGGAAACGAGAATGACGATTTGTCCACTTATGCGCTACCAACTGAACTAGCCGAGCGGTTTATAATAATAATAAATACTGAAATTTCTCCAATATACAGGAGAGCAAAGTGTTTCAGTTCCATAAATTTCAAAATTTATCAGTCATTATCTTCTTACTACGGAGGCATAGAGGTGACATGGAGAAATATTTAAAATTTACGTGCGCACGCAATAACGTTTTCGTGGCCACGCAGTAGCTAAATTACGTGCGCACGCAATAACGTTTACGTGGCCACGCAATAGCTGTACGTGCGCACACCCAACAAAATGGCCGCCAATTTCGACAACTCTCATTGGTATATTATAACGTGCGCACGTAAAGCTATTACGTGGCCACGTTAACGTTATTGCGTGCGCACGTAATAGTTACTGTGTGCGCACGTAAAGCTATTACGTGGCCACTTTAACGTTATTGTGTGCGCACGTTATAGTTACTGCGTGGCCACGTAAACGTTATTGCGTGCGCACGGAAATTTTAAATATATCTTCATGTCACCTATATGCCACCGTATCTTACATTCAGATGTCCACATCGTAAAGAATATACATTCATCTTTGTGATTTAATATACACGATTTATCATGACGAAATTAGAAAGTAGAAATTAAGATTATGTATTAAATGACATAAAATATACTAAACGTTTAAAATACGTGTGTTGCAAAGTCGATGTGGACGGTGTAGATCATTGTTTTGTTTCAATTTAATACTAAAAATTAATGCGTTTATGAGCGAATGTACTCTCTTTTGCATAGCTTAAAAGTTCCGTTAGTTCAATTTTGTGCACTGAGCTGCAAGGGGGCGTAGTGCGAATACTGAGGACACCAAAAGTAATTTCCAAAATTTTCCATTTTCTTGCTTTTTGATTTCAATTTAAAATGCAGACTTTCAGCATTCTAACTTATAGTTTAAAAGTTCATTCAATCTATTTAATGGAAATATCGTCATGTGATAAATGTAGGACATAAACGAATGTCGGCTGAACGACGAATGTAGGGCACGAACAAATTGTTCGGAGTGGCGAATGTCGGGCATGTACGAAGTTAAGATCTCGGGGATTTTACTAGTCAGCTGAAGTTGATCAGCAAGTGAGACACCTTTAGTTAGTTAGTTTATACTATTTTAGCTTAACTGTGAAACATGTTCTTTCAACTTGGATTAATATCTCTCGAGTCCATTGTCTTGTCCCAGCACTGAGCAAGAACGATAAACTTGACCCCTCAAGGAAACAACGAGGTAGATTTGGTATGTGATTTGAACCAACGCGGAACTGGCTATCTAATAATTACCGGTCAAACGTCGTAACCACTTGGCCAAAGATCTACCAAAATCATGTTCTAACCCATTTGTACTAACATAAAGGCTTGGTGTTACGTATATGTACAATGGTTTAACCGACATCTGGGTGACTCTATTGCATAGAATTACCATTGTTAGATTGACTGTCCCAGTTGAGATCTTAATTACAGATGCAAATCGACTTTATTTGTTTAATACCAAGCAAGATGTAATGACCTTCGATCGACACGACCTGCAACTATCTCAAACAATGCCAAATGTCACGGAAATTTAGTGAGACGATCACCAATTAACAGTAATTGGTGAAACATGCATCAATTCCTTTATCAGACACATACCGTATGAACTTTTCATAAAGGAAACCATATATGGTTTAAGAATACGAACTCTTCAGAAAAGAAACCATGTATGGTCGTAGAAAAAGTAGAGAACGGTGATTACTGAGAATTTTTTTCTTAATTAAGATGTTCGCTAAACTAGGGACAGTAAAATCAATGTCAGTATCTCAGGGACAAATCCAGAAATTTTTCTCAGAGGGATTCAGGCAAAGAATATATACTTATTCACAGTGATCTCTTTTTTATTTTTGAATTTCGAGGGAGATGATGACCGTACCTTTTGTAAACAGTGACCGTACATTTTGTTTTTTAAGTTCGAGGGAGTCGATGTTCGTACTTTATTGTAAAAAATGGCCGTACATTTTGTTTTTTTGAATTCCAGGAAGTCGTAAAACGTTCTTTTTGTAAAAATTGACCGTACATTTTGTATTTTGAAATGGGGAGAGGGGCAGTCCATACAACATTGAACCCCTGCGTCCCCTTTGGTGTATTTGCAAGAAAATTGTTTGACATTTACAAAAAAAAACAAGCCAAAGAAAGGTTCACTATTAAGACCATCAAAATCGTAAACTGACAATATCGAGGGCTTGACGGAAAACTGGCGTAAAACATATTTTCATTTTGTTCAGGAAAAACAAAAACTGTTCATCATTTTTTCTCTCATGTAATTCTGTAGCTATGTTTTGATATGTTAGTAAGAATTAAAATGCCTTATGTAATTAAACTGTGCTAAAATCTAATTATTGTGAATTTACAAGCGTTTTTACTTACAACAGTTTTCCACTGAAATTGGGAGTTATTACGAACATGGAACTAAGTAAATTTATGTACTTTATAAATGGAATATTTTGATGAAATTTGGTAGGAACATGTATTTCACATTTCTAAAGCCAAATTTATCAAAAAGCCATTTTTGAAAAAATGTAAGTTACGACAGTTCTCCGTCAAGCGTTCGATATGATAGCGGAAAAATCTTGATATTGGAACGTCTTTTTTCTTAAAGCATTAGAAACTTAGAAAAAGTTAAAATGTGCATGTCATTGAGTTTGTAATAACCAAGGTTGGTTTTTATAGCTGAATTTAACTTTATATTTCTCGATTGTTGATTTTGTTAATTCATATTTTCAAATTTAGACTGACTTTAGTAATTAAGAAAATATTGGATTTCGAATGTCTCACTGTATTCAATTATAATACTCACTGTATTCCATTATAATATACATGCCAAAAAAATTGATAAATCAATGTGATGACGACACGCCTAAGGGTTCAAAATACATGTATAAAAATCATGCAAAATAACTACAAAGGAATTATAGATGCATTGATATACGTTTAAAAATAAAAGTTAAAGTGTGGTTTAAAATCTGCTTCCTTATACATATTCATCCGACTTTACAATTTTGTACGATAGCCCCTGATCATTGAAATCCCCTTTACGCAGGTGGTCCCTAACATTACCCATTTATACCTAGAAGGACAGAAACATCTGCAGGTAAATGTCTTTCTCAATGCAAATACCAGTGGCACTTAGTAGGGTTTGAATGCGGGACCATTCGATCCCTGAGCCAATCTCCGTAAACAGATATCATGTGGAGCATTGTCGTACAGGATCTCTACTTTCTCAATGCAGGGTCACGTCGAGATGACCTTTATGTCGACTAATCAATGCGTAGCTTTCATCTAGACGAAACACTATTAATCACATTTTGATTTCGTAATTTCTATTTTTAGACGAATGTTTGCAAGCTAATTTAACAGCTGAATTATTCACTGTCTGTCATTGGACGTCTCATTTCAAATTGCGTAACGTAGACAATGTAAACAAGTAAGGTATCATAACAATTGCGTCATTAATATTATGATGAGAAAAGGTCACCTGAACGTGGCCCTCGTTTGAAAAAGGCCAGATCTAAATTAGCGAGTATGCGAGCGGAAAATTTTAGATCAGGTTTTAATCAGATTGTCTCTAAGCGTGCATCCTACCACTTGACAAATATTTCGTCTATGTTTATAAGTGTGTGTTAAGGCAACAATTAAATCTGGACAGATCTCTTATAAACTATCTGTAACAGGTCTACGTGACAAACTCATCATTTGCTGAAACCACAAAAATACATTACGACAGCTTTAGAATATTAAATCCCAAAGCGACATCTGAAAAAATATTTCATCTCCAAATCCGAAAGCTACAGCTATCAATAATTTAAAACCAATGTGATCTGTTTTTAGTCTGTGATATTAAATGCAAAAGCAATGAGAGAACGTCCAGCCTTTTACCGCATGAGTGTCGTTAAATATAGTTAAGTTCCGCTATAAAGACCACCTTGGTTATTGCAAAATTATTAGGGGTGTAACGGTTAACCGATATACCGGTTAATATTGCAATACGACTTCTGACGGTTTTTAACCGGTTCGTTTTTCTCTGAACCGGGTTTTTAGTTATGTTCCATACTGATTGTTTTAATCAGAGTCTGAAATTTAAATGTTTGAATAAATCTTAAAATGTGTTCGGAAACTTGAACTATTTTTCGTTAAGTGAGAAAATAATTATCGTTGAAAGTCCATTCAAACCCTTTTTTCTAACTTATTCAAACATTTGCGTAATACGTGTAGATCATTTGAAAATACAAATATCTGTACGATGTTGATCAAATTAAGACGATGCACGTGCATTAATTCATGCTATGCATGTATGAGCAAAAACAATATGTATTGCAATACGAGTTTTGCCGTATTGTTACACCCCTAAAAATTATACGTTATTTTGACAAATTATAAGTCCCTATTTCTCATGTATATTAAGACCGCTCTGTTAATCGAATTTATTATATTTGCATTATTCCAATATTTTGACAATTATTTATTACCATTAAAAATAAAGCGATTAATCTACATGGTGTCCATGAATACAAAATATATCATTCATTTTAATAACAATAAATGCAAAACAGTGATGAACAGAGGAATAATTGTCAACCAAATCAGTAATTTAATATCTAGATATAAAACAAAATGAAAAATAATCTGAAAACTGACTTACCGCTTCATTCAACTATGGAAACAGTGTAATATTGTCGCAGCAGGCTTTAAGCCGATTCCTTTAAAATGAAATAAGTATCGCTTTCTTGGAAACGTTTAACGGAAAGTAAAAAGCGGTATTGCTATACATCGTTGAATACTTTAATCAATAACCTGAAACTGTGAAACAGCGTAAAAGTCTGGTGAAAATTCGTCTTTGAGATGAATGACATGGGAAGAAGGAATTATACTCCATGACGCAATAAGTCTGATCTTGTAAAACATATTTTCCAAGAAAAGTCTTAAAATATTACCCTGTATGAAACAAATTGATTTAAATTTGTCGAGAGGGCAACGTGACTTTACGCATCGTAAGACATTGTTCAACATACGCGCGAGTTTGTTCGATTTTACGACAGTTTAATAAACTTAATAAAAAAAGGTTAAAAAGTGGTTTAAACTCTGCTTCAACGCATATACTTGTTTAGCCGACTTTATATACAATTTAGTGCCATAACCCCAGATGATTATAATCCCCCTCAGACAGGTGATGCCCCACAGTACCCATTTACAAGTAAGTGGGTGGAGTGAAATAGTTGTAGGTAAATTTCTGTCTCAATGAAATTGGCAATGCCCCCAGTATGGTTCGAACCTGGAACCATTCGATCTCTCAGCGCGTGCCCTGCCAGTGGACCACTGCTCCTCCTTGTACGTTAAAAGTCAATCTCCGTAAACATATATCCTGTAGAGCATTGTCGTACAGGATCTATACTGTCTCCGTGGAAGGTCATGTCGAGATGAACTTTGTGTCGACCAATCAAAATGCGTAGCTTTCATCTAGACGAAAGCACTTTTGATTTCGTAATTTCTATTTTAGACCAAAGTTTGCATGTTAATTTAACAGCGGTATTATTCACAGTCTGCAATTGGGCGGCTCATTTCAAATTGCGTGACGTAGACGATGTAAACAAGATACATGAAGTTACGTTTCATAACAATTTCGTCATGAATATTATGATGAGAAAAGGTCACCTGAACGTGACCTTCTAAAAAGGCCAGATCTAAAATAGCGAGTGGAAAATTTTAGATCGGGTTTTAATCAGATTGCTTAAAAGTATCCAGTCATAACTGATAGAGTATGTCGTAACCATATACCATACCCAGACATATGATTTAATTTATTAATTCACCAGTAAAATAACACTACTTGTTGGGAAATCTCCAACTTTATCGTGCTAAATTAGCAATAATGAGATAACCTACCATTCGCAATAACAAAACTATTTGTTCAAATAAGAAACTATCGTGATATGAATTATATCAGGAATTGTTCAAAATTTGACTCTATTTAGATTCAAAAACTAACCTTTTAAAGGATGAAGTTTTTTTTCACGCGAACGTTCGCGTTGATTGCTTCCAAAGCGGATTTTTCAAATGTTCGCGGGACTTTTTTTGCTGTTAACCAATCAGCAAGTGCTGTACCCAAGCATCATTTTTATAAATAGAAACGTTTACAGCTGACCGTTCCAAGAAAAGGCTAGGCACTAACGTCTGTCTACTTTGCTCGGGAAGTTTGGAAAGAATGGACAAAATACATTCAATGAACAAGACAGACGCCAAGGCCTCTTTCTCTTCCTCCGTTGTTTTGAGTACACATACAGTACATGTGCTATGATCTCCTTCGTGTTTGACTCTACCTTTATCTCTCACAGCAAAAAAGACCTGCCGCCTCGGAAGCCTTTGACTTTTCGCGGGATTTCGCGGTTTTCCGCGTTCGAGTTAGTGCTATATTTGAACGGCAAAACTGATGCAAGGTCGCATTCGTGTTCGCATTGGACCTTAACATTGTACTCGTCTCAATTTAGACCTTTTGACACCATTCTCAATATCATACTAATAACCATTTTATCTACGTATTAAGCAGCTCCTTAAGTGACATTTTGAAATACATTTTATTTTCACTATCATTTCGTGTTTACGAAATAACTATTACGTTTAAAGGAAATAAATGTGAAAATAATAAAAGTACATGTATTTTAAAATGTCACTTTAGTTGCTCCGTAGAGAAAAGACATTGAAATAGTTATGGTAGATTTCAAATTATTTGAAGTACTTGACCAGTTGAGAATCTTCAAAGCAAAAATAGAACAAAAAATAACTAGACAGTAGCCTTGAGTCGAAGGCCAAGCTTCGTTTATTAAAGCCCATGAAAAAAAAATAAAACAGCCTTCAAATTTTGATATTAAAAACAACTCATATGTATTCACAATTTCCGTAATAAAGATTCCTAAAAAATAAATAAATAGGCAAAAACCCATAGTCGCTGCGCGTAATGAGACGATCTGAGGCTGGCAGAGAAACATAGACATTTCATTCATCTCTCTCTCGACCCACTGGTCCAAATACCAATGAACTTTATTCAAATATAAAATGCTTCCTCAGGAAAATTGTTTCTATTTTTAGACAGTCAATCAATCCGACGAAGAATACAATAAATTCTTAGACAAAAAACTGCCAAAAAATCATTCTGTTTTACCAAGTCACACGGTTTTCTCCCGAAATTGCCAAAGCTTAGCGAACAATGTTATCGATTAGAAGGGCAAATTACCATTATTTCATGCGTTAGTCAGTGAGCTATGACGTCCAAAGATGCAAAATAAAATGGCAAATGTGAACTGGTTCTATATATGGAAACTTGGAATATTGGGATACTTGAAAGTGAGACTGGTTTCTATCTTAGAAACTGTTCATTTGAACCAGTCAATAATGTAATCATGTGGTAATCATGATATATCTAATGGTATAGACAGTTAACATTAGTTTTGACATGGGCGATGCTTCCAGAATAAATACTGTACTGCATAGTATTTGCGCGGGCGTTAAACAGAACAGGACGGAACGGAACATAACGGAACGGAACGGAACGGAACAGAACAGAACAGAACAGAACAGAACAGAACGGATCAGAATAGAACAGAACATATAATTACCGGGGATGAGTTGCCTAAGCATATCGATAGGTATTGTTTTGTGCCCTGGTACTCTTCCTACTACAAAAGGAGTTAGTGTTTGACATCAAATTAAGGGTACCAGGGCACAAAGCAATACGTGGCGATTTGCTTAGGTAGCTCGCTCTGGTAGAGATATAGGCTAAAATTTGTCACGTAATCATCTTAAGGCGATATGGCCGTTTAAAAATGGATTTATTTCATACTAATGGACCTACAGAGATGCGATACGACCAAATTATACCCTGGATGGTTGTTTTTCAGGAAAGGTCATTTAAACACCACTCTCAGTTACCATGGCAACACAGAGGCGCGGGATTAAGGTCTTTGTAACCCAAATTTGCATTTCATGCATATAATTATTTCTGTGAATAAGGCCTGAAGTGCTTATACTGTTCATAGAAGGATACTATGTTATTTCTTGTTACCTTTTTGCGCCATTCTCAAGCATTTACAACCATTTTACTGGCGATGGGAGCGCTGCATCTCTTTTAATCTGTGTAAAAAGGGGATATGTGCCCTCTCTTTGACCCAGTTAATTCATTTGATGGGATAGACCCTAGTCAATGGATACTTGTGAGGATGGTATAATTCCTTTGCACCCGAGAGTCGGCAAGTGTTCAAAGTAAAAGACTCACAAGGGAGATTGATAGACTCCAGGAGCTCGATGACCAAGACAGGGGTACTATAGAAAAAGACGAATATGTTTTCTACTTAAAGGTATCTCGTGAGTTTTGGTGGATTAATTTCTATATACTGATCAAACTGAATTGATTGTCAATGCTTTAGTTTGCTAGTTACCCACCCCTTTTGGTCCTACTATAAATCAACTAAAGGGGAGACAACATACCCACATTTTTTCAACAAAGTTTGCACGTTCGGAACGCTTTTGGTTTATGTGCTCACCACGCATTGCATTGTGGGACAGTGGCACTAAAACACGCAATGGAGAATTAGTGGCGAAATGAAGCAGACATAGGAAATGGAGATTTAATTGTTGTAATGTATAAGCTTTACGACCGACTAACTACATCACTAAGTTGCATGTTTTTTTTTAACAATTGGCCGTGCCTATAATTATATTAGCCGTAAATCAAGTTCGATGAACATGCATCAGCGTACAGTAGACTATAAAATGCATGGCGTGTACTTACTACAACCTCGAAATTCACGATGCACAAATTCACCCAAGTCAACGGTATTGTACATACTGACATGGAGAAAGTTTTACTGTTCTATAAGTATAATATAGCATTTCTATTCATAATTCATAATATCTAAATAAAGAATAGTCCAGACAGTGGGCGTTTAACACTGAATAGTATATATTTATGTGTATATATTGTTATATATATCAATAAAGGATATTAAACAATGATAGAATACTCAAGTAGCATCGAGGGGATAACAGAATGCTTACTTCAGCATAATGTATTAATATCGAAAAATCAAAACTTCAATCTGTACATAGCGTCTGTTATGGCTTTTCGGTGGTCACGAAAATATCCGATCTTTCACGAATGATACGTCTGAAAAGTGAATACCGCATTTGTTCGATTTTACATGGGGTTTGCCCATTTTTAGTAGCGGACTGTAGCAAATCCTTATTAAAAATGGTCGCGCACGATTACATAAGGCCGTGCGCAATAAAAGGGATAATTACAACTTCAATTAGTATTACGTCTGAAAAGTGAATATCGCATTTGTTCGATTTTACATGGGGTTTAAAATTTGACGCGGACTATTACATTAGTCCGCGCGTGCGCAATTCAAGGGAAATTTACTACTTCAATTAATATAGTTCGCATTTAGCGTTAACAAGCAGACGATATGCTGTTTGTGCAATTGAAGTATATCAAATCCGGCTTATGTAAGAGATAGTATCGCTTCCGTTTGCTTTATTATTTCCTGTTAATGTATTCTATCCAAACCCCATGTCCGATAGACAGCGCTATTAGCGCTTTGATTTTGTTGGGTTTATCGCCGAAGCATAGCATTGTCCATATCATGACTGTCGGTCAACCTACTCACCGTTCCCGGAATGGCTCTATCTCTAAATTTAGCTGTTCACCAGCTACTAGGCACATACATCCGTCAGTGACCGACAAGTATCCTACATGATTAAGAATTAGTGAATGAAGGGATAAAGATCCTTTCATAAACAAACTCCACGAAAGTATCCCCCGCCGCGAATCGAACCCACGATTCCTCGATCAGAAGACTTGTGTGCTACCAACTGAGGTAGCCGGGCAGCTGGCGTTTGTTTTGATTTACGATGGACACGAGAATACCCGGTGTTTTACAAATGTTTTGGCTGCAATCAATACTCCTGGTCTGATTTGCTTTAACGGTGAACACGGAAATGACCAATGCTTTGCAAATGTTTCGGCTGCAATTTGAACACAGTGTTTTTTTAGTTTTTTATGACCTATAAATTTACAAAATTGTTATATAATGTTTGATGAGCTATGTCACATTTTAACAAATTTCATTTATATTGAGGCGGCTAGTTACTTTACTAAACACAGGTCATTGTCATTGGTTATAGCTAACTAACAGAGGTGGGTAGGAGAACAACCGTGGGAAACATTACGCTGAAGTTCATGGTTGAACATTTAAATGGATGCAATTTCTGAATAGTTTTTCCACATAAAATGTCCCATTGCAAAGCTTGCAAATCTCAGCTATTTCAATCACAATTCAAAATAGACAAAGTTAGAAAAAGTAAATCTCACAAAATATAAGCAGTTCTGACTTAAATAAGTAAGCCGCGTGGTGACCTACATAATAAACGGTGTACAAAAGTACAACACTAGTTTAATCAACGGCCTTATTTTGTAGCAACATACAGAAAATATAACAATAATCTTCACTAAATTAGACAAACAATTGAGACGTCCCAGACTGGGATTCCTGGAAATTTCTGCTAGTTATTATATATTTATTAATAAAAACTTGATATTTCAAGGTGCTACATCAAATTTTCTTAGGAATAATATTTTCTTAACAATTTCACCAATGTGAGCATTCTTCAGGGATTTAATGTATTAATAATGGATCTAATCGGACTAGCCTGAGGAAATTTTACAGACAAATTTGACGATTATTGATTAAAGATTCGGTTCTAACTTCTCGGTGTTTTTTTTTTCAATACAAAACCGCCTACACAAAAAAGAGGAATGAAAGTCACATTTCACAGTTTTTTTTCCAGAAAACTGATTAAACGACCGATAAATGAATACAAGAGAGACTAGCTCGCGCATTTAAAGAAAATAATCACGTTACTTTTTTTTTGGAAGGGGGAATGAGTCTAACACCGTAGCAACACGTTGTATAGGCCATATCACGACGGCCAACCAACCTACTCACCGTTCCTGCAAAGGCTGAATCTCTGGATTTAGCTGTTGAAGAAGTCACTACGGGCATACTTCTGTCAGTAAATGGGAACTGTCTACATGTTTTAGAATCAGAGATAGAAGGGAGAATAACCGTATCTTCATACCAAACTCCACGGTATATGTCCCGCCATGGAAACGGAACCTATACTACCCACCGATCAGTAGAACTGTGCGATACCTACTGGGATATCTGGGTCGCTTACCAGAGATCTGGACAGGTTCAAAGTTAGGATTTGGCACGATGAGACTGGAATGTTGTCGCAGATGCACTGTGCAGTTCTAAAATTGCCCCAAACACTATTGAGTTCGAAATCGTTTCGTTCGATGCAAACACGCTATACATATATACAATGTCTTGGGACAAAACCAGCTGTCGCCGGTCCAAAGCCCTGCTGAGAAATGGCGGGGGCAACACTTACTGGAAACTTACTGAAGATTAGCATAGGAAAACTTATTCCAACAAATATGTCTACTCTTGACACTTAACTTAAAGTTTGAAGTAAAGTCCAAGCAAGGGTCTGCACATTGTGAATCATTATGGATCAGTAAAAACTAAACACCAAAACAGAAGAAGAATGGATTTGGACCGTTTCGGCCGCCCTATGGTTCGGTGTGTGTGAATAAATGCACTCTTAAAAATCAATTAGGTCTAGAAGATTTGTGCTTAAATTAGCAAAGACTTTCGATAATCTTTGACATCGACGGTTAAACAATGTTATTTTCTACTTTTCCAACCAATGCACTGTACTTGGCGTATGAAACATTAAAACAAGTACATGCATATCCATATTAAATTTGACCGGTAAGAGTATCCGGAACGTTTTTTTTATTTTCAAAATAATATGAGCAGCATATAATAAAAAATCTTACGACAAATTATCATAACAGTATAAAAGGATTTACGACTAAAATCAGTCGTAAGACACCCCCATTCAGTAAATACCTGCACATAAATTCGAGGATTGTTATCCATCAGATTTGCAGAAGGCAGGAATAGATTTTTTATTATGATCAGTTTTCCCATTCGAGTCATACACAATAATTATTGTATTGTAATAAAAGATCTAAAAACCTGAATGTGTGGAGAACAATGCCGATAAACAAAACTTTAAGAGTGGGTGTTTATGGACGGTCTGATCAAGCAGAGAAAATTATCTGACTGTAACAATGCTTGGATATTTCAGGAATCCCTAGCTAGCTACATAATATAATCATCTAAAACTTGTAAATTATGAATGAGAATGAAAATTATTGATAATAAAATAGTACCATTACTACCGCAGACAGACTACGATACGGCGGTAAAAATAAGAATATATTCTTTAATATTAGCGCTCTAAGCGAACAAGGTTATATGGTGTTAAAATAAGAACGTTTATTCCTTACACAATACCGAATGAAATTTTATTTTATGGAAACAATTGTTTTGTCGGTGAATAAACGAATATTTTTAACGATTTTAAAAGTACAATTATATACAATCATATTTGTGCTTCTGAAAGTCCGCGGCTCTGTTTCTTAAACGTTTAAAGTTGCAATGTATTTGGTCATTTTTATTTATTATATTGTAAAACTTTGCCGTGATTGGAAAACAAGAACAGACATTTTTAAACGGCCTACATCTGTATTTTTGTAAACAAATTGTATTCAAATTTAAATTATCTTAATACATCCACCACAGTTTCACGATAAGACACTACGATTGACGACGGCTCTTCCAATCGTAAGTATCCATTTGTCTTACCGGAGTCCCAGTGATACTGTTCGCCAGTCACCATCAAGGGTCGATACACTAATTTTATTGGTCTTACTCAACCGTAGGTCTTAAAGGGATATACAGGCAAATGACTGTGTCAAAAGTATAGAACCAATTTTAGTCTTTAAAACAGTATTAAAAACGTAAGAAATCACTTACTAATAACATTTGTTTCTTATAACATTCAACTGAACGAATTAAAACCTGTGGAAAACACGTTGTTAAAACGAAAGTAGGATA
The DNA here is from genome assembly GCA_025267735.1 of Mactra quadrangularis. Classification (NCBI taxonomy): domain Eukaryota; kingdom Metazoa; phylum Mollusca; class Bivalvia; order Venerida; family Mactridae; genus Mactra; species Mactra quadrangularis. The sequence goes on along the minus strand of CM046301.1, from coordinate 10,725,751 downwards.
CTGAGGGAATCACCAAGCTATTTATAGATTTGTTATATGTCATACTTGCTGAAATTAAACATTTTCATTGAACGCTTATTGGCTTTTTAACATTCTTAGGCGGTTAGGAAATCTTTTTAATAGAATTATACTAATGTTGTACAATAACAAGCTCTAGTATCTTCTCATCAGTAAATGCATATTTTAACTCTAATCTATTTTAGCTAACCTGGACCACGTGGGTCTAGTTAGGAAATACCCCAAATATTACGAGAAAATAAGGAAATATTTAGCCAAGTAATATAAAACCTTTGCATTCACAGTAATAAAAGATAAAATTCAAAATCAGGAAATATGAAGTTGAACTTTTGTCTTGCAATTTCTTTAAGGTCGTATAGATGTGTCCGGGCATTGAATTCTAAAGAAATTTGCTCGAGGGTTTCAAAACTAGACTGAGTGTTATGCTACAATATCTCTTTATATTAGATAGGGCTGCAACGATTCGATTCGATACATCGAAACTCGATTGCAAGGGTGCCGATTCGATTTCGATTCGGGACCCGCGAGTTTCGATTCGATACTGACTTTTAAAGTGTCTACATAACTTATAACGATAAAAGCAAAGGCGCGCCTAAAAGTCAAAGTATACGTTGACAGTGAAACTGGGTTTCACTTTGTTACATTTCTGTTAAATTTCTATTACAATTTTATGTAGCATGATTGGAAACTCTGTTCCAAGTATACATTCTACAGTATATGCCCCGATCCTCCGCCAATTGGGTCCGTGTGATTGAATTTTACCTGTTCTGACAATTTGGAAGATTTTAGGCTCCGCATGAGCAAGCCAAGCTTTGTTGTTAGTTTATTCAAATTTAAATAGTTTTGCATGCACAGTGTATGTTTAACTAATATTTACAATAGTAAACCAAGACATGCATCTTTCTACAATTTATGATCCATGCTGTCTTTACTTTTTAAGTCGATATTACATTAATAATACATTTTCGCGACCTTTACATTCGTACCCAATCCATTTCGTACATGAATAAAGCAAATATAAAAAATTATCAGATTTTCGATTTTCGTGTTATCCAATTTTAGTAACACTTTTATTTAAATAATATTATATAGTTTTAAGCTCAAATATGTGTATAAATGCATATTTGTAGTAAATTGTATTTATAAAAGAATCGAATCGAAAAAAATCGAATCGAAAAAAAAAGTATCGAATCGACTTTCCGGAGAATCGTTGCAGCACTAATATTAGATAGTATCTGATGCTCTTAAATAAGTTTGCTCATTTACTCTTCAGAAAGGGAAATAACTCGACAAAGATCAAATATATAGATCTTTAGAATTATCTCCCTTGATAATATAATTTCCGAAAAAAGGTTCAACTATGACCACTAGCACTGGGGTCCTTATATTTGATATACTATTCATTCTTATAATTAAAAGTAACATTAGTGGAGAAACATAGCAAAACGGCCCCTGTTTAACTATCACTTTAGAGTCGTACCTCAGCTTATTATAATATACCAAAATTTCGTCAGCTTGTCATGCACTTTTCGATTCGTACTTGAATCTATTAAGGAGTAATTTTAGTATGTATTTATAAGGTTTCAATGTGTACGAAAGTCTTTCAATACTTTGAATAGCGAATTGTGATCGTCATTTTGTCTCAATTTAACAACTTTCGCAAACGATTTGACTAATTCGGGATTTTTAGCTGGAAATGACTTTATACTTAACCGAACACCATCTCTATTTTGATGATAAAAATGTCAACGTTCCATTCGCATTTACTTTTCTCCACCTGACCATGCATATGTCCACAGTCATGTCTTCATAAACGTAACCGATGAGTTATATGATAATATGAATTCATTTTCAGCTAAAAATCCCGAAAAAATCAGATTGTTGTAAAAAGTTTTGAAATCGAGACGAAAACGAAATAAAATTGTGTAAGTTTGGAAACTCACATCGACAAAGAACGTATGCAAATAAAAATAAAATTGCAAAATACCATAAATCTGAACCGGTTCGTATCATTGTATAAACCTGAACCGGTTCGCATCATTCTCAAAAAAATATATTTTTATGTCAAAACTAAGTCAGGAAGAGTTAATACTTTTCTACAAGACTACACACTTGCTCCGTGGGTTATACATGGCAAATTTAACGAGAAAAAATGCATTTTTTGTGATAAACTAGGCAAAAGCATGAATTTGAACCAGTTCGCATCCGTCAAAAATGACCTAATTTTTGCTCACTTCGATTCCAATGTCCGGGATAACTTGTTGAAATTCTAATTGAATCTGTATGTTATATACATCATTAGAAGCGAAAAAATGAGTAGCGTGTTATGGTAATTTTTGTTTTTTTCATTGGTGGACGATTTAAGGAGTAAATTAGAAAAAATACCTGAAATTTTCCAAAATGGCGTCAGTTTGTTTACATTTTATATGATACGAACTGGTTTTGATTCTCCACCCTGGTAACTGCATCGGTTATTGCCAAGCACTTCACTCTACTCTTCCTTACACCTATCCCCAACATAGTCTTAATTCTACACTTCATTATTTTGTTCTTTCATACGGAATAAAGTAGCCTTTTCTCTCTTCAGGTTTCTTTTCTTCTACTCAAATATTTTACTATATTTTTCTGTAATGACTTTGTTTATCCTAAGTACAAATGATTGCCATGTAAAAATGTGATAATTTATCAAGCTTAATAAGTGGTAATGAACGCTATTAAGCTCTAAGCTTTTTGTTCATTAACCTATTTCCTTAATGTCATCTATATTTATGTCAACCATTATATCTATATATGTATATATACATTGTTTGAAATAAAATGTTTAAATAATAGTACGGTCTTTAAGAACTTTTTGTAGTTGTATTTATTGTTTCTTATTGTTTAATCACGTTTGACCCAAACACGCTAAGTTAGTCCATAATCGTCTTTAAAATTGATTCACTGTGGCTTGCTAATGCTACAGTCCCATAAACATAAAAAATAGCCGTGAGGACACCGTACGGGCGCCGTGCGATCAAGCTCCGCAAGAACTCGTACGAACTCTTGCGTACCCGTACGGACTGTTACGTTTTTTCCAGGGTCCTTGAGATGCGCCGCGGATGCACGTATCCGTTTCAAAGTCAAATCGTGAGCAAAATCGAGGTCGAGTATGGATTAAACATGCACGCACGGCTCCGCAACAAGCCACGATTTTATGGGACTGAGGCATAATACAGAACTGCTGTTTGTACATGTTTATCATGATATTTTGACCGATGGTCATTTATGAGTAAATAATCCGTGACCAGTCCCGCGTACTTATACTTGTAGCCTTATTAAATTAGTTTCCCATTACGTCACTATTCCGACATTGACCATTAAGTTATTTATCGGCATTTTGAAATAATAGCCTGGATTAAATTCTGTTAGCAACCAATGAACAAAACAGAACAGTAGTGATGTTAGTGATGGGACTATTGTAATCGCAATTAGCATCATCGATTTACACAGATAATATTGTTAATTTAAGCGATGGTTTGAATATAAGGTGAAAGCTGAGCGATTCGCTGTGGGAGGTTGGGCATGTAAGCTTTATTTCAATCGAAAGATTAGTACGATGTTTTAATTAAGCTCTCTAGGGATTCAAAAACAAGAGCTTTAAAGAAAGGTACGTTTAATTGTATATAAATATACTTTAATCTAAAACTTGATATAATTATCATAAAATATTTTTTTCACGTTTGAAGTATTTAATAATAGAAACCGCGTTTGCGGTGCAGTAATTGGGGGCAGGACATTAGCGAATCCGGAGGTACTGGGTGCGATTTCCAGCCGTGACAAGTTATACTCATTCGGAACACCTCAGCGATTCTCCACGTAAATATACCACAAACCAAGGACCCTATATAACACAGGGTTCAAGCACGAACACAAAAAGAGATGAAGTAGTTCTCAATTGGATTTTGATGTAAATTTAGATTTCTAGAAATGTTTATAATGTCGCAATAAAATCAGAACTACAATGAAACATGAGGTGTGAGACATTGCACTTCTAACATTATGTTTCTGAAAAAACGTTTAATGTGTATTTAAAAAGGGCAGCCAGTCACGTGTCAACGTATTTGTAGATAATTCTTGGCTATTTGCGATGGAAAATAAGTACTTCTAAAAATTGTATTTTAGCTAATAAGCAAACCGCTAGGCGAGTTGTTTGAAAGTAATGACTAAGCATGTATATGTGTAAACAATGATGGCGCTCATTGCCAGTTAAAAATTGAGATAATTTGGTATTATAGTTAAATATGCATACCATTTTATTGTTTCACAGGTTTGTTGTATGACATTTACCGCGGACATGCAGGCGCGAGCGTTGACAAAAGACTCACAATTGCAGACGACACTGATGGATGGCGAGATACCGGTGTACACAGACCAACAACTTTATTTTAGGCATCTAATGAAAACAACTGAGAACATCAGGAAAAAAGTAAGTACACTTTTAAAATGTTTTTAGGGAGGGACCACGATGGGAATGAGGGCTTGACTCTTTTTGTACTATTTTTGTGCTAATTTCCATGCTTTTCATACAAATAGCAAATTGCATTGTGCTGCGGTAAAATATGCGCTTTGGATATTGTCGTTTTGCAATGTGGACAATATTATGCAAAATAAATATCATTTGTATTATGTATACACTTGAATGAGCACTTTGATCAGAAAGCGACAATTGGCTGTAGTGGCTGTAGTGGCTAGAATGTTTGTCTTTTAATCTGATGTCCCGGGTTCAATCCCATGCCACAACTTTGTCAATCCATATCGTTCCATTACAATTCCATAACGGTTCGGCTAGCTCAGTTGGTAGCATTTAAAAAGTCAACTGATAAAGGATCATGGATTCGATTTCCTTACGGGGCATACTTTTGTGGAGCATGTCATTGAAATAATATTACGGCAATTCTCCCTACTACCACTGATATATGCTTAATTAACTTATCTATTTGTTCCCGTGACTAACTCTCTTCACTTATGCTATAAAGGCTTGTACATTAAAGTTCCACTTTGAAGACCTCCCCAAGCTATTGCGAAATCATGGAATTTTTAAAGATGTTAAATTCTAAATGCTTAATTGAGAAGGAAAATGTTCCTATATTAAACAATTCCGCTATTAAGACCAATGATTTTGATGGTCGTAACAGTGTTACTTTACCGTACATGTAGACCAATTTGTTCTTTTTTATTTATTTTTTCTTCTTTTCATTTGTTTACTTGGTTTAGTTATATTGTATATATTGTATTAGTAATAAACACGAATGGCTGTGCTTGTTAGTTGTTACAATGAACTAGACCTAACGGGACGTCTTTTATCGCCAGAGTTAACATGGGTCGAGAAGTTACGACGTTGGACTGGTCCATTATATCATTCAGGAAAGCCCATTCCATAGCTAGCAGTTCAAATCACACACAAAACCTGTCACCAGAAGCTTGATAATACTAGCTTAGTACTGAGGAACCAAGAAGCAGACGAAAGAATGATTAAAGTTTTAAGACATGTTTGATAATCAAGCTAAATAATACAACAAATAAAATGTAGAATTAAACTATACTAATCGTCATAGAAGTTTACTTAATGATAAGATGTTGCCATGGATTTTTTTTTGATGTTAAAATCTATACTATTAAATTTGCAAGTTTCCTGTTTTGTGGAAGAAACTGCGCAGCTTTGAATAAATCTTTTGTTTTTCGCTGGAGCACCTATATACCGGCATATCAAGTTGACAATTCTTTTTTGCGAAGCCTCTTGATATTTGCAAAAACTGCCAAAAATCAACAAAAATAGTGTTTTTTTTTGTGTCTAAAAATAGTTCTAGATAAAACTAAAAATAGACCAAACTCCCCGCAGCGGTTATTTCCCTTTATTAAATCAATAACCTAAAATGTCATTACCTAAAGCCCGTGCTTGCATGGGCTCCCATCTAGTGTATTTAGAAAATTATAACCACCAAAATTCATATCCATTGTACTATAGGATTAATTGAGGAAAAAGTTCACGTGATAAAAACGATTTTCAGAGAATGGCACGCATACAAACATTAAGTAGAGTCATGTACCATATGGCGAACAGTTGATCCAACTTTTATAGATTGTTTTTGTTAAGGTTATTTTCGGATAAAATGTGTGACATTTTACAAAAACTTTTACTACACGTAAAATAATATGCTGAAGTTTGCATTTTTTTCTATCATTTTAATTGACAACTCATTTAAAATGTGGAAGTCTGAGGCTATTCGTATGACGTAGCGCTCGGTGTTGAAAGTACTGTGCCCTAGGTCACACTAGGTTGCTTTCCATAGATTTAATGATAAAATTGCTTTCTACCAAATTATTTGAAAGTAGACAGTAACGTTTAGTTCGCCTATGATATTGGTACCATCAGAAACTTGCAAATACATACTATATATACCTACTAAGACTGTTTTAGTTGATATGCGTTATTAATGCCGGATGTTGTCATGACGCTGGGAATATAACGATTTGGCGTACTTCTTTGACCATTCGCAACACCTCGATCATTCATAAATCGTAGTGAATGACGAGGAGGTCCGAATGTCTTTTACGTCGGTGTTGTGGTTCAAAGAAATCGCTTGTTTTGCATGTCAAAACATCATATATTGTAGCTTGATTTCTTATTTTCTATTTCCTTCTTGTTTTGTTTTCTTAAATGCTTACTTCACATATCTTTATTCACTAAATTTAACACTGAATGCATAACTCTAAAGCCTATTTAATGTAAGTTCATCACGTGTCTGTGATTCGTTTTGTTTATTTTTTTCAGTTGTTAATGAGATTCGTCATGATTTTCATAGGGTCTACAGAACCTTTCGTATTTATGTACTACATCATACCATACATGTGTGAGGGATGCTCACCTTGGACAATTTATTATCTGAAAGTTTTGGTCTGGTTTTGTGTGATAAACATGTTAGCAAATTGGTTTTGTCTAATTTTAGTCGACGCCTCATTCGCGAAAACTAAAGACACTCCGTTTATCAATTACGATTCGTCACCGGAAGTACTCCCTGAAAAGTTTGCGGCCAGAATTCAAAACGCTGTTATTATACGTGCTGATGAAAATGATAATGACTCTCCCGAGAAGGAAGAAGAAAAGATACTTAAATGGCATTATTGCAAAAAATGTGACATGCGCGCGCCGCCTCGTGCGCATCATTGTAAAGTCTGCGACAAATGTATTTTAAAACGTGACCATCATTGTTTTTTTGTCGAAACATGTGTTGGTTTTAAAAATGAAAGATATTTTATTATAATGTGCTTCTATATTGCAATATGTGGACTTGTAGGAGGGGCTTTAACGCTTATTTACGTCATACAGAACGTCACACCGGAAGTTGACTCATGGATGGATATGGTGCTTCCGGTTACTATACTACGTTGTATGTTTGGTTATGTTAAAGTTATTCATTGTCTTTTAATAGTTCATGTATATACTGAGCTCTTCTTTGGGTTATATTGCTTTCTTACGTTTCTTTCTCAGACTGCTTTCAACTGTTTTGGAAAAACTCCACATGAAATTCTTAAGAAATATCCAATAGTGAACACGAACGATTTTAATAAAACTATGAAATCTGTGTTTGGTGAACTGTGGCTTTTAAATTTCTTATTTCCTATGACAATAGTTCTTAGGCAAAGAGGTGAAGGGACTGTTTGGGATGAATTGAAATAATTAAGAATCATAAAGCATAATTATAATATTTAACGTTGTATTTGTTATAAATTTTTGTCATTAATATGTGGTCTTTGTCATGAATGGTGTAGATGGCCAAAAGCGTATGTAATGTCGTTCTTTGCCAAATAAAGATGTATGTATTGTATTATATAAATAAATATAATAAATATTATAATAAACACATATCAAAATATATACTATATGCATGTTTTATACTATAACTTTATGCTTGGATATCTTATTTTATATGTCGCTACATGTATAAATATTTTGTTTGTTTTTTAATACAATAAAATATAAATGCGTTCGTTTAGTTTGTTTACAGTTTAAAAAAAATATTTTTCTGCTGATCTGACGCTTATATTATTGCAACCTATATTTATGTAATAGCATACAACCTACCCCACTCACTCAAGATTGATGATATACACCGACATCATGACAAGTAACGAAAATCTTGCAGTATGTTGTGCTATATTTGTTTGTGTTGTGCTTTAGTGTGCTGTGTGGTTCGGTAAGAAGCTGCACCGTGCTCTGCTATGCAATGATATCCAAGGCAATGCTATGCTATGCTGAGCTATGAGTAAATAAAAATACCGCTGGCAAGAATCACCTGAGACTTGACGATATTCTTTGAACTGAAGGGATAATTGTTCTATATTACAGCTGTATACTTCATTTTGGATATCGTCCATACAAGGGACATATGAGCCGTGGTAGGACACGCGCTTAGGGATCGAGAGTTCCCGGCCGGATTCAAACCCGACCAGGGACACTTTTTATTTCCTTGAGCAAGAAATCTACCTACGATTGTTTCACTTCACCTAGACGTAAATGGGTACTGTGAGGGATCACCTGACTGAAGGAGATTTTAAGGATCAGGAGTTATAGTTTAAACATTGTTAAATTGGCTTGAATATGTATATAGAAGCAGACTTTAAACCGTTCTTTAACTTTATTTATGTGTGACATCACTGTATGAAGAACGTATAGAACAAGTAGTACGAATTATTTGATACAAAGAAGCGGAAATGTAGAGGGGTATTAAATTATCTATTATATGAGACTGTCTTTATGTGTCTATTTGCATGATCTGTATGCAATTTACTTTAATTATAATAACGGATGTTTGTCATGCTCCGTAGCAATGTTCATCAATATACATGTACCATATGAAGGCATTGCCTCGCAAGAAAAAAATAGGGGTCACTGAGTACTTGTAAAAGTCACTATGATGATAAGATGGTATAATTTTAGGCTTTGCAAAGTTGCAGCACATTCAGATTCTCTTTCGAGAAATACAATCATCTGAAGTGCAAATTTGAAACTCAAAAGAGCAAAAATGCATTATCACCAATTTTTTGTTTCGCCCACCGTATAACCCGCTAAATCGGGCGCGCGAGGCTAATTCGGGCGATATCCAATACGCTATATTTTTGCATCACAACCAGCGTAAGTATTTTGGTTATTATTCTTTATATATTTAATCTTATGTTATAATAGTGGCACCGATATGTCGGGCTGGGTTTGGCGATTCAGCACATTGGTTTATATTTTCTAAAAGTGAAAAAATAAGAGATTTAAGGCGAGTTAAAGACACCCGAAGCCTAAAAAACCTGTTTTTCTAAGTTTAATGTCATTTTTCATCTAAAATTTCGCAACGAAAGGTGTAATTTTTGTGTTTGTCTTGTAGAGCTGTCCCTTTTCTATTAAAATGTCAATTTGTAACCGTTGAAACTGTATACTTTTCAAGAAATCGCCGTTTTACTTCACTGTACTAAAAAATTGAAGCTAACTCGGGCGAAGTCGCTCTGTATTTAGCGCTAAGTCGGGGAGCAGTGGTCTTTGGGATACATAGCTTACGGAAATACCTTCTAATTGACAAATTAAAGATTATATCCCACTAGAAAAAGACTTAACTACTAAATCTTGTATTCAGTTATTTATGGAAGTCATTGGATGATTGAATGTCACTTACTGTTTTTCGTAAGTACGTTGTACTCGAGTACAGTGAATACCTGACTATCCGATCTTTATAGGCAAGGTATTAGTAATCAATTAAGTCACATTTGTTCTAATCGAACATTAAAAACTTATAGAGAAGCTACCTAGAATTTATTGTTTAATGGCTGAAAAAAAAGCGTTTTTAACTAGTAATTGAATTACATGGGATCTATCCGTGTCGTTTTAATCATACTAGCTCTTTTTCTTTAGCCACAGCAACTTGTTGAAACTACACATTAGTAACTCTGTCCGGTACTCTGTTAGGGCATCGTACAAAACTGGATGTATTACCCCCCCCCCCTTATATTGTCAATAACATATTCATAGATTTACCCCCTTTAAAGCTATAAACCAATAAAAAAGTCCGTCGTATGCTCACACAACAAATGGAGATGTCCAAAATAAGTAATTTATGCTTGGGATATATCAAGATATTAGCATAAAGACTTACCTGGTGTATATAGTAGGCACATGGTATGGAAAGGTTATTCTTAATATGAATTTAGGTTTTGGTCATGTGACCACAATATTATTTTAAGCATTCAAAGTACCTCAAATACACCATTTTCACCTTTAATGATTTGTGTACAATTGATTAATTTTCTCTGTATGATAATGTTCATTTATATATTATTTGAGTTAGCCTGTTTATTCTCCATTAAACATACATGTACATCCCTGTCCCTCCTTTAATATATTTGAAAAATGTAAGTATTGCGCTTATGTAGAAATCTAAGCCCCTCAAGAAAGTTTCAAAATGGGCAAACCTGATAACTAGTCAAATGTATGTATACAAATATTTATACTATAATTCATTAATAAGAGCTTCTCATTTAATATATCTATTTTCATTTCAGGCTGATATCATGGATGATCTCTTTAATACCAATATTTCCCCCAATAAAATCTACAGTAACAGATGTTTCACACTTCATAGATTCTGCAGAGGGTTCATTATTAAATGTATCAGCTGAACTTGAAGTACAGACTGAAACCAAAAATGTTTGTGAAGAATGTGGAAAATGCTTCAAGTTAGGTTGGCTACTTAGACGCCACAAAAACACATTCTCTAAATAGATGTAATCAGTGTAATAAAATCTTTTCTTCTGAGCAAGAATATTAAATGCACAAAGATAGCCATTCAAATCATCTTTGCCCTAGTCTCCTTAACCTTTTTCGGGACCCGCATATTGAAAATATGGGACCGTTTACTAAACTTTTATCGGGACCCGCATATTGAAAATTTGGAATCATACACTAGACTTAATTTTGGGACAATCGATGGTATCATATTTTTATTCATTTCTCAATACTGGGGGATGATATTTTTGGACAAACAGGAATGGTAGAGCAAATTGCATTGGTTAAAATATAAGTCAGAAGTTCGCTTAGTCAGCTGCACCAAAAACCGTATGAAAAAACCCTGTTTCTCAGTCAATTTGTGGTCACTTTTAATCAAAACTTGATCTCATTTTTTTTATAAATCAACTGCTCCCCGACTTAGCGCTAAATACAAAGCAACTTCGCCCGATTTAGCTTCAATTTTTAGTACAGTGAAGTAAAACGGCGATTTCTTGAAAAGTATACAGTTTCAACGGTTACAAATTGATATGTTTATAGAAAAGGGACAGCTCTACAAGACAAACACAAAAATTACACCTTTCGTTGCGAAAATTTAGATGAAAAATGACTTCAAACTTAGAAAAACGGGTTTTTTAGGCTTTGGGTGTCTTTAACTCGCCTTAAATCTCTTATTTTTTCACTTTTAGAAAATATAAACCAATGTGCTGAATCGCCAAACCCAGCCCGACATATCGGTGCCACTATTATAACATAAGATTAAATATATAAAGAATAATAACCAAAATACTTACGCTGGTTGTGATGCAAAAATATAGCGTATTGGATATCGCCCGAATTAGCCTCGCGCGCCCGATTTAGCGGGTTATACGGTGTGGCCAAGCATTGTTATAGTAACTTGATATTGGCACGAACGTTTTTTACAGAATCAATAACCCAAGGAATATCCCCCGACCAAATAGTGCCAAATTAGTGCATTTTAGTAAGAAGTCTCTCCAAAACAAAATATACTATTAAAACACAATTACACGTGTAGGTGAAATTTTCGTCAAGTAAATACTAGAGATATACAATATTAATATATATCAGAGTTAAGTTCAGCCCTGAGTTCAGTTACCGCGAACGTTCAGTAACGTTCTGTAACGCTACATTCGGAGCTGATCGGCCATTCGCTGCGAAAACCTCGGACATATTTAGACGCTATTTGGAAACTACCGGTGTTGAAGTAAACAAACATATAATCGCTTAAGCAATGGGCGATGTTTCGCTTTTAGTCCGTAAATTTTGAAACATCACTCATTGCCCCAACGATCGCATATTTGTTTAATAGATAAGATTATTCGCAGCAAACGGTCGAGGAGTTCCGAATGTATCTTTATGTAACGTTCTGTAACGTTTTGTGTGATTGAACACGCTTCTGGTATCCAGATAACAATTGGTTGTTTCAAAATCAAGCGATTTTTTGACAATTTTAAGTCCCAATTACATAATTTGTGAAGTCCAAAGACTAATATTCCTCTATTCAGACCAGTGCTTTTGATGGCCACATATTAGAACTTTACTGTGATGAGAAATGAAAAACATGGAAACAAAAAAGATGATCACGCATTAGATAATCGTTTTGCAACGTTTGCAAAATAAATTTTTCATACGTACAAGTTGACATACTTTATTCAGAACAAAACAGAGTAAATAATACTCATATTCGCAAATATCGAAGATAACTGATAAAAGATGAATCTAACATATTATTTTATACGACTGGAGCTACATTCTTAAGTTTGTATTTCAATTTGAATAGCGTCATGGTCCAATGGTCAGAAGTTTAATCGATAAAAATCTATAAATAAATACAATAATACGACATTATAAAAGCTTGTTTGGTTTAAACCAAACAGCTTGATTGATTTACAATCTTGGTAGCACCTTATTAGCCATTCAACGTTTGATTCTTTCCGTAGTTTGTACATTGTACATAGGTCAAGTTTGGTCAAGTTTTGGTCGAACTAGCAACTGGTTGAAAGATCGATCTGTTTATAACTTATTCATAATAGAACTGGACATAATATTAGATCTATATATTATACGGTATGATCAATATAGAATTTGTACAGATGGTTTAATAGTTTCTGTGTACATGTAATTTATTTGGAATCACGTGGTCACTGGATAGCTTAAATAGGTAAGTATTGCTTTATTGCGTAATTGAATATACATTGTACATATACCTGTAGTTAGCAATGATGGCATTGAGGAGGGGTCATTTAATAAGAATTATTATAAAAAAGTATACGTACATGGAGTACTATACAATGTAGTATTATGATTATTGTCCTCATACATTTGTAATTTAAATGTTATGGAAAAAAACTATCTATCTATCGATGACTTATAGCAACAAATCAGGTAAACTAGACATTTGATAATACAGGTCAGGACCCTTTATAAAAGTACTTAATATTAAGTTCAGATTTTATATTTTCAGTGTTGTTTTGTTGGTTCCTTTATTAGAACTTAATACATGTAAAAGTAATAATAATATAGTCAATAGAAATGTATAGATTTGCAATAAATTATGAGCAGAAGCTTTTCAAGTCACGTTTAATAAACATGAAAATAGACGTATGGTTATCACTTTAGCATCCATCAAGTTGGAACATTTCAAGTGTCACAAACTCACAATAAACATTAAGGTTTTGTTCTATACTTAGACAGGAAACCACATTTTACGAGCTCAGTCTAAAACCCTTGGCTTTGATGTAGCAGCCAAGCATCGATTGCTTGGAATAATTTCATGCATTTTTAAAGATTGTAATGTCCTTTTATGATAATATAGATACATGTTATGTTCATTTGAACTTCAGTTTAACTCTTTTAATACATACAAAACCAGCTACCTTTTAATTAATAGTACACTTAGTGTGTTTATTTAGTTGCTAGGTTTTGTCTCTGTATCAAAGCTTTTAGTGTTGCTTTAAGACTAGAAGAAATTTCGTGTTGAAAGGAATCTAAGCAATATTACGTAATAGTTAAATATACATCAATATTTCTTTACTACGGAACCCCTAAAGTGACATTTGTGATCATGTTTTTTTCCAGATAAAATTTCGTTTTACAACTATTTTTTGTTTAAACAATTTTAATTTTGAAAATAAATTTGTGAGTGACACTTTAGAAGGTTTGTACGAGAATGCTCACGCGAAACCTTAAATAATATTTTGAAAGCCTCTCGCAAACTTGAAGACATCGACTTTTACGCGCAAGAAAGTCAAACGCAACCTAAAATAATAAAACAACACATCTTGAAATATCAAACTTTAAAACCTCGACTTATACGCGAGGAAAAAGTACTAAACCGCAAAAATAACATACAATCAACCAATATTTGACATTGAAACGTGGCAAAGTACATATGCGACCTTAAAGTACAAGTCATGAACCTGTACTCAAACTTGAAAGCCTCGACTTATTTACTGAAAGTACGAGAAATCCCTATTATAAGTACAGAGAATGAACAAGTAGGGACATATGTTTATGTATGTTTAAGAAGTTATATAAGTATATTGTATCGTTATACCATATCAATGAATTAATAACTGTCTTTATGGATATACTTCCATTTGGCTTTTATGAATAATTAAAACATCATATTATACCTTAGATACATCTATGCCGGATATTATTGTACAATATTGGTGAACGTATTATATACATATATTTATTTATTTATACGTACAGTCATATATCATATGCACAGTAAAATTAGAGCTTAGCTGATACAAATTGACCCGAAACATGAATCACCATGTCACGTGCTCGGTCATTCTCGTACCCAGAAGTTACCAAAATTCTTGATCTAACTTTTTGTCGAGAATCTTGACAACATCTGGGTACGAGATTGGTGTTTAGTATGATTATAATAGTTTCACTGGTACCAATTTACCTGAGACAAGGTTCACAATATAAATGTGAACAGGTATTGTCCGTTTTTTCTCAACTGTCAAAGCTTGAATAATTTCACGGTGACTGAATGCATTGTTTTTGTACTGGCGGCCTAATTGTTATTAAAATATCTTGACTAAAACATATCATACGGCATAAGCAGCTTTACTCGATCATAATACACACTTTCGCGAACTAGTGGATGTGTTACGACAATAATTTTAACAAACGCATTCACCGTAAAATTATTCATGTTTAGACAGTTGAGAAAAAAACGAACAATATTTAATCAGTACATGTAAGTCAAAGAATTGTTACTCTTAGTAAATCTTATTCAACTGTCAGTGGTGCTTACATTAACCCTGCTGGTTTAAATACTCGATTTTGTCAGATAATTTCTGTACATACTCACTACAGTACTTTAGTACTCGCGATCGATAAAAATTGCAATCCGTAATTTTGTACGGGGTTTATCGAACATACGTCGAGTATTTATATCAGCGGGATGAATGTTTGATTTTTTGAATAAAATTTACCTATGAAAGGGTATAAACCAATTCAAATATATACATGTATGTTCAAAGACTATTTGTACGGCTTAAGTCATACATTATAAATGCTACTTAACTGAATCATTCTATATTCTTGTCTAAGTCAACAAAATTGTGTAAACTTAAAACTTCGATTACATTTTAACTAAGTCAACCTCTTATTACTTGTTCTTGAAAGTTGTTCTTATTATGTAAATAGGAATGACATTATGTTTTATACCAACTCAACATTATGAATGTATGTTTGCACTTTGACAGCGGTAAGACTCTAAATAGTGAGAATGTTTTAATTCAGAATTTCGTTTTCAGTATAAATATTAAAATGTATTCAATCGAAAATATACATTATTTCATCCATTCAGAGCTGTGATTAAAATATGTAAATGCAGACATTTTGATATAATACATACACAAGTATAATCCATGTGAAATAAGTTCAATATTAAACTTAATATGGATAATAAATTTTTAAAACGTGACAGGCCCCATTAAAACATTTGGGGGTGATACATTAAAACCAAACCCCACAGCGGTTATTTCCCTTTACTGAACGTGACGTATTCGCTGTGAGGATAGGTGATTACTAGTTACTGACGAAGGTTCAGAAAAAACTAGGTTAGGTGAGCTGGCCTTTGTAAAGTTCAGATGATTGATGTTGAAACGGCGTTAAGCCTAATTAAAAAAACTAAAGCAGATTGTCTACCTAAAACCGATATTTTGATGGCATAGTGCTAAAAGGTGATAAGTATAGGCAAATCATGTCGTACTTATCCCCTTTAGCACTATGCCATCGATTTATTGAGAATACTTTAACCAATACTACCCGACAAACCAAGACACAACCTGCTGTAACCACAAATATCGACAAAAACATAAGGTAGTATTGAAAATTAATTCATCTATTGACTAAATATCGATTAGAATCCACGATGCTATTGACAACTGTTAAAGAAAATAAACTATACAGTATCAATACAAATACTACAACGTGTGTATATGTACATGTATACATAAAACGTATTAACTCATTCAATTTTAGATTTTCAAAATTCATCAATGAATTAACGATTATTTGGACTTTACAAATAAGTTACTGTTGCAACACGTGGATTTTATTCATTTATATTAGTGTATGAGGTTATTGGCTGTTTTATTCATTTAATATCTAATCATATCTGTAAATATAAGGACTAGAATTTGTACTACAGGTTCAGTGGATATTATACATGTATAGGGGTAGTTAAATACAAAGTATTAACACTCATTCATTTGGATGTACATGTACATGAAGTAAAATATTAATTGTTATTTATTTTGGATTATATTGTTAGATTAAATAAACTACTAAAACAGTATAAATAGTATGAATAAACGGATTTAAGGCTATAGGGTATTAAGGTTTGTATTTTTTTTGTATTTCGTATTTTTTATACTGTATATAATGATTTATAATATGGAATATATTGATTATAGATCATAAGCAATACTAGTAACCTGGCCGAGCACGTTTACAAATGAACTTTTGTTATATTGATATATTTGGATGCAAAACTATGCTTTGTAATTGATTTGAACACTGTTAACCCGTTGAAACAAATATATTAATATTATAATACGAGGATTAAGGAGATGGCTTATGAGTTAATATGAAACCTCTCTATTCGACCATTCTTAACACTGTTAGTCATAACACATGCTTTCTATATACATGTATACTAATTATATGAATTCAATTATCAGCGAACTAGCGAACTAGCGATCTGTGTTCTAACTTAATTCATAAGCTAGGAGTAATTGAAAGAGGTGGTAGGTTCTATCACTTTTCTTAATATAATAGTATTTGGAACTCCCCTATATTTACCGCTACAACCATCTCGAATCTTTATCATACCATTACGTTAGCCAATGATAGTTTATGGTAGCGACTAACAACATATAGGCTCATAATTTCATAAACAAAACATAAGCAATACCTCTCGCGTAGAATCGGAATATTGTTGAACTTTAAAGATAAACAGATCCATGCCAAAGATATCGCAATATTGAAAATAAAAGTTGTATAGTTTATTAGTAAGGCGGATAAGTCACCACTTTCTTAGTCAATCCTGCCCGCAATGGTAGGGTAGAACATTTTACCATTACACCAACAATGCACTCATAACAAAACATTAAAAATTAATAGTACCAGTATATGATACTGTATTGTCAACCTGAACATTCCCTATCTTAGATTTGTTCATGGCACTATTTACATAAACAGGGTTTTGGTTTTTTACGAAGTATAGTATACATCGAGGGTTGCCCGCAAGACAGTAGTAAGTGAGTTGTTGTAAAGATTAAGTTACTACAGTCTTGCGGGCAACCCGTGACATGTAGTGCCCATACTTGCGCATGTTCTTTATGATCATATTTTGTATCCACAGATAAAGATGGTGTTCAAGAGACAGCCACGGCTAGAGTTACCATTAGTAAATGGTTCAAATTTAGAAAATATTGATGATGCTAATCTTACGTTCTTTCAGAGATTTAAACGTGATACAGAGAGAAATAGACAAAATGGTGACACTGCTAAATCCCTATGTGTAAGTAAGAAATATTGTCACTGAAGTCTAATAATGTACAATGTCATTTAATTAGATCCACTGATAAAAAGAACAGTTGAGTTTCACGATACATGGGTCTTAGATCCAATGATTTGGTTGCAAACTAAATATATCAAACATGTTTAATGTCGCTTAGGACAAATAAGTCGTGACAATTGCTTTTTCAGTTTACATAGATACATAAAGATACCAAAAATCTTCTCTGGAACTAAAGACTAGAACTGGCGTTTTTGACATGAAGCTTTATCTATATGGCTTCTACAACTTATTTTCAAATTATGCCCCTTTGGTAAAAAATGAGTTACATCGGACATTCTTAGAAAATAATCTGAAATAAGGGGAGCAAACTTGGAACCTCCGGGCCTGTCGTTGGTCTCAGCTTTGTTCCGTGTAGATCCGTGGACGTTGCGAAGTCTCTACAACATAGTTGTAATGTCTCTTAAAAGTGGTCCAATGGTAGGATGTGCTTAAGGACCGAGAGGTCCCGGGTTTGGACCTTACTAAGGGAACTGCTAATATACCTGAGCAATGAAAATAAACTACATTTGTTTGACAACACCCATGTGTAAATGGATACTGTGAGGGATCGCCTGCCTGAAGGTGATCTTTACTGACCATTGGCTAGTGTACAAAATTGTCAAGTCAGCTGAGCATGTACATGTATATGAATCGAGACTTTAAAACACATTGAAATACTTTTTTATTTGTTTAACTAGCTATGAAGTTGCGGGTTACTACGCATTAAATTTGTTTAGCCGTAAATCAGCCTCAGCAATGCTGCTGGACATAATTGCAGAAGTAAGATTAGAGTTCTTAACCGCCAAACTCAGGAAACAAAGTCTCTGTAATGTTATAGATATGCAGTGAAAAATGTTAATATACTAATGTCTTACTTTCTTTCAGATGATGATGCGATGTACAATGATATTCATTGGCTTCACAGAACCTTTTGTGTTAGGAAATTACATCATACCATACATGTGTGAGGACTGTTCACCATGGACTTTATATTATCTGAAAGTTTTAGTTGGGTTTTGCGTTATAAACATGTTAGCGAACTGGTTCTGTCTGATATTGGTCGACACCTCATTCGCGAAAACTAAAGACATTCCGTTTATAAACTTTAATCAAGCCAAAGAGGAGTTCCCGGATCAATTTTCAGCAAGAATAGAACAAGCTGCTGTTATGCGTTCAGAACAAAATGGACACTGTGTCCTAGAAGAAGACGAAGAAAAAATCTTACAATGGCATTTTTGTGAGAAATGTGACATGCGCGTTCCTCCGCGTTCCCATCACTGTAAAATCTGCAAGAAATGTATACTGAAGCGTGACCACCATTGTTTCATGGTTGGAACTTGTATTGGATTTAAAAATCAAAGATATTTCATCATGATGTGCTTTTATGTGTCAATATGCGGCATACTCGGGGGCGCTTTAACCCTGATCTACGTCAAAGACATGGTCTTACCAGAACTCAGTTCTTGGGTAGATATGGTGTTTCCAATTACAATATTTCGATTCATGTTTGGTTATGTAAAAGGTATACACTGTTTGCTTATCGTTCAAATGTACATTGAACTGTTCTTTGGTGCTTATTGCGGAATATATTTCAACTCACAGTGTGTATTTCAAATCGACGGAAAGACGCCGTACGAAGTAGCGAAGAAACTTCCAATCAGAAGCACGAACAGTTTCAATAAAAACATGAAATCAGTATTTGGTGAGTTGTGGGCATTGAATTTTCTGTTTCCAATGACAGTTGTGTTGAGACAACAAGACGATGGGTCTACATGGGATAACCTAAAGATCGATAAAAACATTAACAAAATTAGGAGCAACAATAACGATACTTCTAGTCTAAGAGAGGGAATTCATTATGGGACACTATAAAACTAAACATATCGTACCTCGAGTCAGCTCCCTTTGATTGCTCACAAAATTTGTAATTTACGAACCAAAGTTGTAGTTATTGTAAACTTCCTATACAGAGTATAGTTTTCTTTAAAGTAAAAAAAACTACTTTAATTGTGCCAAATTGCGTTTCAATACTTTAATGTATCGCTATTTAGACCACCTCGGTTATTGCAAATTTCAATGAAATGCATTCAATCAAAATTAATCAAAATGTGACACTACAAAACACTGTTTTGTAATCAATATTTCGAGCAACATTTCGTGGGTTTAGCGGAAAACGGTCGTAACTCAATATAAGAAAAGAGTGAGTTACAACGGCTTTGCACTAAACCGCGATTTGTATTTCAAAAAATTGTTTATTCATTGGGTTGTTTAATCACATTTAATTGTCAGCGGCACATACATTAACCCCATTGATATAAATCAATTGTGAGTGCAGAAGTGCTGTAATGAGTATTTAAATCAGTGAGGTAAATGTTTGCACCTCTGACAGTTGAATAAAATTTTTACAATATTACATAATATTATCGCTTCAGAAAGAATGATACTACATGTATTTGAAACGGGGGGTAATTGAGGTTATTCGTCGATATCGGTGTAAGATCGATTTATATTTCATCCAGTGAGCTCAGAAAACATATTTTCACGAGTGGTGTAGCTACGAGTGAAAATGTCATTTTCTGAGCTCACGAGGTGAAATATAAATCGATCTTACACCGATATCGACGAATATTCTGTTTCTTTCATGTTTTTTACCTGAACAATAATGCAATCATGACATTTACCTGTGCCAGTTCATGGACTGGTCAAATAACACATTATAAATGTAACAGAGCGAAGAAAATACTTATTTAATACATTTTAGTCATACGAGTGCATTTAAAGTTATAATATAGGTGCATTTACAACTACGATGGAAGTTATAAATCATTATTGTACATTATATCCACCGAATGTGACAATCATTAAATAATTCTCGTCATGCTTGACATGTATGTGTATTATTATTCATATTATTAAATTTGATTCAACTGTCAGTGGTGCAACATTTAGCCTGCTGATTAAAATACTCACTACAGTATTCCCTTACTCACTATTGATAAAAACAGATATCTGTGTGATAATTATTTATATACGGGATTCATTGAACAAATGTCTAGTATATTTGTCATCTGGCAGCTTAACCATGATTCATGTTGAGATTGATATTTATTTATTTTATTTATTTATTGGAGTTAACGCCGTGTCAACACAATTTAGGTCATTTTACGGCGTCCAGCGCACCTAACATAGCTTTCCTAGACCATTGTCTATAACCAGTACTCACCTACCCTTCCACAAGGCCGGAAACTTCTCCATATTAACTAATCAATGGAGGAAAACCGACATTATTGTCAAACTTTCATGGAAGGGTATAACCTCCCCGGGTGGGATTTGAACCCGCACCCCCTCGGGCACGAGATTCCAAATCCCGGCGTGCTACCAACCGTGCTATTGACCCGGGTTATGTTGAGATTGAGCATTGTAAGATATTTTCATATATTTATGACTCATTTGTTCATTGTTCGCATAATATTTTATGCTTTAGTACATTTATAATTTATGCTTTGTAAGTGTTTTTTAACATAAATGTTGACATAATAAAAACTATAGGTGATATTTATTGGTCGTAAAGGATAACATGAGACAAATATAAATGTTATTCTATGTTACTTATGTCTCAAGGTATCCTAAACAAGCTATGACTAAACATTGTACTTTATAAATTTCAATTTATTGCTCACAATACAATAATGACTTGACATACTTGAATAATAAAAACTATATATACCATTATTTATGTGTTTTTATCTTATTTCAAAATCATTATATTTTTATATTTACATCTTCCAATTCATTTATATACTGTGATATATTACATTTGATTGAGTTTTTGCCTGCATACTACAAAAATAACTTTACTTACATACATTTAATGAAAACATCAAAACCAGTGTTTATCATTTTATGCTTTATGTCAGTGTTTTATTTTATGTAAAGTCATTTTACTTTATATTTATGTCTTCACATTCATTTTTATGATATATTTATCGATACGTAAATTTGAGTTATTTGCCTACTGACATAAGCAGCTTTTTTGGACAATACCCGTGTTCAAGAACTCGAACCTTCCAATCTGAGTCCGAGGCGCTGTTGATAGTTTCCTGGAGGGAGTAAATGTTCGAATCCCATCGGGGGCCGTTGTGCCCTAATGAAAATTTGACAAAAAATATCAATTTTCTTCCATCAATTGGGTAAATGGAGATGTTTCCGGCCATGTGGAAGGGTAGGTAATATCTGATTACATAGATGGGTCAGGAATGCTAGGTTAGGCACACTGGCCTCTGTAAAGTAATCTTAATTTGTTTTGACACGCACATCAGTAACGGGCCGGTCACACAGTCCCAACTAGCACGTAAACGCATGAATCACGCATAAATTTTGGTTGTGCGTGCTTGTCTGTCGAGGATTTAAACATTTTCTACGATTTACGCGATGAAAAATCACCGATACATTGCGCAAGAATTACGCATCAATCACGCAAAAATCACTGACAAAACACTTATAAACCACGCATAAGCCCAAAAAGGGGCACAGAATTGTCGCGGAAAACCACGTATATTCTGCGCAGTATCACTGATAAACTGCGTATGATTGGCGCATGATTGGCGCATGAACTACGCATAATGTGCGTCTGAGTCGCGTCCTTTCGAGGCCGTTCCACGTATATAAACGGATGCGGGTTTCAGGACATTTTCACGCACGATCGCTGATGTTCCACGCATGATTCGCGCATAATCCGCGCAAGAACTACGCAAACTGCGCAAAGAATACGTAAAACAACGCAAAACTGCGTAAACTCTTACGCGAAGATAAATTTTGAACTGTTAAAGACCTGGAATCGCGCATAACGCTGATACGGCGCAGTTCCACTCACAACTATGCTCCACGTCAGAAACGCTGATGAAACGCGAATATCACGGATGTAACACGTAAGACTCTAGTTTTGTGCGTGATTTTTGCGTGATTTATGCGTTTTGGCCTATGTGACCGGCCCTTTAGCATGTATTTTTAATCCCTGAAGTATCTAGTTAAATCAACCACAATATTATTTCAGAAAGGCCTTCATGCTGTCATCACGTGCTTCCCACCAAGGCGTTTTTGGTTTAGTTGACAAGTCATTAGTATACACTGACTTATAGCACTTATCTCTATGAGTAAGTATGTCGTCACTTTTGTGACGCAACCATCTACGAAACATCGGATCAAACTTCTGTATTTCATTTCTGTATCCGGTATCAGCAATTAGTATCTTATTCATTATTGCTTGGTAATCTAAAAGGTCATAAAAACACTTCAGTCCCGAACATTTTTCAAGTTGCTCTTCAATATGAAGTAACATTTCTGATAATGGGCGTGGCTCATTTGGTATAGCATTCATAATGTACCTGAAATAGAGAATAAAATATATAACAAGAAATGTCTTTAGAAAAAGACAAACCTCGTGTGTTCAAAAGAAACCTCGCTTAACAGCTACACCGTCCGAGACAAGCATAATAAATCAAAGTGAATCAACTTATATGCTCTCTGAAGGATGAGCGGAAATAATGTGATGCGCTGAAAATTGTGACAATGAAAATATTCGTCACTTAATAAGTCAAGTTTTAAAACGCACGAAATTTTTTCTTTGTTGTCAATACTTTGATTCGACCAGCTAATTAAGTAAAAGTAGATCCGTGATCTTAATAGATCAATATAAAAATAGAAAGTACCTGCTTATCCATACTGCTTGCAAATCAAAGACTGATAATGTGTATAAGAAACTGTAAATGCCAATGTAGAACAATTTATTTTTGCCACATCCGGTCCACACCAATCCTTTATATAAGCCTTTTGGGTAATAGTCTTGTGTAGGAGTTGGCGCCAAACGGCTTTCCATAAATGGAAATTCAACCATATACCCTGTACACAGAATAATTGTGTCTACTTCTTCGATGTGTCCGTCTATGAATAAAATTCTACTTCCGTCAATGCGTTCCACAAGAGGGCGCTCGGATATTCCTTCCGGCCATTTGTAACCATTGGGAGCAGTTCGCCATGATATCGTCGCTTTTTTGGCTCCAAACTTGATGCAAGTTAAAGCAATGTCTTCTGCAGAAAGGTTTGATCCGACAAGAAGGATTTTTTTATTCTTGAAATCAGCCGGGTCTTTGAAATCACGTGAATGAATAATTTGTCCCTGAAAAGATTCCATACCGTACAATTTTGGCATGTTTAGGTAAGTGTACCTTCCCGAGGCAACAATTACATGACTGAAATTTTGCATCTTTGTAGAGTTACTATTTTCTCCGACACGAGAGGTTGTGACGGAAAATGAATCATCTTCATCGTTATATTTTACATGTTTCACGAGGGTGTCTACATTTACCAATTTGAATAAATCATATTTGCTCTGCTTCCATCGACCTACAATAATTCAATATATACATATCATAATCAAAGCGCTGTAAGCACCGGTATTCTATTTCTTTTTAATAACGCGAGACTCCCCAGAAAACTTTATTTAACACAACAATTATTTGCTAACTTTGAGCACCAGACAATAAATAAAGAATAATTAAACACACATAAAGTAAAATTGTTAAGTTTCCTGCCCATGCACTTTCATCGATTTTACAGCTATCACCCCTGGAAATCCGCCTACTGGAACGTATCAATCAATCTCCATGAATGGTCTTTACTATACTTATATGCAGCAAACAAATTTGCTTAATGGAATTATACAAACCTTGGACGTATCAATTTACAACCCTATTGGCGTAAAGCAGTCGCTTGTTAATTTCTCGCTCATTAAAATACTAAGAGTCCCTAGTTGGTTTCAAAGAAAGGGATCTCTCATCCTACCACATGACTTCAGTTTCCATAGGTATGTATATCTATGAGAAATACATTACAGTCAAAACACAAATACCATACCTTCCATGTAATCTCGCAACACTTCTCTAGGTGGAAAAGAAGGCAATGTCTTCCCAAAATGTTGATGAAACGTATAGTCTGGGTATTCAATACATTCTTTTGGACCATTGGTCCATAAATATTTGTACATAGCCGAGTGCATGGATTCCTTGGATTGGCAGCCATTATCTGAAATGAATATATTGTACATGTAATATAGTGTTTAAAATCACAGCGGCGTAACACGTGGCCAAAAATGAAACAACATGGCGGGTTTTCGGCTCGACTAAACCCGTATTTACAAATATTTATTACATTTGCCATGTTTTTTTTAAAAGATTCATACAGCCTGAGCCTACCATATGCTTGTTCGTCTGTTTGTTAACCCGAGTAGAAGATTATATGAACAGTTCTTTGAACTGTTAAAAAAAACAACCTTAACAAGTACATTGTATTCTCATGAACAACAAAACAACAAAACCGAGAAACTAGACAAAGGCGTCAAATTCAATCCAAAACGAACCGCCATATGAAAGAGTACATTTCGTTTGTAACTAAAATAAAGAAATAACATTAATACTCGAAAAACCTGATTAAGACGAAGAAAAAAGTGCGCCATTTCGAACTGTTTTGGTCACGTGTTACGCCACCAGAAAACGCACAATGATAAACCAGACGATAGTTAAGAGAGCGGGAGTGGGCGAATGGCCAAGACGTTGAACTGAGAATCATTGGATATAAAGCTCTGGGTCAGTTCAAATCACACTCAAAACCTATCTCGTCATTGCTTCAACAAACTAGCACCTTTATCCTGCTAGCTTTGAAATGAATGACCAGCTAGCGGGTACGACACATATTGAACTTATGTCGCAACCAAGCTAAACTAAATACATGTAAGTATGAACTAGAATACGAAAATGATTACAGAAAGCTTGTGACTTTTGAAACAAAGAAACCTTATCCTACTAGCTCAGTTCTGGGGAGGGACCTAGACGCGGACTCGAGAGTAATTAATCTAAGTTGTAAGAACTTGTTGCACATTCGAGCTAACTTAAATTAGAAAGAACTTAAATAAGACTTGTGAATTTGTTCTGAAATTATTTTACGAAGTATTGCCTGGAATAAAAGACAACAACAAATCTTTAATCACAAGTTTTGCGAAATACGATCAGTAGTACTATTTGACTTACCACCAGGCATCTGAAAGTTCCAATGTCCTCCCCAAGTGCTCTGCTTTTCATAACATACAATATCAATGTCTTCATTCAATTTGCTGAATTCTTTCTTCATCTGGTACAAAGCAGACATGCCTGAAGGACCAGCACCAATGACACATATCCTCTTTTTGATGTCATTTGAAACATTTCTGAATGATAGAAACAACGAATAATCATACAAATCTAATTTAAATTAACGAGTATAAACAGTTCTTATACAATCATCATGTACGTATAACATTAGGAACTCCTCGGTCATTTGCTACGAATAACCTTGGATATATTTAGACGCCATTTCGGAAAAAAACGGTGTTGAAGTAAACAAATACACGATCGTTAAGGCGATGACTTAAGTTTCGTTTTTATTCCGTAAATTTGAAATTACACACTTTAATGATACCGATGAACAATATTTGGTTCAATTTAAAACAAATAAATATGTTTAGACAAAGATCTGTGTGTATACTACAAGAACTATTTTGTGTAACCGTTACGTGCTTCGCCTCGCGTAGGTAGTAAAATCACAAAAATCCAGTGAAGACCCCCACGAATCCTTCCAAGATTATTCATTCATGAAAGGCCGAGGTGTTCCGAATGGTATAACATAGTGGTCTCTTTAATGTTTTGATTTCCACTTATATTTTTTCCGTTTATTTTATAATCGGAATGTTCAGATAGTGTAATGCCCAATTTCTTTACATTACACAAGTGTTATATCGTGAATTAACACGAGATATAACACCCGGTGTGTTTCTTTACCTTCGAAATAGTTTAATCCTCAATTATAATCCCGTTAGGAAATAATCTGAGTGTATTTGGTAAAGTGCGTTTCTTTAAAAATTCTCAGATTAACTCTGGGTTATTTGCCTATTGTTAAAATAATCCTACTATAGGGGTGGTTTAATTCGAGTGTAGATTGGAATTTGAACTGAAATACTGATTATTTTAATGAATGCTGCTGCTTTGGATCATAGAATGATAAGTTATCAACTGTTGAATTATGGAAATTTTTACTAAATGATCTTTGAAGCTTTAAATTGAGTTTGTAAGATGGATATGGCCATGTTGTGGAAGGGGAACGCTTTATGTGCTTACGTTTTCTGGTACAGTATAAAATTTTAGGCTCCAAGGGACCGAGCCGCGTTAATGTACAGCCAACCAAATGTTATTTAGTCGGTAATTTGTAAAATGAACACACCCATATCAAAACTAACTCTCGTATATTGACTATAAAATATATTTATCCAATGGAATTGATACAAAGTGTTTTGTAAAATTTCAAGTTAAAATGTAATTGTGTCTGAAAGTCTGTTAATGTTGTTTCTTGCATTAAAAATGATCGAAACCGAAAGCAGAATTTAATCGTCGGTGCTAAAAAATAAAATTCGACCATAAGAGAATTAAGTTTGCCGTAGATACTACCTACATATGGTTTAATGTAATTCTAAAAATAGTTTAGATAATGAATTCTTGAATTTTATCTAAAGAACGGGTATATTTCTCTTTTTGAAAAGATACCATTAGAATCCAAGAAAAACAATTATTATCGTGCGAAGAAATTAAGATCGTATCTGTATGTATACCTCAGATTTCCTAAATTGCAATATATCCATAGGTTCACAAGGAGCACCAGCGACCTTTAAAACTGTGCGTCGATTTTTCAGTAAACGTTTCCACGAGAGCCTTTGAATATTGTAAAAAAATATTCATAAAGTGAGGATCAAATATATTTCATTTAGATAGAATATTATTTTGAGTTAAATGTATATACATGAAAGGTAGTTTATTTGTGTTTTTATATTAATGATATTTATCTATGTATGAGGGCAAAACTATATAATAAAAGATGGCATAGCATGCATATCAGAAGAATACATATTGAATTAAAACAATTTACTGTATTATGACAAAATAAATTATAATATTAATTATTAAATTGATTTTCCATAAACATATCAATACATTCTTGTGATGTCACCAACGTTCGTATTGACAACATAGTCACATGGTCACCTAAGGGGAGCATTTTCAATTAATTCACGTGAACTTTGGTGAGTAAATCCGTACTCGAGTCAATTATTTTCTACACTCGAATTAATCTCGGATTTGCTAATTTTTTAAAAGAAACGCAATAGAAATAACCCCGAATTCAAAACAATCTAAGATTATATAGCGGGTTAGCAAACCCCGAATTTGTCGGGTCGGGAGTTAATCCTCCAGTAAAGAAATTGGGCATACGTCTGATCGAGTCCTCGAATTTTTATTTGCCCGTATTAAAAATTTCCATTTTCGGTATAGCGCTCTTGTCCAACACTCGTGATATTAGAGATCAGATCGTGTCTAATCATTCACCGTGAATTTATTCAAACTTTGACAGTTGAGAAAAAAATGGACTATACATAATTGTAATTTGGTCTTCACGATCACAAAAATATTATGTAAAACCCAAACGCATGGGTTGTTTATATGATTTGATCCAATCGTGATGCATGATATTGTCCGTAACATATGTTCCGTAACGCCGCTTAGCATAGTAATTTAAACAAAATGCTAATTCATTGACTATTTATAATGTTAATCAGGATCAGTGTCGTAAATCTTTTATATCTACATGGTATACACACTAGAACAAAACACTAATAGCATTTTCAATTAATTCACGTGAACTTTGGTGAGTAAATCCGTACTCGTGTCAATTATTTTCCACACTCGAATTAATCTCGGATTTGCTATTTTTTTAAAAGAAACGCAATAGAAATAACCCCGAATTCAAAACAATCCAAGATTGTATAGCGGGTTAGCAAACCCCGAATTTGTCAGGAGTTAATCCTCCAGTAAAGAAATTGGGCATAACTGGATTATGATTGAGGATTAAACTATTTCGAAGGTAAAGAAACACACCGGGTGTTAAATCTCGTGTTAATTTGCGATATAACATTTGGGTAATGTAAAGAAATTGGGCATAACAATAGGCAAATAACCCAGAGTTAATCTGAGAATTTTTAAAGAAACGCACTTTACCAAATACACTCAGATCATTTCCTAACGGGATTATAATTGAGGATTAAACTATTTCGAAGGTAAAGAAACACACCGGGTGTTATATCTCGTGTTAATTCACGATATAACACTTGGGTAACATAAAGAAATTGGGCATAAATGTCTTATTTGTTGAGTTTTTTTATATTTCCATTGTCATGTATATACACTTGACGTATCACTTAAAGAATATATCAAAATTATTTTGGAATTTATGGATATTTTAATATGTTTAGTTACCCTAACCACTTCATAGATTTTTTCAATTTCAACAAATGATAGACCCTTAACTATTTCTATACTCACTTTACGTGAAATATAAAATATGTTTTAATATATATGATAAATAAGTGGTAGTCAAGCGAAAACTTAAGGAACAGAGTAAAGTTTATTGCTGGCTTACATATAAAATATTTGTTGTAAATATATGAGTGGGAATGGCGGAATATATTACATCGGAATGAAAATACAATCAATAAAAATCATTTATTTGTATATGTATTACCATGTAGTACCATGTTACCGTATATAATTATTAATAAATGTTGGTAACATACTTTGTACGGTATTGTTAGGGTTGGGCAATTTACCAAACTTTTTTCGAAACGGGTGTGATGCACTGAATCCAAATATGACCTTTAAATTTGTCTCAGGTGACGTTTTAGGTTCACTTTATGCGAAAATTCAAAATGGCCACCAAAGTGGCCGATTTTAGTTATACAGGACTATTTTATATTGTAAATTAATATTTTATATTAAACCTCAAAAACATGTTTATCAACCATGAAAACCTATAAAGTGATATATTACAAGCTATGGTGACAGCATAATATAGTCCTGCATAACCCAAATCGGCCATTTTGGCGGCCATTTTGGCGGCCATTTTGAATTTTCGCAAAAAGTGAACCTAAAACGTCATCGCAATTGTGATATTCAGACTCAGCACATAATTTGACCATAAAAACACCCGTTTGGTTTGCCCCTTTTAAAAAAGTTAATATTTGCCAATGCCTAGTATTGTTAATATAGCTTCTCCCAAGGAATATGGTTTGAACGTATCATTTGGCGCATTTTATATTATTTATTTATTTATTCTGGGTTAAAGGCCGTATTGATCAACACATTTTGGTTATTTTACGCAGTCCGGCGCACCTAACCTTGCTTTTCTGGACCCTTGTCTGTAACCAGTACTCACTTACCCTTCCACCAGGTCGGAAACTTCTCCATACACCTTATTAATGGAGAAAAAATCGACATGATAGTCATACCCAACAAGATTCTCGTGTCGAAATCCTGGTGTGCTACCAACTGCGCTACCGACCCGGGTATGTTAATATGTAATCAATCTAATTAAAACCCGATCTTAAATTTTCCGCTCGCCTACTCGCTAATTTAGAACTGGCCGTTTTCAAATGAGGGTCACGTTCAGGTGACCTTTTCTCATCACAATACTAATGACGAAACCGTTATGATACGGGCACCGGCAAATCACTTTATTTGTTCCGAGATTAATGCCCAATTTCTTTACATTACCCAAGTGTTATATCGTGAATTAACTCGAGATATAACACCCGGTGTGTTTCTTTACCTTCGAAATAGTTTAATCCTCAATTTTAATCCCGTTAGAAAATGATCTGAGTGTATTTAGTAAAGTGCGTTTCTTTAAAAATTCTCAGATTAACTCTGGGTTATTTACCTATTGTTCAAATTATCCTACTATAGGGGTGGTTTAATTCGAGTGTAGATTGGAATCTGAACTAAAATGCGGATCAATTTAATGAATGCTGCTGCTGTGGAGCATACAATGATATGTTATCAACTGTTGAATTAGAAGCTTTAAAATTGAGTTTGTTAGATGGGTATGGTCATGTTGTGGAAGGGGAACGCTTTATATGTTAGCGTTATTTGGTAAAAGAATGGAATTTTAGGCTCCGAGCCACGTAAATGAAAAAAAACATTCCAAATGTTATCTAGTCGGTAATTTGTAAAATGAACACACCCATATCAAAACTAACTTTGTGTATTGACTACAAAATATATCTATCCAATCGATTGATACAATGTGTTTTGTATAATTTCAAGTTAAATGTAATTTTGTCTGAAAGTCTGTTAATGTTGTTTCTTGCATTAAAAATGATCGAAACCGAAAACAGAATTTAATCGTCGGTGCTAGAGATTAAAATTCGACCTTAAGTTTGTCGTAGATACTATCTACATATGGTTTAATGTAATTCAAAAAATAGTTTAGATAATGAATTCTTGAATTTTATCAAAAGAACGAGTGTATTTCTTATTTTGAAAAGACACCATTAGAAACCAAAAGAACACTTATTATAGTGCGAAGAAATTAAGTTCGCATCAGTAAACGGTTCCACAAAAGCCTTAAACTACTGTAAGAAAATTGATTTAAAAAGTGAGAATTGAATATATTTTATTTAGATAGAATATTTTTTTAAGATAAATGTATATACGTGATAGATTTGTTTAATATTAATAACATTTATAAATGTATGAAGGCAAAACTATATAATAAAAGATGGCAAAACTATATAATAAAAGATGGCAAAACATGCATATCAGAAGAATAAATATTGAATTAAAACAATTTACTGTATTAAGACAAAATAAATTATAATCTTAGTTATTAAACATATTTTCCATCAACATACCAGTACATTCTTGTGATGTCATAAACGTTTGTATTGACAACATAGTCACATTGTCATCCAAAGGTATAGCTCGTTTAGGATAACTTGAGACAAAATACAACGATACCATTTTTATACACAGGTGGATTTAAGTTTAGAACACGTAATTATCGACAATTATCAGTGTGTTTTTGATGTATTAAATTTAGTACGAGAACACACGTTCAACGCATTATGACATGTTTAAGACTTGCATTACACAAATCAGCTGACCTCCCTGTTTTATGTAATACCTGAGTCCCAAATATGTAAACAAACTGAGTCGTTTGTCTCAAATTATCCTAAACGAGCTATAGCATTTTCAATTAATTCACGTGAACTTTGGTGAGTAAATCCGTACTCGTGTCAGTTATTTTCTACACCTGAATTAATCTCTGATTTGCTATTTTTTTTAAAGAAACGCGATAGAAATAACCCCGAATTCAAAACAATCTACGATTATATAGCGGGTTAGCAAACCCCGAATTTGTTAGGAGTTAATCCTCCAGTAAAGAAATTGGGCATTAGTGTAGATTGGAATCTGAACTAATATACTGATTAATTTAATGAATGCTGCTGCTGTGGATCATAGAATGATATGTTATCAACTGTTGAATTAGGGATGTTATTACTGAATGATCTTTGAAGCTTTAAAATTGAGTTTGTTAGATGGGTGTGGTCATGTTGTGGAAGGGGAATGCTTTACATGTATGCTAGCGTTAAAAGATAAGTAGTAAAAGATAAAATTTCAGGCTCCGAGCCGCGTAAATGTACAGCCATACCAAATGTTATCTAGTCGGTAATTGTAAAATGAACACAACCATATCAAAAATAACTCTGTATATTGACTACAAAATATATTTAATGGAATTGATGCAAAGTGTTTTGTATAATTTCAAGTTAAAATGTAATTGTGTCTGAAAGTCTGTTAATGTTGTTTCTTGCATTAAAAATGATCGAACCCGAAAGCAGAATTTAATCGTCGGTGCTAAAAATTGAAGTTCGACCATAAGACAATTAATTTTGTCGTAGATACTACCTACATATGGTTTAATGTAATTCTAGAAATAGTTTTGATAATGAATTCTTGAATTTTATCAAAAGAACGGGTATACTTCTCTTTTTGAAAAGACACCATTAGAAACCAAGAAAAACAATTATTATAGTGCGAAGTAATTAAGATCGTATCTGTATACCTCAGATTTCCTAAATTGCAATATATCCGTAGGTTCACAAGGAGCACCAGCGACCTTTAAAAATGTGCGTCGATTTTTCAGTAAACGTTTCCACGAGAGCATTGAAATATTGTAAGAAAATTGATTTATAAAGTGAGGATCAAATATATTTCATTTAGATAGAATATTATTTTAAGTTAAATGTATATACATGATAGATAGTTTACTTGTGTTTTTATAATAATGATATTTATCAATGTATGAGGGCAAAACTATATAATAAAAGATGGCAAAACATGCATATCAGAAGACTACATATTGAATTAAAACAATTTACTGTATTATGACAAAATAAATTATAATCTTAATTATTAAATTGATTTTCCATTAACACATCAATACATTCTTGTGATGTCATCAACGTTCGTATTGACAACATAGTCACATGGTCACCTAAGGGAACCATTTTTTACCATTAATTCACGTGAACTTTGGTGAGTAAATCCGTACTCGTGTCAATTATTTTCCACACTCGAATCAATCTCGGATTTGCTAATTTTTTAAAAGAAACGCAATCATTGCGTAGAAATAACCCCGAATTCAAAACAATCTAAGATTATATAGCGGGTTAGCAAACCCCGAATTTGTCAGGAGTAAATCCGTCAGTAAAGAAATCGGGCATTAGAAAAAAATGAAAACATTTAACCTAACCTTGAAATAGCCTTCCGAACGTCAGTCCAAACACATAATTAAAGTACTTTTTTCATAAATCCAAATGTTGATATAGGATTTCCATGTAACATATTACAATGTCTTAGGGTGAATTACACAAAACCTGAGATTAATTCGAGTGTAGAAAATAATTGACACAAGTAAGGATTTACTCACCAAAGTTCACGTGAATTATTTGAAAATGCCCCCCCCCCCTTAGGCGATAATGAGACTATATTGTCGCTATGAACCTATATGACATCATAAGAATGCACTGGTAGAAAAATGTTAAATAAATGAAATGATTTATTTTTTCTTAATTAAGTAAGTTCTATTAAATCTATACGTTTTCGTTTGATAGATATGCATGTTTTGCCATCTTTCATTATGTATTATATTGCCCTTTTACATTTATAAATGCTATGGAAATGAACAAACTATCTATCATGCATATACGTATATTTATCTTAAAATAATATCATCTAAATGAAATGTGTTAGATCATCAACAGATGAAATACTTCATAAATCAAAATTTCTTAAATACTTGACGTCTCTCGTAGATACATTTACTTAAAATTCGACGCACACGTTTAAAGATCGATAGTAGTCCTTGCGAAACTTTAATTTTTAAAATTTTTTGCGAAACCAATTTTAGAATCCTGCGGTGTGGCCGCATTGAGTTAACGCATAACTTGTCTTAGCGTTCACATAAGGTGTTTAGTGTTTTCATCTTTAGCGATCAAAGGTTGTAATTGGTTGATGTGAATTTAATGGCTTCGATCCATTATGCCCCTTATTGTTCTTTTGGTTTCTGAAAGGTGTCCTTATTGTACTCATTCCTTTGAAAAAAATCAAGAATTAATTATCCTAACTTTTTTCATAATTAAATTACACCATTCGTAGGTAGTATTTACGACAAAACTCGAACTTAATTTTTTTATGATCGAAACTTAATTATAAGCATCGACGATCATTTTTAATGCAAGAAACAGCAATTACAGACGTTCATACAAAATTATATTTTTTTCGGTAGAGTCACATTTATTCTATTACAAAAAAACGCTTCCATAGCAAGGTCGTATCAATATAATAAACTTAATTTTAAAGCTTCAAAGAGCATTAAATTATAATATCTCTAATTAAACATATGATAACCTATTATTATATGCTTTACACCAGCAGCATTCATTAAACTGATCACTATTTCAGTTTAGTTTCCATTCTACACTCGAATTAAACCACCCCTATTGTAGGATTATTTGAACAATAGGCAACTAACACATGGTTAATCCGAGAATTTTTAAAGAAACGCACTTCACCAAATACAAGTTGAGATCATTTTCTAACGGGATTATAATTGAGGATTCAACTATTTCGAGGGTAAAGAAATACACCGGGTGTTATATCTCGTGTTAATTCACGATATAACACTCAGGTAATGTAAAGAAATTGGGCATAAGACAAATCCTGATACACCCTTAAATCAGCGAGTAAATGTATACGCCACGGGCGGTTGAATATAATTTAATAATGCGTGATACGATACATAAAAAAATAAAAAGTGCTTACCTCTTCGAGCGCGAAAATCTCCAGTTTGATGAATAAAAAAGTGCATTTTTATTCCTAATGTTTGTAAGTAACTGCTTGGAAGACATGTTGTATCTTACTTAGTTATATGGTTGTGAATTGCTTCGACTTTAACAATTGTGCACAATAAAGCAGTTTTGCGTCAAATGCGAACCAGACTATCACCAACTTAGAGCATAAACTGATGCATTAATATTTATTTACCATCTTTTAAATAATAGAATTGTTCACGGTGATTGAACATGTCGTTTTAAAATAGTACATAATATATACAGTGATCATGCACCATTATCATTTTCATTACGTAGCAACATAAATATAAAAGATTCAAGTACAGATATATATAGATGGAACTCTGATTGTAAACAACAATTTCGGAATGCTATTATAGGCAAATTACCCGAATTTAATCATCTGTTCATGCAAAATTGCGATGATGTTCAACAAATTAATAAAATAGTGACAGACTTCGGCAATATTATAGGTAGTGTAGCAGATCCACTTTTTAAGAAAACCGTACAATACAATCCTAAAGTGAAACAAGTTGATAACAACAAAGAGTGGTTTGACAAGGAATGCAAAACTGCTCGAATTGAGTATCAACGTCATTTAAAAATATTCAATAGTACAAAGTCTGACGAAAATCGTCGCTGTTTGTTTGAGGCTTAACGAAAATAAAATAAAAAATAAAACGTAATCATATGTATCAAATGTATACAAAAATTAACGGATATGCGCAGTAAATCACCTAAGGATTTCTGGCGTTTTGTGAAAAAGCATATAATTTCGATTTCAAAATTATCAGAAAATGATTTTAAACGATATTTTTCTAGCACGTTTGATGATATGGACGTTAAACAACTAGATTTTGTTGAACAGTTTAATAGCTCTAGTAATTTTAATATTGATAATGTGATAAAGATTGTATTGTGCTTTTATAGATCTGAAAAAAAGCCTTTGATTCAATTTATCGCATTGCATTATGGTAC
Organism: Mactra quadrangularis; assembly: GCA_025267735.1. Classification (NCBI taxonomy): domain Eukaryota; kingdom Metazoa; phylum Mollusca; class Bivalvia; order Venerida; family Mactridae; genus Mactra; species Mactra quadrangularis. The sequence goes on along the minus strand of CM046301.1, from coordinate 10,689,517 downwards.
AAATTATTTAATCTTGGATAAGATGGTAAAATACTCCTTATGTTTAAAAGCATGTACAATATCGTTAAATCATGCGTAAAAACATAATAATAATTTCTTCGATTTTTTCGAAATAGCAGTGGGTCTACAACAAGGTCAAAACAATACAATGCAATACAAATATGTTTATTCCAGCAATTAAGCACATGTACTTTTTTGCCGTCAGTTGGCGGCAACAACAATGCATACATACATACAATGTACATGTAAATTAATAGTTGTGACAATACATCACAAGGAATATATATGAAGAAGCATGTACAAGAATAAATTAGTCTATGAATAAATACATCATTGAGAAGAGTATGAGTACAGAATGGGAATCTATAAAGCAGAAATTTTACTTGAAAAAATACAAAGAATCGTTAGAAATTTAGACAAAAAAATAACACAAAAGATAAACATCAAAGCAACAAAAAAAATGTAAACTTATGTGTTCACTTGATTTAGTAAAGAAGATCGCTTTTTATTAGCGAGATATATATATTTCGCTAATTTACAAATTAGACTGGTACTTGTTGAGGGCATTAGATTTCGTAATTTTTGGATAGTTGGCCAATGGTTATAATAATTGGATAGGCATTCTTTGCGAATAATACGGTACATGGGACATATTAAAATAAAATGGTTTTCATCTTCAATTACGTTCAAATCACAATAAATACATTTTCGATCATCTCTGTCAATATTTCTATAACGCCCTTCTTCTATGGCAAGTTTATGTGCAGAGCAACGAATACGAGTTAGAGCAATTCTATGATTATCATTTTTGATACAAGATAAATATTTTTCAGATTCAAAATTATTTTTGTATAGTTTGTAGGTATTCAATTTAGGCATGTTATCTAAACAAGAGAAAACAATTTCCCAACCCTTTTCGCTTTATTTTTAAACGATTTAGAATTATTTTTACAGAATGATCCAAAATGTGATTTATCAATTAATGAAATATGCATAATTACTTTACTATTCGCTGACGATAAACATGTGGTGTTATTTAGTAGATAGATAGTTAATTTTATTAGCGTATACAAATGTGTACATAGCCATTTACAACATGAAACATATACAATATATGAAAATACAATAAAGTGAAACAGTAGAAGATTTGCAAAATAGCCTTAACTACTTGCATCTGTATTGCAACAAATGGGGGTTAGAGGTAAATATGGACAAAACAAAAGATGTAGTACTTCGTAAAAAATATAAATTTAAAAATAATGAAATATGGCATTCTAATAATAAATTAATAGAAACAGTTGATAATTTTAACTAAATAAGTTACTTAAATAAGTAAAGATATTCGTAAAGAAGACTATATTTGTGGATGATAGTTTGTGTGTGGTATGTGTGGTGTGTGTATGTGTGGTGTGTGTGGTGTGTGTTAGAATATGTGTTTTTTATCATACTTATTGTAATTAATGTTTTGTAATGTATTGTAAATTAATTTAAAAGAAAAGACATTAAATTTTGTGCGTAAATCTATATTTTTGGATGATAGTTTATGTTTGTGTGTGCTATGTGTTGAGTGTATGGTGTGTGTGAAGTGTGTTAGAATATGTGTTTTGTATCGCGTTTGTTGTATGTTATGTTTTGTAATGATTAGTAAATCATGTAATGTATATTATGTATTATGATGATGTGCTTACGCACAAATCTTATGACTAAATTATCTATCTATCATTATGTTTTATATAAGGGAAAGAAGGACACGGTAATTCATAAAGCGTTTTAATATTACAATTTATTAAATAAATATGTATTACTTTCCCTGTTAAGTGCCAATTCACTGCACAATACTGTAAAACCTGTGCAATAAAATCAAAACAGGACCGAAATCTGTTATAGGGCAATATTAATTGACCCTGGTTCAATAACAAATTTTTGTGATCTGATTGGTTGGTAAAACAGGCCCAATATAAATCAAAGCGCTAAAGGCACTGGAGTTGTTCGACAGAGAAAACATGTTGTGCTTCGGTCAATTAATGTGCTCAAAAATGTGAAAAAAATATATATGTGGAATAAGATTTCGTTTCTTGAAACATAGACTGCAGAGCTTTCGTCGTATGAAATGTATCTTCAAAATGGTGCCATTTGTACTGGTAAACTATACATGAAAATCCAATTTTAATTCGATTATCAAATATACCGATATCCCAATGTTCAGGTAAATCTAATTTAGAAAATGATTACAATGCATACTCCTATAATTGCACAGGTATAATAACCATAGAGGAGTACAGGGAAATACAATTGAATCACGGTTCATACAAATTAATTGTATATATTACTAATATGTATATATGGCTAAGTTTTCCTGTAGTTATAAGCCAGCATTTTTTACAATTTAATCATCATGATTTCATCTTTTAAAAAAAGAAAAAAACATACAACGTTTTTATATTCATGTATACGCCGCACTACTTCCTGCGCGTTGTTGTTGTGCGATATGAGTTAAGCGTCTGAGCCAAGATATGTTTTATCGTCTACGTATAGAATGAGAGATTAATGCGTCACGCCCTTTCAAATTGGGGTTCACCACAGGGAATCTTCACTGTCGTATATATTTTCAGTGTTTGGTTAAATGTAATTATTACAATTTAATTATTAAAACCTTTCTCAGTCATACACATGCTTGAAGAGTTGAGTTCCTTCATGTACCTCAAAAAGTAGATTTTGTAGTAAGCTTGCTATACTGATTTCTCAAAATTGGCGTATATAGTTGTTCTTCGAACAATTAATGAAAACTTTGTTTATTATAGGTTTGAAGAGTTGAGCCCCGTCGTGTACCTAAAAAAAGTAGAATCCGTAGTAAGGTTGCTACACCGATTTCTCAAATTGGTGTATATAGTTGTTTGACAAGCGAACAACTAAAAACTGGCCAGTCAGTAGTTACTAAATAAAATTGTATTTAAATACTGGCCTCGGGAGAGTCATATTGGCCCTATGCCTTCGGCTTAATAACATATAATATAAATATCACATCCTGCAGAAGATGATAGAACGGAATGTTCACCCTTGACAAGTATTAAAGTCAACCTTGGCTATGACGTCACATATGCTATATAGTAAACTAATCACGTGACGTATAATAATAGACAATATTTTTTGTTCTGCATGGCTTATCATATGTTTATAATTATGCATACATTATTATGGTGGCATATTTCTGCCACCAGAATACCACATAACTAACAAGTTATTTAAGTGGTTAACTAGTTACGTTACTAGTTATAAGATAATTAACTAGTTAATTAAGTCGTTAACTAGTTACGTATCTAGTTATTTTTTCAATAAATAAAAGGAAATAAACGCAAGTCATTGCCTACAACTTTCATTCCTGTATTAGTTTACCAATTTAATGTTAAGTGGTTAACTAGTTACGTAACTAGTGAAACTCTTAATTAGCTAGTTAATTAAGTGATTATCTAGTTACCGTAACTAGATAACCACTTACAACTTATCTATAAATAGATTCTGTGTGGTGTGACTGTGTATTAATATAATAGATCAAAACAATGCTATTTTTAGATAAGTGATAACAGGTTATCTAGTTATGTTAACTAGATAATCACTTAATTAAGTAGTTAATTAAGTAGTTAACTAGCTACGTAGCTAGTTAACCGCTTATCACTTATCTATAATGGCTAACTGGTAAGTGGTTATATTGTTAGGTAATTAGATAATTACTTAATTAACTAGTTAATAAAGAGGTTAACTAGTTACGTAACTAGTTAATAACTTAACATTAAATTGGTAAAATAATACACAATGGCAGTTGTAAGCACTAATTTGCTTTTTTCTTGTTATGATCTTTAATTTATTGAAATAAATTGTTACGTAACTAGTTAACCATTTAATTAACTAGTTATATATCTGGTTAATTAGTCACGTAACTAGTTAACCACTTAATTTACGGGTTAGTTATGTGGTTATCTGGTGGCAGAAATATGCATCCATACATTATAAGTCGGTTTTATTAAAAGCCTTCAATTACTGTATACGTCTTAAGTGATATTGGCACGCGTTTTATATTGGATTATATTTATGAACAGCTATTCATAGCTAATGTTATTATGTATTGGTTACAAAATGTTACAAAATGTTCGACAATAAATAAATTTGTGTTGTGTTGTGTTGCGTTGCGTTGCACATAGATAAATTTTTCGAATGTAAATAATTTTATACCATATAAATTTTATTTTTTACCACATGAATGTTTAATTATAGAACATAAATATGAAATTATCGCATTTTAATTCATTTATTGAATTTTGCAACGTTTCACACGCCATAAAGCTACTCTTATTTTTTATTGATTCTCCACAAAATTGCTTTTAAAATCGTTGTTGAAGTAAACAAATACACGTTCGTTTAGACGATGACTGAATTTTCGCTTTAAGTCCGTAAATTTGAAATTACATAGTTCAATGATATCGATGAACAATATTTAGTTCAATTTAAAACAAATAAATATGTTTAGACAAAGATCTGTGTGTATACTGCAAGAACTATTTTGTTGAAGTAAACAAATTTAAATTCACGATTGTTTAGGCGATGAGCGATGTTTCGTTTTTAATCCATAAATTTGAAATAACACAGTTCAATGATATCGCTGAACAATATTTAATTAAATATATCAAAGCGCTAAAGGCACTGGAGTTGTTCGACATACACATAGAAAACATGCTGTGCTTCGGTCACTTAATGTGCTCAAAAATGTGAAAAAATATGTAGAATAAGATTTCGTTTCTTGAAACATAGACTGCAGAGCTTTTGTTGTATGAAATGTATCTTCAAAATGGTGCCATTTGTACTCGTAAACTATACATGAAAATCCAATTTTCATTGGATTATCCAAAAAATTGATATCCCAATCTTCAGGTAAAAATAATTTAGAAATTGATTAAATGCATACTCCTATAATTGCATATGTATAATAACCATAGAGAAGTACAGGGAAATACAATTGAATGTTCATACAAATAAATTGTATAATATGTTACTTATATGCAACACCTGTATACATTCAATAGTGTCACACACGGCGTAGAACTGTACAACTTGTATTAATATTTATTGCATTCAACTTATAATAAGTAATTATCATGTAATCACGGTGGCGAACCCACGTGACTTCATCCGGGTATATTTTACCATATTTGGAATATAGGTCACTCGTATAAGGTAGGTTTTTTGCTTTTTTCTTACTAATCACGTAGTGTTTTTTCCCAAGAATACGCGCATAAACCCCCTGCTTACGAGATATGATTGCTGCAGTAATTGTTTTCCTGAAATATTTAGTCGTCTTGGAGTAATTTGGTACACAAATTTCGATGCGATTGAAATTGTCAGGGTAGCGTTCATTGTATTTCAACGGTTTATGCGTTTAAATGCCTTAATTTGTGCCGACAGTTATGCACATGGTATATTTATTTCATATACACTTCCAATTAACCCTCTATATACGATAACGATCTTTGAAAAGAGCTAGTTTGTAAATTATGAGAGAATGTGGATAATGATAACGTTCATTGCCCGTGATTTTCCGGATAACGTTCATTTCCTACGTAGAGTTGTCCAATTTACTCACCACAGTTTCTTTAAAAGATGGAAAAGGTACATAATTAGTCCAATCAATTAAATACCTTGCAGATTTTAGTAATTGAAGTTCACAATCAAAGATATTTCAAAACAGAAAGTATATGCAGTCGTAATAAGAACCAAGTTGCAATCCATGGTATTGCAATTTCTTTACGCCGTTTTAAATCCCGGTGTCGTACTACCATCTTGCATGTTTTAGAATATTAGTTTTTTGTTTTGTTTTGTTAAACAATTAACATAACTATGATCGATCTTTGAACGTCTTATAAATGCCAACGTACTTAGCAGTAAAAGTGTACCTTAATTATCTGGCGCTATTGTGACACATACGCTCTGAATCGTTTAGTATCGTTTCTGTATCTCTTCAATCTGAAGGAGTCATTTTCAAACGGCTGACAGTCTAATGTTGCAAACCTCTGATTATTTTGATTTATAACTATGATGAGATATCGTACACTCAAGGTAATAAGATCCCTAGACTATAGTAAGATAATGATGACGATCCAGAAGTAGTAAAATATATACATGAATCTCAAATTGTTTACTAATCCAATCATGTTATTTTTTTATATATTTCAGACAATGTCGTTTTTGTGTTACATACATGTGTGGATATATGTTCAAAAACAAAACAATGTGTTGATGAGCATGAAAGAAGATGCAATGGCCAGTATAGAAACTACTGTTGTGGCAATGGCTTCTTATCTAGAGCAGACCTTGTTAGACATAAGTATGTCCGACAATTAAACAGTAACAAGTTTGATTGATTTGGGTAGCTTTCCTTTACCGTTGCATATAACCAGTTCTCACCTACCATTCCCCAGTGTCGACAAATGTCCATAAATTTATTTTTCCAGCGGGCAAAATCGACAATTGAAATTTTCATGGAAAGGAATAACCAGCGACGTCTTCGAAGTATTAGATTCGTCATCCACGAGTTAACATATTGTTACTTTTTTTAATCGATTAAGTCATTCAACATCTGTCATAGTCGACTTCATTTATTAACGTTAGTCCAAATTCGATGCCACATAAGGTAGAAAGACAAACTGTGCAACCTACCCTGGGATCCTATTATCGTTTGCTTGTTGCAGAGAATTGAAAAATCACACAGCATGATTTTAAAAAAGTTATCTATGAAAAGTTTGAGCATACATGTATGTACAAATAGGGAGGTACTCTCTAGCACATGGACAGTATGTTTAACTATCGTTCACTTTCTAAAGTGAAGTATCTTTTGGATTACGCTCCCTTCTCAGCTCAGAGAACATGCTAAATTAGTAAATTCATGATTTATGATATTCACATTGAACTATTGAACAACCAATGAAAGTTATGTAATTAAACATGGTTGTGTCTTACTCTAAAATAGTAATATCCGTTAGCCCATGGTCATTTAGCAGACTGAAAAAGTGCATGTGCTCACGACTTTTTTAGGGATATTTTTCAACAGATATTACTATGGTGAATTATTCTTTCATTAAAAGTTTATATTGATTAACGAATTGTATTTTGTTTTCATCTATGCAACATCACGTGTCTTATCGATGTGACCACGGTATAGCAGTGCATATATGCAAATCTAAAATAGAATATACATCGACCTAACTTCCTCCATGATATAAATGACTTAGAGGCCGATCTGCAACCTCTCAATGATAAATAAATGTGATGGGTTCGAACCAGCTTCTGACAATGGCGTTTAATTGATAACAGGAATAAACTCTAATGCTCACACACAACTGGAACGTTTAGCAGATTTAGCAGATTAACTATCCGTCTCATGACTGAGATTGAAAAGCCACAAAAAAACAAAAAAGAGATTCACTGTTTTCAAATATATTATCTATATACGACATGTCAGATGACTTCTAACTTGTAATTCTTCAAATTTGTGTATGCATATTTAAAATATTAAACAAGAAAAATAATCATACAAAGTCATGATCAATTGTATATACCATGTAAACTTGAACTTTATCCATGTGATCCATGTAAACACTTTATCACTTAACTTCTGATTTTTATTGTATAATATGGATTCTAGCAGAAATCCCTTCTGTCATACAAAAAAATCACACTCAGTATAATACCTTGGGAAATTAATCAAAATAGCCTTATAAATTGCCATATTCAATGTAACTTTGTTTAAAATAAATCTCTGTTCTCATTAAGCCATTGCAGTTTGAAGAAACGTCATGGTGAGTATTACTAACAGCATCAATGGGACTTTCAATTGAAATATTATTTATATCGTGATACTTTGAGGTAACGTTTTGTCCAAAAATTTCATCAAATGAGTCAGGCCAATACTGAGGACCACTCCTGGCTTTTTTAGGACTTGATTGTGCCGATCTACATCCATTTTCTCTTCTATCTTTTTTCTATTAAGTGTTAATTTTAATTTTGTCTTGCCCATTTCTGAAATTTAAAACATGAAGAAAATAGTTGAACAATAAGAAAGATTGCTAATGTAAATTCATTTAAAAATGTCTATGCAAAAAATAGAGTCATCCTAGAATTCATGCACCTTTGTACATTGACTTTTAATTTTTGACCTATTTAATAGTTTTACACGTCAGGGTATACGTATTTTTTGTGCGTCACTAAAAAGTCATTGTATTAAATCTGCATTAAGTGAACAATTAAAATCTATGTTGAATCCTTTGCATATATATATAAACTCTAAGTTGTATCCCATGCAATTTGTATAATGTTTGAAAATCAAAGAAAGGTCACATGATACATCCCTGTACGTAGTCATAAAATGCAATGCACTATTTAGGTCATTTTTAAGAAACTGTGGTGAGTAAATTGGACACTACTACGTAGGAAATGAACGTTATCCGGAAAATTACGGGCAATGAACGTTATCATTATCCACATTCTCTCATAATTTACAAACTAGCTCTTTTCAAAGATCGTTAACGTATATAGAGGGTTAATTGGAAGTGTATATGAAATAATTTTACCATGTGCATAACTGTCGGCACAAATTAAGGCATTTAAACACATAAACCGTTGAAATACAATGAACGCTACCCTGACAATTTCAATCGCATCGAAATTTGTGTACCAAATTACTCCAAGACGACTAAATATTTCAGGAAAACAATTACTGCAGCAATCATAACTCGTAAACAGGGGGTTTATGCGCGTATTCTTGGAAAAAAACACTACGTGATTAGTAAGAAAAAAGCAAAAAACCTACCTTATGCGAGTGACCTATATTCCAAATATGGTAAAAAATACCCGGATGAAGTCACGTGGGTTCGCCACCGTGGTAATGATAAGTGTTTTTAAATTTGCAACAGAACTTTTAACTTCAATCCATTACCATATCAGAGCTATGAGAAAAATACAACGTGGAACAATTTGACCAATAATCCTAATAATCTGTTTAATTCCCATTCATTGATCTATATTAGAGTTCAACAAAAACTAACTGGTCAGTACGATAGTTACGCTAAGCATCATGGGTAAAAATGTCTTAATAGACTCAATCCCAATTAATGTGGACATATGGGCAAATTTTTTTCCATTTTTTTCATGTCACCGAATATAAGTTTTAAATCAATCATAGGCATTGTAGACATGTTCTGTACGCAGTATAAAAATATTTTCAGCTAGGCTAGTAAACTGTTTTAGATAAAGGCTTGTGAAAGGTCACATCTAGAATTATTAAATGTGCTTTTGAAAAACGAACCTATGCCGTGAATTTCACTTGTTTATAAACAGTAATGGTCAAACTGTTGAGACATTCAATGCGGTTGCATTCTATAAGGTATTATATTCAGGAATAAATGATAAAAATTGAAGAATATGCCAAGTATTTCCTAAAAAACATAAATATTGAAAAAGTTATTTTCGTTAATTTTATTTGTTTTAAAAAACAGTTCCAAAACGATACAAATAAATCAAATATAGAACGAAACTGATTAAAACGAACAAATATCATCGTCTTTCTATTGTAACAAAACTTTGTATGAATGTGAACCACCACAAAACAACCAATAAAGAATATATTTGTTGCCCCGTACGTTATCAAAATTGTCTCGTACGTTACATACTTCAGTTTGGTGATCTAAATTATTGGTAATTAAGTTAAACACCAAGAATAAAATTTATTTTGTTTCACAATTCAATGTACTTTTGTAAAATACATCAAGCACTCCAATAATACTCTGCAATTACATTAATTACGCGTACCATTTTCATTTTTTCCAAGAGAACAACATTCAACAATATTGTGAAGAGTTTAACATAGAAACATAGCAAACTAACGCGTAAACTAACAAAAGTTATTAAGTAACGTAGTAACATGTGATTAACAATCATCAAATTATCATGGAATATCCTGACCAATTTATGTTTAAACAATTCCACAGTGTCCCGTACGTTATTGAATAAGTCTAATAAAGTGTGCAACTGAACACATTAATGCACGTTTGATTTCGCTATGTTTTTTACAAAAAATAGGATGAAACGCCTGTATATTGTAAAAATAACGTTCGGGACTTAATTTAATTACGCACGATACTCTATGAAAAAAATGTGCATTATTTAAGGTGAGATATATTAGGGAATATTAACATGTGTATGTTTTATATAAATAACTTTGTTTCTGAATAGAATTGTTAGAAATTAAACATGCGTATGTTTTATATAAATAACTTTGTTTAAGAAACTGTTAGAAATTAATCACAGGATACTGCATTCTAATATAAACAGTTGAAACCTATGGTTTCATGTTTTGTTTGAACATGGATAATACGACAAAAAAGTTTCATTTGGGTTAGATTTACGTCAACAACTATGTAGTCGCTGTTTTTTTATCATTATAGATTACATTAATGATATAAAATCCAAGAAAAGCGCCTTAGGCCATTTGCTAACGTACGATACACGTGTATGTCACGTTCGGGACAGACTTTAAAACAGTCATAGAGAGCATGTGGATCAAACATGGCATTGTTTTAATTTATTATATTAAAAATAGATATTCAATTAAGAACATTGCAAACTATTCATCAGTTATTTCTAGGGCTGCGTATCGTGGCCAAGGTCGCGATACGATACGTATCGCGATATATGCCTCGCGATTACGATATTAATCGCGATACGATGTAAATTGTAAATTTGGTATGAATGCATAGACAAATTATGATATGTTTATCAAATAGTCATAAAATTTAAAAAAGCGATAGCGTGGGTCGCGAAAATGTATGACATAACGAAATAATGATTGAAGAAATTTTATTTTTTACGAATTGGAATACCACATTATGAAAAATAAAATACAAATAACTTAATTTGTTGTAAAATAATGACAAAGTTGTTTGTTTCTAGTGGAATTTAACAAATTAGTTCATTAAAAAACAATTTATTATGTCTATTTAAACTGCCACACAACACGCTAATTAATAACAATTATCAGCTTATCGGCAAACATAAAAGAAAGTGTTATCATCCTCATCAATCTTCTCCAAAGTTTGTCACATTTTTGTTAATTGCAACCGTTTGATTACGTAATCAATTTTATCGAGCCGTCATATATGTAGCACTATTTATTTTTTAGAGGTCGCCTTACACATAAGTCATATTGTCTATGATTGTTACAAGCGTGGATAAAAACTTAATGCGAATACTATTGCGGACTCTCGGCTTGATTTTTAGCGTCCATATAATAAATTGCTTGTAACTGCAATTTTTATGTTCAATTATCCATTTTTAGTAATATTGCTATTGAACGAACTGTCGGCGTTTAAGACGGACTCGGTCTTCGGCCCGGTAGCTAGATTCGAAGACTGTGGTATCCGTTAAATTTAGCAAAATGGATGTAACGAAACCAAATGGCATAGAATATACGATAAGTTGTCAAATTCGCGATATAGCCATATTTTCGACGAGTGCGCCCGATGGGCCCAACAGACGATTGATATTGCGCCATTTGCGTTCATAAGGGGCCAATGGCGCGCTCTAGATTGAACACTGTTAAAATCAGTTAAAACAAAATATACTATATACATTTGTATCTATGGCATTTAACTTGCAATTGCAATCTTTACTGTAAAGATTGCAATTGCAAGTAAAATGCCATAGATACAAATGTATATAGTATATTTTGTTTTAACTGATTTCTTGTAAACTAAAAGGCCCTCTGAATCGCGATTTTTTAGGACGCGATTCGATACACCCGTATCGGTCAGTCGCGAATACGATCTCACGATGTATCGGTGAATCGTTACAGCCCTAGATATGAGTTAAGCGTCTGAGCCAAGATATGTTTTATCGTCATTTATGAAAGGTCGAGGTGTTTTGAATTATGAAATATAGGCATGAGTTTTGATGCGCGTATGAATTAAGGTAACTGGCCATTTTGCCCCCCCCCCTCAAGTGAAAGAAGGCCTAAATGAATGAAATTTTGAACATTCATTGTATGAAGAATTTTAGCGAAACGTCATTGTTTTGACGTCTTGGCGACATGTACTACGAATATAGGTGTCATACGTAGAGTTCGGGCATTTTTTCGTTAAGAGTGCTTAATATGTTAATATTTATCATATTTTCAATACTTTTAGTAAGAATTTTTCACATTTAGTGTGATTATGTGTCGCATAATAAACATAATTTTTTCGTAAAAACGTTGAGAAGTTATCTTTTTATTTAAGCATTAATTTGTCTAGAACTCACGAAAAGTCGCATGAAAAAGTGGAAAAAAAAACCCGTCACATTTTAGCTTATAGCTCAAAACGAATTCGGTAAGAGTATTATTTCATATAATATTTTGAATGAAAATTATGAAAGATTTGATATTTTGAAATGAAAATTTATATGTCGCGGTCGGAATACGTCGAAAAAAACTTTTAAAGTGTTAAATTCCAACCATTTTTAGTGAAGAATTTCGACATTAACGCTTACTTTAGGATGACAGATACATGTAATACGAATAAATCTGACCACTTTTAAAATTTGGTGCACATATTGACTTTTTAAGTATGCATGGCAAGTTGAAGGCCACCAGAGTGCACTTCCGGTATATGAGCGGTGTGGTAGATATATATGCGCGAGTTTTCATACGGTAAATGTCTACGGTCATATCACGTTGAAAACACCGGTTCTCGTCCGATCACCGAAGTTAAGCAACGTCGAGCCCGGTTAGTACTTGGATGGGTGACCGCCTGGGACTATGTTAGTGATAGTCGGGCAACCAGATACTGTTTAATCTGCATGTATTTTCTATGCTATGATTTTAGTTTGGGAAATGAGTGACATGCCACTCATGGCCACTAGTTACTTAGTGTCTTATGTAGCTTCTTTGACCTTTATGCGAGTTATTTCCTAAACGAAGTAAATAATGTCATTTTATTATGAAATCCTTAAACTACTACTCGCGAACATCATAATAATGGAATTTCTTCCTTTCGTCAGATTGTCTTCGAAATTGTCCCAAAATCATTCAACTAGAAATACATGCATAAATGTATACTTAATATAAAGTTTGTCAATAACATCTTTATCACAAGTATGAGATAATTTATCATGTTCAGAAATCAAATTGTACACAGTTTTTTTTTTTAAAAAGAGAATGGCGATCATACAATTGTGGTCGCCGTTATATAGTCTATACAATGTGTTAAAAAAGCGTCGAACCCAACAAAATAAATAAGGGCATATAAATTAAACTGTTTTAAAATGGATCCAACAAGAAATATGCATGTTTGGTAATAATATCTGAATCACAAGTTTGAGATAATACCCACGTCTCAATGTCAAGTAACTTTACATAGATTAAATGACCTTCAGATTAGGAAAGAAATAAGATAACCATGTACATTACCTAAGTATCTCCCGATGTTATCAAGATTGTCGGTCATTCGATTGTGTCCTCGACACAGATCTAAGCCTGGGTTCATTTGTTCTCTGTTTTTTTATTCATTAAGGATTATAAAAAAGTGAAAATCAATACTCATCAAAATGGACGGACAATTAAGTCATGTTAAAGTGGATACCAAAGAATGTGAGCCTAAATTTCAAACCATACCGGAGTACATGAAGTATCATGCTGAAAGCAATCCTGACGGTGACGCTTTCGTGTTTGCTTCTGTCGACGCACCATGGCAACGTATCACTTGGTCTGAATTATACAGCACGTCATGTGCTACCGCAAGAGGTTTTGTAGCTCATGGTCTTAAACCGGAAGAAATTGTGGCTATCAATTTAAGAGTTTGTCCGGAATGGCTTTATGCAACATATGGAACAGTTATTGCGGGAGGAATCCCTTGTGGTATTTCCTTTACGTATACGGATGGAAGTGACCTAGTTTCGATGATGGAACGTTTGCAAACATGTTCCTTTCTTGTTATGGATCCTGGATTAGACGGTGTTAACTGGAACATAGCCAAGAATCAACTCGAAGCATTTGACGTAGACGGAACAGCTAAATCAAAGTCAATGCCTTATCTAAGACGCTTATTTGGATTTGGACAGGTTGGTGATAAAGACTGGTCCGCTGTTAAACAATTCAATGACGTACTGGTACCAGATGCCAGCGTTGAATTACCAACTATTAAGAGTACAGATATTCTTGGTTTGTTCCAAACATCAGGAAGCACCGGAATCCCCAAGTTGATACCATACACGCATCATATGATGATCCTGATGACTGCTGGCGCATTGGCTGAACTCTACGAAGACAAAATGTTCAATGATAGGCCTTTCAACTGGATTGGTGGCTATGCTGGACAACATATAGTTATAGGAACGACGAGGGTGACGATATCTGGGTTCAGTACTAAACCAGAAGATTATGGAGCTTTTGTTACAGAGGTTACAGTATCAGAGAAATGCTCAACCTTATTTGCACTACCACCATTTGTTGAGCAGCTACGACAGAAGCAAGAACAAGTTAGTATTTTATTGAACATTTAATTAATCTTATTTACTTATCTTTAAAATGAATCATGACTCCTTTACTGACACAATTCAAAATAAAATGTCCGGCCGTTTTCTTACTTTAGCAGCTTTTGTTGGCACTTTTTGGACGGGGCCTTATTAGGGTACCAGACATTCATAATATATCGGCGTCCAGCGCACTTAACTTAGCTTTCCTGGACCCTTGTCTATAACCAGTACTCACCCTTCCACAAGGCTGGAAACTTTTCCATATACTAGTACCTTATCAATGGAGGAAAATTGACATTATTGTCAAATTTTAAAGGAAGGGTATAACCTCCCCGGGTAGGATTCGAACCAGTACTCCCTTCGGGACACTAGATTCGAAATCCAGGCGCGCAACCAACTGCGCCATTGACCCGGGTTTAGACTGTAGCAGACTGTAAATATATTACAATTGCAGTATTCCACAAATGCTTGAAATCGCCGTTTAGCCGTGTATTGCGCCATTGAGTACAAACATTATATATATTGCTATCCGGTAAACCAGTCTAAGCAAAATTTATTTTTCGCGTGCTCTGTCCGTGATCAAGGATATTTAAAATTGCTCGTATGAAAACAATAGGTTTTATCTGAAAATGATGAAAATCAGACCACGTACATAGTAGCAGTGGTCCAGGATGCGCACTAAGGGTTCGAGAGGTCACAAGTTCAAGCTCCATTAGATCCACTGTTAATTTCCTTGAGCAAGAAATTTTCCTACATTTGTTCCCCTACAGGTATTACTTGCCATTACTTAGGTGATTCCTATGATTAGCATTCTCATTCCCATTAATTAGATTTTTTTATCAAAATCTTAATATCTTTCATCTTAATTGGTTTAAATTAGGGCTGCGTATCGTGGCCATGGTCGCGATACGATACATCTCGCGATATATGCCTCGCGATTACGATATTAATCGCGATACGAAAATTTAAAAAAGCGATAGCGTGGGTCGCGAAAATGTATGACATAACGAAATAATGATTGAAGAAATTTTATTTTTTACGAATTGGAATACCACATTATGAATAATAAAATACAAATAACTTAATTTGTTGTAAAATAATGACAAAGTTGTTTGTTTCTAGTGGAATTAAACGAATTATTTCATTAAAAAATCAATTTATTATGTCTATTTAAACTGCCACACAACACGCTAATTAATAACAATTATCAGCTTATCGGCAAACATAAAAGAAAGTGTTATCATCCTCATCAATCTTCTTCAAAGTTTGTCACATTTTTGTTAATTGCAACCGTTTGATTACGTAATCAATTTTATAGAGCCGTCATATATGTAGCACTATTTATTTATTAGAGGACGCCTTACACATAAGTCATATTGTCTATGATTGTTACAAGCGTGGATAAAAACTTAATGCGAATACTATTGCGGACGCTCGGTTTGATTTTTAGCGTCCAAATAATAAATTGCTTGTAACTGCAATTTTTATGTTCAATTATCCATTTTTAGTAATATTGCTATTGAAATTGCTACCAGACACTCGGTCTTGCGATCCGTATCTTTTTAACGAACTGTCGGCGTTTAAGACGGACTCGGTCTTCGGCCCGGTAGCTAGAATCGAAGACTGTGGTACACGTTAAATTTAGCAAAATGGATGTAACGAAACCAAATGGCATAGAATATACGATAAGTTGTCAAATTCGCGATATAGCCATATTTTCGGCGAGTGCGCCCGACGGGCCCAACAGACTATTGATATTGCGCCATTTGCGTTCATAAGGGGCCAATGGCGCGCTCTAGATTGAACACTGAGTAAAGATTGCAATTGCAAGTTAAATGCCATAGATACAAATGTATATAGTATATTTTGTTTTAACTGATTTCTTGTAAACTAAAAGGCCCTCTGAATCGCGATTTTTTAGGACGCGATTCGATACACCCGTAAATTATAAATATTTACTAAAAAATTACAAATATTTAATCTGTATATAATTAACATTTTATGCACTTCAGTTCGCAACATTCTCGTAACCCACATCCTTAATCAACGGCTCTGTTGTCCCGAGCTCAAAATCGGCGAATTTCGAAGATCATTATCAATTGCTATTTAACACTGGTCAATTAAAAGTGACCTTACGCCAGAATACCTATGCTCCGCCCACCGATACACGTGGTACATTGTCCGACATTATCAGGGATTAATCTATGTCCCTAACCATTATCTATGTTTTGAAAGTAACAGGTTCAAATGCATGCTATTTACTTACTTGTCATCCGATTTCGATAAACTTAATATTTTTGAAAAGGGCACTGTCTCATCTATCAAATGATACATTATTTATGAATATCCATTCATAAATATTCAAATTAAATGTTAGTCCATTTGCTCCAACAAAAAAATATACGCACAAAGAATGAGCAAGTTGAAAGAATAAACTTAAATTTGAACGCTGGTAATAGGCGTTTGGATGTACAGATTTTAAACAGTAAAACATGCAAAAAATATTACATTACGTTAGCTATCAAATGATGTAGAGTTAATTAAAATATGTCGAGAAATAAAAAAGTTAAGGGGTGGGTATTGGGGGCTATCTAGACGGAGTTGTGTTCAAATACATGCATATCATTTACGAGATATCATATTTCCTAAAGATTAATTTGTCTGAAAATGGCATTGTCATAACTTTCAAATGATTCCCTTTTTTACAATATCCATTGATATATATTTAAAATAAAGGTAGGTTCATTTGCTCCAACAAAAACATTATACGCGCAAAAATTATCAAAGAACGCATCTCACATTGAACGTTTGTAGAAATCCTTTATAAATCAGAAAACTGTAGGATATACACGAAAACAACTTTATATACATGTAATCATTAAAATTGTATAGGTGATAAAATATGCTGAGAAATAAAAAGTTAAGGGGTGGGTCCATAGATCTGGTACATTTTGGGGGTAAACATGCATGAAAAATGTTATTTTCAACCTGATTTATTACATACATGTGTATTTATTGTCGTCAGATTATTATGTAGTTTATACTTTTATCACAGTATTTACAGACCCCATGTGTACATATTTTGACCATTCTAATTTGTTTTATTGAGTTTATTTTGTAACTTTCACTGAGAACCCTATATAACTGTACATAGGGTCCATGCTAACACATAAGAAATTCGATGTCCGTCAAGACCAGATGTCGGACAAAATGGCGGCCGATAAGCCGCTTATCTTAGATAAGCATCAGGGTATCAAATGCCGGACGCTGATTGGCTAATAGGAGCTGTCAATCAAATTCTGGCGTAAGGTCAGTTTACGAGTACAGCCACTGTTAATCTGTTAAATGAAGCGTGTCATCCCGTAAAACAATCGCCTGATAATATCATTAATTAGTGTTACACACATTTATTCATAGTCTGTATAACATCCTGTCATAAACCAAACAACTATTTTCTTGTTTGTTGTATATTGCTACTGCGTACTGCGTAGGACCTTCAAAGGATTAAAGCCATAAAACAGCAGGACTGCTGTCATGTTTATGTAGATAGACGCTAGATTATGTGTCCCCTTGGTTTCTGTAGCAATATACACCAATCAAGAAAATAGTTTTATGACAGGATGTTAACTAACATTATCTTAAACTTCAGACGAAGGCGCCATGTAAGCGACAATTGGATTGGTTGATAGGTTTAGCGCCAGATGACGTTTGTCGCGAAACTTTTCGCGAAAGCATTCTGATTGGTCGATATCGGCCAAAATTATAACGTTTCATTCCTGAAATTAGCAGTGTGGCGCCAGAGGCTACTAGACACTCAATCTGATTAAAACCCGATCTAAAATTTTACCGCTCGCATACTCGCTAATTTAGATCTGGCCTTTTCCAAACGAAGGTCACGTTCAGGTGACCTTTTCTCATCATAATATTCATGACGAAATTGTTATGGTACGTAACTTGTTTACATCGTACGTCACGCAATTTGAAATGAGCCACCCAATCGCAGACTGAATAATACCGCTGTTAAATATGCAGGCAAACCTAGGTCTAAAAATAGAAATTTCGAAATCAAAATGTGTTTAATAGTGTTTTCGTCTAGATGAAAGCTACGCATTGATTGGTCGACACAAAGTTCGTCTCGACGTGACCTTGCATCGACTAAGTAGAGATCCAGTACGACAACGCGAGTAGAACAGGATCTCTGTTTACGGAGATTGCCAGACACTGGGAACAAGAATGATGATTAGGGTTTATCGCACAAAATAGTAAAGAATGCTGATTACATAATATGGAAGCAGACTTTAAGACGCACTTTAACTTTAATTTTTGACTTCTGAAACAAGCCATGCAGCCAGTTCAGCATGACACATTTCATTAACTAAGGTTATTGTGCCATACTCATGAATTTTGAAATTCTTTTCTGTTTGTAGAACTTGCTTCCTTCTGAATGGCCAATTAAACAGATCCTTACAGGAGGTCAACCAATCACTAAGAGGATCACTGCAGTCCTCGGCAAAGCATGCACTATATTGGTTTGTGCCTATGGAATTTCGGAATGCTATGCCGTTTCATTAGCGAAAGTCAGCGATGCAGAACATTTCGCTGAATATGGCTGTGGCAAACTAGTGTCATTGAAAGGTATGGAAGTGAAAGTTGTGGACGAAGCCGGGAATATAGTTCCCATCAACACATGCGGTGAGTTCTATGTTCGTTCTCCAATCATGTTTAAAGGCTACTTCAACGATAAAGAAAAGACCAAGAAGGTCTTCGATGCCGATGGATGGTATAAAACGGATGATTTAGGAAGAATTAACAGCAATGGTGAAATCTTCCTGGAGGGAAGAAAGTCAAACATGATCCTATCAGGAGGTTTTAACGTCGCCCCAGAAATTATGGAGATGGCCATTAAAACTTTTCCCGGGAATTTACAAGTTGTCATTGTTCCAGTTCCTGACGAAGTTTTGTATCAAGTATTGTGCGCATGCGTATTGAAACAACCGGAAGATGACGTCACCGAAGAACAACTGAGGAAACACTGTGAAAAAATTCACGCCGACAAACGTGGATTATTCACCGTTTTACCCAAGTTTTATATTTTCTTAGAGGCTTTTCCTTTGTTACGTACCGGTAAGATTAATAGGAAGGAGTTAGAGAAAATGGCCAATGAAAAAATATCTCAGCGTTCGGAAGATTAAGCATGCAGCTAATTTGAACAATACATATGAGTCTGTAATATAAACAATGTCTCCAATTAGCCTATACAAGTTTTGTCTATTTGTTAATCATTCAAATGAAAAAAATACCATTTTAGCTAGCTCACCTTAGCTATAGCTATAATGAGCTTTAAGAATCGTTGAATGTCCGTCGTCCGTCCACATTTATTTGTGAACACTAGCAGTAACACATGTGCCTCAATTATCATCACTTGGTGAAAATGCTTGTCTATGTAATTGCTCGGAAGTTAGAATATGGGTCATTCCGGATGAAATAATAAAGAACACAAGAGATAAAAATAGACTAGCTACGTTAACACTCAAGTGCCTACTGTTGTGATCCAAATATCCTAAAAATTAGTCAGAAATGTTTTAAATTATTTCTAGTCAAGTTTGAATATGGATCATCTATATATTTAACTCAATTGTCATCACTCTTGGTCAGGATGCTCGACTAGGTAATTGCTTAATGAGTTAGAACATAGGTCATCTTGGATTAAAAAGTGGTCACGATCTAAAAATACAAAAATCTTGTCAACACTCTAGAGGCTACTGTTTTTATCCAAATATCCTGGAAATTGCTTTAATTTTACTCTGATCAATGTATATTCCAATGATACTTAGGTGAGCAATAAAGGGCCATCATGGTCTTTTTGCTTATATAAAGCATTATAATACTATGTTATACATATTATATTATATTAATTATATTATATAATAATTTAAGTATTGTCCAACGTTAATATGAGAGTATACAGATATGGTTGAACTTGTAGGGATGAGGAATAACCCAAACACAGTTGTTTGATTGATTTTAAGGGCATTTATTGTAAAATGCCATAAAATTATGACATTCAAAAGTTTTCTAAATTGTTATATAATATAAAATTACAAAACCAAAAAATGATGACGAAAACCTATCTGGACAGCAAAACTGCCAAAAGAAAAACGTCGCCTATATTATATTAATTATACATGTATATTATGTATACTTTTACCCTTTTATACCCCTAATAATCAAGAAAGCACATTACATGAAGAAGAAATCACTTAATATGATTACGAAAGGTTAGTTAAAGGGACATCAACATCATACAGTGCCATATAAAATTACAATTAAAATTGCACAAAAAAAATGTTTTCTATTCATTAAATTTTATTTCAGAAGTAGTCGCCATTTGCACATTTCAAGGAGTTATTATTGCAATTCTTACACATGTTCATGTACATATATAAAGACGAGTGTTTAAATTTCTCAAGTAGCAGTAAAAATAGCGCGACTGACTTTCGAATCTACACGTAACAAAATTCTAACCGATCACTTTTCAAATTTTGATAATTTTATAACGAGCCAATGGATCGTCATTAAATTTTGCAGAGGTGATTTTTGTGTCATTTTCTACCGATTTTTGGAAAGAAAAATAATTTGATACGGTCCGATGCACTCAATCGGGACACTTTGTGTGGTTGAAAATCGGTAGCCAATTTTTTTCGTTGAAAAATCTTGATAATAATAATATACTAGAAGTTGGTCAAGGTTTTCATATCTTTAACCCAATCAGCTCCAATATTAAAATTGTCCTACATCTTGATATGTTACATCCACCGGTACAAACAAATGCTTAAACATATTAAGCTATTGATAAGCCTTTATTGCCTGGAAACCATATATCGCAGGTTTAGTACAAGAGGGTTGTAACTCCCTCTTGTCTTATATTGAGTTACAACCATTTTCCGATAAACCCACGATATCTGATAGACTACCCATTTAGCTCACGCTTACTTCATTTTAGCCAAATTCAAAACCATTTCGTATCATACAAAATGTAAAACAAATGGGCATCATTTTGATAATATCAAGTATTCCTCCACATTTATTCAGCCATAAACGGACATTGAACTTATGGACATTAAACTTTATTGTATTAAGGAAATGACAATGTCACTGCCCTCCAAAAGTTCCTTCACATATTCACATTTAATGGGGGACTAAATAGAGTTTCAAAAAGTTGTAAAAGCAGTTTATTGTTAAAGGATTTTTGCTTTTTCTAATTTGTACATTTGTCTTATGGATATAAAATAATAAATCTATCTCAAACATGATTTTGGTTCATTGAGATACATTGATTATACATGTAGTTTCAGAGGCTGATAGAAAACTTTAACTGCAACTCTAAAATAAGATGTACCAATAGAAATTCCATTTCCATTGCATGAATACTAAATGAAATAGAAAATAATATAGTACATGTAATTCTTCAAATTTGAAATGGTTGCAATCTAATTAATCGTATAAACTTTTGGAAGGGCATGTAAGTATTAATTAGAAAATGTAACAAGACTATTTGTTCATTTGTTTATTTAAGAACAGGTAAATAAAAATAATGCTTTTCACAAGTAACAAAATTTTGCAATCATAAAGCAATATATGTTTGCAGCAAGAACATAGTTTGTCCATGATAACTAGGTAAATCCTTGTTGAGAACAACTAGGTCAAAGTTTATATATAATTTGTAATACAAGAAATGTAATGTGGAAATCACATTTTAGCCATATTTAAAAACTTAAAAGCAAAAATTACAAAGGGAAATTATCCATAATAAAGGCAGGTAGAGATGTGGTTACTTTCTAATTCTGTTCATGGCATGGTATGTTATCATCGTATGAAGTTTCATAAAGATCAGACAATAAATGGCAGAAATGTATGGTAAAGAAAAACTTTAACACAATTATTAACAACACAGGACGCCCGCCCAACTGGGTTTCGCCAAACTATAAATGGATTTTTTTCGTTGAAAAATCCGGCTAATAATATTACTTAATATAAGTAATAGAAAATATTATAAGCATTAATAGCATTTAACATCTATGCAAGAAGGCATTTCCTTGCCGACATCTGAGTTTAAATCTCATAACAAAAATCCAAAAGTGTGCTGTCATAAGATCTCCTGCCATTGCACACAGGCCATATTCAAAAATTGTTCATAATTGTAAAATTTACAGCAAACATCAGTCAAATCTGTCCCATCTTGGGTCTCTAACTAGTACTGACATACAGGCAAACATAGACCTGTTACAAAAGCTTACTAGGAACAAAATAAAGGATATATAGAGTGAGCTGATACGAGCAAGTTAAATGCAGGGCTTGACATTAACTATTGATGTAGGCTGCCTAGTGGGACAGACAACTTTAAATTTTACTCGCTCAAACCAAGTAGAACTTAAACATTTGATTTTGAAGGTTATAGATATATTGTGACTGACAACTTGCAGCAAATCTGTTACCTGAACCCTTAAGTTAGTTCATAATAGGCAATCAGCCAAGTAAGTCTTCACCACAAACTTTCATTAGCACTGGGTAATTAGTCAACACCATGAACTTTTCAATAGATCAAAAAATCTTTGTGATTAATTTAAATATGCAGTCAATTGTAATGATCTAGCATAAAACACAATGTATATCCTAAAATTGAACATTAACAATATACATGATGCAGAAAAAATCTAAATAAACTATTTTTAACAAATAACTACTATTTTTATTCACACATGACACTCATTAATTGTGATTTTTTTACTTGGTAAAATGACTTAAAAATGTCTTAAAAATTGGCAGATCTTTGAACCACTTAGATTTTTAGTCAGTATACCAAAATCCAAATCAGCGGATGAGGTCCATGGTTCACTAGCAAAATTCAAAGACTGCAGCCAGTAAATGCCGAGCCATGTATCAAACTTGGAATGAAGAATCAATCAAAAGTTCTCTGGTATAGAAGATACTGCAAAAGTTTCTTCAGCCACTGGAATTTGTTCCACTTTAACTTTTGCAGGATCTCTATGTTTTCTTCTATGTTGAGTCATCTGTTCCCTTGTATAAGATGTATAGTCACACTGAGAACAAGAGTGAGCTTTGATCCCATTATGAACGTTCATATGATCTTTAAGTAAGCCCTCAAAATAATAGCCCTTATTGCAGACTGTACAGAAGTATCGTCTAATATGACGGTGATAAATTCTCTTATGTGAATACAATTGATGACCATACCTGAAAAACAGAGAATATTGTTTGTTTGTTTGTTTTGTTGGGTCAAACGCCTTAGCAACACAATGAATAGGTTATATCACAGCGTTCAGCACACCTACTCACTCCTCCTGAAAAGGCTAAATCTCTAGATTTGGCTGTTAACCAACTACTAGGCGCATACTTTCGTCAGTGACTGACTACTGCCCTACATGATTTAGAATCGGTGGTAGGAGAGAAAATGGCTGTAGTAAATATTTCATGACCAAGCTCCACAAAAGTATGCTCCCCTGGGAATCAAACCAACAACCCTGGACTCGAGCGCTACCCACTGATCTAGCAGAGTGGGATCAACAGAGAATATCTATTGGAGTACAAAGGCAATGAAGTTGATCATTGGCCGCCAGCACAATTCCTAGACAAAACAGTTTATATACATACTGGTATAAGGGATATCACTCCAAAAATGATAGTTTTACAATAGTTCAATTAGTGGCCACAGTATCAGCAAAACTTAATAAAATCATGTTGGACTGGTAATAATTGGATAGCCAGTTCTGCGTTGGTTCGAATCCCATCCAAACCAATCTGGCTGTTTCCTTGAGCAAGAAACTTTATCCTACTAGCTCAGTACTGGGGGACCAGGAAGAGGACTCTAAAGTGAGTAATTTAGGTTTAAAGAACTTGTTTCACAATCTAGCTAAATAAATTAGTACATGTATAAACTGAACAATCTGGACTGTAGGCTGAATCCTAATCAAAGTTAGTTCCTTGAAAGCATTTTACAGAAAAAAATATTTCAATACTTACTTGTAGTCTTTATTACAAATATCACAGTGATATGGTTTAACATCTGAATGCATTATCATGTGAGTTTTAACACATCTGGCAGTCTTAAATCTCTTACCACATATTTCACATACACAGTTACGTTCATCGGAATGTGTCACACGTTTATGATACGTCAGTCCACTGGAGGATGAAAGAACCTTATGACAAATTTCACATTCATGATTGGTCGTACTTTCTTCATGAACTCTTTTATCATGTGCGTACAGAGAGATTTGGGTTTGAAATGCTTGTCCACATTGATCGCAGATGTAATTCTTGCTTTCACTATGACTCTGCATATGTTCCTTTAACTCCAAATTATCAAAAACCCTTCTATTACAAATTTCACATCGTAATCTTTCAACTTCTACTTCATGTTTATAAAATATATGCCTTTTGAGAGTCGAGGTACAAACTTTACCGCAATATTTACACTTGTATCTACAAACACCATCAACATAATGTTTCAAATATTTACGTTTATATGCAAATATTTTCTTACAAGTTTCACAATGAAAACTGCCTCTTCCGGAATCTTCGACAACTTTTCGCTTCTTGACCTTCTTTGTGCCACAATCAGAACTTTGGTGTGTTTTAAAAGACAATTCATTTTTATACCTTTTATTGCATTTTTCACATTCAAAAACCTTTCTAACTTTCCTCTTCTTCTTCTTCAACTTGAATTTTGTTCCATAATCAGGATCCTTAGTCACTTCACCATCTACATTGTCATCATCAGCATCATCACCTGAAATCTCAGCTTTGTCATCAACATGGTAATCTTCATCGTTAACATCACTTACATCATTAAAATCATCATCATCATCTCCTATATCATCATCATTGACATTATAATCATCATTTTCATCACCTACATCATCATCATCATCATTCACATTGTAATTATCATCAACCTCATCTACATCATTATTAAAATCATTATCATCATTACCATTATAATCATCATCATTATTATCATTATCATCAGCGGTACTCTGTTTCATACTGTCCTCTTTAACAATTTCATTAGCAATCTTTGAGTCTGTAACACCTTGACAACCATCATGAGTTTCTTTTTCATGTTTTTCAAGCTCATCAGTGAGGTTAGCCTCTTTCATTAAGTTTGAAGTAAATGTATTTACTGTTTGATTTTCAGAATTGATATTATTAACATAAACAATGTTAGTTTTAGACTTTGTTCCTCGAGTGTTTTTACGGTTGTTTTTAAATTTTACAAGTAAGTTCTTCTTGACTACAGTATCTTTTTTCAACTGTTTGGCAGGAGTCAGACTATTTTTTAATGAAGTTAAACTCTTAATTGAAGGAATAAATTTCTTTTTATTAGAAATGAATCTTCCTTTTTCAGAAGGTAAGTTTACTTTTGGAGGAGTGGAGCTCTCTTTTGCAGGAGTAAAGGTTTTGTTTCCTGATGTAGAAGTACTTGTAGAAGCAATAGGATGTTTGCGTGGTCTTCCTCTTTTCTTAGCACTTGGTTCTGGAGTAGAATCACTTGACTCGACCTTGACATTTCCAGTAATTGGTACAGATACCCTTGTTAATGATACAGAACAGCCTCTCAGTTTCACATCTGGAAGTTTAAAATTAGTTCCTACACATAGGTCATCATTAATCAAGACTGGTTCAGATTTTTTGTCACAAAGGCTTAAAGTTGTGTTGCCATGGGTAACCAACCTTGGTTCATCTAAAATTGAAACAAAAATAAGTGATTGAAATTATATAGTTTATCAAGGAACTAAGCAATGCTTACAAATCATTACAAAATTAAGTTAATACTGTAAACATGAGTTTTATTCAGTATAAAAAGTCTAGTGCCTTACTCTATTTAGATGTAGAACACTTTTGGAATTTCATCATAATTTTAGAAAAATGCACAAGTTGTAAAAATATTTAGAAGGGGAAAGGACTTTCAAACAGCCCTAGCTTTATCTAAATAAAAGCCATGGGGCCCGTTTATCAATGGTCTTAAGGCAAATTTAAGTCACAAGTCCTTTTACATTACAGATGTTTTGGTCTTAAGTTATTTAATCATTTATCTACAGTGATTTCAAACCCACTAGCTCCATCACTAGTTTTAGCACAATTATCAGATCATGGTAAAACTATTAAGTTTTACCCATTTAGAACTAGGATACAACTTGTAACCTTCTGGGTCAAAGCTAGAATTTGTCTTCAAATTCCCAGAGTTTGAATATCCGTGGGACAATCTTTGGGTGCATTTGCATAACTCTTAGAGGGTCATTTGCACTAGATGAAATTGCTACTCGCTATAAATTAATGGTTCTAACTAGGATGAAACCCATGACCACCTGAGTGGTAATTAGACAAGCTACCATGTTGCCATAAATTTTAGCTTGAAAGGAAAGTAGTACAGGTGCCATATAAAGCTCAGCTTGTATAGCTTCATTTAATGAGACAACCCAGTCTTCTCTCTGAGTCTTTGAAAGATTTAAGATTTACTACTTTTTTATTTATCTTGTGTTTTGTCAATTTTTTTTACCTGCATTTAAATCTCCATAGAGTGTAACAGTTTTCTGTCTGAAATCTGGCTCTGTCTTGATAATAGGAGTGATACAATCTAAACTCTCAAATTTATATACTACTTTTCTTGGTGAAATCAACCTATCAGCATCTAGAAAATATAACAAAGGTCATTGTATGTGAATGTACATAAAAACGTCATAGTTTCTAAATAGTTTAACCTGATTAAACATATCGAGAGTTGCCTGCACTTACTACAGTCTTGCAGGCAACCCTTGATATATAGTACACATGTATATGTAAAATAAAATGTCAATGTAGACTTTTTATGGATGCATTTAAATCATTCTTCTTTCAAATTCAAGAGAGATACCGTACATAACAAGCTCCTGTTAACAGTTTTTATCAAATATTTCTGCAATCAGAGGTTATGAAATCAATCTAATCAATACAAAATGACTAACAAATAGTAGGCTACATGTGATATTTGATAAAACTTGCAAAAATTTAATTTGTTGCTAACTGTGAATGGTATAAGGTTTTCTTTTTTTTGTTTACCTTAAATTGAGAATTGGTAAGATGTTGCATGTCTTGCAACTTGAAATGTTTACAGTTAGTGAATGAAAACAAAAATAATTAATTCATAGATGTATTGAGCAGCTTCCTAATATTCATAGCTTTGAGTAATGTGTCATAAATATATTCATTAGTAGGCAGCCCGTGCAGTTGAGTGATTACAACGTCGGACTGATAATCATTAAATAGTCAACTCCCAATTGGTTTGAATCCCAGCCAAAACTTACCCTGTTGTTTCCTTAAGCAAGAAACTATCCTACCAGTTCAGTACTGGGTGACCAGGATGCAGACTTGAAGGTGATTTATTTAAGTTGTAAGAACTTGTAAGAAGTAGCTGTGGTCAAGAGGTTAGACAGTTAGACCGGTAATCATTTAATTAGCTAGCATCACTTCGGTTTGAATCAAATTATGAGCAATAAACTTTATCCTATTAGCATAGGAAGCAGATTCCAGATTGATTATTCAAAACATAAAAACTGGTGTCAAAATCAAGCTGGTCAAATGATTTAAATTAGCAGTACCATTACAGCTTCATATTTTTCGCTAAAACATAAAACAATGCAGGTTACCTGTTTTACAGAACATCCATTGTTTAGTAAAGAACATTGATTGTATGGCAGCTTCCTGTTCTTGGGTCACATACAGAGCCAATAGATATGTACTGGTATCCATGGTTCCAATCTTACACTATCAGGGTCACAAATCTGGATAAAAAATAGACATGCACATCAAAATAGTTTATGGTGGACACACAGGTTCTCGCACCTCTAAGGACTCAATGAGCCATTTCTAATTTATCATTTTAATGCAACAATTTTTTTAGAAAAATACATTAAAACACACTTTTTAACTTATATTCCACTTTTCTATCATATGTTTGTTGATATTTTATATTTGCAACATATCCAAATTCTTCCAGAAAAAACACGACCATTTTCTAAAAACTGTCATGGCGGCTAAAAATAGATGACCTAATTTCGAATTTCTACCGAATTTGGCTATTTGTGAGGTTATAATTAGCTGTCACATGACTTTATGAGCAGAAGACAGGAATGGCTACCTGCCATGTGCTTGTTTTGCAATAACATACTTTTAAACAATTTTTAATGGATTGTACTGACATCTAGCAGAAAAAGGTAATAAGGATTTACTGAAAAATATTCACCATCACAAAATATTCATTCTAAAAACCTGTTTCTTGCGCATTATTCTCGTTTGACAGTTGTAGTTGCGTTGGTTGTTTACTTAACATTGTGCACACAAATTGATGACATCATACGCAATAATATAGCAACGTAAACAACTTTTATATGAAAGGACCGAGATCAGGTAAGGTCCGAGATCAGGTGTTTGTACGATAACAATAAGAACTTGGGTAAAGAATAAGATAGATCTTGGTCTGTAGCACAGTTGAATAGCATGCTATGATTTTGAATCATGTTTCCTAAAAAGGAAATGCGATCAAATCCCACAAAGGCCAGTTAAATCCTTCCATGAAAATTTGACAATTATGTTGATTTCCATCTTTAATAATTTAATAAGATATTATGCAGAAATCATTGGCCTAGTGGAAAGGTGAGTACTGGTTACAAACAAGGGTTCAAGAAAGATACGTTAAGTGCACTGCCCCCTATATTGACTATATAGCCACACAAGAGCAGCCACAATATTTTCTTCTGATCGTAATAATAAATAAATGCGTCTTGCACCTGAGTATAGCTGGCAGGTTTATTCAGTGATTAAATTCCTAATTTTTTTCCTATTTATTCAATGTAAAAAATTCTGAATTTTTATCAAATACTTCAACCTTGATAAAATAACTTCCATATAAAACCAAAAATATCACATTTGATTCAATAATGATGCTTTTGTAGGTACTTAATCTTCTCCGCAGAATCCCAATTAGATTTCATGGATAATCTTTTAGTAAAAATACAGTGAACTCAACAATTCCGGGTCAGTAACGAAACAAACGATGCGTGTCTCTTCGAAACGAAAGTTGTGGGAATCAAACCTGCATAAATTGATAAACAAATACTTCCACTTTACCATGCTATAATAAATTAATAGTGTTTATTTGCTTGTAATCTTACAATTTTCGAAATTGCATGTTGCAAACTCGATAGTTACGCGTCGCACTTGCCAATTCCGGGTCACGTGACAGATGCTTGTCTCTTTAATCCGGAGTGGTCTCAACAGGGTTAAAATCAATAAAACAGCTGACTTTTTGTCAATAAAGACTTTATCTCATATTTTCTTCCAAGTTAAACAAAAATAAAGCTCGTAAATTAAAGATCTAATCATGTCACTTGCAATTACCTATTGCATATAAAAACAAGTACCATAAATACAATTAGATGCGTGTAAAAAGTAAAACTCAAAATATCAAACAATAATTGTATTTAATTGACAAATATCTTACAAATGGGATAAAATTATGTATAAAATAAATTTTAAATGTTAAAAAAATACTTTTTAATTAAAATAAATGATTGTATATAATACAGGTTAAGTTTTGACCCGAAATTGCCACGTGCTAACCAGGTCATATTGTCTGCATTATTGTCAAACAATAATTAGATTAAACAAATCTATGAGTTAAATCGTGTTCACCGATAAATTTCCAGCAAAATGATGTGCAATAAGGACTTATTTTATCTAAATTGTGGATATAAATCGCTGTTTTTTCGGACGCATGAACAAAACGTTCACATACTTTCGCATTGGTTGGAAATGATGCTGTTTAGTGTTTCAGGACTATGACTTCCGGTAGAGAAATGTTAACATGGAAAGTTTGTGTAACGGTTGCTAAGTGGTTAGTGTACATGACTTAACTATCATATAATCAAAATATTGAATTATTAAGGAATCATCTGTACTATTTGAAAAAAGTGACCCGGAATTGTCGATGACCCGGAACTGTCGAGTTCACTGTAGCATATCTTTAGATGACTAGATTGGATTTAATTTTTTTTCATATTTTAATTCAGATCAAATAATATATGTGTTCATTATTATACTTAAAAATTAAGATTATTGAATGAATAATAATGCTTTATTAACCATTTAAACCTTCTTGATATTTTCTCCATGGAATCTGAATATTTATCAGTGGAATAAACTTTGCTGTGTATAGAACCTACCCTCACTTAACTATCAGATTTTTTGGGGAAACCATAATCTACTAATAATGTATGGTGTTTTCTGCTAATGACCTGTACAACGAAAGCGAAAATAGCAGCAAGCAATCTTACATTATTTTAGTAATTTCAGGTAGAAACGTTCAGGGGCAGAAACTAATTGAACGCTATGCAGAATACAGTTGTAACAGATCAGGAATCAATATCAAGTTTGGTTACCTGAAGCACCTGTTTTAAACAGTGTGGATTGACCAACAATAATTCAATAGCAAATACTACGAAAAATAGTTGTTTTTCAAGCGAACGTTTCTTTCCTCTTAGTTTTTGCCCATGTTATAATTTTACTAAAGGGGAGTAATTATAGATAAGTAATGGATAAGTTTAAAACCCGATATCCGGAACTGTTTTACTGCAAACTCCCCGCACCGGTTATTTCCCTTTATCAAATCAATGGGCCAACTTGATTTGCCGGGGCGGCTTACGAACCGGCGTAAGCCGCTCGCCGATCGGCCCGCCCCGGTGTGACATATGAATCAAGCGATCCGGCTAACTAATTACATGTACTGTTTCAGACGTTCGTATTTCAAGCAGGGTGGTACATAAATCCATATTAGTAATTAAAATTTTAAATTCGTGTCTGGCGAGTAAAATGTGTACTTGTAATATAACTCTTACACAAATGTCGCACAAGAGGTTTAATTGAACACATCAATTAGTATTTTGTCCATAATCGTAGCAAATTTTTGTAATAATGGTTTCACCTGTATCTATTTTTAGCCATATTCGTCACGTGCTCACCGCTAGCACGAACCGGCGCATTCCGCGTGCGCCGGTTGTTGACCAGGCTCAATCTCGGAGCAAATAAAGCGAATCGCCGGTAGCCGTTTCTGAATCGGCGTATGCCGCTTTGAGCCGCCCGGGCAAATCAAGTCGGCCCATTTACGTTAAAGAAGCAACGCGTGACCTAACCGCTGTGAGGAGTTCGGTTTTACTGCGACAGAATTTTAATGCATTATAATACATTCAATAATCATGCTTTAACTACATACCTCTATTGTATAATCCGGTTTTAAGCAACACATTTCCTCTCAGTGGTTTGCATAGCAATTTAACTGCCATAGGCTATAGTGCTGTACATGAAGAAAGTTGATGGAAAGGTTACCTCTCTAGACCGGAGATTTTAACCAATACTATTACTATAACTTCACCAGTAGCTACACATGGTACAGTGGTAGGAGAGAAAATATACATAGAAAATATTTCAAGACCTAACTCAAGAAAGGCATAAAGGCCCAGCTTGGTAATCTAACACTTAACTCCATGATATATTAAATGACATCTCATTTATTTCCACTGGAATGTTCAATCATCTATACTCCAGTTTTAAAAGTCCGCTCCAATACTTGGGAACATGATAGACAAAAACACAGTGAAAACAAAAGTAATTTGAAATGAGACTTTATTGCACCAGGTTCTAATTAACAGATTAAACAAGTAAATTCAATGATAAATGCATATTTCATGAGTTTAGAGCTAAACAATATTCTAAACAAGAGGTATATATAATTGATAATTTTCAAATAATATCATCATGCAAATACCAACAATTATTATAGATACAATGTCAAAATACACCCCCAAAAAATTGTAAAATATTCAAAATATCAATACAGCAAAATGTATAGAAAATTGGAGGGATAGAAAGATTCACACAAAATTGTCATGAACACTAAGAAATACCATAATAAAAAATTGAATATACAAAAAAAATGAAGTAGAGTGAGAGGGATTGATATTCAAGTGAAATTTTTTTTTAGACGAAAATTGAAATATATATACCCGGTATGTATATGATACTAATACCCTACAGTGGAAAAGTCTTATACTGACCATAAGATACATATACTGGTAAATGTAACCAATTGATAACATGTTTCATGAACTCATTGTTGGCCATTTTTAAACAAAGCACTAACATAAACATGTTTTTAGTTACATACAGCACAATCAATCAAGAACATGGACCTACTGGTGGATATGGCCAATATAAATCAAGAAGTATCTTTCTCTCTAAACTTCTTTTATCATTAGCACATTTTGTTTCGTAATGAACACAAGCCTATACCCAGGCAATATATAATTTTTAACAACAAATCCACCAAAACCATTAAAATAGTCACCCTTATAACTTAAAGAGGCAACATCAAACTAAAGCCCCCAATTCAACACTATAGTTGTTGATAAATCCATATAACCATTCATAGATTAAGGCAAAGACTGTTTACATCCATTATTCAAGAACTCTTGAAATAGAAGTCAAGTCCACGTTTCTGTCCCGCTGACTTAGGTCCGCCTCCACGACCTCCGCGACCTCCACCGTAACCTTGTGCACCACCTCCTCTCTGAAAGATAAAAACAATAAAACAGTTCAACTTCAAATGTATCACAAGGTTTTTTATGCCATAAAACAAAATACATGTAATGACACAGAAACACTTATAAACAGCTTAAAACAGCATCAATGTTAACCTTACACAGTGGATCTATATCACAGATAATACACCAATTGCTATTAGTTTGTCTACAATCCTAAATGTACAACTTTTAACTACAAAGTAACTTCTCCAAATTAAGAGTTATTTCTGAAAAGGATGTCTGCATGGAGGTTTGCCGAAGCTTGGAAATAATTGTTTGAGTGTTAGGAATGCTTTCAAATTGAACTGGTCTAATTTTAAGGAGATGGACAGTTGCTCAGGCAGTTCATTCACAAGTTGTTTTCTGGGGGTAAGCCTTTTGCACTCTTAGTCAAAAGGAAATTAATTATGAATTCCGAGGACAAAAGGCATTTGAGAGCCAATACCAGATGAAAATACACCTGGATAAATTGAAAGACTAATTTTCAAGTATTTTTCCCCTTCAGTAAAAACAGTGACTGTATAACACACAGAAACATGAACATGTATGGCTTCAAAAGGCTAAAATCAGACTTGAAACTGAATGATATCAAAACCTAAAATATAAATTACTACTTACAGCTTTCCCAGCATGTCTAGCCCATTCAGGGGCAATAACTATAGGATTAGGATAATCTTCTCCAAGTGATACTTGAGCCTTTGATAGAACACTCTTAGATAATGACCATACAGTATGTACACTGCCACCGGATATATTCTTTAATTCTGGTACCCATAGTCGGACATATTCACCCTGAAAATATCAACAAAAGAAGTATTATATATTGATACGCACTACAGGGTGCATCAACTCCATCACAAGTTTGAGAAAAACATCCTCTGGTAAGTGGGCGGCCAAGAAAGTCCTGGTCAGAGTGTGTTAAAGCTGACATGAAGACATACAAGCTACCCAACAGTGATCCTCTAGACAGGGTTACATGGAGGACAGATGTTAGAAGATCTAGCTGGCTGCTGTCTACCCCAGTTCCTGGGGCACAGGCAGCTGATGACAAATAATCTATTGGACTTGATTGATTGGTTGGTATATAACTTTAAATAAAGACCACACTGCTTCTCCCAAAAAATATTACCACTAAAACATCATACATGTACAGTATATCATGCATTAAACAGCCAGTATATAGAAGGGGTTGAATTGGCTTCTTACAGCAGGTGATCACTTAAACCAAGTTCAGATAAAAAAATCTTTGATTAGTCTTTTCTGACATTCAGTAATGAAATCCATAAGGGTTTTCTGCTAGTCAATGCAAAGTTTCAAACAAAGTTTGAGTGCAATGGACATGGAAGTGTATGGTTATCAACTTATCATGCAAACGAGGTAAAAGTCTAACACTTATAGTGACCTTGATCAAATACCTCAAAAGCAAATTGGGTCATCTGATGGTAATAGAAAACCCAAACCAAGATAAAAGTTGAGGGTTTTTTTCAACCTAGTAAAAATATCAATAAAAATATTACATATAACCAACCTCAGGATCATAATCTAATCCTTGTTTAACCATATTAAACTTCCTATCTTCTCTAGGATCATTACCTAAACCAGCACTATATAACCAGTTACCATAGTTACTGCAGACATCATGATCTACCTGTTAACAAAAATAATACTGGGTAACAAGCTATGCTCATGAATATTGGTAATCACTATAATTACTGTCAAATATTCAATCTCCATAGTGATGTTCCATATAATATGTTAAATGTGTGTGTGCGTATATCATTAGTAATAAAGATTTTTGACAGTGTATATGGGTCCTTATACCCCGAGAGCACATATACCCCGAGGCGTCAGCCTAGGGGTTATATGTAGCTTCGAGGGGTATAAGGACCCATAATTATACACTGTCAGAAATCTTTATTACGATTTTATAATACTTCAAATCCCTTTAAAATCGGTCAGGAGCTCTAAAATGAACAAAAAACAAATGCAGTATTTTAGTTTAATTTCCCCGTGGTGCACCCCAATTGCTTTTTACTACTTTTGTTCATGACGTCATACTGGCGACCGTGTTATGAAGTTGATAGTATTTACTATTTGACATTTTTTAGTTTTAAGCTTATAAATTTTGTGGATTTAAGGATCGAAAGTACAAGGATCTATTTAAATAGAACAAAAATTCACACGGAAGATAGGGATATATGGACTTTATTAAGGAAACACTCGCAGACGGGATAAACTGTTAGGGCAAGATGGAAATGGTTTTCCAAAATACAGCAAAGAAAATCTACATGGATTCGTATGTGAGAAAGATCTTTGACAGCCAGTTTCATTATTTATTCTTAATGCATAGCTTGGCTTGCTCTAATGAATGAAACGCAAGTCAACCTTTGTATTTACTTTATAATGACTGGAAAATTCGTCTTATTGAACATGGAAGAATGGTAATGGAAGAAGCAGAATCCATTGAGATGTTGGGAGTTGTGAAGCGTCAAATTTTGGACCCTAGGTTTACAGTATTGTGAGTAATAGATTTGTTATTATTTTGATATTCTGTTGTACAACGTTATTTTAAAAGAACTGGACATCGATATGTCTTATTTGCTTACAAATGTTAAGATTACAAAGAAAAACATTTTCGAATCGATGAACAAAATGGCGGACATTTGACAAGAATTTATGTTACATTATTATGAGAGGCTACCCGAGGGGACACGGTATATATGAACTCACACACGGTTTATATGGATTTTTTTCGCACACCCGATCAGCCAATCAAAAGCCGTCAATTTTTTTTGAAGTATTATAAAATAAATTATAATTGGGGGGGGGGGGGGGGGCTTTCATGCCAGCAGCCTGTAATTCCAAAGGGAATTTACAAATAACATATATATGTCAAAAAAATCAATTTTCAATATGTTGGTCACAGCCTTAAGGTTTTATTTCAAGTTTTCAAGATAGGTACAGCAAAGAACTTTGAAATGGTAAGAACTCACCACTGAAGCTGTTTAGAAGCTTGATTTTTCAGCCACTTCAACTGCCATTATAAATTGCTTTTAAAAAAATGCTTCACATTAGTGTAGAGTTTTGGGTTGTTTATTATTTCTAATACCCTGAAGTCAACTGAATTCACATAGAAGAAGGAAAGTTTAACTATCAACTTACCAACATAGATTCAAACCATTCAGCTCCAAGTCTCCAATCTAACTTTAAATCTTTTGTTAGAAAACTAGCAACATTCTGTAATTTAAAAGCACATGTATTAAAATAAAATGCATTAATAGTGAGTAATCATAATGTACAAAATGACTAGGCTATGCCACTAGGTCATGTCACTCATGTGACACTTATTCTATTACATGTACCTATGATTGTAAATATTTGTTTTTTGTAGTAAGTGAGCTTGTATTATTTACACATTATTTTTTTAACAAAAATTATCATTTATTGTAACATCCTTTTATTTCATTTCTTAGGTATTGTCATAACTACTGCACTGTTGTCATTACTAGTAGCAAAAATATTTAGTATTTTTCTAACTAAAAAAGTCAAATTGGACATCGGTACTAGTCAGGATATACAATTTGTAATTTTGAAGAAATATGTTAGAATTTAGACATAAAGGCTGAAAAAATATGGCACCTGAGAAAAATAATATGTGACTTGTTATTCTATTCAATCAACATCAATTTGACTTAATAATGAATATTGTGGGATAAATCAATCATAATGAAATGACTAGCTGCAGGGAAATATAAATGCTGAAATATGTAACATTGGTCATTGTAATATACAACCAGCCTACCTGTCTACCTCTATTAGACATGAATCCTGTAGCAGCCACTTCTCTCATGTTAGCATCTACGTATGGTACACCTGTTCTACCCTCTGAAATATTTAAATAACAGTACTATGTACCATGGGAATAGACATTCTGCCATATCCAAATTCAGCAGTTTAAAAACAAGTAAATCTGTGAGCTAATGCTCACTAGTGATACCCCCGCAAAAATCTAAAAATATGCGACAAACAGGAAGTAGATGAGCAAGGAGCATGAAATCGCTTTACACCACATGGGACTATGGGATGAAGCAATATGCAAAGTATTAGGCTGCTGCATGTTATAGTTGCTGAGAAAACTGCAACGGAAATTTTGTAACATACGGACGCACGCACACACGCACGCACGGACAAGGGTAAAACAGTATACCCCCCTCTTCTTCGAAGCGGGGGTATAAAAATAATGCATGTTTTTAAATCTGTGGATTTTTTCTTTATACCACTAAACATGCCTTACAAAGTTTGTAGATAAAACATGCTTAGTGTGTACATGTTGTCTTATTATTAAATAAAGATATTTTAATGAACTCATTTCTGTGGCAAGATAGATGTCTGCAGAAATAAAGTTCATGCAAAAATTTAGAACATGCAGAAATTGACACTATCATACAGTAATGTGGATTTTTTAAACGTTCAATGATAAAAATCCCCATTTCTGAAAATGGGTGAATCCTAAAAATGGAAATAAACAACTTATATTCCATTATAGAATTAAATGAAAAACTATGAAAAATCATTATAAGATGGTTAACAGTTACTACCACTTTTTATGAAGTTAACTTACGTAAACAGCTTTCCTGGTCACTGAGTTATAACCAGTTCTACAACTTACCCATCGACAAGCAGAAGACAATTTTTGTCTTCAACAGAGAACAATCAACATTATGACTGTATTTTTAATGGAAGCCAAACTTGGCAGATTCTAAGTTCTAAGTTGAATGTACATGATTGCACTATGACCAAGACAATGTCGAAATGTCAACAGATATGTAATTTATCAATTAAATGAAAACATCATTAATCATGAATATACAATATAAATTACCTTTCCAAGCCTTGAATAATTCCTTATCTTGTTTCCATGGTATATCTTTGCCTTGTATTCCAGATAGATAGAATAATTTATTACCGTATTTTAAAGCAACAAATCTAAAATAATCTCTCCATAATAATTCAAATATGACCCAATATGTAGATTTATTAGCTGTTCTTTCTTTCTCATATCTTTGTATCTCAAAATATATCTTCCTAGGTGATATACAACCATGGGCTAACCTATTGTAACAAAAAATGGTAACAGTAATCTATGGTGTTTTTCTCCATTTTTGCAAATTTTATTTTCAGTTGACCTAAACTGCAGAAAAAATTAACTTCGAAGTATTAATACAATTGAAATGCAGAAAATATGGTGTCAATACTGCTGTGTTTCATACACTTTAAACATGTATTGAATACACTTTTTCAAGAAGGGTACTCAATGTTCCTGGCTTAGATCTCTGGACATAAACTTTTAATTATTACAATGCACATACCTTAACTCAAATAGTTCTTCACTCAAATCACTCAATTTTAACTCAATCAAATTTCAATTAAATTATCACTTTTTCCTACGAATAAATACACAAATTGAGTTGTAACTTTTGTGAATCCATGGTTTGTTTAAAAAAATCCTGAGGTGATTATTGCCTCATATGATGTACACTTTAAGCTGTTATTAAGCTGTTACCACTTACTAGGAGCATACTTCAGTCAGTGACGGACAACTGTCCTACATAATTTAGAATCAGTGACAAGGGGAAAAAATGCTGAAGACATTATTTCATGACCAAGCTCCACAAAATATGCTTTGCCGCAAAAATCGAACCCATGACCTTCTGATCAGTAGACTTGTGAGCTTCTGACTGAGCTAGCCATGCCGACAAGATAAGCTATAATCTAGTTACCATGGCGAGAATTTAGTGGAGTATTCAGCACCAATCATTCCATTTCTAGTTTCCTTATATGTAGCAACAGCATCAGTCTCCCATAAGAAATGATTTAATCTTCCTAAACCAGTTGTCTCACCACCTTCAAATGGAAATGCT
This sequence comes from Mactra quadrangularis, assembly GCA_025267735.1. Classification (NCBI taxonomy): domain Eukaryota; kingdom Metazoa; phylum Mollusca; class Bivalvia; order Venerida; family Mactridae; genus Mactra; species Mactra quadrangularis. Next base: position 10,650,357 of record CM046301.1, on the reverse strand, counting down.
GTCCTTGGATCACTGACTGGTTCTGTAATATAGTGAACTAAGCATGCAGTTATAATTATAAACATTATCATACCAATAATTAATTTAGACTAACAGATATTGGTTGTTTTCATATTTATGCTTCCATTAAAGTGGATGGACTTAATAGTGAAATGGCCTATATATAAGGACTTTTTCCTTCCCAAATTAATCATTTGGGACTATGAACTTGCCAAAATATAACATGATATTGCAATAACAAAGGTGGTCTTTATACTGGACCTCTACTCTACATGCTCCAATAGTCCTTATACTAGATCATGATTTAGGATAAACCGATTCACATTTACCCAAGTAAAAATGACACAAGGCGTCATATAAACAAGTCCAAAAATAACTAGATAAGTAGGGCTGTCATGATACACCAGAAGCGTTACCGCATTATATGGCAATATGCTAACATGGTATCACAACACGTACCACAATATATTGTGGATTTTTAGATTCATTTGCCTCTGTTGTATTTAACACAAACATTGGAAATTATACATGCAGCTACTGATAGAATCTAGCCTCTTTTAGTCTATACGGTCATTTAGATCTGTGATATATGTTTTGCATATAAAAAATGCCACCCCATAGCTGCAGAACATTCTAGCAACTAAGCTCCTGGACGCCATGCTGGTTCCCAAAGTATTTGATTCAAGAACATATTTTGCACAATTTCTGTACAACCAATCGAACGCGCCTCAATCAGTTAAATTCTTTTAACTTATGCTTAGATTGAATGAACAAAAGAAAAACTGACAATTTGTTAATTTCATTTTCTGATGGGAAGAATTTTTCAATGAAATAAAAAAGTATCGCCAAATACCGTTACGTTAAATTTGTACCATGGTATGTATTGCTGCAGCTGTGTATTGCAATATACCGGTATACAGTGACAGCCCTATTGATTAGTTTATTAACATACTAAAATGCCTAGCAAAATGCATGATCAATTTTGTCAAAATTCCATCTGTCTTAAAACTTTTGAAGGGCACCAGTCCTTATACTTTACTATACAAACCATACCTTGTTGACCAAGTTGTTCCATACTAGGTATTTCACCATCTTCTATACCTTCAGGTAAAGGATTTAATTTCTCTGGTATATCAACACATTGTCTTACATGACTTGAACCTTCTACATTCTTTCTAAACTGTGTATAGACATCTGGTAGTCTAAAATTTAAAATTTTAAAGTATTCACAATTGACTCTTCCCTCTAAATCACCATACCAGGCAAGTATTCTACAATAAACATAGTATGTGAGTTCATTTTTGTTTGACACTTGCAGTAAATGGTTTTCAAAAAGTTTCAGGCTTAGGCACGTTCACTGACTTTATAGCTATTACCCCCTTAAACATGGGCTACAGGTATCTATCTCGCAATCTTAGTAAGCTTAGTGCTGCAGACATTAGGGCACAACAAAATTATATCACCCTGGCAGGTACCCTTTTACATCCTGGTGGAGTAAAGCAATTGTAAGTTAATTTCTTGCTCAAGGAAATCAGCAGTGCCCCTGATGGCGTTTGAACCTAAGATCTCCTGGTCCTAATGCCCACATCCTTAACGTAAGAATCATTCCTGACAATGTTTCACTATGAGTGACATCAAAATTACATAAAATGACCTTCTTACCTAGAGACAGGAAATGGTAGATCATCTTTATGAAACAATGTATGACCCCATATAGGTTGTACTAATTTAACACCACATGATTTCTGTATAGCTTTCTCTACATCTAGTTCTTCCTGAGTAGCCTGCAATAGAATGCAATAGAATGTTAAATAAGTACATGTACATGTATATGTAGAATAATCATGCTGAAACATGCATATTCAATATAAAAGATTAGATCTCATAACAAGTCTTATCAAATAATTCTAATACAGAAGTAGAAGTATGTATATTTTGTAGGTCATGAGGGAATTTCGTAGACTAAAACCAAGGGTGATTGAAAAGTAATTGATCTATTATTTGAGGAACGTTTCAATTACTGGGACAAAAAACAAACACAAAAATCAGTGGTTGCTATGGATACCATTCATTCTTCCTACATTTAAATAATCTATTCGCCAATATGAGTGTAGAAGTGTGAGTAGTTGTTTTATACTTATAAAAATATATTTTTATACGAGTGAAATCCACAAATTTACCAATTCGAATCACCACTGGTACTTTTAAACCAATCAAATAAAACACATACCTCTTGATGATATGTTATAGCATGAACATTATCTACACCAAGTTTTTGTACAAGTTCTGAGATCACAACCTCTGGTTTACCTTGACGTACCACTAAACCACTGAAAGAAGAAATAAATAGGATTTATTCATTTTATGATAGTCTGTTGATAGTCAACTAAAACCAACTTTCATGGGTGAAAGCTCTAATTTCTAAAAATCATGGAGTTCCTGAATTACACTTATACACAGTTAATCAGACATTTCTAAAATTCTTAAATCTAGGTCTTCTGGACTAACCCTAATAACTTCAATCCATGACCTTACCATTTTTACTTAGCAAGATATTTATTCAAGCCAACTAAAACTACCATTGCCTTTCACTAAGCTTCTTAAATTACGTTTTTATGAAGAAAACTTCAAGATGTAGTAAATTCAATATAAATTGACCATGAATCTTGCTATTGTCACTAAAGCTTGTTTGCCTTGAGATGTCTGAGACCCAATGTATGTAGTTCTTTTTTACATATTTTTTTTTTTAATGATATTAATCGAGACCAATACCAATGGAGAACATCCAACAAGAATTCTATGTTCAGATATTTATTTAAAATAATGGGTTTAACGTTGTGTCAACACTAATGGGATTTCTTTACAGAGGTCAGCACATCAAACCTAGCTTTCCTGGACACATGGACACATGTTTATAACCAGTATTTATCTACCTTTCGACAAGGCTGGAAACTTCTCGTTATACCTTATCATAAATGTAGAACAAGAAATGTAATGTGGAAACCACATTGAAGCTGGATTTAAAAACATTAACACAAAAATTACAAAGGGAAATAATTCATAATAAAGGCAGGTAGAGTTGTGGTTACTGTCTAATTCTGTTCATGGCATGGTATTTTATCATTGTAAGAAGTTTCATAAAGATCTGACAATAAATGGCAGAAATATATGGTAAAGAAAAACATTAACACAATAATTTATTGTTAACGACACCAGATGAGTTAAAGAGTTAATTTTCTTCAGCTCAGAGTGAAATATATAGTATGCATAAAGATGAACTATGTATAACAGATAGACAATTATTTTTTATATCCTAAGACAAAAAATAAAATTAACATACACTAAATCAATTAAAATTAATGAAGTTACTGGAGCGTGTAATGCATTAATCTGTCTCAGGTCAGTTTGCACTAACTATACACGGCTTTAAGAAAAGACTATATTAAACCTAATAATATAATAAGTAGTTAAGTCTGGGGGTGCTTGAGAAGTACTACATGTAGATTTGTTTTTTCACACTATCTAACCAAACAATGAAACCAAACATAACCATTACATTCAAGTATAAATAAAATGATATCTTTGATTAAATAATCATTCTATATCCAATTTCATGCTCTGTAAAATGTATGTATTTAACTTTTATGACTGAAATGTCTTTTCCTCAATTTTATCCAAAGAGATCTATTCAACAAATCATGCAAGGGACCAGTAACTGCAAATACAAGCAGCAGATTAAAATTAATGTTTGTCAATTATGCTTGTACAAGTTGTGAACCAACTACACTGAAAATGATTTCTTTTAACAATTAGTTGTATTCAATTTCATGTTTACATTATATCTAAAAAATTTTACTGAAGCGTTTTTTTTTTCAATTTTAACTTCTATTCAAAACATTTTATTACTTTGCCTAAATCTATTATAACCATTATGTAACACAATGAAATTTATACTGGTCGGGTCAGTGAGGCATACACAAGACTTAGTTGCTAACCACTACAGTAGAATAGTTGTAATCCACCAAGGGAGACAACTCTTTAAAGAAATAATTAAAAATTTGCAGAGTTATTTTTCCTGTTCTTAAGCAACTTGATAAACAATATTGGAAAATCTGTCTATTTAATATCTATTGAACAAATAATTACACTCTTAACTTAAATATGAAATACAGTAATCCCTTTAAGACAAGTACTGATATGTTTTACACATGATATTACATTACATTCAATTTCTATCAGAGTCTAGTCTAGTCTATAGGGTGAACGTTATGTGGAAATTATAAAACAGGTATTTTATTTTAATATACATTATTATTACATTTATTTATAAGTCAATTAGAAGCATAAAAGTTTTCAAAGCTTCACAAATTTAAAGTTTAAACTAACTTCAAAAATGTAAAATATTAGAATTCACTAGCTTTAAACTAGAAGTTTATTACACGTTTTAGTCACATTATAATATTATGGAAGTACATGTATAGGTAATGAATAGTGACAAATATACAATGTACATGTATAATAAATAATTAAGCTTGTAGAAAAATGAAGCACAAATTTATTTCAGACGGCAGTCACATAGCTTGGCTTACTCTAGTACTCATGTACCCAGTAAATAAGATAGATACCAAATAAAAACCAAACAGTAAAATATATAACTTTTATTTTGATTAATGCAAAGAAAATGAAACCACTATCATTATGCTTGAATATGTGACAGAAATTGGAGTAAAATTAGCCAAGTTATGCTCATTTTCCCTAATGATTCTCTGACCCCCTGAATTATGCACTTATATAAAGAAATAGCTGTGTGTAACTTTCAAGGGGCTCAAGCAAAGCCACTGAAATGTTAGATAAGATTATAGACTAATCAACTCTTTAAATATCTTATTATTAACTAAACATACAGTCAAGGAACATAAATGAGTTCCCACACTACATGATGTTATTTCTTTCAATGAAGTTCCGTGCATAATCACAATTTACAACTATGTAAACTTTTGAATAATTGTACATACCAAATTCATAAAACAAGTAATTTAAACTTTGGGAAAAAGAAATTTGAAGTGATTATTGCTGCTAGCTACAATTTTCCTTTAAATAATCGGGTTCAAAACCTTGGAGAAAAGAAATTTGGAGTGATGACTGCTGCTAGCAACAATTTTCTTTTTAATAATCTGGTTCAGAACTTCTGCATGTTTACTGCAAACTACGTCTCAAATCATCAAGCGCATAATTTCCAAAATCTGTTAACTACAGGTTTTTAATAGCCTTTGACAATAGAAATAATTCAGAACTCTAATATATAGGTTTTTACATCCATGCACAAGCAGAAATTGAAAGTTTGTTACTAATTATTGCTGAAAAGCACAAAACAAGGATCAAATCCAACTGCTCTTAGTACACATATTTTAATTGTTCCTGCGAATGTTTGTAACTATGTACCCCAGGGAAAAAATGAAGTATTTGAATTGCAGCTATAGTCTATTCACTCCTGTTAAAATACAGTCATAACGTAAGCTATCACTAATAGCAACCCAGGTGATTCTGAAATAGCTAACTTTTTTACAATAACCAATCAGTAAATTAGAAATATAGGATTTTCCAATATAATCATGAAACCTGCACGCTCACAGTGAAAATAAACTAGCTATAATCACTCTCTAGTTAATAGAACATGAATCAATTTTAATAAATATTTAATTAGATTACCAGGTTCCAATTCATGGTTATAACAAAAACTACTATGCTTGGGTCATATGGTTATGTTTTTCAATTCTAGATTGCTCGTCAGTAACTGTTATACTTTCGTTCATGTTTTTTAAACAAGAATAAATTGATGGAGTCTGGCATTATACAGTTCCAATCACAACCCATTAGCCTGAAGCTAGAGAAGTGAAATTGATATGGGATAGTGAAAATATTTATTAGTTATTACATCTAGTCAGGCTAGTTGTCAATTTGAGAAATTTCTACAAAATGTAATGAATCTGAGGCTAGTGTAAGTGAACATTTCAGAGTTCTTATGCTGGATTTGCATGAATAAAATGTGACATGTTTTTTGTTAAATCTTATTTAACTGTCAGGTGCGCAAACATTAACCCAGCTGATTTAGATATTTACCAAAGTCTTCTGTACAAAAAAATCAACAAAAATAGACATTAATTTACCAGTATTATGGAGAATATTGAGTATCTAAATCAGGGGAGTTATATTCATTTACATTTCTAATTCAATATTTCATGGCAAACCACAGGTTCTCGGGTTTTATCGTATTCATTTAACAATCTAAGGAAAGGTATTTCTATGAGCTAGTTAACTTGTAAAATCAGATAAATCAATACAGTCTTAACCAAGGGTGTTTTATTGATCAAAATTTCATGAGTGACTGATCTAGTGATCCAGTTAGTTTCTATTGAAGTCAAAAGAGAATAGACTATACTGCATTGAATACAGTGTACAGAGGAATAGTTTACCTTATCCTAGGAATACATGTAGCTCTTCAGTACATTTATAAAGGAGGTAAAATTAGTATGTTAACTAGGAAGGATAATGCTGGAGTAAACCGAAAGTAAACAAATTTGATATTGGTTGGATGTTTCAAAGTTTGGGTAGTAAATTGTTTGGATTATCTTGATGTGTAGATTAAGGTCAAACAGCTGGATTAAATATTGTACTTGGGGTTCGATAAAGAACTTTAGGTTAAATCTAGAACTTTGGGTTAAGTATTCAGTGTGTATACCCAGTCTAGGGTATATGTAAAGCATGATTTATTGGATAATTTAAAATCAGTCAGGTGTGATGATACCTGTGTACAGAACAATTAAATATGTAGAATCTAAATTATTCTCTATTGATTTTATGGATAAATTATTCACATTGTACAAGTTTTCAACATATATTATAGAATGGAAATATGAGAAATATACTGTGTAAAATACTACGAAAAATATGGTAAGAATTGATATTGTTGTACATGTATATACAATATTTTGTTTTAAACTACTTTACTATATTTATGTTGTAATTAAAACACAAGAAAAACTGTGTATATGTTGTAATGCACAATATATAACAGAGACATAGATACCCTATTATCCATTTCTCTAATTGTAATTACACAAATATTTTAATGGCAGTGACATAATTAATTCAGAGATTCTATAAATAAAAGACTATCTTGTACATGGATTAACAGTATGTTTTTTCCGTCATGTATACCACAGGTGCTAGACACAATTTTGCCTTCTTATCCATTATGATACTTTATTTAATGAAAATGAAGGGCACTTATGAAAAAGATAACAATATAGTAGTGGCACATAAAGTTGAAACTATTTAGCATGTAGAACTGATATAAAGACTTCAATTGGCTAAATATTTTACTGTCAAAATGATTTCTGAAATGTAGGTTACTATAGTTAAATGTTGCCATAGCAACAAAACTAAAAATAAATGAAAATGTCAGAATCAATCTTAGATGAGTTTTAGCATGGAATTATTTTTAGTTTTTACATGAGTGTAACAAATTTATGTTGTTCTGATGGCTTAAAGTACAACAGTTGCTAAGTGATCAAATAAAATAAAGCTATATCATTACAACAAAACCACAAAGGATAGTCTCAACATACTCCCATCTTTTTGTAGTATGATGACAGTTGATAAATAATAAGACTTCAATTATTGTTACAATGAACTTTAACATGACATTTAATACAGCCTACTTCATTGTACACACAGGTTTTAAGGTCCACTGCATTAGAGAACCACAGAAGCATTATATATTACTTGAAACCATTTATAATGAAGGGTCAAACAATGAAGCCACCACAATAGTAGAGGTCATGTACTATAAAACAAAGGTCATTTACTGTTCAGCAACACTACACTAACACAAATGTCCAATGGTTTTAAGCAGACTGAGTTACTGTTAGCCTTAAATATTGTACATGTGGTTACATACTGTTGCTGTACAAGTAGGGTTTATTTAATTATGTTCATTAGCTGAACTTTTACATTTACTCAAAAAGATATTGCTCTCAATGGTTAACTGTAAGAACAAAACTTTCAACATGTCCTGTTGAGAGTGGGTTTATACCAGTCTCTGGTTTATCCCCCCCTTTAGTTGCACTATTTGAGCAATAACCTCACTGAATGCAAACCATTTGTTAATTAGCATGCTGTCGTCATCTTGCAATCAATATTTTCATGTATGAAAAGTCATGTGCAAAAGAGATGTCATAAAATATTGCTTTAAAACTGTTATGGCAGTATTCACTGCATCCACTTACTCCAAAATGCTAAAAATAACAGTAATGTGACATGCACACCACTGATTACATCTAACACTGAGTATGCCAGGTCCAAGCAAGCAATGGGGAGTATAAGTGAGCATTTTCTTTGTAATGCAATGTTAAAACTTAGTAATGGTACACATAATTATTTTCAGCAAGCTGGTAACAAAATGTTTCAAAGGAGTATAACTTCAAGGCTAAATAATGCCATTCCTGAATCAAATAATCAAAAGAAAGAGAACCAAGCACAGGATTTGGATTTTAAAAAAATGTGGGAAAATGAGAATGAAAAATGGCGTGCAGTCTATGACCGTCATGTAAAAACTGGCCTTCCAGTAAAATGTGCTCAGGTATTAAAGGAAGCAATAATACAGGAATATAGAGGGAACTGCAACTCACATGCTCTATGCTTTTCTTTTTTGTGAAACACTAACAATTTTGCATGTTTCAAGGCTTTTCTTAAATATACATGTATTTCTGGAGAGGCAGGGGGTTAATAGGAAATACCAATTACTATAAGACATTTTTGTTCTCTTTCTAAATTCAACAATACATATAATACATATTATGTAGGTCTTAAAGTTACATAAAAATTGGGAGAAAATAATGTGTTTTCACAATCATATGGCTGTCTCAAGGGATTAAAGAGTTATAAAAACTTGTAATCCTGAAATTCTATATTTTGGCAATTTTTCCTTTTTTCTATGTGCCTCTCAAGTCTGACTTGGGGACCAAGATCATTTCCTACATTACTAAATTCATAATAGCATTAAGGAAAAGCCTTGAGAACACTTAATGACATGTCTATGGGGATAGTGAATGACACCAAATAAGATGTTTGGAAGTACATGAAATAGATATACATGTATTATCACAATCTCCGTGAACAGATATCCTGCAAAGCATTGTCGTACAGGATCTCTACTGTCTCTGTGGAAGGTCATGTCGAGATGAACTTTGTGTCGACCAATTAATGCATAGCTTTCATCTAGACGAAACACTATTAATAGCATTTTGATTTCGTAATTTCTACTTTAAGACCAAGGTTTGCGCATTAATTTAACAGTGGTATCTTTTACAGTCTGTGATTGGATGGCTCATTTCAAATTGCGTGACATAGACCGTGTAAACAATTACGCATCGTAACAATTTCGTCATGAATTTTATGTTGAGAAAAGTTCACCTGAGCATGACCTTCGTTTGGAAAAGGCCAGATCTAAATAAGCGAGTAGGCGAGCGGAAAATTTTAGATCGGGTTTTAATCAGATTGGTATTATCATTACTTTGACTTTATTCTAAATCTATAATAGATGGGTATTCTATTCTGTAATATACAACAGTCAAGTTTCCGGTTGATTTCATGTCCAACTTCATAAATAGCACAAAACAATAACATTATAGAGTTAAGAAAATAATTCTAAGGATTTTTAATCCCTAAGGTCACTAAATATTCATTGCTTTTCTTGACTACTAATATATCAATGAGCTTCTCCATAACAATGATTGATGTAGATCATGACTACCAGGATCTTGAAAATGCTTGAAAATAACATTTTTTTCATGACTGTTGCTATGTTATATATAAAATACTTATCATTCTCAGTATAACTTGTAGTGTTCTCTCCTTTCCATAGACAATGCTTAGGGTTAGATATTTTCCAGCTTGAGGTTCAGACATTTTTGCAAAGGTCAAACAGTGGATGAGTCTAAAGGCTATCAATTCTCTTGACTCTAAGCTGAACTTAAACATATTTTATACACATTAAAAGAGCAAAAATAATTCTTAAAGCCAACATTTTTGAATAAAAAGTGCTGAAAAACAGTTTTTATCATAATCAACTCAGGTGTTGTCTTGATCCACTTTAGGTACCATATTAACTGTCTCAGGTGGATCAGAATCCAGCCCACCACTTTTGGTTTTCTTGAATTTCTCAAAAAATGTTGATCATTATTCTTTCCTTCTCATTATAGTAGGAAGGTTTCAATATTTCAACACTTGAAACATTCCATGAGTTCTCATGGCCTTCTGGGGCCTTTAATTGAATTTGAATATGATAAAAAGGTAACATTGAATGGATCTAGCATACCAGGAGAGGACAAAACATGTTTTAATCTGAATCGAACACAGACAGTAGTTTTGTTTTTGTTTCTTAATTTTTTTATCTCACACATTGCTCTTTGTTTTTTTCTTCTAACAAGGGTGACTGGATATGCAATTGGTTTAAGAATGGCTAATAGGAGACAATTGAGTATACTGAATAATTCTTGGTTTAAAATGAGAGAGCCAGAACCAGGGGAAGAAAATCTCAGTATCAGAGAAAAATGGAATAGACACGTAGAACGAAAGAAGAAAAATGGCGACTCAGACTTAATGCAACTAGTATGTACATTATAAATAATTGTAGCTGGATTTTTCAAGATTGCACCAAAATCAGATCTTCACTATTCTTGAGAGACCAAAATGCCAAGAAAAGCTCTAAATTATGAAAACATAAGAACTGAATGACCAGTCACTCTTTTTATTGCTTTTTTTCTGCACCACGAATTGGGATTTCCTCTAATCCAAGGATTTTCATGTGAATTTGAAAACTTTAATAATTAATCTTTGGCATAATTTTTGCAATATACTCCATTATCAATTTCATTTTCAATTAATCAAATGTACTAGGATCATTCTCATTTTTTTTTGAATTAGTTACAAAAAAATTGCAATATTTTGACAATAAGGAAATCCCTTGGTATATAAGTAACACTATTTATGCTTCACATATAGATTAGGGTATTTTAGAGGTTATGTAACTAACCCTTTAGTTGTTTATGTTGTACTCAATGTAATGTTTATTGTACATTCATATGCTATTATTATTATTATTATTATTTACAAGTATAATAAATACTAATTTTTATTATACTTTACTTAGCTTTTCTCATACATTATTAATTTCATAACTTTAAACTTTTGTCTTGCTCAAAATTTAAGTATACATGTACAGTTGTTCAAGCATGGACCTGTGTTAAGATGGTCTGTCATTTAAGTTACTTTTTTTTCAAACATAGACGTACAAAATTTATAATTTTCTTAATTGAGCTATTACAAAACCTAAGATAATGTACGTTCATGCAAGATAAGGAACATAGGCTTTTCATAAACCAAGCCAACTTTTGTAACAGTATTTCACTTCTAGAGGTGTCAAGCTATCAAGTGGCTCCAGTCAAACTAGAACGCCACATAAATGCAGTGCCCACCAAAATTTTGGAGCAAAAGAAATTCTTAAATTTCAATGATTGCTTTTTGAAAAACCTTAATTTTAAAAATATTTAGTATTATTGAAGATAAAATGAAAACAAATATCACAAATTATTATGCAGAAATGGGCACTGAATATAGCAAACCTATCATTGTACTTGAGTGTCTACCATAATTTTACAATACCATTTCAAGTTGAATGACCAAGTAAACTTACATGAATATTTTCTATGATATTTCAGGTGTTCATGAGAGCGTTAATGTTGTTTCAAGCACCCACACAGATCTATGTGTTCACATGTTATATTGTGCCATATATATTCCAAGACTATGATGCCTGGGTAAACTATTACATGAAAGTATTATGTTGGTTTGTATTGCTAAATGGTCTAGCTAACTGGTTCTGTGTGATTCTCTACAGCCCAGCATACAGAAAATCTAAGGATAATCCATTCTTACAGATCTCAAATCATACGGGTGCGCTACCAGATCGGTTTGAAGCTCGGTGTGAGCAGGCGGCAAGTAATCAAAATCAGTTAAACGGACATTGTGTTTATGACATGACATCTAAAGAAGGGTTACCATGGAATTACTGCGAGGATTGTTGCATGCATGTTCCCCCTCGTGCTCACCATTGTAAATTTTGTAAACTGTGTATACTTAAACGCGATCATCACTGTTTCATGGTTGGAAATTGTATCGGTTTTAAAAACCAAAGATATTTTATAATTCTAGCTTTCTATGCTACAATCACAGGACTGGTGGGCGGGTATTTTAATTATAGATATATACAAGGTGTTATATGGCCTCAGTTGCACTCCTGGTCAGACTTATTTTTTCCATTAACTATATTTAATACCATATTTGGTGATATCAAAGGTGTTCACTGTCTTATCATCATACATCAGTATCTAGAAAGTGCTTTTGGTTTCATAGGAAGTTTCTACTTCACATCGCAGATGCTAATCACGGCAAATGGTAAAACGTTGTTTGAGGTCGCAAAAAATGTTCCAATAACCAATCGAAATACTTTTAATAGAAACATGAAGTCAGTTTTTGGAGATTTTTGGATCCTAAATTTCTTATTCCCAATGACTTTAATATTTCGACAACGGGATGATGGGATACATTGGGATGGCGTTAAAATTGATCATAATGCTAATAAACAATGGAAAGATGATGGGGAAATACTTTGAAACAAATCTAAACATGTACTGGGTCACCGGTGATAAAATACGTTAATTGCAAGCTGAGACAGTAAAATCGTTTGCCTTTACAGGTACAGTGCTCTCCAAAAGTCTAAAGACGCAATACTGGTTAAACCCTCTAGGACAGGACTGGTGCAGTCTAAAAAACTGGGGCCAGTATTTTTTGCTAATTTATTGTGTTTGTTATTTTTGTAAACAGGGTTAATACATGTAAAATGTCCAACACTTGGAATTTGATAATATAACATATAGACCTTCTACCAGAAGTGTGCCTATAAATACTGCATTTTTACACTCAAATTTCAACACATTGAATCAATGTGTTTAAATCCAATATTTTTTCATCCATGTTTCAACGTTTTGTCCAAAAAAATAAAGCAATTTCAATTTTCCTTGTTCTTATGAGTCTTAAGTTTTATAGTTGACAATGTGGTTGTCTTTGACAACAAATAAAATACATTTGTACAGTGAATTTTGTCCAACAATATTAACCTAAGCTTGAACTACATTATAACCCAATATATTGAGAAAGCCAAAGACGGACAATGAATTCAGGGCAAGCTATATTCATGCATAAAACTCAAGCTCAGGTGAATAATTTTGGACTATATAGAAAGTATACAATAAACATGTCTTGTAGTATATGAAATGAATTCCAGAATATATCATTATTCTTTTTATTTACAAATTTAGTACTTTAATTAAAATGTATAAAGATATAACTAAAATGTAACATCAGATAAATATCAAACATTATAAAACATCAAAAAATCTCACATCCTAATGACCAGAGCATTTTTTGTAAAATTTTGTAAAAATCTGTTAAGTAGTTATTAAATAAAAAATGTTGTCAGACATAAGAATAAGACATGATTCAAAGGAAAAAAGCTTATTGTGAGAGACCATTGATTCTTTGAGTCTTTGACCATAACTGTAATAAATGGTAACTTTATTGACATAAAAATAGACTATGCATATGTGTGTGTGCATAAAATACTGGTGTACTTGGGCTTTATTAAATTATTTTTGTCTCGATATATCCACAGACTGTGGGCACATATTATATGTATTATATATAATACAAATACACATTCATACATACATTGTATACAAATGCATATAATGAAAAAATAGAATCCCTCCTTTCATGCCGGCAGCCTGTGGATATACATATTTAGATATGCCGGTAATTATTTTGTCAGGTAACATATTAAGCATATTATCAGATGTAGCTTTATACATTTTAACATCTGGTATTTTTGTATCACAGATACTACAGCAGTATCTCTATTTAATTTTTACATGTATTTTGTGGCATTCTCAATTGGCAATAAAATTGTTCAATAAGACATATTTAGTTGTTATTCTAATTTCATTGTATAGCTAAAGGGAGACGACCTTTACAGACTTGTGCACTTTGGTAAAGGGAGGCAACGCCGTGTCAACACAATTTTAGGTCATTTTACGGCATCCAGCGTACCTAACCTAGCTTTCCTGGACCATTGTCTATAACCAGTACTCACCTACCCCTCCACAAGGCCGGAAACTTCTCCATATTATCTAATCAATGGAGGAAAATCGACCAACCCGGGTTCACATAGGTAAAGTAATAGAATCTTTACAGTCTCGTTCATATAGGTAAAGGGAGACAACGTCTACAGTCTTGTTTATACAACATAATTATCAAGTTAACATTGGTTTACCGGGTATCTGCCAGTTGCAGTAAAACAGCCAGTTGAAACAAAAGTTACATGCAGTTTTTAAATTCACTTGCATTATGCGAGTGTGCAAGCTTAAATTCAAGCCTTGACTCTATAACTGAGGCTGATTACCTTTATACCTTATATTTTAGCTAGATGTTTCTCACAATGTCTAATGAATGCAAATTAAGACAAGGAAAGTAGACAAAATTCAGGTTAAGAAGCCCAAGTCAGAATTATTGAGATTACTGTTAAACTTATCCACTATATCCAGGTATAGCTAATCAGCCTTTTTGGAAAGGGGCATTGAGTCTTACAGTACATTTGGGGATATTTAATCACAATTTCATTGATAGTCAGGAGACGAATCAAGGTATATATCTAATTTTGAAAACAAAATAAATTATGATTTCAAAGAAGTCTCTGAAAGGGGAGGGGCCTGTTAATGACATTTGTTATACAATGTATGGAAAAAAGGCCATTCTTGTTCATATTGACTAGAGATAGATTGATACATTGCTTTGGTAACTACACGGTACACTACTTTTAACTGAATTTAATGTAAGAAAATTACACTTAAGTTGTATTTTTTCTATCTCAGGTCAATTTCAGCAATCTATATAACATATACGAGGGATGATCCAAAATAATGTGGACTTTTAATACTGCTCTTACAATTTTAACAATATTTTTTAAAAACTTATATGATTGTAAATCGGAACATTAAATGAATCAAACAAGGCAATAAAATTACAAATATTTATAATCATAAGACCGCACCAAGCGTTTTCATAACCAAGGTAACGCCAATGCGGCGCGCCCCGTTATAATCACTATGTTTGAGTAACGTATTGTATTGTTTCTCAGAAAATAATATAACAAATAGCGCGAAACTTCACCAACTGACGTGTAGGTGTATACATGACGTCATGTCCAAATTTGATTTCATTTGATCGAGGCGTTATGGAGAAAACAACATTCATAACACGATCTCACCAACGCAACGAACGTTAAAATATTGTCACCTGACCGGATGGAAGTATGTTGCATTATAAAATTTTGTCATAATCTCATAAAAATGCCAACCCAGACGCTTAAATTGATTGAAAACTCTAAACGAAAACATCCAGTCAGTAGAAGTTTAGTTTTTAAGTGACACCCAAAGTTTAGGAAGGGTTGAGAAAGCTTTAAAGAAAGACATGGTGGGTGAAGAAACAGAAAAACAAAGGGACAGCAGAGAAATCAATTTGGGAAGCGCTGAATACGGACCAAGGTCTAACCATTCGCGATTTGGCAGATAAGCTTGAAATGGGTTACGGCACAATCAAGCGCATTTTTACCGGCAACCTGCATATGTCAAAAGTCAATCGATTTTCAAATCTATTTGCCGTTATTTGACATTGAGTACTGTGCTGTGTGAGTGACGACGTTAATGTTACGAAGACGTTGTTGACGCGCGCCGGGTCACTGATAGTGATAGTCTTCTAATGATCATTACTTTTTACTGAGTCAGTATTTTTTTCTGATATTTTGTAAGAATATATAGGACATATTATTATTTATGTTGATGTATTTTGTTTTCTGATTGTACCTAACAAACGTTAACTGTAGCAAAAGTCCACGTTATTTTGGATCATCCCTCGTAGTACAAAGAGATAATAAGAAACTACAGTTGTATGAAAATTTTACAAAAATGGTTAACTTCATATATTACAGTGAAGTTACACTATAAAGAGCTAGACCACCTTGGCTATTGCTAAAGTACTATTTTTGATGATTGTTAAGTATAAATGCTTAATTTGAGAAGTGGAATGTCCCTATATTTAGACCAATTAGGTTTTTAGATCTCAAAATATACCAGGTAATTATGAAGTTTCTCCATGAGAAAAAACAATACTGGATCTTTTGAGCATGATGCAACCATTAAAGAACCATTTATACACATGAAACAGAAGGTTTACCTTCCACGAGCAGTGAGATTCTTTCTTAGATCTTTGACACATTCCAATAAAAACTTGGATCTGTGAGGACCAGTCTTAGGGAAGCCAAAGTGATATGTTCCAGCAAAATGGCGTGGATCAAAACAATATAGTGGCAACAAATAATTGCCATTTTTGTTGGCCCAAGATAACACCTGCAACGACAGAAATTGTTAACAGTCAATAATAAACTGGATTGATAAGTAAAAAAAATAGACAAGTTGAGGTGTTTTTAACAATTAACTGGAGTAAATACTTAATGATTCATTTTTGCTTTCTTCTCCCTTTACTGTACAGATTCCTTATTCGGAAATTGTCATACAATTGTCGTTTTATGAAGCTTTCCAGCAGTAAGTCAAATTGTCAATTGCTAGACACAGTTCACTTAAATATTAATTATTATTCCATGAAAATATCAATTAATAAGTTAAAATTAAAGCGCGGTTTAAAGTCTGCTTCCATATACTTGGTACATGTTCAGTTGACTTTACAATCATGTACAATTACCCCTGATCATTGAAACCACCTTCAGGCAGGCAATCAAAGACGAGAAGATAACACGCGGTATAATACCAGATCTAGTGGTTTTAATTTTAATGTCCCAAATGTTAATAATGTCAGTAAACAGACTTTTTATTACCATGATATTTTAGACCGGAATTCACTTCCAGAAGAAATCAAAGCTGTGAAAAATTTCCAGAAATACAAACTTCTTGTCAAAAAATATTTACTAAGTAAACAGGTTACAGAATGTACCCAAGATTTTATATACTATTAATACATATGTTTTATTAGACATATACTATTGATCAGTTTTATTAGACATATGCGTCTGTGATATGTGCTTGTAGCATACAGTGAACTCGACAGTTCCGGGTCATCGACAATTCCGGGTCACTTTTTTTAATTAGTACGAATGATTCCTAAATAATTTAATATTTTGATTATATGATAGTTAAGTCATGTACACTAACCACTTAGCTACCGTTACACAAACTTTCCATGTTAACATTTCTTTACCGGAAGTCATAGTCATGAAACGCTAAACAGCGTCTTTTCCAACCAATGCGAAAGTACGTGAACGTTTTGTCCATGCGTTCGAAAAAACAGCGATTTATACCCACAATTTAGATAAAATAAGTCCTTATTGCACATCATTTTGCTGGAAATTTATCGGTGAACACGATCCAACTCATAGATTTTTTTAAATCTAATTACTGTTTGACAATAATGCAGACAATTTGACCTGGTAAGCACGTGACAATTTCGGGTCAAAACTTAACCCGTATTATATACAATTATTTATTTTAATTAAAAAGTATTTTTTTAACATTTAAAATTGATTTTATACATAATTGTATCCCATATGTAAGATATTTGTCAATTAAATACAATTATTGTTTGATATTTTGAGTTTTACTTTTTATACGCAACTAAATTTATTGATGGTACTTGTTTTTATATGCAATAGGTAATTGCAAGTGACATGATTAGATCTTTAAATTACGAGCTTTATTTTTGTTTAACTTAGAAGAAAATGTGAGATAAAGTCTTTATTGGCAAAAGGTTGGCTGTTTTATTGATTTTAATCCTGTTGAGACCACTCCGTATTAAAGAGACAAGCATCTGTCACGTGACCCGGAATTGGCAAGTGCGACCCGTAACTATCGAGTTTGCAACATGCAATTTCGAAAATTGTAGGAAATTACAAGCAAATAAACACTATTAATTTATTATAGCATGGTAAGGTGGAAGTATTTGTTTATCAATTTATGCAGGTTTGATTCCCACAACTTTCGTTTTGAAGAGACGCACATCGTTTGTTTCGTTACTGACCCGGAACTGTCGAGTTCACTGTACTTTTAATAATCCCGTTTTTGAACAAAGTCTTGTCCTCAATTATTGTTAATTTTTCTCTTTTTTTTAACAATTTGTTATTCCCTTAAATGGACCCCATTGGAAATAAGCTTTCAGCTTAATGGGTTATCCATAGGTTCTTAGTACTTGATTACAACACATGTCTATTCTAATATATTATTAAAAGTATGTCAAGCTATGGTTGTACACTATTTTAAGTCATAATATGCTAGTCAATAGTTTTAGTTCATCATGTCTTATCATCATATATACTGATGTTAAACTTTTATCTGTGATCTTATTGAATATTTCTGTGATATTGTGTTATAATGTACTAATGATCTTAAATGTCAATAAATAAATAATCCCTCACTTGCCCATTAAGTTTAACACCTGGGTGGAGTGAAACAACTGTAGTTTAATTTCTTGCTGAACATGAATATGGAAGCAGACTTTAAACCGCACTATAACTTTTTTAACTTTAACTTATAGATGTCAAGTCAGAAAATCGGGGTACTGACCGATGACGGATTAGTAGTGCTTTGTGGCGAAAATTATAAACAGAGCGAAATGTCAAAGGTACGAAAGCAACAATTTACATCGAATCAATGGAAAATAATATCAGTCATGCTTACCTCGTTGTCGTGAATTCTGAGATCATTCCTCAGCAAACAAATAACAACTCTTCCTTTCGATGCCATGATTTTAATAAACGAAAATAAACAAGCAGAAAAACGCCGATTTATGTAATGGGATAGTTTATCTGAGATGAAATCGTACATGTATCTAGCACCGTATAACAAACGCGGGGTAATAGTTGATACTAAAATCCAGTATCCGATAACAGTAACGGTTTAGGGCAAACTCCCCGCAGCCGTTATTTCCCTTTATCAAATCACCTGTGAGGAGTTTGGGTTTTGGGTTGAGTAATGGCCCGCTAGACATGCATGAACATAAAGTTGGCAGACTCAGCAGACACAGCAGAAGGAACGATCATTCTGCTGTGTCTGCTGGCAGAAGGATTATTCAATTAGGGACTTTAGTCAGTTATCTTTCCCTGATCAAATCTGAAGCAATCCAATAGACTATATCCGGAATTCAAATATTTGGGTTTTTCCATGTAGGTACAAACAAACTTTCACTGTTACAATGAAAACACGTGTACAAAGAACAATAGGATCTAATCCATATTTCGTGATTTTCATCAATAATGTGTAACAAACTTTGTTTGTACCTACATCGCACGGACGGAAAAACCCACAAATTTGAGTTCCGAATTAAGTCTATTGATAAGTAGGTCCTTACAATTGGAATCATCGGATTTTATCATTGAATTCCTATGTAAGGACAACAAAATATTTCATCTAATATCTTTCTTGTTAATGAAGATATTTACAGAAGTGATGAAATTTAGATACTTTTACCCTAAAAATAATTAGCTTGATTTTCAAACAAATTAAATGATTAACAAAAAAGTTACTTAAAATTAACTTTGGCAAATTGACATTGAAAAGTAAGGGTAAAATCCGAGTAGTCCAACTAATTTGACCTACCTATTTGAAGAGTATACAAGGGGAAATAACTGACTACAGTCCGTTATAGCAGACATGACAGAAGGATCAATCTTTCTGCTGGGTCTGTTGGCAGAAGGATTGAATTATAACAGAAAGATGTGTCTGTTGGCAGAAGGATTGAATTATAACAGAAAGATGTGTCTGTTGGCAGAAGGATTGAATTATAACAGAAAGATGTGTCTGTTGGCAGAAGGATTGAATTATAACAGAAAGATGTGTCTGTTGGCAGAAGGATTGCATTATAACAGAAAGATGTGTCTGTTGGCAGAAGGATTGAATCATAACAGAAAGATGTGTCTGTTGGCAGAAGGATTTAATTATAACAGAAAGATGTGTCTGTTGGCAGAAGGATTGAATTATAACAGAAAGATGTGTCTGCTGGCAGAAGGATTAAACAACAGCAGAAGGATCAGTCTTTCTGCGGCGTCTGTTGGCAGAAAGATTGAATTATAGCAGCAGGATCAATCCTTCTGCTGGGTTTGTTAGAAGAAAAAACATTACAGCGGTATGGTAATATACTAAATGGATATGTTTACAAGAAGTAAATCAACAATAACAGAACAGAACGTATATTTTATTTTGTAACGTATACATATAATGTATCTTATTACACATAAATCAAAGTATATAAAGTATTCTGTCACATGACAACAATGACATTCACACACTCATTCATACCCACACACTCACACTTTCACTCTGTCACTCACACTCAGCGCAGTCTCACCTCGATCATACAAATACACTCAAACAGATGTACATAATGATAGAGTATAGCACATATACATGTATATACACACATACACATTTAATAAAGTTATGTGATACACATGAGATATTGTGAGGAAGAACTAAATACTTAATATAAGTCAGTCTAAATAAAATGTAAATATATTTGTATACATACAAAACAAACACAGCACAGTATAACATTAATTACTAATCTAAACATGTAATATGAGACATTTGGAACTAAAAAGGTTTATTTATTCAAAATTGAACCCGGGTCGATAGCGCAGTTGGTAGCGCGCCGGGATTTGGATACTCGTGCCCGAGGGGGTGCGGGTTCGAATCCCACCCGGGGAGGTTATACCCTTCCATGAAAATTTGACAATAATGTCGATTTTCCTCCATTGATTAGATAATATGGAGAAGTTTCCGGCCTTGTGGAAGGGTAGGTGAGTACTGGTTATAGACAATGGTCCAGGAAAGCTAGGTTAGGTGCGCTGGACGCCGTGAAATGACCTAAATTGTGTTGATACGGCGTTAACTCCAATAAATAAAAAAATATTTATTCAAAATTGAAGATTATTTTAGTATGTAAATCTCATGTTTCTATGGCAATTGATCGATTACGTAAGGAAAAAGCATGGTAAGTATATTTCGCTAAATTTATTATTTCTGCCTTATTATTAGATTGCATAAGTTGAGTGAACTTAAAGACACTTGGTCGAACAAAATAATAACGTTTTAAGAATTGTTTACGAATATTTATATAAAGTGGACAAATAAAAACAAAATGGTAGTCATCTTCGATGTCATTAGAATTACATAAAAGACAAGTACGAAGATGACGTTCTATTCTTTGGTTACCACAGCGACCAGTTTCAATTCTAAGTGAATGCGCTGAGACCCTTAGTTGTGTCAACGAGATTCTGTATTTTTTTGGAACAAAGTCTAAATAAGTTTCATACATAATAGAGATTTTAAAATGACAATAAAAATGTAAACTAGGACTAACCTTAATGCTACTACACCATGATTGAAAAAATACATCAATCGCTCGTTGTTTAAAGACAATGTGAAAATTTGAAAGATTAACACTTAAGGGATCATTCCACACATAACTAAACCCAAAGGTTTCTAAAAGTGACTTGACTTTACTTGCCCAATTAATAGCTCTATTATTACAATTAGTAAATAGAGATTCATATAATTTCTTTACAATAATATTATCTGAGTTAATAATTTTCGACCAAAATTTAATAATATTATTATTCTTACATATCTATTTATATACAGCGGATATCTGTCTAGTTCACCATATACACACATATTAGCGGTAGATGACTTAACTTTTAACAATAGTTGGCAAAATTTGAGATGTATACGTTCTATATCCATGTTTTTTGTAAAGCCCCAAACTTCGCTGACATAGTTTAATGTTGCACCAACAAATGCATCAAAAAGTTGAAACATTGTACTTAACTTTAGATTAAATTTTCTTGTATTAGCTAAAAGACAATTCATTGCTTTGACGCCCTTGCCAACCAGCATTTCACAATTAGAGGTAAAACCGCCATTACTGCTAAAAACTGTACCGAGGTAATTAAATCTATCTACTACTTCTAACTCAGTTCCATTAAAAAACATTTTTCATCATTTTTCAAACGTCCTCTTTTCCGAAAGACAACAATTTTACTTTTTAAAGAATTTACAGTAAGACCCCAGT
This sequence comes from Mactra quadrangularis, assembly GCA_025267735.1. Taxonomy (NCBI): domain Eukaryota; kingdom Metazoa; phylum Mollusca; class Bivalvia; order Venerida; family Mactridae; genus Mactra; species Mactra quadrangularis. The sequence goes on along the minus strand of CM046301.1, from coordinate 10,628,049 downwards.
TACAACAATAAGTGCTGCTGGATACCCGAAAGGAATTTAGACTCAATTCCGAAAAGATGCGCCTAAATACAAACGGCAAGCTACGTTACATTAGAAATCATAATTTTATAAGAAAAAAATAACATGCCAGCAAATATAGAAACATATAAATGTAAAGTTCAAAAGACATTTAAAATACACGTGGAAAGATTTATTCGGACACGAGAAAACATAAACCATTCGAACAAATTAAAACTTGCAAGCTTTTATGGGGCGTGTTTGATTCAGTCTACTCCGAGTACTCCGGTCTACTCTGCGAACACCGATGAATCAAATGTCCCAATCTTGTAGCAAAAAAAACCCAAAAATGATGGAAAAGGTTACAGGATGCTTTTTGTTAGATGACAGCAGTTCATCAAAAGAGTATGATGATGATCTGACACAAAATATGTGAAAATATTGTCAAAAACAACATTTGCAATCATCGCATTTGCATACTCCGCTTACTCCTCCTAAAAGGCTGCCCTGCGTTCAGTTACCGCGAACGTTACAAAACGTTCCGTAACGATACATTCGGAACTCCTCAGCCATTCGCTGCGAATAATCTCGGACATATTTAGACGCTATTTTGAAACTACCGGTGTTAAAGTAAACAAGTATATGATCGTTTAGGCATTGAGTGATGTTTCGTTTTTAGTCCGTTAATTTTGAAACATCACTCATTGCCTTAACGATCTCATGTTTGTGTATTAGATTAGGTTATTCGCAGCGAATGGCCGAGGAGTTCCGAATGTATCGTTATGTAACGTTCTGTAACGTTTTGTGTAATTGAACACGCTACAGGTGTATTTGGAGTACTCCGAGCGCGTGTAATCTTAAACGTTTGATGCAATTTTTCAGTGATCGGAGTTCTCCGATTACTCAGATCTAGCGAATCAAACACGCCCCAAGTGTGTCGAAAGGATTTGCGGAAATGTGTTAAATAAAACGCCGATATTTCGTGTGTTGCAAACTCCCCGCAGCGGTTATTTCCCTTTATTAAATCAATAACTAATAATTAAGTAGCAAAGCGTGACGCAATCACTGTGAGGAGTTTGCGTGTGTTGGTATAGTGCGTACACATTGACCCCGACCTTACCTTTCACATTTGCATCAAATTATCATCTACACATATCCCGGCGAAAATCAATACCACGCCTACTCCATACTTCGGCTCGTTACGTTTTAAGATAAAACAAGACATGTAAAGAGTATACACTGCCCGCATGTATTACAACTCACGATTCAAATGCATTCAAACGGGAAACTCGTGTTCTTACCTTTTTGATTACAATAAATAATGAAATAGATGGGGGATGGCGGTTGTGGGGCTAAAGCCCACAACCTTTGAATAGCCCCACAATTTAGCCTAGCCTCGTCGTATAATCATCTGGTCCGGTCTATGTGTAATAGACACTCATTGAACGCTTTAAATGTACTTTAAAATTAATCCCTGTGTTATAATTACATTCGAACCTTGACGATATAATCCGATTGTTTTCGAGCATTAATACTACATTCGTATTCAATGTAATGAATATTCTTGCATAAAGGTCAGGTCGGGGTCAATTTGTACGCACTATAAAAATATTGTTTATAGGGTTTTGAGAAATGAATGCTTTTTCTATGAAACCTTTTTCATGGAAATGGGCTGTACAGTGATTGCATAAAACCAATAAATTGTCGGCAGTAGAAATTGAAAGGATTTTGTCACATGACTTTTGCCCATTGCTACCGAAATCTACACATCACAATATCACGGCGTTGAGACGCCGTGAAATAATATGTTCAATTCACTATCTATTACAGTTTCAAGATCAAAGACAGTTACTTTTGTTCCTGCAGTTTTAGTTATGCGGCGCCAAACCTGTGGAATGCCCTTGTGTACTCACTTAAGTGAGCCCATTTTCTACATATTTATCAGGAAAAGTTAAAACACACTTATTTCTTAACTACTACGATATTGATCACATGTTTATTATTAGTATCTATTTTTGTTATTTTTAGTTTTATTACCTCTCAACCAATTATTTTGATTTCCTAATTATGTATATGATAATTATGATATGATATGATATGATATGAGAATATGATAATATGAGCATATTTTCAATACTACTACTACTACTTCAACTTTTATTTCTCCCAAGTATTTACAATTATATACAAACAGGGAAAATACAAAAATACACATATAATAATAACACAGGGTGACACTTCCGGTCAATATGAAAAGAGCGCTATACAAATATGGTATATACAATGTGCATGTAATAATAATAATAATAATAATAATGATATTCAAAACACACTTTTAAGTTACAAAACCTTAAACATTTACAATACAATTTTATTTCAATATTGTTAATCTCTCCACAGTGGTTACTTCCCTTTGCAATGCGTGACGTATCCGTTATGAGGAGTAAGACTTTATCTAACGTTCAATTAAATGTCAATGTTAACATTAATGACTGTCCTATCCTCCATGATGTTTAGATGGCCTGACTGGTAAATGTCCTATCCTCCATGATGTTTAGATGGCCTGACTGGTAAATGTCCTAACCTCCATGATGTTTAGATGGCCTGACTGGTAAATGTCCTAACCTCCATGATGTTTAGATGGCCTGACTGGTAAATTTCAAAATCTCCATGATGTTTAGATGGCCTGACTGATAAATGTCCTAACCTCCATGGTGTTTTGGTGGTCTGACTGGTATATCTATATGGGTCTGTGTAGGTCTGTGTGTTTGTAAAGGTACACATACCTTTCTACCAATAACCTGAAATATACAACAATAAGTCTTAATTATAACAGAACAGAAAAGAACAATTCTTCATTTCTCAAACTACAACAATATTAAATGAGAAAAATATACATGCAGTAACACATACACACACATATACCATTCGGAACTCCTCGGCCATTCGCTACGAATAATGATGCATTGACACTAAAACCACTTTAAGCAGCGTTCTATTGTTAAGAGCTGAAAGAAATGCTTTGATCTTGGTCCGTGACGCAGTAGGCTTTGAGCAGGAATTCGAATCTAGAGTTCCAAATGATTAGAAATCATTGGGTAGGAGGGAGAATGGTCGTAGTAAGAATTTCATGACCAAGCTCCACAAAAGTATGCCCGCCCAGGAATCGAACCCACGACCCCTCGATCAGTAGACTTGCGTGCTACCAACTGAGCTAGCCTGGCGGCTGTCATAATTTAGTGGACACTATGATTCTGGCTTCCAAAACTTCATAAGCTGTTTTTTTACATTTTGATTTTCATCATATGCGACCGTTCATTAACAGGGTAATGTACCCATGGGTTAGCTGAAGACCTTAAGCTAAGGGGTCACATGATTGGAACATGTTCATAATCAATATTTGACCACGTGACTTTAAAACCACTTTTCGAGGGTTTTCCGAGAAATGCTAGCATATACATGTAACTGACGAAAAACCTAAAATACAGAAACAAGAAATGTGTACTTACTTTTTCAATGTCCATCAATGTTGCATCTGCTAGTTTCAGTTGCTTCGATGCAATAAAGCAATCAGCCACCATTGTGGATTCCCATGTGTTGACAATAGGCCTACTATTTGACCCAATATTAGAGCATTTTATAACGTCCATCATGAAAAGGTGACGTTGCTCCGTCAGTGCTGTGTTAGCAATTGGACGGGTGTATCCCATTGTTTTCATTACTGGCTCCATTTCGTCCAAAAAACGTTTATGGCCGTCTTTTGAGCGCTCCTTCACAATGCTCTCAAGCTCACCAGAGCTTATATTGAGCTCACCTGCGATAAGTGTTGGTTTGTTAGTTATGAGGCCAAGCCGCTGAGACTTTAAGATTATACTTGTAACCGCTGTTTTGAGACTGCCATCATATGTATTGAATTTGTGGAGATAATCATATCGCCATGTTATTATGTTGAACTCTTTAACCACCCTGGTGTAAGGTTCGAGGCTAGAAACTGTAACATCGGCTACAAGCAATTCCTGGACGTCTAGGATTGGTAAATCGGCACATAGAGAGTGTAAATTCACTTGCGGTTCTTTCATTTCAACCGTTTTACAGTCATATAGCAACACCGTATTGTCGTTTCGAGGTTTTAGAAAAGGTTTGTAACCAGTCAGTGCGACCATGCTCTGGCGATCGTCGTCTCCCGGAAGAAAACAAATATCTGGTTCAACATTCTCGAACAGTTCCCTGTAATAAGAGGGTCTGTCAGACCCATGAAGACTTTTTAATCCTTTCCTCTGTGAGTTTAAGCTCACTATCGACAATTTATCTTTTGGACCGTAACCCATCTGAAAACAGAAATTATATATATATAGTTTATTTCCACAAAACTCAGCATATTATGTACTATCACAGGATTGTGTTAGATCAAATGGTGATATTTTAACGTACGAATAAAGTTTGTACAAAATAACAGTGCATGCTTTTGAGTGAACATTAAAATAAACCAACCCATTTATAAGGTAGCGCGGTATTGCAAATTAAGTTCTAGAGCTTATTAGTAAGGCGGATAAACCACCACCACCTTAATAAATTGTACTCGTAATGAAAGAACGCTTTACCATCACACCATCTAGACACTCGTTAAACATATTACAATTAATACAATATGGTATTTTACTGTAATTCTGAACATCACCGTCGTGGATTGGTCCATTGTATTGTTTACTTAAACAGGGTTTTGTTTTGTTTTTGTACGAACTGTACAATCTATTCAGATATAACAGAGAATTGGAAAACTCAAATTATAACGTCACAAAGTGTTGGCCCCATTCGATCAAAACACATTCTGAATGTGTTCTTTAATTGACTGATACATTCATTCAGAATTGTTGCATACAAAGTAGTAGTAAGTAATTTGAGAAGTTCACGGTATTTAAATCTAAAATAAAACGACATAATTTTAAACTAAACTAAAACGTAAGAATAATTTCAAGGTGGCCGACTTGACCTTGAACCAAATTCACATTGTACGAGTTTGGCGAGGGCTAGTCCCGACCCTCAATGACTACATATAACTGTCCCACATGTATTTTAGTGATGATGATTTAAAAAAAATAATTTTAAAGAGCATAGTCGTTCAAAAGTTTGATAATGTGGTATAAAAATAGTATAATTAATAATTCATGCATATAGAATTACCAAAATGTCCTTTAAATACATTTAGATTATAAAATTTTCAATGAAATAAGTCTACCATTCAACAGTTTTAAAGTTTTATTTTCGAACGTTTCTCAAACGTTAAATTACTCGCGATTCATGTCAGTAAAAAAAGAATTGATACATGTGAGTGTTTACTAAATAATACAAAAATACAATGTCTATAAAAATAATTTCCCTTACCTTCACGTGCGTTCAGTATAATTAAATGCCCCGAAAACTAAGATTCAAAAATTGATTTTATGATTCAATATCGTCGGGCTCAAGTCAGAAATGCGAATATTACTTATCTCCAACAGCCGGTTCATTTTATACCAATTCGTAAAGAATATTTTAGAAAATTACGTAATCAATTAAAAATAGGTAAAATAAAAAGTTTATAGGATTTTCCTAACAAAACTCCTGCATTGCAACATTTTCGGAAAAAAATCCAGGTGCGGATTCATAGTTTCCCATTTTTTTTCTTTTTTTTTGTGGGGTATTTTTTGGTAGAAACTTTCGTAACGTAAGTGACAGCAAAGGCCATTTCTTCGTGTTTTTCACCAAAGATGCTCATAGTTCTCTGTATATACTATTTATTTGCTTTGGTACAAAACATATACATACTCTTAGTATGTCTATGGTACAAAATATAACGTGGTACACTTCCGGAAACGATCAAAGAATGTACTATGTAAATCATTTGAAAAGTTATGCACATGAAATCTCCATACGTTTTAAAATCAAATGACCTTATGAGCCATTCTTGAATTATTTGAAGAAACTTTTAAGTACATGTTTTATAAAACATATGGAAATATATGTTGCTGCCAATGTTATATAAAGCTTAACGCTTGAACAGTAAATTTAGGGGCTCGGTCAAGCCGCCTGAATACTCACTGCATCCGCGCGTGAAGTCGAAAATTGGGATTCCAATATTCAGAAATATGGGGCATGTAAACTGATACTATTGTATTGTTATAAAGAAATCGTATATATCAAAGCTAGGTATTTCCGTATTATTTGTAAAAATATATATTATCATTGATAATGTAATCATTGAATTGACTGATAAATTAATAAATGCAATGACAAAAATATTTATGATCTAATACAATGTACTTTGTACATGTATTTTAAAAGACACGTATCTCCTTATTATACACTGAAGTGTACAATGCAAAAATATCGATCATGTTTTAACCCGGAGTTACTGGTCAGTAGATTGGCGAAAATTTGCAATTTTTCACCTGAACGCTATATATGACGATATTTTTAGATTATCTCATTTCATTACTTATCATGACAAAAACGCAACTTGGTATTTCATGGTTGATTATCTTTCAGAAAAATTCCTTATGAAATCTGAAACCAGTAAGCATGGCAACGCAGGGGTGGGGACAAAGTCGCGAAAAGTGCATTTTTTTTAAATTTTTTGTTCAACTCAAAATTTGAATTTCATTTAGTTATATTTTCTTAAATTGAGGTCTAACACATGTTATACGAAGCCCCTTTATGTTTAAATATGGTCCTTGATTTTCATCATTAAATGTTTTAACACCCAATGACCCCGAATTATAAGGAGATAAACTTACATTTACATATTTTTTATATACATGTACATATCAGGGGCGGATCCAGGATTTTTTTCGAGGGGAGGGGTCCGAACTTTTTCTAGGGGGTCCAAACTTTTGAACCACAACCACATTATTCACATTTTGCAGAATAATACAATATATTTATAATATAAACTACATAACCATTAAATCTATGTTAAGTACCGAGAAAAATTGCTTCATGCTACTTAAAAATGACTTTCAGTCAAGAAAAACACAAATGGACAGGTACATTTTGGAAATTCTAGGGGGTGGGGGTCCGGAACCCCCCCCCCCCGCCCGAGGTAGCCTAACTCGAGATCTAGCCTAGTCTAATACTACTACTAGTAGGGTTGTCTAGAGAGGCGGCACTCCCGTGACTGTCTTCTTAATTGTTTAAATAACATCTTAAACCTATCTCATTACAATGTACTACCTTTAGCAAGAAACATTATCTTTACTGCTCAGAACTGATTATTCTAAGTTACAAAGGCTTGTTTCACAATGGAGCTTAAATTAAAGCACCTAAATGTATACCATGTGACGAGCATTTCAATGTAAAACACGTTCTCTTTGACTGTCGGGATCCTAAACACATCCGTGACAAACATTTTAAAGTTAACTCACTTAAAGAACTTTTTGAGTCTGTACCATCATATGCGATACTTAACTTTTTGGAGGAAATAAATGTATATAATAAGATATAGAGCTTTACATCATTAATCTCGTTTGAATTAATAGTATCATTGATTGCTTTCGGCGCGATATGACCTTTTTGTGTTGGTGCGCCGTAAAACCCAAACAAACAAACAAAGCTTAAATTAATCATTATAAACCAGAAACATAGATGTTATTTATGAATATATATAAACTAAACTGTAGCAGAATTTATAGGAAACTTAAGTTCAAACCACAGGTATAAATTATTACCCTATAAGTATCTAGGCCAACTAACCTAGTCGCAAGCGTGGTCGAGTGGTAACGACGTTGAACGGCTGGTAATATTTAAATAGCCCGCTCCGCGTTGGTTCAAATAAATCCAAAATTAGACCTACCCCGTTATTTTTTATCAAGCAACTTAATCTTACTAGGTGAGTACTGAGGGACCAGGAAGTGGACTCGAAAGTGATTAGCCTAATCTAAGTTGTGAGAACTTGTTTCACAATCGAGATAAATAAAGTTTGTATAAATTAACATAGATGCTGTTTACCATTATCAAAATGTCAGGAGACTTAAGAATGCGGATAATTTGAAACTACGTTTTATCAGAGAACAGCTAAGGCATAAAGCTAACTATAGCTTGAGCCAACTTTAAATGCGATAAGTTGTTAACGAAACAAATATATTTTCTCTCTTTTTTGTTGGGTTTATTGCCGTAGCAACACATTGACCATATCTTGGCGGTTAGTCAACCTTCCAACGTTCATGGAAATGCTAAATATCTGGATTTAACTTTTAATCAATAACTAGGCACATACAAATGTACTTCTGTCAGTGGCTGATCACTGCCCTACATGATTTAAAATCCGTATTAATCATTTTATGACCAACTTCCACGAAAGTATGCTCCGCCCTGGAATCGAACCGACGGCCTCACGATTAGTAGACTTGCGTGCTACCAACTGAGGTAGCCGGATGTCTCTGTTGAAGAGTTACTTAAGTTTTTGTGGCATCAAATGAAATGCATTCATCGAATAACTCGTTTATGTTAATATTTGTATAATTTATTAATATTTACATGTATTCGTTTAATTTGTCTCATGTAAAACTAAACGGCCTATATACGATAAATGAACGATTAACACTTTCACGCTAAGGTAGTCGAGGCTGTCCATATATGTATGTTTGTTCAACCGCATTGTTGACAAAAACCACGCATACATTAACCAGCTACTTACTCGTTAAACCGGATTCAATGTAAATTGAAGTTTATCTGACAAAGCTATAGGATTATCATAAAATTGTCACCTTCCTACCTACGAAGATGCAGACTCGGAAAATTATAATTGGAGCAATAGTTGTAAGTGTGGTCCTTTTTGTAGTAGGAATTTTGGTTGGACATTTCGCCATATCAAAGAAAAGCGATGGGGAAGAGACTACAAACGATGTTAATTACTTGAAAACAGAATGTACAACTCAGTTTGATAATAAATGGAGTGCATATAGAAACAAGTAAGTAATTAATTTATTAATTAATTTTCTTTGGTAACATTTCAAGTTATGGACTTGTCTCGATCTCTAAGTAGCTATAGTGCATGCATGCCTCTATGTCAATGGCATATGCTATCAATGTTGAGGACCACAATGGAAATAATAGATATTGATTAATTTTTGGTACATGCCTGATATTGATGTGCATGATATATATGTGGCATTTTGCATATTGTGGTATGCGCCATTTATATGCCATGTAACATGTCATTGTTAGGGCAATAAAGTGTTATCATTGTAATAATGAATGATCACTGTATATGGATATTGTATATAGAGGTATATCATACGCAGTCGACGAAATAAGTTGGTGTCCGGTTGACCGGGACAACCAATTTCTAGTTTGGGCTACCAAATATTTCTTTTGGGTAATCAAATTTCTACTAACAAGATAAAGTGCTTGCTGCTAAAATGACCTGTTTGGGCAACCTTTTTCATATCATAATTTTGAAGACTGCATATATGTCTTTTATGTATGATTAATTAAGTAATTTCATTTTCAAACGATAAAATTCTTTATTTGTTATGCATTTACTTGATCACAACACAAAGACATGGTGTAAAATATATGAATGTGATTTAAATATACAAACAGTGACATTGTATTTATATGTTTCAAAAATAAATCATTTTCGTCACTTACGAAGACAGAATGGGATAAAAGTAGACACATTAACCTCGAACTATTGAATCTTCAAATTTGACTAAATTACCAGTTTAATGTAAACGACGGTCAACTATCAACAATGTATGTATGAAAGGGCCAACGCTCTTACTAGTTGGTTAAAGAAATACAAAATATGTCAATTGAAGACAATCTATCATAAGGTGCAGTGGCCTATATAGTGTATATTAAAGTTTTCTATTTATTTATATTGGGGTTAACGCCGTGTCAACACAATTGTTAGGTAATTTTACGGCGTCTAACACACCTAAACTAGCTTTCACAGACCCTAGTCAATAACCAGTACTCACCTACCCTTCCACAAGGCCGGAAACCTCTCCATATACCTTAATAATGGAGGAAAATTGACATTATTGTCAAACTTTCATGGAAGGGTATAATTACCTCCCCGGATGGGGTTCGAACCCGTACCTCCTTCGGGACAATTGATTCAAAATTCAGCAGCGCAACCAACTGCGCAACCGACCCGGGTTATTAAGGTTTTTACACCTTTCAGTATTTTATGTGCACAGTCCATTAGGTAAGTTTAACCAGTAAAGCGCCCAGAGGTTGAATAATCAATTTCCTGTACCGGTACCTCAGTGTGCATATACCTTTGTTTATTTTCGTACCCTTAGGTTATCAAGACTGTTGATCTTTTCCGAACCTTAGATTTAGAATGTGAATAACCTCTGGCTACGAGATTGACCTTAGTTGTGTTTGGTCGTAAAACACATTCTACAGTCATTCTCTTTTCTGTCACTGAATCTACTATCTAGTAGGAAAGTTGTCAGTTACCTGAAAAGTTATGCGCTTGATACTGGTTTGAAGGCCGGAAGTATCTAGGATTACAACAGGTATAGTGAGTTGGTCGACTGGCCGCCACAATATGACTGAAATTTATCAAAATATCGGCGTAATGTACAACAACTAAAAACTTATCAGATCGTATGCACTTCAGTCCCATGTACGACAATGCCCCTGAGTGAGCCAAATACATTAAAAGACCAGTCAATTATGCATTTGCACTAGATACTTGGCTAATAAATTCATTGACAGAAAATTGATTGGACTTTCAGGTTGTGTGACCATGCATAACTATACGAGTTAATATATATTTACATGTATATTTCATACATTTCAATAGTATCTTTACTTAATATTAGGTTATTTTAGCTCGATTGTAAGTTATTAGAACTTAGATTTATAACTTTCGAGCCCACTTCCTGGTCCACCAGAACTTATTCAGTAGGAAAGAGTTTCTTGCTCAAACAAACAACGAGATAGGTTTTGAATGTGATTTGAACCGACGAGAAGCTGGCAATCAAATGATAACCACTCCAACATCGTCACCACTCGACCATGCTCCTGCCATTGTTCACAAAAATGGGAAATTGTTCCATAAAACGGAAACTAGAAAAAATACATATAAAGCTTAGTTTACTCGTTTAAATAAGGAAGATACACGATAAATTCACCTTGAAAGTCTAGTCATATTTATTTCAATATATATAAATATCATTTGTTCAATTTACGCGCTGTACGAATCATCTTTCAATTTAAACGTTTAAATAATTCAGAGCTTATTATTACAATCTACAACTTTTACATACACGTAGTTTGCTTAAGTGACACTGAAGTAAGTTTTAAATTTCAATTAATCATCAATGTACGTACATGTATGTTATTTCGCAATGCATTACCCACAATGCTTTTTATCATAAAAGGTGAAAACGTAAATAAAATATTTTACATTCTTTCTTCACCGTGCATCTACTTGAAGATACACACATTTATATTAATTGTTTACACTTTATATAATCATTTTGAGGAAAAAAACTTCACATTGTAAAAAAGGCGACATCGGTGGTAATATGATCAATTTTAGCTCTGCCCAAGAGATGCCATGGTTACTGGAATCGGGGTTCAAAAGACTTTTGCAGGAAGACAATCACCTTGGAAATAAGCTTGGCCATGTTAAGTATCAGTCAGTCAAATATCAATGAATAAGAGCATTTCGAAATAACAATATTGCGTTAAGGTGAAAAATGGTCACTTCTGTCCGTGCCCAAACCAACAAATGTTGAATAAAATCATTTTAATATTGACAACCCGGACTTATACGGCTAAGAATATAGCCACACGTGAAAACACACTAGTTACAGACTTTACTGAGCAATTTCCGGTAAAAGTGAACTTAAACTCGAAAAAAGGTGCTTCGATTTTATTTTCTGTTTTCATTTCTTCAATGTTTCACATTTTAAAGATACGAAATAATGTAGGGATTCGCCATTCTCAAAGTGTCAGTACCAATATTACCCCAAGAAAGTAAGCGTCTCAAAAGAAAATAAAATTAGTCTACTGGTGACAGTCAAAAATATTCAGCGATTGATTATCGCCCCTTTCAGCCTTTAGCGTCCGCTTAAGCGGGTAACTTGGCGTGATAGCATAATGTAAAATTTATTGTCCATCTACATTTTCAGATATTTACAAGACGCCGTGGAGTCATCGTGTAATAAAGAAACATGCAATACAGAAGATTTACCCAGAACTTATATCTCTTATCATCTAAATGGTAAAACCATCAATATAGATGGAAAACTTGACGACCAGGCATGGACAGAAGTACCTTGGACACAAAGTTTTATGGGTATGATAGAATATTTTTTGATCGGTTGAACGCCGTGGCAACACATAATAAAGATCATATTATAACGGCGGTCATTCAACCTACTCACTTTTCCTGGAAATTCTAAATCTCTGGATTAAGCTGTTAACCAACTACTAGGCGCATACTTCCGTGATTTACAACTGCCCTACATAATTTAGAATCAGTGGTAGGAGAGAGAACCGCCCTTGAATAAAACTCACGGGCCCTGGATCAGTAGTCTTGTGTGCAATCGACTGAGCTAGCCAGGCGGGCATGGTATAAGAAGCATATTTAGAAATTATAACTTAGTACAAAACCGATGTCTACATAGGTCTAAGGTTAATCTTTATTTGGTGATATGGATTCAAGATTTTATTATGCTTTCCTATAAGAAAACAAATAAAATTAAATCACAAATACGCACTAAAATCATTTATACTGTTACTAATGACCTATGTTTTTACAGAAAAGCACAATCTTTAACTGTCGTATGTTTATTTGCAATGAAATTGTTATTATCAGAACAATGGCTAAACTGCTTCCAAAACGTTTTATACAATTTTGACAAGTTTAGAAATCAGAAATATTTAGGTTAAAATCAATTAACCAGCAGTTTTAACTTGTTACCATGATGTTTCGTCAGAAATTGTTTTACCGAGACAGTTTGCTTGATTTAAGTCTTTTTGTGTCTTATGGCTTCAATAAAAGTGTCAGATCACACAAAATTTGTCTACATGATTAAAATTATATATAATCTTGAACTAGAGTACTTACTACTCGTATCTATTTAAACATGGATCAATGAGTATTTCAGGTAATACAGCGAGTCCTCTACTACTGTAGTAACAGTGGTATATGACATTGATCTCAGATCAGGATATTTTTTGAAAATCGAAATCTTTTTATTCAGATTTGAGCTGAGCTGAGCTGAGCTGAGCTGAGCTGAGAGACAGACGGACGGACGGACGGACGGACGGACGGACGGTCTTTACATAAAGTAATTTTCGGTGTAAGCACTGGTAGGAGCTTATAATCGGATAACACATGTGCATTGATAATCTCTACACACAACTAATGTAAAAAGTTAACGTCTTCTTCAGATATACGAGGACCTGATTATCCAAAACCCTATTTTGATACTAAAGTAAAAGTACGATGGGACGATCAAAGACTATATGTTGGTGCCAGAATGGAAGAAACTCATTTCTGGGGAAGTATAACTCAAGATGAGATGTTAGGTAGGTATTTTATACCAATCTTTACAATTTTCGACTTGGACAATCCTAGTTTTAACATATTGCAATCTGATTAAAACACAATCTAAAATTTTCCGCTCGTGCATTCGCTTATTTTGGATCTTGCTACTTCACAATACAAGTCACGTTCAGTTGACCTTTGGTTTTATAATATCCACAACACAATCACTGTGCTAAGTGACTTGTTTATATCGTCTATGTTTCAAAATTTGCAAAGAACCGTCCTTTAATCACAGCCTGTGAATAACACCACCATCAAATTAGAAAACGCAAAATTGGCTTAAAGTTAGAAATTACGAAATAATGTTGCTATTAATAGCGTTTTGTCTAGAATAAAGCAACGATTTGATTGGTCGACACAAAGGTCATCTGAACATGACCTCTGTCCAATGTCGGGGGATCCTATGACAGCGGTATATAGGATATCTGTTTACAGAGATTTAACATACTGATGTAACATAGAAGTCCTAGAAATATCCTCCAAGTATGTTAAAAACACGAAATGCATCTACCAATGACCAATGGACCTTACACTAGAATTTGACTGACAGCTCCTATTACTAGTAGCTAACCAGCGTCCGGCATTTGATACCCTGATGCTTATCTAAGATAAGCGGCTTACCGGCCGCCGTTTTGTCCGACATCTGGTCTTGACGGCCATCGAATTTCTTATGTTTCAGCATGAACCCTATGTACAGTTATATAGGGTTCTCAGTGAAAGTTACAAAATAAAGTCAATAAAACAATTAGAATGGTCAAAATATGTACACATGGGGTCTATAAATACTGTGATAAAAGTATAAACTACATAATAATCTGACGACAATAAATACAAGTATGTAATAAATCAGGTTGAAAATTACATTTTTCATGCATGTTTACCCCCAAAATGTACCACAAAGACTTGGGCATGCTGTGTCCAAACCTGGATGATCAAGGCATTGACATGAGTATGTTGAAAAACTCCGGATTTTGAAGTTTCTTTACAAGTGTGTTATGGAAAAGTATAACAATTGCGATAATCAAATTCTGTATGTATATCTTTTCATCGCAGTCTCATGTCTGACGATCTAGCGATGTCTGCTTTTACATATCATTAGTTTTATTCTAATCAACCCTAGATTTTTTCTCTGAATCTAGATTATAATAACAAGGTTATTTATAATCGATAAAAGTGTCCTCAATGGTTTTATATAATAATATTATATGCATTCTTTGACATGTGTGATGTCTTTATTTTACTTTCAGTGTGGACAGAAAATGCTTTCGAGGTGAGAAATGTTGTGATATTTAAATTATTCTCTTAAGATTAAATTTGACATTTATTTAATTTGAACTACTTGATATGCGTGGACACGTTTGTATCAAAAATTCATACAGTTAGACTTCCAATTTAACATATTCTTTCTGACCTAAAACATAGAATTCAATTTAAATATCATTAATGTATTAATGTTTAAATTATCAATCCCAATTGTAATTACTGAATAATGCAACGTATAAATCCATCTACGGTTAATGTGCACAAGAGTTGCACACTGATGAATTTCTTAATATATCGTGTTAAGCTTTAGACATATATCTAGCTTTGATGCACATTTATACTTATGTATACGGTTGTTTCTAATCAACTTTCTCGGTCTCTAATTAATCAATGTAGCATATGTAATATACTGGACAATGTGTTACATTCAGTTACACTTAACTACATATTTCCTTTTAAATGTTTTTGCATGAATTGTCCCCTCTGTGCTGAAATGCGTAAGTTAGGACTCAGATATACTAAATAAATATTTCTTCTTTGCATAAACTGTTCCATGTGTTCTTCAACCATTACGATTTACAAATAGTTCCAATAAAATGATCATGTATATGTTGCATATGTTGCTCTTAACATCACGATGTATTCTTTTATGAAAATAGTTTATGACAATCATCCATGCACAAACGATTAAGAAATGTTTTTATAATCAGCACCAAAGCATAAATGTCCAGAAATCGATGTTGATTTTCACACTATAGTTCAGCTAATAAACAGAATCATTGTTGCGTTTCTTTTCAGGTATACATAGTATCAGATGGCAGTCTCCATAAGTGAGTGCATGTTTATAAACTGTATCATTTTGTCAAAATATTATCTTATTTTGAATCTCCATAAAAACAACTTCAGTGTAAAATGAAATGTAGACTCCTCAAGTCCGGTTTATAGTTTCGATAAAAAGCAGCGTCAACTATTTTAAAGAAAATATTATTAAGGCAATGCTGATATTGATATTGCATGACTTAACCAGTTCCTTTAACATTACCCGTACATACACACTATGATTATCAAATTCAAACTACTGGTTTGAGTCTAGACATATTATTACTTTCTCCCTTTCTTTCCTCTCCCTTTATCCTTATTAATACTTCCTTATATACGTGCTTTTTTAATTTTCTTTTTTATTAACAAATTGTATGTTTTATTTGCTAAGGTATCATGTTTCATGACTTGGGGGAAATAAAGATTTGTTCTGTTCTGTTCTGTCATATGTATTTTTTGTGCATGCTTTTCTTTATATATTTTTTATTTGTTTAGGCCTACATCTATATGTTACCATTTTGTTAAATATCACCAAAATCAATCAAAAAATCACTTTTCCATGAACTTTATTAATGCTGATAAAATCTTTTGACTTTGACTTGATTTGACTTTTTTTATAATTCAGTTACAAAGAGCTACAGATAAATGTTATGAATGTTACATGGGACTTGAGGTTAAAGAAAGCTTATATAGATTTCGGCACACCTTGTGACAACAGCAGTACCGTTGATTCTGCATGGGACAGTGATATGAGAAAGGCAACATTCACTGATGGTATTGTTAACGATATAAATAGTACAGGTAAACAGTTAGTTCTAACATGATTGCAATTGACTTCTTACACAGAATTAAAATACGATAAAACATCTGCTTTGCAAATGGGAAATATTGATTAGCTCCATTTATAAGTAATTAAGTAAATTAATAATTTGTTCTGTTCAAAAATAAAATAGTATTTTATAAAACAATTTTTTTTCAAAGAGCTGTAAAGTTCTAATGCTGAACGTTGTTAGTTTCTAACGTACAGGATTCTTTCACCTTTGCACACTTAATGGTAGCATCTAATCTGACATCGAAAGGTAGAGGAAGCAGAATACCACATATATTGAGGTAGATCAATTGTTGGTTATTGTTTACTAAGATTTAGCATGAGACTTTTACCATAGAAGTGGCCATTTCAGGGACTTACTGGAGTGCAGAATGGTCGTTTTCATTTGAAAGACTCGCTCAGCACACTGACAGACCAACTGGGAAATCAGCACCAGATGAGAATGAATCTTGGTTTTTCATTTTTGCGAGGTACACATTTAAAGTATCTTCACTATTTTTTGGGCAATGTCTTCTTCAAGACAAAAAAGAAATTTATAATATAAATATAGAATAGATTATGAAATCAGGCATCGACTTGAACTAAACAAAGTTTACATTTTACATCCTAACAAAATTCGTATTTTTTAGCACTAAACTTTATCTTTACTGCCCAGAACCGGTGGACAAGGAAACAGAATCGAGAGTAACTGATCTTAATTGTAAGGTATGGTTTCACGATCCAGCTAGGAGAAGTCTATATAGTTAGTTCCTACTTCAATATGCAAGCTAGTCAGTTCATAATCTGATATAGTTTATTGGTCATGATGAATAGAAAGGTTAAGGACATAAAACCACGGGACATTATTAATCAAGAAAGTTCTGGTATATAACCAAAATACTAAATTTTTGATACAAATAGATGAAACATTTTCAATATTTTATTCTAGGCAGTCGATGTGTATTTCTATAATTGTCCGTGACTTGTACAAGAACATACCTAAATATTATTCATGAACAGGCCAAAATATTGATGAACAAATCACATGTTAATGAACAGACATACATATTCAGTAATTGAACATTGTGTACATTTGTTACAGACCACAATATCAATATAAAATTGAGAATGGAAAATATGTTAAAAATGAGGATGCTCCAACAGAATGGTGGTCATGGCAACCAATGTATGCAGTCAATCTTCATTTACCAAGTAGGTGAGTAAAACGTACATACCCCATGTAACGCAGGTCTGTATGGCAATGTTGGAGTTTTTGAATCTACTGATAAGTCTGTTGGTTGTGAAAGTTTGCAAATTTATATTTTAATTTTCCCTTTTATTACACAACAATCGTGGTGTACGTAAGATCATTTGTGACATATATAAATAAAACAAGGAGTGGATATTGTGAGTGAAAATGTCAATTACATTATTAATGGCGAAATCAAACATATACATTAAAGCATATAAACAACCAACAATATCATGAAATGATAAAAAGCATGTTAACAAAGCTGTGAAGGGAGAGAAATCGGTCTCAAGCAATTTGTATTCCCCATCCGAATATTTTCGTGTTTACGATTAACCGTAGTTATTATCATCTGACACATACAAGTATAACATTTATTTCACAATTGGTAATTAATTTACATGATTGATTCCTACAATCCATGACCTTGCGTCTGTAATAGTTTGATTATTTTGACTCAAGTTGGGTAAATACATTACATTCTTTAGCAGAAACAATGTGACTAATTGATTTTCATGAAGGAAAATGAACTGATATTGTTTCCTTTATGTGATGTTGAAACAAAGAATCTTCAGTTCTTCAATTCTTAAGTTTTATCCGCTAGAATCTGTTGTGTTTTTGCGCATTTTTAAAAGACTTGGGTTAATAGTTATCAAAATAATAATGTCATTGCAGATTTGGACTAGTTCAATTTAAAAGAAACATGAATGACAAGACATTTGATTGGGAGAAGTGGCATCTGTATAGAGCTTTGTTTGAAGTGTTTGAAGCAGAACATGTAAGTAGTAAAATTAGTGATTGTATACTGTTGTTTTCAAGAAGTAAGAATATTTTAAGATGTTTTAAAAGTTTTGTTACATAGATTTAAACCAGTTTCGTGTAATAATCCTCGTGCAGAAAAAGTTTTGGTCCAATTTGTTAACACCAATAAAAAGAAACTTAAATATTGTTCGTTTTTTCTCAACTGTCAAAACATGAATAATTTCACGGTGAATGCGTTTGTTAAAATTATTGTCGTAATACACCCATGAGTTTCCGAAAGTGTGTATTATGATTAAGTAAAGCTTCTTATGTCGTATGATATGTTTTAGTCAAGATATTTTTAATAATAATAAGACCGCCCGTATAAAAACAATGCATTCAGTTACCGTGAAATTATTCAAGCTTTGACAGTTGAGAAAAAACGGACAATACAATGCTTTTTAAACACCGGGTTTGTGCGTTCGAAAAATTGATATTTTTAGACTCGTTCGTCTTAAACATCTGCATTTAACATACACATCAAAATAATTTTGTGTGTCATAATTATATTAGTACACACAATATTGCTAAATTGCCTATTTCAGAAGTACAAGTCTATAAATGGTATGTTCACTGACGAAATGACAAATCTACAACTAGCTCCGAAGATTATGTCGAAATCATGTGTAGATATCAGCGTTACTCTCAGCCAAGATGATTTTAAAGTTACTGCAATATCAAAATTGGACAAAAGCTTGCAGCAAGCGCACATAAGGGCTGATAGATACGTTTGGTTTACAAATAGGGCGTGATTAACAGTCGTTTCATAAATTAATATATTTTTTTCTATTGTATTCATAAGTGCAGTTTATACAAACACTTTCATCTCTGATCTTAGTACATTATGCATTTTAATCATATTAACACATTCATATATTATATTCATATTCTTTTTTAACTTTAATGTCACTGTGAAAATGTGTTGAAAAATACAATGTATGTGCCTTTAGCATGGACATGGTTGCACTTAATCATGACAAAAGCACTAGTAAGTGTTAAAGTTCATATGATGCAATTGAAGTCATATATATATTAAATATATACACACGCTTATCATATCCAGTATGTACTTGGGATTATATAAAAGTGTAAAACTTATTTATATTCACAACTACTGGAATCAAACCAGGTTGTCAATCTTACTGCCCGTTGATGCAGCTTGTTCTTAATAGTACATGGAATAAAGAACTTGACAAAGACCAAATTGTATGAATGATTTTGTCATTTATTATACAAACAATATATAACATAAGTATTTACAATGCTGGGATAAGCAAATTTATTCCTTTTACAACTTAACTTTTTAGTGAAATCATTATAATCACATTTGCTTATCCCAGCTTACAATAGTAAATAATACATAGTAAAAACATGTACTGAAAGAAGGTGGCGCAACCACAAAGCCATAAAAGTATTTTCATGGAAACATGAAATATACTGCGCCATCCGGATGAGTGCAGAAACCAAAGGTTTTTAGTCTGTTTTATGAGAAAGTGACGTTTTAAACTAAACATTAACTTGATAACACAGATAAGAAGTAAGACTGTTTATATAACGATCTTGTATTGATTTACAGCTGTGACAGGCCATGCTTAATGCCACAATATTGTAGTGCTCGGTACAGGGAGTTGGCCGTAACATTTTGAAGAGTAAGTGAATACAGAAATTCCCAGTAAAGCAAGTTATTAGAACCAGCTAAACACAATTAGTTCATCCAACTTTCCTAAAAGAACTTCTGAATCAAACAACTTTATAAATAATAGATGATTTTACTCCCTTGCAACAAAGGGAACTATTAAATATATGTACAAAGTTCATTATATTATCACTGCTAGGTACGTAAAGAATGTAATAAAGTTTAGGCAGATAATTCAATCAGTTGTTCAATGACCTAATTATGATGTACAGATAACTCACGGTGTTTTATGGCAAAACTAAAACATAATACATGTACTTGTAAAGTTTTAAACTTTGTCAGTTGAGAAAAGACGGACTATAACAAAATAGCTGTATGTTGAATTTGTGGGATGTATTCAGGGGTGTTTAAAAAGGCTCTCGCTTGACTCCTAGTGAAAAGGGTTCTGTTTTTATTTGTAAATAATATAACACAATATAAAAAAAGTTTTGTAGACGAAGGTTTTAACAATGCTATGATACATTTTAACACTGTATAATGTTCAAATTGATATATATAAACCAAATTTGAATAATAAATAAATCGTAAAAGTCGTATATTAGTACGATGTAGTAATAAAACCGTGAGTATTGAGAATAAGAATTTATAAAATACCAACGGAATACAAAGATATTAAATTAAACTCAAATTTATAATCATTTGATAAACTTACGACAAGTCGACAACCAACATATTATGTGAAAGACATACACCTCTGATCGTATCAGCTGATAGTTATGCAAGATGATATAAAAGATATAAATTAAAATCGATTTTTCTCGATAATATTTGACTTTGAACATTTAAATTAGCCGCTATAAGTCAAATTAATGTTTGGTCCACTGGTCTACTATGACGTTTGGGTCAACATTAACCGGGAACAAAATAAATGCTTAACTGCCTAGTTTATCAAAAGTATGGAGATATCGGTATTTGAAAACAAGACGATTGTCTTATGTACCGAAATATAAAATATAAGGTTAGTGGCAACCTGTTTTGAGAGGTTTTTGGCAAGATTGAAAAAGGTAATCAGCAAGGCTGACGAGCCGAATCCTTTTTAGACGTGACGAATAAATTCAGTACACTGTACTGTACAAATTGTCATTTAATAATATTCTATTTAAACTTATTGCATTAAATATATTGTTAAATCTGAAAGATCTAATTTAAAACCCGAAAATTCTGAGTAAAACATGCCTTCAGTTTCGATGGGCGAATTAAGTGCACAGTGTTTGTGTAAAGCGGTCGAATAGGCTTTGCGTGTCTAAAAATAATCTTGACGATTGTAACCAGTAAAGTTTTAAAAACAACAGCAAATTACAAATGATCAATTGATACAATAACTTAAAATTAAACAAATATATTGAACTAAGCAAAGAATTAATTCATTTAGGGACAAATAGATAAATTGCGATATTTAGAGGACGAATGGGTATAAATGACATATTATTTAATAATGGCGGTCGTATAGATGCATTTTAACGTTGTTTTTCATTTATTAAGGATCTAAACGATATTGTCAGGCAACTGAAAAGTACTTGTTTTTCATTTCTTATGCAATCTTTAAACTGACAATATGGATATACAATGCTAATTTAAGAAAAAGTTGATAATACAATGTAAAAAGCCTGGATTCAAAACGAACCGTTTCGTTTGTAATTTGTGCCGTTACATCATTCATGTTGAAAATGTTATAGAGTCAACATTTGAGAATATTCGTTTACAATAATTAATCAGATCTGACCTTTAATAGGTATTAAACATTCACGCTAACAAAGACATAGTAACAATTTCAGAAAGGCATTCTAAGGTTGACATTTACAGCTTTCAAGTTACGTAAGGACTGCTGAGCCCAGTGTTATGAGACGTTTAGCTAGATAACATATATACGACGTATTGATTTAAAGCGGCATTTACTAAGCTAATCAGAAAAGAAACATAACATGGTCTTAAGGACATTAGACTACTCAATTGAGAACTAGTGTCTTTTAATAAAAAATCTATTTTAACGACAAAGGCCCCTAGGAAGGAACCAATTTTGATTCCATCAGCATAATTTGATTTGTTTGTTTGTTTGTTATAGTTAGGTTTAACGCCTCCTGAAAAGGATAAATCTCTGGATTTAGCTGTTAACCAACTATTAAGCTATTTTCGTCAGTGACTGACAACTGCGCTACATGATGGGAAAATGACCGTAGAAGTAATTTACTGAACATGCTCCACGAAAGTATGCTTCGCACGGGAATCGAATCCACGACTCCTCGATACTAACTGAGCTAGCCGGGCAGACAGACAAAATTTGAACAAATATCAAAGAAGACCTTGAGGTGGTTTCACTTACAAGCTCTAGGTCTATGCCTTTCACTGGTTGAGAAGTTTTTAACAATACCTTATAAATTTTAATTCTTTGTAAAACTTGCCTTGCCTAAAATGTGGCATAAAGATTCAATTTTTACCCATAAGGTATAATAAGAACATACTTTAAAGACGACCATAAAGTAATAGTTAAAGCCTTATACACGAACACTTTACCTAGCAGTTTGTGAGATTTTATTATTCCTTTCGGATGGGATTTTCCTGACACCTCGTGTTATCTTCATGATCAATGTTTCAGGATATTTAACAATTGCATAAGCATAATTTATAAATACCAACAGTCGTTATCGTTTTCATAAAGTGAATGGATGACTCTGATTGGTTTAGACGATAAAAGACGGTTGAAACCATACATGTAAAATAAAACAAAATTGGCTAGATAAGCATGAAGTGATGAATAATTCAGTATACGAGTCAGATGACTACGAAACATTTGCAAAAAAACCAACACCTCCATCTAAAGCGATGAGATCGCGGGAAATCATTATTGTATCTATAGTTGCAGTGCTCCTTTTTGTAGTGGGAATTCTGATTGGACATTTCGGCATCCCCAAGAAAACAGAGTCTGAGAGCGTTGTTGAATACTTGAGCACAGAATGTACAACAACACAGTTTGATGAGAAATGGAATACCTATAGAAACAAGTAAGTATATGTCAACTGTTTGTATTTGTTTTGTGTTGAGTTTAATTATAAGCATAGAATAAAGCCTCAACTAATTAATTATTATGTTCTAAGATTTAAGTAAATGCCTAAAAATAGATTAAGCAAGCGAAACATTTTATTTCCCTTTACATATTGTAAAATTTGAGAAAAAAAACCCCAACATAAATTAGAGCTAATATTATATTACATGTATTTTTAGACGTAAAAATGGTAAAGCAATTATAGACTTTCTTTTAGACAAATATTTGAGTATAGTTACGACCTTGATTGCCATTTAGCGCTCACAAGAGTGCAATTTATATATGCAAGAATCAGAGTAAAATATACTAATGAATAAAAGTATTGTCCGGTCTACAAAAACATATTTTTTTTGTTTGTTATTGCACACACATATATTTGGTATCGTTAGAAAGAAAATGATATTATGCATTGAATAAAAAAGAATTGTGAAAAATGAGCCAGTGTGTGTGACCCCCATTAACCCGAATGAGTTTTCTGGTCTTTCGGCTAGATTCCTTCGCAAACCTCGTAAAAGGAGCATCGAACTCATTCGAGTTAATGGGGTCACAAACACTATTGAAAAAAATGTTTCATTTAAAACTGACTCAACGCAATCATTTGTAACTTGCAAATCCTCAATGTCAATTTTCAACACATTACTGTACCGACAGAACTGGACTTTTGTCTATTGGTATAAGAATCAAGTAAATGATTCAAGTAGTGAACACCTAGATGTAGAAACATGACGTGATTTATTTTGTATTGGACTGTCACATCCCATCATACCTCAAATGTAGGCCTCGTATAGGAAGTTGACCTTATTGAAACCTAGAAATCATCCAAACAAACATTCAAATCAATTTCTAAAATTTTGGGATAATCGAAAGGGCAATCATGGCCCTTTATCACTCACCTATTTCCAGGACATTTGAATAACACACCTAGCTCCTGAGATCTAGTTTTTTCTTCCAAGATGACTAATGTCTGATGGGCGAGCAATAAGCTTGACAGGCATCCTGACTAAGTTTGATGACAATTAGTTAAAATATGTGACCACTGTGAGTTCACAATGTTTTTAATATTTGTGCTGTGTGTTCTAGAATCTCTCTAGAATAGATGACCAGTATTCGAACTGTACTTGGAAATTGTCAAAGCAACATTTCAGACTTATTCTCAGGTTTTTCGATCAAAACAATAGCAACAAGAGCTTTAATTAGTTTTTTTGTACTTTAAGCTCCCCTGACTTAGTTTAGATACCAAGGTGACCCATGCTAAAAGGCATATGATTAATTACCTTAGACAAGAATCATCAAAAAGTTTGATGGCAATTGAAAAAGGAATGTGGCCACTAGAGAGTTTACGAACAAGTTTGGATGGACATTAGACGCCGGACATTCAACGCTCTTAAAATCTTATCTTGAGCTAGCTATACATGTATTTTTATATTCAGATATTTACAAGACGCCGTGGAGTCATCGTGTAATAAAGAAACATGTAATACGGAAGATTTACCACGAACTTATATCTCTTATCATCTAAACGGTAAAACCATCAATATAGATGGAGATCTAACCGATGAAGCCTGGGAAGAAGTTCCTTGGACAGAAACTTTTATGGGTATATTACGAGAATTATGTTGATTTGGGCGAAATTAAGTATGAGTTCTTATTGAAATCCCAGTGGTGGTACTAACTAAATTGAAGAAGTGTATTACTTTATTCTTTGCCTTTGGTAACATCTAGTCACATTGTCACATCTTTTGGAATTTAGGTCATAATACATGTATATGAACGATAATGGATATCGATGAAATATTCGAAGCTGTAGTTTAAATTGAAGTTAATATATTAGTGAATTCGTTATGTTACCTGAATATATTATCTCATTTATTATCTAAATTCTTTGACAATTATAACCAAGATTTCTATATCAAGGTTTCAAGAGCAATTTTATCATACGTATACAAATATTAATGTAGTACTTCGGATTTAAATTGTTATCAAATTATTGATTTTACTTCAAATTTTGATATATAACAAGTCTGAATAAAAATGTAGTTATTTCTATTATATTTTATCCTCAGTTGATATTATGTTTATTTAGTGTGTGCGGTTGTCAGATGTTAGACTTGAAAATAAACGAGATACTTAATCCCCAAGTCTTTTAAAGTAGGTTATAAAAATGATAAATATTTCGGTATACTTATTAACATACTGATACAAGATTTTTTTGTCTTTTTAGCCCTCCTGAGTACGATGTGCTCAAGGTAAGCTGTTGTGATGGGTTTTGTCCGTCGTGCATTGTGTGTCGTTCGCTGTCTGTCAAAAATTTCTTGAAAAGTCCTTGTAAAAAATCACAATGTCTACAAGTACCAAATTGGCATTTAGCGTCATTGCAAGGTCCTCTACAAAGATTGCTCAAATAATAGCCCTCGGGTCAAAATTTGTCCCACCGTATGGTTCATAAGTTTTAAATGGAGTAGTACACGGAAGTGTTGAAAAGTCGTCTTCTCTTTAATTGTATGGCATAGAATTTCCATATTTAGCATGTAGCATCACCTCAACGTCCTTTACAAAGATTGTACAAGTTTTGCACCGAGTGTCAAAATCGACCCGGCAACAGGAGTCACAAGTTCTACCTAGAATTTAATAAGGAATCAATATATATATTTTTATACTTTATGGTCTAGAGCTTTCATATTTGGTGTATAGCAGTGCCTCAAAGCCCTTTACATATTTTGTTCAATTATACACCGGCGCGATATGACCTTTATGTGTTGGTGCGCCGTAAAACCAAAACAAACAAACAAATCAATAATACTCCTTTTGTCAAAATTTGCATTATATTCTATTCTACTTCTATCAACTGCATAAAGGATTGTTGAATCCGCACGTACATTTCCATGTTTGATATAATCATGTTCCAATCTCTTCAGACATAAGAGGCCTTGATTACCCGAAACCTTATTTTGATACAAAAGTAAAAGTAAGATGGGATCATCAAAGATTATATATTGGTGCTAGAATGGAAGAAACTGATTTTTGGGGAAGTATAGCCCAAGATGAAACCCCAGGTAGGTTTTATAGTTCAAGTCATTAACTCATTGCAATATATGTTACGCACTAGTAATCTTTGAGTGTCCTCATCCGAAAATCACGTGAGTGTGTAGCGTCGTTTACATTTCCATTTAATAAACTAAATTACGCCGTCGGAATTTAAATTTTCTTTGACTGAGGACAGTTTACGCGCAATAATATTTATTTTACACTATACATGACCAGTAAAATGATTTACTTGGTTACTAATCATGTCCGAACTCGAACAGAATCTTATGAGCAAAAATTTTGATTTTGATCTCAAGTCGTATTTGCAGTCTTGGATAACTTGAGCAAAAATATTCGATCATATTGTTTAATTTTGTTGACAGTTATGCTACTTTATCTTCCAAATGTTACATTGCTATGTATGTTTAACTAATTTTTAGCTGTTAAGCAGTGGCTTAGTGGCGTTACTATTGTTCACACAGTCCAATACATTGTTTATTTCAGTGTGGAAAGAAAATTCTTTCTTGGTAAGATCAGCTATAGCAAATATAAATTCGTTTACTTTATTTGTTCTCAATTTTAAATTTAAAGACTAAAAGTTCATTCATATTTAACACTAAGAATAGCTTGTACGAGTTCAACTGACCAATAGACATAATTGATCAAGTGCTGTCTTTTTTACACTGTAACAAAATGTTTCACAAGACGCACGATGTAAAATGTTTTGTATCATTACAAATGAAGATTGTATTGTTTTAAAACTAGTTGTTTTTCCCTATAAAACTGTTTTTATATCCTTTTTAACGTTTCGGATGGGAAGTTCTTCCCCCATCGTCTCTGTGAAACACCAATACTAAATACTTATCTTTGTTTTGCATCGCAAACCTTTCAACATAAAATAGCATTTTTTCAAAAAAAGTTTTGTGGTAGGGCTCGGACAGTTAAGTGATTTAAAGTTGGTGATTTACACGATACGATTACTTAAGCAAATATTAAGCAGATTAAACTAAATGATATCCCAAAAACCATTTATATAAAATATTGCTGTTGAAATTAAAGGTGTGACATTCCTGAAATTATTAAATGATATTTTTGTATTTTTTCTACAGGCGTACATAGTACCAGATGGCAGTTTCCATAAGTAAGATTACAATTTATTTTATTTTATTCAGTTAATTAGGCCTCCGGCTTATCACATACAATATTGTTTTTATAAAGTTCACTATATTAAATACATTTATTTCAAATTTAAGCTAACACAGGTAATTAAATCATAGTTGAATAAATACCTCTAACAGTATTAATCATTCTTGAGTCCACTTTCTGATCGCAAAAACACCAAGCAATTACGATGTACCTTGTTATTGCTTGCAAGCATAGGTTCAGTTATCAATTAAGAATAATTAATTTATAATTGGGTTGTTATATTGTACATTTGTACTCTGAAAATTCAAAAATACTTGAGTTTGATGTAACTTTTCATTTCAATCGCAAACCATAAATATAAAAATGTAGATAGAAAACATGGTTTATTTTTGTCATAGTTACAAAGACCTTCAGATAAATGCAAGGGGTGCCAGCTATGATTTGATGTTAAAGAAAGCGTACATAGATTTCGGCATACCTTGTGACAACACCAGTCAAGCCTTTGATGATTCATGGAACAGTGATATGAAAAAGGCAACTTTTTCTGATTTAAACAATGCAGGTGAACAATAAGTTTTTTAGCGTTTGAACGTAATTTTAACGACATTAAGTTTTGTCATCTCATTTAATTGTATTTAGCTACATGATTGGGTGTAATTGTTACATCTGTTATAAGACACAAAGTAGTCGTTAGTTGCACAAAGTGTGTTTATTTTCAGTTTTCAATCAGACCATAAATGATTTCGTACAATCTTTACGAGCTGATAGAAGAACTTTAATCGAACAAAAAACAAACGTTAGTTGAGCAAGAGAAGACCATATCTAAATGTATAATAATAACTTTTAATATTTTAATTACGTTTATTCTTTACGATTATATAAAGGAATAGTGAATATCCCTTTTAAATATCGCTTTAGGAAGGTTCTGGACTGCAGAATGGTCGTTTTCATTTGAAAGACTTGCTCAGGACACTGACAGATCAAAATCATTACCTGACACGAATGAAACTTGGTTTTTCAACTTTGCAAGGTAATCAAGCATGTTATGATGCCTTCTAAAAAGTTCATTAACATGTTATTTTTGAACTGATTTGGTGAAATGTGACCTTTGACTGTCAGCTGAATAAATTATATCGAGATTAAATAGCAACTTTAAAGTTACTAAACATATTAAATTTGAATTAAGTTTTATCACAAAATTACGTGCCTCAGATATATGTCAGACTATCAAATCACTGTGGTATTTTCTACAATGATAGCACTTGGTAGATTGCTGAAATACAAACAAAAGAACACATTCATCCCAAGTCATGGTTAACCATTTCACATGATTTACCATTTAAATCACAGGCTGTCGTCACAAAAATGTCCCCCCCCCAAAAAAAAACATTTAGTAACGTGTTGTCACGGGTTGAGTTGTCCTCGGGTTGAGTAGTATCATCTGTAAAACGGTAAGACTTCGGTTTTAGCCTAGACTTCTTTCTCAAAATGGAGGCCAACGAAAATAACTCACGACAAGTCAAGGGAATTTATGATAGTGATCAAATGATTTGCCTGAGACCACTGTGAGAGAGGCTAGTGACTTTAAATATTATTTTCTCTGTGTTTAGTTCATTTTTATCGGAGTTCCACGTGCACATCTATGTATTACGTTCGGGAAGGAAACGGGTTTTTGGTTGATAGAAAAGG
This sequence comes from Mactra quadrangularis, assembly GCA_025267735.1. NCBI lineage: Eukaryota > Metazoa > Mollusca > Bivalvia > Venerida > Mactridae > Mactra > Mactra quadrangularis. The sequence continues at coordinate 10,598,962 of CM046301.1, read as the reverse complement.
GTACGACCAGACTTTTTTCCTGTTTAACGTCACATAACTTTCTTCATTTTCTTTTCATTAATAAGCTTTTATATACAATCGACAAATTAATCATTTGTTTGATAAGTAATAGGGTCATTCCATTTCAAATCAACCAACTTTTGGAAATTTTCCCAGGTCACCCTCTCAGATCTGCTTGAAACTTTCAACATGTATTTGTACATCCAATTCATGGACAAAAATGAAATATTTAGTCAGTATTTTCAGTACTTTGGAAAAAAAATGGCTTTTTAAGTAAAGGGGGGTAATTTTGCAATTTCTAAATTTCGTCCTGAGGCCATGTTTAGACACTTATATCTTTTCAAGTATTATTTCTATACTTCAGAAAGTGAAATATATTATGAACTTTTACCTGTAGAGTACAAAAATGGTGCTTAATCAAGTGTAAAATTGTTACTTTTTTGTCTATAGACCTCCAAAAATCGAAAAATCTTAAATTTGTCATAAAATTTCCCAAATTTGAACATTATTTTTTTCAAAACCATTAAATATTTAGAGCTCAAATTTATTTTACATTTATTTACATCTTGTAAGATTATTTTAAAGCAAATTTGAATCAAAAATCTCATTTCCAGAATTCACAATCTGAGTTTAAATTAAGCAAGGTCTCAAAATTTTACGAAAATTGCCTATGTTTGAACTCCAAAATGGCCATGTCAAGAGTTCCCAATCTTTTTCAAATTTTCTACATGGATTCTGCCATATGTAAAGATGACTTAATCAAAAATTTGTTTTGTTAATGAGCTTCTCCATGGAGTTTGACGTAATTTAAGAGGTATTGAATTTTCAGTTCTAGGGGGCTATTACGATATATTTTGAAGTTGGTTATGTCCCGGGATGAGACTGTATATGCTTGGAATAGACTTAAAAGTCCTCATATTATGTAATGGAAATAACATTTGAATATTAATTTGCATTATAATATCAATATTTCAACAAAAATTAAATTTTACTTTAACTATAAAAATTTATTTTGTTGGTTACCTCGGTGCTCAAGTTCATCATTGGTGACTGTATTAAACTGAATGTCTCAGGGTCCATATTCTTTTAGAAATGATAAGATGTTTGCAGGCAAAAACTTTTTGAGTTACATGTACATAAATATTTTAGTTATATAAAAGCTTCTTTCTAGAATAAAAAATAGTTTCTTCGTGGAATCTTGGGTGCTAAAGAGGTATTGAACTATAAGTAACCATTGGGGTTATTACAGTATGGGCTTTAAATCATAATATCCCTCATGTTATGCATGGATTTAATATTTTATCATTTAATTGTATTATGCACCAAACTATTTAAGCAAAAATAAATTTTGTGATTAAACTTCTCCATTGAGTTGTTAGGCACTTTAACATGATATAAATTTTCAGTTCTTGTAGATAATTTGAACATGTTTTACACTGAAAGCAAAGTGCATTGACTAAAATGATTCCAAATTTAATTAGAAATGATTTGTTAATTAGGGATACAAAGATTATGGATCTTTTGTAAATTTGATGTTTTCAAAAACATTTTTTCAGATAAATATATTCTTCACCTTAAAATATTTAATGCACATTCTCTATACTGTCACCTAATTCATTATGATAAAACTGCCAGAATCAACATCATATAAAAACCTTAATAAAAACTTGATTATATACTTATAAGCTAAATACTTTTCAGTATTTTCTTTAGATCATAAATTAATTGATTTTATTCAAAAAAGCCTCCGGTGATTCAGATATTGAGGTTTTACTGTATTATACTTTTTTCTTGATCATAACACACTGAACCTTTTTTTTTATAAATACCAGTACTATTTCAGGCCTGCCATTGACCACATTTCGCCAAGCCTGAAATGTCCCTCTTTAACCTGTTAACTAATACACAATGAAGACAACAGATGAAATCAAAACCCTGAAATCAGGTCCAGGTCTGAAATATAGCAGGCCTGTATTTTAATTTAGACATTCATAAATCTGGTTCTTGGGAAAAATATATTTCAATCATTACCGTAAAATCTCTATAAGAGTGCTGTCAATCATGAAAGAAAAAATAACTTAGCCAGTCTTACTTAACCAGTTTTGGTGGACACAATCTCAAGTGCAGGGCCATACCATTCTAAACACGTGGGTAAGTGGAGGTCCAGACTTTTCTAGGGGGGTCCCAACTTTCGAACCACAACCACATTATACATTATACACATTTTGCAGAATAAAGTAACATATTAATAATAGTAAATACATAACCATTAAATATATGTTAAGCACCGAGAAAAATGCTTTATGCTACTTAAAAACGACTTAGTCAGAAAATACACTAATGGACTGGTACATTTTGGAAATTCCAGGAGGTCCGGACCCAGACCCCCCCCCCCTTACACTGTATGTAGAGAAACTGGCCTACAATTAAGTACAGTGGACAGTTTTCTTGACAAAGTTTTAACTTAGCTTTTAATAAAAGGGAACAATAGCTTCTCTCAACTTTTAATTTTCACGGTTCTATTCTAAGATCAAGGCATGTCACAACCAAGACATTCAAAATGTCCACTCTGAATTTATGTCTAGGGGTGCAAAAAAGTTGTCTTCACTGGACTTTTGAGCATATGAAAAGATATAGTTATCTGTAATTGGGACACAAATTAACTCTAGGTATTACAGAGTGACATTGTTTACAGGGACATTTCAGATGCTATCAGTACTCTGAAGATAATGTCATTTGTGGGCCTACATGATAAAATGTCTTAATGAGATTCCCTGTACTGAACACTTGGTAAAAAGTGATAAAACTCAAGTGTTTTTTGTTTGATCACAGATAGATAGTTTCACTGTACTAACACAAAGGGGGATAACTATAAATTGTTACCAAGACATTAGGAGTGCATGTACATTGTTTAAGAAAATTATAACATTGGTTTTATGCTTCTTTCATGCATACTAAAAATCAATTCAAATTATCTTCATATAAAATTGTAGAACTTATGGAAATTCATATCAATTTTTTAATTGTTGATTTATGTTCAAATTACATCAAATGTTCAGTTGTAATATTGTGAAAAGTGAAGAATTATATTATTAAAATAAAATTTTCAAATTTAATATAAAAAGATTAATTAGTTAACTATGAATTGTATTTGCTAATAGAAACCTCTACTAGCAGACTAAAGTAGAAGCGAAAAAAAGGTGTTTAATTTTCTACTACAAGTACTTACATGCTTAAAGTTAATAACTAAAACTGTTTCCATGTAAATAAAAAATAATAAGCATTTAAACACCTAAACATTACTAAAAGAATATGGACCCTGAGACATTCAGTTTAATACAGTCACCAATGATGACTTGAGCACCGAGGTAACCAACAAAATGATTTTTTAAAGTTAAAGTAAAATTTAATTTTTGTTGAAATATTGATATTATGATGCAAATTAATATTCAATGTTATTTCCATACATAATATGAGGACTTTTAAGTCTATTCCAAGCATATACAGTCTCATCCCGGGACATAACCAACTTCAAAATATACCGTAATAGCCCCCGAGAACTGAAAATTCAATACCTCTTAAATTACGTCAAACTCCATGGAGAAGCTTATTAACAAAACAAATTTTTGATTAAGTCATCTTTACATGTGGTAGATTTCATGTACAAAATTTGAAAAAGATTGGGAACTCTTGACATGGCCATTTTGGTGTTCAAACATAGGCAATTTTCATAAAATTTTGAGACCTTGCTTAATTTAAACGCAGATTGTGAATTCTGGAAATGAGATTTTTGATTCAAATTTGCTTTAAAATAATCTTACAAGTTGTAAATAAATGTAAAATAAATTTGAGCTCTAAATATGAAATGGTTTTGAAAAAAACAATGTTCAAATTTGGGAAATTTTATGACAAATTTAAGATTTTTCGATTTTTGGAGGTCTATAGACAAAAAAGTAACAATTTTACACTTGATTAAGCACCATTTTTGTACTCTACAGGTAAAAGTTCATAATATATTTCACTTTCTGAAGTATAGAAATAATACTTGAAGAGATATAAGTGTCTAAACATGGCCTCAGGACGAAATTCAGAAATTGCAAAATTACCCCCCTTTACTTAAAAATCCAATTTTTTCCAAAGTACTGAAGATACTGACTAAATTTTTCATTTTTGTCCATGAATTTGATGTACAAATACATGTTGAAAGTTTCAAGCAGATCTGAGAGGGTGACCTGGGAAGCATTGGTTGATTTGAGATGGAATGACCCAATACCAAGTTTTTAAAAAATCGACCCAGAAATAAAAACACAAGAGCCCGTTGAATAAGATCGGTCATTTTTTCTTGGTTTCTGAGTTGACGAGTTACATACCTTTACTATATATATGTGTGTGTGTATAAAAAAAATATTATTTTTTTGGGGGGGGGGGCTTTTTGTGACGGCAGCCTGTGATTTAAATATGCCAACGAACAATAGTGTATCTCGGGCGTTTGAGGTGGTAATTATTATTGACTATATACTGTCATCGTATGTCATCGTTCGGTTGGTGGAAACAATTTGAAAATAATGACGACGATGTCGTGTTGTACCGATCTGCTACTTTCATCACATTATTTATTTACAGACCACAATATAAATACAAAATTGTGGACGGAGAATACATAAAAGATGAGAGTATTCCAGCAGAATGGTGGTCATGGCAACCGATGTATGAAATCGATCTGCATTTACCGAATAGGTAAGGCAACCAAATATATTGATTAATCACATGAACGTCATACAGATTACTATATTGCTTCACATTATATTACTGTTAATGATGCATTACTATGGTGGTTCTTTTGAAATTGGATTATATCAATTGTGAGATCAAATTACTTATTTTTAATGATGTTACAACAGTGGTGTTTAACGAAATTTGATTTTTTCTTTATGAACAGTGTTATCTTTAAATATGAAATCTAAGGCTGAAGTGTATTCTCAAACAACATATTTCTTGCAAATTTGTATTTGTTATAAATGGAATGAATTACTGGTGAGAATACAAACGTACCTCACATGTGTGTTAATCCTACAAATGACGTCGTTGTGTAATATTTGAGACAGCTTAATACTATTGGTTCCACATTAATGAAGATATTACTCGTTTAAGCTAATTGTTAAACAAAATGTTGTTTTGCAAGAATTTCTCTTTGGTAAGCTTAAATTGTTCTCATACACCATAATAAATATGTAGAAGAGCTTAAGTTATCTATTATCTCATAATTACGATAATTGTATTGCAGATATGGTTTGGTCCAATTTAAAATAGATATGAATGACAAATCGTTTGAATGGAAGAAATGGCATCTATACAGAGCTTTATTTGAAGTGTTTGAGGCAGAACTTGTGAGTAGTATAGCATTTATTTTCGGTACATATGTACTTAATGTAGTTGATCATTGTACATTTTCAAGCCGAAATCCATTGATTTTAATCAATAATGTACAACGTATATGGAAATTTTCCAAACATTATGTACAGTATATATACATTAAAAGTGTAACTGTCATAAAGTAATTTCCAGAAGAAATTTTTTTAGTAATTACTTGACATCTTGATAATAAATGTTTAGTAACAGTGCATATTTATATTAAAACATACAAGCTTACTAAAATTTTGAAACATCTGTCGCTGCTGTTTTTTTTTATAGATACAAAACATGTTCCTGAAATTATCTATTTCAGAAGTACAAGGCTATAAATGGTATGTTCACTGACGAAATGACAAAACTACAACTAGCTCCGAAGATCATGTCGACATCATGTGTAGATATCAGCGTTACTCTTAGCTCAGATGATTTTACAGTTACTGCGGTATCTAAGTTGGACAAAACTTTGCAGCAAGCGCATATAAGGGCTGATAGATACGTTTGGTTTACTGACAGAGCGTAATCAACTGTAGTATTATATAATTCGTTTATAAATGTATTTGTGCCTGCTTTTAAACTTCCTGATATAAAATTATAATGCATATCATTCACTTTTATCATATTAACTCTTACATATATAATACTTATATTTTCTATTTTATTGCTTGTCTGTTATTGACAAATATGAACTGTTTGTTCGTGCGTTGTTGACTTACTTCAGCTGTTAGCCTAGATATGTTTGCACTGATTACTGGCAAATAAATGAACTTCACTTGACAATTGACTTCAAATTTATGCCGATGCTTAGCATGTCATTTATGTTACAATTGAAATCATATCTTATCGTAATAAAAATTAATGTCTTTATTATACAACAAGGGCTATTATGTTCATTCTAGGAACTGCAATAAAATAGAAAACAACTCTCAACAAGTTTTTCTTACACTTATTTGCCAACAATGGTAACCGAAACTGATCTTTTGTTTTCTTGCAAATATATAGACCATTTGTACATGCTTCTAATTTAAATAATTGTCCAAATTATGCCCCTTGTCAAAGGTAGTTAATAATGATGTCATAGAGAAATCCCGAAGAGAACAGATTGAGGTTTAATGAGACAATCGTGTTTCATCAAAGTATTTGATCGGTTTAGCAACATTGGATTGACTACCTTGCTAACATTCTAAACTAGACTCTGGGTTGATAAAGTATAAATGTATATTTGTAATAGAAACTAACATAATAAAGTCCGAAAATTTAAGTTTACTCGTGCTTTTCTTTTACAAAAAAACATGGACGAGCCATAATAACATTCAATAATACGAATACTCTGATAGATACATTGTAACCTGTACATGTACTTCCAAAAAAGGGATCACAGTTTCTTCGTATAACTAACTTTTATTTTTAACATTAGGTAACGGTGTAAAATTGGGCTCGGAAACGAGACAGAAATGCTTCTATACATCGTATATATGATGTTTACTAAAGTTCTGATTTCAAAGGCACATGGGTTAGCATTTAATTGTATACACATGTTAGAGATGATTATGTCAGTTCAACTGGTTTTTTTATTCCTACAAACAGTTTTGCATTCTATGTCTGATAATAATGTCGGCATATTTTTTTCATTAGAATGAAATGTATACACCATATTGGTAAAATGCTAGAGTAAGTGACAAGAAATGTTCTTGAATACAATTGGTGAGAGAATTAAACTTTATCGAAGAACAATTACAATGTACTTAAGAACAATTTTAATTGTCAGCCTTATCATAAAGTCATGTAACATTTTCTATTCTCTGTGTTATTTTATAAGTCGTTATCCTAGCTGCGGTTATCTATAAACCAAAGCTATAAAAGCATTGGTGTATTCATAATTTTTAGATATGTGAAGCTTATAACCGTTCAGAAGACGTTAATTACTTAAAAGGATGCGAAACGCGATTAAAAAAACTTGATTCTCCTTTGCATAATTATTCAACATGTCTAAACCAAGTAGTTGTTAGGTTAACAACATCTTTCCATCTTCATTACACAGTTCATACCTTTTTTAAGTATACGGCATGGGTTCTACATTTTATTTTTTCCTAGCAGTGCATGGTTTTGACAGTCATTGTGAGTCTCAAAGATAGTGTTGACTATTACTGGCTTATTGATAGTGATCAACGTTTCTTAGATTCTTAGACTAGGTTCGACAATCTTCGGTTAGATATTTTCTACATGACTGCCATGAGATTTGACATTCCAATCAGCCTTACTGTAATGAAGAGCAATATTCACTGATGTCGTGTATTGGGTGTTTAAAATTGTACATGCTAATGGTTTATTATGGGGAGGAATAGACTGCATATAAAATACAAACTATAAGTAATGTGATAAGTATTAATCATCGTAGCAAGCAATAGTAAAATAACATATTGTCAAGAAAGCTGCAGTCATAAAAAGTTCACAACGTACGGAAATTCCTTAGGAAATGTTCTATTTGAATCCCTAATGTGTTTATGCATGCTGTACACATTTTAATGATATATATAATATGTCATGAAAAAAGAGATAATGTGTAAATGAAAGAACAATTATAATTTGCTTGAGTCTGTATTGTTTTTAAGGACGACGTGATTAGTTTGTAAATTATTGTAAATGATAGCAATTATTGTTTGCATTCATTTTTAAACATGAATTCAAGTTTAAAGGAACCTTCACTAATAAAAATACTGACGTTTTCACACCATGATGATCATTATATGCGTTTAGTTAAAAACACATTCGTGAAATATGGCCTTATACTGTTTGGTGAAACATGCACTGACGAAACTAGTGAATCCCGTATTTGCCCCACTTTTCAAAGTCATATGGTCAAGTATGTGACGTTTGAATATTTTGTCTATGCAGAACAGCGTACAAATCGCTAGTCAGAAAAGAAATACAGAACAGAACAGAACAGAACAGAATTTTATTTAGAAAAGTACAAAGTACATATTCATAAATAAATACAATAATTAAAGCATAATTATACATAATCAATATAGTAACGTATACATGTGAATTTTACAAGAAGATGAACATATAGTCAAGTTTATATATATACCCGGCTTAAATGAAAACTTACCACCCTACCAAACCTCGCTTTATGATAATATAATTGCAGTGCAGTAAAAACTTTACATAGACACATGTTTGGCATACACATGTAGTAATTGCTGCCAAAAGAATTTAAAATCGATTTACGATGTTCGAGTCCCGGACTGCACGTGCAAATTATGATTTTTTTGTAAGAACGACATTTATCCAGTAGTTTGTGTAAATCATTTGTCTCTAACGACAGTTAGTCGACAGGTTAAGAAAACCCCTTCGTAATTTCAACTATTGCTATTCAAATGCCACGTTTAGGAGACACTCAACGTCACTAAGTTCTCGGCATTGCTGACACCGTGCTTTCATTTCATGTGATTGCTCGTCACATGGGCTGCTCCCATCAGACAATCATGAATCTGGTAATGGGATATGAACAGATAGACTCAGTAAAAGTTAGATCTCGCCTAGGTCGTAAAAAGGTGACGTCAGGACGTATCGGTCGTCAAATTCTCCTGCTGCACGCTGGGGTGCTGATAGTGTCATGTATTTGGAAGGCATTTCTTGGAGGCACAAGACCCCACTTATTGTATTGCATGGAACACTTACTTCTCATCGTTACATTGATAATGTGCTGAGGCCAATAGTTCTTTCTTTTATTCAGACTGACGCTGACGTCAACCTTCTTCAGCATAACAGTGCACGGCCCAACTCGGTTCGCGTTACAAAAGATTTCCTACAGGATAATAATGCTCACACATCGCCTTGATTAGCATTCAGTCCCGACTGAAACCCTATAAAGCATCTTTAAAACCAACTTGACCTAAGGGTTTATGACGTCAGATGTCACGTCTATAATTTGAAGCAACGTATACAAGCACTGACTGAAGAGTGGGATGCAATACCAAAGTACAGAATCCTGCGTCTGATACGGAGTATGAGACGTAAATGTCAAGCTGAACTTGATGCAGAGGGAGGACATACCCGCAACTGAGGTCCGTGACTTTCATTTTCGAGGTGGTTGTCTTGGTTCGCGGAGTTGATCCGTTTATGCTTAGATTCCGTACTTGCAAAAACAATCCTATTTTCTAATATAATATTTAAAGTCATGTAAAATTTTCATATTTGTAAGTGTTTTCATTTTTTCAAAAATTAGGTTCATGTAAGTGGAAAGTTTTCATTGACGCCTAGTATATTCAACTAGAAGTATCTCATGTATTTGAAATATATTTTTAAAATTAAAACTATTAAATTACAAAATATTTAACTGAGTTTTCATTTTTAAAGCTTCTTTAACAAAAATTGAGACTTTGATTAATGTCGGAGCATACTGAAAATTTAATAGTTCAATAATTTAAACATTGATGTTTTTGTCAAAATATGGTTTTATTTTTTTACGTATATTAAGATAAAAAGGACATATACATATAACATGGAACTCGTCTTTAATTTCGTTTTTTGTACAAAATCTGCATATTCTAAAATTATGTGGAGTATTACTATTAAAATATCTACCAGAATTAATATGGAATTGATGCCCAGCAAGTCTTAATCTACAAAAATAAAATCTATACTTTCTGGGTAAAACGTTTAAGTATTCTTCATAATGAAACAATGTTTAACAATAAAAATAATTCTTTAACATATTACATTGTTCTAACTTATTAAACCATTCCTGCTTAAATGTATCTATTATTCTAGAGTGAAATGTATATGGAAAAGTTTTTATATCTACACAAGTATCATTATTAAAAACATTACAAAAACCATATTTATTCAATAATTTTTTAACATCAGATACCCAGTGGGACATGCCATTATTACAATCTTTTAAACTTTCATCGTACATAGTTTTCATAATAATATTACCAGAATGTTTCACTTTCAACCAGTATTTTATTATTCTAACATAACGTTTAAAGCCCCATTACTAAAAAGAACGCTGATAATTTTCAAGTATCACGCTTTTGCTTAAAACTCATGCAAACATTAAATGAATATATAAAACGCATCAAAGGCTCACAAAAACTCAAGTTTTTTCTCCAGAATTTATACTAATACTATTTTAAAATTAGCGATAAAACCCAAAGTAATGACTCTACGGAAAATCACGGAACTCAACGAACGAGATCGGAACATCCCGTCGTGGCTAAAAATAACCACAACTTCAAATCTGAAGAAAACAATTATTCTGCTTTGAAAAATACACTTTTGTATCGGGAATTTCGTGCGAAAGCCACTTAAAACTTACGAAATCATGTAAATAGTTTTATAAATGAACATATACTGATGGGAAAAAGAAACGAACTAATTAAGTCTTACGGTATACAGAAACGTTTGCTGATAGGCACGTTTAGGTAGAATGAGTGTAATGTTGGTGAGACAACTATATAATATTATATTTACGCCATCGTCATTCGCGTAACAGATTTTCATGGCAGTATCTACGTCATGTATGGTGAAAGGGTAACCGTGTTTGCCAAATAAGTCGATAAACAACGAGAAATCTTCTTGTTTGGCGTAAACGGTTCTAAAGTTATGCCACCGTCACCAACGTCAATCTCTCCGCTCGTATCATCGCGGTCATGGTGTTGGGAGAATGTAGAGTTCAGTGAGGATTCGCGTTTCGACTCTTGTAACGCCCTCAGATTTATCATGTTTCAAAACGAGTTTTAGTCACAACTCGTTGTTTGCAAAGGTAATCTCGTGGACAAACACATGAACCAGCTTTTATGCTCGGTGAGTGTCTCTATATTCTGGCAACGTCATGACTGTGTCAATCAGCATAGTAACGTCAGACCTTACGTTGCGCATGTCACAAAGGACTTCTTACTGGGTGAAAACATTAATGTTTCCTTGTATTATTCTGAATCACGAAAATTATGTACCTAGTTGAAATGAGGCGTTTCTTTTTAGCATCAGTTTAGATGTTTGCGTACTTAAAATTTGCACGCACTGATTTCTCGAGTAAACCACTGGAAAAACAATAACATATATCCAATACTTTACAATTTTGTGTAAGTTTTATCAAACACCTTTTAAGCAACTTGATTGGCCGAGAGGGAATCTTCGTAGTCTAATTTGCATGTTATAAAAGTACCCCACTTTTATAAGAAATTGATATTTTGAATAACTTGACCCCTAAAAGGGAACCCGCTAGAGAGAGTTGTTATAATCCAAAGGCAGTTATATTCTATTGTCTTTTTTATAGTGTTACTTGTTTTTAAATTGATGATTAAGATTTTGTTTTCGTTTAGTGGCTTTAACACCATCCGCGATCGACTCTCTAATATACACTACAATACCACCACTATTGCGTAAAGCACGTCTATTTTGATACTTTCGGTAAAAATTATAACTTTTATAACCAGATATATCAATCTTACTATGTTTATTTGTCCAACTTTCCATTAAAAATATTATGTCATTTGTTGTTAAAATTTCAACAAATTCCGGTGAATCCTTTTTTTCGTCAGTTAATCCGTTAACGTTCCATGAAATCACATTAAGTTCACCTTCTACGCACCCTTAGTCACTACACGGCACCCTCTTTCCGTCAATGTACAGCGTGTCATACGCTAACCATGCACGTTTGTTTTGGGCCTTCGCTTCTTTAAGTTTCGGCAACAGTTTTCTACGTTTATCAATGACAGACTTTGGGAGCTGTTCCGATACATAGAATTGTGTACCTGAGAGCGCTTTCCATTGCTTCCTAACTTGCTCATGTTCCTTAAATAAGGTGAATTTAGCGACGATCTTGCGACCTCTACCATCATTGGAAATTGGACCCATTTTATGGACCCTCTCAAACTTAATCTCTTTCACCAGCTCCTGAGCTAATTTCATTTTATCGATCAAAAAAGTTCTCAAAACCTCCTCAGTATTTTCCTGTACATCATGACGGGCCTCAGGTATGTTCCCAAATAATAAATTGTTACGCATAGACTGCGATTGTAAATAGGACAAATCTTCTTTCAATGTATCATTATGTTTTTCTAAATGTACGACTTGTTCACATTCTATACCCAGGTTAAAATCTGAGCTGTTTATATGGTCTTCAACTTTATCCACCCTATGGCCAATATCCACCATTTTATCATTCACATAGGTCCAATTTTTTTTCATTTCAATATCAAGATTATCAACCTTTTTTTCTAATTGTTCCAACTTTTTTAACCGTGAGTCCATTTGAGATAATTGGCCACTAATATTATTTAAAACGTTCATTATATCACTATTCGACGGTTCTTTTGAGGCCATATTGTCAATGGATGAATTTAAATCCGTCTCTACAGCAGTACAAGTGGGTGGGGTATTATCAGAAATAACACTATTGTTTTGATCAGAATCATCAATTATATCAGTTAAACTTAAATTCTCGCAAATTATCTTCATATAGTACAGAGTAAGTATTACTAAGAACTTGGCTTACACTTATTGAATTAGGTGATTTTCCTACCCTTCCCGCCTTTCTTTATCCATTGTACTCCCTATCGTCACTTTTCTTACGTTTATTTCTCCTTTTTCCCATTAAAAAATTATATACAGTAGATCACATAAACTTTAATTGTCCATTTTTTAAGCTATCAAATAATTCACCAATCGTTTTATCCACTTTTAGAAATTTTTAACTCGCTGTAAAACTTTACGTCCGACCATATTGATCACGTGACTATATATATGAGTAATACAGTAATCAGTACTTGAAAATGAATAACACTACTTGTCCATCGTAAATCATCGATTATGATTATTTCTGACGACACTTCATAAACTTATCATGCTAAACGATAAACTTAAGATCACATTTATTTTAGAAATCATATTTATAAACGTACAGCAAGACTCTGATTGGTTAAAAACGCCCAGAGGCACTTTTTTAAAAACAGTTAAGGTATAAATACAAGTTGCTTATACCCCCGTTACACCAAACTCGTTCTCACTACGTTCTGGAAAAAATTGACCGAACGAGTTCCAACTGTGTGAAAACGGACTGGACGTAGTAGCAACTTTCTACGGTCTGTGTACGAACGTGATGGACGAGCTTGGACGGGGTTGAACGGGAATGGGGTTTCAGAACTTTAAGTCGACTCAAAAATTTTCTGCGACCACCCCGTTCTGCAATTAGACTGAGTAACAACGTACTGGCAACGGAATGAACGTACTGCGAACGAAATTGCCGTACTAGCATCGTACTCGGGACGTGACTTGTCGTAGTTCGATCAGGCCTCAATTTGCAGTAGGTTTACACACCGACCTGTTCCGTTTGTAACTCGGTTCATTCCGTTTGCACACAGACTTAACTCGACTTGATTACGTCCGCAGTGCGTTGTTATCCCGTCTAAATGTATGAAAACAAATTATAAAGTTCTGAACCAGTTTGCAACACGTTTACACACAGTTCTTAAAGTTTGCAGTAGGTTTTTGGTACGTTCTACTCGTTTTTAGTAAGTTTATTGCGTTCGTGTGCAGTTCGTACAACACAATAACGTCTACAGTACGATCTAGCAATGTTCGGTATAAATACAGACCATTTCTCAACAAGAGATGGGTGTATGTCTTAGTTTTCTTCTTTTTTTCTGGCTTCTGACTCTGCCCCACATCTTCTCCCGAAACCTGGCTGTCTGAGTCATTAGAAGAAGCAGGAGATACAACACCTCTTTTTCATTGACTGGCTCAGGAGGCTCAGAATCCCGAGGCTTCACATGAGGCTGGTCTTCAAAAGCTTCATCTAAGCAGGTGATTTTTGGACGCGATTGTCTTAACACGCGCCGCCTGTCTGGCTCTACTCTTTTTTGGAGGCATGATGGTCACAGCGATGCTTGACAAATTGTGTCCTCACAGCTTGTACCGCGGAACGAGAGTGCCAACGGGTAGAAACGTCCTGGATATTCATAGCAATCGGATCAGAACGTGATGTCATTACGTTCAGAACGCTTTAAGAACGAGATGGGAACGTACTTAGAACGAGTTGAACTGTCTTTAACGGGATGGTCAATAGTAAACAAGCTTATAGGAACTAGTTATGAACGGATTAAAACTGACTGCGAACGGTTTGGACTAGTTGGAGACGGTGTCTCGTGACGAGAACGAGCAATTTTACCCGATCTGATCCCGATACAAACGGACTACAGACGGGATAAAAACGAAATGCACGTATTTGGAACTGGTTCTGAACGGACTACGATCGTATAGCTGACATTTTCCGTCTTAAACGGCACGTCCTAGCTCGTTCACAACCAGTTTCGCGATATTTTTAGAACGGGGTCGAACGTTCTGGGAACTAGTTTGGTGTAACGGGGCCCTTAATAATCATGAAACGATAGATACTGTAGCGTACAAGTCTGTAAACTTCACAAGTATTCAGAAGTTTCTGAAAAAACAAAATTGACCGGCAGGTAACAGTTGCAGCAATAATTACTGTGCTCTTTTTCGTAGTAGGAATTCTGATTGGACATTTCGGCATCCCCAAGAAATCAGAGTCTGAGAGCGTTGTTGAATACTTTGCACTGATTTGACATAACCGGAATATAGAAACACGTATAAACATATGCATAGAACGATATTATTTGTAGAAATGTTAATTATTCTAGTTGAATAACCGCATACCCATACATAATGTGATTAAGTAAGATGAGAATAGTAGTAGCTAATTCTATTTGAAGTTTCAGAATAATGTCAGGGTGATACAAACGATATTAGTACCTAACATGTAATTTCAAACGTTTCGATTGCAGTTGGTGTTATTAAAGCATATAAAATCACTTTTTAACAAACAGAATGCAAAATAAGAATAGGACATTGTAATAAGTTGTAAAGAAGTATTCTTTTATAATCTTTTATCATGGTTGTCTTTCTGCAAAAAAACTAAACCTGCTTGCAAGTCTCTAGAAACAACGGATAACCCGAAATAATTTGCCAAATTCAAGAACTTTTAGACGGCCATTCCAGATGGTCAGATACATCAGGTATATGCCATTGTCATATATTATGAACATTAATTGAAATAACAATCGAGCACACTATAGCGTTTTTTCTCAATGTGGTATTAAATTTGAGTCATTGCATCTCAAATCAACCAATTTTTGGAAAATTTTCCATGGTCATCCCCTCAGATCCGCCTGAAACTGAAATAATGTTTTTGAGCATCATATACTTGGGCAAACTAAAATTGCTTACTTAAATAACATGCTTCTAATTCAAATAATTGTCCAAATTATGCCCCTTGTCAAAGGTAGGTAATAATGATGTCATAGAGAAATCCCGAAGAGAACAGATTGAGGTTTAATGAGACAATCTTGTCTCATTAAGGTATTTGATCGGTTTAGCAACATCAGATTGACTACCTTCCTAAAAGTCTAAACTAGACTCTGGGTTGATAAAGTATAAATATTTGTTATAGAAACTAACAGAATAAAGTCCGAAAATTGAAGTTTACTCG
The DNA here is from genome assembly GCA_025267735.1 of Mactra quadrangularis. Classification (NCBI taxonomy): domain Eukaryota; kingdom Metazoa; phylum Mollusca; class Bivalvia; order Venerida; family Mactridae; genus Mactra; species Mactra quadrangularis. Next base: position 10,583,037 of record CM046301.1, on the reverse strand, counting down.
CGCTTTTCTTTTACAAAAAGAAACATGGACGAGCCATAATAACATTCAATAATACGAATACTCTGATAGATACATTGTAACCTGTACATGTACTTCCAAAAAAGGGATCACAGTTTCTTCGTATAACTAACTTTTATTTTTAGACATTTGGTAACGATTTAAAATTGGGCTCGGAAACGAGACAGAAATGCTTCTATACATCGTATGTATGATGTTTACTAAAGTTCTGATTTCAAAGGCACGTAGGCTAGCATTTAATTGTATACACATGTTAGAGATTATTTTGTCAGTTCAGAGTTTTTTATTTCTACAAAAGTTTTGCATTCTATGTCTGATAATACTGTCGACATATTTAGTCACCAGAATGAAATATATACACAATATTGGTAAAATGCTGTAGTAAGTGACAAGAAAGGTTCTTGAATACAATTAGTGTGAGAATAAATATTTATCGAAGAACAATTACTTAATTTAATTGTCAGTCTTAACATAAAGAAGTGTAACATTTTCTATTCTCTGTGTTATTTGTTAAACCGTAATTCTAGCTGCGGTTATACATAAACCAAAGCTATGAAAGCATTGGTGTATTCATCATTTTTAGATATGTGAAGCTTATAACCATTCAGAAAACGTTAATTACTTAAAAGGATGCGAAACGCGATGCAAAAAGCTTGATTCCCCTTTGCATAATTATTCAACATGTCTAAAAGAAATCGTTGTTAGGTTAACAACTTCTTTCCATCTTAATTACAAAGTTCATACCTTTTTTAGGTATACGGCATGGGCTTTACATTTTATTTTTTCTTAGCAGTGCATGGTTTTGACAGTCATTGTAAGTCTCAAGATAGTGTTGACTTTCTCTGGCTTATTGATAGTGGTCAACGTTGCTTAGATTCTTAGACTAGGTTCGACAAACTTCGGTTAGATATTTTCTACATGACTGCCATAAGATTTGACATTCCAATCAGCCTTACCGTAATGAAGTGCAATATTCACTGATGTCGTGTATGGGTGTTGATAATTGAACATGCTAATGGTTTATTATGGAGAGGAACAAACTGCATATAAAATACAAACTATAAGTCATGTGATAAGTATTAATCATCGTAGCAAGCAATTGTAAAATAACATATTGTCAAGAAAGCTGCAGTCATAAAAAGTTCACAACATACGGAAATTCCTTAGGAAATGTTCTATTTGAATCCCTAATGTGTTTATGCATGCTGTACACATTTTAATGATATATATAATATGTCATGAAAAAAGAGATAATGTGTAAATGAAAGAACAATTATAATTTGCTTGAGTCTGTATTGTTTTTAAGGACGACGTGATTAGTTTGTAAATTATTGTAAATGGTAGCAATTATTGTTTGCATTCATTTTTTAAACATGGATTCAAGTTTAAAGGAACCTTCACTCATAAAAATACTGACGTTGTCACACCATGATGATCATTATATGCGTTTAGTTAAAAACGCATTCGTGAAATATGGCCTTATACTGTTTGGTGAAACATGCACTGACGAAACTAGTGAATTCGGCATTCGCCCCACTTCTCAAAGTTATATGGTCAAGTATTTGACGTTAGAATATTTTGTCTATGCAGAACTGCGTACAAATCGCTAGTCAGAAAAGAAATACAGTATTCAGTACTTGAAAATAAATACAAAAATGTAACACTACTCGCCCAATCGTAAATCATCGATTATGATTATTTCTGACACCTCATAAATTATTCATGCTAAACGATAAACTATTTTAAACGACACGTAAGATCACATTTATGTTAGAAATCATATTCATAAACGTGAAGTCAGGATTTGATTGGTTCAAAAAGACGACCAGATTGCGGTTTAAAAAGTTTAGGTATAAATACAAGTTGCTAAATAATCATGAAACAATGGATACATACGAGTCTGTAAACTTCACAATTATTCAGAAGTTTCGGAAAAACAAAAGAACAAAATGGGCCGGGAAGTATTAATTGCAACCATAATTGCATTGCTCCTTTTTGCAGTAGGAATTCTGATTGGACATTTCGGCATTGCCAAGAAAACAGATTCTGAGAGCGTTGTTGAATACTTGAACACAGAATGTACAACAACACAATTTAATAGCGAATGGAATAACTATAGAAAAAAGTAAGTGTTTCTTTATTAAGCGCTTTTGAACATATATTCAATATGAAAAGAGCGCAATACAAATGCGGTATATAACAATAATAATAATATTTATTGTGTCTCTTTTTAGTTGGATTTTAATGTTATGGACACCGTTCAATATAATGAAGATGTGAATCTGGTTAAACACTTGTAAGTCCTCTCCGCTCCGTTTAGACAGATATTTCGACATTTGCTTAAATCAACCAAAAAATATAATATATTATAAGACATACCTACGGAAGCCCTGGAGGGACATTTTATGTTACGTGTTATGACTTATTTGTTACTACTTATTAGTTATTACTTATTTGTTATGATTTATTTTTAAGTTAAACGTAGACTGATCGTTCGGCCATTTTGTATATTGTAAAGAAAAGATGGTAAAAATCGTTTTATTTGTGTCCATTCTAGCAGTTATTTTATTTCCATTCGTTGAGAGTGTAGTGCCCATTAGTCAAATTATACTCATTAGCTAATACTTATTCCTTATTTGATATTCCTTATTTGTTATGAGTAATTAATCACAAATATCTGAACATAAGAAGGGGCATGAAAGATAATAATCAATGTTCATTCTAACAAAATTGATAACATGTTACATGCGTGGATTATTTTTATAAATAAATGTCATATGTTTTCGCGATTATGTAGAAATTCAATTTGTTCAGGAATCGTTATATTTTGTATATTTTCATTGTTCAACTTTGTTAGAATTGAAATTTATCATTATCTTTCATGTCCCTTCTTATGTTCAGATATTTTTGAACGATTTTTGCCATCTTTACTTTACAATGTACAAAATGGTCGAACTTGAAAATAAATCATAACAAATAAGTAATAACAAATAAGTAATAACAAATAAGTCATAACAAGTAACATAAAATGTCCCTCCAGGGCTTCCGTACATACCAGACGAGCTGTAAACATATAGCTAGAACAAAGCAAACAGTGAACATAAACTTATTGAAATAAAATACAAAATAGACAAATAAACAATAGGTAATTATAATAAAAGTTATGATGGAACTGCTTATCATTGACCTAGGTCTAAAAGCTGCAATAAAATACATATGATATTATAGAAAGTATGAGAGACAAAAGAAACACAATAAATGTATAAAAAAGAAATTGAGTAATGGGCAAAAAAATGTTTCAAATCAGATTTGGAAAAAAAGCGTTCAGCAGTTACCTCATAAACGAAACATGTAGTTTATACATACAACACATGAACACACTGGTATTATGAAAAAATGTGAACATTCATGGTACATATAAAACACATGTACAACTGTTTTACTGGAACTGCACCGTCATACCTGACTGGAAATCTCCAAAAGCCTGTACAAAGCAGATCTGGTCTTAGATCTGCAAAATCCAAAGACCTAAATTTTTTGGTACCAATAAATAAGAAAAAAAAACATTCAGTGACAGAAGCTTTAGTACAGTAGGCCCCATGCTATGGAATAAGCTACCAGATGATGTCAAATTATCTCCTACTTTGGATGTATTAAAAAAAAAACGATTGAAATCTCACTATTTCTCTACTTTTTATGATCTATTCTAAAATTGACATGGCTAGTTACTGCCTCAACATACAATGGTAAACGTACTAAGTGATTTAGGGAAATCATTATGACGTGGGAATGAGGATTGCCTCGCTCTCTGTCATTTTATACCTTCTTTCATATGACTGCATTACAGCTTAAATAAAGAGTCCCTTTAAAGGTGATGGTTAGACACCTTTGGGGATGTATTAAGGGCCCTTTAAAGGTGATGTTTCGACACCTTTTGGGAAATGTCTGGTTAACAGTGGCGTTATGTTACACTGTTCAGGACATGTCCGGTTAACAGTAGCATCATGTTATACTGTTCAGTACACCAATTTTCAATATCAAATAAATAAAAACAAATAAACAATTAGTGATAAAAATGTAAAATTAAGTCTAGTCATGATCTGTGAATGATGTAGGTCCAAATAATATGAAATATAAAAACTTAATAAAAACAATAAAAACATTAGATAAACTTACACACTATATAACATCATGTGTGATAAATTTTTATTTTGTTTTGTGTTATTGTATATACATTATGTGTTTATGGTGGACGGTTTTTACTTACATGTATTTATTTTTTATAATATATTTTTTGTACAACGCCATTGAATATGTAATATAGAAATAGGCGTTTAATCAAATGAAAAAGTGTAAGTTTAACACTGACTTGACGTAACATGAATACAGAAACACTTATAAACACATGCATAGAACGATATTATTGGTAAAAATGTTAAATATTCTAGTTGAATAATCGCATACCCATACAGAGTGTGATTAAATATGATGAGAATAGTAATTCCATATGTAGTTTCAGAATAATGTCAGAGTGTTACAAACGATGTTAGTACCTAAACACGTTTAGATTGCAGTTGGTGTTTTTAAAGCATATAAAAATTAGTCTTGAACAAACAGAATGCAAAAAAGAATAGAACATTGTTATAAGTTGTGAAAAAGTATTACTGTATAATCTTTTATCATTGTTGTCTTTCTGAAAAACAACATAACCTGCTTGCAAGTCTTTAGAAACAACGGCTAACCCGAAATAATTTGCCAAATTCAAAAGCTTTTAGAAACCCACTCCAGACGGTCAGATGCATCAGGTATATGCTATTGTCATATACTATGAACATAAATTGAAATAACAACCGGGCACACAATAGGGTTTATTTTCTCAATTTTTGGAAATTTTATATGGTCATCCCTTCAGATCTGCCTGAAACTTCAATCATGTATTTGTGCATCATATTCATGGGCAAAATTGAAATCTTAAGTCCAAAATAAAAAATGGTTTTATAAATGAAGGGGGGGGGGGGTAATTTTGCAGTTTCTGCACATGAAAAGGATGCACAACTACATGACTAAAGCTTCAGTCTGATCTGAGAGGGTGTCCAGGGAAAATTTCCAAAAAATGGTTGATTTGAGATGGAATTACTCAAATTTATAACCACACTGAGAAGATTGACCCAAAATTGGTTGATTTGAGAAGCAATGACTCAGATTTTGAAATAAACCACCGATGTAAAGCAGATTTATCACTTAACTTATCACTAAAATTGCTTACTTAAATAACATTCACAAAGGTTACTCACCCAGAAACACCTTGGTATTCATTATATTTAAACAGAAGTTGCTACGTTTAAGGTTTAAAACATACTTTAGTTTAAGGTAAATGATGTACCAGTAGTCTTAATGATGAATATTGTGTTGATTGTATAATTTGTTGTATTTAGATATTTACAAGAAGCCGTGGAGTCATCATGTAACAGCGAAACATGTAATACAGAAGATTTACCAAGAACTTATATCTCTTATTATCTTAATGGTAAAACTATCAATATAGATGGGGATCTAACCGATGAAGCCTGGGAAGAAGTTCCTTGGACAGAAAGTTTTATGGGTAAGGAAAATCATGCAAGCAAGCGACAGTATGGTCAAATACACCTACCATTTTCGAGCGAACATAAATGTTAAAAAATAAAATAAGATCACAATATGGCAAATAGGATACCTAGAAGTTTCGTTAAGTATAGATCAAAAGTTGAAAAATAAAAAATATCCATAATATGAACATTTGGGTACCAAGAAGTTTTGTTAAGTATAGGTCAAAAGTTGGCTTAGATATAGGGGTGTAACAATACGGAAAAACCAGTATTGCAATATAATTGCAATATGCAAAACCCGTATTGCAATATATAATAATACGTTTCGTTTTTTAGTAGACATGCAAAGCATGAATAAATGCACGTGCATTGCATTTGTTATGCGGTTGTGAGTATTTTCAAATGATTACTAAACCAAATATTTGAATGACTTAAGTTAAATTGACAATATGTTCGAAAAAATGCATGTTTTGAAACGGACTTGCACCGAAACGGACTTGCAAAGAGAATTCTACTCTCAATTGACGAAGTGTTTAACAATCTAAGGCACAATAAGATAATTCAAATTTTAAACACATTTTATCATTTATTTAAAATTCAAACATTTAGATTTCTGATTCTGACAATCGGTTCGGCACATAACTACAAAAACCGGATAAGGGAAAAAGAACCGGTTAAAAAACCCTCAAAACTCGTATTGCAATATTGTATTGCGGTATATCGGTTAACCGTTACACCCCTACTTAGACATCTGCGCCAAGCAACAATAATTATTTATGGCTGTCTATAAATGCACTGTAGGGGAGGACTCATGTCAGGTCTAAATCATAATTCAATTCATATTTTATTCACACACTTGTGGTGTGTGCACAATAATTCAAAAGATAAGTTAAGATGAGTGTGAATGTAATTGTGGTGCGTCAAGTATATAACTTGAACTTGAACAAGCAATAAAATCGGTACTGAATATTTGATTTTGTATCCTAAGTTATATCTTGATTTATAATATCTATTTGATTTATAAAACCACTGAAACTGAAAGCGAATATTAATCTTAAATGATTACATGCGGAACATGTCAGCAACCAAGATAAGTTCTACATGTATCAACTTAATATAGGTTAAGTAGTTGAAACACAAGTACATTGCTATGGTTGATAATCTCGTGTAACAATCTCTTCAGACATAAGAGGTCCTGATTACCCGAAACCTTATTTTGATACAAAAGTAAAAGTAAGATGGGATCATCAAAGATTGTATATTGGTGCAAGAATGGAAGAATTTGATTTCTGGGGAAGTATAACCGAAGATGAAGGCCCAGGTAAGTTAGGTTTTGTTTATCAATTTATCAAGTTATTGCTCTGTTGGCCATCCATAAGTAATATACTTCCTTGAACGAATGTTACTGGAGTTAATATATAACGTTTGTGTCTGATTTTGATTTTTCTTTGATTGTAGATTGTTTACTCGCACTTGTGAATTACTTGGAAAATCCCTTTCAATATGATCGCTTATCATGTACATGTCTTGGGTCACTTGAAAAATAGACCGTAACAGTGATATAATGGTATTTTATCATCCAATGAACCATCTTTATGAAAGTTTTATGAAACGGTCGCTAGTTATATGACGTACGCATACTTTTCACGTTCATTTAAAATTACTTTGTTTTTTTTTCAGTGTGGAAGGAAAATTCTTTCTTGGTAAGATCAGCTAATGCAAATTTAAAATCATTTGCGCGCTTTGTATTCTTTATCAATTTCAAAGACTGTAAGATGATTAAAGTGAACACGTCCATATTTATCAACGTTAATAGCTTGTGCACATTTAACTGTCTAATATATCAAATATCGAACTAGAGCTTTCAATTTTACAATGTTAAAATAAGTTCCAGTCGACAAACCATACAAAATAATTAATCATATTACAAACTAGATTGTATTGTTTGAACAAAACGAGTTTTTGTTTAAATGGTCATTAGCAAGTCCTTTTATACATCGTTTCTGTTAAGAACCAGTACTAGATTCAAATTAATTTTGTGCAAATGTGAACCTTTTCACAGTATGGTTTGTAGGTGGCTCGTAATTACATTTTTCGATCACTGGTGGTACAATAATTTGAAGTTGCCGAGCTTCACCAGTCGATCTGAAAATGAAGTAATTAATAATTTACAATAGGATTGTCAGAGGCTTGAAATACCCGAAGTAATTTAAATATAACATTTTTTGTATCTTTTTAAAGGCATACATAGTACCAGATGGCAGTTTCCATAAGTAAGATTACATTTTTTACAATTCAATTGAACTTGATTCTTTAACAACAACAAATATTGTTAAGTAATGTAGGCTTCCATACAATTACATTCAATTGTTTCAAAATGATTGAATAAGATACCAAAATGAATACAATTTATAAATTTAAAATAAAGAGAGGCAATTTAAGGATATTTGAAAACGTACATTGAACTGCATAAATCACTCTCTTTCTTCTGATTTTTTTAGTACAAGACCATTGTACAAGACCATTACGATTTACTTTTTTGCTAGCATTTGTTAAGTTCAATTCAATTTACTATTCAGAATGATTATTTTTATAAATAAGTTTTAGTACTACTACTTATTTCCACAATCAAAGTTTATTTAGTTTGGTTTGATTTATTCTTTTAAGGGCAATATATCATTTTATATATGAACATGCTATTCTATTGCCATAGCTATAAAGAGCTACAGATAAATGCAAAGAACGTCAGCTATGATTTGATGTTAAAGAAAGCTTATATAGATTTCGGCGCACCTTGCAACAACAGCATCGAAGCATATGATTCGTCATGGGACAGTGATATGATAAAGGCAACCTTTCCTGATTTAAAAAATGCAGGTGAACATTGAGGTTTTTTAATAACTTAACCCAATTTCACTGACATGAAATTATGTCAACATAATGTATCTAGCTATATGATTGGTAATTGTGTTATATATGTTATTAGAACAAATTAAGTGGCATAAATAATGTTTATTTCCAGGTTTAAATCATGTCCTCAGTTTTTTTTCAAAATTTTAAAAATTTGCATGGTGATGGACTTTTTACTGGACAAAATGATACATTTCAATATAAAAATGATATAACGTACTTTTATTATTTCAAAGTTAAGAATGAATAATGAATTTCACTTTGCTTTAGGAAGGTTTTGGACTGCAGAATGGTCATTTTCATTTGAAAAACTCGCTGAGCACACCAATAGATCAAACCCAATACCGAACACGAACGAGACTTGGTTCTTCACCTTTGCAAGGTAATCTAATATGTCTACCTTGTGAAAAGTCCATTAACAGGTTATAATGTGTACTGATTTGGTGGACTGTGACCTTTGTTTAACATAGTAAATTTTGCAAAGACTAATCATAAAATTACGAGCATCAGATGTATGTTTGACTATCAGATTACTTTGGTATATACTGTCAAGATAGCACTTGCTGGGATACTAACAAAAGAACACGTTAACGAGAATTTATAGTTAACCATATCAATATGCCAATGGAAATTAGCGTACGACGAGTTTAGAGGTCGTTATTATGATTAACAATATTTAACACCGTTTACTTATAGGAAATAGTTTGACAATAATTACGAAAGAATGCATGCCTGCTAGTATCCTATTGAATGTTGGATGAACGTCATATATTTATTTACAGACCTCAATATAAATACAAAATTGTGAACGGAGAAAGCGTTAAGGATGAGCGTATTCCAGCACTTTGGTGGTCATGGCAACCAATGTATGAAATCAATCTTCATTTACCGAATAGGTAAGTCACCCAAGCATCTTATAGCTTAATAACATGAGCTTTAGACAAATGATTATACTGCTTTGCATTCAATAACATAAATGTTAAAGTTTAAAAATTGAATCATTATCAATTGTGAGATTTAATTTCTTATTTGTTTTTTATTTTATGACTGTGATGTTTTCTTTTTAATTCAATTATTTTTGAAACGGTTTGAGTTATATCTAAACATGAATGCCTATATTCAATTGTTTTCTTAAACCACAAAAATCTTTTGCATTGTTTGATATTAATGGAATTACTGATGAAAACTACATACCAAATTATGATGTTTTTTAACGCTATTGTTTGTGTCGTTGTGTTATACTTGAGACTGCTTGATAAAAGTGGCTTAAGATGTATGAAGATATTTCTCGTTTAAGCTATGTGATAAACAAAAGGAAAATTATATTGTAATTGTTTCTCTTCGGTGAACTTAGATTAGTCTAGTGTACCACAAAATATGTGGAGAAGAGCATTATTTATCTAAATAAAACTCTATTTAATCTTATTATGACGTTCGTTGTTTTACAGATATGGGTTGGTCCAATTTAAAAGAGATATGAATGACAAATCGTTCGAATGGAAGAAATGGCATCTATACAGAGCTTTATTTGAAGTGTTTGAGGCAGAACATGTGAGTAGTATTGCTAAGCCATAGTAAAGATAAATGCTAATTGAATATTTTGCAAAGAACTCTGAAAGCTGAAATTATTGATTTTGTAACATGTAGATGGAGAAATTTCTAAACTGTGTAGAATATATATAATTTGACAAGTGCAAGTTTAAGAAAGAAAAAAACAACAACAAATTTTAAAGAGTGATTACTTGAAATCTTAGCTATACATTTTAGTAATAATTGCTTATTTATTTTACAAAAAACAATGGAACACCTGTGTTTAACATATCTATCGCTGCTGGTATGTTGTATAGATACACGACATGGTAAAAAAATGTCTATTTCAGAAGTACAAGTCTATAAATGGTGTGTTCACTGACGAAATGACAAAGCTACAACTAGCTCCGAAGATTATGTCGACCTCATGTGTAGATATCAACGTTACTCTTAGTGCAGATAAAAAACATTTTACAGTTACTGCGACTTCAAAGTTGGACAGAACCTTGCAGCAAGCGCATATAAGGGCTGATAGATACGTTTGGTTCACTAACAGAAAGTAATTGGTGGTTAACCTAATTTCAAAAGACAAGACCTAGTTTTCAAATTAAACTACAAAGAAAAATCGGTTTTTTTTAATCTATTGTCAACTAATTTTTGACTAATGAACTATTTTACAAACTCTCATAACCAGTGATAGGCTACTTAAATGAATCATGAATGTTTTAATTACAATTATACGCCGGTTATTATTGTCCATCTAAAAGTCTTTTTGCCATAATACCTTATTTTTACATTCAACTTTTTAAATTGTATTCAGAGCTTTGCATTGTTTTCAATGGAAAAGTATTTGTATTATCACGACTCAAATACAGAGACTTGCATAAACTGTAATATTTTTCATTATGTTCGCAACTGTCGCAACCTACTTGACAAAATATAACAATTTATATTTAATTGGAATTGAATTGATGATGAATATTCAATCGACTACCAATACGTTGTATTCAATTTTATTTGGTTCTTCTTTAGTAATGTTGGACTAAGAGTTATTTGCAAGCTTAATAGGACTACACACTTTTATCGTTAGATATGAATTCATTGTGTGTTTCGATTTAGTCAGTAAAGTGCGATATAAAAATGTGTCCTTAATATGCAAGTTTGTGTGTCATCAAATCATAAATCAAATATGCTTGGCAGCATAAACTTGTACTCCTTCAAATGTTGACAAGTATTGACAATTTGCATCGCAAAATGATATGTTGTATATTTTTAAAATAAAATCAAGCGCTGTTATAAATGGGATGTCAGTTTCCACGTCATGTTACATCTGTTTCCACGTCATATAATTGTTGTAGTAAAACCTCTATCTTCGTCCAACCTGAAATAAAAATACAAAAATGTATATCAACATTAAGTGATCAAATTGTCAGCGACGAGCAACTAATGCCGAGAATAACAACAGAGAAAAGTATGCTATGATTCTTTGTCATAGTAAATAACGTATAACTTATACATATTTAGTTTAATGAGTTGATTTTTACAGCCTGAATACTATGTTTTGTTACTTTTGTCATGTCTTTATAAACTAGATTGATACGTTATAATTGAATTTTAGTCTTAAATAGAGATATATGATCATTTTTATGTGTTAGGTGCATTGCTAGTTTTGTAACGATAATTAGATATTTTATTCCATATATATTTGATTGTTTGGCTTCTGCTATATGTAAAACGTGTGCATTGCTTTACATATAGAAAAATTGAAATCATTTTTAAATTCATTTTCTTATTTCATTTTTCGATTAAATAACCCTTATGATAGAGTGACGATTGTATCTTGTATAGATGCACAATGAGAGTTCATATCATTCGTATAAACGCATCTTTTAAGCTTGACTATCTAGCTATTCGGAATACATAGTTGCATATTAATATTTGTTACGCTGAGCATATCAAAGAAATGCATTTATCAACTGAAGACGAAAATTTAAGAAATGTTAAAAAGACTTACCACTTTTCTTGATATGAAATCTTATACCATCAAATCTATTTAATGTCGGCATGGAACTTTTCCTTTTGTTTACAAGATTAGCGATTCCAGAGAAACGTAAATCAGCGTTTCTAATTCCTCTAAAAGTTGATTTTTGTAACCACGGATGTTCCTGGGGACATTCTTCCCCTGACTCCTTCAATATTTCCTGCATTTCTGTGTCTGATAATGGTGCTGAGATTTCTAATCCGCTAGAAAGAAAGATACACATACTTAGATAACGCATGAAGATTTTTTTATTAAGTGTGCAATATATTTAAAATGCATCAAATTGTTTTACATGTTCCTTGCGATATCAATATAATTTGAATATACATCAAAGTGTTAAAATAATCTTAATGATATGGAAGGGGCTTAAAGATTCAAAATCTTATGATAACGTATCTAAAGCGACAGGATTTTGTACTAGTAGGCCGTTTACTACTAGCAATTAAAACGTCATTTCGGCAGTCATTATTTATTTTAATTAAAATATTCAATGTCGTGAAAACATACGTTTCAGCATCAATTCCCAATCCAAGTTTTTTGATCTTCTTTTCTACAACAGAATCAGCTTTGCCTTCTTTTTGTATCGCGTATTCATACATAAACATATCCACAAAGAATGCAGTGACAATGCTGAAAAAACACGGCATGATATCTCAATAATATAAAAAATAACAACTTTAAAAATATATTTTGCACATAAAAAAATCAGTCGTATCTTGCTGATTGTTAAAGACGTAACAATTATGAAAAAATGCATATTTTGAATATATATTACTACATTTACTTACCATTAATCACGTCGTCATTCATTTTAGATGATTTTAGACTATGATGTTTCGCTTTCTGTTGATAAGAATGTTCTTTCTATCAGGAACTAAATTTGGTTTGAGATTTAAAATGCTGTTGCATATTAAGATTAGATTATTTTGCTATATTTTTTAATACTATGTTTAGGGAATATTCAAAACTTGTAGAGTTGGGTAGTATTTAAACTGCTAAAATCATTAATTGGTATAAGTTGTTATGAATTTATAAACAATCCTTATCGTCTTGGCATCTCAAACTAAGAAGCATTGTACCATATTTTTACTGGTTATTGTCTAGTTATATTTAAACAGACTTGTAATTAGGTTCATCTCTTAGTCAAAATTAATATTTGTACTGAACTATATTGATTATGTATGTTATGATACTTTTATGCTTATACTTTATGAATATGTACTTCCACTTTTTAAATAAACATTCTGTTCAGTTCTGTTATTAGTAGTTTGACTCATATTAAAATGATATTAACAAAAACGGAAGCTGTAGAAAAGGAAGCATGCTTAGAAATCCTTGTCTATCAAAGTATCGACATCAAAACTAAGTGTTTTGCATTTGCTTATGCATCATTTAACGAAAGTCACTTGAGGCAAATAGATTTTATACAATAAGCTTTAAACAAAAGCAAATAATACTTACTTCATGACTACAACTGACACACTGAGGAAGAATATAGCAAAATAGATTTTTGCGATCACTCCACTAACCAACGAATATCCCTCGGTTAAAACTGTGTCGAGTTAAGGTTAAAATGTTTGAAAATTAGTCTGAAAACATATCAGAAACAGTGACAGTAAAGAAACACAAATATTTCACACAGCCGAGAGACAAAGAAGGAGGTGTTTTACATTTTGTAACTTATGTTGTGGAACGGAAACCACAGAAAAAACAACACATGAACCTCAAGGGTTTCCGTCATAAAACAGACAGTGGAAAAATAATGTGTAAATCTGCAATATATTTAAGGTCTTATGAATATCATAAGCATCTAGAATGAAGCAGCACATAACGGTATGAGACAAACCTAAATAGCAACCTTAAAAGTAGAAACACGTGTTACATAATATTTATATCAAGGAAAACAGCAGTTTCATTATCGACTCGCATTTATGTAATAAGGCAATACAGGCAGATAAACTTTACTAGTTCATTGTTCAAATACATCAGAGATTTTATATTACATCCCTGAATATATTCAAGTACAAAAGTAACTGTTGGAGGCTCAAATCTTCGCTTCAAAAAGGTTTTTAAATTGACCTTTTCAATCCACCGTTTTAACTTTCAAACAGGCAAAAGTAGCTACGAAATTGGCCAATGAATACGCCTAGTAATGCTTTCAAGAGAAAGTACAAAAATAGTTTAAATAGGTTTAAACATTCAACCATAAAAAGATACTGTGCCAATTGTTTTGAAACAAAACAGACGACAAGATCAGTACGGAGCTGAAAAAATCGTTGAAGTTCAATGAACAATATCGTGATTCATAAAATGTACTATTTTGTAATTGAGGTGCACCACAATACATTTTTGAAGTGTCATTTAATTCTTCATAACCGTAATTACTGATCTTTCCTTTGAACAATTCCATTCCAATAATAGCAAACACGTATACAATAATCTGAAAAGAAAATTATGTAGTGATTATTTCTTGGATTAAATACAGTACTCTACGAATAGGAAATTCATGGTTTTGGGTTAATTTATTCTAAATTACCCACAAAAAGTCGCCTGAGCAAATTCAAAAATCGACAGTTTTAGTTTATATGATTTAAAAACAGTAAAGTGAATAAACTTTTAATGCATTGAATTAGCAGTGGTGAACACGATCAGTTTTCCTCAAATATCACTTGTTCAAAACATTTGGAGGGTACTGTATATAAATCATTTTCAATCGACATGGAAAAGATGCATTTGGTTTTATATAGTATCAAGAAAATGCTTAATTTCTTAGATCTTGCATACCTTCACAGTTGTTTCTTGCTTACTGTTTGTGAGATAGGAATGAAAATCAAGAACTTAGTTCCCCTTCCCATATTCTATGCCATTGTATGATTGTCCTGTTTTTGGCCACGATCGGGTGAAACAAACACTGCAGTGTAATAATTTAAAATTAATTCAATTAGCATAATGCATCCTTTTCTTTTCGAACAGTTTGTGGTACCTCTAGATCAGGCCATAAGAACGTTTAAAGGAAAGGTATAATATCAAATAGATAGGGTTATTAAACAAAACTTATTATACTTACGAACAGTATACCACCATATATTAATATGGACATTGAAATATTCACCAAAGTATCAGCAATGATTTTAAATCTGGAAAGAAAATGTATAAATAAACTATTTGAAGCCATAGTGGCAACAAGAAAAAAGAATTGTTAGTCTGACTAAAAAGTAAAACGTGTTCAATATATTGCTTTCATAAAACGTTTCGTTTGTCTTTTGAGTAGCCGAGTAGCAATCAATCAGAGAAAAGTCTACTTATTGTATGCAAAGCAGTTTTTTAAAACAATAAATTTACCGGAACTAATAATCGAGTAAAGACATCATTATTGGCTTAACAATTGTGACTCAGTTTTTCTTTTAAAAATCAAATACAGCAGTTGATTAACAGCAATACTTTTACCACAACTGACTTATATAAAATTTGCATAATGTGTCTGATAATTTGTTAATTGAAGAGAGCCAGACATATGTTCCGTTATATCATATAAATTTTTATTATGATACTTAAAACACAAACTATAGAGCATACGTACCTTTTTATATGGATAATTAGTCTTAGAATTCTAAATATTCGAACTATAACTATAGCAGTGATGATTTCATGATCAATATCTTCTGAAATAGCACGAATATTCAGAATAAAAACTACAATAAAGCATCATTTGAGTTGGTGTATCGGTTTATGTCCAGAAATTTCGTTGTTAACAACTATGCTGCTTTGTTGACAATACTTGTAACATCAGTTTTAAACTATATAGTGAGGTAAAAGTCACTCAATTTACTTTAAGTACATATGCTACATATATATATTCTCTAAAAGTGCTAAAAGTATACAATTGGTTGTAAAAATCTAAGGAGCAAACTTCCTACGCAGCCAATAAGCAAAGGTTGTATTTTTAGATTTTAAACTTTGTGTTATAAAAAGGACCTCAGAAATAATAACGAAAACAAGAACCCAAGATAATTCCGCCTTTGGACGGAAAGAATTAGATAAATAGAGAATTAAATAAAGAACTCGACAATGTTGCATGCACTAACACAAAAAAAAACATGAAATCAGAAGGCCAATTCATTGCAAAGGCCAAGGCAGGGGCATTGCAAAGGCACAAGGTTAACATGCGAACAAAAGCATCTGGAGTAAAACCAGCAAGAACAGCAAACAATTGAAAGATTCTACAACAAAGTATAAACAAATAAAACAATTACCTAAGTGGACTGAACCAACACTGCTTGCAATAAGAAAAATGAAGGATAACGTGGTGACAATTAAATCAAACCTAAAATATAAAAAGGTTGATCATTATTCATATACTTAATTTGAACGTTTATAATCTTCATGTATAGTATACATATAGAGGAAACAGATATGCAGATCAGTCAGAACTGTGAGAGCCCTTGTAAAATCATGTAGAATCTACACAAAGCATATGTTTACAAAATTCTATATCAAATAATAACTTTATCAAAAGGCAGAACTTTGTTTGAAATTCTAAAAAAATACTTATATTTATAAACCAAAAAAAACCTACCAACAAACATACGATGGACAGGGATGCAGACAATTTAAAAAAAAACAACACTAATATTTCTTATTATTGGAGTACATGAATAAACAAGTAAATAAATGTGCGCCAAAGCACTGATTGAAGTTGTAACAATGTATGTCAAAGAGAAATATTGGTAAAAAGTTTTAAGGGGAGACGTTTTTATAGATGATACTATTAAAGATTACCACATACCAGTTACTAATTTTCTTCAGATATTTTACAAAACCACGTGTAAACATCTTCAATAATATTTCCAAGATAAACAAAGCACAAAATATTCTATTTATTCCTGTCACATCACAAGCTATCAAAATGACTTCTATAACAACTATTACATCGTAGATAATTACAAAAACGCTGAAAAATACGTTTAAAATGGCTAAAAACACTCTATAAATGCTTTTCAGCGGGGTGGGAGGTCTGTTTTTGTACTGCTGTCGTTCCTGATATGTTACGCTTACACCTTTTATGGAAATAGCTAAGAATGACCCAACAAAATGATTATTGTCATCGATGAACAGCCAGAAGACAAAACATGCTTCTTTGTACAAATTGGCTCAAACATACATATTAGAGTATGTGCTTGGACTACATCACTAAACACTAATCTGCAAATTCAAACGTATCTGAAAGCAATTATTTATTCATAAAAGTTGCTATTTCAAGGAAATTTAATAAAGGAAACTATTTAAAGCATTGACATGGATTATCAATTAGCTTGGTATGAACAGAAATAGTACAGTACAGAATAAATAGGACATTTCATTGGCAGGACACATTGGTGTTCGTTGCCTTTACAGTAAGTCCATGTCTTCACTTACTGTTCTTATTTCAAATAACCTTTTTACACTGAGATCAATCATGTCAGCGGTATGATTAACATGATATCTATTTATAATTAAGCATTGTCTTACATGCTATCAACGAAAGCTTTCACATATTCTGCTGGGACAGAATTGTACAATGAAGGAACTAGTTTTTCAAACACTGTAATGCGGTCGTCTACTTCAGAAACTGGAACATTTAGTAAATCAGCAACATTCATGAATTCTCGACGACCTGTTGAAGAATAAGAAAGACAAAGAGATAATTATTTCTATTAGGCAGACATATCATATGCTTTCAATGGAACTATTTTCAAGATGGAGTTACACTCTAACGAGGTGAAATGAACGACTAGCAAAATCTCAGAAAGGAAACCCTATTACCATAGCTACATTGACAAGTCAGTCTAGCTAAAAGTCAAATTTATCACATAAGTCTGTTTGTGATAAGAAGTCTAAAAATGTCGAACTTTGATCTCACCTAGTGCTAAGTATCACGTTATATCAAAGTACATGCGGGAATTGTCAATTTACAAAACTGGTGGCATTAAGGAATGCAACTATCTAACAAGTTCAAATCATCGGATTTTGTTTCAAAAAAGTCTTTGACATTTTTTAATAAAGTGCCATAGAAAAGTCAATTCACGAAAATCAAGTCAAGGGGTCATTGGTTATATTCACATATTTCGTGAAGTTTTTGTTATGAAATGACTTCTGCGGCCATTCTCCCTCTACCACTATTGTTTAATTATGAAGAGCAGTTGTCGGTCACTGATGGAGGTTTGCACCAGTAAATTTAAAAGGTTATGTAAATAGCTAAATTCAGAGATTTAACCTTTCCAAGAACGTTGAGCAGGTTGGCAGACAGCCGTATATGACCTATACAGTGTATTGCCACGGTGTTTAAACCAACCCCTTACAAAATAGAACGAAATGATCATTAACATGATGATTCAATATATAATTAATTATATCATTACCAATGTGTCCTGATCTGTCCATATCTAATATTAACATCAATAAATCTATTTGGTTTTTGGACAATGAAGGTAAAACTAAAGTCATCAATCTTTTCCATGTGCGGTAAGTAACCATATCTGTACTCTTATAATTAACTTTGATCACATCAAAGGCTTGACCTAATTTTCTTTTCTTTTCCCAAGAACTTCTTCTGATTTCATCCTTCAAATAAAACATGATAAAACAAGGTATAGGCATTTTGAATCAATCATAATAAATGTCCACTTATTGAACCTTCGAAATTGATGGTCTTAAATTTGAAGGAATGGTCTTCAAATAGGGTTCTTTGTATTTTCAAATTTGGCGTTTTGAACTAGTATGATTTTGCAATAACAAATGAGGTTTTTATAGCGGAACTTGTTATTTTCCTCAAACGCATGAAGATTTTGAGCAAAACAATTATTCAATGCTCTGATGCGATTCGTGTTCACTGAAAAGCGTTCTTGTTTAAAATATGACTACAGTTAAAGTCCCATCATCAAAAAATCCCACTGTTTTTTGACAGCAAAGAAAATAGACATTTATCAATAATTCAAAAACATCTCATGACCAAGATTTTTTAAATAAATGCAAATATTGCTGAAAATGTTTACGTTATTTATTGATTTATTGCACTCCAAAGTAAATATAGATTGAAATCAAAAGTAGAATTTGGTCATCAATACTTGAAACAAAAAGATTTTATCACAGTATGCTTAAGATGAAGTCATATCTAAAAACACCGAGTCCGAATCACAAACATAAGCTCTAAAACTATTAGCGTATTCATGATTATATCATGCTCTTAGAAAAGTACCCCACTTTCTCAGGAATGGACACTGGGTCATCATAAATTTAGAAAGCAGATCTGTTTATTGTGTCTCTAATACATGTTATATTTTGATAACTCCGTGGTTGTAAATGAGTTTTAAAGTCTACTGTTAATTAATATATCCTCATATAATGACTTTTATTTAACTTATCCAAATATTCTTTTTGAGATAAACGAACAGATAACATCATGATACACAGTAAGGCAATGGATGTATAATCAAATGACTGCTAAAAACTAATGACTGTTTCATACAGCTGAAAACTATCGAGTTTCAATTTATGTCTATAAGTTGCAGAGGTAGAACTCCCATGATACTAATTAACGAATGAAAACTTTGTATTCATAATTTTGCTACAGGGTTTCGTGACTCGAACTGGTTATATCTTATTATGAAAATCAGACAATAAATAACTTGTCCTTTAACCAAGTTAAACAATATACTAAATAAGACTTACCTTTAAATTGGAGTTATAACTGTGGTAAGCCACAGCCAACAAGACATTAAGCAACATGTAGAAACATACCATGATGTAGACAAAGAAGAAAATACAGTAAAATTTACTCTGATCAACAGCTGGTATCCTGTAAAATGAAACAATAGAGTGATTATACCCCTTTTAAAGCTGGAATCAAATTGGTTATGTTGGGACAATTTATGAAGTAGAATCAGTAAAAAAAGAGATTTTGAGGGCTAGTTTGGTTAGCCCAATATTTAATCTTCAAATAAGACGGCAAAAACATATGAAGCCAAAAAAGCAAATAATTGTCCAAAAAGGTCGCAATAACTCTTTCAAATGAGGCGAGTGTGCAATATACATACGTCTGATGACCTGTTTTTATACTAGTACAAAAGAAGTCGGCGTTCATGTTGCCATGCCACTATATGTTTAATGTAATTAAAAAATCCATTTGGTCATGTTTCAACAATGATATCTTGCGTAAAGGCAATGCTGCCCCTAAATGTACACCATACGACGTACATTTCAATGTAAAACACGTTCTTCTTGACTGTGATGATCATTAATACATCCGTGACAAACAATTTAAGGTTAACTCACTTAGAGAACTTTTTCAGTCAGTGCCATCATATGCGATACTAAACTATTTTAAGGAATTATTTGTCATAAAATATAGGAGTTATAGAACCATTATAATTCGGTTGCATTTATAGTATCATCAATTGCTTTCGGTGCGATATAACTTTTCTGTGTTGATGCGCCGCAGAAACCTCAATCAACAAACAGCTGACGGGTAACTACTAATTTAGTATTTACTCTTAGATCATTTAAGTGAGTACCCAAAAGGAATGTTTAGTGTATCGGATTCATATGAGACCATAAAATTCAGTACTATACTTACATAACCTCTGGATGGTTTGATGTAGTCACCAGAACATACAGGTCCCATATACCATCCCAATAACGCTTGAAATATCTCTTTCCATCAGGATATACTATGTTAGACCTAAAATGTACATAATATATGACAGATCACAATATTCCATAATGCAAAAACGCAAAGTAGTCCATGATCTTGAATGAAGCTACCAGTTTTCAGCAAATTAGTACATTTTTGCATTTTTACAAGTTTCAAGAAAATTAGCTTATGTACGTGTGCCTTGCTACCATTTTCAGGTTAAAAAAGTTTATGTTTTTAACAGTTTCTAGTTACTTTTTCCACACCATTCGTGACACAGAATGCAAGTCTATGTCGGAAATGTCCAAATGAGACAAAAGGGCCAGTTACTTATACACATTAAACTTATTACTTCTTGCCAAGAAACATCTGTTGATTGTCAAAATGAGTTCTAGTAATTAACAAATATTCGACCACCTCCCTGTGAAAAAAGATTGGCATTTAAATCAGTAGTTAAATACTCGTATATGCGCTATGGCAATAGAACTAAACTTAACAAAAAACCACATGGGGGAACTATGGAATAAAGATGATGAACTAACCTATATCTAAATATCTGGTAAGCTATCAAACCAAACACCAATATAAAGAAGAAAAACAAGAACAAAACATGAGCTATCTCAAATACTGTCTTTCTCATGTTCCTCCATGCTCGTCTGATCTGAAAATATAATTGTTTTATGTTATAGGCATGTCAATGTTGTATTAGTTTTGGCCATGTAGCTTAACGGAATCTGAATTTGTTTCCGGGGTTTTCTTTTTACTCAGCACTACACATATATAGATCTGAATATCTTGGCATGCTTACTGTGGAAGGCGAGACATTCTAAGTATATTATAAGTAGAGAACTATGTACAATGTACAAACATGTATGAAACCCATGATGTCAATAATTATAGTTTCAACATCTTATGTTATAGTATGAACATGTATATAAAACTATTTAATATGTGTGTTGTATATTATGTAATGTGTCAGAGGCCGGTGACCTATATCTCAATAAACTTATTTGTAGCTGTATTTGTAGATCTGAATACACATCTATTCGGACAACTGTCTATTCGGCACTTTAAGAAAATACTCCCAAATAGAGTTTTAAATGTATAGTTATGCTTACGCAAAAAGAGCCCTCAGCAGTTATTTCCCTTCTTGATGTAAACTCGGTGAGGAGTTTGCAAATAGACTTATGAATAGATTTCTTAATAAACAACTGTTTATCCAGCCAATAAACTTTTGAATGATATATAAACAATTAATAGCTAACGTCATGGACTTAAATCTTTTAAAATACTTACCTGTCGTCCATCAGAAAAGTTAACAATCAGTAATGCTCTCAAAGACCTTGAAAATCTTATACAGTATTCCTCACATCCAACTTGTTTCCTTATCACATATACAATGATGTCTAAAATGGTGAACTGAAAAAAGTAAAATGTACACTTGTCATTCATTTCAATACATCGCTTAGTGGGAGCAGTTGACAAGGGGTAAGATTCGTGCTTCGGGAGTAAGAGGTCCTGGATATGAATCCCGCCAGAGGCAGTGCTAATTTCATCGAGAAAGAACTTTACCTGCAGTTGCTTTGCTTATCCATGTGTAAATGGGTTCCTGCGAGTGTGGTATAATTCCGTTTTGCCATTTTGTCTGCTGCACAAAATCAGAATAAGAAGACTCTCCAGGGAGGTTGGTGGGTGATATCAATAGCAGAATGACGAGGGTAATAGATGAAAGTTGACGAGAGTTCTTTAGCATAAATCTTTAAACTGCCATTACGATTTTCTTTCTGTTCTGTTCTTTATCGCTATATTGACATTACACCAAATCGCTGAAGGTATCGCTCTAGTGGGAAAGTGCTTCCGGGTCATTGTACACTGCGAAAGTAGTTCTGGGAATTTAGTTTGACAGCATTTGGGTGGCTGTGACTCTGTTTGTATGTGTTAAAATAATATATTTCTCACCCAAATTAGTTTTTCTATCCCTGTAGGACAATATTCTGACCATTTTGTGCTTTCTTTTTAGAACTAGTTCTTGCGGTGGAAGATCTAGAATTTAGTGTACTGCGGCCATTTTGACCTTTGAGAATGGGAATTCCCGACTATACATGTGCACAATGTTAAATGGTTAAGAATTGAATCGTTCATAATCTATATTTATTGAACTTATTTTGCAGATCTAGTGTGGAGGATTAATAGGTAACCAATCATTATTTCTCAATCTATTTGTTAAAGTCAGCAGAGACACTCAAACTCGGCTATTTTACATAGAAATAAAGAAGAAAAACATTGACAATGGTAACACCTGAAGAAAGCTAAGGTAAGCCATTAGAACAACTTCCATTCACGCGGTATTAACAAGATAGCTACTGTCATGACGTTCTCGAATGTAAGTCATTAAATGAAGAAAATTTACAAGGCAACAAATACATAACGTCTTTGGAAATATGTTTGAAAGGTTTAAGTAAGACAATCAAATTGCAAATGGATAATTTGACTGAATTTATCGAACCCGGCGCATTTAGATAAATAAAGATTTTATTGAACATGCACTGGCTACTCACAAAGATGATTCCAATAATCATGATGTTTTTCACATCTCTAAAGAACTTTTTCTTTGATCTCCAATGGAAATGATGAATTGTTCTAGCAGTAAAATATATCAAACATACGACTTCTATACATGTTGTAGCCTAGTAAAAAAATGAAAGTTTATTCAACAGCTCATTACAATAGTTCACATTATACAATTTTGTAAGAATCACATTACTTCATAATACTAAGAAACGGTCAAAATCGATAGCTTCAAAGTATAAATTGATACTATCTTTGGCTAAACGATAAATCGGATCTTGAAAAATATGCCAAACTAAAAACTGTTCTTTCGACCATAAACTCTGGTATCGCAATATTCGTTTACTTTTCAGACAGTTTCAATTAATCAACAACTGTTTACATTATAATGCGAATTACCAGCCACAAACCTTTTCAAAACAATCATATAAGGGCTCATCCTCGTACCCAGAGAGGTTAACAAGATTCTCGATCGAGAATCTTGATAGCCTTTAAGAAATAGAATGATACGGGCTTGAACAGATAAAATTTTCCAAAGCAACGACCTTCATGAATGAATATATATATTACAAATTTAGTTCGGAACCCCTATGAAAGTTGCCATAAAAATTGAACACACTTACTATATAAGAAAGACGTAGTTCGGTCATTGCAGGTTCTTCAAAAATTACTAAACTGAGAACAACGACCAAGGTAAAATACAAGAGATATGTTAGAGGCCAAGACTTGAAACGGTTGTAAGATCTGTAAACAGAAAACAATTATGTCAGCCATTAATGTTGATGTAAGCAGCGCCGCTAAGCCTTGTAATGTCACTAAACTTAGTCGGATAGCAATCTACGTTAAATCTCGCAACACTGACGCTAAACGTCGAACAAAAATCGACTAAATGTTGCAACATTGACGTATCATAAGAACACCATAGTACGGGGGCCAGAGGGATCCACCGTGCAACCCCCTCTAGGCTTTTTACCACCCATACGCAATTGTTCCTTATGGTCCACTGAATCAGAATCGGCATTGTCCTCAAAAATAAACTCTTGCGGACTACATGTACCTGAAATTTTACAGTTTCCAAGGCAACCCCTCGTTTGTTTTTGTCGAAATTGTCGGTGTTTGTAAAATCATTAATAACTTGAACAAACATTAAGATAAAATAATATAATTAGTGTCAAATCAAAGCTGAGAAATATTTGTATAACTATCCGCTAAAATACAGTTAACACATTAAAATAACCGAAAAAAAAGAAAAGAAATGCAGACGAATGTCGATTTTTTTTCAATTACATGCTTATCTTTTTATTTCCAAACCCTATTTTTGAGAAGTGATACATTTATTTTGTTACAAAATACTTCAGGAAGGTCTCCTTTATCAGATTCAAAATTATGTTTTTTGACAGAAGTACTTTTTACGTATGTAAAACCCGTTTCCAAATTGAACCGTTATATCATACAGGGATTATCAACAGTGTTTTGACCATATACAGTGCCCTCTAAAAATAATTGAACGATTGTATTGAAGCAATCCAATTGGTAAGTAGGTCCTTACTGTTGGAATCCTCGGATTTTATCATTGAAGCACAATTAAAGATAACAAAATATATAATCTAATATCTTTCTTGTTAATGAAAATATTAACAAAAATGATGAAACTTAGACAGTTCTTTACCCGGAAAATACTTAGTTTTAATTTCAAACAAATAAAATGATTAACAAAAAACCTATTTATGATTAATGTTGGAAAATTGACATTGAAAAGTAAGGGTAAAAACCGAGTAATTCAACTTATTGGACCTACCCATTTGAAGAGTATAATAGGAGAAATATCTGACCAAGGTCCCTTATTACAATGAAAAACGATTATTCTGTCCAGATAAATGGCTAAATGACATCAAAAAAGCACCTATAATAACTACCATATTCCTTTTCCAAGAGATCTTGGAGGTATCTATCGCGAGCTCCGAACCCTCCGCAAAAATTGAATCGAGCGGTAATCTAGGTTGTGTACAAACTATTTGTGGAGAGGATTCAGAGTAAATACTGACAACTTACAATCTGTTGTGTGCATTTAAGACAAATAAATAAATAAATTTGTAACGTTATGCTACGTTTCACTGTTTTATTCTTTGATCAGCTGGTAGAAATTAACGGAAAAAGTGAGTGTGTTAACATCCTGAATATTATGACCTTGATATTGATCATACCATGACCTTGGCCTTAAGTACCATCATTTTAGCTGCACAGATAAAGATAATGTCTAGGTATAAAACGATAGGCGTTAAAATCAACTTCATGATTTGAAGTACATCCATTCCTAGACAGGACCTTACCACTTTAAAAGTTAAGGAAATGTGATAAAATCAATTAGCGTCCGCCTTGAATATAAAACAGGATTGAATATATAATTTGTAGCAAAACCTGTTCCAAGAAAAGTGATTCAAATATTGATGGTGGGGGAAACTCCCGGGACCCGGTATCCGTGATCGTTTTAAAGATATAGGGAAAACCATATTTGTGTTGATTCAGTATTGAACATTATTAAAGGCTATTAAACTTTTACACTTTTTATCAAAAATTTAATGATCGATTTTTTATTTAAAATTTAGATTTAAATATATTTAGAACTTTTCATTAACAAACTTGAAAAATACATGAAAGATATATATGTTTTGGTATTTTTTTTGCTTTTTCATCACTACAAATCGTGCAAAAATAAAAGTTAAACTTTTTATTATTTAGATGTTTTGTAGGGCTTTTTAAATAAGTTATAATATCTTTTAATGTATTATTTTCACATTTCAAGATTGTTTATACATAGCTCTAAGTATATTTAAATCTTAATTTTAAATCAACAAATCGGTCATAACATACAATATAAAATAACGTGTTAACGTTTAATTGCTTTTACTGACAATAATCAACACAAATATAGTTTTCCCTATATATTTAATACGATCCCGTATCCCGGATACTGGGTCCCGCATCCCAGGATTCCCCCTCCCCCCCACACACCATAATTTAAGACTGCAATCACCAAATGAAATAAATGATCAAACTAATTGAATGTTATTCTAGTGGGTCAGGGCAAATATCATTTATACTATTTCAAATGAGTTAGGAAACATATCATAGATATTTTTCATTGCAGTATCTGTAGAAAACCAAAGGGACCGGCTAGGTTACAAACCAAATACACTAAATATACATATTTACTGGGCTCTCCAAACATGACATGACATGACACGACATGACATGACATGATATGACGTATTCTTTATTTGGCATCAAATATACTATTTATAGCCAATACAAAAATAATATTTACTGGGCTCTCCAAACATCCAAAATATGTTTGTTTGGGGTAAACAGACTCACAACGTCCATGTAAAAAGAAAATAAGAGTCTCTTAAGCAATTTCTTATATTAACATTAATTAGTTTATCAAAATTCAAAACATTCTATATTAAATAAAATTTGATTATTATATTGTAAAATTACTTGCAACAGGCAGGATCAGTTTACTTAACTGTCCATGTTGTGTTGTGCTGTAATATGTTGTGTTTCGTTGAGGCGTTGTATTGCACCCTATTGTATGGTATTGTTTATTTCTTAGTAAAAATTTGACAATAATGTAAATTTTCCTCCATTGATTAGATAATATGGAGAAGTTTACGGCCTTGTGGAAGGGTAGGTGAGTACTGATTATAGACAAGGGTCCAGAAAACCTAGGTTAGGTGGGCTGGACGCCGTAAAATGACCTAAATTGTGTTGACACGGCGTTAAAACCAGTAAAAAAATGATAAAGTATATTTTATTATAGAAGAGTATTACATAATATGATAAAATATACGCATTGTACCATTCCTTATTGTTTAGGATAATGGTAGAAATCTATGTATTCATCATTAATTCATTAATTCTTACATTTTGCTCAGGTAATATGCAAGGGATATACCACGAGAGCTGTCCAATATGTTAGATATTGGCATTGGCTTCAATGTTTCTGTGGTCTAGTACAAGAATTACCTATCTCTGCCATAACATTGTCTATGCCATTGCTCATTAAGGCACAAAGAGGACACCAGGATCACAGCATACTAAATGCAAAGTTTAGTTACTTTTATTTAAACTAAAGCATTTTTGGCCTGATGACGAATTTCGTTCTGCAATTATTTTAAATAACACTATATTTTGTTCTTATCACGCGTTCTTATATAAGAAGACAAAACTTTATATGTTGAACCATTGGCAAGGAATGGCTTACTGTGTTGGACAGATTATGTATTAAAATGTTGTTAAAATTTAGTTCGGGTCTGAGTATAATCATGTTAAACACCTTGGGAGATGTTACAAATGAGTAATTAAACATTTAAATTTGATATAAACAAATTAACATGGTTTTCTCTTTATCGATCTTGCAATTTGTACGAGATTTTCGAACGTTCCTTGGGTGAAAATCTGGTTTACTCGGAAATGGAAATTGTTATTAGGGAGATTTTCTCGTAGGAAACAGCTTTTAGCTTCCTGTTAACGCGATTGATACAATCGCTAACAAGACTGATTTAAACAAAGTTTTAAATATGAAAACAATGACAAAATGTCATTACTGTGTTCACTATTTTAAAAAATATACATTTTTTCCCTGATATTTGAAGAAAAGCGACGATATAAGGTTTACAATTTTACCCATGCAAATACATGTATACACATACCTCACATATTTTGGTTCTGTCTTTATATCTACCGTCCGACCTTCCATGGCATCATGAACTAATGTAGCAGCAAGTCTGAGATCCTAGAAGAATAGACAATAATAAAAGTTATAATGCCATTTCATGATACTGTTGCTAATACTCAAACAACGTACATAACTTAATAGATCTACGTCTTTGAGTAAATCAAAGGTGACAGACTCAAATTTTCCTTGTTATAATATATAGAGAGAAAAGGTCTCTAACGCCTGTTCAACGGTCATAGTTTTCAACTCGGTCATCAAGCTCACAAAAACAACCCGATCGTCAAATCTTTTTCACTATCTGCTCTAGAAAGGATTATTCTGAATGAAAATACATTTTCATTAAATAATTGATCAACAATTAATGAAATGGTCCTATATATCTCACAAAAGCCCTAAAATACGTCCAATGTCAAACAAGTAGTCCACAGTAAAGATAGAGTAATATGGCCTGTTTACCGATACACAATTACCGATACAGGCAGATAATTTTAAATATCAAAACAAAAATCTAATTCAGTGAGCGAAACTGGGTTTTTTTACATTACAAGTTTTCATTATGGCACAGTGCCTCACATATTTTATCAATAAACAATTATTTAAATTTCAAACAAAAAGTCAAAATCTTACTTACATCGTCACTTATTTGTGATTCTTTACCAATCTCCACCATTCTCTTAGAGAACCCAGACTTTGGTGTAACACATTCCCAATATCTATAATCTTCATCAATGTCATTGGAGAATGTTATTTTCTTGTTACTTCTTCTTAGTGTAACTGTGTTATCATCACTTTTATCCGCTTCGTCTTCTACTAACACGTTTAAATCATCTGATGGATCATTATCTACTTCGCTTTCATGATTACCTGCTTTGACTTCATTTGGTTCTACTGCGCAATCATCTACGATAGATTCAATATCTACTTTAGCATCACAATTCTTGCTGGAAGAATTCAAATCATTCAAAGGAGTACTAACTACACGATTATCAGGTCCATTTCCCAAGTTTACAACTTTGTCTGAGTTGTTCACATCTGGCTGATTTTCTATTTCTAAACGTTTGACAGAATTAGTAGACCCGTAAGGTTTATCTGTGGATGCACCATTAACTGTGTATTCATTTTGTATTTCATTAAGCTCCATTTTTACTTATAAATCTGTTAAACATGCTTAAAACCCGCTGCTCGGTATTTAATGGTTTAGTACACTACATACGGAAGCAATTAAAGGCTGTAAGCCATATCCTAAAATGAAACTAATTAATTTAACCATAGTTTTAAATGTATTCCACTTCGAACGCACAATTTAAACAACTTCCCTTGCAAATACTAACTGTTAAACAACATTTATACACTATCATTGTAGATATAAAGGATATTTCAATTTCCGTTAGTCAAGCTGAATAGTCTATCCTCATTAATTGCTTTGTTCCGGTTTGTAATCAAACAAATTCATTGTAACAAACTTATTGTCATTAAATGAATTGTGTCATTCAATAAATATAAGTTTACTGAATTTTCTCAGCTATTCTAGAGTTTTAATTCTTAAATTAAAAAATGCAACCATTCAAAATGTTGTTTTTTTTATTTGTTTGGGACTTCAGTGCTGAACAAATATATTTACCGTATTTCAGACCTTTTCCCACTTTGAAAATTTACCAAATCCAGAAGTAGTCCCTCAGTATATATGTATAGAGCAATTCAAAAAGATCGTCTGCTATGACGGGCGCATTAATACACTTATTTGCTGCTATGTTGTGCGTTTCAGTAGGGATGATTACGTCATCTTATGTAAAAGAATGGTATTAACGATTCAGTCACGACCCGTCGTTTGTGCCAACTGTCTGTAGAGATGTTACACCATCTTATGTAATAGAATGGTTCTATAGGAAAAGTTTAAAGATCGTAGTAAATGACTTTGAATGATGTCTGAATAGGGGACTTCATTTATTTTTAATTCAGATGCAGTAGAATGAATGTGCATGAATGATAACTTTTAAGCGGCAGTTATTGAATTGTTTTAAGAATGACCCCTTTGACTTGTGGTGATTGTGTGAAAAAAATCAGTAGTGTGTTCGTCTGACCGGTTTACCTGTTGTATTTATAGATCGATTGTATAAAGTGTTTTGAACCGGAACAGTGCTGGTCTACCTATCAAACTATTATCACTGAACTGTTCTTTGTGATCGAATGTTTTGTTGGAGCCGGAAATATAATTCCACTTTTCAAACCCGAACAAATTTAGTGCCTTCAGCCCTTTGATTCATAAATGGTGCAACAATATTTAAGTGTTATATTATTAGTAATGAATTCATATTGAATTATATAGCATGAGTGATACTTATACGCTCTCCTTCCTCGGAAAAATATGAAGTTATCGAGTTGGTAAGTAGGTCCTTTAAGTTGAAAATATCGATTTTTTTTCTTTGAAACTTTATGTTGGCGTGATAAAGAATATCATCAATTATCTTTCTTGTTTTTTAATATAAAAACTTGTTTGATGACTGTAGAACAGAACAGAACAGAACAGAACAGAACAGAACAGAACAGAACAGAACAGAATTTTATTCAAGAAACGTGTACATAGTACATAGTTTTGATTTTTAAATACATATAAATGTAATCTACATTGTCACGGGAATGGATCCCTATATATAAATGTATATAAGGGTTCCACATCCAATAAATACTCTGCTTGAGTTTTTGTGAAAATAAGGAGTGAAAAGAAGTATTCAAACTCGAAAGTGACCACTTGCCATTGAAAAGAAATGCCAATTATAAAATCAGAGTGACAAAACTAATTGGACCACACTAATTAATGAGTAAGCATGGGGAAATTACTAACATCTATCTAGGGGTGTAACGGTTAACCGATATACCGGTTATTATTGCAATTACGAATTCTGACGGTTTTAACCGGTTCTTTTTTTCCTGAACCGGTTTTTGTAGTTATGTGCCGTACTGATTGTTTTTGTCTAATCTGACATCGAAATGTTTAAAAAAAATGTTAAAATGTGTTGAAAATTTGAAAAAATCTCATTGTGCTTTAAATGTTTAACACTTCGTTAATTGAGAGAATAATTCCTTTGCAAGTCCGTTTCAAAACATGCGTACATTTTTGTATTTCAAACATATACATGTAGTCAATTTAACTCAAGTCATTCAAATTTTTGCTTAAGAAATTATTTGAAAATACACATATGCGTGTTACGAATGCAATGCACATGCATAAATTCATGTTTTGCATGTCTACTCAAAAAACCGATACGTATTGCAATATATTGCAATACGGGTTTTACCGTATTGTTACATTTGTATTTTGTATTTGTATGTTACACCCCTACAACTATCCCTTATTAAGTGATATTCAATAAGATCATATAAAATGTAAATAGGGGTTTTAATATTGAAATATTTTTAAATGTCAAATAATTCGTAAGGAAAATATAAAATGAACAATGCCCAGGGTATTCATTATGGATTATCTCTATAATATATTAAAAGTAAAATTGTATCGTTAATTCCTACAAGTATTATAACAAATTCACAACAAGTGGTCTCCCTTCCATAATATATTTGATGTGTGATAACAAGTATCCTCCGAGGTCCTAATCTCGTCTATGTCCCAATTTCGTCACCCCACCTTAAATACATAAAGCATATACCAATAATAAATTTTAGGTAATAATTCACTAAAATAAGCTTAGATTCTCGTTTTTAGCTCGAAATCTAAACGTAGGGCGGAGCTACATTGTTGGCGGAGCCAAACCTGCACTGATTTTGATTTCACACTACTAGTAAACATGTCAATATTCAAAATGGCGGAATTACGATGATTTTGTCATAAAATTGTTTAAGAAACAACACAGTTAGGAGGTAAAAGATCAAAATATTGAGTACATGTATAAATAAAAAAAAACGAAGATTTGATTTACATAAATGAAGAAAAAACTTTTTTTATTTGCTTTGTTGACTTTAGCTCCTGCAACAACAGTCGTCTGCATTTATAGCCAGCCCCATAACATTGTGTTTACTAACGTTATTTGACAGAATAAACCGTTGAAAAGTTGATGGATTAAGAGCTTTATGATTCATTTACATATTTTACAAATAAAAAGTCAGTTTAAAATTACAAATTTAACATTGTACTCATTCATTTCCTTAAGGTGACGAAATATGGTCTTCCTAGTATACATTTAGTCCTGGAATGCCGTGTCAACGCAATTTAGGTAATTTTTACAGCGCCAAGCAGTAATAACCTAGCTTTCCTAGACCATTGTCTATAACTAGTAAATAATTATAACTATAACCCTTCCACAAGGCTGAAATCTTCTCCATATACCTTAATGATGGAGGAAAATTAACATAATTGACAAAATTTTATGGAAGGGTATTACCTCATCGGGTGGGATTCGAACCCGTGCCCTCTCGAGACACTAGATTTAAATCCCGGGGTGCTACTAACTACGCTACCGACCCGGGGTCTGAGTTGAGTGTTTTGGCATCTTCGATTGATGACATCGATAAAACATGTAAGTTTATTTTTCTGTCATGTTGTAACAGGGTGGACTTTTAGGGAAGGCTGAAGTGTCCTGCAATGATTATAAAAAATGATATTTAAACTTAACAAAACCTCTGAAGTCCTTCGCTTTCTGTCCTTTAAAAGAAATTGAGCCCCGTCCCCCCTTAAGTCTAGAAATGATTTCCACTGCCCTGTTCCTCGTATCTTTATTCAGATACAGTAACTGGTCAAAGTCTATATTTGAACCAAAGTAAACACTGTCCCATAATTTAAACCTATCAACCAATCTCTGAAGGATGTCTGACCAATTGAATATTGACATTTATGACATAAAATGTATATTTCATCGTCTTTAAGGAGCCATTAACCAATTTTCACGAAAAGTTTGAAATAATTATATAAGTATGTAGGGCGGGAATGTTGTTTTTCAAACCTGGTCAAAAGTCGATTAAATTGGTCAAGTGGTCATTTTCGATGTTTATAATTATTCACTTGACCACAACCTTTGCCTTATTAGGTAAAAAACTGGGGTTGAACAATTATTCAGTTATAATTTAATCGTGCGATTTTTGCCCGCTTGGTTACATTCAGAAGAATATCACTGTTTCCATTCCGAAATTAAATCAACCTTAAGAATGCGGAACATTACATCCGTAGCAAGCCACAGCATGCCGTAGATGGATCATGTTAATTTTCCAACCTTACAAAACTACGATTCTGGTCACAGTTTTTACTGTATTTAAATCCGATATGTGTGTTAATTCATCTCATGGGCTAGTCAACTACAGATGTTTTAAATGCTATATAAAACCAATCAAATGAGATCAATTATTCAATAAACATATATTATAATAAACGGTTTCCGCCATTGTCCAATTACCACAAGGTACAAGGTTAACGCCCGTTTTATCCGAATTGATTCTTATTAAAACAATTAATAGAAAATAACGTTCGTAAGAAACAATAACAACGTTTAGTTATTAATATTCATTTATGAGATACTCTTTAATTATATTTTATACATTCTTGATTTTAAAGCATCAATCAGTATCAATAATTTCATATCACGAGAAATTGATGCTCGGAGTTACTTCCCTTTCAAAACAAATAATTTTCGCGTTTTTAATTTTGGCGGCTAAGACGACGAGCATGGGTTAATTTTGGCGGTTCAGACAACTAGCATGGGTTAATATTGGCGGTTAGCCTTCAACCGCCAAATATTGACCGCGCCAATATAAAAACATCGAAAAAACGCCAATATTTGCACCCGTAGTATACTTTTATTTCCTCCAATTACTGAAGAGCATAATATATAATCATATATACATATAAACGATAAGGCAAAAATATCATATAAATACAAAAAATATAATCAAAGCAGATCCTGTAATAGCTAGAAGGCAAAGAATTATCTATCCATTACAAGCTATTACAGGAATAGTTCAAACGCAAAATAAGTAAGTTCATGACCAAACCCATCTCACTCGGGGGCGAAAGCGAAATGTGGGTGAGATGGGCTAAATGAACTGTTAACAAAGTCTTCAAGCAAGCAATATTATATACAACCAAAAAAGCCCTAAATGTCACACATAGAATTAATACTCTTAATGAGCAAATGCTTGTACGATGCTTGTATGGTGTTCGTGTCCCGATCTCAACGTTTGTAAGGCTGCAGCGTTGAAACTAAATCCAGATGTACGTGTAGAATCTATAAAACAACATTTGCTTGTTCGAAGTGCATTTTCGGAAATTCTAGTTAAATTCAAGTTGGAATGCTTACAATACACGCTTCCCTCACCATGACGAAATCAAATATTATCATAACCCTAACGGCCATATTGGAAGGCAAATTTTAAAAAAATCTCTTATAAATTACTTTTTTGCTTTAAATTAAAAAAAGAACCATCATAACATCAAAGGCATCGGCGGCCGACTCAATTCCAATTCAAAAAAACACTATATTATGATATAATTTCGACTCGGAACTATGCTGTTGGCAGCTTGCACATGGTCAAAGATACATCATCTTACCTAACTAACATCATTTAACCCTTACAATGCCGAAGCTCAATATGAATAGCCTTTGCCATCAGCAAAGAGCGAGGTCAGCTGACACAACACGTGCCGACTGACCAGGCTCTTTGCTGTTGGCTGCTCTTTGTCCATTTTTTATCATGAAATCCCTAAAAAAGGCAATGGCTAGGTCTGAAAATTGGAAAATGACTAGTCCATTGTGGCAATTCAGCATTGAAAGGGTAAACGCAATACATACTATGATTCAGATGAAATTTAGGCGGGAAAAACAATGCACACATGTGGTTGCATTAAATACTTGACAGGTATGATTATGTTTATTGATTGTGAAATACGCCATCATTTATATGAGTGAATTATTTTTACTATATAACCATAATCAACATTTCTAATACATAATGCTCATTTATATTCAATGAGGTGAACATGTCGAACTAAGGCGAGCTGAGAAAGTAAGACAAAGTCTGACCCAGTGACCATATTGTTTCAACTCGAATACAAGTACAATAAAATTTG
The DNA here is from genome assembly GCA_025267735.1 of Mactra quadrangularis. Classification (NCBI taxonomy): domain Eukaryota; kingdom Metazoa; phylum Mollusca; class Bivalvia; order Venerida; family Mactridae; genus Mactra; species Mactra quadrangularis. Next base: position 10,547,910 of record CM046301.1, on the reverse strand, counting down.
CATATAAAAGTTCATCAAATAAACTTTTATGTTATGATTTCATACTAAAATAGGCCATATACATGTACGTTGTATCAGTGAAAGCCATAATAAAAAAGTCATCAAATCCATGTTTATTTATTTTTATTTGTTTGAGTAACGGATCTATTCCATGTAAGTATGTAGGGGAGGTATTTGAAGTTAATAATAATACGGGCTGTCATGATACGCCATAGGCATACTGAAATACGCTGGCACCGTATCGCGATATGACGATATATTGTGGGTTTTAGAATCGTTGTGTCTCCGCTGTATTTAACAGAAACAATGCATATACATGCAGCTACTGATAGAATCTAGCCTCTTTAAGTATAAACGGTCATTTAGATTGTGACGCGCCCAAATTGGTTATTTTTTTGTAACTTAAAGTTAAATGGAATGAACAATAAAAAAACTGACGTTTCGCTACATTAATTTCACGTAGAAAAGAATATCCCAATGAAATAAAAAAAAAATCGTCAAATACCGGTACGTAAAAATCGTGCCGCGGTACGTATTGTCGCAGCTGCGTATTGCAATATACCGGTGTACCGGTATATCGTGACAGCCCTAGTAAATCATGGGTAAAATAAGTGTTATAGTTTGTTAATTCATATAAAGGGTATAATAATATTAATAATGATTTATATTACATAAATAGAACAGAATTCACATCATAACAATTTTTTTAAACACGCACTCATCAAAACAACGAACGTAAAACGGGTTGTGCCTGGTAACATGATGGTTAACTATATCAACAAAAAAGAACAGTTAAATAGTTAAGAGAACTTTTAAAAGAAGTAAGATCGTTTTTTTTTATTTCGCCTCTTGAGCTAAGTGCTTGAGCTTTTTCAATTTTCTGAGCTCTATAGGTGAAATATAAATCGATCTTTTTTCAAAATCTATCAATTGTCTGCTTTTTTTCATCCTTTCAGCATGAACTGTTTAGCAAGATATATCACTATTTATACACTACTTTCATCGTTGTGAAAATAGAAAATCTTACTTTTGTATAATATGTTTTCATCAAACAACACACATTCTCGTACCCTGAAGTTATTAAAATTCTCGATCTAACCTTCATAACCTCTGGATATGAGAAGGAAATCGCATGGAAGAAAATGATTTATTGCCTTTTGACAAAAACTTGAACACTTCTCATCTCTCGAAAGTAAAAGTACTTTGGTAATTCAATGATTTTATCAAGGAAGTATAGCCTGTGTGTTATTTATTCACTCGATCTTGTTGAGATCTAGATATTGCTTCACAATGAAACCTTAAGATCATGTCACTCATGTAAAATGAGCGTTTTCACTTATGCTCTATAGGAATTGCACACGTGTAGGCTGTAAAAAATAAGTTTCAAATGAATATTCTTGGGTGGAATACGTTTGAATGGGAGGTGATTTATTTTGAACCAAAAACTCTGTAGTGACGCATCTTGGCATACCCCAGTACTTTCATGCATTAGATCGAAACATGAAGAAAGGTGTAAATGCGTGTACTTTATTTTTTCTTTCAAATGCAATGAAAATGAAACCACAAAGATTGGATATGGGGTAAAGAAATGGTGAATACTAAATTTGATATTTGAATTTTTTTCGAGTTTGATTTTGTGTAACTCATCAGTGATAAAAAACCTAAAAGCACCCATTTTCTACTTGCTTAAAAATTGCTTGAATAAAGTGTGAAATGACCCTCCGTATCTATCGCTTATGAATACCAAGGATAATCTATACGAAACAGCTATGCCATTGCCCCGAGTTATATACAATTTGATAAAATTCTCATTGACGCTTACATTACCCACTGACTTAGATACTTGATTATCAATAGTAAGTGCAGAAATACAGTAATCAATATTTGAATCCACAGTGTTAATGTATTTACCATTGGCAGTTGAATTATATTTACACATATTTACTAAGCAACTATATTTTCACTGTGTACAGTAGCTATGAGGGTGGACTTTCACGATCTTTACAATGAACGGTGTCAGCAGCCTTATCCTACAGTCCAATAAACATAAAAATAGTCGTGGGGCACCGTACGGGCGCCGTGCGATCAAGCTCCGCAAGGACTCGTACGAACTCTTCGTACCCGTACGGACTGTTACGTTTTTACCAGGGTCCGTGAGGTGAGCCATGGACACACGTACAGCTACAGTCCCATAAACATACAAATAGTCGTGAGGGCACCATACGGGCGCGATGCGATCAAACTCCGCAAGGATTCGTACGAACTATTGCGTACCCGTACGGACTGTTTCGTTTTTACCAGGGTCCGTGAGATGAGCCCAGGATACACGTATCAGTTTTAGAGTCAAATCGTGAACAAAATAGTCGCCGAGTATGCATTAAACATGCATATCTTCCAGCTACGGCTCTGTACGTGTGTGTTGTTTTGCGCCATGTGCGTACCGTAACCTTGAAACGCAAGGCTTCCTACGGCCTACGACTGTCTGCACGTACGGGTCCGCAACAAGCCACGATTTTATGGGAATCAGGCATTAGACGTTGACCAACAATGTCGCCTATTTCTGTTCATCGAAACATAAAAACAATTGCGTTCTTAACCAGCGAAATAATTATGATGTACACAAAGGATATAGCCGTTTGTTAGTGATTTGAAACACTTTATACATTATCTATATGACACTCAAAGTAAACCAAATTGCACTGTAATGTGTAAATGATATTTTAACTGTATTGCGAAACCAAGTTTTACAAGTAATTTCTTATCCACTACTCGTTCCCAGTAGTCCAAAGAAAATAGGGAGACGTTCTTGTGACGCGACTATAGCGCCGCTTTAACGTCCTAACGCCGCAGTCGTCAGTGTAGCGACGTTTTGCGTCAATGTGACGTTTAGTCACGTTACAGCGACTTTAAAAACACATTCTTATAGTGTAGCATTTTCCTCTTCATCTCCGACACTAACCTAAATATCGTGGGATCAAACAAAAGTTCGACCATCGGAGCAACTAGCCAAAAACAAATCTGCACCCAAACATACCTCGGAGAATAGCGATGAATTTTTCTTGTTATCTAGCAAGCTCCTGGTAAAACCCGTACACTTAGGGGATATAAGAATGGTAAAATCCATAATAAATACAAAAAATAATGTACCTCCCTTGTTAGCACGTCCCAGACAATGCCAATTTACACATCAATGTTTGCATTAGTCCTGTTCATGTTTCTCTACGTATCTCTTTCTGTTTCGGATACAATATAATATTAGACTAAAACCCGTACCAATAGACAGGTAGAATCTGGTTGTAACCACGGCTATATATTGAGTACCTAATTCCATTGCAGTCACTAGGCTGCAATGGGGATAAATCGAAAGGTTAAAACATGTTTTTTTCTCGCACTGTTTTCCACGACCCCCCTCCACGGGGACGAGGATGCGGGTTACAAATTACTGTAGCATCCACATTTTAGTGACGATTTTTTATTGCATTCTTTTGTGAAAACTATTCACTAGAGACAACTCATATGAGTAAAACATATTCCAACCACACAGGGTATTCAATATTACTTCGTAGACTTGTTTGAGTCAACTCAGCGGCGGAAAGAAATCAACAAAATACATATTAATGTATATATTTTTTATTTAAAAATTCAATAAAAAAAAGTTCATGCTCGCAAAATTAGTGCATTGTCATCAAGATTTATACATTGTAATTATCAAATGAATATACAAAATGAAACATACAGTGTCCTCACAAATGTCCACAATCATTGTTGTTTTTTTAAGAAAAAAGGGTTTTTTTTGCATACAAAAATAAATTTAACGTCCAAGTGTCATACTTTGAGTCATATATTGATAAACTAAGTAATGTTGATTTTAAAATTTGCACAGTGGACTCTTTGTTTGTTCATACAAGATTAATATGAATCGTTTTGTCTTAAAAACAGGATTTTGGCCAAAATCATTTGAAGACACTGTATATGGAATATAACGTTATAATATTGACAGGCAAAGCATTTGAGAGTACATTTTATATAAAACAAGTTTGAAGACGGCTGAGATTCGGGATGTGGACGTAATGGTTTGGTTTAACCAAAATAAAGCTAGTACTCATTGTTAATGTATTTGTATTTTAAAGCCACGATATGAAGAGTAGACTTGAAAACTGATTTACAACCACGAAGTTATAAAAATATAACATGTATTAGAGACACAAGAAACTGTTCAAACCATTCTGCTTTCTAAATTTAAGTTTGAGCAAGAGTTCATTTCCTAAACAAGTGGGGTACTTTTATAAGAGCAAGCTATATTGATAATGGGGCTTTCACATGACTATCAGTTTCTACCATAAAGGCATTGTGCAAATATAACACAACGGTTCATTATCTATTGTATAATTTGTTTTGAAGGGTTCACTTTCACAAGACATAACCCGCGTCCATTATTTTAGCAAATTGACATGAAACAGATACTTGACTTACGCCCTTCCTCAGTAACCGTGACACTATTAAGTGATTTAAAAATGCAAATGATATGTAAATTGTAAGTCTGTACTTTATTTGATTTGAATTAATTATGCAAATTGTATGTATATTATATTTTTTACGTTTATGGAATTGAATGTATGCAAATCATGTGGTATTTCTATTTTTTGTGTCAGGTCAATGTCAAAAGCCATACTAACATTGCTCTATTCACATACTTGTACAGTAGAAATCACGCAGTAATCAGAGACGGCAACTTTTAGGATATTCTGATGACTTTTCGTTATACAGATCAACGTCAATATTACTTTGGCTGTTAGTGCCTATAACTTGTTTATTATTGTCATTATTATTTTCATTATTGTCCATTGCCATTTCTTTAAAACAACCCACTTTTCTACAACAATAGCAATTTCCTGTGGCTACCATTAAAGCCCTGTCCATGGGCTCCAATGATCTCAAAGGCTTTGGTAACCATTTCCAGTTACGGAGTTTGACTGGTAAACATTTTGGCCATTTGTTTTGTATAAGTTTGATGATAAATACTATAATTAGTACAACAGCGATAGGAATCAACACCGCAGCCACTGCGATCCAGCTTGCGAGAGAAAGGCCAAACACGGCCGCGGGGAGAAGGAAAAAAGCAAAGAGGAGATACACGAGTGCAAACCACCTGTACTTGGCGGTCTGCATACCAAGAAATTTGGACATTTTTATTGGTGGTCTGAAAAATGGAATGGGATAAAACAAAATGATACCACTGATATTGAAAAACAGATGACAAAAAGCAATCTGAAGGGCGTTTGGAATGGTACTTCCATCTTGAGCAAATGCGGCTAGAATACTAGTTGCTGTTGTTCCTAAGTTAGAGCCCAAAGTAAGAGGGTACATTCGATCTAAACTGAGCACTCCCATGCCAACAAGAGGCGTAATTGATGATGTAAAAATTGAACTTGATTGCACAAGAATTGTCAAACCCGCTCCAATGATAATTGCCAGATAGCCAGTAAAATAGCCGCAGACTTTTCCAGGAAAGTTAGCATTAACAAACTTTCTAATCACGTGAGCAATCTGTCCACGCAGTAAAGAGTGAAGTAGCTTAACGATCAAGACAAGGCAAACACACAGTAGTATAAGAGCAATTGTTAAAAGAACAGCTCCGACAGCAGCATCGCTCCACCCACCGTTTCTTGAAACTGACTGGAACAGAAACTTGCCTGAAATACAAGAAATTTTAGTATAAGTAAATATGTTTGTAAATGCATTCAGATTATAATAATTTATTCAAGTTCGATTGTGAAACAAGTCCTTACAACTTAGACTAATCACTCTCGAGTCAGCTTGCTTGTCTCTGAGTACTAAGCTAGAAGGTTAATTTCTTGCTCAATGAAACAATAAGTAAGAATTTGATTATTAATCAATGCAGAGTGACATCGGGAAAATGCGATTAGACGAACGACAATGGCAAACGGCATTTGAAAAATATTGTTTTTTGGCAACATTTTGTCAGTGTTGGACGTCGTATCACATTGTAGCCCGCCATATCGCATAGCGCGATGTTATTCAGCATTGTCGCATGTCTATTTGCATTGTCGCAAAGTGACTTCAAATTGTCGTGCGTCACCCTGTAATTCTCAGGCGACATTTTAAAATGGTACGACCAGGATTCCGTAAGAGTAGAGGAGTTTCCTTCATAGCCCTGTTTGTGTCCTTTTATCAAAATGTATGTATAGCTAAAAAGCCATTTTCACTGAAAACGTGGGCGGGAAGAGAATTTGAGCTGAATGATATTGAAGGGTGTCCACAAAGAAAATATTAATTATACTTACATGGTTCGCATGATTCTGTCCCATTGTCACCTTTCTCACAACAGTCATGTTTTATAACAGATTGACTGGCAGCCTCCTCGTCACCCTGGGCAATAGCTTTAATTACATTCTTATCTATCTGAAATACATGTGTAAGACCTTATAAAGATGTAAGCAAACATATCAGGAGCAGCGACAGTAAGAAATATAAGTCTATCACACAAACAAAGGCTAACAGGGAGATTGTTATAGATTTTTAAACTTTTTTTATAAATAGGACACCACAAACAAAGAACGGAAACAAAAATGTATTTGAACACTGTTCCAGTAAAAAAGTATAATCGGCTAATATAATTTAATCATTTTGAACGTCTTGTCGTCAAACTCTATACGTAGAGCAAGTGTAATTGACGGTCAATTGGAGTCTGGACCCTTTTTAACTAAGAATTTAGATAGTATTGGGAGTGTATTTTCGTTGCCAGGGTATAGTTTCGTTGCCAATGTGTCGGCTGCTGAAAGGAAATCTCCTCGATGAGATTGTTTGATAATTCAATGACCAGAAGCAATAGATGTAAAGTCGCCGAACCAGCATAGGCATGCTATAAAAGGGAGAGCAAAAACATATCAGGAACAGCAACAGTAAAAAGCACAGACCTTCTTCACAGCCAAAAACAAAAGGCAATTGTTTTGGATTAACAGTTGGTTATAAAAAGAATGTCGTTATTATTCAAAGCTGCCTATAGTTCTCGAAGGATTGACCTCTTCAATGTACATTGCATCATTGACTTCATAAATATCCTACACTATCCCTTTCTGCTTTCATCTCTTTTTCCCTCTGTCTGTCTTTCTCTCTGCCTTTAACCTTGTCTGCTAGCATCTACTAGCTATCATATTAGAATATTAAACTGTGTAATATTGTAATATTATTTTTCTAATTTGAGGAGAGGGATAACCAAGTTAGATTTTTAAGCTGTCTTAAATCCTCTCTATTGCAACATTTGACTATTACTGTGTATATGTATTTATGTTTGTATTTACCTAAATAAATATTGTTTAAACCAAAAAGGATGTCACAAACAAATTGCAAAAATGGACGGAGATAAAAAAAAACCAAAATGTAATAACCTTACCTGTATGATTAGTTTAGTGAGAGGATTTGTCACTGTTTTAAGATAATCTTTATCTGCTGATTGATTCTCAGTGAATTGTGGTATGCTGTCTATAACTGCTTGACTCAATTTCTCTAGAAAACCTGAAAATTATTTTTTTATAAAATGAATCAACCGACCTACGATTTATTAGTCTGTATATACATGGTTTACTGTTTATACAAAGAGGTTTCATTATGAAGACTATTTTGATCAGTGCAAGAACATAAGATGTTTTACGATTTTAAGTTCCAATGCTTAATTTGAAAAAATGCCCCTAAATTAAGGATATCCCGCCATAAGTTAATCGATTGTGTATTTTTTTCAAATCTCATAATACCCAATGAAAATATTTATAAATGTAACATTTGACAGGAAATCTTTTTTCTTCGTTCGCTTACGCCACATGTACAATTCAGGCAACCTCTTGAGCATATTTGCTATCTGGTTTAATAGCAATATTTGAAATGACACGCCAAATTTGCAGCCCACTTGTATTATGATTATACATATGTATCACTTCAATGCGAAACTCTACAGTTATTATGTGGATGTAAAATGTACAAGCACGTCTAAGGCTGAATACATAAACTAAAATTAAAATCGTATTATCTCATACCTGTTGCAATTTCTATAGGCAATAACACTATCACAGTTAACCAATTAAATGCATCATGGACAGTAGCACCAGCAAATGCTCTTCTGAAATCATCTTTATTTGTAATTTGTCCCATTGCAACTATTGTATTTGTAACTGATGTACCAATGTTTGCCCCCATAACTATTGGAATAGCTCGACTCACCGTCAGTACTGAAAATATACATTTTGTTAAAGCTATTCGTTTACAGATTTCAACTTAAATATCAACATTTTATAAAACCATTAAAATAGGGAAATATTTTTGGGAGCAGGAAAGTAGTGTTCTGATAATGACAATTTCAGTGCAAATTTACATACAACTACAAATTATGTTGTTTCATGTAGTAAATATTTACCTCGTATGTCACGATATAGAAACTTTTAGTGCATTTTTGTGACTTTTATTGTATGTCTTGCAACATACCACTGGCACCAGAGTCCATAGTTCCCTGTGCATACACACATGTGCACTACCTAATATATATTAAAATAAAGTATAGTAATAACTCGTACACGGTAATGTATACGGGAGCGGGTGCGATTGCGTTTGTTATCAAAATGTTTTATGTGCGCGTATTTAAAGAATATGAGGACTCTGGTGCCAGTGCAACATACAGGTCAGTTTGTCTTAAAATAAATAAGTACAATTGTAGTATCTCATGACTAAATTTTGAATTGTGTGTCTATTTTATCATTTACATGGTGTATTATTTCGTTTATACATGTATATACCTGTTTCGGGAATACGGAGAACCTAGAATATGGACTCATTTTTAAATAAGATAAAAATGAGAAAATTTAGAACTTTGAAAAACGCTCGATTTGGAGAGATTTCCGGATTTTATAGGGTCATGATTAGAGTTTTTACTGTTTGAATTTTGAAGTAATCTTTGACAACACAATATTGTAGATCGTTTTAATGGATGAAAAGCAAAGTTACTAAATAAACGAAATTCTCGATAATAGAGCGCATCGACTTAGTGTATCTTAAATCGGGAATGACTTATTAACAAACTCTGTAACTTAACAGTGTTGGTTGTATTTTACTGTCAAGTGAATAGATACATAAAATTAAATTATACTCCAAATCTGTTTGATTTTAACGGTTGTATTCTTAAATATCTATAAAATTTTCTTAAAAACTAAAATACTTACAATCCCCAGAACCGACCATGCTGACAACAATTGATGTTGTTGTACTTGAACTTTGTAACAATACTGTTGCTAGGACACCAATCATGAGGCCAGCCACGGGGTTTCTTAATACCTCAATATCAGAGAACGCCTTCCCTGCTGCTTTACCTGGAGATGAAATATAAATGGCGATGATTTTTAAATGTATTAAGATACCGGGGATCTGCTAGACAAATTTATTCTGTTTCCTACAAGTTTCGTGCACTAACTACATATAAACTGGGCTTGTTACTTCATTACATGTAACAATTTTTCAGTCATTTTTCCCTCTGCTTAAACAATACGACCAGGCCAATTTTATTAGCAAAGAAGATGCTTCAAATTGCTATTGAAAAATATATTACCGCTTAATTAAAGGTAAATAGAAAAAAAAGCGGTATCCATGCGTACTATGTAATACGATGATGCCTTTGTCGAATACCTAAATTCAATGAACTAAACCAAGCTTCATGCAAGGAAACGGAAGATAGCAGCGCAGTTGTTGGCATTGTTATGAATTATATTTTTATTTCTGTTGATCAATATTTTATTAGTTTGTCATGATCAACATGGCATGTGTCTATTAAAAAACGAAGCCACATGTTTAGAAAAAAAATCATACAGACGTAACAGAGGTAAACAAACTTGAATTTTAACTGAGACAACCAGTCAAATATAAATTCATACTCTTAACTTAATATATAAAACATAATTTCTTATTTGAAAATAGTAAAAAGTAAATTGATAGCTTACCACCAAGGAGCTGGAAAGAATCACCAAGGAAGCTCAATGAACATATAAATATATAGAGAGCACCAATCAACAATATAATCTTTAGTAAGTAATGTAAAAACAGTCTCTTTATATTTTCACTTGTTGTCAACTCTGAAAATAGTTGTGTAATACATTGTATCTATTAGTTATGTACAGTAAAATTCCGTTATAAAGACTACCTCGGTTATTGCAAAATCATGCTATATTTTGACGATAAATAAATCCAAAACTCTTGGTTTGAGAAGAAAAATGTTCCTTTATTAAGATTTGGCTAGTAAGGCTATCGATATTGATGGTCATAATAGTGGATTTTTTTGTTGTTTCTAAGCAAAATTTCCAGATGGCCATCACCTTATGGTATTTCTTTAAGTACTTCAAAAAGAAATTGTGCCCTAATGACAATACAAAACAAATCAAATCGGGGCATTTGCACGAGGTAAAAGAAACGTGAGTACCAATTGTACAAAAAGAAGAGTTCATAATGATGTAAAGCGTTTACAGACATGCAGCTTATTGATAGGGTAAATGAAATCATACAATCAATGATAATAATGATGATGATGATGATGATGATGATGATGATGATGATGATGGTGATGATAATGATGATGATGTTGGTGGTGATGATGGTGGTGATGATGATGATGTTGATGATGATGATGTTGATGATGATGATGTTGATGATGATGATGATAGTGATGGTGATGATGATGATAATAATAAAAATGAAATAATAACAAAAAATTAACAGCAGTCCTACCTGACCATGGCGTGAAAATTCCTCTAAACTCTGGCAAAGCCCAAATATCTTCTTCAATTTCTATAATTATTGTTGGCGATGTCGTTGTCTGCAAAGCAGGAAATGCTCTGATAATGTTTTGAACGACTGTTTAATTGTTCAAGTCTGTTTCAATAACACTGGATGTAATACTCTTAAAATGCATGGTAATTCACGTTCACCGACTTTGCATCTAATAGCCCCAGTCATAAGGAAACTCGTATCTATCTATCAATGCATGGAATATCAAACCAATACCAAGTATTTAAATCAGCGAGGTTAATGTAAGCCCCACTGACAGTTGAATACAACTTAACAATATCCCTCTTTGCATAATTAATGTACTGAGAAAAATGCATAAAACTGTTCAAAATGTTGTTGGGCTTATCGGCCGAAGAAATTAAATGTACGAGTATTAGAAAGTAAAAAGTAAAGTCATTGCATTTTATAGCCTAAGCTTTGCACGTTCATCGGCTTTACAGCTATTACACCTGGTCATCGGGCTACTGGTATCTATCTGTCTATCTATCAATCTTCCTGAATGGGGAGTCTTTTTACTCCGCTTAGTGCAGTCGACAAATTGGCGCGACGGAATTATACCCCTATGACAGGTACCCATTTGTACTTGGATGAAGTGAAACAATCCCTGGTACATTTCTTGCTCAAGTAAAATTAGCAGTGCCCCTGGCGGTGTTCGAGTTCGGGACCTCTCGATCCCTGAACACATGACCTACCACTTGACTACTGCTCCTTAAAAATTAAACAATATTTTACTTGTACTTACATTTTCTTCATCTATTATTTCAAAAGCTGGGTTGTCTTGACAATGATTCTGTAATATAAAAACATACACATACAGAACCCGGGATGGTAGCGCAGTTGGTAGCGCGCATAGATTTCGAATCTAGTGTCCCGAATGGGGTAGGAATTCTAATCCCACCCGGGGAGGTTATACCCTTCCATGAAATTTAATAATAATGTCAATTTTTTCCATTAATAAGGAGAAGTTTCCGGCCTTGTGTAAGGTTATGTGATAACTGGTTATAGACAAGGGTCCAGGGAAGCGAGGTTAGGTGCGCTGGACGTCGTAAAATAACTTAAAAATGTGCTGACACGGCGTATGAAAACACACATACAGAAAATGGAGAATACATGGAACTATTATATACACATTCGAGCTTTAAATATGACTGAAGCATAACAGAACAGAGCAGATCATTTATGAATCGTATACAAACTTTTGTTGAGGTGTGAAGAGAACATTATTTAACGTGCATGCCTTGAAACTTTATCAGATGATACAAAAGTTGACAAAATAATTAACCGAGATTAAGACGAAAATAATAATTTATAGTACACCATATTTTGTACCAAAATATTCAGACCTTACTAAAACAACATTTAATTTTTTTCGGTTCCCAGTCGAACTTTGACGGGTAAAAGTACGCCATGCAAAGCAGAATAATGGCGGTACCCGATGTGTTGTAAAAAGTTTCGAATAATTCTGTTTTCAAATGAACGCCCCTCACTATAATAGGCTTAAATCAAAAGAACTTCGTACAAGATTTACAGTGGATACATTATTTTAGTCGTTCGATTACATTAAAAATTTTATGCTAATTAGAGCATCCGAAATTCCAACGCAAAATGTCAAGGTCTGAATTGTGTATACTTTGCAGTCATGGTTTTAGGTTAATCGTTGGCTAAATTTAATTGCACACAGAAAAAATCGACCTAGAATGATCTATATAGTATCACACTCCTACTGAATTGATCAACTTCAGAAAATATTTATTTTACAAAATGAAGAAAGAATAATATAAATTTTTGTAAGCCTGAATATGATTTATTGGGTGCCGCCATTATTGCGCTTTGCCTGACCAATTAACGGTAGTTGTAAGGGGCAGAAAATCCAGACTACATTTTGAATGTTAAAAGTTAATAAATGTATGCTCTTTTCATATCTTATGTCATTCTTTACAGGGGTATTCCTATGCCCGACTTACCCGACTCGTACATTCATGAATGCGGACAAGTAAATTTTTTTCAGCCCACTAGTCCACGGACAATTAATATTTTTAAGTGAAAATACATAACATATAGCAATACTTGATAATGTAAATGTCTCAATGTTTCAACCATATTCAGCATTTATCTATTTAATTCAATTATTTTTTACAACTTTAATATGCATTTTATATAATAGTTTACTATAGTCTGGATTACCTGTCCCTTATCACTATCGTTATCGGGTCAGGCAAACCGTAATAATGACCTCCCCCTCAGTTATTATTCAGGTAACATTTTCGGTTACGTTTTCTTAATAGTACATGATCATTTGCTGAGGATAGTAACTATAGTAGGAGTTCGGTACTTTATATGTCATAACAAAAACATTTCTCGAAGTTAACACGATTCGGACGTAGATTAGTCTCGTTAGAATTTCGGATACTTTATTTAGCATAAATGTAACTGAACCACTAAAACAAGGTATCCATTGTAATTCTTGTACAATGATAAATGTTCATTTGAAAACATGATTATCCAATACCAAATTCATTACATCGGGTGCGGTCATTATCGCGCTTTGCCTGGCGTATTTTTACCCGTCAAAGTACGACTGGGAACAAGACAAAGTTCACTATAGTTCTCTTTGAGTTATGAACCTTTGGAAAAGTGCCATTTTTATACCCGGACGAGTTGATTTCTAGATTTCTCAGATCCGTGGACAAGTGAAAAAAGCTTAGAATTCCACACCCCTGGCTCTGTACATAGCTAGATTTCTGTTGGCCAATGTTTTATTTTTTCACGATTAACCGCATTCTTCAAATCACATATTTTTACAATAACACTTTACGAACTGACATTAGCATATTTGGCCACTAAATGTACCATATTGAACTACGTAAATTTCATATCTAATTTCTTCTAAATCCAAGTTAAAAAACAATTAATGTTTATTTATGAAAATTTGAATAAATATGTTTTAAGATTTTGTTTGAGTTTATTTTCTGTTGATATAGAATTTAGATTTTTTAAGTCATTTAAGAACGCTTAACCATTATAGGATTACAAATCTCTTACAAAATTTACCACGGGTAGTGGGTTGTTATAAAATTAAAAAAAGTCTAGAAAATTTAAGTTTACTGCCATATATGTCCGAGAAATATTATTGGCAATTTTAAAATATTTATTCCAATTTCATTTTCATACAGTTCTTGTATTTAAAACGAACGGATCTTTAATTTATAATGCAATCAGAAATTATCTACTTAGTAATAGACAGTAATTTGAACAATACTTAATTCACCATTTAATAATCGTATTTATCAACATTTTACTTTGTTAAATACTATCAATATTATTTATCTTATCATACTTTCCTGTGACTTACAATTTATATAACTTACATACATGTATCAAAGAAAATGTTTTACATGATTTCATTACTTTGCCATGATAGTATACCACATTAATTTAAATGTATATGTATATATATGTTTTGCATGGGCCGGAGGCCTTATAACAATAAAGTTTGTTGTTGTTGTTATTACTTATAAAAGGCATAAGCTTATTATTATTGAATGTTAATTTTTAGTTTCTTATTATCTACTTTAAGTGTTAACATATAACAGAAAGATGCGTTCATATGAATAATGTCCAAAATCTTCAAGTTGATTTGTACAGTTTGTCATGTGTTAAATTGTCACATCGGCTTCACATATTCGTCAAATGGCCACTTTGTACTGACTTAAAAGTTTTTAACACAAATGGTTAAGCAACAAAATGTATATTTTTACAAATACTATTATTTGTTTTGCCAAGATTTATCATATAATTTTTATATCATTTTCAGATTTTTTAATACATGTACTTACTTTTAACAAATCCACTTTTCCTTAAGTCTTTATATATGTATATCAACCTTATTTAAAGTGTTATATTTTATATATTTTTGTTGCTAACTTGTCTCTAAGTATAATTGCTAAATATTTAATGCTCATTCAAATTACTAAATTAGTTTAATCCTAATTAAAATTCCACTTCTAACAAAAATGAATTGTTCAAAATGAAATTAAAACCATTAGATCTAAGTAGAAGATGTTTTCTAATTACTTTTTAAGTTATTATCATATTTTAGAATAAATAATTAAAACTTTTCATATTTTCTAAAAATCCAATCATTAATTATGTTAATCAAAATATCATAAAAAACAAAACGGTTAATTATTACCTGTTTTTCAGTCATTTTGATGTTAAAAAGCCAATTGTGTCCAAAGAGAGTAAAAGGATGTCACATCGACTGGTCTCCTCCGGGCTCTAAAACGGGATCGTCGCTCAGTCCCCAGATCATTTTCTATTTATACATACATGTACGTTTATTTGTACTAATCACGATTTGATCATCAGTGATCGGGTTTCAAGTTAGTGTACATGTACTCATATGATTAAATATTTACGATCTTAACGTATCGTATTTTATGATCGTACATCTATTACTGAGAGGTGCTCTACTTCAGATAACCTTTAACATAAAAAATGACTTATCAAATGCGGCACCTTTTTTCACGGACATACGTACATAATTATAAGCATTACAGGGTCAATACTCAACATATAAGAAGACAAGTGTAGTTCAGTACCATCAAACACATTATAACTCGATACGATACGATTTGATGCGCTGCGATGCAATACGATTCGATGCGATACGATACAAAGCAGTGCATAGCGATGTAATGCGATACGATACGATACGATACGATACGATACGAAACAACACAATGCAAAGCAGTGCAATGCTATACGATAGGATAGGGGCAATGCGATATAAATTATAAAACAATACGATACGATACTATGCGATACGATGCAAGGCGATGCGATACGAGAGTTACCCCAACTGTCTACAGAGAATGTACGAGGAATTATCCAAAAATTCGCGGACTTTTTTGTTGCGTACAATTTATTTGAGATATTGATTTGAAATCCATACACAGCGTAGGAAAATTAAAACGAACGCAGAAAAAAAATCAAGTTAGTAGCTTCTATCATTGCAATATTATATCATTTTATTTAAACACATACGAGTACATTTTAGTTGTTTAAATGAAGAACCGACGCGATCATTTCCAGTTGTACAGACTTCAAATCTAGTTTTCACATTACATATTATTGTATTTTTTAATTTGCTATGTTGCATTTTCGAGTGAAATTATGTGTGCAGAAACATTCTGCATGGATGAAGAGCGTATACGCTTCTTAAAACGGTCCCTATTTAACATTTCTGAGACTTTTCTAGAAGAGTATGTGTTCAACTTTTTATAACCCATAGAAACTAATGAACTTTCTGGAATAAAAGAATAAGGACCTTCGTAATAGTATACATGTATATATGATAAGATTAGTATGGTGGCATATTTCTGCCATCAGATAAACACATAACTAACTAGTTAATTAAGAGGTTAACTAGTTACAGTAACCCTCTTAAGTTAATTATGTTAGTGGTTAACTAGTTACGGTAACTAGTAAACCTCTTAATTAACTAGTTAGTTATGTTGTTATCTGATGGCAGAAATATGCCACCATAGATTAGCGAGTGAGTGTGGGTTTTTTATTCAAGTTTCAGTATACAGTATGTCCTCGCTTTTTGTCGATCTCACATTGAATCTTTGAAATGGGGATTTAGGTTGTATGCAATTCACCAAGGTCCCGGATGGGTCGAATTACGATTCTTGCGTCTGCATCGATGAACATGTGTTTATAATATGCTTTCCAGTGAAATATAGGGATTTGTCGGTGAAATGAAAATCGATATTCCGCTGTTCGAAACAATGAAAACTGTTTCGAAAAAAAAGAACACTGTTTCAAGTGGGC
The DNA here is from genome assembly GCA_025267735.1 of Mactra quadrangularis. Classification (NCBI taxonomy): domain Eukaryota; kingdom Metazoa; phylum Mollusca; class Bivalvia; order Venerida; family Mactridae; genus Mactra; species Mactra quadrangularis. The sequence goes on along the minus strand of CM046301.1, from coordinate 10,531,236 downwards.
CGTTCTGGAGGCATATCAGATTTTTAACAATAAATAACGCCAGTTTGAAGCATATAATAAACAGAAAATTTGTTTATTTTTTGTGTAAGATCTATTTATTACATTCATGAGCTAAAGATAATATATTGTCACTCGTGGCTACGCCATTCGTGAAAATATTGCATCCTTGGGGTCACTTGTAAAATTAAAATCGATCTTCCATCGAAAAAAACGCATATCATCTAGATACATTTATCCGACTTTCATGTTTGCTATATGTCGAAAGTGCATAGAATTCATATGATGATACTATGCATGATTTCTAAATCTGAAATATTTATCTTCGTCAAGTCATATTTTATATTATATAAATTTTGTATTGTAACCGAACTATAAAGCTGCTTATATAACTTGTATAACTATAAATAGAATATACTTGTCAGAACAGAATAGAACAGAACAAACTTTTATTTCTCAAATCGTGATACAAATAAAATAGATACCGAAACTATTGGAAAACTGGCCCGTGTTCAGTAACTACTGTTAGCTAACGTTACAGGTACGAGGAAACTCAACCCGAAGACAACTAAACCCGTTCAAAACTCAACTCAATGTTGGGACAACTCAATCCGTTAGTAGGCGATTTAGTTTTCTCGGGTTGAGTTGTCTTTGGGTTGAGTTGTTCCGACACTTCCGTTACGGAACGTTTTGGAACGTTCAGGGTAACTGAACACGCTGCTGACCTTTTACTCGTAAACGCTTGACATATAAAATGCGATTGCGAGCGTCTTGTGATTCTGACCAATGAAACATTAAATTTGTTGACATATATGATGCGGCTTTAAACAAAAGTGCAGAGAGAAGCAATAATCATGTATGCATCCGGATATACGACAGAGTTATTCATGTGAGTCCTTGGCATTGCAAAGACCTATACAGAATCCTAAATTGTTCAGTCCAACCATTTTAACAAAGTAGACCGTCCGACTAACAGTTGGTAACACTCTAGTCTACCTATCTAGCGATCGTGGGTTCGATTCCCAGGAAGGCATACTTTCGTGGAGCTTGGTCATGAAATAATTTTCTACGGCCATTCGTCCTTTTACTTTAATTCTAAATCATGCCGGACAAGCCACTAATTAATGCGCCTTGTAACTGATACACAGCTAATTCTAGAGGTTTAAAAGCCTTTTCAGAATTGTGATTAAATTGGCTGACCGCCATTATATGACCCATACAATATGTTGCTACGGCGTTAAACTCAATCCAAAGACCGACAAGTAAAGGGAGATAAGTAAAAAAAAATATAGAGATATCTTTACATTCTTGTTACCTCCCTTTGTCTGACATCAAGCGGGGCGGAACAAATTCGTCCCAGTCTTTTTTTATATCGTATCGTAAGGATGTAGATGCTTAGCGCTCTAAAAAGTTATTGAGTAAGCCAATTACCATCGGTTTTCCACTCCGCCACAAAACAATTGCATAGTATTTGCCCAACACAAAAAAAGTATTTAAAGCGGCTGACAGCGACTTGCTTTCGCAACAGCACCCAATCTCATTTTTTCCACATACTTTCCGACTTGTTCAAGCAAAATAAAAATAAATGAATAAAAGAACCAACATACATTCAATATTAAAATATTTTAATATTATAGAATTTGAATATTTTTAACAAATAAAAATATTCATGAGTATTTACATAACATTAACATTATTTACATATGTATATAACAACCCGTCTTTTATTTAAATAACATAATACAGTAGACGAGCGGATTAATGATCTAGATTAATGGAAATGGAAGTATTATGCATCATTAATATTCCTTTATTATGCTCTCTTTGAGTCTTACAGAAGTCTAATACTATGTATACGGCTTCACAAAATAGTAATGCTAAAATAGAGCTTTATAACAACAAAACTAGAAGCGAGTCATACTCGTGCTCATACTCGTGCCGTAACCCCCTTTTAAAAAGTCCCCAGACAAGCAATTGTGGCACCAACAACTAGCAAATAATTAATACAAGTACCGAAGTTAAAACAATTAAAACATTAGTAAAGCTTATAAAATCCTGTACGTCGTACATTTAAAATTATCATATTCTTTGTATACATGTATGTACAAAGTGAACACAACTCGAGATTCCTTAAATATACAAAACTGATAAAAAGGTATAAAAGTTTCCGAAAAGATTATGAACATTGCAAAAACTTTCCACACAATTTACAAAATCTTCACTTTGGATCCCACAAGCATATATTGTCACATTTAACGCACCATTTATCTTATTTGCCGCTCCCCGACGTAAGGATGAAAGCAAATTGCGTTAACAATTGGAAGTCAGAAAATGCAAGTTAAGTATAACGATTGAACATTGTAAACACGCTAAAATGTGTCCACTTAAAGTTGTTTATAGTCTAACGTTGTAGACAAATTCAACATCTTTACCATTTTGATTTTTCATTTCAGCATGTTTGATATTCTCTTCCCTAGCATGTTTCCTGTCTTGTGCTTCATCAGACATTGTCTTCATACAGTTTGCTTTTCTGCAGCAATAACAATTACCGGTCACCAGCATTAATGCTCTGTCGTATGGCTCTAACGATCTCAATGCTTTTGGTAACCATTTCCAGTTGCGCAACTTTTCAGGTAAACAGTTAGGGCACTTGTTTTGCAAAAGTTTGATGAACAATACAATTAATATGATAACTGCTAATGGAATCATCACTGCAGCAAGAGCGATCCAACTAGCTAAAGAAAGTCCAAATACAGCGGCAGGGAAAAGGAAGAACGCAAAAATAAGATAAACAATAGCAAACCATCTATACTTCGCTGTTTGCATTCCCAGAAATTTTGCCATTTTGATTGGTGGTCTAAATATTGGAACAGGATAAAATATCAGAATCCCGGTGATGTTGAAGAACAAATGGCACAAAGCGATCTGCAAAGCATTTGGTATCTTGCTGCCGTCTTGTGCGAACGCTGCTAAAATGCCTGTTGCGGTTGTTCCGATGTTTGAACCAAGCGTAAGTGGGTACATTCTGTCCAAGCTCAAGACACCCATGCCGACAAGTGGGGTGATAGATGAAGTGAAGATAGAACTTGACTGTACAAGAACGGTCAGACCTGCACCTATGACAATTGCCAAGTAACCTGTAAAATAGCCACAGACTTTTCCAGGGAAGTTGGCGTTGATGAACTTTCTGATGATATGAGCGATTTGTCCTCTGAGTAAGGAATGTAAAAGTTTGACAATCAAAACAAGGCAGACACAAAGAAGCACTAGAGCAATAACCAATAGAACTGCACCAACAGCAGCATCACTCCATCCATCACCACTCGAAACAGACTCGAACAAAAATTTACCTGAAGAAAACAAAAACGCTTGTTAAATCGGGCCATGTACATAGAAGAAAGGCATAACCTTTTAGACTTAGTGAGATTACGAGAGTGTACTTCTTTACAAAATAGTATCTGGTCCTACCTTTGATTACATTATTCCAATGCTACAATTGAGTGGTAAATTAAGAGTCACTTCAAATTCCTCATTCAAGCCAGAGTATTGAATTATTATAATAAGTAGATTTTGAACAATGCACAAATCGAATGGCTAACTTTATGGTCCTGCATGCATTGCGTTTGAAATTTCACCACATACATTATGATAATGTAACATGGCAGTACCGATATTGTTTCTCTAAGGAAAGGGTCTCGCACTCTAATATTCCTAATCATCATTTTGTCTATTGTGAACTTTGTTTTTGAGAAAAGCGTTTTCTTTACGTTTTTGATCATAAGTACTCGCTACCCTTACACAAATCGTTGAAAACGTTTCCCTCTTTACAGTATTGGAAGGGTACAGCCTCATAGTAGTAAATCAAGGCAGGGCACTACTGATTAGATATCCTGCTATCTGTACAACTGAGCCACGGTAGCTTTTTTATTGGGTTAAACGCGAGACAAGGCTAGAAACTTCTCCATGTATCTATCAATGGAGGAAAATTGACACTATTGTCAAATTTTCATGGAAGGGTGTAACCTCCCCGGGTAGGTTTCAAACCCGTACCCCTTCGGAACACAAGATTCCAAATCCCGGCGGTCTACCAACTGCGCTATCGACCCGGGTTGCTGATGAGATAATTAAAAGTTAAATAATACTTACAAGTTCCACAATTAATTTTTGTACCGTTATCTAACTTGTCACAACATGTATGTTTTATAATAGATTTACCAATTGCTTCTTCATCACCTTGTGCAATGTTTTTAATAACATTTTTGTCAATCTGAAGTAGAAATAGTGTTACTGAAGTATATGGTTAAGATAGAACAGAAAGGTTAGGAACATTTTGTTCTTGAAGTTCCATTATTTTATCAAACAACCTTATTAGTATAGGGGAAACAAAACCTGAGTTCGATTATACAAGTATTTATCTATCGAATGAATGAACATGTATTTTAAAAGTTAAGTGAAACCAAAATCTGAGTTTAATTGAAGTCATCGCCCTGATTCCGCCATACATGCAGTCACTCTGGTCCTCTGAGTTCAACTAGTGAATGGCTATCGTTTGTTGCCCATTACATAAACCTTACTGGCATGAAACTCCTAATGCATTTTAACAAACTCTAAATGTCTCTGAAATGCTTAACACGTTTTTTGCGTATATATTGTCCAGTTTTGATTGATAGGATTCTACGCGGTTAATCAACATTTTGTCAATTGATGACGTCAGCTGGCTCATCTCACTAGTCTCTAAACCCTTATTATTTGTCAGAATGTTACTATTTTTCTAGCAAGAATCAAATCACTTTTCTTAATGAAAGGTGGACAGTCACATAAATAACATTTGAACCGCCAGTTTCGCCAAGTTCAATGCGTATATGTATTTCACTAAATGGGGACCATGGGGTCTTCTATCAAACATGCAACACACAGTTAAATGATGAACATAGAAAATATCTAAGATCTATGTAGAGTTCAAAGTTTACCTGAATAACAAGATTTGTGAATGGTTTAGTGATAACTTTAAGATAATCTTTATCAACATCAGCATTTTCACTAAACTCGGGTATACTGTCAATGATAGCTTTACTTAATGCTTCCAAATATCCTGTAATATTAAGAAAACATAGATAAATATTTTATATTACTTTTCATTAGCAGCAAAATGTGCATTTATCTGGTATATGCATTTCGAGGTTTGCCTGCAAGACTGTAGTAACTTGCTCTTTAAAGCAATGCACTTACTACAGTATTGCGGGCAACCTCGATTTGCTCATTAATAATCCAGTCCGCTAGCTTCTTCACCCTTAATAGTTTAGCTACAACGTTTTCATATTAACTAATTGGCGACTAAAAACTTAAAAACTACATGTTTCCCATAACTTACAGTATTTCAAGTGCATAAGATGATTTTGCTTCCTGAATACTTTTTGTTGTACCTTCTTAATATATATTTACGCAAACAGGCGTCATATTATTGTCTACTAAACAGTAGTTGAATCATGAATTGTTTGTCTTACAGCATTTTGAAAATACTTAAGCAAGCATTCCAACACTAAAACTATGAATACAATAAGCTCAACTTGTAGAACTATCAAAATCAAGGGTCATAAATAGGGATAGCTTTTCTTCTTAAATTAAGCATTTTGGCTTTTAAAATTCTTCAAAAAACAGATGATTTTGCAAAAAGCCCACATGGCCTTTGCAGCGTAACATTCCAGAAAACCATTGTTGATTAGAGACTTAAGTCAGTTATCTTTCCCTGATAAAATCCGAAACAATCCAATTGGTAAGTAGGTCCTATCAGTTGGAATCATTGGATTTTATCATTGAAGTCCTATATAAGGATAACAAAATATTTCATCTAATATCTTTCTTGTTAATGAAGATATTAAAAGAAGTGATGAAATTTAGATAGTTCTTTACCTTAAAAATACTTAGCTTGAATTTCAAACAAATTAAATGATTTATAAAAAAGTTATTAAAGATTAATTTTGGTAAATTTACATTGAAAAGTAATGGTAAAATCCGAGTAATCCAACTATTTGGACCTACATATTAGAAGAGTATACAAGGGGAAATAACTGACTAAAGTCCCTTATTATTAAATACAAACCTGTAAGAATTTCGATAGGTAATAATATCAGAACAGTCAACCAATTAAATGCATCATGGACAGTGGCACCAGCAAACGCTCTTCTGAAATCATCTTTGTTAGTAATTTGTCCCATTGAAACTATTGTATTTGTAACAGATGTACCAATGTTAGCTCCCATAACTATTGGAATAGCTCTCTTGACGGATAACACTGTGCAATATAAGAATTCATATAATATGTGCAAACCATAGTTGGAATTTCTAAACTTACGATAGTTGTACCTATTGCTTGCAGAAACCACAGGAGATTGACATTCTTGTATCGTCGTTTGAAAAATCCATCCACAATATAATAGAAAACTATTAAGAAGGAACTTTTTAAAACTAAGATACAAAATGTCAAGCTCCTGTGCAGTAACTTATGTTTTGATTTTCAAGCTCCGGTGTAAATAAAAGCTTAAAAATGTTACTGAGCGGTGTCCCTTCGTCTTCTAGTATTGGGGTCGTCGTTTTGCTGAGAATTGTAAATGATGGCCTTGAACTTGGTTTATGCCCATAAAATCTTTTGAATTTTTGAACTGGGTTTTTTCGTCGTATATATGGGTGATCATTAAGTTCACTGTTATTTCATGGTAGGTAAATAAACGTAATAAATTTTTATTTCTTGTGAGTCTTAATGCTACGCGCCATTACTGCGCCACGGTTCAAGGGGATTTAGGAGTGTTACGGGTTGTATTAAATATGTTGTTAAATATATAGCTGAACGTCTAATGTCTGAATGAACATGTAAATGTAAATTTGATTAAACTGTCACCATGGCCTGTTGCGTAGTTGGTAGAGCATCGGGATTTCGAATCTAGTCAGTATTTACATTATCAGGGTTAATGTGTGCTCCACTGATAGTTGAATAAAATTTATAAATACGTGTACTCTACGACAGATTGAAAGATATTTGTTTGAGAAAACAAAACATACTTACATTCCCCAGATCCCACCATGCTGACAACAATGGATGTTGTTGTGCTTGAACTTTGTAACAAGACTGTTGCTAGGACACCAATCATGAGGCCAGCCACGGGGTTTGATAATATTTCATTGTCCGAAAATGCTTGACCAGCTGCCTTGCCTGTAAGTTAAAAGTTTATATGACATTCTTTTAGTGGAGTTTGTAATAAATAATAGATAAACAGAAATATAATAGATGATTTAGAAATAACAGATCAAATATCGCATTTTTTCCTAAAATATATATATATGTACATTCTGCTATTAGAGCCGTCAAAATTAACGGTCTTTTTTAGCAGAACTGTCTTAAAATGGTCATATAGTGAGTTCTACCTCTCAAATTAAGTACGTTGGGACTTCAAAATCAAAAGCGTCAAAAGCAAATGATTTTGCGATAACCAATGTGGTCTTTGTATCTAAACTTGTACAATGGCAAAATGTCTCTTGAAAATGTTTGCTCCTATAGAATGTGGCTTACTTTGACTCCTGCCTTCGGGTACTATGTGAATAAACAGTGGTCTATGACACGTTAGAAAACGGGACATATTAAAATATGAAGCTGTCCGTCTGTTTGTCAGGCCGTGGACAATTGCTTGTCCGGATGATAACTCAACAAAGGATGTACCTGGGTTTACAAAATTTTATGTGTGTATAGCCCATGGGTAAAGGGGGGTTCATATCGGTTCTGAGGCCCCCAGGTCAAAGGAAAAGGTCACTGGGACTTCATATAGGAAAACAAATTGTATACTCACCTCCGAGAAGTTTGAAAGCATCACCAAGGAAACTTAAAGAACAGATGAAGATGTAGAGAGCACAAAGGAGGATGATAATCTTCAATATGTAATGAAATATTAATCTTTTGAGTTTTCCTCCAGTTGATAAATCTGAAATTGTAGAAAATAACCAAATTTTACATTGGGGTTACCCACGATATGTAGCGGACTGTAGGAAATTCTAATTTTAATCCGCCGCGGACGTTTACATTCGGCCGAGCATGCGCAATTAAAGGGATAATTACTACTGCGATTAAAGTAGTCCGCTATGCGTGGTATAATGCAAACGATGCGGATTGTGCAATCATATCATCAGAATCTGTATCATAATGATCGGTTATAGAGCAGAACAGAACAATACTTTTCATTTCTCAAATTAAAAGGTAATACATGAGAAGGGAAGTTTTTCTTTAAATCGCTTTCGTTTGTTGAATATAGCTGTGAAATACATATTCTAACAAAACCCCATGTCCGACAGCGCTACTAGCACTTTGATTAGAAATACATGTATATTATAAACAAGAGAATACCATGTGACTAAGTGTAATTAAATCTAAGTAAAATATGTAGCAATTTTGGTAACGTGGATTAATCTAAAAAGTCATCTAAGCATCATGATTAAAAATCTTACTATTATATACCAGAGCAATAAAACAGAATTTAAGAATAAATTCGGTCATAAATTTTTGGCAATACGACACCCTTCACTATCACCATGTCTCTATGAGACAACAATGCTTGATATACTATAATTTTGTGGCACAATTAAAATATTTGCTCTACTTGTTTGTATAAATAGCAACAAATTCTACTATTTATACTTCACATTCCAAACATAATCAGATAAGTAGGTCAGATAAGTAATTCAAACAGTGTTACAAAACTGGTTGCACTAGATGCGCTAGAAGTAGAGCAAAAAGTAGTCTTTCATTGACCCAAGTCTTACAAAGCTGTGACATTTATTCTAATTTTTTTATACATACTTGCAACCCTATATGGGTGTGCCTATTAAGAATGGTATTTGATGCATCGCTAACCGTTTTAAATGCTACAGTCTGATAGTAATGAAAGGGTTATTGTCCTTTTTAATGTCATCTACTCATAATCTCTAACATATAACATTTAGGTCATACGTATCATCTTGAAGCATTGTAAAAATAGTTTCATGATCTTATCAAAGCTATTTTCGAAGTCAGAAAGTAAGTTAAAAACTATCAGAACTTGAACTACATGTGATACCTTTAATCTTTGTCACTTTGTCTGCACTTGTTTGAATGTGAATTCATCGGCGCGCACATCGGATTTCATCGAAACAAGACAGAAATAGTTGATGATTCATTTATTGGTTGAAAATGTGATGGATAAGTGTGGAGTCGGACCACGAGTTGAATACATGTAATAGGTTTTCAAAATAGGGGTTTTTAAAATTATAAAACTGGCGTCAAAGCCAAAATCTTCCGCAACCTCTCGGAACAAAACTCGGAACTAGCAACTTTTGCGTGTTTCATACATGGGCGGACCCAGCGGGGGGATCAGGGGGTTCAGGACCCCACCCCCTAGAATTTGGAAAAATGTACATGTCCAATAGTGTATTTCTTGCTTGTAAGTCATTTTTAAGTAGTATGAAGCAATTTTTCTCGGTGCTCAACATAGATTTAATGGTTATGTAGTTTTTTATTATCAATATGTTGCATTTTTTCTGCACAATTTGTATAATGTGGTTGTGGTTTGAGGTTCGGACTCCCCCTAGAAAAGTTTTGACCCCCCCCCCCTAGAAAAGTTAGGACCCCCCCATAGAAAAATTCCTGGATCCGCCCCTGTCATATATGTACATAAAGTTCTGTTATATTGCGTGTAGAGTGTTAACTATTTTGTCAAAATGATTCACGCAACAGGCACGATTTGCGTTTGTGCAATAAATACTCTATCGTTTTTTTTTCAAATGAAAACAATATCTAATTTCAGGTTACGGAAATTAACGAACATTTACGATTGGCTTATGTAACTAGCAATCGTAGCCTTTCGGCAATTCCCGTGACAAACCCAATCGAGTTCCGAGTGATGTAAATGTTAGTACTATAGCCACTCCAAGTTGATTTTTTGATCGCGGACTAATATATTCATGACTTATTTAAAGTAATGGGGTTATTTATAAATGTAAGTTTATTATATAAAAGTACATACTTCGAGACATAAAACGTGATCTTTGTATCTTGGATCAATAATTATGACAAAAATGTCAAAGTTTAATATTTGTACGATTATATTATTATTATATCAGTGTTGTACCAGTCGCAAGATTGTTGTAGACATCGCGATTGACTTGATAATTTAAAATACTCGTCTATTGTGGTAAACTTAGTCTATACTTATTCATTTTCTACTAAATAATTATGTAGGGAAAACAAACTTAATAAAGATTTGTAAATCTCGAGTCTGCTTACTGGGTCACTAAGTACTGAGCTGCTAGAAGGATGTTTTTTGCCAAAAGAAACAACGAGGTAGGTTTTGGATGTGGATGTGATTTATAGGTACTTCACGTTGAACCTGGACCGCTACAAACCACTCGCTTTAGCTTCAAAATGTGGATTGCATGTCCATGGAAAGTATGTTGCGTAATTTAAAAAAATCTGATTTAAGAAGGAAAATGCTAGTTATCAAAGGCGGGTACATGATTTTTTTATAGGGGGGGGGGGGGTCCGAACTTTTTATAGGGGGGTCCGAACTTTTTATAGAGGGTCCGAACTTTTTATAGGGGGGGGGGTCCGAACTTTTTATAGAGGGTCCAAACTTTCGAACAACAACCACATTATACACATTTTGCAAAATAATGCAAAATTCTAGTAATACATACTTCATAACCATTTAATCTATGTTAAGCACCGAGAAAAATTGCTTCATGCTACTTAAACATGACTTACAGTCAAGAAATACACTAATGGACATGTACATTTTGGAAATTCTAGGGGGGGGGCCGGACCCCCTGACCCCCCCCCCCTCTGGTAGATCCGCCTATGGTTATGATCACATACAACATTTTGATTACTTCCATCCGATAGTTATTGAGATATTTCATGATTTAAGGGGTCCAGATCTCACGCAAACTACCTATATAATTGGAACCATAGCTGGGCTGACAGTCTAGCAATAACCATTTCCTAGCCTTTACTACTTGACCACACCCACGCCCAGGCCACGTGGTTATTTCTGTCCCCGGATAACTGCTTGCATCATATATTAGATACAACAATACTGTCACAAAATAGATTTAATACTAAACAGCATAAAAACTGCTGAACTTGAACGTTTTAAATTACATTTTCAAAGAAAGTCTTATTTAGGTTAATTTCTTCAGTTATGCAACTGTAAGCTTCATAATCACTTTTATGTACCCAGTTTCTTTTAAAAGAATTTAAAGCTATTTTTTGTATACATTTCAGACAGGAAATCCAAATATAATACCACATATCATATAGCCTAACCATCTAAAATAGTTGAATAGTTTTCTATTCTTATGCACAGAGCATAAAAGGGTTGCATATTGACAAGATTTTAGTTTAATATGAACTTCAGGGTTGTTATATAAACCATTCATACAATAGGCCGCTTAGTACGAAAAGGTAAAAAAGACACATATTCATGTACAATGTGTCAAAAAAGACTCGATCGTAAGTACAGAAGCACTGTAGTGAGAAGTTAAATCAGCGGGGTAAATGTTTGCGCAACTGACAATTGAATAAAATTTAACATGCGATAAAATTGTAAGAGAACTACACCGAGTATAATGATTTCTACAACCGCTACCGGAATTAAACTTTGGCGATTCAGGATAACCATTCATAAATGTGTCACCACTGCCAGAAAGCTTTGAACAAGATAGAACATAATTGACTAGATACCTTTCCATGGTGTAAAGTCTTGTTTCAGTTCAGGCAATGCCCAGGGGTCATCGTATTCCAACACAACGGCTACTTGTTTCTTGAAATAAAAAATTCAAATAGTGCATTCTTTATTTATCGATGAAAACTTTCTTCGAATTAGAGTACCCTCCAAAAGTTATATGACAAAATTATTAGATTTTGTAGAAAAAAACATGAATATCGAATGTTATGTTATGTTACTATTAGTAAAGCTATTTTTTCTAAAAAAAATGTTTGTTAATAAACTAATTTATAATAATTTTGGATTTTGGTCTGACGACTGTATTGTGGATCGGTTAAACTTTAAACAAGATTTTGTCCAAAAACTTATGGAGAGTAATATTTCGCTAGCGAAGAGTAGTAATTAGGGGAGAGTACTATACGTTGCATTGTGCAAGTGAACAGGTTGTTTCTCTTTCCTGACAGCAAACAGTCTTGTACGTAAAAATGCTCAAGCGAGCATTATGACGGGATAAATATTGAGATTTTGAAAAAAAATCCATAAGTATGCGTACTGGTTGCCATCAGTAAAATGTACATGTAATTATCGCTAAAACCTAAGTTCGTAAAGAAGAGACGTATGTGTATGACAAAATACCAGTAATTTATAATACAGTTAAGTTTTTGCATTTCATAGTCTCAATTTAATGCTAATGCAAGCTCTACGACTTTACATATACTACCTCTGATCTTCGGGCAACTGATATCCATCTACCAATATGCAGGGAGGTTTTTACTTTACTTAAACGCAGCCAACACATCAGCAAAACAAAATTATACTACCCTCGCAGGTACCAGTGCAATGTCAGACAAATGTTCTTGCTCAAGGAAATGCGCTATGTCCCTAGTTGGGTTCGTAAATGCCTAAACGCTCGTCTCACCCCTGGACTACTGCTGTTACAAAATAAATAGTATTATAATAAAGTAATGTTACTCACATCATCTGAATCATCGACGACGTATGCAGGATTAACACATCCTTTCTCCTGAAGAGAAAAAAAAACAAAATGTTCGAGTGAAACTACGTAGCGGAAAATATTTGAGTCAGCGGTTATAAGATAACTGTGTGAGTAAAAAAAATGAGTGAACGGTGATAAGTGAACTGTATAGAAACAATGAGTGAACGGTTATTAGTGAACTGTATGAGTGAAAACAATTAGTGAACGGTAATAAGTGAACTGTATGAGTTAAATCAATGAGTGGACGGTTAATAAGTAAACTGCATAAGTGAAAACAATGAGTGGACGGTTATAAGTAAACTGTATGAGTGAAAACAATGAGTGGACTATTATATAGAAAATTGCCTGAATGATAACTACGAGTGAACGGTAATAAGTGAACTGTATGAGTGAAAACAATGAGTGAACTGTATGAGTGAAAACAATGATTGAACAGTATGAGTGAAAACAATGATTGAACAGTAATAAGTGAACTGCATGAGTGAAAACAATGAGTGGACGGTAATAAGTAAACTGTATGAGTAAAAACAATGAGTGAACAGTAATAAGTGAACTGTATGAGTGAAAACAATGAGTGGACGGTTATAAGTAAACTGTTTGAGTGAAAAAAATGAGTGAACTATTATAAGTAAATTGCCTGAATGATAGCTACGAGTGGACGGTAATAAGTGAACTGTATGAGTGAAAACAATAAGTGAACTGTATGAGTGAAAACAATGATTGAACAGTAATAAGTGAACTGCATGAGTGAAAACAATGAGTGGACGGTAATAAGTGAACTGTATGAGTGGAAACAATGAATAAACGGTTAAAAGTAAACTGTATGAGTGATAACAATGAGAGGACAGTGATAAGTGAACCGCATAAGTAAAAACAATGAGTGAACTCTTAATAGTAAATTGCTTGAATGATAACAATGAGTGAACGGTAATAAGTAAACTGTTTGAGTAAAAACAATGAGTGAACGGTAATATGTAAAATGATTGAGTTAAAACAATGAGTAAACGGTTATATTTGAACTGTTTGAGTTAAAACAATAAGTGAACAGTTATATGTTAACTGTTTGGGTTGAAACATTAAGTGAACAGTTATATGTAAATTGTTTGAGTTAAAACAATAAGTAAACGGTTATATGTAAACTGATTGAGTTCAAGCAATTGAAAATAATAAGTAAACAGAATTAAGTGAACTGCATGAGTGAAAACAATGAGTAAATGATTATAAGTAATTTGTATGAAAGGAAATATTTTAGTTAATGGTTCACGAGTGAAAAACGAGTGAACAGTTATAAATAGAACTTGATGAAACTATTTATCAATGGTCATCAGCTATGCAAGAGTGGAATATTTTAGTGAACGGTTATGAGTGTATGTGTTTGTTAGCCTGAGTGTGAATGAGAATCGTGATTGTAAGCGTGAATTAGAGAGCGTGAGGGTAAATGAGTGATTGAAAAGGAGAGTTAATGAGTGGACAAAACTAAAAAAGCATTTATCAGTCGGAAAACTTTTAGGGTATCTAATTCAAACTTTGTCGCGTAGTGTCAAATATTTGTCAAAGATTGAAACATTTCCTAAGACTATTTACATTTTATTACATTGGTCATTAGCTATCAATCCATTCATGTGTCACAGTTGATAGACGGATATTGGGGTACCTTTCAATGAACATCTGTTCTTAATTACTTATGTTATTCAAATGTTATTCAATATGTTAATATTATACATAATTTTCCATGTAGTATTTATTAGTGGTAATAATTGGTCTAGACTGTTATATAAACCAATTTCAATACTTACATAAGCCTCAATACTATATAAGACTTAGGAAATGTGAGAGAGTGTGAACAGTGTACAGTAGTGGACAGCAGACTGAAATTTAGACTTATTTACTGCAATAAAAGTCGTAGAAACTGAACTGGTGTTGTTAAATACTTTACTATACGGGACAACTTTTACGTTCAACCCTTCTCACATGGTTATGCTACACAAAAATATTATTATGAATGTAAAGTTTGTATAACTCAACGACTTTTATCATGCAAATAAAAAGTAAAGATAGACTCTTTCAAGCAATTAATTGAGTATAAAGTCAATGTTAGTGTTCACAAAAACCAAACTTTTTAGATGCGGTTATATAAAGGATAAGCATGTACTTTTACCTGATGACTAATATTTTAAATAGAAAGATGGCGGGCACAAAGGATTAGAAATATTCAAACTTTTTACCTTTCCAAATTGCATAAATTAGTGGTGCCCATCGCCATTACAAGAACAATATAACTAGAGGTACGTCCAACATAATAGTTCACGAAGACATTTTAACAAATTGTAATTTTCATCGTCAGGCGAGACATATTATTGAAAAAATGCACATTTGTTCCCATGTACAAAGTTTTATACGGTGTCAAAGTAATTGTCCGGACAACGGACGGAGTTGTGCCCTCCGTTTTCACAGAATTTGTTAGTAAACGAATCGTGGTATGTGGGCTTAAAGGTTAAAATGAATATCACAAGCTAACCAGACCTACGCAGGTGAAGTTTAGATGTTTACAAAATACCGTTTCGATATAAATTGTAGCGTGTTCAATTACACAAAACGTTACAGAACGTTACATAACGATACATTCGGAACTCCTCGGCCATTCGCTGCGAATAAACTAATCTAATACACACATATGAGATCGTTAAGGCAATGAGTGATGTTTCAAAATTTACGGACTAAAAACAAACATCACTCAATGCCTAAACGATCATATATTTGTTTACTTTAACACCGGTAGTTTCAAAATAGCGTCTAAATATGTCCAAGATTATTCGTAGCAAATGGCCGAGGAGTTCCGAATGTATCGTTATGTAACGTTCTGTAACGTTCGTGGTAACTGAACACGCTACTGGTTTTGCTACATAGCGTATAATTTGCTTAATGATTAGAGCGAAATGTGCCTGTGAATTTAAAGTGCGCAAGGGCATGTAATGTAATTCATGTACACATTTCGCGCCTTTACAGACAATCTGTATTAGTTTTTTTAGTACGGAAGTCATGCATGTATACACTTTTGGGTGAGGAAATTAATGAACAGATTGAACTATTTTTACTTCCCAAAATTACTCATTCCTGAATACATGAGAATACAAATTTTACATAACGAATGCACTTGTTTACTAATCAAAACCCGTATGATCGCATGAAAAGATCGTTAAGGATACAGGTCGTATTCTAGGTCATTCGCGTTTTTGTACTTTAAACAATGGACTTTCCCACTAAATAGGTAAATATGCTAATACATGAACATCATTTTAATGATTTAAACGTACCACTTTGATATTTAACATAATTATACTTCCAGTATTGCCCTAAGCGAGCTAGTTTGAGCTAGACTCTATTGAATTGATTGTGTTTTTTAGTCCCTAAGGCTATAAAAATTTATGTTATGATCTCTGTTCTATTCGTTTAAGAAGAATTTCGAATATATATATCCTGTGAAAGCCAAAATTTAAATATGGCTCCTGTAAAAACGAAAAAAATATTTAAAACTGACGAGTAGTTGAAATCAAGGACCCTATATAACATATATAGGGTCCTTGTTGAATTGTAACTCTGTTAAAAATATAATCCTGCTTAGAAACCGTTCTCTTTTGTATGATTTACTAAAAAGCTTAAAAAGCAAACAAACACAAATAAAACAGAATAAAATGGTCACAACGTATACGCTAATAAATATATTTATCACGACACATTCATTTCTAGAATCGGAATAAATATATAAGAATAATTTTCTCTGACTTTTAATCAGAATATTAAGTACATGTTATTTGGATTTTATATTAAAAAAAACTATATGTAAGTTAAAAACAGTAGTTGAAATTGTAATAAACATTTTATAGTAAGAAACGAAGTAATGTTTTCATTCAAGTAACATATGTAAGATACAATACATATATCAGATGAACAAATAATATAAACACTAAATACAACCATCCCTATGGCAATATAAGTCAATGTGTTAATATATATAAACTTAAAAGCAAATAAATACATGAATTCATCGGTTATAAACAATCCTTGTCACTTTGAATATGCATTGACATACTAGTTTATTACTTAACGAGAAAAATTTTAAAGATTTTATTTATGCTTTCATTATTTGAATTGTAAAAATGATAATAAAAAAATCAAACTATGACAAACAATAACACTAAACTACTTACCTTTTCGTTCATTCTGAATCCCGGAGTCCTAACGGAGATTATTTAAATGGCAAGTAGCCTAAACCCACTAAAGCATTGCCTGTACTAAGTTAGAGTGTGTTTTAAACGGGTGCATCGCTAACTTTTATACAAGACGGTCGCGCCTAGCTATCATGAGTGAAAAGCGTGATATTCGACATCAAAAGCTCTAAATTGTTTGGTTGAGCGAACCAAACTGTCAAGACACAAATAACTACTCAACGTCCATTTGGACAGCGATGCTTAACGGACAATGGTTAATCGATTTTATTAGATTTTCTTAATCTACTCGGATCGATGTCAAACTTTATACAAAAATAAAGATTTAGAGCATGATGCACCCAATCAATAAAAAATCGCATTAAAAGAATAAAAAAGTCGAGTTCATTGAAAAAAAATATTAAGACCACAGACGCTTCGTTAGGATTTGTACATAATCGGACATTTAAATAAATAACCAGATCGAACAAGTGTTTTAACTTCAGGTCGTAACATAGGTCATCCGTGATTTTGGACAATGGTCTTGTCCCATCAGTAGGTGAATAGGTCAATACATGCACATCCATTTACTGATTCAAAACGACCACTTTGACATTCAAAATTTGTTATAAATATTTGAGAATGTACAGGGGATTTTTAACAATTTAACAAAGCATAGTATATTTGTCCATAAAAGGCATAAATGAATATTTTCGTAAGTTTTGTACTATCATCGAATAAAAAAACAGGTTTTCATATAATAAGATGAACCTGAGAGATATAGCGATACTAGTTTTCAAACTTTTTTTATATAAGAATTTAATAATTTGAAGCTATACACAATATTTTATACTAAAGTTTTCTCCCATTGCCGTTTTATTTACGGTATAACCCCCGGACGGTATCCGGACATTTTGCCCCCCGGACATTTGCTACACCCGGACATTTGCCCCCTTTTTTGACAGGGCGGACATTTGCCCCCCCCCCCCTCTGTTTTTTGAAGGCCGGGCATTTGCCATTCGGACCCGTACCCCTTCGAGACACTAGATTCGAAATCCTGGTGCGCTACCAACGGCGCGACTGATCCAGTTTTTCTCTATAAAAATGTGCCATTGAATTAAAAAAATACGGAATCATGTCTTGTTTACATAACTGATCTATACAGTAGCCTGTTCAATTATCCCGAACGTTCCGTAACGTAAGGGTCGGAACAACTCAACCCAAAGACAACTCAATCCGAGACAACTCAATTCCCTACTGACGGAGTGAGTTGTCCCAACTTTGAGTTGAGTTATTCCCGGATTGAGTTGTCTTCGGATTGAGTTGTCTTTGGGTCGAGTTGTGAACGTTCGCTAACAGTCGATTCTGAACACGCTGCAGGTCGCAATACAGGACATGCGTGTTTTGTACGATGGACCAGCACACTTAATAGATGAATAAGGGGATGTCCGCGCATCATTTTACCGATTGAAGCAGACCACTATAACATGCAACATTTCTTTTGAATGGTTCATAATGTGCTTAATAAATTCTAGATGATAATATGTCAGTAAAATGTGTTTAAACTAGCTGAAATATTAAATTTGTTATAATATTTTATCCAATAAAATAGCTCCCTTAATGAAACTGGCTATGTTAAAATACGCAATGTTTACAAAAACGACTTGTAAAAATTCACATGTATAATGTTGCTATATTGATAATAAGTGTTATAATACTTTCATGTATTTATGAATATGTACTTTGCTTTTTCCTGTATAAATTCATTGTTCCGTTCTGTATACGTTTAGCACTTGTTTGCTATCAGAAATAGTTAAGACTTAAAATTTTATGCACGTCGTGAAACGCAATATAATATAGTTCTATAATTTGAGCGCTATACAAACTGATTTGTATTTGCATAAACCAATTTTGTAAAAATGGCATGTTTTTTGTACTTAGTGTCATGTACATTAGCCAAATATTGCATTTAAACGCTTAACAACAAGTGATTTAATAACTACAAGTGTGTGTCATTTGCCCTGTGAAGTGTACAATTAACTGCACAGTACTGCAAAACTTGTTTAATAAAACTTAATACAGGGCCGAAATCTGTTATAGGGTCAATATCACTTATTGGCCCTGGTCCAACAACAAATTTCTGCGCTCTGGTTGGTTGATAAAACCGGGCCAATATCAAAAACGGGTCCGTTAGTAGATATTTAATAATACTGTCGTTTAAATAAGGATTTGATACAGGCCCTATCCTTTTTTCCTCGGGATAGTCATATTGGCCCTTATCACTTATTTAATAACGTATATATTTGCATGTACATTGTAGTAAAATTATTTGGTTCATTTGATAGTAGGGCCGGGAAAATATTCGAATAATCAGACCGTCAACGAATACTAATTTTCGAAATTCTCAGCATAAAAATGGCATTTTTCAGTTTTTGTCATCCTAAGTTGCAGTTAAAATCGTATTTTAAAGCCTGTTAAAAGTTTACATGTTTGTTTAACTCATGTCAATTCAATTATAGTTGTTCTTACATAGGACTTCAACGATAAAATCCGAGGATTTCAACTGAAAGGACCTACTTACCAATCGGATTGCTTCAGATTTTATCAGGGAAAGATAACTGACTATAAGTCCCTAAAATGCATTCATACATTTTCATTTAAACTCAGGATATTGTTAATTCTTTATGAGCCGAAGTGGCCTAGTATTCAAATAAACAAATTCAGACACGAATATCGTAATATGAGGCACTGACATACTTTGAATCTTTTTCGGCGTTATAAAAACGAATATTCGAATATCAAAAACGAATACTCGAGCATCAAAATTTGTATTCGTTCACAGTCCTATTTGATAGTGATGAAGCGGTGTTCTTCAATAACTCACAGATTATGCAGTGTTCTGTAATCAACTTATCCCGTCAATCTTCCTGATAGTTCGCCAAATTGAGCTTTTCTTACGAATAGTTGCGTAGTTGCTTACGAATACAACTGTAGGAAAAGGAATATATTTTATTTCAAAATAAGACTACGCAGGACATTTCTAACAGCCATATTTACGATTTGGCCTACATTATTTATTCTTAACAAGATACACTGACGACAAAATAGTAACTTTATGAATCGAAAATTAAAAGGATGTAGACCCTAAAACAATCTCCGTGAACAGATATCCTGCAGAACGTTGTCCTAAATTAGCGAGTAGGCGAACGGACAATTTTAGATCGGGTTTTAATCAGATTGATCCTAAAATGAGTAGACTAGCGACCAAGATCTGTTATTTCAGTATAGCTTTCTTATTTTTTTATATATTTTCATAAAATCGTCTACATGTATATCTCATGAAAGTTGATAAAAATCCAGATAGATTTATATCAAATTGTGTCGGGGCCTTTAGTTTTATTTTACAATGTATTTATAGAATTCGGTCACGCTGGTTTGTCCACTTGGTCCCCACGAGTGACAATACATATTAAATTTCATGGTGTATACTTTTGAAAAAGAACCGACATTTTTATCAAATAACTCCCATACGTGAAGAAATAAGTGTACATGCAATTATGTTTCAATCAAACAGTTTAAGCCGACTGGCCATTGTTGTACTACAACCGGGTTAATTAGCTTGCATTGTAGAACGACTTCCCGTTCGTTTGATCTTTTGTTATCCCAAAGAATTTGTCAAAATACAATACCTATTGAATAGTATTTTAAAGCGATTTTAACAGATGATGCAATTGTTACACAATGTTCTGTTCTGTTATATTCAGCCGTCAGATTATCTGTCCTGGTATTTTTGAATGATATAAAAAATCCATGGTCAAGGGTCACACTTAAGTACGAATGTAGTAAAAAAATGTCGTATTTTAATACGATATAATTACATGATCAAGGGCACAGTCACTATTTAGTGAAGCCATTATTTTTGTACATATGTGTTAATTCATTTGATGTAGCATTTACATAAATAAATAAATGTTTTATAAAAAAAAAAACATGAAATATCATCGTATAATACAACAACACCGATAACGGACACACTGCAGACCATAAATGCATTAGCGTACATCAGCCCAACTGGAAAACGTATAGATCTCTGGGCTGAGATGGGGGGGGGGCTGCAGCCCTGAAGCCCGGGGCTAAATCCGCGGCTGGTATTGTCAAGGACAAAACTTCAATTGATAGTTGTTTTTCTAGAAAGAGGAAAGTAACCGGGCATCTGTTTTGAACTTTGATGTGTGATTAACCAAACTAGCTACGGATGGAACATGTAGTTACTCTGATTTCCGAACCGGATTTTGACGATACTTGACACATGATTAAAGCAAGTGACGTGTTAACTTGTAGCCGATTTATTCCATCAATCGTCCATTCTAGTTTCGAGAATTTTGTTAGCCTCTGGGTACGAGAATGTCAATCTTCGTGATCGTCCAACAATTTCCTGTTTCTAAATTGCTCATAACTACGATAATGTAAAAAATGAAAAAAAATTGTATTTTAAAATCTGAGAATTTTAGTCATTTCTTATAATTATTACGATTTAGGTCTGCATGAATGATTCTTAGGACTATACACGTGAGGAGACGTTTACCCTTTAAAAGAAACTGATTTATAAATAGAAAAAAGTAGTATCGGCCACCATGTATTAACATATATTTCACCTGTATTTACCTTGCCCTTCATCCATTACTTTTGCCCCCATATTAAGTGTTATTTCTTTACAAAGCTCAACCACACGTGCATGTGTGATATATTTGACCGGAAGTGGCTTTTTACATTTTATTATTATGATATATTTGTTTTGTATTTTCTCCTCTTTGTATGTAAATGTTGATACTTGGGCGAATAAAAGTTTGTAGTAGAAGACGACCAGTACTAGCCACTTACAAAGCGGTTATAACCTGTTTAAACTGCTGGTTAAACCGCATCGAACAATATTGAACCAGCTGTGACAACAGGCTACAAAACTTGTAAGTTAAAAATATTGAAAGAGTATGTGCATATGCGGATCCAGCGGGGGGTCAGGGGGGTCCGGACCCCCCCCCCCCCCCTAGAATTTCCAAAATGTACCTGTCCATTAGTGTATTTTTTTACTCTATGTCATTTTTAAGTAGTATGAAGCATTTTTTCAGTGCTTAACATGTATTTAATGGCTGTGTAGTTTAAATTATTAATATGTGGCATTATTCTGCAAAATGTCTGTAATGTGGTTGAGGTTCGAAAGTTTGAACCCCCCTACAAAAAAAAACCCTGGATCCGCCCCTGATGTGGCAGTAGCTTTTAAGCCCCAACATCAAGATATATTTCTTTACAACAAACATGAATCAAAGTGCTAATAGCGCTGTCAGACATGTGGGATTTTGTGAAGAATATCAGTACGGAATTATGCAATAAATGAAAGCGATACAAGAGAAATTGCACTTACTTTTACCGCTGATTAGAATACTAAACCAGACTGGAAATACTATAATTTACGAAAGACCGGTAGTGCCATTTCAACTTCATGATTTCCCGACTTCATCTTCAAGAATTCACATTTTTAACTTCGTGAATTCACGTTTTCAACATACGAAATTTACGAATTCACGATTTCAGTTTCATGAATTCTCGATTTCAACTTCACGAATTCACGATTTCAACTTCATGAATTCACGATTTCAGCTTCATGAATTCACTATTTCAGCTTTATGAATTCACTATTTCAACTTCATGAATTCACTATTTCAGCTTCATGAATTCACGATTTCAACTTCATGAATTCACGATTTCAGCTTCATGAATTCACGATTCTAGCTAAATCGGGAATTCATGAAGTTGAAATCGTGAATTAATGAAGTTAAAATCGCGAATTCGTGAAGTTGAATTCCTGAAGTTGACTTCATGAAGTTGAAATCGTGAATTAGTAAAGTTGAAATCGTGAATTCGTGAAGATGAAATCGGGAATTCGTGATGTTGAAATCGGGAATTCGTGAAGTCCATTCCTCCGCCGTACAACCAAAGAGATACTTCATAAACTCTCAACTCTATACCACCGCCGTACAACCAAAGAGATACTTCATAAACTCTCAACTCCTTACCTCCGCCGTACAACCAAAGAGATACTTCATAATCTCTCAACTCTATACCTCCGCCGTACAACCAAAGAGATACTTCATAATCTCTCAACTCCTTACCTCCGCCGTACAACCAAAGAGATACAAATGTATTTCATAAACTCTCAACTCCTTACCTCCGCCGTACAACCAAAGAGATACTTCATAATCTCTCAACTCTATACCACCGCCGTACAACCAAAGAGATACTTCATAAACTCTCAACTCTATACCTCCGCCGTACAACCAAAGAGATACTTCATAAACTCTCAACTCTATACCACCGCCGTACAACCAAAGAGATACTTCATAAACTCTCCACTCTATACTACCGCTGTACAACCAAAGAGATACTTCATAAACTCTCAACTCTATACTACCGCTGTACAACCAAAGAGATACTTCATAAACTCTCAACTCTATACCACCCCCGTACAACCAAAGAGATACTTCATAAACTCTCAACTCCATACTTAATGTATTAGATCATTAATATATAGAAGGTATAGTAAGGGAGAACTCCGACCACCTTGACATTCTTTTACAAACAATAAACCATCGTCGAAAAATAGCTCGTGGCGCTTTGCTGATTGATTGTTTCCACTATTACTAACTTTTGTACGTGATTGGCCCTACAACTTTTCTTCTATTTTTGAATGAGGATGAAGCGGTTAACCGATATACCGGTTTAAAGGTTTATATTCTAATTTATTTTAGCTCGATTGTGAAACAATTTCTTACAACTTGTATTATCGCGTCCGCTACCTGGTCCCCAAGTACTGAGCTTGTAGGACAAGTTTCTTGCTAAAGGAAACAATACTTTATTTATTGACACCTGCAGACAACAGTGCTACAACGGGCTACGTTTGGATGGGAATTATATACCGTTTATGTCGCAGTTCAAATTCTTGTGGTTTTAACCCATTCTGTTTTCCCTTAACTGTTTTTGAAGTTATTCCTGCTTCATTTGCATACGCGAAATAATACGAGTATCGCTCATTGCAATAATATTAAACTGCAATACGTTTTTAATCCGAATATAGCCTGTCTGTGTTGTTTTTGGTGTCTTGTTTACATTTACAAATAATTTGAATTTGAATCATCCCAAAAACAACATAATTTGCATATTTATCAATGCATGATTTTAATTTGTAAAAACTATTTTCTTAAGTATTAATGTATCGTTTTCCATTTACAGTGCCCTACGAAAGTCCTTTATCAAAAACCTGTTATAAGTTAAATTTACTTACATTTAACAATACCAAAAAATGAAACAAAGGGTCAACTTAGCAAATTCTAAAATCAAGAGTAATTAGTACATCAACATATGGTTCAAACTGTTTTATATAAATAAGCTAGAAGTTATATCACTTTTTGTAAAACCAGGGTCGGTAGCGCAGTTGGTAGCCCGCCGGATTAGGAATTTCGTGTCTGGTGTCCCGATGGGGGTACGGGTTCGAATTCCACCCGGGGAGGGTATATCCTTTCAGGAAAATTTGACGATAATGTCAGTTTTCTTCAATTGATAAGGTATATGGAAAAGTTTCCGGCTTTGAGGAAGAGTAGGTGATTACTGGTTATAGTCTGGGGTCCAGGAAAGCTGGGTTAGGTGCGCTGGACGCCGTAAAATGACCTAAATTATGTTGACACGGCGGTAAACCCAATAAAAAAATTCAGTTAACATGAACAGTTTTTTCAAAGTTTCTTTTGTCCAAGAACCTTAGGAGACGCTGAACAAAGTTCACAAAATAAAATTGAAAAGCAATGGCACTTCAAGGTAATTCAATTGATAGCTATCACAAGGCAGTAAACAGCCAACCAAACTACGCAGGTAGACGAGATAAAATCTCTGTAAAAAGATATCCTTAATATCGCTTCCCCCAAAAATATGCGAGAGCGTGCAAGCGAAAATTTTGAATCAAATTTAGATTAGATAGAAACTGAATATGAACTGCGGTCACACTGAAATTGTACCGGATTATATGCACCAGTGTGCAATTTTGAATAGAGCAACCGACTTAAAATAAACTGAAATATTCATAACCATTTGACAAACTGAAGCGATTTTTTGTATATTGTCGTGCAATGCACATGATACAAGCGTGAGCAGATTACAAAAACCCGAACATGATCTGTTTGAAAGTTTACTATTCGTTTTGCGTATGCACGAAAACATTTTCATGTAATTAGGCATTTGAAATTATTATATCGATAAACACTAAAAAGTCGACCATGTCTGTATTTTCAGTATTTTATAGAAAACTTGTTCATTATTAGTTAAAAAATCTTGAAAAAGGTGGACATTTACTTCTAAAAAGGAATAAACTCCATGGAGAAATTATATCAGCATATAGCAAAATTGTCCCTAAACAAACCGCCCTGCCGAAAGTTCAAAATGACCGTCTTCAATTATTATACTGCGCTTCTTTTCGTCCATCTGACGAAGAAATTTCGACCTTTAGACAACATATTACGAAGATATTTCGTCCTCAAGATATTTTGTCTTCAGACACATTTTGGAGCCTTTCGTCCTCAAGACATCTTGACTTCACACACATTACAAAGACATTTCGACTTCGAGACATCTTGACTTCACACACATTACGAAGACATTTCAACCTCGAGACATCTTGACTTCACACACATTACGAAGACACTTCGACCTCCAGACATTTTGACTTCAGACACAATTCGGACACATTTCGACCTCAAGACATTTTGATCTGAAACCAATGACGGAGATATTTCAGCCCAAGATCTAAACGATTTAACAGTATTGTGCCCAATACAATATTCTATTATTTAAATCATCATAAGCAATTAAATGAATGCAGATGATAATTATGTTGTGCCCCTTATCAGTTCATTCTCACAAACTTTACCATGTTGTTAAACATTCGCAAACGTTCAGGGTTTTTTGGGAGGATTTTTTCCCCAAAAATTCCTTTTTTATAGACACAGTCCGCCAAATTTGAAAAGACCGAACAACATCTAATTGAATTCTGTTTCAACTCAATGGAGAACATGTAGTTCATGCAAGCAAGAAAAAGTGCATCAGAAAAATAAGTATACATGTACTATCAAACTTATATGATTTGAAAAAAAAACTTAAACAAATTATTTAATTTATGATTTTTTGTAAGTTTACATCAATGAAACATGCTTTAAACTGTGCACGGAGAAAAGTTATTTTATATTATGGCGCATTAGTATCAGCCAAACTATTGCGCATATGCAACTTTAGAAGAACAATTGACAAAGCTGAAGTTTACTGTCAGAACATAGAACTATGAACATGTTTGATAGTTAAGAAACGGATTGTAAGATAAGTGGTCGGATGGGAGACCGATATTGATAATTGTTGGCTCGCTGCGCATTACAATTACGTGCTTGTAAATTAAAGTAAGAACGAAACAATGTTGACTAGGGGTGTAACAATAAGGTAAAAACCGTATTGCAATATATTGCGAAACACGAAACCCGTATTGCAAGACATATTTTTCTTTGCGCATACATGCATAGCATGAATTAATGCACGTGCATCATCTTAATTTGATCAACATTGTACATAGATATTTGTAATTGAATATGAAGAATATCTAGACATTTTACCGTTTGATTTGCGATATTTGATTACCAGATTAAGAACATCAGCTCATTCTCTTAGAATACAAACTGGAAGATACTCGCGTAATAACATCCCTAGAAACGAAAGATATTGTCAGATATGTAATATTTTAGATATAGAAGATGAATACCATTTTGTTATAACCTGTCCTGCATACTCAAACATTCGTAAAACTTATATTAAACCATATTTCTTTAATAGACCTTGCATGATGAAATTTATCGAACTTATCCAATCGCATAATAAAGATATTTTATTAAACCTCGCACTATACTGTAAAAAAGCAATTTTCATTAGAAACAATATATTAAATCCTCTTGGTTAAATTTACATGTATGTATTCTAATATATTCTCCTATCATTTCCCAAATATTGATATAACTGTTTACATATGTTTGTAAATGTTTATTGCCGTATATACATGTCCTCCATGATTAAGTTTACACGCATGTATTCTAATAAATTTTCATATCCTCCAAATATTGATATAACAGTTTATATATGTTTGTAAATGTTGATTGCATCATATACATGTCCTCTAGGTAAAATTTACATGCATGTATTCTAATATATTTTCCAAATATTGATATAACTGTTTATATATGTTTGTAAATGTTGATTGCATCATAAACATGTACTCTAAGTAAAATTTACATGCATTTCTATTATATTTTCCAAATAATGATATAACTGTTTATATATGCTTGTAAATGTTGATTGTATCATATACATATCCTCCAGGTTACATTTACATGCATGTATTCTAATATATTTTCCAAGTAATGATATCAATGTTTATATATGTTTGTAAATGTTGATTGTACCATATACACATCCTCTAGGTTACATTTACATGCATTTCTAGTATATTTTCCAAATAATGATATAACTGTTTATATATGTTTGTAAATGTTGATTGTATCATATACATATCCTCCAGGTTACATTTACATGCATGTATTCTAGTATATTTTAAAAAATAATGATATCACTGTTTATATATGTTTGTAAATGTTGATTGTACCATATACACATCCTCCAGGTTACATCTACATGCATGTATTCTTATATATTTTCCAAATAATGATATAACTGTTTATATATGTTTGTAAATGTTGATTGTATCATATACATATCCTCCAGGTTACATTTCATGCATGTATTCTAATATATGTTCCTATTTTTTCCAAATAGTGATACATGTATAACTGATTATGTATGTTTGTAAATGTCTATTGCCTTATATACATGTCTGCTAGGTTAATTATCATGTATATATTCTTATATGTTTTCCTATTTGTTCCAAATATTGATATAACTGTTTATATATGTTTGTAATGTTTATTGCCTTATTTAGGGATCCATTCCCGTGACAATGTAGATTATATTTATAATCAAAACTATGTACTATGTACACGTTTCTTGAATAAACTAATGTTCTGTTCTGTTCTGTTCTTTGTATTTTCAAATGATCTACACGTATTAGGCAAATGTTTGAATAAGTTAGAAAAAAGGTTTTGAATGGACTTTCAAATTCTTCAAGTTTCCGAACACATTTTAACATCTAATCAAACATTTAAATTTCAGACTCTGCTAAAAACAATCAGTATGGAACATAACTAGAAAAACCGGTTCAGAAAAAACGAACCGGTTAAAAACCGTAAGAAGTCGTATTGCAATATTAACCGGTATATCGGTTAACTGTTACACCCCTAATGTTGACTATAAATGATACAGAGCTATTGATGCTTACGGAACGGAGCCGATGACATCCAAAAGTACAAATGAGGTAAGGAGAGTCAATTTCCAAAATGTTTATGCCATAACCGATACGAAAGTTAATGGAGGGCAAGTTCAATGTTGTTTACACATATCAAATACCTGAAAATTTTATTTACTTAGGATCGTGTCAAACTGACACTTCAATTAGCAACTGATTAAAAAATTAACATAATCACTTAAATACACTTCAAATTTTGAAAAGAAACAACAAACAAAATTAGCAATTAATATAATTGCATAACCATTGAAAGATTACTCAAACATTCACTAACATTTTTATCATAAATTTAAGCAATTATGTCAACCAATGAGAATTTACTCAATCAGTGTCATTTAAAATTCTCAGTTTGACAAGATTTTACTACCTACGCAAGGCGACGCACATAACGGTTACGCAAAATAGTTCTTGTAGCATACACACACAGATCTTTGTCTAAACATATTTATTTATTTTAAATTAAACCAAATATTGTTCATCGGTATCATTAAACTGTGTAATTTAAATTTACGGATTAAAAACGGAAATTCAGTCATCGTCCAAACGATCGTGTATTTGTTTACAATGTTTCAAAATGGCGCCTAAATATGTCCGAGGTTATTCGTAGCGAATGGCCGAGGATGTTCCGAATGAGTTGATGGGTAGTATTGATACAAGTGAGATCTATGCCGACTCAGATTGTTGGTATCTTACAAAAAGAGACAAGTGCCGTAAAACCGACGCTATTTTGAAAAGGCTCTCATGATTTTTCTAACAAATTTACAGAGGGTTTGCAAGACACCGACATCCTGGGACTGCATAACTTGAATAAAATATGCATTTATATCAACGTTGAGGGTGATTTGCATAAAGGATAACATATTGTACATTGTATTTCTATCGCCATTTTCCCTCCTGTCAACTGATTATAAATGAAGGTCAGTTGTCAGTCACTGACGGAAGTATGTGCCTAGTAACTGATTAACAGCTAAATCCAGAGAGTGAGCCTATCCAGCAAAGTTGAATAGGTTGGCTTACCGCCGTTATTTATCCTAACCCAAATAAGATAGACCACGAGAAATTTCTTTTTTACATCATATGTGAATATTTAACTTTAAAGAATATACGCAAACTTGAAAAAACATAGTAAACAGTAAAATCGTTGTTAATGAAATAAATACTTTTCTTCACTTGTGTTCTTCACTGAAAGGTGCACTCACGTAAAAAAAAAACAATCGGCATTTTTTAAAGCGTAGATTTAACTCTTAAAATGAGGTCAGTGCATTAATTTCTTTCTCATGATTTTAAGTTAATTAGCACACGGATGGCTCTATAAAAATGAATTCTCCAGCTACAGTCAATTATTAAATACTATTGCAAAGCTGTGCTGGACTATGTCTATTTTTCAAAAATTGTGGAACACATCTTATCATTGCCTGGTTCCCAGTCGTACTGTGACGGGTAAAAGTACGTTAGGCAAAGCGTTATTATGGCTGCGCCCGATGCATTGTACTTGGTATCGGATATCTTTTGTCGTTCGGTTACATTCATGTTATTAAAGTATCCGAAATTTCTAACGAGAAGTAGTCAAGTCTGTCTTCTTTGCAGACATGGTTTCAGTTTAATCGTCCCCTCAATTTAAGAACACAAACAACCGATAGCGAATTACCTATGTAGTACTGAACTCCTACCCAATTGATTATCGTCAGAAAAAAACAACTGAACAATATAAAGAGCAAATAAAAGAAGATTTTGTAACTTTAGATGCCCTGACTGGCGCCGCTATTATTGTGCTTTGTCTGACCCATTAACGATAGTGGTAAGGGGCAGGTAACACAGGCTGATATTTTCTTCGATTCTGCATCAACAAACATGTCTGATAGGGAAGCTCACGATTCACATTTTTTCGGCGCAGCTGTCTAAGCCAAATTTTGGTTTCAATACATTTCTATACATTACTATACCTGTTTGTCCAATGAAATTCTCTACCGGTATATGGAAATGGATCAAAGATATGGTACCATTATTTATACTTCAAACACAATGAAATCTACTTCGTATCGAATATCTTTTTTTGACGTAGCTGTCTAAGCTGACTTTCGGAATATCCAAATCTATTTATAAAATCTCATTCTATTGGACAAATGCAAAATTTTCTGCAACGTAGCAGAATCCCCCTTATATCAGTTAAAGATAGCAAAAAATAGACGACAAAAACTGAAAAAAGAGTTTCTCCGTGTTCGTCAGATTTTGAAAATAAAAAACAATCGGTTGTGTTTTCGTAAGTGCTATTAATGAAGTGATGCACCGTCAATGTTATTATATTCGAACATTGGATATTTTATTGATAAATTTAATGATTGGTGTCAGGTTATAGAAAAAAAAATATTTCGCATGCCGCACGAATTTTATGTGAAACGAACAGTAGATTATTTGTTGAGAGTTGTCCCCCTTCGTATGCTAGATCGCCTCGGAACAATTTCTTTATAAGTCAGTATACACGAGCATACAAATTATCTCCCTTTGATTAAATTAATTGCTTTTGTAAATTGTACAGTATTTTGGACATATTTTTATTGTAACATGTTTTTTTAATTATTAAAAATCATTTAGTGTAAATTATTTTAGACAATCCATGTTGAATTTAGATTATAAGCAGTGGTTTTGTATTTGCTTTATAATGCATACGGGAAGTTGAGTAAGATATGACGTTATTAGTATTCTTATTAATTTTTTGTACTAACAACACTGCAAAAAATACGTAAAACACACTTTAATATTGCGAAAGAAAGATATATAACAACGATATTGAATCATTTATTTTTGGACACATCAATGGTAAACCGGAAATGCATTAATTAATTGCACGTGATGCAGATATTTCGTTAATTAATTCACTTTGACATATCATACTTGTCTCCTAATTCTACGCCGTTTGTCTTTTTAAGACATTTCTTGTTTAAAGTAGTTCATGTTAACATATACAAAATAACGACAAAATTAATACTATTTAGGTATAGATACAATGTACTTGAAAATTGTGAAATCGATGTCTTCCACTTAGGTGACACACATTTAAAACTCTCACTATATGTGGTAAAGATAAAGGACACATAATGTCAGCATATAGCTTTAGTACTACAGTAGCACCTATTTTTACATGGGGTTTCCCCATGTTTAGAAGTGGACTGTGGCAAATCCACATCAAGATTTGTCGCGGACGATTACACTCGGTTGTGCGCGCGCAAATAAAGGGATAATTACCACTGCAAGAAATATAGTTCGCATTACGCGTTAGCAAGCAGACGATAAGAAGCACGTGTATATCTTATCTAGTTTATGTAAGGTAAAGGTCCCTTTTATCGCTTCCATGAGTTGTATACAGCCATATACTCTACCAAAACCCCATGTCTGACGGCGCTATCGGCGCTTTGATTCAACTTGGCCATAGCTAACACTTAATTTTCCATTCTAGGCCAGCTATTAGATGAAGTTAATTGCATAACTAAGCCTAACATTGAAGCTTCAGTATGTACAATAGAAGTATTGTACCCCAATCTGCATCTATAGCATTGTTTAGACTGTATAGATAAATACCCATAATTCCTACGTACAATACCTCTCTAAACCGGATACCTCTCCAAATCGGACAATTGGTCTGGTCCCATGCATGTCCGGTTTCGGGAGGTTCTACTGTATATTATATATATATCGTAGAATATATATATTATATCTAATATTATTCATTTAGATTTAAGGTACATTTCCACCTTATGAACATTTAAGTACAAACGCAATGGTGCAAAACACTTCTTGGTTATATTTTAGGTCTACCTTTTTTATATTTTACATCTATGTAATCAATTACAATTGCATATCAGTATATGTAATTGTGAACAGACCTTTTTGACATTTATCATTTATTATAAATAGTGCACTTTGTAAATTGAACACATGTAGCGTGTTCAGTTACCGCGAACGTTACAGAACGTTACATAACGATACATTCGGAACTCCTCGGCCATTCGCTGCGAATCTCGGACATATTTAGACGCTATTTTGAAACTACCGGTGTTGAAGTAAACAAATATATGATCGTGTAGGCATTGAGGGTTGTTTCGATTTTAGTCCGTAAATTTTGAAACATCGCTCATTGCCTTAACGATCGCATATTTGTGTATCAGATCAGATTAATCGCAGCGAATGGCCGAGGAGTTCCGAATGTACATGTAACGTTATGAAACGTTCTGTAACGTTCGCGGTAACTGAACACGCTACTGTCAATGATCATTGAAACAAATACGCGTCAGTTGATTGACGGTACTATTTTTATCGCCTAGAAAGTAACTGCGTAGTAAATCAGAGACACATATATCACCCCACAGGTTAAACTGGTGAGGCATTTTCAGTGTCGATAGTTTTCGTTTTGTGGTATAACTTAAGCCTTTCGGCGAAATCGCACACTTACTGAAGAATTAGACTAATACAAGGTTCACACCCAAATATTTTAATGGAAACGCTAACGTATTTTTTATACAAAGAATCTGATTGGTTGTTGAATTCAATCAAAACCATTCCAAACACACCAGACATTCACTTCAAATAAAATATTATTATTCAATGAATGGCCGAAGTGTTTTTGAATAAAGGAGGAAGTATATAACAACTGTTTTGATTGGCTTGGAATGTTTGCACTGATGTAAATAGGATGTGTCGCGCTTTTGTGCACTCTACTCACAAAGTCACAATAGTATGGTTTGAAATTCTATAACAGCAAAATTTTACGTTGAAAAATATGTCACCTCATATTTCACGTTGCTCCTCTTAATTTGTAAATACTCGTATATGTTTTTGGGGAGATATAATTTTGACGACTTGACCTTGAGCATAAGCGAGCCCGGGAATTCGACCCATATGCACTTCACTTAACTACCTAATTTTGTTAAGGGCAAGTTATCACCCTTTGGATTTCATACGACGTAGCAATCACTTAGCTAGCTTATATAAAAATACTGACTTTTCCATGATCAATGAAAATAGAAATATTTATGGTAAACTATTTTGACAGAAACATTGGTAAATTTTATTTCATCTGCCAGTGGCGTATCTTTAACATTATAACTCTGGTGCTTAAAATACTCGATTATCGATTTCGAAGCCCCATTATCATAAGTAACACTGTTTTAGGACTGCAAAGAAATAGACAATTATCTATTTTATACACCTCTATTGAACAAGATTTTTTTAATAAATGAATATATTGCTTAGATATGTTCATGCTATATTTATTGCATTTCAAAGTGAAGGTATATCAAAACCGAATGTAGAATTTGGTTGGCACTACTTGAAACAGTATTGTTGCGACCAAGGCTATATTTTTATATCGGACAATGTGGTAGCGTGTTCCTATAAACCTGGTCACGACAATAGTTGGTTCATTTCTTTTAAACGAATGAACTTTTTCGTACTAAAATAAGACGAAGACCTTATTCAACGTTTTATGATCATATGAATATTTTATTATTCACTATAAATTCATTCTATCATTCATATCATACATACACATTCATTTACTTGCAAATACAACATGCAATTCTACAATATTATAATCAATACACTATCATTACATCTACAGATAACTTAAATGAGAGCTTTTACTTAAAAATTTAGTGAGTCAGTCCTACAGTTATTTCCCTTTTATATAAACCAAAGAACTCTTTAATAGATCAACTTATCATAAGAATATATTCATAAATAGTTAAAACGTACTTTTCCATTGATAATGATGGTAAAAATTACATGTGTCTTGTTTCTCGCTCTCAGACTTACTGTCTGACAACTAACGGACCTGGCTATTTATACTAAACCAAAAGTTTGCGAGATTCGCGGAATAATGCAGAAAACGGCAGAATTACGTTGCGGAGGTTACGCTAAAATGGCGGAATCTATGGCAGAATTCCACCGCCTTGCGTAAATCACATGCAGAAATCGTTAAATTATATTAAACATACACATTTTATGACTAAAACATATAAAGTAAACAATATCTAACAAATTACCGTAAAGTTGACATCTTTACAATGTAAGACTTTAAAATAAAACAGAAGTAAAACTCGATGACATTTACAAAAACTGGAGTTCGTCTGAATTTTAATAATACACTAATTGATGACGAAATACGCAAACTCCGATGACGTCATACACAAGTAAAATGGCTACTCACTAAGCGGGAGCGATTTACTAAACAATAACAATGGATATTACATAGTAAATACGTGTGATCGGACTAATTAAATACATGAGCATTACGTAAGTAAAGTTTACACTAAGCATGATTTAACAAATCTTCGTATTATAGGAAAACTTGACGAAAAACAAAAGTTTAATGCTTCACACTTGCAAAACTTAAAAATATAAACCAATCCCGATCCCTACAGTATTATTGATCACACTATGTTTAAAATGAAGTGTTATAATAGAAAATAAATTATTCCGAATTACATGTACGTAATTAGGCTCTAAAACTATTTTGGATCAGGTAAGCGTACGTGCTTTTGTCTGGTACCCCACTTTTTTAAGAAATGGAACTCGGCTAACTAAAATTTAGAAAGCAGGATGTTTTGAAATGTTTATGTCTCAAATGAATGTTGCATTTTGATAATTTCGTGGTTATAAAGCAGTTTTCAAGTCTACTGTAAAATGTGACTACTAGAGCGTTCACAAGGTTTTTCATAATAGGCTGTCTAACCTAATTTTTGAGCCCAGGTGACCCATATTCAACTAGGTGACATAGAAATAATTCAAAAACCTTTTAGACTAATTTCCAGGATATTTGGATCAAACAGTTGCCACTAGAGTGATAGCAACATTTCTCTAAGTTTACCTCCTGTGTATCTTTCATCCGAGATAGCCTATATGCGATCTCATCTGAGCAATTACCTAGACAAGGATCCTCACAAAGTTTGATGATAATTGAGTCAAAGTCAAAACTTTGTCCACTTGAGTGTTAACAAACAATGTGGACGGACGACGGACATTCAACGCTCCTAAAATCTCACCATGAGCAGTATAACTCAGGTGAGTAAAATTTGCAATTTCTCATTTCCTATCAATAGACATAACTTGTTTAGGTTAAATTGAGACATAGTCTATGTATTTAAGACTCATGTATTGTTTAAATTACTTGCATACTTAGTCTATCGAAGGATGAGAAATTTTTTCATTGACCATTTTCTCTAACTCCTTCCTATTAACCTTACCGGTACGTAACAAAGGAAAAGCCTCAAAGAAAATATATAACTTTGGTAATACGGTGAATAATCCACATTTGTCAGCGTGAATTTCTTCACAGTGTTTCCTCAGTTGTTCTTCGGTGACGTCATCTTCCGGTTGTTTCAATACGCATGCGCACAATACTTGATACAAAACTTCGTCTGGAACAGGAACAATGACAACTTGTAAATTCCCAGGAAATGTTTTAAAGGCCATCTCCATAATTTCTGGGGTGACGTTAAAACCTCCCGATACGATCATATTTGACTTCCTTCCCTCCACAAAGAGTTCACCATTGCTGTTAATTCTTCCTAAATCATCCGACTTATACCATCCATCAGCATCGAATACCTTCTTGGTCTTTTCTTTATCGTTGAAATAGCCTTTGAACATGATTGGAGAACGAACATAGAACTCACCGCATGTGTTGATGGGAACTATATTTCCGGCTTCATCCACAACTTTCACTTCCATCCCCTTTAATGACAATAGTTTGCCACAGCCATACTCAGCGAAGTTTTCTGCGTCGATGACTTTCGCTAATGAAACAGCAAAGCATTCCGAAATTCCATAGGCGCAGTACATTGTATTAACTGCGTTGCCGAGGACTGCAGCGACCCTTTTCGTGATTGGTTGACCTCCTGTAAGGATCTTTTTAATTGGCCAATCAGTTGGAAGCAAGTTCTACAAACAGAAAAGAATTTTGCTGAATGTTATACTGTATAACTTCATATTCATGCAAAGAGTCAGGACAAACAGTAACAATAATCTGCTAGTTGCTTTACTATTGACCTTTTGTACCAATTAATATCAAACTATTTTGCAATATACTACATATAGTTATGTTTCATGCTTTTTCATTGTTACAGTTTCCCCTCTCATTTTTACGGTCTTTAAGCGTCGATTTTGGTAATATGCGGTAGATGCGCAGTGATTGGTCATATATGTTATAAGACTTATAGTCGATTAAGTCTATTTTCAGAAAATTAATCTTGGTGAGGTTGCTCATTTTCTCGGACTGGAATTATAAATATTAACGCCCAAGTAATCCGCATGCGATCTTGCAATATTTCCATTCGGATTAACTTGGGTTTCTTTCACATAGCCAATGTTAAATGTCAAAATTTCAGGTGGACTTTGTCAGGTACATTTCCGCTTTTAAGACTATTTTTGTTATTTCAAAATCATGCGATTTTGGACAAATATTGAGACCGAAATGCTTAATTTGTGAACAAAAAGTCCCTATAATAAGACCGTTTCGCTATTAAGACCGTATATTTTGCTGGTCATTGCGGGTGATAAGGCACCGTCCAAGTCTCCATAACAACTGTTAATGTGAGTCAACGGCCGTACATATAACCTTTGGAATGCGTTTATTCGTTAAAACGCATGTAGCTGAGATAAAATTTTCATAAAAAATACTAACTTTTTCTTGTTTCTGTCGTAGCTGCTCAACAGATGGTGGTAGTGCAAATAAGGCCGAGCATTTCTCTGATACTATAACCTCTGTAACAAAAGCTCCATAATCTTCTGGTTTAGAGCTGAACCCAGATATCGTCACTCTTGGGGTGCCTGCAACTATATGTTGTCCAGCATAGCCGCCAACCCAGTTGAAAGGCCTATCATTGAACATTTTGTCTTCGTAGAGTTCAGCCAATGCGCCGGCAGTCATCAGGATCATCATATGATGCGTGTACGGTATCAACTTGGGGATTCCTGTGCTTCCTGATGTTTGGAATAAGCCAAGAATATCTGTACTCTTAATAGTTGGTAATTCAACGCTGACATCTGGTATCAGTACGTCATTAAACTGTTTAAGAGCAGACCAGTCTTCATCATCAACCTGTCCAAATCCAAATAAACGTCTTAGATATGGCATGGACTTTGATTTAGCTGTTCCGTCTACTTCAAAAGCTTCAATTTGATTCTTAGCTATATTCCAGTTAACACCGTCTAATCCGGGATCAATAACAAGAAAGGAACATGTTTGCAAACGTTCCATCATCGAAACTAGGTCACTTCCATCCGTATACGTAAAGGAAATACCACAAGGAATTCCTCCCGCAATAACTGTTCCATATGTTGCATACAGCCATTCCGGACAAACTCTCAAATTGATAGCCACAATTTCATCCGGTTTAAGACCATGAGCTACAAAACCTCTTGCGGCAGCACATGACTTGCTGTACAATTCAGACCAAGTGATACGTTGCCATGGCTCGTCAACAGAAGCAAACACGAAAGCTTCTCCGTCAGGGTTGCTTTCAGCATGATACTTCATGTACTCCGGTATCGTTTGAAATTTAGGCTCACATTCTTTGGTATCCACTTTAACATGACTTAATTGTCCGTCCATTTTGATGAGTATAGATTTTCACTTTAACCCTTGCTGAATAAAAAACAGAGAACAAATGAACCTAGGTTTAGATCTGTGTCAAGGTCACAATCGTATGACCTGCAATCTTGATAACATCGGGAGATATTTAGGTAATGTACATACTTACCTTATTTCTTTCCTAATCTAAAGGTCAATTAATCTATGTTAAGTTACTTGACATTGAAACGTGTGATATTATCTCAAACTTGTGAAGATGTTATTTTCAAATATGTTCTACCCTTATCGCCAAAAAATATCGGGGTCATCTGAGTGCAGAAAAATACCGCAAAATGCTGATAAGAAAACATGTTTTCAGTCTCTGGGAAGAACTTTCACTTTAGACCTCCATTTTGGAAAGTAAAGGGTAAAGGTAGAATGTAAAGGGTTCAGGTAAAATATGGTAAATATTGGCTGCTTAAACTTCGGACGATATATGGTCATGTCGACAAATTACGCCAGCGGTTTTCGTCGACGTCGTTAAAATCGATGAAGATCGGATATACAATGTACATATTTATTGTGTGAATGCTTGTTTTTTCATTTTTTTTAAAATTTCTATTCATATATT
Organism: Mactra quadrangularis; assembly: GCA_025267735.1. Lineage (NCBI taxonomy): Eukaryota > Metazoa > Mollusca > Bivalvia > Venerida > Mactridae > Mactra > Mactra quadrangularis. The sequence goes on along the minus strand of CM046301.1, from coordinate 10,492,606 downwards.
AACTAAAACGATTAATAATTCTCACGATTATTTGAGAAATTTGATAGAGTTCGAGTTAAAAGTTTGAACCGGAAATTTACAAATCCAATTTAAACTGTGGACGAAAAGATTCATCTCCTATTATTTTATCGCCAACTTTCAATACTTTTTACCCGTTTATGAACGGAGACCGACTCGCCTAACTAGCTCTGGGGGACAATATCCTTCACCCAACATCGCCAACCCTTTCACGAGGGATTTACAACTTCTCTATCTACGGAGCTCGTTATTTAATATCGTTGTTTGTTTTCATTGTGGGATAAAATCTGCTGAGGAGAATCGAACTCGACGTGTCCCGAAGGGGGTACGGGTTTGAATTCCGCCCGGAGACGTTATAACCTTCCATTAAAATATGACAATACTGTCAATTTATTTGCATTTACAAAATAATATGGGGAAGTTTCCGGGGTTGTGGAAGGGTAGGTGAGTACTAGTAATAGATAATGGTCCAGGAAAGCTAGGTTAGGCGCGCTGAACGCAGTAAATGACCTAAATTGTCTTGACGCGGCGTTCAACCCAGTAAAAAAAAGTCTGGATTTAAAATCCTCCACTGCGTCAGTTTCACTTTGCCGAGCCCGCAGCATATTTTAATCAAAGATTTTGCATCCATTGTATTTATACCCACAACAATTTGAATCCAACCAGCTTGGCAACCTTACTGTCCGTTGACGCAGCTTGTTCTGATGGTACATGGAATAATAAATTTGACAAATACAAAATTGTACGAAGATTTTGACATTCATTACACACCATTATAAATGACGCATATATATATAAAAACATTATGATAAAATATCTGTACACTTCATTACGCCATTAATGAAAGGTATATTTTTCATTTCAATCTATGCCCCCTGCAAACATTAAGTTTTTTATGAAACTTAAAAAGTACGCGGTGATTTGATGAGATAAGATCATTTTGTGCTTGGTTAGTTTTTATTAAACACACCGACAATTGCGTACATGTGTCCTTAAAAGATAAATTCATCAACTGTAGACATTAAAACTGTTTTACAAACATGAAGGTATCGGAATATAACATGCATTAGAGACAAACATAAACCGTTCAAACCACTCTGCTTTCTAAATTTGAATTTGACAAAGTGTCTATTTCTTAAAATGTGAGAATACTTTTATAAGAGCAAACTAAATAAGGGACTTTAGTCAGTTATTTCCCCTTGTATACTCTTCAAAATAGGTAGGTCTAATTAGTTGGATTACTTGGATTTTACCGTTACTTTTCAATGTTAATTTGCCAAATTTAATCTTAAATATTTTTTCTGTAAATCATTTAACTTGTTTGAAATTCAAGCTAATTATTTTTAAGTTAAAGAACTATCTAAATTCCTTCACTTCTGTTAATATCTTCATTAACAAGAAAGATATTAGATGAAATATTTTGTTACCCTTACATAGGAATTCAATGATAAAATCCGAGGATTCCAACTGTAAGGACCTACTTACCAATTGGATTGCTTCAGATTTTATCAGGGAAAGATAACTGGCTGAAGTCCCTAATTCATCAAAAATAGTTTTAGAGCTTAACTATGTAATTTGGAGCAGTTGTATTTATAACAAGTCTTCATTTTAAACATACTGTGATCAAAACTATTGTTTCAAATATTGACAACCAAATTCTACTTTTGGTTTTGATCTACTTTCACTTTGAAATGCAATAAATAATATAAACATATTTAAGCAATATTTGCATTTTATTTAATAAATCTTGTTCATTAAAGGTGTTTGCAATAGATTAATGTCTATTTTCTTTGCATTCCAAATAGTGTTTTTGGTAATGGGGCTTTAATACACCACCTGATCGTGACGCCATTGTAATGTGGTAGGTGGATCATAATGTTTTATAGAGATGGGATTGTGATATAACTTAGTTATAAAGAGCTGTAGCGTGTTTAGTGACCAAAATTTATTTAAGAGCAAGTCTGAAACAAGTTATTATAACTCAGATTCACTTACTAGCCCACTCTATGGTCCCTGAGTACTGTGCTAGTAAGATAAAGTTTCCTTGCTCATGGAAACATTGGAGTAGGTTTTGGATGGGATTCGAACAAACGCGAAGCTGGCTATCCAATGAAAACCGATCCAACGTCGTAACACCTCGGCCACGCCCACTCCTATTGTTGTCATAGAAGGGTGGAAAAACAAAGCAATAACTTTTATCAGACAGAGTATTACATCTGTTATGTTATATGCGAAGTGCAATACTTTGTGAATGATATCATGTAACTCAATAAAAAGCAGAAGTCATGAAAATTAATTGCCTATGGATAAAAAAGGGTATTGTAAATTAGCAAATGAGTTGAACAGTCTTTTGAGATGATTTGATAAATCTTTATTTTTTAATATTTAAACGATTCATATCCGAACCATTTATGTCTCGGTATGTCGTTGTGGATACGATGTATTAATTCATTAAGTCGCGAAGCATATTTGAGTCTGAGTAATAGGGCTTTGATTGGCATAGTTAAAAGACATAAAGTCACTGCGTTAAAGCCACCATACTATGATACATGCATTAACAGCAGATATGAAAACTGTCGGCTGTAAAACATCTGACTGGATGGATTTTGAACAAACCAGAATATAACGTAAGTAAATAGGATACAGTGAAAATTGATTTCCTACCTTTTTGCTATTTCAGCCCAACAACTGTCCTTTCTATCTGCCGTCAATTAACGATGTAGACAATAATTATGATGCTAAGTATGTCTCGTCTGTTCACCACAAACAGAACCAGTATATCAATTTCTTCTTCCCCCCAGTTAGATATACTTTTAAAACTGAGAATGGCCTTCGTTTTCTCCATTTCTGCAGACGAAAATAAACGCTTGAACTGGATGTTTGCTTATTTTATGCACCAACGTCTCCTCCATTTGAAGAGGGGCTCCTTGGACAACTTTCGTCCTAGGACTTTTTGTTGAAACGCACATAAGTAAACTTCTAGGATTAGCATGTTTAAAGACGTAATCAACATGTCAAACCATTTTGCTTTCGAAGCTTGAATCCAACAAAGTGTATAGGAACATACTGTCGTCTGCTTGCAAGGTTTTCATGCTTCTTTGTCGATGCAGAACCGGTTTTGTCGTACATGTGTTGCGTCGTTAAGTACATATTTACTTTGCAGTCCAGTATAGGACCATACTGTCGTCTGCTTGCAAGGTTTTCGTGCTTCTTTGTCGATGCAGAACCGGATTTGTCGTACATGTGTTGCGTCGTTGAGTACATACTTACTTTGCAGTCCATGGATAGTGTTAGTCTTGATAATGGGGCTTTAAGTGCTTTATACGTTATCGTGGTTCTTTTAATATCTTCATGTTACACCCAGTCTTTTCATAATTATGACCAAGACGTTTAAATGACATAATATATTAACAACCATTGCCAAAATACATTAGTTAGAACTTTAATGGCTTGGCAAACACAATTCAATTAAATCACTGGGTATGTGTGAAACAAACTCAGATATGAAATTCTATGCAAAGTAGGTCCTCTAATTACATGAGAGAAATTATAAATACAAATGCATTTTTTTTCTTATGAATATCAACTAAATAAGCCACCCGGCTAGCTCAGTCGGTAGCGCACAAGTCTACCAAACGAGAGGTCGTAGGTTCAATTCCCGCGCGAGGCATACTTTCGTGGAGCTTGATCATGAAATAATTTCTACGACCAGTCTCCCTCCTACTACTGATTCTTAGTCATGTAGGACAATTGTCAGTCACTTACGAAAGCATGCGTCTAGACACTGGCGAACAGCAAATTTCAGATATTTAGCCTTTCCAGGAACAGTGAGTAGGTTGACGGACCACCATGCATAATGTGACCTACAAAATGTGTTGCTATAGAATTTAACCCAACCAAAAATTAGATAGGTCTGCCAATTGTGGTTTAGAAACAGTTAATCAATTTTCATCCATTTTTCAGATATTTTGGTAGAGGTTGACGAAAGCTAAAATGAAACTTGTTTCTTCATGGGTAACTTTATATATTTATTTAAACTGGGTTTAAAGCCGAGTCAACACAATGTGTAAGTTATTTTACGGAGTCCAGTATACAGGTATTCCATAAGTGATTTGGAAATAGTCAAAATGTTGGACCGAGGTGAAGGTGATAGTGTGTTGAACTGTTGCCCTCGGCCTACGGTCTCGGGCAATAGTTCAACACACTATCCCCTTCACCTCGGGCCAACAGTTTGACTAGCATAGCATGTGAACAAATTAAATATAAATGCAACATGACAAAAAAAAATAATAAAGAATTAACTGTCAAGGTTGCAATGTTGAAGAAGTAATGTGTTTATTAATGAATTAATATTAATGAATAATGAATAAAAGTCGGCTGAAGGTTTCATTAATCGTTCCATCCAATAAAATGGCAAAATTATGCGATATACGACACATTCCAAGTTCCGGAGCACTTAGTGAGTTTGTAAAAACACCTTGAACCCTCATCCTAGTTACTGGACCGAAAAAAAACCACTTAAACTCGGCTTTTGGGTGCAACGATCGTTTCTTTAAAATAAAAAGGCAATAAAAACTGCGATATAAGCTAATTATCGTTGACGAATAATATCCAAGGTTATTGAAAACGGTATCAATGTTGCTGTTACAGTGTACATAGGTTATATTTTAGGTAATTAGGAACAAGGCACTAGCTATATCTTAATATTATTACATGTAAATAAATATGTGTTATTTGCCCTGTAAAGAGCCAAATTCACTGCACAATATTGCAAACATGTTTAATAAAACTGAAAACATAGGCGGCTGGCACGGTTCCAAGTCAAATACGAATCGGCGGACTATGGACACAAAAATACATTAATAAAATAATAACTTTATTGTTCAAATATCCCTCAAGCATTTCTGTACATGAGGACAACACATTTACATAAACATACATAAACAATGCATGGAAACACATAAGATAGATACATGGCAGAGAAGTCACATGATATGTTGATGTTATACGCGTAAAGAGGCCTCCCATTTATTCCTAATTATAAAAAGTGTTTTATTACCAAGAGCAAGATATGCTTTATACCAAGAGCATAATGGTTGTAGTTAAGTTTGTTGGCTCTTTTTAGGATAATTTTTAAACTATTTCTTGTCGTAAGTTGTATGTCAAAGAAAATACCTGTATTATGTATGAAGCCAGCATTGACATTGCGATAATATACCAGTTATTTGTAACCTGCACTTCCACTCCTTGATGGCCTTGCGCACATAGCGGGGATTCATAGATCTATGGTTTCATTTTCCAATCTTTGAAATAGGTGATATTTTACCGGGAGTTTGTTGTGTTCGAGTGTCCCCGCACGTCGAGAGTTTTCCCAGGAGTTTGATGGGCTCAAAGTCAAACTCTCCACTATTCCCTTGGGTGGGGATGCAGGTTACGAGTTTTCAAATGACTGGTGTATTACAATGTTCAAAATTTGTGTAGAGTATGCTTAACACATAAACAATTTATTTCCTATTCTGGCTTGATTTTAATATCAATAATTTTTGGCTGGTCATCCAGTTGTCCGTGCTCTCCCAAAAGCAAATCAGTTAATTCTGAAATTAAGAAAGAAAACAATCACACAGTGCGTGTCTACAACCATTTGGAAATCCTTAGTGATCTTCTATGCAGATAAACCTTGGATATTAGAGGTAGTAGGAATACAACAGGTTATAAGGTCTGGCGAATATCTCACGGTTTAATATTGCCAATAGGTCACATTACATATTATCGTCTAAGAAGTAAATACATGTACATCAACAAAGTTCTGTTTCACCATCCCTTAAACATAACCTTTCCTCGTTGTTAAAATGTTTTAACTATTTGAATGAAGGTTACACCATAAACTACATTCTAACGTACGTCGTAACAATTGCCCATCTGCTTCGGTAGCCATATTGGAACTACTTTTCCTCCTTATGATGTCCCGAGTCTTATCTGCGTGGAAGATCACAGAGGAGTTTCGAATAATCTACAACTTCCAGTTTACATTGTGATGCAAATTAACAACAAGTCGTATTTAAGAGATAAACGCATTCATTAATTAAAAAATATCTTTTCATTTGATGTGTTTGAAATAGATAATCAGCTATTTAAATTGCAGTTTATTGACAGTGTTATTTTTGAAAATGAGGTTTTAAACTTAAAATTTGCGATTGACCAAACGAGATCTTTCCTTGATAACATATTGAATTTCAATTTTTAAAACTTAAAAGGCAGTTGTCGAAATATCTCGGGTTCGAATCCTTCCATGGGTACTGCGAACGCTTTGAGTAAGAACGTTTCTGCTAATAATTATTTTGATCCATGTTACAATTGTACAAAAGTTGAACTTGCATTAGTCGTACTGATTCTTGTCACTCGTTTTACAAGGGTACAAAAGTTGCATTATAATCTGGCTTTATTCTATAGTATTGTACTTGTATCACATGGATATATTCAATAAAATGTACATGTATATTAATGATGGTTCTAAACCTAAGTGGGTATTGCTTTAAGTGGTTCGCCTTGTCCTGGTTGTCGCAACTCAATAAAATGTATTCTAATGATTTCTAAACCAAAGTGGGTATTGTTTCCCATGCCCTGATTTTATTTTTTTATTTTATTTTACCTCCTATATTTATCATGCCGTCATTATTTTTGTCTGCTAACTTTATGGTCTGAGCAACGAAATCATGATCGCCACAACTCTCATCTCCATGGATATTTAGATCTGACAACAATTCCTTCAGCTCTTCGGAGCTGATCTGATCTGCAAATAAACGTGTAAGAGTTTATACACCTCGTATATACACTGTCATGTAGCACTGAACGGTGCAGTCAACCAAGATGGCGAACCGAACGCTGATGAAAAGCTAAACATAATTTATTTTCTCGATTTCTCTAACTTAATCCACATTTATTGCTGTATAATCACTTGTATTGAACCAGGTATAGAGTCCGGTGCATAATGTTCAACCTATTTTCCCTTGATATCCACCCAAGAGCTCAGAAATGAATCACAAAGTTGGTCGATGTAAATTTGTTTAATTAGGTCCGCCATCTTAGTTGACTGCACCGGTCAGTGATACAAGACTGTGATATATGAGCAATGCGTTCATAAACATGTCCGTTTCCAATAAAAGATAATATTTGGGGTGAAACATTTTATAATGTATTACTTGAATTATTTTAAGCTAATTCATTAACATAATTATCATCGCACATTTTTATGCTCTATTTGTAATAAACGCCGAAATCCAAAGAAGTCTGTACAAATCAATCAATGATGTATGTGCGTCACCTTATTCACACATTAAGAGGACGCATTGTTTTGAGTACGTAGATAAAAGCGTGGACATTGCTTGCTAACCATCAAAGTCAAGCCGATTCCACTCAGTGAAAAGCTACGATGCGTCCCGGTTTGAGCATATTGGCATACCGGGAATGTATCCGTAGCGACGCCATAAAGAACCACATTTAATCTTGAAAAATACTTGAATCTGAAATCACCGGGAACTGGCCTGGTGGTGTTTAAAATCTAAATATTATCAGGAATCACCGGAGAGCAAAACCATGTGGCTTATTCCGGGAAAATCTGGGACATTACCGTAGCTCTTCCGGTATGATCCGTCTCTTCATTATATAACAACCGAATAAAACCGTAGTAAATCAGCATGACCTGTGTCCAAGGTGTATAAACGTGTCTCCAGGTTTGGTAACTCGACTTTCTAAACGAATTTTACAGGTTCACCCAGGCCTATATTTATATATACGGATTCACCGGGGCGTACACCGGGGCAGTGTAGAGCATGGAGTGTCCGTAAAAGGGCGAAACCTTATGTACAAGTACAACAATACAAATTCTTACATACTGTCATTATTTCTATCAAAATATTTGAAAGCTGCCTCTATTTGTTTCTTGACATTTCCACAATCTTTGTATAGCTGTATGAATTGTTCCCCGTTTATTCTCTCCGTTTCTGCAAGATAATAAACATAGGAATTTTGTCAACTTAAGTGCAAGATCATCTTTTTCACCAATTGAGCTCTGTTGGACCTCATTTCTCACAAAAACGTGTATGTATTGAAGAATAAGAATAAAATACATATAGCTATTAAAATTTCTGAGTAAAATACATACAGCTTTTAAAATGTCTGAGTAAAATACATATAGCTATTAAATTTCTGAGTAAAATACATATAGCTATTAAAATTTCTGAGTAAAGTACAAAAAGCTATTTAAATTTCTGAGTAAAGTACAAAAAGCTATTTAAATTTCTGAGTAAAATACATATAGCTATTAAATTTCTGAGTAAAATACATATAGCTATTAAATTTTTGAGTAAAATACATATAGCTATTAAATTTTTGAGTAAAATACATATAGCTATTAAATTTTTGAGTAAAATACATATTGCTATTAAAATTTCTCAGTAAAAGTGAATTATGTATTCTTTCTTCCAGAAGCTATAGATTTTGTGACGTCATAGTAAGGTGACATAATCACTGTGATATAATGTATACCTATATTGTTACACCTCCAGAAGTGGGCAATATCTAACGTTGTTGCGACATTAACAAGACGATTTAGTGCATCTCCGGCTTCTTCTTTGGTCAGTCCGTCATCATGCTTGCATTCCTCATAAAAAACGTTCAGAATTTCCTCATCATTCTGAAAGACATTGATAAACTTTGTACATTTTCCAGGGACGGAAATCGAAACCATTTCTTATTCTCAAAGGGAGGTAATCGACATACTTTCTCAATTTTAAGAGAGTTAGTCGATAGTCTGGATTACCTGCCCCTTACCACTATCGTTATCGGGTCAGGCAAGCCGTAATCATGGCGGCCTCCACAGTTATTATTCAGGTAGTCTATTACGTTTTCTTAATCTTGAATGATCATTTGCTGACGATATTTACTTGTGTTAGATTTCGGTACTATAAAATTTATAAGGAATTACTTATTCGGTTGGGTTGAAAATAATATTATTTTCAGTATAATTAGTTATAAAGGTTTTAGACGAAGATACGACAGATTTCAGGCGAAAAAACGACACATTTTATCTGTCGTATTGTTGTATTTGTTCTGTCGTATTTTCGTTCCTTCGTCGCAAAGATTGGAAAAAAACGAAATACGAAGATACGACAAACTGTGGATTTGTCGTGCCTTCGTTTTTTTCGTATTTTCTAATCTTCGCGGCGAAGAAACGGAAATACGACATTGCGTAAATCAGCCACCATAGTCCACACTATATGTATGTTTATAAGCAGGAGTGTGGAATTCCTATGCCCGATTTGTCCCACTCGTACGTTTATGTCCGCGGACAAGTAAATAGTTCAACCCCACTTGTCAATGGACAAATAATTATTTTAGTTGTAAGTATAAAAACATCGCAATTCTTGGTAATGTAGATGTTTTAATGTTTAAATCATATTTACCAGTAAACTAGTTTATGATCGACCATTACTACTACTCATAATATATTATTATTTTATTCTAAAACGCATCATATTTATTTTTGAATAAAATTTTGAATTTAAGTGTTGAAGTGCAAGTGCATTTTTGAATGTGGACAAGATGATTTTCAGATTCCACCAGTCATCACGACAAAATTCCATCTGCACAGGACCTTTTGTCCAGCAAAATGAAATTTGTTATTTAATCGAATGCAAGTTTACTGGACCAAACAGTATTGTCAGAATAAGCAGTCCATTTTAATAATTTAGCATTAAAACGTATTCTAAAATTAATTAGACCACAGTGGTATACTCTCAGGCAATCCAATTGCTTTAAAAGTGTTTCGCTCGTCGATAAATGTCATATCAAACTGCTACTCATGCTCAATCCTATACAGGGCACAGGTGTCCCGTGTTAACATTGACACACAAAATTAACAAGCTTTCCAATCAGTTACAACGCACGCGCCTCGTGCATAAATTGACACGTGGAATTGACAAGCTTTCCAATCAGTCACAACGCACGGGCGCCTCGTGCATAAATTGACACGTGGAATTGACAAGCTTTCCAATCAGTCACAACGCACGGGCGCCTCGTGCATAAATTGACACGTGGAATTGACAAGCTTTCCAATCAGTTACAACGCACGGGCGCCTCGTGCAGAAATTGACACGTGGAATTGACAAGCTTTCCAATCGGTTTCAACGCACGATCGCCTCGTGCAGAAATTGACACATGAAAATGACAGCTTCCCAATCAGTTACAATGCACGGGCAACCCGCGCAGAGTTTTTATAAGTTACATTTTATGGTACATCCGTGCGGAAATAATCACATGATATTAACAAGCGGGCTTTTTAATGAAAATGTTAAATAAATAAATAAATACTTGTGATTGAAATGAATGTGTCAAAATGTCGAACGCGATAATTCTTGTACATTTGTATATTATTTTAAATTTGAGACTGAATGGGAATTAAGGAGTATTGTTCCTATACAAAGATTTGGTTTTCATTGGCCGATGAGTCTGTTGTATTCCAAACAGTACCAATTACCTTCTAGATTGCAAAAACGACAAATTTTGTCCCACAATAATTTGTAAAACGGGCCCTATTTCTGTATAGTTGAAAATTGATAAGAACACAGTACGGTTTAATTGATATATTTTTTTTTTCTGTTATGACTAACAATGCCTTACGTCCAAATTGTAAAAAACTCGTTGATGAATCTCATATCAAACCACTACTCATGGTATATCATAAATAATTTCACAACACATAACGATTTTTGTTGAATATTCAAAATGGTTGCTGTAAAAACTGGTGGACAAACAGACCACTCCCTTTCTAAAAGTCACTGGACCATTGGTGATTTCGGTGGACTCGGTCCGCGGTCCCCTGGTTAAATTCGAAGACTTATTAAGGCAAGGGAATTAAGGATTGAACACGAAATCCAACATGAGGTACATTATTGTTTATTGCTAACTAATTAAATTCAAACAATTTTGATTTTTGACGAGTATTTGAGCAATGTCCAGATGCACAACATGTTTGCAATAAATATCCATAAAATACTAGACAAGTACATCATATATGTGGAACAATCTACATATTTGGCACGTTTTACTTACAAATCTATTGTCCGCTTAAAGATACTAGTACACAGATTTGGCTTAGATATTTCCATATTTTCAAAAAACCATTCAGTGACTGTAATTGTGTTAATTAACTAATGTCTTAATAAGAAGAAAGACATCGCAAGAAATATTAAATAAAAATCACAAAAATGCACACAATTTCTACACCGTGGATGGTTTCCAAACAATTTTGATAGTTTCAGAAAAGGTTGATGCTTAATTAAGTTGCAATCTATGAATGAGTATCTTTAATAGGTCATAAATTATATTTATATATAATGTTCATACACACAGTGTCTTCCCCTAAAACTGAAATGTTTGATTTTGTTTCAATTCACGAATAGCATAATCCATCCTGAATCATCATGACCAAATCTGAAAGAAAAAAATGTTTAATAGTTAAGTATGTGCGCTATATTTCAAATTATGATTTTTGCGTATATACGTAGTTTAGAAAGGAAATTTTAATTTTAAACTGCATAATTATCAACTTATTTCTCAGAATAGATTATGAAATGTCAAGACCAAAATTTTATGACATCATCAACAGAAAACGTGACGTTATACTTTCAAAAAAGCTATCTATACAATATTTTACCATCAATGTCAATCATATTGTCACCGTTTCTGTCTCCTAGTTTTAAAATATGATCAACGTAAGTTTTGATGTCTTTTAAACCATCTTCTAGTTGATCTGTTTGTTTTAGAATTACATGTAACTCTTCGCGATCTATTTTATCTGAAAAAAATAATAGAATAAGTATAATGTCATATAAAAGGTCATGTTTATTTATGTTCTTTGTATGATGGACTTACCCACTCTACAGGAGAATTAGGTGATGCACGTACATCATTTTCTCATTTAAGCAGACCCTTTGGCGATTATCATTTATTTCAAATAGTCCACATGATGGCCTACGTTGCAAGTTATATACGAGTATGTAGATCTATACGTAAATGAAATGTGTTTTTAAAATTAAGTTAATAAAATTATACTGTTTCATATCAAATGAAGCAAGTCATGTTTATAGTCGCATTTTAACATGAACGACCTGTATATAGATGATTGTTTGTGTTGATAAATAGGAATTTTATTCTTTATTCTAACACAGGCACGTGCGTTTTCTCTTTATTTAATGTGACGTCATCTATGCTTTATTATTCAACAAAGTATAGCTCGTGACGGCTGTTGAAATTTTACTCCCCACGTTAAATGCGCAAAGCCGAAAATGGCCGAAAAAGGGTTGACTTTTACAATTTGGTTTCTATTCTATAATTAAGATTTTAACATTTTTTGGTTTGAATAAGAAACACCTATCCGTGAGAATTGTGTAAATAAATGCTATTTTCGGCCTTTGCACTGGGGTGGATTTCAACAGCATGACGTTTCTGGCAGTTAAAAATAGTTCTGTAAATATATCTTTTCTACGGATGTATTTTACGATGTTAGAATCGAAATAACTTACAGTTGTCTATATTTTGTTGTCTAATAAAATATAGGCACTCGTTTGATGCGCTTATTAAATCACTTGTGCTAAAGCACTCGTGATTTAATCATACGCGCATCACAACTCGTGCCTATATTTTATTAGACAACAAAATATAGACAACTGTAAGTTATTTCTTATTTGAAGTGTGATCATGCATTTCAAACATTGAACTGAAAGAATCGCTTACTAAATGCAACACATTACTGTACGCCAAAAAAGGCAAATTCCATCGCAGGTGTTATCTTACGACTCGTTAGTACGGCAATGAATTAGTCTTCATGAAACGTAGTAGATGTTGTATAATGCTGTTGTGATATATTGCAAACGTCTTTTTCAGTCAATAAAAAGGAACCATGGCATTAGGTGTGCCTCAATGTAGGTTCGATATCCATGTTCAAGAATATCTTACCATTTTTGTCTTTATCGAAGAATCTCAAAGCATTCTTAATTACAAGTTTAGGATCGCCCAGGTTTTCATTCAATTCTTGAAGTTCATCTAATGTTATGGCGTCATTGTCTGTAAAACATATATACAGTTTCATTATCAAAAAAGATTGTATGTATTGGGACAATAGGATTATCAAAGCCAATGTATTTCGTGTAAGTCATACATCAACAATTTTAGGTTCCTGTTGGAAATACAACTTTTTCTACATCGCAGGTGACTGTTTTAAGCGATCGTGCGAAACAAAGCTTATGACGTTGATAAGTATTTAGGTAAAGGCGATCCACTATAGTATGTTACACCAAAAAGTGTAGTTTATAAAATTCCAAAAGCTGGTTATCTTTATACAGTCACATGCTGTCTCCATGCGACAATGAAAATACACGTGCATCAAAATGGAATCCGGGCATCAATGATATGGAACCTCTGTGAGCTAAAATATTATAATGACATTGGTCATTTTGTCACATTGGTTCACAGAATACATTGAAATAATCATTAAATATCCATGTGCTTACACGTGTGACGAATTACTTAGCTTATCCACGTAGTTTTCTACAAATCAGGGAAACAATTCTGTTTAAACATACCTTTCTTTTGCTTGCTATCCCAAAATTCGTCAATATCTAGTTTAGTTGGATTCTGTCCGGCTTCAAATAAAACATCCCTGGCTTTTGACTTTGTCAGACCTTTAGACGAGTTGTCAACATTACTACTATATGCCATAGATATCTAAAATATGAAAATATCTTTATATAAAAGACAGGTGTTTTGTTGAAATTAGATTCTAGAAAGAGGTTAAAGCTAACATATTCGGATAATTTTTACATCAGGAAAGTAGAATTCAGTGTGGGGAATCACGTGACCTATATGGTTCTTAACATGGAAATAATGACAACCAGATCAACAAATGTAGATGAAAAAGACAAGGTAAATGACCGATTTTAGCAGTCTAAGCAGCACAAAATTATCTTTCTAGCGGTAGTTCTGCCAACCCCCACAACGGTTCTAGTTTTCTAGATGACCTCAAAGTTCTTCCAAAAACTTCTCGACTCGTTCAAAACCTCGAGGTAATCTAGAAAACTAGAACCGGTGTGGAGTTGGGAGAACTACCGCAAGAAAGATAATCATGTGCTAAATTTGTTGATCTGGTCGTCATTTTTGACGTGTGAACCATACAGGTCACGTGATGCCACACACTGGAATGGCTACTTCAGGCACAATATTGAAAAATGAGATTTAATACTTTTATTGCATGAACCTTGTGGTGAAGCACAACTGAATGTCTCAACTGACTGATAATATTGGCACTAAATAAATGTATTGTTCATGTACTTGTATTTGTTTGAAATGCTGCGAAGATGTCTCATGCACTGAACATGTTAAGTTATAAAACAGTCGATTCAAACTTTCTCATAACTATCGTATGTATGTAATTTTGATCATGCATTGACAAATTTTGCTATGTTTATCACATAAACTAACTCATTTTATGTAATTACTTGATATACATAACATGTATATTGTAATTGTACATGACAAGATGTCAGAATGACATAAGTTGAATAAAAATATTCTGTTCTATATAATTATCACAGTATCTCTTTTCCGATTTATGATTTTTTTCATCACTGAGTTCTGTGCAATACAATTTAAACGAAACAGTAGTATTTAGTGTTTAGAGGCGTGTTTGGAAGATGAAAATACAGTTCAGGCACAGGTTGACTGCGGGTGGACTAAACCTTCCTCAATGAGTTTGGAAGAAATGCAAATAAGACTAAACCAGGTTTAGAAAATTGTTGTTTTCTTTCACATTGGAACAAAGGCCCTTCCAAAAACATTTACCCCCCAATCAGAAACATCATGCCTACGTCCCTACAATAAAATGAAAACTTAAACAAACAAATAAATGTTCTCATACCTCCAACCTTGAAACCGGTCTTGAATCATCCGAATCCATTTTCCAGTTATAAATCTCACGCAAAAAACCCTGCAAACATACACAATTAAGTATAAAAATGGTTATAAAAGTGAATGGCGTTTTCTACAAAAAAGTGTCACAAAATCAATAGTATTTAATTACTTTAGTGAAATGTATATCAAAGCAGTCAACTATTATAACCAAAAACAATATATTTTATTGTTTTATGTAAAGTGTTAAACCAGTCAATTGTAAATATTTTTAACGTTTAGTTTGGGTGAAAAAAACTATTGATTGATTTTTGCTATGAGCAAACCCTTTCTAATCGCAGTAAAACATGGATAGTACGGCTAAATTCCCTAGCTATTATTTTGGGTTCGATATATATTTCCTAGTACATGAAGTACCGTGAAACACGACTCTTTCCTCAGCTTTCATTCGCACTGCAACGGGAATGGATTGATGGCTATCAATTACAAAGGAATAGAGTTTTGAAGAAGTATCAACTTGATTTGCAAGCAAAAAAAATATGTTTAGTTTTAGCAAATACAATGTTGTCATTCTGAACTACTGTAGTCGGTCTTATCCATTAAGGATACGTCGAAGAATAGCCGGAATCATGTTGGTTCGAATTCAATTCTCGTTTGTAATGTACATGCACAAATCATAAATATAGTATCTGTTCTGTTCTGTTCTGTTCTGTTCTGTTCTGTTCTGTTCTGTTCTGTTCTGTTCTGTTCTGTTCTGTTCTGTTCTGTTCTGTTCTGTTCTGTTCTGTTCTGTTATTTCCTTTACCAAGTAACTTACTTCTTATTGTTTATAACTGTGTGACTTGGAATAGTACTAAACGGTGATTGAAGAACTAGTACTTTCGTTTACAAGATTTTTGTGCCGAGTATACTTCAGTACCCACCAAAAGTTTGAAGACAAATGAAGTTGACTACAATTCTTGAAATTTGATAATTATTTTTGTAGAATCATTATTTTTTATATATTTAAGTATGGTTTGTGATAAATTGAAGACTAATTTCATAAATGCAACACATTCATAATATTCAGCATCTGACATCATAAAGTCTCCAAAACCATGTTTATTGTAATTAAGTTCCATGGCATAGCTTTAATGCTGTTTTTGTAGTCTCAGTAATAATCTTAATGAAAACCATAAAATAAAGCAAACCAAGACATCATTTCAAAATTAACGTGAGTTATCAAATTTTACATAAAAGTTATTTAGTAGGCCTACAAAGTGAGAATGTCTCCAAACTTTTGGTGGGTATTGTATACATGTACAATACACGGGAAGCAACTCGTATCTTTACTGTAAATAGATAATATGGCAACAAGAGTTATTTTCCTTTACATTATTGATAATTTTTCATAATTATATGAATTTTCCTAAAGTACGTTACTCACATTCTAGTAATAACTTTTAAAACAAAGCATATCTGTTAGTTACTGCGTCTCTGACAGTCTAAAATACCTCCTCCTTAATATCTAACACAGTTTTGATTCGGAAAATCGGGCTGACAATGGTGACAATCATCATTGTCATAAAAATCCAAGCTGACATCATAGGTTGATAAACTCATAAATCTTATTCAACTGTCAGTGGTGCATACGTCACGACACGACACGACACGATACGATACTACACGACACGATACTACACGACACGACACGATACGATACTACACGACACGATACTACACGACACGACACGATACTACACGAAACGACACGATACGATACTACACGACACGATACGATACGATACGAAACGAAACGAAACGAAACGATACGATACGACACGATACGATACGATACGAAACGAAACGAAACGAAACGAAACGAAACGAAACGAAACGAAACGATACGATACGATACGATACGATACGACGCGACGCGACACAACTCGACCCGACGAAATATAACAAAACGCAAAAGAAAACAATACAACGCAACAAAACGCAAAAACAACACATCACAACGCAAAAACAACGCAACAAAACGCAAACACAACAGTGTAAAGAGCTGCATTCATGTCTATTTGCCAAATAATGTGTGTTACATTTTCCATGACTCTAAATTAAAGAAGAAGTATGATAACGATTTGTTTTGATAATATTTCATGGTATAAAAATAGTTACAATCAAGCAGAAACTATGCAAATGTTGGTTTTGAAAGTTTCAATAATTAATTCATTAAAACTTCATCGATATTGAATAATCAATAACTTAAATGTGTCACTTGAATGAAAAAAACGCCTAAACGGATTCCATTCATACATGTATATCATTAGGTATTCGTAAATTGTGGTGAAAATTAACATAATAAAACAAGAAATATCTTTAAAAAGATATTCGGCATACTGCAGAGTTTATTTTGTGTAAAGTATAAGTGGTCAAATTCGTCATGTTCCCTGTTCAGTTATACTAGAAGCGTACCACAACGAATGTGCAACCAGTGTAGTGAGTCACCCATAATACACCCAGCCAACATTCTATATCGGCCCGACATCAAACCTATATGGTTTTTTATGACGGCCCGACGTCGGATTTAATCTCGGCTGCAAATAGGAATGATGTCGACCCGACATCGGAAGTACAATATCGGGCCAATGTCTACACAAAATCGGCCCGATATTCCTTGCCTACATCGGGCCGACATCAAATCAATAGCGGTGTGATGTCAGTCAACGGTAGAAATTATTCTAAATCGGTCTGACAGCAAACCTATATGGTTTTCTATGACGGCCCAACGTCGGATTTAACCTCGGCTGCAAATAGGAATGATGTCGATCCGACATCGGTAATACAATATCGGGCCGATGTCTACACAATATCGGTCCGATATTTCTTGCCTACATCGGGCCGACATCAAAACAATAGCGGTGTGATGTCAGCCAACAGTAGAAATTGTTCTATATCTGTTCGACATCAAACCTATATGGTTTTCTATGACGGCCCAAACCTCGGCTGCAAATAGGAATGATGTCGACCCGACATCGGTAGTACAATATCGGGCCGATGTCTAAACAATATCGGCCCGATATTTCTTGCCTACATAGGGCTAACATCAAAACAATAGCGGTGTACATGTACAATAATAAACCATGGAGTGAAAATAAACAGCAAGTATGCAAAAACAAACGGATTTGTTACAAAAAAGATTATAAAAGCGAATATTTAGCATATTCTAACTATAATGGGCAAATGATAATCACGGCCTTGTTAATGCATGTCGCGAAATTATGTTACAAATATTTTCATCCATAATTTTACTTTAAAATAAGACAAACAGATAAATTTCGTATATTTCAATCGCTCAAATGGTTAAAATGAAGTAATTAACAGTGTTTACACATTTGTTAAATCATCTACTTTTAAAAGAAAATAAACTTCACCTTCATCACCTTCCTTTGACTTTTAGTTTTTTTGGAGCTTATTCAGTTGAAAGAAGGAATGCAGTGAATATTTGCCAGTTCTTCATTTGAAATAATATTACCATATAAGAGTGGTTTTTATGTACTTAATAAATATTGATTTCAATTACAAACAACATTTCATTTCAAAACACAGCTAAAATTATTTTAAAATTTATACCAAAATGTACAATTATTTGCTGCATGGTAAACAAGAAAACGCAATATCATACCGTTGTCAATCCGATATACAAAATAGTTGCGTTCATTGCCATGTAGGCACGACGCAGACCCGATATACGTTTTTGACGTTACATGAAATAGGGTTAGTGTGGTTATAGTAATTGAAATCATACACAGGACTATTTTTTAACATAATTAAGTGAACAATACAATTGTAGTTAGCATTTTTAAAAAATATTGAGTATGTCGGCACTGCAGCAGTCCGATGTCGGTCCCAAAAAAGGCACATTTTGCCGGTATGACAGTACGTAAATATAATAAGTAGATAACAAAGGTGTTTCATTAGAATTAATTTATTTCATAATATTTTAACGATTTAACAATATATGGAGGTGTAGCAGAAAACGCACTATCGTACCGATGTCAATCCGATATACAAAATAGTTACATTAATAAATCATGTAGGCCCGACGCAGAACCGATATACTTTTTTGGTGTCATATGAAATGGGGTTTGTGTGCTTCTAGTAATTAAAATCATACACAGGACTATTTATCAACATAATTAAGTAAGCAATTCAATTGCATTTATAATTTTTCAAAATATTGAGTATGTCGGCACTGCAGCGGTCCGATGTCGGCCCCAAGTCGGCACATTTTGCCGACATGCCGACATTAATTGTATATCGGCCCGATATGGTCATGCTGGCTGGGCACAGAGTAAATAGTCTCCAACTACTGTTAGTGCTACGCACCTGTTTATCACAAATAACCGATGGTACCATATCTTTTCTCCATTTTCCTTTACGATTTAGGGAATTTCATTGGACAAAATAGTATAGTAGAGCAATTTGTATTGGTTGAAAATATAGGTCAAAGTTTGCGAAGAGGGGTGGGCCGAAATATCTATGGTGATTCTCGATCAGACAAATTGTGGCAGCTTTATCTTTGAATAAGTACTGTTAACATGTAGTTAGCACTGTCTGTGGGGCATACATTACTCTCACTGATTTAAATACGTATCACAGTACTTTTAAACCTAATGTCGATAAAAATGGTATCCGTATTTATGTACGGAGTTTAACGAAAAAATATCGAGTATTTAAATAAGCGGGGTTACTGTATGCGCCATTGACAAGCGAATACAATTTAACAATATATTTACTTGTGGATGACAGAATACAATTATAAACTATCAACAAGAGTTTGAACTCTATATCTATTAAGTAAACAAAAACGACCCGACAATAAGTAAAACTATTTGACCCATACGTCTATATGTTAAATATTATAGTATACAGGTATAAAGTATACTTATGGTGGCATATTTCTGCCACCAGACGATCACATAACTAACTAGTTAATTATTTAGTAACCAGTTATGTAACTAGTTAGCCAATTATGTAACTATATATTGACATGATTATAATTATATATATATATAGTTACGTTACTACTCGACCACTTAATCTACTGTTAAGTTATGTGGTTATTTGATCGGCTCGTTATCGGCAGTATACACAACTCTTCTGATCGAGGGGTCTAAGGTTCGATTCCAGACTGGGCATACTTTCATAGAGATTGGTAAGAAACTAATTTCTGCTCCCATTGTCCCTCTTACCACCGATTCCTAATCATGTAGGACAGTAACTGTTTTCAGTCATTGACGGAAGTATGTGCCTATTAATTGGTTAACATCTAAATCCAGAGAGTTAGCCTTTCCATGAACGGTGAATAGGTTGACTGACTCCCGTTATATAACTTACAAGATATGCTGCCAATCCAATAAAAATGTGGTAATCTGATGGCGGGAATATGCCACCATACATTATGTTGTCAGTTTGTATTTACATTGTACATGTATATATTTTATATAGTAGATATCTACTTACAATTTAATATAAGTACAATACATGTATATATAGGTACAATGTTAGGGGTATCTTAGTCTTTATTTTATTGAACTAAACTGTTGGATTATAAAAGTGATAGCAATACTGTGATGATATTATGGGATAAAATATATGTATAGTCATGCCGTCGGATACTGTTATACATGATTATATCGCCGGGGCGATAGGAGGTAAGTTAACTCTTATACATGTACTTGTTTAATAATTCTGGTTAAGGACCCTAATTGGAACAACCACAAGTGCGTTCTTTTCGCTGTAAAATTGTCAACTTGAATACGTTCGTATCTAAGTGTGCATGATACAATGTCAGTTTGTCACTGAAGTACTCAAATACACTAAATTTAGGTATTACTTTCGTTTCTTACAAATAATGAAACCTGCTTAGCCTCGAATAGATATTATGTAAATTTGGCAAGAATTAAAATACTTACAGATCTTAAAAGTCTGAGTCGAGGCGGATTTTTTGTACTGTGTTTTTTTTCTTGAAACCGTTACATTTGTGATGTCATAGTCGCGTGGTATTACCACCGTGGTGCCACCAGATTAGATATTTCTTTATTAACATCACAGAGACTCAACGACTCGTAAGCCAGTTTCGGCCCCCAATATATGCATTGCTTCTTCGTCAGAGATCGGTGGTTTTTTAAATGTTTGGCAATAGTGATTCAATAACAAGAACACAGTGCAAATACAACATGAGAATGACGTGAAATACACACACAGACATATACACATGTATTATTTCAAGAATGCTTGTATAATATTAAGAATAGTTTTAACATACTATCTATATTATAATTAGGTGCTGCTGGGCTGATTGTTGGACATCCATTTGACACAACGAAGGTAGGAGATATTTTGACCTTTTTTATAGAATTTATATGAAATGCAAGACTTGTAAATACATTATAAATAAAGAATGTTGAAGACTTGTTTTGTGCATTACCATCGATTTAACTGACATATATTATTTTATCCTACCCCAAAGTGATCTTTTAGAAGGAAAACCTATTGACCAAATAAACCTATCTTTATTCGGCAGCGTTGCTTTATTCGGCAGTCACGTGACTACGCATTGACGGACTACTTTTCTACATAATCATAACATTGGGCATCAAAAGCGGCCGCGTTTCATTCTTTTAACGACAACTTAACAAATACATTTACACAAAATAATCAAATACGGGCTTTCACAAACAATTTCAATTTAAATATTTAATTAAATCACTTACTTCATCATTCAAATTTTACGAAAACTCAATCGTTGACGCTGTACAGTGCCAAACTCCAAAATTTGCAATGAATTCCTTTCTGTGTATATTTTGACGAATATCCAGCCATTATACAGTAAATACATAGGTTGACTATTGTTTTACCAAAGCCAAGCCACGCATAAATTTAATATAATGAAACTGGCTTCAAAAATTATCATCGTCATACACGACAAGACCGTCCTGGCCATTTTCTGAAAATGGTTGACATCTTTCAGCGTCGCTGGCTCGCTGCGAGCACAGGTGACAGACTCAATTTTCCCCTATTATAGTATATATAAAGAAAAGGTCTCTAACGCATATTCAATGGTAGTAGTTTTCAACTCGTCACCAAGCTCACAAAAACGGCCCGATCGTCAAATCTTTTTCACTATCCGCTCCAGAAAGGATTATTACGCACAAAAATACTTTTTATTTGAAGGAATTATGGGACCATTTCACCAATTATTGATCGATTTCCTTCAAATAAAAAGTATTTTTGTGCGTAATAATCCATTCTCGAATGTTTTCACTTAAGACCTAGGCGAAGTGAAGCAGACACGCAGAGATTAGCTGTGGGTTTAGCCGGAGATTCTCCATCACTAATCACTAATAAGAGATAGTGATTCACTTTCTGCACATTAGTTTTTAATCATTTTTTAAGGTACAATTACAAACACAACATGGTGGTCATGAATATAAAGGAACATTTGATGCCATTAAGAATATCAACAAATTTGGTTTAGTAAGTAAGTTTTAATTGTCCTTATTTACATTGAGTGTGCACCGCAAACTACCATTTCGTTTAGGAGTTTCCAAATCGAGCCATCTTATTCACTGACTTGTTCTTACTTTTTCGTTCTGCGAGAATGAACGTATACAAGGCCAGCTATGTTTTTTTCAGAACTTACCTTAGAGAAAAAGTACAAATACATATGGTATTTACTATGTTAAGTAATGATACACCACGATAAGTTTGCTGATTAATTTGCTCCACCCTTTTACTTCCTGGAATGCGCAGTACCTAAGTTTTGGAAATTGACATGAATACGTTAGCTGGTCAGTAAGCTTCAGAATTATATATGTAAAATGCAGGAGGACTATTTGGCGGCATGGAATGTATGTGTTTTACTGTTGATGTACCTGATAAGTTTTTAGACCCTTTTAAATTTCAATTAAACAGAGAAGTGTTGTATTTCTTCTTATCCATCATTTTCAGTATGATATCAAGACCTTACACTTTAATTTCAGACTAAAGGGTTCTACAGAGGTTTGTCATGGCCCCTATTTTCTTTCGGGTTAGTGAATTCAACATTTTTCGGTGTATATGGCCACACACTAACCTACCTTGAGAAGGACAAAGATAAGCGGAAGTCAAACTATCTACATATATATCTATCTGGCTGTGTGGGCGGGGCTGCACAGTTGGTTTTTGTAATCCCCGTAGATTATATCAAAACGGCACTACAGTCACAAATACCACATGATGCAGGTGCTGCTGTCAAAAAAGGTATGTACAGAAGACACGCGATGTCTTTATATTCAACGCGCATGCGCATTTGTTTTATGTTGTAAAAATTATTTTTAACACAGCGTAACACAGATTCTCTGGTTATTGTTTTTTTGTAATTAATAATCACGTTTCTGTAAGAAAGTAATCTATCATTGACTTCAAATTTCTATAAATTATCTGAAAAAAGGTTTCTGCTGGAAATCCTAAAAGCGTCTACGACTCTATGTGAGATGATAGGCAATAGCTTACGACAGATGTGAGTCAAGCGCTAGTGCATCCCAGGGACATTGGTTAGGTTAACTGTTATTTCATGATTAAAACTATACAGTTAAAAACGAATATAAATAGAAAATAATCAAACAAATTGAATAGCAAGTGACACTTAAACTTTGCTAAAAGTCAGAGCTTTTAAAAGTGTGTTTAATGTTACGCCTGCTTGTTCGTTGCAAAACATTGCCATTCACAATCATAGTAACTATACTTCTTACGCCATTTCTGGCTTTATTCACCCAACCGTCAATTAGTCTTTTGACCACTTATGTCTATTATTTCTATAAGACTTTCATTTTCATTCATAGCCAAACTTACAAATTTAATTTCCCAATTAGATTTTTGCTAATTCCAAGTTTTAATTTGTATTAAAATATATTTTCTAAATTTCAGAAATTCAATCCAAGATGTTCAAAGGACCTCTTCAATGTGCCATGTCGATTTATAAACAAAACGGTATTACTGGACTTTATAAGGGTGGTTTAGCAATGGCTTACAGGGAGATACCTTCATATGGAATTTACTGTTTATCTTTTGAAGTTCTGAATGCTAAAATGATTGAAAAAGGTTGGACGGACTCTAAAGGAATCATAGCTAGTCTCGTATCAGGTGGAGTTGCAGGTTCACTTACATGGGCGTCCATCTTTCCTTTTGACGTTATTAAAAGCCGATATCAAGCGGACTTTGCCGGAGAATACCGAGGATTTACGCACTGTGTATCTATGCTGTATAAAGAGGGTGGGGTACGAATATTTTACAAGGGATTTATGGTGACATTTATAAGAGCGTTTCCTGTAAATGCTGTAACTTTCACTGTTTATACTCAGACTTTGAAGCATCTAGAGAGGAATTTTTAGTTTAAGTCAATAGGTGTTCATTAGCTATCATTAAAGTGAATAAATGTATAACTGCTGTGTTATGTCACATAAATATCAAAATGTATAAGTTTTTATTAGCTCCACATTCTTATAACCACAGCGTAAATACTCGTTGGAGTTACCTTTTGTGAATTATATTGTGTTTGAGTCGATTTAGGCCTTCAAAGTATTCTAATGACGATTTTATCTAATTATATTTCATTATATATGGATTTATACACTCAAAAATGCAACATTTATTGAAAAATGCAGCTGGCAACACAAAACAGAACTATGAGCAATCTGCATTTTGCATTAAGCATATAGAACATGTTATAAGAATTCTATATGTAATTGAAAATCAGTCATAAAATTGTTAATGCAGGCACTGTCTAAATTTTGTGTTCAACAAGACTTGAATTATATCGTTTTCAGTCTATTTGCCTCCACAGCTAAACTCACCACAACAAAAGGAACAACAAATGACAAGTAAATAAATAAATTATTTATTTCATCCATAAAAAAATAAATAAATATACATGCATGTATACATGTATTGTCAAGTTACATTTAACAAGTGATAAAATGTATAAAAATAAATTTGACCCTAGGTCATAAGTGTATCTATTACATGTAAGTACTCTATTTTATCAGTCCAAATATAATATGTTATGATAGCTTTTCGTAATGAAGCTAAT
This sequence comes from Mactra quadrangularis, assembly GCA_025267735.1. Classification (NCBI taxonomy): domain Eukaryota; kingdom Metazoa; phylum Mollusca; class Bivalvia; order Venerida; family Mactridae; genus Mactra; species Mactra quadrangularis. The sequence continues at coordinate 10,467,510 of CM046301.1, read as the reverse complement.
TAGGCAAGGTTATAGATAGTCTGGATTACCTGTCCCTAACCACTATCGCTAACGGGTCAAACAAAGCGCAATAATGGCGGCGCCCACCAGGGAATCTTAAGATAACAAAATTTTCTTTTTTTCATATTATTTTGCATGACAATGGTCAATTTAGAATAAAATCGGTATATAGGTCATTCGAAGTCGATTTTGATTTGGCGAACGATTTAACAAAAGTAATGTCTGCAAAGTAGACACGTTTCGGACGTTGACTATTACTCTTTAGAATTTCGGATACTCTTTTTAACATAAATGTAATTGAACACCTAATTTAAGGTATCCACGGTAATTCTTGTATTAAGTTCCTTTCATTTAAACCTTCAGACTGAGACAATTCCATTTGAAAACATAATTATTCGTTATTTTGTAAAATTTATCGGGCGTCGCAATTATTCTGCTTTGTCTGACGTACTTTTATCCGTCGAAGTACAACTGGGATTCAGACAAGGTTAAAAATACCATAACGTTAATACTGTCTTTGCAAATAGTTAAACATTCTATATTTACATCCTAACATGGACGTAAATTCAGCAAGATTGCTAAACAATATATTAAACTGATACGGAACAAAGCATTCCTAAATTTGACGGAAAATATTACTAAATACAGTATCTTATTTAGGGGACTATCATTTTCTGTCTCATACAACGGCTTGAAGCCTTTTGCGTGGTAAACTATCAACACATTTATATGGATACAAGCCGAAATGCTCTTAATATTCATGTCTAATGTATGTGCAGCAAGCTGATTGGGTGACAAACTTTAAATGGCCAGCTGACTGACTTCTTTCTAGTTTTTACAGAAGCTAATAAAAAAACGAAAGTTATTAAGACAAGAAAAGTCGGCTAGTCAGCTAAAGTTAGGCGGCTGCTCTGCTTATTTCCTACAGGCTGCGTAGACTTAGTTCTCAAATAGTTTCTGCCATTTTGTTTCACTATAAAAATAAATTAAAGGTTTTATTTACACAATAATCGACGTTTGTCATACAACAGTGATACTTTTTTGAAGTGAAACATTAACTCCATTGTTTTCTTCATTTTCAACAGAATTATCTTTAACTTCACTTGTAGCTGCTGCGTCGGCTTCATTGTTGTCTTGAGCACTGAAATGTAAGAAATGGTTCTTTATCATTGATGTATGCTTATTTGTATCTAACAGTTAAATGCAACTATTATGACCATCAAAATCGATGACTTAATTGGCAGAAGGTCCTTATTTAGGGACTCGAACATTGTAGTCTCGTCTCAAAGTGAGCAAATGATACAGTTAATTCTCGATTCGTATGGACTGAAAAAAATCGGATAATCCATGATTTGATTGTATGTTAAATAGAGTTCATAATGGTAAATCCATAGAAAAAGAAAAAAAGTTACCGATAGTAACCGAACTGTAGTTACTGATAGTATATTGCACGTAATCTTATGTGTTTTCCAATTCAATTCACTTATTTATTCCTTCCAAAAAAGGTAGGTTCGGACAGTTGAATCAGGCGCTCAACAAAGAATCAGTTTGATATGGCCTAGAACATTTACCAGCGAGCCAGCATAAATTTACTCAAAGAAATGATATCTGAGAATTAGAATACCTTGTTTGATCATTCGGAGTGGAAGAATTTTGTCTTGGAGGTGTAGGCGACGGTGACTTTACTTGTAAGAGTTCTTGTTCCTCGTCTGATGACGCCACACTTGTATAACCCGAAGTAGGTCGACTTGATGACATTTTAGACTGTGTTCGATTCTCACTTTTTGAAGAAGGCCTAGTAGACTGGTTTGATGATGAATTAATTACTTCCGGTGTTTTAGAGGTGATTTCTGGTGTAAACTTTTCCAATCTCTTTTTGTTTCTCTCCACACCATCCACAAGTTCTCTGAAATCATCAAATGAGCCTTGATAATCAGTGGTCAGCATATCTCTATTAGACACTGAGACAAAAATCTAAGTGCTGGTAGGAATGAGTTTACAACTGACAAAATGTCCCGAGAAAGTCTCTACAAAACCATTTATTCCTTTATATTACTAATGAAGATGGTTCAAAACAAAATACAAGTATTTACATCATTGCGATTTCCTATAATTTGAAAATTATTTTCTCATTGGCAGTTATAATATTTCTCATCCTCGTTAGACAAACATTAATGGAAAAAACCTGTTAAAAATATGCTACTTCCATCATGCAATATTCAAGATGGTGAATCAAGATAAAGAGGCTACCGGAAACTCCTGTTTTCACCAAAAAGTTAATTTTGATAGTATGCATTACTTTATGGTTGACTATTTATCATATACACGTTACATTGAAACGGAAAATTTAAAATGATATTCTTATAAATGTTATCGGCTCTAATGTTACACAAGGCATTGTGTTTATAGCGGGTGAACGAGAACATGAACAACTGCGCATGTGTCAAAACTTACCCAATATCTACCTCACCGTCTTTATTTACATCAAGTATATTCAACAAATGTTTGAGCTCCTTATCATCCAGCGGACATCCAACTTGTGTAAGACCAGCTTTGAATTCTTCCTTAGACACAGTGCAACTTTTATCCTTGTCAAACATCTTAAACATGTCAAATAGTTTTATTTTCTTAGATTCTATAAAATGTACAAACACAAGCATTGGGTCCTTTTTCCACAATTCTTTATTTGATTTCACTTCGGCTTTACACATATCGCGAGAGTTCATAAATCCGGCAAGATGAACTTTAAAATCTGGACGTCGAGTCTGTGCCTCCTCATATACAGCATGGAACTCACGTGGTACACAGGCGTCCTGAGAATGAAACATAGAAACATTTTTTTTATTATATGAAACATGAAAGTTAATTATGGAAATGTGAATGCAAAAACAAAGAGTGTTAAGATTGGTAAGTAGTTTGTAAGTAACGATTGATATTAAAGTTATCGCAATCTAAAAACATATGGGCAGCATCTTACGATAAATTAGCAATACAATAGAGTGCGATTTAGACAAAAGTTAGTTGTAAGACGTTAATAACACGAGCCTAATGGGTGTAGCAAACAAGTTCGATGGTAGTTCGACTATAAGAGATTGTCTTTCTTAGAAAACTCAAAAATACATCGCCAAAAAAACTGTGTTTTAGCATTTCCAGGGCAAAAAAACTGATTGAACGACACAATCTGTCGAAAAAATATGAATGTCGGAATAGATATGCTGGAATAACATAATAACCGATAAAGATGTTTGACTATAACATACATGTACTACGCTCGGGGAGATATTCTGCAGCCAAGTGTTTCTCAAAGAATGAAGTCGCTTTTGAAGCCAAGATAGACAAAAATACATCAAAACAGATGGTGAAGAAATGATACACTTACAGCAATTTCTAATTCTCTTAATACAGAATCTCCTTCTTCGAGAAGTTTTAATGCTGCAACAGGTCCTTGTAGAGTGATTGGATTGTTTGATAACTGGAATAAACAGACATAGAAAACAGCCATTTATAATTGGAGATTCATTAAAATCTTTATATACTAATCAAATGTTCTAACGCATCACTTTATATCATTCCTAATCAATCTAATTGTCGACATATTCGAATGAAAATTTCAGAGATTATGTTCGACATGTAACTTTGATTACACAACACGACACTAATGCTGTCGCTAAGTTTGTTTCTAAAACCATGTGATAAAACACTACACTGTGATTTGCCTGATATTTCTTGTTCTCTTTGTAATTTGTTATTCATTAAAATGAACTTTTATCATGTGATGCATTAGAACTTTTTGATTAGTATATAATTACGTTCTACTATGAAGAGAACAGATGATATAATTTTAATCTCTTCAACAAGAACATGATTGTTACGAAAATCAAGTGAAATTTAGCACGGTCGTGAAACAAGCTTTTTCTACTCACTTATATTAATCATTCTCAAATCCGCTTACTGGTCACTCAGTATTGAACATTAAGGATAAAATTTTATGTTCAAGGAAAAAACTAGATAGGTTTTGGATGTGATTTGCACCAACGTGGATCTATTTTTATAACCTATCTAATAATTACAGTCCTACGCCGCACCAACTCGATAACGTCCACTTAAAACTAGTTACGGGTGACACAGTCAATACAGATTTTAAGAAATAATCATTACTTACTCTGATTATTTTCAAACATTCATTTTTACCAAGATGTTTGAACAGAGAGACTACGCCCTCTAGACCTATTCTATTAGAATTAAGATTTAAATCAGTTAATGTTTCATTATGTTCTAAAGCTTCACCAATGTAATCTGCTCCTTTATTATCAACACCATTCGATGATAGATCTAATGACTTCAAACTGTTGTTTTCCTGTGAACAACAAAACAAAGTCAATATAAAAAGAACATAACTGTTGATAAAAGTCAATATGAATAGGACATGGTTGTAAGTTAGTTGTTTTCCAATTTTAAATGCCAGAATGTTTCATTTTTGTAGAAATCAGTGATATTATCAAATTTACTTACATCGTCTCGCTTTATATGGCAATATTTTAGATTTTTATCTGACTTTCTCACATATAGCAATACAAACTTTGATAATATTAATCATATCTATTGCTAGCACTAGCCTTGTTAGTGATATTCATATGAATATCCTCTAGTATCAAATTCTCTTTCCTTCTCTATTCCTCTCTCTACCTCCATCTCCGTTAAATCCCTCTTTTACTCCCTCTTTTCTTCCCTACCTCTCTACCTCCCTTCCTCCCTGTTTAATTTCTCTTGTCATGCATGTATTTGAATTGTTTCATATCAAAATATTCATTTTACACTTAGATTTACTCATTATCACGTTTTATCATTTGAGTATATAAAGATGTGCTGTGTTCTATTCTGTCACCACTGTCTATAATGCTAACTTGTTGAGTGGAATATCATACCATTGTTCGTATTGATAACATGTGACGTATGATAAAATCTTACCTCAATACCTTTAGCTATACATGCAATACCAGGAGTTCTTATACGATTCCATGATAAATTCATATGTGTCAATGTCTCTGTATCTCCTGAAATTGAATATCAACTATACGTCAATCAAAACATTTGAAAGACCAATGAAATCTTGCTGACCATTATACATTTTGTTATGTTGAAACAATCCAGTAAGACAGACACTGTAATCATAATGCAAAACCAAACATAGTTAGTTGTAAGATTACTCTTATGCAATAATGGATTTTAAAATAAGCATTTGGTCAGAATGTTTTGGAATACACGTAGTTAAAGCATTGAGTCATAAAACTTGAAAAGTCTTATCAATTACCTAGGAAATACAGACTTTTGGGTATATCATCTCGTACTAATTTAGTTTAGCTAGATTATAAAACAAGTTCTTACAATTTACGAGATTTATTACTTTTTAGTCTGGTCCCCAAGTTCTGAGCTAGTAGGATAAAGTTTCATGCTCAAAGAAACAACGGGGTAAGTTTTGAATGGGATTCGAACCAACGCTAAGCTGGCTATCCAATGATTACCAATCAAACGCCGTAACCGCTTGGCCACGCCCGCTTCTACAGACATTTAAAACTATATTGAATGAATGGACATCCCCATAAGAATCATAACCAGGAAGCTAGTCTTACGACATCAATGTTTCTTGTATACACGGTTTGTCCTCATGATGTTCAAGTAATTTGACCAGAGAAATGTTGAACATAAACTTCATTTTACTAAATACTTTAAAATTATATTGGAAGTCGCCTGTGTTTTAAGATACAATGTATGTGTTTGCCAATATTTTCAAAATATTTTGTCAGATAGTTGCCATGGTCAAACAATTGGTATATTTCATCACAAGCGAAAACAACTGTGCCAATCTTACCTATTGCATGTCCCAGTACACTTGCCCCATCATCACAGAATAGATTATGTGACAAATCAAGACTTCGAAGTCCAGTAAATTGCTGTAATTCATAAATGAGTGTATTGATAAATTGAAGCATTTCTTGCTGAGTGTCATAATGACATGTAAGATCAGATTATAGATATAATTACATACATTATAGATCATTACAACGTACTTATATTGAAAATATGTCAAAAATGACAATAATTACTGAAATTTGATACAAAAATATTACACTTCTATACTCTGTAAACTCTACAGAAAACTTATTTTCATTAATTTGTGTAATTACATATGCCCTTGGTATTGTAGAAATTTGTTTAAGCTCAAATCGTTTTGAAAAATAAGTAAACGTAATGTAATTTCATGTTTGGTGCTTTACTGCGAATTACGCAGTCAGTTTTTCTAGCTATGGTCCTTGGGTAGGTCTAGAACTCTAGACCAAAGCTGTCAACGATGATCTAAGCACAAAGCCCCGCCTGTGGCTGGCAACTGCCATACTTGAAGAATGACTGTACGAGTAGACAATGTTTTATTTGATATTCCACTCAACGGAATTATAGTGTGTGCAGATTTTATTCGTAAGTTTGTACGTAAGCTGCACAACAATATGTTTTAGATAATTTAACAGATTTATTATTAACGTTTAGTTATAAATGATGTTAAGCTAGTTCTAATTACATGTAGTTATTGTTCAAAAGCTTGCAGAACATTTGCTTGACTTTACGATGAACACAAATCAAGACATCAAACCTAATGGCATCACACATGCATGCACCATTTATAGAATATCCAATCATAACACGATGCAAAAGCTTAAGCATAACTTCTGCATTTTTATGAAATTGTTGTGAATTAATTTCTCAATTTTGACCTTATACGTATATAGTGACGGGAACTAAAGATGCTTTAGTCATTCCAAAGAATGTTACATAACGTTTTGCCGGAGCCAAAGATTCAATGTAACATGTACAAATTGCAATTACATGTGCATTCACACAAGGGGTCGGCACAAATGGTGTAATATAACATGTACATGTATGTTTATATAGTGTTAACAAATATCAGATCGTGCTGGTCGCCTGCATTCATACGGTTAATATGTTCGAGTCTAAATTTGTGAGTCTACATGCTTTGCTTGTGAGTAATGTTATAGTATCATGAGTATTAATGTAAAAGCAAGCAGGACTGACATGAGTGAAAAACATTACTTCTTACACGTGATCACGTGATCATATGGTCACGTGATCATGTAGTCACGTGGTACAGTTAGTGAATATTAACAAGCATACAGTTGTGAGTGACATTGATATTACTTACTCCGTTCCGGTATCGTGTCTGTCAAAATTAATATAAAAATAAATACTTAAAAATAAAATTTTACTTATGTGAGATTTATAGTAAAAACGACATAAAAGTGACACCACTTCAAAATACGGATAGTGCAGATTTTATAATTAATGAAATAGCAAAGCTGTGAGTTCTGAAAGAAAATTTGAATGCCAAATCAGAAACGATAGCGTCCTGTAATTTCCATTTCGGAATTCCTGTGTTCTTATACAGATTAATTTGGCGGAACCCGAAATTATTATGGTAAATATTAGACATAAGGCCAGTTTCCCAAGTTCATTGCTAGCTAGCGCTTTGTCCTCTGGTACCCTTCTTACACAAAAAGTTCTAAGTATGTGATATCAAATCGTAGGAACCAGGAAATGAAGCGCTTGCCAGCGAGTTGCTTAGGAAACTGAGCAGCATATAATCAAAAATCTTACGATAGTTCAACAATATAGAAGGATTTACGACTCAAAACCTGTCTTAAAACGCTTGATAATACGGGCCCCTGGCCAACAGAAACAGTTGAAATGTGCCATTATGGCAAACAATTTACAAATGAATTTTAAAAATAACCACATTTATAGCAAATGTAATTATTTAATTAGACGCCTTAATCATTTAATGTAAAATCAAGTACCAATATATAAATCCCTAAAGGAAAACGAAAGCAATATCATTAAATTTTGATATACAAGTATGCGTGTATAAAACATGTTTAAAAAAGAAATCACAAAAGTACACTTCTAGCAAACATTTATATAACAAACTCATACTTACACCAATTTTAAGAATAGTAGCAAAATATTCAGCATCCTCGTCTTTAAAATTATTTCCTACAAATAGCAAAAAAGATATAACACATATCTGGCAAATTTTATAGAGTCGCGATCAAAATGGTACGCAATAGAAAAGTCGACTGTAAGGCTGACAGAGTACATTCTCCTAAATCTTGGATTAAACGATTGTTTTAAGCATTTACGAGATCGTATTACCGATGCTGCTGGCTTAGGGTCCGGAAACTACCTTATATTATGCAATTTGTAATACGTTGAAGAATGGAAATTGACACTTTCTATGTTGCTTACCTAAAGTTAAGTTTCATATACCGTTTGGTCTCAACAATGCTCCGTCACTAATTGTAAAATGTGTTGAAGTTAGAGACTAGAGTGTTTATACTTTTGTTTTATTATTATAACAAAGCTCTGAAAGCACTGAATGGTCGATTGTTTGAACGGTTGTCGCTAACTATAATTAGTGTGCGAAACAGTGCTTAAACCTACAAATGTAAAAGAATGATAAGGGAGTGAATAGTAATATTTAACTCATAAAATTGTTCAAAAATGTTGTCGCTTTATCTTTTATATTTATTGTTTTATATGTAACTTTAATTAGAAAGTTAGCATACAAACATTACATACCTGATAATTTCATAGTTGTCAGTGTATCATTTTCTTTAAATACACTTGCTAACATTTCAGCAGCGTATGAGTCTAGTTCATTTTCTGATAGATCCTGAAATACAGCAACCATACTTAAAAACATTTAAAACCTTGTCAGAAAGGGTAACAGTCAAATAGGGGATTTAAACCAGGTTCTGGGTTGCACCAACCTCGGTTGCCCAAACAGGCAAGACATGTTTTTATTTTGTTTGTCAGTGACAGAGGCATCAAGCTCTTTAAATGTCTATAACAAATTTATTCCTGCTAAAGGCTGCAAAATGTTGGATTTTGATAAATAAGTTCTGATCATTTCATTTTAGCCATCGCAAGTTTTTCATATAAACATTCAGACATTGACGATTTATATTGCTTCATATTTCTTTTCTTAGATTGTTTCTAATTGTATCATCATTTCCTACTATCATTACTTTCATCATAATTGTCATCATCATCATAGATCCTAAATCAAACGAAAAATCACTTTTGCAATAAGCACCATCACTTTCATCATTCTCATCATCACCTCTATCATTTTTATTATCACTATCATCATCACCAACATCATCATTATCATTATTATAAACACAACTATTATCATCACCATCATCATCATCATTATTAGCACAATTATGACCACAACTATCATCATCATCCCCATCATAATCTTCATCATTATCATCATCATTATACTTACTATATGTGTTATATACTGGTTCTCTCTCAACATATCACATACATTACGTATACCGTCATGTCCAATAAAATTACCAGCTAAATATAAGTGTGTAGTGAAATTATCTTTCTATAAATAAAAAATAACATATACCTGTATTAGTACTTTGTATTATCTAAATCACATTTTCATAATTTTCTAATCGTCTCTATATAGATAGCTTTCGGTCTGAGAAAAACTTCACTTCGGATTGCAATATTTACCTGAATCAGCCACCGCCTTAAGTTTAGCTTGCACTTACCTGGTTTATTTTGTTATATCTTACCGAGCAAATTATTAACTAGTCTGACTATATGAAATAAGTAATTGCTACGAGCTCTTATTTTATGTTCACATATTGCATGCATCGGGCGTGTGCGTTAATGGCTTAAGGCGATGACTGTCATATGAAACATCGACAAAATCACACCCATTTACATTCATTTTGACTGATTCCTTTGAATGACAATAGAGGAAATTTGACCGTTCTTAAAGGAATGGTAAGCGACTATTGGTAAAACCGTATTATAAAAAAAGGTAAGGTGAGCTGACCGCCGAAAATCAAAAGAAAACATAAGAAAGTAATCAAGAAAAGAAGTTAAGGTGAACTGGTCTGGGTAAGCGACAGGAAAATATAAGAAAATAGTAAATTAATGCAATAAAGGTGGACATGTCACCGTTAATTGGGTGAGGGGATAAAAAACGAAGTCTAGGAAAGCAGTTACGGTGAGCTGGTCGCAGCCATAAACATTTTCAAACAATGTAGATAGATGGAGTCAAACTTATAATATATAAGCATAAAAATGATAAACAAAACTTACCACCATACCAGTGGCCACAGCTCTGGTACCCAGTGGTCCTAAACCTTGGAAGTTAAGGTTCATCACTTCTGTATTAATGGCTTTAAGAAAACAATGTACTGGAACAATACCTAGTTGGTTACATGCGGCTAGGTAAATCTGTCTAGCATAATCATTCATTATAACACGTCGACTAGTACTGGATCCTGGAAGAACAGAACAGAACCTAATTCACTCACGTATTTAGTTACAATATGCAGTAATACATATATATTGTTAGTTTTTTCAACTGCATACGGTTAGATCGAGAATCTTGATAACCTCTGGGTACGAGAATGACATTAACCTTGCTGCAGAATATATTTACGGGTGTTTAATTTATCGATCGTTTGTACTTAGGGTCTGTAGAAAGCATTTAAATCAGCGGGTTTGTGTATGCGACACTGACGGTTGAATAAAATTTAACGACTCTGTAAAAGAAAAGAAGAACACTTTTATGGGCCATATACTGTCTGTTTCTATTTTAATGAGGTAAAACTACTGAACTTCCACTACACATGTATTACCGCTACATTGTATTTGGTGGTACTTATTAACCGGCCATTTCTCAGAAAAAACCTTACTTTCATAAAAAGTGATGTTACCCTTAAATAACATTGTATGGATCGACATCTATAATGGCAGCATTCAGCCACTAAATATACAAAATACAAACAGGTTTGGGGACTTTTGGTGTCACTTTGCGCAAGGTTAACCAATTCTTGTTGTTTCTGTCAGTACACCATAGTTCATGATTACGATAGGAAGTTAAAATTCATTTAATGTAATATCTATCCATTAAATTTGATGACGACAGTTAAGTAAGTGTTATAAAGGTAATTGAATTCTGATATTATCCAAATAAAGAACTGTAACTGAATTAGGTCTTGTTTGAAATTCTAGATATATGCAAATCGTAAATTTACGACCACTTAGTCTTTATTTGTCGACCGGTGTGAAGGCACTTAAGATGTTTTTATTATTGTAATGCAATGAAGGATATATAACGATAGTATAAGTGTAGTTTATCATGGGCATTAATGGTACCTTTGCAGTTATATACATTTTTGAATATTGAATATTGTACAGATTAGTAGTAGCAGTTACCTAAAATGTCGACAATAAACACCTGCAATACAGGTGGGGGGAGACATTAGCTAATGCTTGAACTAGGTAGGAAAAGGTTCAAATATATATCCCTTAGCAAAGAATTTCAAAGACACACAATGGTGAGTATTTGTTTTCTTAGTTTCTGCAAAACTAAGAGTTGTTCCAGGTGCGCAAAATTCATATTTGACGTCACATATTAATTAAACCAAAGATGATGGCGAAATCATTCTTTTTATAATAAGAAACACATGTATACGGTTAAATTCTATTATTAGGCCTATTAACATTAACATCAACAACTACAACCTCTATTGTTCTAAACATATAAGACATGTTCATGAGAAACTAGTAGAATGGTCTTGATAAAGGTACTTTTTTCTGCAATAAAGTATATGGGACCTAAAATTGTCCGACGTCGCATGACTTTGCAATAAACAAGGTAATTTGATAGTGAAACTTTACTGCACCAACTATGGACTTTACCGTGTCTATGGCACAACTGTAATAAAAATAATGATAATGATGATGATAATGATAATAATGAAGATGATGATAATGATGATGATGACGATGGTGATGATGGTGGTGATTGTTGTGATGATGATGTCGATGATAATGATGGTGATGATAATGATGGTGATGATGATGGTGGAGGTGGTGGTGATGATGATGATGATGATGATGATGATGATGATGATGATGATGATGATGATGATGATGATAATGATGATAATGATGATAATGATAATAATGATGATGATGGTGATGGTGATGATGATGATGATTATGATGATGATGATGATGATGATGATGATGATGATGATGATGATGATGATGATGATGATGATGATGATGATGATAATGATAATGATAATTATAATGATATCTTTAAAAGATAAACGCGTTTTACATGTAAGCACAATGTTTATCTCCCAGAAGGTCATTTAACAAATAATTACAATTTAACATATAAACAAAAATATCAGTAAATAAAAAAACATGCATACATTTTTTTCAACTTTACAATAATGATATTGGTCGACTATGGAAGAAGTCCAGTAAAGTTATCCATACTATTTTAAGTGTTATATATATATAAAAGTTTAACTAATTATCGTCTAAATTGATCTGTAAACTCAGTATTCAATATCTCATTATCCACTTTTAGATAAAAACGTGTTTTATGGTCCATAAATGATTTTATAATTCCAAACACTTTAAAATTACTTGGTGATTACTAGGTGATCAGTTTGTGACTTGACATTTGGTTTCGATTTATTTTGTAGATACTTATGTTTAACAAGGTCTGGTTTATTGCAAAACAAACTAACTTTATGTTGGGCTTCAATAATAGTATCTTTGTTAGAAATATGCTCTAAGACTTTCCCTTAAGTTGTTTTCTTCTTGATAATGGTATAGCTTTCATGCCATTTTACTTTATTTCTTGTCAGAGATTTCGAATAATAGGATTGCATCAATTCATCGTGTGGAGCTTGTATATACTATGACTGGAGAAAAATAGCAAAACGCATAAGGGGTTAAACTAGAGTCAAATTATCAGTGAGGATTCACAACTGATTAAAATTAGGGCTGTCAAGATACGCCGGAAGCGTACCGCGATATATTGCAATACGTTGTCATCGTATCGCGATACGTACCACGATATATTGCACGAGCTTTTATATTCGTTGTTCATCCGCTGTATTTAACAGAAAAATTGCAAATCTTATATGTAGCTACTGATAGAATCTAGCCTCTTTAAGTATTTACGGTCATTTAGGATTGAGACGCACCCAAATCGGTTAAATTCTTGCAACTTCAGGAATGAACAATGGAAAAACTGGCGTTTCGCTACTTTTATTTCGCAAGGGGGGGGGGAATTTAGCAATGAAAAAAAATCGCCAAAATAACGGTACATTGAAATCGTACCGCGGTGCGTATTGCTGCAGCTGCGTATTACAATATACCGGTATATTGTGACAGCCCTAATTATAATAATCATAAGCTTTCAATACAGTTGATTTTCGAAACGCCATTATTTGAATTTCGAAGTTTTTCGAAGGAGATCTGCATTTCAGGAATTAAAAATATGTATTTAAAAATTACGCCGATATTGTATACATCATTTTTTCTATTTTTGAGGGACCTCTTAGCTATTACATTGTATATACAGTTCGTCGAACTTCAAACTAATTTAAATAAAAAACAATTTTTCAAAGCTAGCGAAATGTATATCATTGAAAATACTAACACAGCAAATATGGTCAATGTCCGATTTTGGGGGTTTCATCAATTGATAAAAGGCTAATAAAAGCTTTAGTCATTCAGTTTAATGAACTAATGATATTCATCATTCAATCGGAGGAAATGTATATTTAATACTATAAATGTGATATTCTATGATTGAGGGCGAGTTTTATGCTCTCTTTTACAGCTCTATAAATATAATCAAAAGTATCATAAAAAGAGCAAATACAGCAAAATAAGTTTAAATTTATTCAGGCTTGTCACTTTTATAAACTCTGCTCGACCCTTTTTTCTTCATGTTTATTAATTAAATTCGATATTATAACACATTAATGTTAATGTACTCCATGTTTGTATAATATTTTTAATTTAAGTCTTTCGTTGTAAAGCGACATGCTCGCAGATCTTGATAAGAATTTAGTTGCTATTAGGTTATGCGAATCAAGTTTAAGTTGAAGTATGATTTATTTTCTGCTACGATGTGCAGTTATACGTATACAGCAAACTTTACAGTCTTGTACGTTACTTCTGATCATTGAAATCACGTTCAGGCAAGTTATCCTGCACAGTACCCATTTACATCTGGTGGCACACCACAGTTTTAAAGCCGCTTCGATGAATTGGCCAATGTCAGATTTACAAATAATAGAAATTTTGGCAGTTGGAGTGCATTTTTGACGTTTAATTTTTTTTGATTGCTATATTTGAAGTTTCAACAGCTAGTATTGTATTTTAGTTATTAGGTATAATAGGTTTTAACGATATTGACCTAGGTATTTCGAAAAATATCTGTCAGATGCAGATGTATCTAATTGCGGAGCTAGCACAGAAATCAGCTGTTGATTTTCAAGGTACCTCAGAAATTGCAAAAATAGAGCCTTAAAATGACGGATGGCACCCTATTTCCTTGTTATTTTCTGATTACGCAGTGTTAAGAGCACATGAAACAGTGTTGTATATAGTGCTATCATATGAATTAAGAATTCGGTGAGACTTTGAGTATAGGGGGAAAATCGCCATTTTGTCACCTATTTTCGCGACCCTCAAAACAAAAAATTGAAGGCCCCTCAGGCAGTAAAGATTGTTTGATCATGTGAATTTTATTGTTTATATTGAGAAACATAAATTATATTCATGCTAATTTTGAAAATCATTTGTTTAAGGTGTGATATTACAGGCTAGTGTGTGAGCTTTTCATTGTGTGGTTGGTTATTTTCAGCCGAGAAGCCGAGGAAACTGTATAGTGCCCCCCTGGGCGTAGTGAAACAACTGTGGTGAATGTGTGGCTCAGGAAAATCAGCATTGGCCCTAATGGGGATTCAAACCCGGGTCCTCTCGATCCCTAAGCTCGCATCCTATCACTGGACTACAGCTTTTTTATATTGTAAAATAGGTTTGGCCTAAGGGAGTAAGTACACGCGGAAACCGGCTTGTAGCAAAATGAGCCCCAAACTTAACACTATTCGGATAATACAGAATTTTGGATAGTTTTAGTCGATACATTGATCGATAATTATTTTAAGTTGCTACGTAATGATTCTATATAAAGCTGTCTTTATATCTAGCTATGCAAATGGAACAATTACAGCAAACTTTAATAGATATGTATGATATGCCCTATATACTTCAATTCATACACCAGTTATGCTTTATTCACCATTAATGTCTGTGAGTCTAGCTTAATCATTTCGACCGATCGTATTTTAGAATACAGCGTGTTATGCAGACTAATGCTATACTGGTAATTAAATTTTACTCCAAACTCCAATCTTAGAATGCCTAATTACATTATATATATTTAAATTAATTTATAATTTATCAATTACATTAAAAATGGAATCGCCAAGATATTTAAGCAAGTATTGAAAAGCAAGCAAACCTGCTGCTGTTCACACAATGGCATTCTACAAATTTTAATCAATCTATTTATATTCACTGTACAGGAATTTTATAATTTTCAAGTTTTTGTTTTTTAAAGTACAATATTGATTAGACTGTTCTTTCAGTTTTAAATGCAATCAAGTTTTATAATGTTTAGATAAAATAAATGTTTAAGGCAGAGATCAATAGACCCTCTAACTTCTGTATGCAGACATTGTCTACAATGATTAGGCAAGGAAATAAAGTTGTTAAGTTGAGAAATGTGACGGTTGGTTTTATGTTCTTGTATGATAATTTTCGTAGTTCATAAAAATGAATTATGAGAGATATAGCGTATTGCTTTGTTTTGTTTTGCTTTTTTTAGTTAGAATGTCCATTGTTTCAACGACTCTTGGTAGAATAAAGACAATATCTTTATTCACTATTGGCCTCTGAGTGAGAACAAATCATCCCCTCAAAACAAGTAAAATTGATTCCAATTCATTCACATTTGGCAGTTATGATATGTCAATGAATTACTAAAAGTAATTTTGTAAGTACAGTTTGTATGTATACAGTTGTATGTTTGATTTTTTGTGTTTATGGTATATGCATCATCTTAACGTATTCTTGAAAGTTTTTGTTATATCGCTGAGGTTAAAATTGGCCCCGACCAAGGGGTTATGGTTTTCATACAGCTGGATATTAAAGTGTTAAAAACTTCTGACAGATACCCTTAGAATCTAATTCTCATGAGAGCAATCCAGGGTCCTCAGTGTGCGAATGTTTATTTTGTATAGAAGTGGGTTGTCACTATTTATGTAGTTTGCAAACTTTAGGGACATGCTACTGTTAACTGCAGTAAATGAGAGAGTGTGTACTTTTTGTTTTTTAAACGACATTGGTGACGAGTTTCACTATTTACTTAAATGTCCTTTCTTTGAATTCTATAGAAAATTATATTTAAAATCATATTTTTATCGTAGACCAAATATACTAAAATTCAATGAACTTTTATCAAATGACTCTTTGAATATTCAACGATCAACCTGTAAATTTATAAAAATAATTTTTGATCATATAAAAAATTAATTTTTCTTTTTATTTATTGAAAATATAATTTCTTTCATAGTCTCTTAGTGTATTAGTTTGTAAGTGTGAATGAGTAAGGGAGGTGTATGTATGTATATATATCTTGTCTGTATGTCATGTGATCTTTGTTAATAATTGTAATATGTTGTATTCATTTGTTCTCATGTACCATGTATCTTGGTTTGAGCAAATAAAGTGTATGTTCTGTTCTGTTCTGCAAAACTGTTGGTAAAGGCACTCCAATCCTAGAACCACGTTTTTAATGGAATAAAGGAAATGCAATTGCCTGAATTTAGTTCTGGTGTAAAATATAGTGATACATGTACTATTGTCCGTAAAGCATCAATAAGTATGTTTAGGAAAACGTTTTAAGCACTTGAATGTATATATAAGTATTATCACATGCATATATATATCTGTCATAAGATATGAAGTGCAAATGTCTTAAAATTATTAATAAATTCTATAGGCTATGTTTGTTTAGAATTTTGAAGTGTATTATATAATATTTATATCTACAATTATAAATACGGCAGACTTGAAATTATTAGGAGATGTTATGACATAACACTGTTCTGTCGATTGCTTTGGCAGACTTGTGAGTGTTTCTCACTAGCTACACATTCAGTCAACGTTAGTGAAATCAAGAGCGTTCGATTGTCAAGCAAACTCTTTGTTTGAAACGCATGTCTTCTTTATTGCTAATCTTGAAAATGTCCTCAGAGGAAAATATGATTTTGTTTTATGGAATATTACATATGCATAATGCCAAAACATATTTACCTACATGCAAAGTTGCAAACTTTGAAAGGTCGTAAGAACCATTCTCACTCAAGGCCACGACAAAGACATATATCGAGTAGAAAGGTTGGTTTTGTAAGCGAGAGCAAAGTTCAAGTTATTTATCACACCAAAAGCTTTTTTTAAATCATGGGTTCGAACCATTCAAGGCCATTTCTCTTTATTGTTATTTATCCGAACTTTGGTACACTTTTCAAATTTACCACTTAATCATATTTCTGAAAGATGTATGATTCAAAATTAATTGTGTATTAAATTACATAAAAACCAAAGTCTATTGAAAGTCTATATACCCGTGTTTACCTCTTTATTTGAAGGGTAAAAGAAAAAATCAAACACGAAGACTTGGGTCGCGTAATAAACAAGTCTTGTGAAGACATATTTCTTGTTGAAGGTTATAATGGAAAATATTACCTCAATGAACTCAATTATTGATATTTGAAAAGCCGTAAAATAAACTAATAATTTAATAAGCCAATTGTATAGGTTTTTTTCAAAGTTGAATTATTCAATTTCTAAACATCGATAGATTCTTTGTATTAGGTAGGTTAGTAGATTTTCGCGAGGAATAAAACGAAACTTAGACTTGAAATATGGAACTGTTCTACTTAGTTTGTATACTAATTTTACATTTTATAGCGTTAAATCATATAAGCAAAAATGTCTTTAGTCAAATGACTTCAATGCACATTGTACCTGTGTTTACTTCAATGCTGCATGCTTTTAGATCGATGAAACTATCTTGCTAACATATCAGTGCACCTTTTCAGAATCAAAGCACTGGAGTGCTGAAGGAACGATGTCCTGAACTTATTTTTTGATTAAAGAATATATTATTATGTATATTATCTATAAAATAATGTATTAAATATCAATTATCAGAATTTAACAAAAGGATAGCACTAGACTTCTCAAGTGGTTTGCTCATGGCAATGTTTATCTTACTTTATCAAACAAAATAAACCAGTCAAAGAATTAATTTTCATCAACACATTTTAGGGTCATGTACAGTAGCGATCTCACCAAACCAAAGATTGTTCTGGACTATTTTCTTTAACCAAAAGGAGCTGACAACTTCTCATTTTTGGTTATCAATGGGTATTTTTTAACGCGATCGTTGATATTTTCGTTAAAATTTTAAAGATTTGGTGTGAAATGACAAGCTGATTTTTTTCACAAAAAATCGACTTTCTAACAATTCATTTAAGGTTTTCCCCCCAAGTACTAAGCTCTTTTGCATCAAGCTACATTCCCATTTTTGTTCACGAATTTTAAGTCAAATTAACGTTTTGCACTTGCAATTTATTCACAATAAAAATTACTCTAAGAATCGTCTATTTCCTATAAATATTTGTATAAAGTTCCATACACACTTACACATATTCATTCCAAATTATAATCAAACTCTATAACTTAAAATCGCTCAAGTAAACTTTAAATGTGACACTTTGAAGACGACAACGTCGCATCGCCGTATATTAAACATCCGGTAAGTGTATTAGTCATATCCAAGGTATACAGACGATACGTCCCCAAGATTATTCGCCCCCTTGACGATCCGTCCCCGTACGGTACCGTAACTCTAGCAACTGCTTAATATAATACGATCATTTAATATTGTTTATTACTATCGAATGATGTAATTATGTTACGCATATAACAGGCATTGGCAAAAACATCGTAGGCTCTTTTTACTCCAACAAGTAATTATTGCAGTTGTCACGGGTTGAGTTGTCTACGGGTTGAGTTGTGCTATCTCCATTGCAAGATTTATATGTCCTGAGAGTAACCTCCCTTTTCCTGAAGAGTTTCAAGAACGACAACACAAGCCAGCGTTGTATTACATTTAAATGAGATGTTAATGAGTTTTACACTTGAACTACGCCTCTTTGTCTATGTTGAAAATTGTTGAAGCGTGAAAAGAGTCATCTTATACTTTCTTGTTACCATTGGAACGATGCTAAATTAGCATCGTTCCAAAAACTCTTATGAAAAAAATTATCGTAAGTCACTTTATAATTTTGCTGTATGAGCAGTAGTCCAGTGGTAGGACGCGCGCTTAGGGATCGAGAGGTCCTAGGTTCGAATCCCAGTTAGGGCACTGCTAATTCCCTCGAGCAAGAAATTTACCTGCCATTGCTTCACTCCGCCCAGATGTAAATGGGTACATTTTATGGTCATGCACTGTACGAGGGTCGTCCGGAAAGTTCGTAGACACCTGCTTTAATACGAGTATTTCGCATTAGCCTCGTATGCTGTGGCTGCAATCTGAACATATGTTAACAGTTGGTGTGTGACACGATGATCGGTGAAGTTGATGTCAAGAGTCGACTGAATAGTGATACTAAACGTAGACTCCAAAAACCTTTGCTTTTGCTTTAATAATCATAAATATAATCGTAGTTAAAAATTTCGCACTTTACAGTATTGAAGTATTCTATTTTCGTTTAAATGTATGATGTTCTAACTGTACATTATATTATAATTAAAAACGTATTATGATATTTTTACAAATCATTACGAATGTTGATACATGTATTATAATTATAATAGAAGGCTTTTCTTATCAGTACCAACGATCTTCAATTATATAATATACCATGTATAATATATGATCTCTCAAACACTGCATTAAAATTCTTTTTTTTTCTATTTTTGAGTATTATTGAATTGTCGTTTCTGTTTTACTGTTTAAAGCTATTACCCCTGAAGTTGCGTTTTTCAGTAAATGCTTAATCATTTTGTTTCACTTAGCTACAGAAACTTTAAATAAAACCAGGTCAAATATTTAATGTTAAAGGTGGCGTTTCATGTTGTTGTTACAGAAAAAAACTTGACTTTCTTACAGCAAAACATAGCGCAAAAAATTGTTGTCGTATATATCTACAACTGAACTCATACCTTCAACTATTCACATGAGGATTTGTATCGTTGTTATATTATCTATAGGGTTCTTTTCATATTAAATTAAGATGTATAAAAATGCATTGTAAATGTTCAACTGTTTCACTCTGCATATGCTGTAATGTTTTATCGCAGAACAGGCAGACAGAACATAGAAAGTTACACATTGTTCTAAGATCAAAATATGGAATACCATCAAATGCTATATTTTGTAATTTTGGCCCAGTCGGTAGCGCACAAGTCTACTGATCGAGTGGTCGTAGCTTCGATTCCCTTGCTAGGCATACTTTCGTGAAGCTTTGTCAAAATAAATGGTTAAAATAATTTCCAAGGACATTCGTTTCAAAACACTGACTATAAATCATGTAGGGCAGTTGTCAGTCACTGACGGAAGTATGTGCCTAATAACTGGTTAACAGCTAAATCCAGATATCTAGCCTTTCCAGAAACGGCGAGTAATTGACTGACCGCCAAGATATGACACATTTATTGCTGCGTCGTTAAACCAACCAAAGAAATAAAATAAATCGTGATTCAATGCCTGAGCAACTTAACTCAAATATATTTTATACCACGACGAAAGCATAGACAAACTTTTTTTATTTTTGTTAATTAGTATTACCTTCATCTTCATCAAGGTCAGTGTCCCATTGGCCGTCGGAATCCTCATCAGTCTTACCACCCGGTGTTAAACCTTCCCATTCAGGATCTGGTAAAACTATCTCCCCTTTTTCTAAAATATCGCCATCGTCTTTCTTCAACTCAATCTCATGAAATACTGTCCTTTCAGTGAATTTCTTCATGCTTTAGCTTTTCGATAATTTCAATAAAAATCCATTTTATAGTTTTTTTATATTTTCTATAAAATCCTAATCTACTCACTTTAAATCCAAGAGCTTATTTATTTATGTTCATATTTACATGTATTTTTTGTTCTTTTTCTACTAATTTCAATAAAATTTCATGTCTAGTTTTCGATAATTTCTATACAAATCCTAAGCAACTCTCTGTTAAATCCACGATTTTTATTAACTAATATTCATATATGGTTGAAGTTTCCACTTATTTTTCTTGCCTTGTATCAAACTATGTCCACATCCTCTCTATTTGAAATTGTCTTCAATATTCAAAGTGTTCAAACATCCACAGTATACTAGAGTATACTATCGCAGTAATAAAACTACGAGAAGTTTATTGTAGCTAGAAGTCTATGGGACGCCTAGCTCATCCAAAGATAAAGTAAACAAACCTGCGAAATAAACCAAATAAAAAAATAATACAAATGTCTTTTAAGATATGACTTTTAAAACGTGCGGTGCAGTAGATCTACTTGTGTTTAAATTATATAAAGTCGTCAAAAACTTTAACAATGAGGCCATAGTATAAATCAATGAAAATTTCACCAAACATCAATCGAAAACTAAATAATAAAAAAGTAGAATCTTACATCGTAAATATGTTTCTAAGATCTACGGATGAAAGACGGTTATAAAACATCAAAAATATTTTCGAACTTGTGATAATATTTTCATAATGTTGACATAGAAATACAAAATAATTTATATACCATTACATTGTATAGTTCATTTTTTCTCAACTGTCGAGACATGAATAATTTCACGGTGAATACGTTTGTTAAATTAATTGTCGTAATACATCCATGAGTTTCCGAAAATGTGTATTATAATCGAGTTAAGCTGTTTATGCCGTATGATATGTTTTAGTCAACATATTTTTAGTAACAATTAGGCCGCCAGTACAAAAACAATGGATTCAGTCACCGTGAAATTATTCAAGCTTTGACAGTTGAGAAAAAACGGACTGTAACTATTGTTAAACTTTATTCAACTGTCCGTGGCGCATACATTAACCGCGCTAATTTACATAAATATGTTTTGTTATTGATCACAGTGACTACAGAAGCAATGAAGTGAGTATATAAATACACGGGGTAAAAGTATGCGCCACTGACAGTTGAATAAATTAAACAATAACAAACGTTATCTTATGATTTCATCTTAAATTAACTTAGTCCACACAATAAGTTCATTCGGAATAACGTTTGATTATGAATCCAAGGTTCGTGGGAACGATACCCAGGGCAAGCCCTTCAAAACAATACAGCCTACATCTCCATACTTCATTATTGGAAATAAAATCGACATTACTGTAGAATTTTCATGGAAGAGTATAACTGGACATGATGGGGTTTAAACCAGCAACCTTTCTGAACTCTAGATTCTAAATCACGTGCGAAGCTTACTGCATCATAGACCCGGGTGAATCACCGAAAACCCACACTACATCTACTACACTTGCAATCTGATTAAAACCCGATCTAAAATTTTCCGCTTGCCTACTCGCTAATTTAGATCCGGCTTTTTTCAAACGAAGGTCACGTTCAGGTGACCTTTTCTCATCATAATATTCATGACGAAATTGTTATAATACGTAACTTTTTCACGTCGCCTACGTCACGCAATTTGAAATGAGCCGCCCAATCGCAGACTGTGAATAATACCGCTGTTAAATTAGCATGCAAACCTTAGTCTAAAAATAGAAATTACGAAATCAAAATGTGATTAATAGTGTTTTCGTCTAGATGAAAGCTACGCATTGATTGGTCGTCACAAAGTTCATCTCTACGTGACTTTCCACGGAGACAGTAGAGATCCTGTACGACAACGCTCTACAGGATATCTGTTTACGGAGATTGCTACACTAGTAGATAGATAGATCCTTTATTCAAGTCTTCAACTTCCCACGTACCTTAATAGTCCTATCTCTGTTCATCTTCAATGCTTCTACAACATAATTAAAATGTTAAATATCTCTTCTCTTTAAACCATAACTTATTATTATCCCAATTTACTCACCGAATTTTAAAAACTTCTTCCAAAGAAATACTATAAACTATTAAAGAAAATAATATACTCGGTATATTTAAGTATAAATCACAATATCATTCCTCAATATTTTGTATTGATAGAAATTATTACAATTGTCGATGACCGTGAGGGCTTTAAAACTTCACAATGTTGTGAAAAAATTTAAACCCAAACATTTTCAAAACTATTCATCGGTATTTTACTTTAGATAGTAAAGTAGAACTAAATAGGGTTTTGGTTGAGAATAACTACCATTGATAAACTTATTCTCTTAACCCCTTGATAACAATGCATTAGATTAGAGAACAGTTTTATGTTTTACTCCAAATATTGATAAACAGATACATACTATCGGAGTTGAAGAAATAAAAAATACAAATGTGTTTCGTGTTAAGACATTTTAATCTCTTGAGAAGGATTTGTAAGACATGTAGCTCCGCTTTTCATCGCAACGCCGATAAACGTCACATTTGACGTTTAGCGTTGGTTGCGACATTTAGCGTTAGTTTTGCGACGTTTAGCGTCAATAGTGGCATTTAGTGACGTTGTGACGTTCAATGTCAATTGCGATGTTTATCGGCGTAGTGACGGTTAGTGCCCATTGCGACTTTTAGCGTTAGTTTTGCGACGTTTAGCGTTAATTGTGGCATTTAGTGACGTTGTGACGTTCAATGTCAATTGCGATGTTTATCAACGTTGTGACGGTTAGCGCCCATTGCGACTTTTATCGTCGTTAAGACATGTAGCGGCTTGCACTAACAGGTTGTGTTTTATGTATAAAATCACTGTCCTTTACAATGTTTTTTCAATTTGCACCATTGATGAAATTATCGGAACACTGCTTCACTGCTTCCAAAATGTTCATATAACATTTTGGCTGTTTTAGAAAGATAAAATTTAAGTTGAAACAATGAAAACGCTGCTTTAATTTGTAAGAATAAAAAGTTAAATTGTTTTTGCATTACACATGCACATGAATATAACGCGCATGTAAGAATGTTAATACATTTGGTATTTAAACTCGGATATATAAATGTACATTTGATTTTACTATAATGAATTAATCAAACGTTGCATATACATACGATGACAAGAATTGATCATAGCATATTTATAATAATGAAAAATGATATCTTGATAGCCATAAACATTTTTTCTACTTAAATATACGGTAATTAAGTCGGATATATATAGTAGTGACATGTGTAAGATATGATACATGTCATACGAAGAACAAAGTAATATACATGTAATTACATAATATACCCGGTTCTATGGGCCTACTAGTATAAGTCACTTTTTATACATATACTTAACGAAACTTCTAAGTACTCCGATTTCAGTATTGTAGGAAGTCTTATTTTTCAACATTAAAGTCTGATCGATGATGGGAATTTGTTTTGGACCATACTGACCTTTGCTATCATGGTTTTCATGCTACTTTATCAATGCAAAACATTTTTTGTCGCTAATGCGTTGGCATGGGAAGATTTTCTAATTGTTTTGATTGAACAGAAAATAAGCAATTAGAAGTCTTATATGCAGGTGACGCACCGTCTGGCAAAAGACCTATGACTATTTTTCTTTCTTGAAGCGACATTCGAGCCATTTCTTGATTTTTCGTTGTGCATATCAACATACTAGTGATTTTCACTAAAACTGACAAGGTGCAATTTTTGCACGATAAGCACGTGCGCATTTCCGCTTTTCTGCACATGCACAACAAAAACAATTTTGCATCCATTAAGAAGCATGAAAACCATGCAAGCAGACGACAGTAAAGTCCTATACACATTTCCATTAACGATCGGACATAAATTTTGAAAAATGTAAATTTCTGACAACATTGAAATCGGTGTACTTAAAAGTTTCGTTAAGTATATACAGTGTACATGTATTTAATACAACGATTCAAATTACCATTTGGTATAAAAAATGTTTTCTAAATAGTCAATAAACGTTCATTAAACGGTGACCTAAATAAATGGTATAGGGACTTGAACGACATTTAATTGGTTAACACTGGTAAACTAGCATCAGTTTTAGTTTGAACCCAGTAACCATAACTCAGAACCGGCATACATGTAGTTGCTCGTTATCAAATACAAAAACTCAGATTGTGGTTTCATATAGAAAAACTAAACTGTCCTGAAATTTGTATTGTCCACAATTTTGATCTTTGGATACAACATGCATTGTTAAACGAATTAAGCGTGTGTAACGGAAAAATAAAAATTATTGGTTTAATATTTAAGTGTATTTTGGGATAAAACTTTACACTTTCATCATGGAAGAACGACAACTTTGTTTTCAATTTAACAAATATACCAAACGTAGTTTTCTCCCTTTAGTTATAAAAAGTTAGTTCGAGTAGTAAGTTTAATGTGAAAGAAGACTATTGTCTACAGATACCTAATATTGGCCAATCTCTCGAAACTGTTCGCCACATATTACTCTGATCGTTGAAAAGATATATAAAAAATAAAAACTTGATAATTAAAAATAATAAAATACCGAGTCAAATTGCAAAAGGTATAATGTGTGGATAAAGCAAATATAACCCACGAAAATAATTTATTAAAATAGAATCTTTACCTTAAACTTCAACTCAACTGCATGAACCTGTGAGCATTTTGAAGCCTAATCCATAGCATTTATAAATAAGTATACGTGCCATAACGTTTAAGTCCATGGCGAAATGGAAAGTAACCAAATTATTCATTCGGCAGAATTGTAGCAGTTTCGTTGGAAATAAAGCCGAGTAAAATACTCAACACTCTTCTTGAACATAAATAATTTAGTAATAGGTATTCAAACACTTTAAGCAAAGCTTAAATATTTCATAAATGTAACAGAACCGGCGTACATGTATTTGTTCGTTTTCTATTACAAAGAAAGTGTGATACAAAACAGTTATACAAAACAACCCTAGATATTAAGTTATAGCAATATTGTACATTTTGCTAAATCTGACAAAAAAAGCTTCCTTCGATTAAGGCGGCTACGCTTTACCCCATCATATTTGTAATCGTCCTTTTGCTTAACATTTTACAATGTATCTGTGGTGCTTTTCACAAAAATTCTTACGAAGAAAATCTTCGTAAGTCAGTTTCATAAAATTAGCACTTCAAAGTCAGACGGATAATAAGCATAACTATGATATGATATTCAAAAGGTATACACAATTCTACACAATTTGTATAATATTGATAATTGATAAGCCAAATATGAGCGTATTATTACTGTTTCATGATTTTGACTACCGAAGATTTTTTTCGTAAGAATTTTTGTGAAAAGCACCACTGGCTTTTAAAAGGGGCGACTACTTAGATCAAACTAATGTTATGATTGTTAGAGTTGTCTCCCTTTTATCGTTAAAAATCAAATTATTTTACGTTGGTAACCAGTTTTACTTGTATCGCAAAAATACACATATGTTTTTGATATGAGATTTAATGTTGTTGTTGTCTTTTTGAAAATAACAAATAATCAAACTGGTTGATAGTTTTACGTTCAACATCGCGGTTCTGATCACAACTACTTTTGAAGTCAAACAGGAGATATGGAACTGTTTGAAACAACACCAAATGCGAACTAAATATAAAAATGTAGTAAAGTTTTATTTTCAAACTAACGAAGTCGATGGTTTTAACAGAAGAACAACTTAACTTGCAGACAACTCAACCCATACATAGACAAAACTTTATCCGGTGACAACTTTTAGGTTTGAGCTGTCCCATATTCACACATGCTTCCTTCACAACCAATATGAAATCACCACGAGTTTTCCGGGAAACAGTATACAAACTCTATTAAATAGATGTTTAAGTAGACAGTGTCTCAATGTAACCTTCAGGCATTCAGGTTTGCATTGCTGTTGCCATAATTGTAGTAGCATATTAACTATGTGATATCGTAGCAGTTTTTTCAATAGCTGAATATCAAACTCTTAGACCGGGAATGTAAAATTTATTCTTCGGATATTAAGAGCAAGGCTGACATAACCTAGAATAAAAATTCTTTTCAGAGAGTTTCGCCGAAAAAATACTAAAAATTACTTATCATTTAATTGTCTGTAAAATGGAAGATAACGCGCTCGCATTCTATAGAATAAGCTCATCAGAGCTCCTGTACTTATACAATATTGAACTAAAATGTCGTCCAAAGCACAAAAACTCTCAACCCATCGAAAACCTGAGGCATCATGATTCAGCATTTCCAGGCCACAGACGTGGAAGATTATCTCCTTCAAGATACTATTGACAAATTAATCGGCCGTACAAAATATTGAAACTCACATGTGTCAGTAAAGTCTTATAAAAGCATGAAAATCCACTTAAGAGACAATAAAAACTTGACCGGCGAGGAATTTCACTCAATTAGTTCGAATACTTTCAACCTAATATGGTTTATCGAGTCGTTTTATTAGAATTAACCGGAAACTCGAATCTCTTGCTTCATGAAAATTACTCGACTACAATGATCCATTCCGTGTTATCATATAAATCTAATTATCTAGCCTTCTTCGTGAAGAGTTCATCAAAGTTCCGACATTAAGTGCCATAACTTTCATTATTAAATTTTCTGGGCAAAAATTAACGTTGTCGTCAAAACATTGTTACCGCCAACAAAGGTTCAAACCGTCCTGATTTTTTTCTAGAAAGAAACGTTTTGATATTTGCAGTTTTAGGATGTGGAAAATGTACCGTTTGTGGGAATTAATGTCGCGGTATTAGAACACAGGAATCCAGGTTGATTTACTGGTCACAATGGGCACAAACTATTCACAGTTTATAAAAAGTGAAGTTTCCTGGACATAAAATCTCTTGTTTCTTGAAAATAGTAAGTCCGTTATATTAGAAAATTGACTAGGAACTGGTTTGGTTTATACGAACACGGAGTCCATGGTTCGATTCCTGACCGCAGCAGTTTTTACATTTTCATAAAAAGTATTTAACTCCATAAATAAAGAAGCTGTCGGCTCCTTATGGAAAACAAGGATAAGCTTGTAGTGCTAAAGAAAAGTGTCCTGAAATCTGGTTAGGTGAGTCGACTGCCTACCTCACTTGATAAATGTGCTGATTATCTTAAATACCGAACTAAATTCAACAAATTTTGCATTGGAATAAAATGTTTGTTATGAAAAAAAAAACATACGTTGGAAAGATCTGAGAAACTGGGAAACACATTATCAAAATTGTTCTATAATACGACATTAGAATGTACACAGTTTACGATGAAAATCTGTCTTAAAATACGGACCCAGGGTAAAAGTTCTAAAATTTAGCCACGAATACGTGCACTAAATACCCTCTTGTCGTAGGCGTACAATTATGCGATTGATGCCACGCCCTACTCCAGATCACTGTTATAAGTACATATACACAAAAACTCACTTCTTTAAGGTATTATGAAGTCATATTACTCATACTTTAATTTTAACAATTTCATGAATTAACCAATGTGGTTTGAAATAAGAGCCAGAAATGACATATGATGTGACATTGAATGTATTATCATCTTTCTGTTGCCTTAGTAACCCAATTTTTACTACAATGAAACAAAACTACGATGACTCAACACCGTAGCATCTTTTATTTAACACTACCTAGCGTAAAAATAAACAAGAGAAACTGAAAGTCGATTTCCTTTTGATATTAAATTAAATTTTATAATTCATAGTACGATTCTGTTCAGTTCTCTTTATAAGTTTAGCTATTGTGTATCATATGGAATTGTTGCAAGGCTGACCAAAACATGTCGACAATTATGTGACAAGGACATAAGCGACCCGTTAATTGCCCTATTCAGTTATAATATTGAATAGGTTTTTAATTAAATCTTCCACATAAAATGAACACCTGTGTCGAGAATAAAAAAAAGCTTTTTAACTCATTCATACATGAAAAAACTATTTCATTTACACGGTTCCTGTTTCGTAAAAAGCAATAAACGGAGTTTTTATTCACGGAAGACAAAACGCTTGACAATATAATGAAAGGTTGTTTTATACCCCGGTACTAGTTGCGGATTGGACGCAAAGGGTGAGAGCGACACGCTTTGGCTAATTAGTAGTATTTTATTTTTTATCGAAAAGTTATGGATTTAGCAATGTACTTAAATCCTCCACAACTCATCTCACCTTACGATGTCAGATTTGAAATTCGATTTTTTTCTTGATTGAAAGAGAATCGAGTACAACCGTCGCTCGAGAGGTCTTCTCGTGTTTTAGGGTTTATTCGAATGTCAGAGCGTCGATTTACAATTTTCTATTTACAGCATTGCCTTGTGCACGCCTGATTTTTAACACGTTCACAATTTTTCCATTTTTGCAATTTCAGCTGAATTCAGTTTTTGTCATTTATGTTCAACATTTAAATAAATAATTTAAATAATTAATTTCGAATAAAATTTTGTATTCATTAAGGTGAGAGACACGTGGCCCATGACAATAAATTTATTTTTTGCTTGAAACCTTTAAGTCGCCCAATTAATATTCATATAATTAACTCAGATGATTTTAAAGTCTGATAACGCAATAAAATGATTATTCATAGTTTAAATTTAAATAATTTTGATATTCATAATTCTATTCCAGTTGCCCTTAATAAAATGCAATTTCATTTGAATAACAAATGGTTATTGTTTATTATTGTACAAATATTAAGGTTCTGCTAGGGCCTTAATTTTCAAGCGTCTTACGACCAATTTTAGTCGTAAATCCTTCTATATTGTATTGTTAAATTATCGTAAGATTTTTGATAATATGCTGCCCCTTATGCTCACTGCGATCTTCTTAGCTCAGGCGAATGTACATTGAAAAAGAAACGTTTTGGTAGGAAACGTTACATTAAATTATTGCTAAAGCATGGAAGTACATGTATTGTTACAAAATGATACACTTGTATGATAAAAATCTTTATTTAAAACATTACAAAATTAATTAAAGTTAAACAAAATGATTACGCAATTAGTAAAATTAATAAGTAAATATGGCTTGGCCTTTTTGTATACATGTGTACGTTTCTTATGTTTTTCTTCACAAACTTTATTTCGTGATTTGTATGAATGTTTTATATCTTATTTATTGCTGTTTTATTTACGTCATGTACATAAATGTCATATTCAGTAATTTTTCTTTTAGTTCATTATATATGAACACATTATCATTTTGTTAAATCATCAATAATAAGTTGCTGAAAATTACTAGATCGCTTTAGCTTTGGGTGTGTCTCCTATACCAAGGTCTTTAATATTAATATATTGATATCGAAGTTAATTAAAACAACGACAATAATAATTGTATCAAGACACAAAACCTAACGCAAAAAGACAAATTGTTACCAAAATAGTAAACAGGGACCAGCTATCAGAACTATTCAGAAATCATTAGAAGAAAACGATTATTCAAACACTTGTCAATCAAAGACATTGGATGGTCCCCACACTAGGACCTGGATGTTTGCTTCTAGAAGGCAAGATTTATGAGGCCTTGTAATTAAGGTTTTTAATTCAATTCTCCCATAATCCCAGATGGGTGCAATGATAAGACAAGAATAATAGCAAGAAAACAATTCTAAATTGTTCCCAAATAAAAATTCCTTATTATTGAAACTTTGACTTCAAACAATACAAAATAATAGACGAACAGCAGCCCATGTTTACATAAGGAAATGTCGCTTGTACGGACTTAAGGGTAAAATACATTAAATTTTCAAGTGGCTAAATTAGAACGGAAAATCTTTATGAGAACGGTGATTAAATCCTGACAACGAGCCGATTAATCAAATCATAGCTTGAGCAGATTCATGTATTGACCAATCGAATGTGAAAGAGCATATCCCGTTTGAAGCATTTCAATAAGAGGGCAAGCAAATTATTGCGCATCTAATCACCGCGGACGGTACGGGCAAGACGGTTTTTATAGTGGAGTCGGTGTGGATAAAGAAAGGTACTATCGAGAAAAAGCAGCTATTATGAACGGACCGTTTCTACTCCTTTCAAATGTATGAAATAATATTTCTTTGCGATTATTATTTCCATAAGGACGTGCCTCTTTCTAAATGCATCGTAATCCTTGTTTATGGCCGTAGGGGTTGACAGAGGCGGGCGTTTATAACCAATAAAACGCTAAACAAAGTCATGAATGCGTAAAATGCATTGTTCTGATAATTGCTTATTTTCCTTGAATTCAGTTAAACTATTCAGATCATATTAGAAATAAAATGATAACAAATATTCTATTTGTCGACATAATGGGTTTCATTAAATGAATTAATTGAATCCATACGTGGAGGATGGAAGAGTCGCTGTTAAAATAGTTTCTCTGCATTTAGCGCGAGCAAGCCGATTTTTAGACACAACCAACGCGGCTAAAATACGGTCTTTCCGTATCGAATGGATAAAATCCGTACTTGTCTGAGCTAAAAACCGTCCATACACGGTCCTATTACTGTTAGTATTTTGAATGGTATAAAAATCCTTTCTCTCAGTTGTGCGGTATGTGGAAAATTAATCCTATAATGTTTGAAAAGCCTCTAACCAAAGGCTAATCGCGTGAAAAGCATAATGATACAATCATTGACAATACGGTCATTTTAATACAATTTCTATCTGTTCATCGCCGAGAAAGCCGTTGTTAAATGTGTTAAAATTTATCCCTTCCCGTCAGGTTTAATGTTGGAAATCAATTAGACGGAATGAATGATATTATACTCTCTAATACGCGTTACTCGCATCAACGCTTTGTTAAGGAGCCAGAGGCTTGATCGTGCCAAAATTGACAAATGGAGAGATTTGACGAAATATTCCTGAAGCTTTTCTATAGGATGAAAATGTAGTAAAGAGGAAAAGAATAATTTTGGTTTTAGAAGTTTGCTGATTTAGATATTTTAGAATAAGGATGCTGGCTTAAGAATATTAAATATAAGTTACAATTTATGATTCATCAAAATTAATTAATTACAAATATAAAAGATCATAAAAGGATAACTGATGGATTGTGTCACACAATTTTAAATCTTTCATATATATTTATTGACCTCACATGTTTTTTCCACTGCATGGTCGAATGTAAAACATACTTTGATGTTGCATTTGCATGTCGAAATGTAGATCATTTTGCATTGATTACAACAAAAGCATTATTTCCTTTTCAATGTTTTCGTAAAGGCCAATTAAGCTCCAACCCTACAGACACTGAATCGGGGCAGTTGGTGCAAGCAATGTTTTCAGGGACTATAACTTGTTACACTGTCAGCATTTTGTGCCATTTTTCTGCACTCTACGACCCTGATTTTGTTTCAGCAAAGTTGAAAATACTTATCTCACGTCCTATTGCGGCCATTTTGAAGGGGTCGAGACACGTAATTTTAAAAGACAATTGATTGACAAATAAAGGGTTAATGCGTATCTTTATTATGTAAACTTAAATTGCTGATTTGCAATAAATATCGTACCACGATCATTCGATCCGTTGTTAGTAAAATATAAAAGTTCATATATTTTATGTAACATCCGGGCGAGCACCAAAACCGGAAGTGAGGTCGCTTACGATAGATAAAAAATACTTTTTACTTCGAATTTTTAAAAGCTGTATGAAGATCACAAAGACCATTATTACAAGTGTTTTAAGGGATAAATATGAACGCTAATATATCTTAACAGGCATCACGAGGTTTTAAGGGTTTCACCTATCAAAAACAATACATAGAATAACGGATTTTTGTTGCAACCGGATTTTGACTTTTAGCTTATACCGGATTTGAAACGCTCATTAGCTAATTCAGAACCATATTGTATCGGTTTTTTCTTCTGTTTTTGCTAAGTTAAAAATGCAACTTAAGAACAAAAGACTGTACAAGTATGAAGATATTACGCTGATATTCAATAAGATGGAACATTTAATGTTCCATGAGTTACTGAGTAAATACGAATAGACTGTGAATTGAATTAAAATGCAAAAGTTGTATGCTGTGAGTGGGCATTTGGGACAAAAAAGATTTTTGAAATATACACAAGTATATGTTCATACTGGTCTCATAAGTACCCCAAAATGTAACATACGTTACTGTCGCCATCTCAATTTTCTGACTTTGAGCGCAGACTACGAAGAATAGGCACATAAGGTAGTCTTAATGCACTTGTTTTTTAACACATACAACGTTCCTGTATGTAAGAATAAGTTTTTTATCTTGCTCCTCAGAAATATAAACTTACACACAGCTCTTAAACTTTGTCGCCAAGAGTGTGGTAACATACGTGACCGTGAAAAAAGTCCATTTTTAAAAAAATTCGAAACGATATTATAATTGTAAAATATATAAAATCATAAGATCAGATATGAATATACATGAAATAGAAACGATTGGCATTAAGTATTCACAGGCATTTCAATAATCATCACATTTTACCAAAATTTTTGGGTAGACTTTTAAGAATGAAACATACGTGACCATGGTTTTTCAACTAATGGTAAATATCTTAGTTTAATTAATGTTTTCTAATTAATTATTCTTATGAACTCTTCATTTTATGATAACTACTTTTGTCATTTCTCAGGATCGTCTAGAGATACTGCTGTCTAAAGTATCAAATGTAACATACGTGATGTAACATACGTTACCGTTAAAATGATAAACCGATCTTACAATGTGACAAAGGGTTGAACGATGACATTATCTCATTGCAAAATATACGACATCATCAACCAAGCTGAAAAAAACTTGAAATTGCGTGCCTCTCAATGGCGTTGACAAATTAATGAGTCTGAAGATTTTTTAACCATTGCATGCAATGTAAGTATAAATCCTACGTAGCAATACTCAAATAAATGCTTTTTGCAAATTATTTGCTACTTCAATACTTACAAGATGTTAACAAATCTGATTTATTCGTCCTTTTTTGCTTCTTTTTCAATAAGACATGGCTTTGTGAATTGAAACATACGTTACGTTTGGTAACGTATGTTTCATATGAAATGTATCTTAGTTGATGATTGTTTGTTTACTTGTTTCACTATGTTTCGCTTAATTTTTGAAACTCCAAACATTCAAGTTCTGATTGTTTCTTTTACATCCTGTCTTTAAGTGTAAAGGAACACAGGACGTCAGTCAAATTCAACAGCAGCGAAAAAACCTTTATAAACATACGTTACCACAGGCTGTTGTAATTTCTGACGACACAGACAACATATATCAGAATTCATTTTTTGTCAAAGATGAACTAGAATACGTCGCGGAAGATTTTGTTTCAGAACTATTTAAGGGAACATAGCACATTGCTACAAATCGATAATGATAAGGAAGCAAACACATCGATCATGAAACAGCGCCAAACTCTCATCCAATGGCAAACCTATGAGGCTGTAATTTTGGTGACAAATGATTTGTTTTATGAAATAAGTGTGCCAATACCTCATGGAATGTCTGGGAGAATGTTGCAATTTTTACTTCAATTGTATATTTAAGTGAATTACTATGTGAACTTTGAATACGATTTAACTGTTTTGATTTTTTGAGACTAATTCGTAACTTTTTTACCTCTTAATTTTAAATTTGTTTTTACTTAATTTTGAAGGCAAACCTATTAACATTATATAGATATGACATAGTACATAGAAAATAGTTAGTGCTACCATTTAAATTTTTAAACTGTTGTACTGGGTGTGACTGATAACACTGGGATATGATAGTTTAAACAGTGTTGTTGTAACATACGTTACTAACTAGTTATTTCTTTAGACGTTCATGATTATGATTTTTTCAGTGAGTAAAGTATACAAACTATTAAAATGTATTCAGTAATGTTGATTTTTTACGGCCATTGTACTTTAGTTCTCTTTGAACTTTGTTCCAAGTTGGAAAGTCATTGTATCAAGGGTCATTAATCTATTTTTTGTAATTTGCATACGTTGATCTAAGATTTAAGTCATATTTGAGCAATTTTGTGTTCTGAATTTATCGTTTTGAAGTATGTATTTCAAGTACCAACCCCTTGCCTTCTTATAATTGCTTAAATCATAGACAAAAATACAAAACCAGACCAAGAATATGCGTTTTATTAGTGTGTTCCGTAAAGAAACATACGTTACTATAGAAAATATGTGCTTGTATTCAAATATGTGTAAAATTTTATTTAGTCCGAGATTGTTCAAACCCTTGCATAATATCAAGCCTCATACATACAACAACTTGTAAAATCAGTCAAAACAAAAATAGACAGAACTTTATTTTTTGCATTTTTCAAATCTTAATTGTCCCATCTTATTGAATATCAGCGATTAATGTGTATGTTCAAGTGGTTGCAATTTATTTTGACAAGACAAGTGAAATACTTTAGTTAAGTCACTTGTTTGCGAAGTATAAATGCGCTCAGCGTTCACTTTCATAATTTGATTTTGAAGCATGCGTCACCATGACACTGGACGACTCTGATGTAATTTTCAACTATTATTGCTCGAAATAATAACTATTATGATCAAGCACCTGTCTCAATTATTCAATATCATAACTTAATTGAGTAATTCCATTACGTGTCACAAGATCCATTAAATTATTTTCCGGCCAAGCCTCTGATCCAGGGGGACACGTGGTCCAGATTTTCTTTACATTACAGCAAGAAAAATAAACAAAATCGTTCACTGTAATGCCTGGAGTGTTGACATTTAACGGAAAGCCAACACTGACCACGGATGTACACGATTAGTGAAAATTAAATTTTACAAGCCCCTAGACATCCCCTTGGGGCTTAAACTTTAAGACCACAGTTTTGATAAAAGTTATTGCAGCTCTCGTGTAATAATATTTGACCCCTGATTAAGAAACAATTGTAGAACAGGTGTGCTTTAACGAGATTATTTTTATAATAAACGAACAATGGGTACTTGATAGAAACTCCTAAAAATCCATTCATGCTATACACCCATCCGTAAAATTTTATAAAAATCATGAAAAACCACGAAAGTACCTTGTCGTCCCTTTCTATTAGGGGTGGTTTTGAGGAGATATACGCTTGACAAGTACATGTTAAAATATTACATTCGTCCAACAAAGCCCTCACAAGACGTGAAAAAACGAGATCTGAGTATTGAGAAATCTAATACTTCTAATTGTCATGTCCAATTAAGGAAATATAAGTTGTTATTTCATTATATTAAGATCGTGCTATTTTGAGTTAAGATATCTAGATATATATGAGCGATATTCTTATAATTGACTAATTAGTATGTTTTTCATCTATGCTCAAAACATTTCGCAAATGAGCTTGAGTAGAGACATCTTGAAACAGGCTTGAATTTTTAATACGGTTTGCTGTTCTGTCCTGAATCGGGGAGTCCTTGATTACCTTTAGCAATAGAGACTTAGGTGAACCTTTGATAAAAATAGGCTAGGGTTATGTAGGGTCAGTATATTTTTGAACCACCCATTGTACAAAACTAGCAAGCAGCCATAATTATTGTACAGTAAAGTTGCACCATTTGGACTATCGAAATAGACGGTCTTAGATCTAATACGTGTAGCAAAGTGGTCATATATATAGGAACCATTGTCTTCTCAAATTAAGCATTCTTGGACTTAAATATCATCAAAAACCACTTGGTGGTCTTCATAGAAGAACTCCACTGTTTCTACATGTATATTATCCTCTTTGTTATAGCTCATTGTCTCAGGATCAAACCAAAGTTGACTAGTGCTCCTTTTCACAGAAAAACTTACGAAAAACGTTATCATATGTCAATTTCATACATTTTGCACTTTAAAGTTAAATAAATAATAAACATAACTATGATATGATATTGAAATGGTATATTTTACATTATTAAAAAATATTTGGAATTAACTGGTCAAAAAGTGACCGTATTATGAATGTTTCTTGCTTTTGACTTACGGTTATTTTTATCGTAAGAGTTTTTGTAAAAAGCACCACAGACCTTCAAAGCAGTCTTAGATAGATCTCCAACTTGTATCAGAATCTGTTCCTTGGTATATATGTATCAATCTCCATTTGAGAATCTTTTACCCCGCTAGAAGCAGTCGATAGATTGACCCAACCGAATTATACCACCCTCGGAGATACCCGTTTGCATTTGGGTGGAGTGAAGCAATCGCAGGTTAGCAATGCTCCCAATGGGGTTCGAAGTCGTGACCTCTTGATTCCTAACATAGGTGGATCTAGCGGGGGGGCAGGGGGTCCGGACCCCCCTGGAATTTCCAAAATGTACCTGTTCATTAGCGTATTTCTTGATTGTAAGTCATTTTTAAGTAGCATGAAGCAATTTTTTCTCGGTGCATAACAGATTTAATGGTCATGTAGTTTTTATTATTAATATGTTGCATTATTCGGCGAAATGTGTATTATGTGGTTGTGGTTCGAAAGTTTGCACTCGGGCGGGGGGGAGGTCGGACCCCCCTAGAAAAAACCTGGATCCGCCCCTGCCTAAGCGCACGTCCTACTACTGGACTTCTGCTTCCGCATGAATACTTTCATGAGTACTAATGATATACATATATATCGTACATTTACGTTGTTTTATATTACATGCCAAACTTGTGTTCTATTTGAAGAGGCTTTAACATTTGCTTCAAGAACCATCTTGCCCTCCTACAACTGATTCTAAATCATGCAGGGCAGTTGTCAATCCCTGACTAAAGTATACACATAGTAACTGGTAAACAGCTGGATCCAGAGATTTGGCCTTTCCAGGAACGGTAAGAAGGTTGACGGTACTCCGTGTGATGACCTATACAATGTGTTACTACAGCGTTAAACCAACCTAAAGAAATTGCATGTATATGTACATTGTTCCGCTGTGAACATAGGTCAAAACATTTTACCAAAACAAGACTGTTATCCTTTGTCATTATGACTTAGTTAATTTTACTATTTTTTATCAACCTTGCAATCTAGCCATCGTTGACAGAGTAAAAGAGATCGTCATTGTTATACCTAGTTAGATTGTTCACCATACAATATACATACATTTGTTGGTTTTCAAAAGAATTAGAAAATATACGTGCTACGGTTAGCATTACATACGCAAAATTTGAGATATACCATCTCTGAAGTGGGTACGCTTTAAAATAACCTGTCAGAAACCTAAAGCTTCAGAGAGTATTAAACTAGCTGAAATATCAGTTAATTGTGAAACGGAAGTATAATTGTCGATTTAAACTGTTCTTTGATGTTTGAAAATCATTATCGCACATCACGACTAATTAATAAAATGAGATTTCGGTCTTTTGTACGTTCTATGACAAACGTTTATTGAAACCGGAATACGAGCCTCGTTCTGCGGTATATCCATGATGAATTAACTGTAACAAAATCTGATATTGAAGGTTTGTTCATTAACGCTATCCGGAATGAGAGTTTAGTTGATTACTATGTCATTGATATCGCTGCTAGATGGGAGCTATCAATAATAAAAAATGTTCGTTGATTGTCGTGAATTTCCGTCATTTTCCGTAAAAAAATCAAGAATACCGTTATTTGTTTTTGTATTTCTATACAATGCTGTAATTTTAATTGTTTAACAATTGAATCAGTTTCGTCGTAAATTTGTAATTTTACTCACCAAATATGTGCATTTCGTGTATAGTACAATTTCATTTCACGAGCAGTGGCACATATACTTACCCCGATGATTTAAATTATGACTACTTCTTTACCCAAAATCGATTAAAACGAAATATCCGTATTCATGCATAAGGTATTAAAATCAGCGGGGTTAATGTATGCGCTACTGACATTTGAATAAAAATAACCAATATTGGTGACCAAGTTTTATATAAGGTCACTCGCTAACAGATATTGGTTACATGAATTGATTGATTAGCTTCAAAATGCCATATTTAAGACCATGACACAAGTTACATCACTGCCATTCTTTCTGGTCTTCTTTAACTAAAGTTGAGGTCACTAAATCCAACATCCGGGCTGTACTCAATCCGACTTGCTTGTCATTTATCCATACTCATTCTAAATCACAACAAAATGTCATTGCGACATAACTTATTCTTCTATTAAGTCCAGTGGTCGATAAAAATACAATTATGTTGCAAAAATTCAGTTACCATGGCTACGAGGACAACGTAAACTGGCATCCATGCATGCCATTTGATTTGTTTGACACAAATAGTGGTTTCTAATCACCCAATCAAGAAAACCATGGACATCTTGAAATGTTTTAAATAGTTTCGTGATTACAGTTTTAGGACCGTGTTAAAACCCAGGTGCATGATAAAATAGTTGGATTTCTCGTTCGTTTTCGGGCTTAAGAGAGTTCTCTCAACTTAAAGTGTCATACCGGAAAACTCTTCAACGTTGAAGTCGAATATGGAGAAGTTTGACAACGTGTTCGGATGTCATCGGTCGTCATCGTTCAATGTCATGTACAACTGAGCACATCTGTGCATAGTAATGTTTTTGGGCATTTTCTTCTGTCAATAAAATGTTTCTAACGCGGCTAGATGTTTTTTAAGTAAAAATGTGTGGTCAAACTGAGTCCGTTTTTGTGAGTTTCGTGATTACGGAATGCAAAACTTCTTCTTGTTACTTGTTCCCTGTTCCCTGATGTATGAATATATTTATTATTATTGTACGATTATATTGAACTGTCCGATTGCATAAATTAAAACGTCAAATTACACGGTATATTTAATAGTCGGTTAATTTCGGTAGTTCGCGTAGAGCGTATTATAAGCACATAACACTTATGTATTATATTTTATTTACAAAATGTATCGTACTTTGTATGGCCGAGTGGTAGGACGGTCAGACTACAAATCTTTTTATCGTGGGTTCGAATCACGATAGAAACTTAATTTTATCTTTTTTCTTATTTAAATCATGGGCGGATTGCATAAAACACATTGCCCCTCCCCGTGCATCATAAATCTTGAAGAAGCCTTTGTTATAAATTTAGTGGCATATTTTTAAGTGATGATGACAGTAGCACAACATACTCAGTCATTAAATTTGAGTGATTTTTACATTGTTTGTTTTGAAATGTTGTATTTCTATGTCCAAAAATTACTGAATAAAATAGATGTAAAAAAAAAACCAAAAAAAACGAAGAACAAAAAATAAAAAAATGACAAATTTAGTTTCAGACTCGCACTTCTTTCAAAAATAGATGTTTTGTAGCATTGCACTTTAACCGTACGGCCATTCAGCCAGATGAGATATCGTCACTAAATAAACCTACACATGGTAATTTTTACTGCAAATTTCTATATATAGAACGCGGAAAATAATATATACAGTGTGCGATTACCGTGTAATTATGCAATCGGACAGTTCAATATAATCGTACAATAATGTAGTGATATTAGTCCAGGGAACCAGGGTAAGCTGTTACGTCAAATGTTTGCGGAAAATGCATAAAAGTAGGTGAAAGGATTAATTGATTTTATTTCATCAAGATCATAGTAAAATTCACACTATAAATTCCAGATTTTTAAAATATTTTATCTAGTATAATTCTTGGAAAATATTCATAAGGAAACAATTACGTAATGGCATGGTAAATCTTAATAGCAATAAATTATGACAAATTTATACGATTGTTGGGGAAAACACAATAGCAATCCGACAATTATATTGCTCCACAAGTTCTTCAACGGTCAGAAAATATTACGATCAGTAAAATCATTATAAATGAACGCAGCAGACGACAATTTGAGCGTTCCTTGATTAGGAGAGTGTAATCAGGTGCCTATCGACTCTCGCGATTTTTTACGAGATGCAATTTAGTCATGATAAAGCATCGTGCCTATAAAACAATAAAATCAGACTAATCGCATAAATTGAGAGGTGGGATTCAATGCCATAATACGTTACCTGGTAACCACTGATCTCATTCACTAAACGACTACTTAATCGAAAATATTGATCAGTGTCGGGCAGGTGCTTGACAGATTTATTGAAGTTTATTAATTTCCATGAATTTTTATTCATTTATTACGTATGACGTAACCTTTATCCCTAATAACGGGGGTCAAGGCTTAACAAGATAAATTTAATAATAAAAATTGATTCGCTAAGGACAAAGCGTATTTTATTAATAATATGAAAATATGGCCGAGCCGGAAAGGTGAATTTCAAAATCGATTTTTAAATAAAACAAAATTAATGATGAAGTCGCTTCGTCGTGTTAGTGAAACTTAGGTCTGGGGCGAATACATTTGTATTTGAAAAAAGTTTTTTTTCTTTTGTTGCTGTAGATGGCTAGATTGTGGATCCAACAATATCAGGTAAAAACTTGTAAAAATGTACGAATTTAATTTCTGCTTACATTTAAACAAAATTTAATTCTCTCAGCATTGAAGCTTTAAAGCTTTAAAGGCCGTATATAGGCATAACTTGCCAGCTGAATGTCAGTGTTCGATTGCAATAGGCATACAACGTATTACGCATCCATAGTTTATGAATTGCCTAATACTTTTCAAGAGTCAACTGCGAACTTTGAAAGTTCTCAAAGTTTGTTCGAGTTCGAATAAAAAAACATATCGAAGTGTTGCTAGACTGAGCCCATTCAATCAGTGCACAATTATGACAAACAAAAAAGTGAATTGATGCGTGTTTTGTCGACGGCTTGATTTAGCAAAAAATGAATTATTACATGTATTTTATTTCAAGTCAGTAATAATTTTCAAAAAGCTATCATTGCAGTAACATCATTCATTAAATATAATATATTCAGTTGTCTCATAAACTTCACATAAAATGGCGCCAATAATTGTAACCTCCCGCGGGTCTGCTCTAGGGTCCATTTTAGACCAAGCTTTAAGATCTAAATTTATTCGCGTTGCATCACAACTAATCAAAAAACATTTTTGCTTTTCAATCATTTTTCTGTTAGAACCGATCATAATGCTATCAGTTTAGTGATGCGTCATTTATCATGAGCTTGATTTCACCAGACGACAGCGTGCACGTGCTGCACACATCGCTCGTTTAAACCAGTCTAGAAGAGATCACGTGACTTCAGTCTTTGTATTCCTCCGCCACCGTCGATTAACTCCGCTGTTCTGTTCTGGATAACTTGTTTGAACGGCTAACCGATTCATTAAAGGTGTTAAATGCTGTAGGAATATACTGCCGACAAATGACACCAATTTGTTCCATATACAGATCAAAATTGACGATCTAAATGAAGCATTTAATGATAAGATGTCATTGAGCAATTTGTTAATTAATTTACTGCTTCGTCTCACAGCGTGAAGCATTTTTACGGTACGGTATAAAAATTTACCGGGTGTCTGCTTTGCAAGAAACTTGAGGACGAATAACACTTCTGATAAATTGCAATGTTTGGTTAGATGGTTGATTTGCTTGATCGATGTGTGTGGTGTCTGTGATTTACTGGAATCGAAGACATACAATCATGTTAAGGGGTTAATTGTCTGATGTTATGAATATAATATTTTAAATAAAAAACTAGGCTTCAGAAAATTAAGTTTATAAATGATGGGCGTATATTTCCATTGAAGTCAGAGACATCATTTGCGGTCCAAATTTACGACTTATGCGGGATATCTTTGACATATTAGCGAATACCTAATGCAGAAAGACCCAACATAGCGACCGTGCATGGACTGGTTTTAAAGCTTTTAATTAAAGTGTATAAATCCATTTTGACGATATATATTTGAACAATGATTAAACCATAGGCAGCCGACACGGCTTCGAAACAAAAGCACTATATTTACATGCAAACAGAGTGTTTTTGTCTCGAAACCATGTCGGATGCCTATGATTAAAATCATTATAGGGTCAACATTGGGTTTGAAATAATTTTATCTATACGTAGTACGATTTTTCTTCGCAAACATTTTTAACATGCAGCACATTTTATGTCATTCTACAGAAACGTAAATTCTGTTGACCAATGTTAGGTAATTTGCCATTTGGTAATGTATTGTTCCTATGTTTCTAAATATTTTTAAATCTTGATAACCTCTGGTTACGACCACCGCAGTATCTAGTCTGAACCACTGTTTGTTACTGAACAGAACAGAACATATCTTTTGTTTTGTCTCAGTTTACATGATAAAGACTTGTGAACAAATTAAAATAATATAAATGCATAATGACAGTACATTTTTCAAAAGTAAAGAATTTACTGTCGAATTTGCAATGGTGTATCTGGCATTCACTGTTAAAGTTTCATAAACGTTTAACTCTTGGATTGGATAGATCGGCGCTGGATGAGCCTGCAACAAGACCATGAGCACGGGTGTTCTTTTTCATGGGATATAACATAAGAAATAAAGGATCATATAATCTCTAGTGAACGAGGATAAAAAAGAATGTACCAAAGATTGTTATACAAATTCATTGATTCAGTAACCCAACATAATTCAACCACATAAATTATTTAAAAGAATACTATACAGGTTTAAATAGGGTACAAAACAAAACATCTGCTCAGCGGTCATAAATCATTGTAACAATGTATTAAATTGAGCGTTAAATTTTGTCTATTATGAATGAACGTAAAAAAATAATAAAAAATACATTTTTATTTAACAATCATGTTCAAAATGAAAGTAAACATGTTAACCCGATAAATCTCTCTCAACTGTGTTTATTTTAAACATTATATCCCGTTAATGATGTTATTTCAACAAGAAAAAGGTACAACGTCGCTTATACCCATTTAAATAATTATTTGCTAAATGTCAAATTTGTTTGTCAACCGTTGTGTTTACGTCCTAACCCTTAAATATTTGTTTATTTTCACTATTTAGGATGATTTATTAATTTATCAGCTCGTTTTGATAACAATCAACGTTGTAAGGTCGCTACAGTCCCGATCAGAGACTTAAATACTATTTGTTTATGAAATTATTCAAATAAAAACGTGTGTATTTAAATGTGTACAGTGATAAATACAGTGTCATTTGTACTATTCAAGACCTCCCTTGATACAATATGTGAAAACGTGCTCTTTAAGCTTATGCATACAAGCTGCAATTGGTACATTATTTGTTTGAGGTCAAAAGTGGAACTACAGAAAACCACGTCGAGGTTACAAGACTGTTTGCAATGAGTTCATCTATTCAAATGTTTAAAGGAACTAAGTACATTTTGTAAATAAATAAAC
The DNA here is from genome assembly GCA_025267735.1 of Mactra quadrangularis. Classification (NCBI taxonomy): domain Eukaryota; kingdom Metazoa; phylum Mollusca; class Bivalvia; order Venerida; family Mactridae; genus Mactra; species Mactra quadrangularis. Next base: position 10,423,281 of record CM046301.1, on the reverse strand, counting down.
CTGTCAGACCATTTGAAATATGTGCCCATGGATTATAGCTTAAGTCATCAGTGTTTGCATGCGCGCTGTGGATTTGGCACCATTCTTCTCAATACAAATTTGGTAAGAGTTATTCAAAATGCACATGATTTTTCGAGTCATAATGAAGTGTAAGATAAACTAAACCACAATACGTCTATGGAGCTGTCATTCACGGGCGCAATGACTGACGGAGTGGTGAGGCTGACATTATGCAGAAATCCATAATTCAAATACAAGAATTATTAAAAATTACATTGAAGTCAGAGATTTACAACCGTGTTTTGCTATAGAATGAAGACTACCCATTCGAATTAGTAAAAAAAATCACAAGAAGCATAATATATAAGAATCAGACAGTCAATTCGAATATTCAAAGTAAATGTCACTCGGAACTACCTCGGCGATCTTTTACGACGGTTTATCAGTGGTGATGATCGCCGAGGTAGTTCCGAATTCATGAGTAAATGAATGAAATATTCCTCTAACATTTTCTCGGCTAACTCGATGTTATATTTAACGACATAATCTTTGAATTGGTCGGTAAAAAGCATTCTCGTACCCAGAGGTTATCAAGATCCTAGAGTTAGATCTCCGGGTACGAGAATATTAAACAGCAGACAATGACATAATGACATAGATGTAGTGGCTACTAGCTGTCTCCATGCAAGACAATATGTCAGTCAACACACTGGGGCGTCCCAAACTAATACTAGATCATTTTGATTTAAAACAAAAGTTAAGATAAATGTAAAAACGTAATAGAATTTTAGAGTCTTAGATTCATGCTTACGCACATTTACTGACTTTACAGCTGCTACCCCTGGAAGCTGCTTCTGGTATCTATCTATCAATCACCCTGGGTCTTTTACTCTGCTTATAAGTGCAGCAGATAAATTGGCACGAGGAAATTATACCACTCTCGCAGGTACATATTTACACCTGTGTGGAGCGATGCAATCGCGGGTAAATTTCTTGCTTCAGGGAATTAGCAGTGCCCCGAGTATGATTCGAACCCAGAACCTCTCGACCCCTAAGCGCGCGTCCTACCAATGGACTACTGCTCCAACATTTTCACAACAGTTTTAGTGATGCATATGAAAACGTGCATTCATTAAATTGCGGATCAAATTATTGTGTAACCTGATGAATTCAAACACATTTAAAATTTTAAGACAAAAATTGATAAAATATTTACCGGAACTTTATAGAGTGCGTGTCAGACTATTTAAAAAAATCTCCATAATTCCGAAACCTGTTGGGTTTTTGGGCTTATGTAGAACCATTGTTATGTTCAGTATAAGAGAAAAGGACATCTTATTGATAACGACGATGGTGTGTCTGTCAGCGGTTAATGTCGAAATGAAAACATCCCTGGTCCCCAGGCGATTTGCACGACACCTTATTCAATCTTTATGAGTATAGCTTATGTGTGTATAAAGTTTTTATTTTACTCAAACCCGTGACCGTGCCGGTCCTTAATGCTCTGGGTCCGTATTATCAAGTGTCTTACGACTGATTTTAGTCGTAAACCCTTCTATAGTGTTATGTTAAATTATCGTAAGATTTTTACACTAATCAGTAGATCAGTTAGTTAGGGGAAAAACAGATCACAACAAACAAGTACACAAATTGATCGTAAACGATTTAACTATAACTGTAAAACAATAAGTTCAGCTGTTAGGTTTCAGCTGTTTTCTGAAAGTTGACCCATCTTTTATACGTTCATAGTTTTACAAGTATTACATTTCGTTTGATGTATGACAACCATCAAATATTAATACGTTATAATCACCGTGTCCGGAAGAATAGATTTCTAACAATTAAATAATTCTACTTCAATTTAATGCTTACTTGTACATCAGAGAATAAAATACGACGGGGTTGTCAGCTCAGCTCAGAATTACAGTATCTCACGTTCACTGTGTCAAAACATCGCGAAAACCGATGATTTTTCCTTTTATAGAAATGTTTCATTGAATCTGTCAGAAAAGGGTTTTTGTTTTATACAACTTAATCACTAATTCTGAATTCAACATGAGAAATTCAAGAAGACTGTCACATGAGTGGTACGTATTATACGAAATAATCGCCCTCAGCCGATATCAATAATGAAAATGAAAGCGTCCCATTGTCCTAGAGCAATACCATTACAAATAAAACCATTTAAAGCAATAAGCGTCGGTGGATACAGAACAAAAACACGAGGACTACTACAAAACCATCTCTTCAAATTTTTTTTGTATGAAGATTGAAATTGATTATTTTACCGTTTAATCGTAATGGCTGGAACGTTTAGCCCATATTGATGTACATCATTTGTTCAATGCTAAATATGGAAGAAAATTAGCATCAGCCACAATATAGAATAAGAAAGCCATATAACAAACAAATGTCCCGTCCCTCTCGATTTTATTTCTGTTTATAAATAAGTAGGGTGTGACATCTACTGTGATCGGAGGACGGGACCATACAGTGATGGTACCTATATCGTGAGTAGAACAAAGTAGGCGTGGTCAGGAACAAAGTAGGCGTGGTCAGGTGATCACAGCATGAATGGTTGAGGTGCTCCGAATGGTGATCACAACACTCACCTCGCTGTGCAAGTTCAGCTTAGTGCTATACATGACCTAGTGTGTCATGTAATGTTTATTTTCGAAGATTTAATGTTCACAAATAAGAACAAATTTTAAGCTAGAACGTTTTCATGTGAGCATCACGTTCGTTTGTCCAATTGGTGTAGTAGTATTTAAGGATCATTCTCGTACCCCAAAGTTATCAAGATTCTCGATCTAATATCGAGAATCTTACTAGGCTCTGGGAACGAGAATGTTAAGCATGTGCCTACTTACCATTCACCAACAGCTTGTAAGCTCAAAAATGTTAGTGACTTTGAAACAAATGTCAATCTGATCAAAATTTGAACCAATTGCTTGTTATATACACTCTCAAATCAATCGGGTCGAATCTGATCCCGCTGGCTGATTAACATAGTCAGTATTAATCAGATCTAACCCTGCGATATACAGAGCCATTATCGTACCTAGAGGTTATCAAGAATCTTGATAGTCTCTGGGTACGAGAATGGTACCCAGTATTCTACTTACTATTTCATCGAGGACCCACGTCCTCTGCGCAGTAGGCTAAGCGCAGGATTCTGAATCTAGTGTTCGATACCCTTCCATGCAAGTTTGACGATAGTGTCACTTTTTTGCTACCAATACAAAATATGAAGTTGTCGGCCTTGTCAAAAGGTATATTACTTCTAGACATAAACTAGGGTCCAGAAAATTTAAAGTAGCCGAAAAGACCATAATTTGCGACGACGCGGCGATAAACCTAACTAAAAACTACTGCAATGAATGCACCCTAGATCAGCGATAAAATGTTGACATGCAATATGATAATCCTACAAATTGAGGTTCGCATCCTTTAGAAGTTTCTATTCATAATGATACGATTACCTCGTAAATGACTTACTTTTTTACTTGAAAATTAATGCCGTACCATACTTATCTCCACGAACTTGTTAAGATTTAAATACTTACGACAAGAAACCCGAGTAATATAAAGATGTTAATAAATGCACTATGATGTTGAATTTGATGTAATTTTACTATTTTCTGTATTGAGTAATCTTGGGCGTTTCTTTTTTAATCTTTCATAATAATTGTGTTGCGAAGTGAGCGAGTTTTTCAAGTATGGAATAAATATAACCCTTTCTTACAATATTCGCGTAGGATGTAAAATGTTGTATATTTAAGTTTATTTTAATTCAGAATATAATTCTTTCAGTTCAGCATGTATACATGAAATAGGTTGTAATTTTCTTACGACAGTTTTGAATTTACTACTGTCGTTCGACTATACAGTGCCGTCCAAAAAGTATGTGGATCAATAAACTTTCAGAAAAATGGACCACGCTTATCCATGAAACATAGTTAGGGTTAGACACATATGTTGATAAACTCACCAATGCGCATTATAGCATTTGCTCAGATATTCCTTTGTAACCATGCCAACAAATAAAAAGAGTGGGCCTGGTCGAGTGGTTACGACGTTGAATTTTAATCATTGGATAGCCAGATCCGTGTTGGTTCAAATCACATACAAGAACTCACCTTGTTCTTTCCTTTTGCCAAAAACATCCTTCTAGCTCATACTAGGGAACCAGGAAGCAGGCTCGATAGTGATTAATGAAGATGTGATATAATGAAGGTGAAGGTCGTCTGAGACCAGACACACTTTATTTTGCTCTGATGTTTTTGGATATTTATTCAAGTTAACAACAGTGTTTATATATTTATGGTGGCGGGGTTTTACTTATTTATTTTTTATAATTTATCTTTTAGTACAACGCCGTTGAATATGTAATATAGAAATAGGTGTTTAATCAAATGAAGAAGTTTAAGTTTAATCTAACTTGTAAGAACTTATTTCGCGATCGAGCTATTATAACTATATATAATCCTAACTAAAGTCCTCCCCTCGACATTGAGTATGGTCAACTGGTCGCCATGATATGATGGAAGATTGTTAGACTAATGGCGTAAAGCACTGTAAGAACTAACCCAAGTTTAATTAAAACTATAGGACGGCCTGTTTGCTGATAAATACCATTGTCTATGGGTTTCTTTCAATATCTGATTTGTCAATGTTTGACCATATATCTTCACCTCAGTTTACGATCAATTTCTTACAATCAACAGCTATCTTATAAGTCTTTGAATTCAATGACTTCACGGCGATATGTAAACACACATTGTCCATCAGTGTTCCAAGAATTGAGAAAACAAATAGAAAAAATCGACAAAAAATGTGACTTTCAATTGTACAGTGGCCTTAACCTCCGTTTCACTTGTTTCGTTTTGGTTTCGAAAATTGCCACTGAAAAAAATGTATATAGAGTGTACATTGCATTAAGAGTTTGATAATGCATTCAAAACAAAAGTTAAACCCCTTATAACATTAAACAGGCTGTGATGATAATGTGTTAGGCTGTGACAAGATGGTGCGAGAGTGATCCGGTGGATGCATATAGAATATCCTTCTTCTTTTGTCTGAGGTATTAAATAATTTATGTTGAGATTGGATCGACTTGAATAACTCGAATGGATTAACCCATTACCACAATATTGTTTTTAGACAATGCCTAAAACTGTTGTACATGTATATTTTTTTAATCTATTGGTTACCAGTCCATTGGGATAACTTGTCCAGTGTTCAATGTTTTGCACCACGTTTTTGTCTTATTTAACCTGTATTGCTATAAAATAAAAGAAAACGATCGTGCATTAATTAAGCTGAAAATATGACATAGATTAAAATTAATAAATTGATTATGATATGTGTATAAGCGATTAAAACAAATATGGCTAAAGTACATGTTACAGAAATCACTCTGAATGCAAAATTCCAGTAAAAAACATGAGACTAATGCAAGTTTTTAACTATGTTGCATGATTTTTATTGCTAAGTCTTATTTAATTTGAACTAATTTAAATTTTAGCACACCTTGTTAAGTGACAATTTCTTCATATTGTCACCACCGTAATATCAAACGCATTCCGATTCCAGCGTTCCTGGTAGAAAATGTACCATTATTGCAAGGAAACTAAAAATAAATTCCGACGCCATTCCTTCATCAAAAGGCATGCATATAAAAATTCGCCATGTTTAGTCCAAAATCTAAGTTTATTTCTGTTGGTTGGAGAAAAAGTCAAGATTTGCCTATTTTAACAAAACTTCGTGAGAAAGCAAGCATTTAACATGTTAATACCGCTTGTTTAACGACTTAAACCCCACCCTCGTTTATATGGTCCAGAAATCTATCGCTAAAAACAAGATCGTTCCATATTTTGAAATCAATAACGTGTTGAAAAGCAGCAATTTGATTGAGAGATAAAATTTGGTGACAATATTTGTTGAGACTTTTAACGCATCGTTAAAATCAAACAACTAGGAAACTGGATATCAAATCCTTATACAGTATTGGTTATGGGTGTCAATAGTGGGCGGAGCTTATCTCGATTAAGCAATAGGCGGTTAATCCGCCGTAAAGGGGGCGTGGTTTATGAAATCAGACCGATTTTGTACCTGGACCTCTGCTATCTTGAGGTATATTTACCCAGAAAGGCTGAACAAACTACTAGTCAAACTTTGTTCAGGGTTGACAGCAGTGTACGTGTTTATATTTATCCAGAGAAGGACTTAAACAATTTTGGACATTTTTGTTGTGCTTGTTTTGTGTTGAACTTTTAAGGAAAAGTTTGTCTTATGATGTACGATAAGCAACCGACCGGCGCGGAGTATCCGCCAGCCGGGGACTATTTAACTATGTTATCAAAATCAACGTACGATCCGGTGAAAACCGCGTACGACTCCTCTGGTTACCCGATGGCCAGTGTGGCTTCAATGAACTCTATGGGTAGCATGGGAGGAATGGGTTCGATTGGATCTATGGGTATGAACAACATGAATTACTCATCACCGGCGATTTCTGGAATGGGAGCTCCACATGGGTACGGCATGTCGCCGGCCGTCGGAATGCACGGCGGAATGTATGGGGGTATGAACTCCATGAATACAAACGGACATATGAGTGGAATGGCTAGTCCTGTTCCAATGAATGTCGGCATGTCGGAGTCTATCACACCAATGAGAATGGATATAAACAGAGCACAGGCTATCAGAGCGCGGGAAAAGACTTACCGCCGGAGTTATACACATGCTAAACCGCCATACTCTTACATTTCATTGATAACTATGGCAATTCAACAATCACCAAATAAAATGTGTACTTTGAGTGAGGTGTATCAATTCATAATGGACTTGTTTCCGTTTTACAGACAAAATCAGCAACGCTGGCAAAACTCTATTAGACATTCTCTATCATTTAATGACTGCTTCGTTAAAGTTCCGCGCACTCCGGACCGCCCGGGTAAAGGTAGTTACTGGACTTTACACCCAGACTCGGGTAATATGTTTGAAAATGGCTGCTACCTTAGGAGACAAAAGAGATTTAAGTGTTTAAAGAAAGAGAAAATACGCAAGAATGGTGTCGGCGATGAAGATGACAGTGGGGACGACATGCACTCTGGAGATGAAGGGGACTGTGTGTCCCCACCCTCATCCCCCGGGGGTCACCAACCACCACCCACTCACAATCAACACCAACCACCTCCACAGAACCCACAGTCGCACCAGATGCCGGGACAACTCGAACCTATACCTAGTAAAACAGAACCAAACCCAGTTGGCACACCTACATCTGGTTCAACACCGGGACCAGATCTTCGTCAACTCCAGCACCCACATCACGACGTCATGAGTCTCGGACACGGATACCCAGGTGTAAATCCGGCACACTCGTTCAACCATCCATTTTCAATAAACAGTCTTATTACGGACAATGCTAAAATGGACCTTAAATTATATGAAATGGGTGGAATGTACCCCGGATATAATAATATGCATCAAATGAACCTTCCAACTAAAGTTGAGGGGTCACCAATGGGCCCTGATGGGGGTTATTATAAAACATACACACCGCATAGTACGGCGAGTCTTTGAAACCAAAAAGTGTGTTTTGAACTTTACAGAAACATTTTACTATGAATGACAAACCAAATATTAGAGCTGTAACCAAAGACATTTTTTCTTATCAGGAAAATACGTGTTTAGAATATTATCATGTAAGTCATTGTTATTTTTTAGGTATTGTATCATTGTTTTTCAGTTCTCATATAAATTTAATGTAGCCATTTTTGTCTATATTTAAATATTTAAAATCCGAGGAACATGAACTTCGCTTCAACCTACATTGAAAATTTTTTAAATGGTCCGCTACGAGTGACAAAATTTTTGTTTTGTATATTTCATTGTAGCAAACGGGTATTTGAATCGTTTTGAAATTTTTTATAGTCCTCGAGAATTCTTTATATATCCGGTGTTATGTGTTCATATTTCATTTAAACTTTTAACTATATTCTCACCGGCTTGAGAATTTCTAAAATAATTAGCTATGAAGCGTTTTCTCTCATTGATGAAAAAAGAACTGAAAAATATTTTTTGTATCATTTGATTCGCCCTCATTATGTTTCGTACTCAACAAAACTCCACTCACTTTTCATGTCCCACAAAAATGTTTAATTATTATTTTTTAAATGTACATTTTTTTAAAGTTTTTTTCTCGCCATAAGTCGTGTTTTTTTATTTTTTAACTCCATGTTAATTTATTCGTAGATTTAGATATTTTGCTCAAGAATTTCGTGTTTTAGAAAAAAAATCTAATAGTACTTTTCTCGTTATGATTTGTTACTTTCTTGAAACTATTTAGAATGATTAAGTCGATTAGTGTACCTGTTTATATGTATGTAGTAGAAACAAAAATTATTGAACTGGTCCAATTTGGACTGTTTCGTTTGACATGTGAATTTAATAAAAAAATTATACATGAAAAATTCATCCGTCCTTTTTATATTATTACATTTTATTTTAATAATTTTCTAAATATTTACATTAGAAAATATAGTTTTAGTTTTATTTATAGATGATGTTTTTATTGATAAATTCGTTGCTCAAAGTTTTCGTCCAAGCGTCTTTATCTAAGAGCCTTCTCTGCCATATTTAAAATTGAAAATAAAATTTTGACAAATATTTTAAACGCAATGTTTTGAAAACACATTTAGATTTCAATGTGCCAAGTTTTAAATATTATGATAACAACGAAAGATATCTGATAACGTTTCATATATTTGTTCGATTAGATAAATACTCATTTCAATGGCATAGTTAATTTCATCATTGATAAAAAAAACCAACCTACTCGCAAAATCGAAATTTTCAACTTTGAGCATCGAATTAAATAATAAAAACTCATGGATATTTATGTCATGTAGATTTTAATAATTTGAATTTAAAGATTCAAATACTAGAAGTCACTGAAATCAGTGAGCAAATCACAGAACCAACTTTGGGTTCCACTCTGCTAATACCATCAAGAACTTACACCGGAACTTGACCATGAAAGTGGTTTTAAACATAAGCTACAAGCACACCATGCTACACGCAACTATAGTGTGCTTGTATGGTTTTACTCGACCAGAATTTGATGTTATAAAATATGAGAGTGAATTCCATGCTCAAAACTCTGTTTTGTTTTCAACCAAATATTTTTGTAATTATTGTACACGTATTTATTTGTTCAAAAGTAAATAAGTAATTTATAATAGTACATGTACATGATTTTTATGAATGATTATTCCTAAGTATAATAGGGATTTCTAAAATTGGTCTCTTAATATTATGGAAATATTTTTGAGAGTGAAACTGAGTTTTTGAGAATGGAATTCATTGCCATGTTTTATAACCTCGAATCAAGAACTACTATTATTTCATGGTTGTGAAATGTATCATACATTTTCATTTGTACATGGCGCTGTTACAAAAGTGTCGTCGGTATTAGCCTTTGCTGATCAATGGACAATCGGACAGGCTTACCATTCACTTTCGAGATTCAACATGGATTGCACCCACTTATTTTAAACTTACTTACAATTATTGACATGAAAATGTTGATGTATGAGCATAGAGGACACGTGGCTTAGTTTACTTTTTATGTATCAAAATACACTCATCAATTTGATATGTTTGTGCAAGATTAGAGAAAAATAATTTCAAGATATGAAATGTTATTTGTCAACCCTTAATGGACGGCTACAAAAAATGCATTATCATTTTATATGTGCAACTTGCAACTCATGCTGGTTTTTTTGATTTTACAACAGGCCGGCCTAACCGTCATATATTCACAACCTCTGCGAGGAACGGTACAGCTGTACTTTAGACTTATGCCGCAGTGAATATTTAAATATTTTTATAAACAAAAATTAATCTTAAACATAATAACAAAATTATATATGAAAACAAATTTATAAAATTTACGACTACATCATGTATATAAAAATTGTTCAACATTCACAAATCTCGTCTGATATCTCGTTGCTACGAGTTTTGTTCACGATACTCGGCGGTGTAGATAACAGTAATGATAAAATCGTAGTAGCTAGCCAACGTCGGATTTTGAAGGTGACGAAAATCCCCATTTACCCTATTTTCAAGCGGCCCCTATCAGTGGCTTAGACAAAAGACGCAATTTCATAATTATTAAAGTGTTCTAATCCAGTAAAAGAAAGCTAAAAGGGTTTAGGGGTTTTCCGTTACGTTTCTAGGGATTAGGGGTTTGCGGTCCATCATTTTGCGATCAGGAAGCGTGCTGTCTTAATGCGTAACTCATGCAGATTAGGGGTCCGGCTTGGGATTTGGGTACAATTAGGAGCTTTTGTCACTATACAGAACCATACGTTTAATAGAATTCTCGATAAAGTACTAAGACATCCTTTCCAAAATATTACAAAGTTGAATAACAAAAGTCACTATAACAAATTGATAATAATAAAAAAAAATAAACAAACTTTCACTAAACACAAAATCAACCATTGATAATTTGCGGACAAAAATATATGGCATAATTCAGAATGGATCACAAAATAATTATACCGGGTAAAAACAGTGACAGGATAATTTAATTAATATTGCAGTATATTAATTGTTGTATTTGACAAAGTGACATGTACTTTCAATCGTTAATTAGAACCATCGTGAATTCTATGTGATACTCGTCCAGCTCTATTGTAGCGTTTTTAATATTTTACAGAAGTGCAATAATGTAGCATAGAATAATCCCTTAAGACGAAACATATCGTAAAAAAGTCATGGGCCCGCCGCATTTCAAAACCGATCCCAGAAAATATGAATGAATATTTCATAAAGGTAGAACCATGGGATTGAAGCAAAACAATACTGGAAATTAAACTTTAACACTTCTATGAGTATGATATAAAATAGAGGTTGGTAATATTGATGATCTTACGATCAATTTTCGTCGTAAATCGTTACTTTAAGTAGTATTTTATGAACGTAAGATATATGTATACATAGCAAACATCTTATTTATATTGAATTCTTGTCTTTCGCAAGATCTCAATTCTTGTTTTGTGAAAACTCCTTTTAGAATTGATCTTAAAATTTTGTTTGTAAAATTCTGAATCAGTTGAGAGAATGAGTTTTAATTCAATTCAGTAGAAAGTTAAAAACAAATAAAGCAATCTTTAATTGTTTAAAAACTCTTGTTTTTACATAATTGCAGTTTTAACTTAACTCTACTTATTAAACACATTGTTTAATGGTCAAAACACGTGTTTTAAGTGTTCAACTGCATGTACATACAACTGTGTTTGGAATTTTAGCCATGTGCGGGGGTTGGCGTTTTCTTATTGCCAAATTATGCATTTATATTTCACAAAAAAATCTAATTGTACAATGAAAACCTTTGCACGTGGGTACTGTATTTGCTGTAGCTTATCCCAACCCATGAATCATTTTTAGGAAATAAGTTATTAAACTTTAAAGGCGCGTTTCTTTGAAACGAATTGTAGGTAGATTTGATTAATGACATAATGCATCGTATGAACTAATTAATGTTTAAGAAAAATCACTGCGTATCAATGCAAGCTTTAGTAAAATAAGAACGCTAAGCGATTAGTGACCAAATTATGACCACATTTTGCCTTTGTAGTTTATAGATAGCGATACAACACTAAAATGTGGCCATAAAACAACACTATTAATGCACTAGGCCCTGTCATCTAATTGCTAATTAATTTATAGAGGGTTATATAAGTGTCAGCCCTTCAGTAAAGAGGTCTTTATAGTTATATAATTAAATCAACATAAATCTTAATGGGATTATATCATTTCTACCATAGAACTTTGTATGGCGAATTAATTCAAAATAATATTTAAGGATAAGCGCTATGTTTTTTTAACTTCAGATTTACCGATTTTGCCTTTTTCGCTCCTATTGTTAAGTTATAATGGCCGCTAAATACATATTAAGCGCTTTGATTGTTTTTATCGAAATATTTTGGTATAAAAGGGGATTATCACAAAATGGGATTTTAGTACCTTTCCATTTAAATGGATATTATATCTAGTAAAAGCTATCAAATTTAGTGATATTGTTTTTATAACAATCAAAACAAGGTCTAACGATGGTGTGTGAAAAGTTTCGAAAGTTTTCGCAGCCCTCGACAATGCCATTTGCTTTTTCCTTCTGTTAAGCTTTTAAAGTAGCATCGACATTCAGCAATTTTCCGGCTTCACAATCGAAGTGACAATGTCAGATTTGCCAAGTTGATTCATGTCAATTGGGTCCCAACCAGAAGAAATGGGATACTTGATGTGATATAAAGATACTCTTACGACAAATATGGGGCTCCAACTTAGAACACGACACAAAGAGGAACCATGCTTTCAACGTTTCACTGTTGGTATTAAATGAAAAATTAGATTCGTGTTGTTCCCCAAAACATCCATCATAAAGTCCTAACAAAGCTGAAACTAAACATTATAGCAACAAGTATCATGCCCGCAAACACACCCATTCAGCCACCAACAGTAATAATATTCGCTAAAACACCAGTTCACTCCTTCTGACTCTGTCACCAAGCGGTACCATGGTTTGTAAGTTGACATCACTGAAAAAGATAAAACAATGATAAAACTGTTGAATTTATAATTTAAACAGAGAAGACTGACGTAAACTGCAAAAGAATGGAAGCAATGTCTTTGCTTAATTCTGCGGCACCGCTCTGGTACACGAAAACTCTCAAACTTAGTGCAATAACATCAATCTGGCTACGTGCTGGAAATGAATAGATATAAACGTGAGTATGCAAAAACTTTATATCTGTCGGAAAAAAAATATTTTTTATATAAAAAATAATAAAAACCCGGGCGTCTATAGAACCGCATGTGAAAACAATTTAGTGTCGAAATTGTAACATAGTCGGTTGCATTGATTGATTATTATACTGTCATAATAGCAGCTTTTTATAATTTTCAAAAACAAATTTCAGACAATTTTCAAAGCCTAGAAAGATTAAAGAATCCGAAAAAAAAATAATTATAAGATGCAATTATTCTAAAGAGCTTTGCCTACACAAAACTCAAAGTATTCTCTTTAAAGCTACCCAAACTATGTTCCATTCATTTGAACATTTTCAAATTTCAAATTATTCAATAGTAGAAACTGTGTTATACGTTATTTAGATAACAAAGGCACCATTGAAAAGCTGATCTTCACAGCAGAGCTTGGCTTCATACATCGGAACCATCGAAACGTCGTCTTTGTGACACTGATCACAATCGGGTATAGAAAACGCTCGTCTCAAAGGAAACGTCAAGCGACCTATGAAATTACTTGCTCTGTAAAAATTCTCACCTTAACTGAAAAACTAATTATAAGAATAAAATAACAAACCCTTTTAAGAAATGATTTCAAATCATTTCAAAAACTATTTTCAACTTATCGTGAAGTAAGGAGAATTCGATTATTATTAAAAAATACCGCGTACAAAACAGAAGTACACCGAATAGCCTAATTCTAAAATGTCGTCTAAGTTCATTTTGTTAAAATTGAAGCAGACGAATATAATAAAAACTTCTAATTTTGATGAAATAACTTACGTCTGAATGTAAAAAATACTTTACTAAAAGTAATATTTAAACAAAATCTATCAAAGTCTACGAGCTCTACGCTTATAAATATGTCATTGAAACTGTACGTTTCAAAACTGGGTCAATAAAACTGCAAAAAATCATCAGAAAATCTTCTGCTTGTTTATAAAAAATCATTTAAATATTGAATTTAGTTGTTTGTGTGTAAATACGCTGAACAATGCATTGAGCAAATCCAGAAGTTATATTAATAGTCACTTGGTATATTTATTTAGTTGCCATTCTCTAAACATATGTAGAATCAAGCAAATAAAGAAATGATCCCACTCAAACATAAAACTCTTGTATCATCAATTCTAATATGTTTTTACATTTGACACCACAAGTCATTGTCATAATATGATTAACTTAACAGGCAAAAAAGAAGAAGAAAATAATTTAATCCTATTGAAAAAAATCTAGTCTACATATACAAGTCTAAGTTGCATACATTCGGATGCATTAATTTCGGATACTATGTAAAATATTGTATTGGAATTAGGGACTTTAGTCAGTTATCTTTCCCTAATAAAATATGAAGCAATCCAATTGGTAAGTAGGTCCTTACAGTTGGAATCCTTGGATTATATCATTGAATTCCTATGTTAGGATAACAAAATATTTCATCTAATATCTTTCTTGTGGATTTAGATATTTACAGGAGTGATGAAATTTAGATAGTTCTTTACCCTTAAAATACTTACCTTGAATTTCAAACAAATTAAATGATTAAAAAAAGTAATTTAAGATTAATTATGGCAAAAAGACATTGAAAAGTAAGGGTAAATCCGAGTAATCCAACTAATTGGACCTACCTATTTAAAGATTATACAAGGGGAAATAACTGACTAAAGTCCCTTATTGGGAAAACCAATCGAGCGATTCCGTAAATTGTCGAACAAGTGTGTAGAGCAGCTATGTCCGAAGAGTTCCAAATGATTTTGTGTTTGTAAGATATGACGTCACGATGTTTTGATTGCTGGTGTTTTCTCTAGATAAATAAGAATAGTTTTGCCATTCAAGCTTTTTTCAAAGCATAATATAAATGACCGATTTAAATGATGAAACTTCACATTTTTTCATTTTGTTTTTTAAAAAAATGAACCGGTTGTTTACAATAAAAAGAATCGTACTTTACAACAAAATGTATACATAAGTTTCCATAAATTATTGTTTATTATTGTTAAACACTAGAAACAGGTTTTTGTGAATAAGTGTATGTTCTGTGTTCATAAAGCTCATTGAAATTAAAGATACAGAAACTGTTTACACCGGAGAAAAGATGGTACACAAAAAGGTCACTCAAGAAAAAAAAAGATTTTTAAAAAAAAAATACCAGAACAAATATACCAACAAATAGTACATATATAATTTTTTCTGGGTTATTCGTCAATAAATAAGGCCGGGTGTTTTTTTGTATTCATGTTATTATTACCATGTTTTTCATTCATATTTTTAAATTCAAGCGAACCGTGTTAGAAACAATACATTATATCAAAGAACCTCACATTATTAAAGGAAAGTATTCATTTTCTTCGGCAACTTTTATAAGAAATACAGTCATATCGTTCCAAAGGAGGATTGATACACAAATGATAACCATGTCAACTGGCACGAGAATTGCGTGTGGTGCATGAAATTAACACGATATGACATTCACTCATTGATACGTTATATTCAAGAGCAAACCGTTTAACATTGTGATAGCATTACTATAAATCATTTATAACGTTTTTCTATCACCAAAGTAGATAATTGAAACGAAAAGCAAATATTTTGAAATCTTCAATCTGGGTCAAATCTGAGATGTGTTTTACAGTCTAACCACTCCGGTAATTCTGGAATGGGGTAAACAATTTTAGGACTGTTAACATGGACTTGAAACCAGTGTTTAATTTTACAACAAATAAAGATAGATAAATTTGTCAATTTAAGGGACGATATTTTCGATTTTCACTCACAAATGTATTTGCTTAAGCTTATCAAACGCGTGTACCGTTTTCAAACTTTGCACATTATATGTAACATACTTGGAATAAAGAGAGAATTAAATACCTTTAATTAAATATTTATCATGTTAAAAGTGGAGGAGTCATTTTTTATACAACTCGTATATCTTTGTACGAAGAAAAGCTACTTTTATATAATAAACGATGTTATGCGAAGGCAAACGAATGTGTAGGTAATGTATAAAAACCGGCATGACCGGTTGTTGACGTCGCTAGCCTTAGCGGCCGTAGAAAGGTCGGTGGTAAACTAGGGAATTATGCAGATAAAGACAAAGACCTCGAGTTCACAGTTCATATTTATAAATTTTGACTGATCACTCTGGAATTGGATCCCATCATGTTTTTTTTTTAAATAAATAAAGTGTTTGTCAACATTCATAGGTGGCGCTATTTATGTTACTGGTTCAATCGTAACTATTCGACAATTTTCGTAACCTGAAATGATATTCATTGAAAAAAACCTGATTGAGTTACTGATTGTTACTTGTTGTCGTATTTCAGAAGTTACCGACAACTAAACATCGCCGCTCGCGCTTCATAGTACGGAAATGAAACGCATGTATTTCAACAACAAGCATTCACACTTTTCCCCTTCTTAGGACATTGAAAACTATTTAAAGCTTTTATTGTAGAAAATAAGTTTCCTACACGCCATTACATAACAAAAACAAATTCAGCGATTATTTTTACGATCTTGAGACAAATAGATCTTAAATTTGCCAAGACTATACTTAATACAAACTCGCTTTTCAATGGCCATGAAATAATTTTAGGAACATCTGTATTTAAAAGGAAGTTTATAAAAGACAGATAATTGAGATGAAAAGCGGCTTTATAAATGATAGGGGTCTTGTCGCAGACGATTATATAGAAAAGGTAATCCCCTGTCCATTAAGAAATAGTGAATACATTAAGTTATATACATCTGTATAGGTTGAAAGAGGGATCAACTATTGTATAAAATGAGACTATGATAGTGATAGCTTGATAGACTGATAGACTGATAGAATGATAGGCATTATACAATGTATATACATACAAGGTATAACCGATTGACGCATCAATTGATAGAGATACAGTGACCTCCAAATATTCCGAGACCAATGAAATTTTGAGAAAAACAAATCATACTTATACTGCGAGTAATTCAGAAAAACTAAAGATTATTCATGCAATATAAATGTTCATGTTTGATTCTTATGATGTAAACTATTTATTGCTGATTTTTACCCCTCAGATGACTCTTTGTTCCTTTATTCGTGGATAAATATAAATGTGATTTGGTTTATAAAAACGGGCTAGTTCCAAATACTTTGGAGGACACTCTATATCAATGGTTATGGCTAAGTAAAATTGAGACTAGTTGTAGTTTATGAGACAAATTGCTTTACTTCGAAAACAAGCCTACAACAACCAAAAAAACTGTTCATTTAACCTTATGATAAGTGTTGATGAACGGTGTAAAATCCAATTACACTTATAAAAGGACAAATAAATACCTAAAAGATCCATATATGTCATAAACGATTAGATGAAAATTGAATTATTTAAGAATTTTTTAATTACAGTTTCTAGTTTACACGTCTGCTAGAACCTTACAATGTTCAACAACAAAGACCAAAGGCGATACGAATTGGGTTGAAAAAAAGACCTAATACAGTAAAGTTTCGCTATAAAGACCATAATGGTGATTAAAAAATCATGCATTTTTTACGGTATTTTTGTCCTAAATGCTTAATTGATAAAAAAGTTTACAATATTAGGACTTTTAACACTACCAGGGCCATCGATTTTAATTATACATAAAGTGGAACTTAATTTCTTATTTGCATGTGTTATTTTAGATGCGTAGGCAAGCCATTTGCGCGCACTTTAGTTTTTATTGTAATTTTGTGACTTCAACTAAACACTTAAAGGTGATAAAGACAAAAATCCTTAAATTTGTCGATTTATTGCTAAAGTTTGTAGAAATTCATTGGATTTAAATATCGGGCGGTGGTTACGTTTTAATCCCTATAACGTGACAATCGCACTCTTTACTTAGTTATGGCATCTTTCAATAAAAGCTGGTCAAAACTTTGTCAAAGATAACGGAAATGGTCAAATTGAACTTACGAGCAACAATTAGTCGCACGAGCCATCAGTAAATTAGGATATACAGTGACACTAAGCCCAAACATTTTAAAATTCAAATGCCACATTTGTAACACGTGTACGTCTGTAAACAAAAAGTTTTTGTCAATTTTTGACACATCCCGTTCCTTAATTGAGAAACTTTTTATCAAATTGATAGGAAAATGTCTGTTAAACCATGAGAGTCACTAAGACATACTTATATTAACATCGGCGTTAAGTTTCACACCATTAATGGCCTATTGTTGGTCTATTGTCCCTTTAAAGGTTTCATTAATGATTGTATTGGCGAACAACTTTAAGCTATTGTTAATGGAAGTCGTTCCAAAATGTACTTGGATGGCTAAGTAAATAACTTTCTCTTTCTGTTAGTGTCATAACATAGGTTTTAAATTAATTGCTGATTATTGACGAAATGTTACTTATTTCACCAGACTTTTAATAGAGTTGAATGTTGAATATAACCTAAGGGCTTATGAAGACATTTAAATTACAAAATATATTGTTGAATTTACGAAAACAAATTTTGTTGTTTTTCTTCATTGTTGTATGACACTTCCTCCCTCTATAAGTGAACATAGGGATTTTTAAAAGCATTGAGTCACGTAGATTAAATAATGGGACCCTGATTTGTCCCTTTTCATTGCATTATATAATATTATACATAGAATTCATAATTTAATTTACTAGAACCCTAGATATTTCTGTTTGTATTTGCTTGTTTTCAATTCAAGATTTTTTTGTAAATCATAAAAAAGAAATAAAGAAATTCAATAATGGGCGGAGCTAAAATCAATGAAGTTGACGCAAAAACATTGACGGAATATGATTTAATAAGCACACCTGGAATATATGTGTCACAGCGACAGAGGTTTTTTCATTCTATCAATAAGAAGAATTCTAAAATAAAAAATCGAAGTTTTGGCGCGTATAAAAATGATCGTCTGCGCCACAATTCAAAACTTTTCAATTATTTAACATATACAATATCTGTAAAGTTAGATATCGTTTTTAAAACCAAGCCTTTACAAATTGCCTGTCTTTCAGAAACTGATTATTTTTATTCCTAAATTCAAAGATTTTCTTTAAGTCAGATATTACGACCATACTGTGAGGACTTTTGTTTAAAACTCGGCTATCCGGTACTATCTGCGGTCCGCAGATAACGTCGTACAGTAAACGAATGAAAGAACTGTATTGATTTGATACCGGGCTTTAATATATCGCAAAACTGGAGGGTTTGTCAGATGAAATTTATAAATTGCAATGAAATAAGGTATGCAATAAATTAGACCCATATATCCTGGCAATTTCTACTTAATCAGGGGGCATATTGAAGGGTTTATGTAAGGGATTGAACAATGAATCATAGGACGCGGTTTTTCGTGACAACTTAATCTTTATTCCAGAGACCTATAAGTGTACGGGGTCTATACGAGATTCGTTGTTTTTGAGAAAGCGATCCAAGTTTTAAGAGGGCCACTTTACCGATCATTAAAATACGTGACCTCCAGCTTAAAACAAAACAAGTCTAACTTTATTTTATCATAGAAGCGAACAACCCTATGTTTTTATGATCGAGACAAACGTCGCCTACTGAAGTAACTGGACGACTAATTTACTAATAACTAAAATCAGAAAACATTGTTCGTCCATTTTACTAATTTAATTTAAACGGAAATTACAACTGTCATAATTTTTCACTTAAAATCTACAAAAACAACCGAAGATGGTCTGACACCCGTAATATCCAACTTGAAAAACTCTAGTCGATAAAATAACGCACGCTTTTATTTTATTTACTCGCCTACGTTTCCGCATGCCATTGACATAGTAAAATTATATTCCGCATGTTCAATACTTTATGTTTTTTGCAATACAATAAATTGTATTATGTATAAGTAAGTTTTTTGTCAACACGTCAATGACATGTATTACTTATTGGATAAAGTTGGTTGGTGAAGTGAAATTGCTCTAGAACATAGAAGGCAAGCATGATTCGAGCTAAAACACTGTATGTACATTATATGTATATATTAAATGTTTTGACTTGGAACCGCGCTGGCCGCCCATTTCTAGAATTGCCGCGCATATAGCATGGCACACTGGAAGTAAAATCAGACAAAGTTTAAAAAAGTGTAGCAAACAAAGATTGGAATTAATGGGAAAAAATAAACTTGAATGTGTTATACAATATTCTGATTTTGACTTACCATCACTTTTGTCGTAAGATATTTTCTGAAAACACTCAGAGACAAAAAAGCATATTCCTACATACATGTATATGCACTCGTCAAGGTTCTAAGTCAAAACTATTACAAATATACATTGGGCATAGTTGCATTTCGAGGGTTGCCCGCAAAATTGTAGTAACTTGATCTTTTACAATATGCACTTACTACAGTCTTGCGGACAACCCTCGATTTATAGTGTCTTGGGTCGGAACCATGCTGAGCACTTATGTACTTATATACTGAAAGTTTTCAAACTCATTCTTGGCGACTACAATCGTAAGTAGGTCTACTCAAGATTGATTGCTGTAATCTAGGGATCTCTGAAAAAGGGGTCAGGGATGACCCTTAAAAGACTTGAGTTTTATTTTATACATTGATATTAATATCCAAGGCAATTGATATCATCTACCTCATAAATACAATACAGTCTTTGATTTACAGGGATAATTTATGATGGCCTCCAAATGGTTATAAGATTGACCACGCCCACTTGATTAATCTCAACGTTGTCAACAAGTCTATGCTGGTTATGATTTAATAGCCCCCTTTTGTTTTTACGAAGGGTATCAACCTCCCCATCAAGATAAATAACGTATATTTACGATGTTTAAATCTCATTTCTAACGGCTTAAATTCGAAAACCATAAAATATTCACCAAGTCACTTCTTTTGATAATATTCTCACCTTCGGATTTGAAGAGTATTCAAGAGCCGGTAAACGAGTTCACAATAGACCATAACATCTTTATTACGGTGACAGATTTTGATTACCGTTTTACGACCAAGATTATGTTGTTATAAACGTTCCCGATTCTGAGAATAAGTGGATTTTTGCCGATATTATAAATTCACGAGAGCTATGTAAATAAACGCGGTTGTTTTGTACTATAGCAATAGACATCCGACAAAGACTTGATTATTGGCCGATGAAATTTTTACGTGCGCGGGAAATGACAAACGGTGTAGCTATAAAATATTGCTCCAACGTTTTTAACTATACTCAATACATTTTGAGATAAAAGTACAGTGAACTCCACATTTGCGTTTGATTTTTGACAAATATTTTTAAATAAGATAGAACTTTGTCTTGTTCAATAATAGTTTTCTTGTGATTTGAATTCTTTTTTCGATGTAAAGCCTTACGGTTGCCAATAAGTTTTACGAGTCTTATTGCTAAAAGTGGCTATTCGTAGGAACATGGACTAGTCCCCCTTTTATAGATGCGCAAGGGACAGAAGCATCAAAAGGCCAGGGAAACGTTACTGAGCATAGCAACGCTGGTAACACCCCAGGAACTGAACGTTTATAGAACAGAATAGCATTTATCATCTTAAATTCTGAAACATATCCAGCTCCGCTTTGAACAGTATTGAAATGAAACCTCGTTGTTTCCATAAGCAAGAAACATGATCCTAAAAGGTGAGTACTTAAGGACCAGACAGAAGCATCAAGAATGATTACTTCAAGGTAAACTAAGTTGGTTCACAATTGAGTTCAATAAAATTGAGTTTATTCATAAAACGTAAATATAAATGTTTACAACGTGTTCAAGTTTTTGTTTTCGTCATGAAATATGTACCAACGTTTCAATAAAAGAAATACATGTTCTCGTTTATGGACAACCATTCTAAATTAATTTTCTTAACAGACTAGAGGGAAACTCTCCTTTTTCTTGCAGTTTAAGTGTAGGGCCAACTCTGGACCATCAACGCTTTTGGTGTTAAAATGAGAATGTCTCAACAAAATAAATCCTTAACTTGCCTGTTTATTACTCTGACGCACTGAGCACTCGCTGCAAGGAACCCAAACTTGTGTGGAATTTTGAAAATATATCAACAGTGTACGTGTACTTATATTTTAAAGTATGTAATGTGTCAATTAAGTTGTTTTTCCGGATTTGTTCAAAGTTTCATCAAATTGTTGATAATGTTTTGGTGAATGACACTTTCTTGTCACTTTCACATACTTTTAGGTTATGTTTGCAGTACCCGTTTGGTGAGCGTAGTCGGTAGTGCCTGACTACAAATCCAGGAATCGGTTTAATACCGTACTTTTGTAAAGTTTGGTTATAAATTTCAAAGTCATTCTCCCACCTACCCTTGTGTCAAGAAAAGCAGTAGTCAGTCATTGAAGTATTTGAACACAAAACTCATTGACCATTAACACAAACATGAAATTAACCATAAACACAAAACATGGAACTGACCATAAACACAAAACATGAAATTGTCCAGAAAACACAAACCATGAAATTGACCATAAACACAAAACATGAAGCTGACCAATAGCACAAACATAAAATTGACCATGTAACACAAACCATGAAATTAACCATAAACACAAACCATGGAAATGACCATAAACACTAACATGAAATTGACCATAAAAACAAACATGAAACTTACCATAAACACACAACATAAATTGACCGTAAACACAAATATGTAATTGATCATAAACACAAAACATAGAATTGACCATAAAAACAGAACATAAAATCGAACATAAACATGAAATTGACCATAAACACATTCATTTTATGCAAACTTCACATTCACCAGTCAATGCAGTAAAAAATAAACATAATGTCTATTAAATAAATCCGCGAGCATACATTGAGTACAAAGAAAAGCATTGAGTTGATGACAACAATGGGTTATAGATCAGTTCATACCATTATATGAAGTCTTCTAACAAGTACATTTAAACGGGATCATCAGGCTTGTTTGATTATTCTGTATATATTAGACACATACCTGATTATCTCCGTTAAACTGTTTTATAATTCACGTAGATCTTACAAAAAGCTTGTGCGTGGCAACCCTGGTATGGAGGAATATAAATTAGACTGTCCTGAACATCACAATCCTTGGTTGACGGGATATGGTCTTCCGTTTTCATTATAAGTGATTATGGACTGACCTAAATTTTAGAGGAAATTTCAGCACATGCTCAATGTTACTAACTTCCACGAACAAGCTGACTGAATGTTGTATAAAAATGCATGATATAATAAGATCATGTACAATGAATACATTGTAATATTGTTAGTCATTTCTACAGTAAAACTTGAAATTTTAGGTCTCAGCCATTCAAAGAACAGTATGATCACTGCCTACATAATAATTATAAGATGAAAGCGACCGTAACGACCATCTTTCAATAAAAGCCGTCTTCAACACTAATCATCTGAAAGTCACCTCTGTCCAGTTGTTAGTCGCCACCTTTATCAATGATCACCACAACGTAACTATATTTTTAAGTCTTTTCCCAATGATTCTTGTAACAACCAACTTCTTATTTTGCCAATCTCAACCTGATCTTTCGCTAACTCTGGAGAAGAGGTTTCGAACTTACTATGTCTAATGGTAAGTGGCCCATTTCAACAATAATAAATGGAGCTGAAATATTCTGTCTGTTTGTTTCCTGCATATTCATCAATATTTTCAGTTATAAATGGCTGTTGATTTACAATTCCTAGCTTTCCATTATTAGGTCCTTCACAATTGACCATCAAGCAAACAACGGGGGTGGTTTTGAATGTGATTTGAACCAAGGCAGAGCTGGCTATACAATTATTAACATACATTTTGTATATTCTATCGAAGCTTCCATCATAGAGATAAAAATTTATTTACGAAGAAACCACTTCATAATAGTAATTTAAAGGGATACACAGATTATTCAAATATACATGTAGATTGGCAGTCTAATGTCAACATTTTGTTCTTTTTATTATATTGCTACATATTACACTTTGGATGATAGTATCATTGATGTCGTGACCGACGATGATAATACGGATTATACTGTAGTTGTTGATAAACTGCTGATGAAGAGGTTCGTTTTGGCGATGATAATAGTGATGATGGTGATGAACTAAAGACTACAGCAATACCTACGATGATGCTATTGATGATGCTATTTCAATGACTGCTTATGAACGGGCTCGTTCCGACGACGATGATGATGATGTTGACGATATAACGGTGATACCAAAAGTCAGATAATAGTGATGAAAATTTGTGATAAAATTTATTTCATTCAACACATTCTGCCCCCCCCCCTTTCGTTCTAGATCTGAAATACGTAGCTTCATATTATCTATAGACCAATGTGTCTATGTACACACTAGCATGAGTTATGTTTACTGAATGATTGTGAATAAACAAATATTCTATGCAAACAAATTGCATGTTGAAATAAGATGGGTCAAATTCAAATAGCTTTATCAGAAGACAAATTTAGAGTCAGTTTAGTACTGACTTGTTTCAAATCAACATTTGTTTAAGAATAAGTCAGACGCATATAATTATGAAAATAATATATTAATTATGAATTTAATAATTGCCCTAAATTGGCACAAAACGCGCGCTCTTTTTCACTGAACGGATAGGAATTATTAAACATGATTGGATTTTATATTTCGGGGCCTAAACTGGCCAACAATGTTGTGGCGAGTTTGATTCTATATTTGGATGTAGTGATGAATGAATTGTCTTGAAGTGGATAATAGTGATATGATATTGAATTGTATTGATTGTTAATGTTTTTCTTTTATTCTAAGACGCAATATTGACGAAATATGTTTCTTTGTAAAAAATAATTCTATGTCAGACGAGTGATTTTCTTGTGATTTTTTTCTTGTTCGTGTCATGTGAACGCTTGAGAATTATTTTATAAGAATTGTGACTGTCCGCGTATGACATATCTTCAATTCCTTTTTAAATCATTCGACGGTCCCTTTAATATGGAACAATAGGGAGCAATGGTTTCTATTGAAAGCCTCGACCCCTTAAATTGATATAAAAGGTAAAAAAGTAGCCCCGGATATTCTCTCTCGCTGTCATCTAAAACCATTGATTGATTAGCCGTTTGTTACAGGGACTAACTTGCGTGATATCACTCCGCAATTCCTGTCATCCCAATGTGAATTTCACAAGCGTGTAGTTTAAACATGTTCACCGGCACGTGCAAAACAATATGGCTGACAATGAATTGATTGAAAACGTTTTGTCTGATGAATTCACTTACCGTCGCCTTGTTTTTAACTAAAAACGAAACGATTAGTCAGGCGTGGTCATTCAATTTCTAATTGTATGGAATCGTACGGATTTCATTTGCAGCAGACGACTGCAACACGAAACGAAGCTCGCGCGAATTCTATACTTTTTAGATACTCAAAACAGTTCCTCGGTACTTGAAATAGAAAAAGGAAAAAAAGACCGTTTTAATTAAGGAAATTAAGAAAATAGCTTTATCCATTAATGAATTGACAAACTAATAACGCTGTTTTATACATTCAATAGAGTTGTTTCATTCAAACATATGCAAAGTTTCAGCGAGCTAAAAAAACTTGTCACATACGTGAAGTATTTCATTCGCCAGTAAGCTTTTTCTAGTCATTCAAAGGGCGTGTTCTCGCATTCTATTGCATATAATACCGTTTTCTCTTCATTTTCCCTCTCAGCTAGGTTGTATTTCTAAAATCACTGGACGCTTGACAAAATCTATATCTAACAAAGGCTTGAAATATGTTATATGACATACTGTGAATTTTTGTTCATCAGGGACTGTAGGCTGTTATCTTTGTATGCCATACCTGTATCTCTAAACTGAACATTTATTAATGGAGGACTTCCTATGATTATCTCTAAAACCTCGTGATTTTATAAAACGTTCACATGACAACGGTTTGAACCACAAGGTAGAAATGAACTTTGTGATAGTCTAACGGTAAAGATATATGAAAATATTTTTCATTAAATAAAGCTACTGAATCATGTACAAGTATAATAGATGACTTGAGTTTTAATTTTACCATTAAAAAATCAGTTAGTTTTAATTTTACCATTACAGAAGCACTTAGTTTCATTTTAGCAATTATAAAGGACAGCCACTGTTCCGTGCTATTGAATCGGCACCGTGCCAATTGCCTATGTTGCCAATATAAAAGTCACTATGTTTTCATTCCTTTGCAAACATACACATTACTGAGTTTTCATTTTAACTTCGTAAAAAGAAACAAGTTTTTACTTTGCCATCATTTAAAACAATCAGTTTTTATTTTACAAAAAAGTACCCTCTTATGGTGCAGTTGTTGCTGTTGTTGAATGAAACATATCTTTTTTGTTTTGATTACAGAATATAGAAACAAGAGAATCATTTTGTGTCACCCTTAGTATAGTTATATAATTTTATGACATGGTATATGTATTCTAGTCACAATTTATTTTCTAATATAGTGTTGAGCAAAATTGTTTGTGTTTCAGTGAAAATATACATATATTCTTTTAAAGTCCCAAAAGCTTATTTTGAGATGAAAAATGTCCCTATAATAAGACTGTATGTTAGGACTATCACAGTCGATGGCCGTAAAAATGGAACTTAATAATATATTTGTTCATTCAGTTGACAAGAAGTGCAATAATTGAACAAACTTTCTATCAAAGATTTGGTGTTTCTGGTGAAGGTTGACAAATGATGACCACAATTAGCAAAAAACAACAACACACAATACCCTTCTTGTCATGTATGTCGAAATTACAGTTTTATATGGAAACATCAACAACAAGATAAAAGTTTGAATACAAATGTACCAAATCTCAATATGCATAAACGTTTGCTACAGTAAAAAATCACTATAAGAGACATCAACATCGATGGACTTAAAAACAGAAAAGTATTAATGTAGGGACATTTTCTTCTCAAATTTAGCATTTGGAACTTAGAATCGTCAAAAAATTGCATTCTTTTACAACAACCAATGTGATCTTACAGCTGAACTTCACTTTAAAAATGGAACCCTTGGTGATTCACCAGTTGCTTCTGTATGAGTTCGTCAGATCATGTAAAACACAAACAAAACAAATATATAATCAACTTTTATGCTTTTTCTGTTGGGATCATAATTTTAGAATGATTTTTGTATAAAATAGGGCCACTATCATAAATATGGCTTTCAGATGACATCTGAAAGAAGCACTGGTTTACAGTATATCTACCACATTAAATTTTTTGTTAGTTTTAAGTACATTTTCTCTACATATAGTTAAGTTCTACTTTTAGGATCATCAACTTCGATGGTTTTCATAGCGGAATAGACTTAATATAGAGTTTTTCATCTCACATTAAAGCCACTATATGAAGATATATTCATAAACAGTAGACTTGAAAACTCTTTTACAACCATGAAGTTATCAAAATATTACACCTAATAAAACAAAATCACCGTCTCACGACGTTTAAAGATATGAGAACAATATATACTGTAATTCGTCAACACCGGCCTTTGCATCGCTTTGTCATGTGTATGTAGAATATTTACAAGTTTGTTTGATAAATTTCCGTCAACAATTGTCCATTTTATGAACTCAGAGACGCAAAAATTTGCACAAAATACGTCACGCGCCAATTCGCGGCACGACGTCGCAAGGCAACGTTTTAATAATTTTGAACGCCAAAACCGAAAAGACAGATCTTTAATTGACATGTGTACTTAATTTGAGCAAGATCGAATGAAAGTCGAAAATTAATTGGTAAAGTGTGGAATTACTTTAATAAAAAATCTTGTTCATTAGAGGTGTTTGAAATCAACAAATGTCTGTTTTCTTTGCAGTTCAAAAACAATGTTGATTTTGATAATGGGACTTTACGTATTTGGGACTTACAATCGTCAAAATATAACGATTTTGCAATAACGAAAGTGGTCTATATAGTAGAACTTCACTGTTCCACAGTTGTTGGACATAAGACCTTTTGTCAGTGTCAATATATATAAAACAGTCAACTAAAATGTCAAAATAAAATTTCATCCCAGGTACACAGGTACATATATACATTATAAAGTTATAACTACCATATAAGTACATGTAGCTATATATATGAAGTGGTAAATCAACACTTGACCTATCGCGGTTTTCGTACAATCCCAAAGTCCAGGGTGAGTCGTACATTACTGAATTTAAAACATCCTTGAGTTAAGTCGTAAACCCCTGTTATCAGTTTCCGTATGTCACTCTGATTATAAATCAGTGAGACTTCAAAAGTTGCGACGTATTATCTCTAGTGCTCAGGACTGATTTGAAATATTTCCCAATAAAATTTTATGGCGGATTAAAAATTATCACACTCGTAATTTACCGCGTATCTGCTAACCAGGTGTCATAAGCTTCCAATGTGTTGGTTGCCAGTACCCCAAATATATTGTGAAAAACTAGATGTTCATTTATGGAACGTATCTAACCTAACGTCCCGGTGTAAATTAATTACGTGATAGTACGAACTTTATCTAGGTACGCTAAAACTAAAATCCAATATGGCCGTTTCCGCGCCATTTCAAGTTGCTTTTCAATATGGCGGCTTTGTGACCCAATTTAGATGGAAACAAACTTCAGGGTTGTTTAAAATCTCAGTAAGTCTGCATATACATTTTATACATGTATCGTGTACGTGACGATGCAGTCATAAGCCAGACAGATCTATATGTTGATGGAAATCCATAGATTTTTGCCTGCACTAAAACGTGCAAGACTTTTTTCAAAGGAACAATGGGTCGGTTTGTTTTAGAAAGAACTACAAAGCATCGTGTTAAAGTATAAAGGTACAAAATTGCACCATCTGCATCAAAAAAACATTAAAGTAAATACTATTGTGCAAAAGCAACTGTCATTTATTCATGCAATCGGCAGGAAGTTCCCACAATCGTGTATGAAAGAATGGCGACATGTAATGCATTTCACTTCGTGTATTCATTATCTTATTTTAAAACTTATGATTAGCATGATGCAATATTGAATTGAGGCAGCCGCAGGCCTTTTTGTCATTAACGAACATATGACTGCTCTGGGTATGTGAAAAGCGTATGTTTGCCTGTAGACGAATAAGACATAACTAGGGAACATTTTATATGTATGAATAGTTTTAGTTCATTCTACATGTAATTTATTTTAACTCGATTGTGGAACAAGTTCTTACAACTTCGATTAATCAATTTCCGCTTCCTGGTTCTCCAATACTGAGCTAGTAGGATTACGTTTCTTGCTCAAGGAAACAGCGGGCTAGGTTTTGGGAGGGATTCGAACCAACGAGGAGCTGGCTATATTATCCAATGATTACCAGTCCAACGTCGTATCCGCTCGGCAACGCTTATATCTAAGCGAATATTAACATCAAAATCTTGATAACTGTGTCTCTCACAACTTCTTGCCGCAACATTGATCATTTTTTCATCTTTTAATATTTTAGAATCCCCACTCGGCCGTCCTTTTTAACATCTAACCTAAACAATAAGATCAAAGAAACCGAAATCAATAAAAATCATTGTTTATTATGTGCAGCCACTTGAAATGTTACATTTGGTATTCCAAGTGCCTCAAGTATACCATGAATTTATTTTTGAAGCTAGCATATTTATAGCTTTTGATTTAGAAAAATGTTAGGATATGCACTTTGCAAGTCTGCTAAAATCATTAGAAACAAACAAAAACTCAATACATGTGAATCAGTACAATTCAAAACATGAATGCAAAACGTATCAGTAACGAAAATTGCAAAATGACAAGAATGTCGAAGTTTCTATAAATATCTGTCAAAAAGTAACACATTTAAAACTTCTAGTATTAATCAAAATGAACATTTTTATCGAACTTATCAAGTAATGAAAACACACCCTAAAAAGAAAAAAAAACTTCAGTGCTGGACAGGACTGCTATTGTAGAATTTAAATAAACCATACATTTACTGAATGCTTACGGACTGAATATCTGTTTTAGACTTTACTTGAGCCGTTGTTTATTGTAACAGTTATTTGTTTTAAGTTTTTCATCATCATTAAAGCAGACGCACGTGATTGGTTAAAAGTATAACGTTGGATTGGTACTCATTGGATAGCCAACTCCGTGTTGATTCGACCAGGAAGCGGATTTTAATAAAGGTTTATCCATGATGTGATACATTTGGCCAGTTTCCAAAACATATCGCTGACCATCGCTTCACCCCTGGTATCCTAGATTTGATATCGCATACATGTTGCTTTTGGTATGAGAAGGGTACCAGAAGACAAACCGCTAGGCAGCGATTTCCTCAGGAAACTAGCCACACGTTCACAATGAATCTAAAATACATAAATATGCATGTCGTATTCATTAAATGACCATTTGATGCAACCACAAAGAATAACAACAGAGGTCTTGGCAATTATACATATTTCGAAAAACATATTCACTGCATATTTATGAAATCAACATTTTTGCCAATCAACTACATGTATTTCATTGAAACTTCCATCGATTTCTATGCTGCAGAAAAAAGTATTGTAGGACCGCAAACCACAATAGAAATTGTCCGGGAAATAAACAAATTAAACGCTTAACAGAGCGAATCGTTATCTAGAAAAAAATCTAGAAAAGCGAATCAATGGACTTATCTCACCAATGAAAGGAAACTTCAGGGTGTAAATAATTTCCTACACAGGTGTGTATGACACGTGATCTCTCTCTTGTTTGATTTATCGTACAGATCATTGGATTTATGAGTTATTTGATTCCTTATATGGAATTATACAATAATTTCAAACATCAAGCGTATGATATTAGCTTTGAGTATTGGTACCTACTCAAATTTTGCTCCTAACTTTATAGTGTAGTGTTTCTCATTGACAAATTAGCCAAAGCAACAAATTAATTGAAAATCTCTCATTTGATTAGTTAATTTTCTAATGCTTATTAAAAAATATTTGTGATGATATATCAAAATATTTATGGACAATTCCACCAGCGTTTTAACTATACACAACTTATGCTCTGTAGATGACAAGTGGACCTAGTATGGTTCCCGGTCTCGTATTCTACGCAATCTATTAGAAGGGGCTGGTAATCCAGGCTAAAGTGGACATTCAACTAGGACAACCAAGCTGCACAGATTATTCTTTATTCTTTATTCAGTGGCGCATACATTCATCCCGCTGTTTTAAATACTCATTACAGTACTTCAATTATCACGATCGATAAGACATAAATCTGTTGTTATGTACGAAGAATATCGAACAAATATCGAGTATTCAAATCAGCGGAGTAATTGTATGCACCACTGACATATGAATGAAATCTAACATTTCGATTGACATTGGATTTGTACCATCAATGGTGGGACCGCAACTTACATGTATCACGACTGTTCATCTAGCACCATAAACCGGTATTCATGGCCTCTTTGGTGGATCGGGACACTGCCGATTGTCTGTGTTTTGCCAGGGATATTACCAAGCAAAATTATTGACTAACTTGAACTTAGATTTTATAGTTGTAAATAAATCATTAAACTTATCACATTTATGAAACCATTTAGAATAATGACTGGTGAAGATTCAAATAAAAAATCCCACCAAATCGAACATTACTTATTAGTCACACCCCGTCATTTGGTTCTGTGCACATTGTTGAGATTCTCGCTGGGACTGAATTAAATATAGGGTCTGAGCTCCGGGTACGATAAACATGGATTTTTTTTATTTCAGAAAATCGTTGCATATGCTTTCTGATTACATTTAATATCACAATTTTAACATTGCCATATGTCTGAGACGTTTTGTACAAATAATCTTTATCATGTCAATTACATTTAGTGGATAAGTAAAAAAACAGATAAAGGCATTGTTCATTGACAGCTCTAGTAAAATAGATTTTAAGATTTTGGCACGTTCTGAGTACATCGTGTCATTCTGTTAATAGCTCCACGACGAATGTGAATTCGAGTCCGGGATTAACTTCTCAATACTTTAAATATATCATAATATCGCACATTGTACATTTAAGAAAACGATTTAAGCCTATAGTTTATGATAACTTAACTATTCTTTAAGATAAAACACGACCGCGTATTTTATAAATTATATGATTCTTCATATCGCGATAAATCTATTGTTCAAAGGTTGGACCATGGTATTTCATTCACCTGCGTCTATGCTTTTACTGCGTATAGTACATGAACTCTATAGTGGACACGGGCGTGACATCGTTTTGTAGCACAGAATTTCGGATTTCCAAATTCGATGCCCAATTGTAACAAATTATTCCATAACCGGTCGGCACGGTTACGAGTTAAAATCAAAATATTTTCATATGAGGTATATTTAAAAAATCATTTTTACCTAAGTTTAATGAGTGTTCAGTTTGTCTACGATGAAATATTTTTGTTCACAGATGTATACAGGCATGCATAGCTAAGGCTTTGTACTTGTGAAAGACATCAATATCTTTTGCTATTGCAGAAAGATAAATTCATAAGCCGATTTCAAACACCGCAACTCAAACTTTATAGTAAAGTTCTGCTATTAAAGATCAAATTGGCTATTGCAAAATCATACTATTTTTGACGATGGTTTAGTCCCAAGTGCTCAATACGAGAATAAAATGTTCCTATTTTATGACCGTTCCGGAATTAAAACCATCGCTACCTCAATCCTCATAGTGGAATTATTATATTATGTAATAAATCCGAATAAAATAAAAATCTTTGTATCACTTATTCTTATTTTATCATTTCCCCATACCATATACAAGTACTTTACACCAATATACAAAGGTATGGGGTTCTTGCAATCGTCTATTTGGTATCCCAAATAATTCAATTGGCCCGAATATGTGTCCAGGACGCCGTACCTCAAGACCGTGATGCATACCCTCATTATTTTTTAAGCAGGGGCGGATCCAGGATTTTTTTCTACGGGGGGGGGGGGGTCCAAATGTTTTCTAAGGGGGGTCCAAACCTTCGAACCATAACCACATTATACACAGTTTGCAGAATAATACTACATATTAATATTAAAACCTACATAACCATTAAATCTATGTTAAGCACCAAGAAAAATTGCTTCATGCTACTTAAAAATTTCTTACAGTCAAGAAATACACTAATGGACAGGTACATTTTGGAAATTCCAGGGGGGGAGTCCGGGCCCCCTGCCCCCCGCTAGATCCGCCCATGAAAAGTGTGATGCCTCAAATCTTCCGTGAAAAAAATTACATTCGTAAGACGTGCATATCCTTAACATGTCATTAAATACCACTTGTAGGAAAATATTCCTCTTGGCCCAAAACCTATAGAGATTAAGTTTTTGTCATAAAAGCATAATTTTTACGATTGCACCTAATTGACACACGACGTCATATCCGTCTTGTTTTGATTTAAAAGATATATGGAATGATATGATAGGCACCAGCTATTTGGCATCCTGGAACTTTGATGTCGCATCTACAATGGATGTGAAGACAACTCATATCCGGATATGAAGTCACGTGATTTTTAGAGGGTAAACAAACCAATGCTTTTCGACACATTCTTGTGCCAGTCATAACAATTAAATATCCGGTAGCACAATAAATAACTGACAATTGTCTTTCTCTGAAAATGTACCCAAAAGCCTGTGTATTGCAATTGTTTACTTAGCAAAGAATTATTATCTACTTTTCTTATGTAAAATGTATTATAAATGTGTTACGAAATGCCTTTTTTACTTTGAAAGACAGAAAACGTAGCGGATTGGGAACGCTTAACATTAAATCGATTTGGCTTATGAAGTTCAGCAGCTTACAATTTTGAACAATATTTTCTGAAAATATGCTAATACATGTATCAATATCTAGTATGTATGTACTACGTTTTTTAAAATGTTCATTTTCAAAATTTCATAAATAAAAATACTTTATAATGAAACAGATAAAATACAAACACTATGTCAGTTAGGGCCTGTTCATAAAATTATTCTGAACTCTGGGATACTCTGAATAATTTTGAACTAGCGATAATCAATTCATCATTTGACATTTGTAAAATTTGTAACACTTCAAAACCTAGAGAAAAACTTCAAAAATCGTCGTGTCCTGCCTCTTAGAAAATTGCAATTGTATGGTTGATTAATTTGATGACAGACGGTTGTAGGGACCTTGTTGTTGTTGTTGTAGTGGGCCCCTTTTCTCCTGATTATGCTTAGCGTCTAATATAATTCATAAAATGTTTGCACTGTCACGAACGCTAGTGGGACCCCACATTGAAGGGAACCTTTTGAAGTGTTCTAAGATAGGGGATTTTGATTTTATACAAGAAAATTTTGCATTTCTGTGACAGGGGCTTTCTTAGTCTAGCCTAGGGTTTGACATTCTAACGATAGTATGAACGTAGTTCGATCATGGATATTTCGACAACAGGGTATTTCTCCATGAGTACTGGCTATTTTTTCTACATTTGTTTTATGATTTTTAAATCTGTGCCCTGTCTTTCAGGAATTAATGGATTTTGAATTAGAGCACCTTTTTACATTTAACCTTGCAATACTAAGCCATCTGTGAAAAAAATGAAAACGATATTCAAATTAATACAATTCACAATTCTCTAATATTATTCGAAAAAATCGTGTATGAACAAAATAGACGTACATGTACATTGAATTTTTTTTTAAATGAAAGAAACTTTATATCGGCGCGATCCAGTTATTCACGAGTGCATATTTTCGACCGAGCAACTGTCGCGGTTTTTGTTGGGTTTATTTCAGCACGTGTTGTCTGTGCAACGCGACGTCTCTGAGAGCAGAGTAAACATGACGTCTAATATAAACATAATTCTGTATCATGAAAACCGTTTCGTTACTTCATTCATATTTGATGTTTATTATTCATTAAATACAAGTAAGTGCGAACCCCTCCAAACTTCCTTAGACAAATGTCCCGTGTCTAGGATAAAACAATATAATTACCCATGAATAAAAGAAACAAAAAGATTCATCTTACCAAATTCAAAATTAACATTAATTACTTTATCGAAATAAACTTCTTTTTGTAAATCAACTTCAATCATAGTAATTTTTTTGCAATCTCAGATGTTAAAGTTTTCTCAAAATTCATTTGTTCAAGACATTTTAATTGTGTTCACATTAACAGTATCTACAACTGTGTGGCATAATGTTATATCCCTTAATCTTTGATATTAAAAGACAGTTTTTATGTTCAATTAATTATCCTTGTTAATAGTTTCATGATTTTGATACTGATGTATATATTGATTATTTTCTGTTATGTCACTGAATAAATAATGATCATTTGCAATTAAAAACTATGTTGTTTGTTGGTTCTATTCCTTTTATTAACAAACTTAGAAAATTTCTAATCGAGAAAGGTAAACATAAATTTATTTTTTTAAATACATTTAGATGGCAATATGTTTCCTCAGTTTTAATAACAGTTTCACAAAACGTCTACCAAAAGTACATTCTAAATTGTCAATTTATCAAAGAAAAATATGTGTCCGATGTTTCGAAGGGAAGATGGTCGTGAACTTCTGACTACAAAGTATCAGATGAAAAACCAAGAGATACAGCAATAACTATAAATATCTCATTAAAGTCAAACTACTCTAATAGTGGTCACTGTATTGGTTGAGTTTGCTACCCGATAAAAACAATGGATTGGGCTTGGCACGTGCCCTGGGCCCAGTGAATTTGGGCCTGCTGTTAAAACCATTCATCTGAACAATCACTGTATAATTTATATACTATGTAACTCTAGCATTAATCTTGTACATATATCAGGAAAAGGTGCTCAATCAACAAGTAAGCTAGATCTATATTAAAAGATAGGGCGTTGGTTTGATCTTTTACAAATTCGTAAATTTTGATTGCTACTTTTAATACACCATGCTATGAACGAAAGATTGTCTCAACCATGACTGCGTTACGTTCGTATCAAATACATTATAGATGTATTTCCCTTGAACTTTTCAAACTTTTTAAGTCTGAATACAAAATCGGTGTAGATTCAAATCATTTTATTTTCTCAATGCACAAAGAATAGTAAACTTTTCATATAACACGACGATAAATTGCTTTTTATTACTGTTGTATATCGTATGTCTCCGAAATGGTTCTAATCAAAGGGATAAAACAGGGTAACAAATCATCGATAAGGACCCTCTACAAAGATAAGGGGCTGTAAATTGTACATTTATATCAGTGACAAACCCTAACTTTAGGAGTATGGCGTGGTTTTCTTTTATTTCATTTTGAGCGAGATTTGATGTGATTTGAAATTAAAGAAAATGTGAAGGAGTATGAAGTTAACATGTACATTGTATTATTGCAACAGCGGATACAGCAGAGATTCTTGGGTTCGATTACCAATTCCTAAATTTACTGAAGAGAATGCTTTATAGGTCCTATGTTATGTTTGGAAGCAAGACATACTTCCATATTTGAATAAAATGTGTCCATATAATTAAGTTCACCTAAGCGAAGAAATGACTTGTTTGGCTCTTTAAATACATTTCATGTTAATGTCACCATCGTTGCAAAAAATTGGGAGAAACATGTGCATAAATGTATGGGAATGCTTTTTTTTTGCTTACTTTAAAAAAATGATGGTGTTATGCCACGTTAATTACTCACAGACACATACAGAGGAACATGTGCGTATTTGGACAAAATGGTTAGGAAATGATCGCGTACATTTCAAACAATTCTATTTGAACCCCCATTAGGAAAGTCTGAATCCACCATTGTGACCGTGAAATGATAACACTACCTTTATGTCCTACTTTACACCCTTTTGTTTTATTTGTCTTTTAACTTTCTTTAAATGAAAGAAAAACAAGATAAAAGAATAGAAAGTGCAATCTTGCTGAATTCACAGTCTCTCACATGACCTGGTAGGCTAGAACAATCGTACAGTTGCTGCTACAGTTGAGTTGTTATCCAATTGGAGATTGAACTGGCTATCTGATAGTTCACTAGGATTGTTTACTCGTTGGACATTGAATCTGGCAACTTGAGTTCGCCTCCCGAGCGCTGAAGTTCATTTATCTTCGAGAAACTTCTGTTGGTGTAAGAAGGATTTCGATCCGGCACAGACCAAAATAGCCAAAAAGAAAAGCTACAATTTAATTAGCGATTATAATGTCTGGTTTCCATATGTTTTTCGTATGTTTTATTATAAAGGTACTATTTATGATAGGAGCTTTCGTTGCAAATGCATGATTTAAATATTTTTCAATAGAACCCTTTTCCCAACCAAAATATAGTGATTGCATAACATAAATTAAAACTGCACCTTGTTGCCAGACAATGCATTTCCTGTAATTCACCACCATGGGGCAACCACGCTAAATACATAGCGTGCAAGACATGCAGACTTCCGGTTAACAAACAAAATCTGAGTGACTCAGAAGCTTACATTGAAATGCATCACATTATAATTTAACACTAATGTGTTCTTACATAGAGATGACGCCTCAATTGCTTAGAATAAAGAAAAACAACAACCGTAAATTGTAATGTACACGCTGTTGTTTTAACCTATCCACCTTGCTTGCAATTACCAACTCGGAGGAACAAACCGTACGCAATTAGGTGTTTGATGCCTCGTAGAAATACACATTTGGTATCTGATTTTCAATGATAAGTGATTAACGATTATCGGTCGTATATTTCCTGCTAGAAGCAGAATTCGGAGAGCCATCTCAATTATCAAGTCCGATTCTTGATCAGAAATCATCCTCATATTTCAAACTTGTCTCAATAAATAATAATCGTACCTGATCAATTTTGTAGGAATCATTTTCTCCCAATACTGATATGCAAATTCTATGCAAATACGGTAAATCATGATTAAACGTGCATTGCTCCGCGGTATTTTTTCTCTCGTGGAGCCGCTAATCAATTACTACCGATATTGGGTCGCGAAAATGTATGACAATTAAATTGGAACTGTTTGATGTATTCGTATCAATTCTGTCCGTCCCTTTACTACTATTTCACTATTCAGAGATCAAAGCGAGGGCCTGAAAATATGCTTTTATATCTAAGAACAATGCTTATTATACTATCTCAGTGAAAATTACGAATTTTAACCATGTTTCATTTGTACGCATTCTTGTAAAGAACTTAGGTCGTTGTTAATTTTTTCTGTCCCCCGTATTGTGAATCTTTGTTCCACTTCGTCTTTTTACTACAGACCATTGATACAATTTGCGACAATTGAAACACGATTCAAGCACCCTAAATAGTTATTAATTATTACTATTAAACAGAAAAACCAGCGGTAAAAACTTCAATCGCTAGGTGGCGTTATTTGGTCACAAATAAATATGTTAGATGAATATAGCGCCTAAACAGCAAAAAATAGGCTGAAGTTTGTATTTATCATTATTTTTGAAGTCATATAATGTCTTTGACATTATTAACAAAAATAAAGTATTATAAAAACATTTCTGAAGAAAAAATGCATTGAATAACTTTTCTGATACAAAATAGTGTATATTAAAAGAGTTTTCGACTTTATTGGAAATATTCAATAAAGAAAACTTCTATACTTTTTTATCGAAATTGCACGAACAACAAAACACTTTCAGAGCGTGTTTTAATACAAACAAATAAACAATAATAATCTTAAAAGTACTTCAAAGACAAACTTTTATAAAATTCAATAATGCGTAAAAAGATATTCCTGAAAATAGGATCAATGTGCCGCCTTGACGTAATGCCCTTTCAGCGTTTTGTGTAATGGTGAAATACAAGCATAGGGGCGTTGTTGAAAGAAATACGTATATTTTTTGTTAAAACTGGATCTAGTCAGCTACACTTGACATTCTTTCCACACATACTGTTGCAATCGATTTCTAAGAGCACTGTCTTGCATGGAATGGGAGAATAAAGAAAAGTTCGAAACTTCAGGATTTTTTATACATTTACATTCAAAGTTTGGAAACTCCCTGAAACAGGAAACCCTGTCTTAAATAGACGACTTAAGAAGGGAAGAAATCGCTCGATATTATTTTGTCACGCATATTTATGTACATGTGTGCAGCTTTAAACTAGAAAGAGCTAGGTACTTTCACATGACAAATACAACATATGTGTGTGTTTTAAGGATTGAGAGGTCCTAGGTTCGAATCCAACAAGCTTCACTGTACATTTTTATTGAACTAGTTATGTACATGTAGTTGTGACTGCTTCACTCTTTCCAGAAGTAAATGGAAATTGTAAGGGTCCCGAGCTTGAATGTGGATCCGTACATTGTATACGGTCCGTTTTTATCTCAACTGTTTAAGTTAGAAGAATAATTTAACGGTGACTGAATACCCGCCATCGGAATATCACGATTGTTAGACAATGAACAATTTAACATGCACAAAAGTCACCGTGAAATTATTCATCTTTTGTCAGTTGAGAAAAATAACACCACTAAGGTTATTGTACAAACTAGTAAACTCTGTCGAACTAGTTACTGATTGTATTTAATTGTTTGTTTGTTTTTGTTGGGTTTAACGCCGTAGCAACACATTTTATAGGTCATATAACGGCGGTCAGTCAACGTACTCACTGCTCCTGGAAAGGCTAAATCTCTGGATTTAGCTGTTAACCAACTACAAAGCGCATACTTTCGTCAGTGACTGACAACTGTCATACATAATTAAAAATCATTGGTAGGAGGGAGAGTGGCCGTAGTGATAATTCCATGACCAAGCTCCACGAAAGTATGCCCCATCCGGGAATCGAACCCGCGACCCCTCGACCAGGAGACTTGCTTACTACCAACTGAGCTAGCCGGGAGGCTTTTGATTGTACATGTACATAATAATCTACATGTAAGTTGCACGCTGATGCGCGTTTACAAAGTGTACAGCTTCCACCCGGTACCGGTATCTTAGAATCAGTCTTTCTGTAGAGTCATTTACTTAAGGTAAGTGCAGCCGACATAATGATGCAACAGAATAATACCACCCTAGTAGGTACCCATTTACACCTGGGTGGAATGGAGCATTCGATGGTACTTTTCCAGCTCAAGGAAATTAGCAGCGCTCCTGGTGGGTCTCGAACCCAAGACCTCTGATCCCCTTAGCGTATAAAGATAAAAGGATATCCATACCAAACTTATATTTAATATAAAATGTCAAATATATAACAAATGTATACATATAGTGTACGTAGTATTTTTATCCTTGCCCTAAAGATCATCAAATACTCTTCTGCGTATGTAAATATGCTTGACTTTTTATGATTGCACTGTTTTTACATAAGGATTAGATAAAACCGAAAAGACAAACAAAAAAGCGAAAAGTATCAACTGTGTTTATCAAAATATTACATTTTAAATATTTACTTTTCACTAAAAACTATAGAGTCACACGTACTATAAGAGGGTAGAAAACTATTTCATTGAGAAAAAAAGTTAACCTAACGTAAATATTTAGATATAATAGTAGTCTCTTAGATCGAGGGTGATGAAATCAAAAATTAAATATTTACAAATATTACGATGTGCTCGAATATATTGACACAAATGCATGCTTGATACCTATATACTATAACCCTTATATTGAAACAAGCATTCAACATTGTTTATATATTGATAATGGTGTTGGTTAAAGTGAAGATTAGCAAATATGACAACTAGCTGTGACAATATTTAAATAAAACAAATGATATCATCAAATTTGTAAACAATACCACTGTTATTTATCCAATCAAGATGCAGTTAGGACATATTTGTTTCACTAAAGCTATCAAAACAAAAAACCAGAATACGCATGCGCTGTGGAATTTGTCTAGCCATTGACTAGTGGTTTTGTTCAGACAGTATTTAGCAATGATTAGTTGACAAGTATGCACTTTTTGTTTCACTTTTTTACTGTAACGATATCTGGGTTACCAGTGGGACCAGGATTCTATACTTCTATCTCCCTCCGTTTGAATTTTTTACCCGGGGGTTCGTCCGTTGCATAATGAGCAGACCGTGGGTAGAACATTACTTGGAACTTTAAGTTTAATGTCTTAAATAGACATACTTATAGTGGCATATTTCTGCCAACAGATAACCGCATAACTAACACGTTATTTAATTGGTTAACTAGTTACCATAATTAGTAAACCTCTTAAGTTATTTAAGTGTAGCGATTAACTAGTTACCATAACTAGTTAACCTCTTAATTTAATTTAGTTAAGTGGTTAACTAGTTTCCGTAACTAGTTAACTTCTTAACCAAATTAAGTTAAATAAGTTATTAAATAGTTATCATAACTAGTTTACCGCATAATTACCTAGTTAGTTAATTTATTACAGTTAGTTACATTAACTAGTTAACCACTTAAGTAACGTGCTAGTTATGTGGTAATCTGTTGGCAGAAATATACCAACAGACATACTAGTATTCGTTGACTAAACTTCTTCCGCATCTGGTTTTGGTAAGTTTCCAGGCAGTGTTGTCGTCATTTCACAACCAAATTGAAGGCCGGTTACGGTTAGTTTGATCAGGATGCCAAAAAGTACGACACTTAATCAGTATCCTTTAACATTCAGTAAACTTTGCTGTCAGCCAATTTCAGAATTTGGTTAAATGTATACATGCAAACGATTAAGTGATCTTAGCTATAGAATATGATCAAGGTTGAATGTATGATCATTGTTTACACATACATATTTACAGATTCCCGGATTCCATGTTTGAACAACACCTGAACCAAAGGGTCAGCACGGCCCCGAACCTAAGACAACATGTAATAAAAACTACATGTACCATAATCGAAGTAATATACCTTAAGCTACAGTCCCATAAACATAAAAATAGCCGTGAGAGCACCGTACGGGCGTCGTGCGATCAGGCTCCGCATGGACCCGTACGAACTCTTGCGTACTCGTACGTACTGTTACGTTTTTACCAGGGTCCGTGAGATGAGCCCAGGATACTCGTATCAGTTTCAGAATCAAACCGTGAACAAAATCGTGGCCGAGTATGGATTCAACATGCATATCTTCAAGCTACGGCTCCGTACGGGTGTGTTGTTTTGTACCATGTGCGTACCGTCATCTTCATACGGGTCCGTAACAAGACACGAT
The DNA here is from genome assembly GCA_025267735.1 of Mactra quadrangularis. NCBI lineage: Eukaryota > Metazoa > Mollusca > Bivalvia > Venerida > Mactridae > Mactra > Mactra quadrangularis. Next base: position 10,381,390 of record CM046301.1, on the reverse strand, counting down.
TTTATGGGACTGAGGCATTAGATATAGAAAATTTGAAGAGTCTTTATGTATGGAATTTTGCCGGTTGACTTTGACCATAAGAGAAACCTGCAAGGCTTTTATCGTTCTAGAAAACCCGGATGTTCCTGGTGCCACGTGGTTATAGCAAATTATGTCATGTGACATGTGGTTAGAGATATCTGCCGTCCCGACCAAGGTAAGATAAGTACGGATTTTGAATCAGCATTTTATAACCTGAGCGTGTGTTCATAAAATTCCAGATCTGTCGCAATTTTGTAATAGACGTGAAATATTGACGCTTTATAGATAAGGCTCATAATTACACAAGTGTCATATTTCATGCAACTGATGTTGTCAAGTGGAAACATAAACCCTGGCTACAATATAGTCCTATATTTCATCGAATTTTCCTCCTTGATTCCATAATACCTCGTGATTATACGGGAATGATCCTTGTACGGTATTAATGGCTCCTCATTGATCGGGAAATATTAAATCTCCGATGCTTATCAGCAAAATAGATTGAGGAAATGCTCGCATTGCTTAGTAACACGGAATGATGTGGCGATATCGCGCACCTGGCTGCTTCAATTGAAAAAGCAAATCGATACACACTTGGTCACCTGATACGCTAGCTGTAAAGAAGTGAGTGACATACGATATGAGAGGAAAAAATAAAAGCGTTCTCATTTCATAAGTGTGATAGAAAACATGTTTTTAATTGGAGATTCACTCGTGATATTCAAGACTTGTATATATCTCTTAAATGAAAGGACACATTAGCTTTGAACTTTGTTTACAATTATACCCTAATTAAGACCCTTAATGTTTAATTAATGGCAATCATCCACTTAATCAGTTGTATTTTCAAAGAGCGTCCAGATGATCTAGATTTTAATATGAATATTTTCAAGCGTCTGTAATAATCAGTAGTTTTTTACACGAAATTGAAACTGTCGTCTGATTGGTCAACAAATCGTCTGCATCCGATGATGACGTTTTTCTTGGATTAAGAACCTCACATACGAAACATTTTTTCTTGTAGTTTCGAGAGAAAAAGTGGCACCACAGAGGTGGCTCTGTGGTACTTTCGTCTGCCCAGAGCTTATAACCCATTAAGTGGATGATAAATACATATGCACAAATCAAGCTGCAATAACTTATTTAAATACATAATTTGTGGCGTCATGTTTCAGAAATTTGTTTTCCTGTTTCCTTGAGTGAGATATTCATCTGCCATTGCTTCAATATGCCCAGACGTTAATGGATACCTGCAAGAGTGATATAATTCCGTTATGCCTCAGTCCAATGAAATCGTGGCTTGTTGTGGACCCGGACGTGCAGACAGCCGTAGGCCGTGGGAAGGTGACGGTGCGCACAAAGCACAAAAACACACCCGCACGGAGCCGAATCTGGAAGATATACAAGTTTACTCCATAATCGACCTCGATTTTGTTCACGATTTGACTTTGAAACTAATACGTGTAACCTCGGCTCATTTCAAGGACCTTGTTAAAAAGTAACAGTCCTTACGGGTACGCAAGAGTTCGTTCGAGCCCTTGTGGAGCTTGATCGCACGGGGCCTGTACGGTGCCCTCACGGCTATTTTTATGTTTATGGGACTGTAGCATTCGTAACAGTACATGTAATTAATAAAAATTCATATTTGTAGATTGCAGTAAGCGGAGTTAGATATTTCTTATAGAAATTATTAGATACCTTGCCAAAAGATCTGAGTAATAGCTATAAAGTTGATGAACAATCATCAGCATGAAACTTGTGTAACCCGATAAATTTCTATTGTTCGAACTGAGATTCGAACCCACCATGAGACTTTTCAGTCTCCTAGTACCGAGTATTAAAGATAAAGTTTCTTGCTCAATGAAGCAACAATGTAGGTTTTTGACGTGATTTAAACCAACGCGGAGCTAGCTATTCACTGATTACCAGTCCAGTGTCGTAACCACTCGCCCACTCACAAGTCAAAATACTTACGTCAAAAAATCGCACAGTCAAAATAGAGATTATACACTGTATTTTATTCTTTAGATATAAACATGTCGTTTTTAATACAATTTACATATTACCCTTGTATTAGACGTACATTTTTACATTATATTTCAATTTGATCAATTAGCTTAAGGGACGGGACCAGATTCGAAAAAGTCGCCGAAATCGATACACCTAAGACGATTTGACTTAAGGCGCGACATGGTCAGAGCTAGTCATAAATGGGATAGGAGATACGTCACGTAAGTTTGATTATGGTTTCATGACAAATTTTTAAGAGTGTACTGATTTGTGAACCGTAGATGATATTGCAAGATGCTGGCATTACATTAGTTGGCTAATCTTGGATGAGAACCAGGACTAAAACACAATGAATGATAGTAAAAAAACCAACTTAAAACGGTGGTTCATTAGATAGGACGCATTCAAAACCATAAAAGAAAAACAAAAGTTTTATTAATAAATTTAAGTGTTTTGAATTTTTAATTTTACATGATTAGATTACTCTCCTAAAAGAAGAGTATTTTAATGTTAATATTATCAAATGTCTTTGTACATACTTCATACATCAAACACTTGTAGTAGTGTTTACTTTGAAATTAACACTCAGGTTTGAAGGCCATATATTTGGACACCCACATTACGATTTTTCTGAATTAATTAGACATGTTTTTCTGTCATTCCCTGATGTCCTAATTATTCTATAGATAATTTAATAGTTTTTTTTGTAGGGTTTAACGCCGTAGTAACACATTTTGTTTGTGTCCAAAGAAGTTTCTCTGCTATGAATTGTTAATTTAGAGTATTTAAAGTAATAAAATCTGAGAAGAATCTATGGAAGAGAAAAGTTAAGGAAGCTATTAAGATCAAACAACGAAGACCATCTCTGAACCGGGACGAGGGACTGTAGCTACCATTGGTTTACAACAGTCTCCTCGTATCACGTGACCCTTCACCAGTCATGTGATCAAAAATCAGTCAGCTGAAGAAGGTGATGTAATGTCACCGAAAATTTCAAGGTAAATAAATTTTTGCTCTGAATTGAAGAAAATTAACTCCACATTTTGTTTCGGTTAAACGCCACAGCAACCCATTGTAATAGCAGTACAATGCCCTCCAAATGTCCTTTGACAAAATCCTGCTTTTAGGATAAACTGATTTCCATTTACCTATAAAAGAAAAGAAACAATTGGCTTATGTCGTGCAACAATTACATGTACTGGTTATTCACCGAATGATGGTTCGTTTGACAACGGCCAGAGTAATGTTCATGGCACATACTGTTTTTGTTTCGATAGGCTACTAAAGAAACAAAATCCGCACGGCTAGCTCAGTTGGTAGCACGCAAGTCTACTGATCAAGGGGTCGTGAGTTCGATTCCCGTGCGGGGTATACTTTCGTGGAGCTTGATCATGAAATTATTTCTACGACCATTCTTCTTCCTACCAATGATTTTCAATTATGTAGGGCAGTTGTCAGTCACTGACGAAAGTATGCGCTAAGTACATGTAGTTGGTTAACAACTAAATCCAGAGATTAGCCCTTTTCAGGAACAGTGAGTAGGTTGACTGACTGCGGTTATATGACCTACACAATGTGTTGCTACGGCGTTAAACCCAACAAAAACAAAACAAAAACAAACAAAAGAAAAAAAATCTTTTTGTGTTTCAAGCCATTTTTCAACATTTTGGCTACTTTACTCAGCCAGATATCCTGGACATATGTCTTTACCAGACCAGTACTAACATTTTCTACCACATAAGCCGACAATTGCTTCCTCTAAGATGAGGAAAATCTATAAAAAAAATTATCGAAAGTTCATAAAAGGGTTCAATCTGCCCCGGTCGGGAATCAAACCCAGGGGCCCGTATTATCAAGCGTCTTCTGACAGATTTTAGGTGTAAATTCTTCTACATTGTAATGTTAAATTGTCGTAAGAACTTTGATAATACGCTGCCCAGGGCCTCAAATTCCAATTCCTTTCCCTATACACTGCGCCATGGAAGGGACTAATTTAACCTTAAGTAAAAATGTGTTGGTCGTGCTCTAGAAAGAGAACCTAAGAGTAATGTGGCTTTGCAAGAACTAGTTTTACATCATCGAGATCAAGCTTGTATCACTCTTCTTTATATAAGAACATGTAATTAACATATATAGCTTGCAATAACTTGATAAACCCTTAAAACTATTTTTCTCAATTCAGCTTAATAAAGTCCACATTAGTTTTTAAGCAACAACATTTTGCACATTAGAGAAGAGGTATATAGACGGCGACAACATTGTCAACATATACAACATTACATGCTTAACAACTTTGAACCAATTTAATAGCGCCAGTTTTCAAGAAGCCCCTCTCCCTTAAATTGACAAGACATCTTTATATTTGTTATAATAAATGGAGTTTTGTTGTGTGTTTTGAAGATCCTAAATGCATGTCAAATAAATAAAACGGTAAAAACACGCCGATTAAAAAAGAAATTGGTAATTTAAGCTAATTTTCATCGGAGATGTCAAATTTTATCATTGCACTTTCAACAGTGTCTGCTTCAATATCGAACACGCCCTTTTTGTTCTTTTTTCAAGCGTCTGGGCACACTTTTTGGTCAAGTGCCCTAGCGCCCACCGCGAGCTCAATCTTATGGTCATTTTATATCAATGAGCCGGAGTCAAATAACGCTAATTACAGCGACAACAACTTCGTGTCAACTTTTTTCATATTTTGATAACTGGAACCTTTTATTTAGTTTTGCTAAAGGCGTACTCTCAAGTAGGGTTTTTCATTTACGGACAATAACGTAGGTTGGCTCAATTTTCGGTCAATATTGTATCTTTTCTTTACACCCAACCCGCCTCACGTGACTGGAGGGGTTAAAGATCAGTGGTCCCGTTTTATTCATTAATATGACATCAAAATAAAGCTTGGTTGGCAGAAAAAGTGTTTATAATGTTTTTGAAAGGTTTCGTATTAAACTCAAGTGAAATATGTTGGCGTTAGGCTCTAATGGTCGAACATGTTAAAGTTAAATCGAACCGCAAAAAAAGTTAAAAACAGCTTGTTGCCATTTGGATTCAGTTGTAATTATTCATGACAGTTAAATTTCTGTTTAAGTCTGCTTCCAAGGTTTGGAGTCGAACCAAATTGTTCAACTGTCAACAGTATCGCTTCTTGTGAACTATAAATACATATCAAAACCAGTGGTTAAATGAAAATTAGAATGAAGTTCTGGGTTGAATAAAAATGGTCATACTAAACAACCTTTATTATTTAATTGAACGTCAAATGATTTATAATGGATATGTTTTATAAATTGCACGACATGTAAATCATCCGCCCTCGCCATAATAAGTGTCAGATCTCGAATAACACTCCCAGAGGAGAGCATGCATTTGTACTTGCTCGCTAACAAATAGCTAAATATGCAAGTTTACATATTTATCATTAATGAGCACTGCATTAAGCTAAAACCCGTCTGAAAGTTCCGTTGTATCGGACTGAACGGCTTTTATACTTATACACTCAGTAAACGTATAAAAACTATATTCCTGAAGTGTTGTCCATCATTGCTTACTTTTGTGGCAGGAAATCGCTTTATTGAAAGCAATTCCTGCTAGACAACTAATGGATCGACAAACAAAAGCTAAAATCTAGTAATCACGTGCTTGTTACCGAACGTCATAGCTTTTAGCCAAGACGGAAACTGAAGTATTGTATAAAGCTCGTTCATAGCCGTTATATTTCGGTACTTTATCGTCGGATTAGTTCAATGGCGCAGACATGCTAATAATGACGAAATTCACAAAAGCAGACTATGTGAGGGAGTGTTTACAGATATTTAAGACCTAAACCTCATCCTGGAGCAATTAACAGACACAGGCGATTCATATGGTACCATTTATTGCTATTTTTCAAAATTGTAGGAATGGATGCTTGTTTACAAAGGGAAGCAACTCTGAACAAAATGACGGACACCTTAAATCCCAAACTATCTTTATAGACTCTGTTTGTGATATAAATATATTTCACAAATGTCTTTTGTTATATGAATAACTTCCTCAAAATACAATTTTACTTCAAAACTGAGGCAACCGTCAGTTCTCACACAGCTGTTAAGTTCACGTTTTACTAAAGCGAGAGTCGATCAATTCCCATGCGCGTAACATAAGGAATATCCGCCACATTATTATAAATACAAAATACTTAGTCTCTAGTACTTAGGACATTCTTTAAAACACAACGGACTTCAAGCCAAATCAATAATTTCAACATCACTACAATACGTTTCTCGTCTTTTTATCTTCAATGGTCCATTCAAACTCCTTGGTCATGTAGTGAGTTAAGCCGTCATGTAGAATAGAAGGTGTCGACAAGAGGAACAGGGCACTTAGACATTTACTTTTTCCCAATAACACATGCTGGGTTTTGCTCATTGTTTAAGTATTTCGCATGGTAATAACATCTTTTCAAATCCAATGTGTATTAAAAGATAGATTTTTACTAGGATTTTGAGTTCGAATACCAATTAGGGACTTTAGTCAGTTATCTTTCCCTGATAATATCTGAAGCAATCCAATTGGTAAGTAGGTCCTTACAGTTGGAATCCTCGGATTTTTTCATTGAATTCCTATGTAAGGATAACAAAATATTTCATCTAGTATCTTTTTTGTAAATGAAGATATTAACAGATATTAAGTGATAAAATTTAGATAGTTCTGTACCTTAAAAATACTTAGCTTGAATTTCAAACAAATAAAACGATTTACAATAAAGTTATAAAAGATTAATTTTGGCAAATTGACATTGAAAAGTAAGGGTAAAATCCGAGTAATCCAACTAATTAGACCTACCTATTTGAAGAGTATACAAGGGGAAATAACTGACTAAAGTCCCGTATTACGAGGGGGTTTTCTCAAGAACTTTCGCATAGCCGGGACTTCTTGATCTCTTAGCGCGCGTCCCACCACTGGACCGTTTGTTCCTACTAAGAGGGGGATCATTCAAGAACTCAGATGCTTTGGCGCTCCAATATCTCAATAAGGGCGTTTGGGTGTTGCATTTATACTTGGTAATTTTGTTTGTTTCAAAACTAGGAGGAAATAAACAAATGCAAGCCCATTCGAGACGAGTATTTATGATAAGAGGGCGTTTTACCTTATAGTTCAAGTGTGAAGCTTTCTTGCTAATAAATTCTAGAAAACCATTTTTATCATGGGCTTAATAAGTAATAAAAATGGTTTATTAACCCTACAAACTGCAGCAAAAGTATATCTAAGGTACGTTCACACTAGAAGACAAGTTTTGACGATATTTTAATAGCAGAGGGGTATGACAGATCGCCCATATTCTATAACAACTAACAAGTATCATTAAATGTCACATAATATGTGGGCTTAGCCTTGATGAAATGATGGATCGCTGTTTTGAAAATATGACATACAAGCAATGGGTAATGGGTGGTCGGGGACACAATGTAAATAAACTAGTCTAATTTGGACCACTCTAACAATCCTTGCAAGAGTATTTTGTAAACATAAAGAACTCCAGAGAAAATCTATCCATTTAATTTAATTGATTTTGTACGTGACGTATTGCGGTTTCTCTGTCACTCGATTGTTTAAATATAATTATAATGAGAAATGTGAACACGATGTTATAAGGCGGATTTCATGAGAAAGAAACGGTAATGGAAGACTTGGTATCAAATTTCCACAATCGTGACCTGGAGAACATCTTCCAAGTTTCTAAGTTTCCAGACTTCTGAAGACAAATTAACTTGGCGCCATGATGCCAAGGAGTATCTGTTCTGACACTTTGGATCGTTATTTTATCCTTATATGGCATCAACTATGGAAGAAACTATCTTTATTGTTTTTGTTTACTTGCTAGTTGCTATGGAAACCATTTTTGGTTCGAATGTAATGTAGATTATCTATAGATTATAGATTTATCGACAAATTTGATTAATGCTGTTGACAGCACTTGCAGTGAACGCATGATCAACTTTGATACGAATGCTTCCCTTTACGCATAGAACAAAATACGTTTTACTTTAAAAGGTACTAGTTCACAGATTTGGTTTATTTTTTCTATAATTTCATAATACCATTCAGTGTCTGTAATTGTGTCAAAAAATCTTAATATTTTTCGACAAACTGACCTATATATTGCAAGAAATAAACAATAAAAGTCACAAAATGCACTAAATGTGTCTATACCGTGACATACGGGGTAGATATTTACTACATGAAGCACCATTATTTGTAGTTGTATGTCTATTTGCACTAAAATTGTCATTATCAGAACACAACCATTCACGTTCCCAGGGTCTAGTAGGATTCTCAATACTTTTTTTATGCTTCCAAAATTATTTCCACACAAGTTTAATAGTTTTAGAAAAAGTTAATATTTAAGTTGAAATCTGTGAATGACTACCTTTAACAAATAGGATATTTTGCAATTTTACCACTGATTGTCTTGAGGGTGGCGTCTACAGAAACATGAAATAAGCAAACTTGTACATGCACGGTCTTTTAAGTAACCTCAACAGCAAAAGTTGGACTCAGTTCCCATATTTCACTAATTTTGGTAGTTATAAATGCTAACTGGACGATGTGTTGTTTTTTCTAAATTTGAAAGCAATTACATAAGAATGATTGGGACTACTTCCAGACGTTTGGTGATGTGACGTGAAGACTGTTTGTACTTTTGTGAATTTGAAGTCTGGAAAGAAAAAATTAAGTCATAATTTGCTTAATTTGATCATTTAAAGAGAGGCTGACCATGACTAGCTGAAAGTATCAAAGAACGTTGGTCCAATTGTGAAATAATCACCTGTGGTCAATACATGTAATTCTATATTGTTAATTTTCTGTCCGAATATTGATCATGTCCGGGAACCTATCCAGATGACTAATTACTGTTGTATTTACACAATTTTGTGTCAACAAACATTCAATGAAACGTTTAGTGTCAACAAAAACGGCCAAACATTGCCGGACCTTGCAAAGTTCCGAACTCGACGAAAATTGCATCATGGCCTTTGATCGGATCGAATTTTTTCATGTTTTTCGATTTAAATTGTGGACTCTATTACATGACTTTATTTACAATTAATTTACAGCGATGATCATGCTAATGTATGGCCAATACCTTTATTAGGTCCAAAACCAATGTCAATATTTGCATTATGTTATTGTCCGTACGGCGTAATTTCCTCTCTATGACAAAATGAAAGTTGGCTATTGTTTGTCCTCCGATATATTCTGCGACGTTTACGTGTAAATATAGAAATTAATTTTAATTTCCTTCTTTAAAAATTTACAATGGCTACACAACATATGGTAATAATAATGCCAGGGGGTATATTAAATCATGGCATATTGGAACATTGCTACGGGTTAATCATAATGAACAAGGAAAAGTTATTAAAAATGTTGGGAACTAAAAATGCATTATATATTCAGTATGAAACGATATTGGTCCAGGAAGTTCCGATTACAATACAAATTCAATTTCGTGTAAGTTTATGCATGTTTTTTCCTGTAATACAGCTGTATTTGTCATTTGCCTTCTCAACAAATAAATTAATGAATTCATATATTTAAATACGTTTTAGTCAGTTATTAAATACCAATTGTGCTGCATCTACATCACCCAGTTGATAAGCCTTGTCAGGAACGGTGAGTATGTTGACTAACCATCGTAATATGACCTATACAATGTGTTGCTACGACCTGACCAAAAGATGAACAATAGGCGAGCGCAACTCTATTTTTTTGTTTATAGATTCACAGAATGTAAAGTAAAAATGTTACATGCTCATATTTTAATGCATCATTTTTTATAATTCATACAATTGTTTTTGCAAAATACAATTTATATTTTACCGTGACAAGAAAATCGTACAAGATGAGTTCATGTGACTGTTTTTCTGCCTTAGATAGTTGAAAACAAATGTATTTTATGGTACATTTTCTGTGTATATTTATTGCATGAATTGTTGAAACCGCTATTTTTATAAATCCGTATTACTTTAGCAAACGGTTACCATTTCAAATTGAAATACACGTGCTCAATAGCAATATACTCATGTATTTTAATATGTACATGAACTAGTACTAAAGATAAACGTATTGTGTCTAGTGTCCCCATTTTCGCCCATTATAACATTCACAAATATAATTTGTTTGCCTACTGCTTCGTTTGATCCCTTTGAAAATTTTTGAAACATTATGTAGACACAATAATAATAATGGATGTATAAAACGAAGTTTTCTAATAGGGAATCATAAATGTAAAGAAGAGGTGAAACACGCCGATGCATTTTGAGAAAAAATCAACGATACAACTAAATTTCTCCAAGATAACTAAATTCTATTTATTTTACATTTGCTTCTTTTTTAAATTAACATGTTCTAGTTTCGAAACAACAAATAAGCACCTGAGTCAGCTAAATGTGTTTTCACTTTGTCAGTGTGTCACCAATACAAAAATATTACATGTAAAAAACAAAGTCTATGGATGGACGCATCATGGCGTTTCTTCAAAGTACTTTTTTTGCATATTGGTTATTAAGGACATCACATTTGTTCTAGTGAAAGCCTATAAATGTTATTGATTCGTTGAAATTAATGACTATCATAAAATTAATAATTATATAATATATGTAATTCCGTGCGTACTGATGAGGTATAAACGCAGTTTCGGAAAAAAACACGAATTTCAAAGTAAATCCTATTGTTCTCTCTACACATGCTCTTCATCCCTTCACTGTCGTGGCCAATGAACCACAAGGAAACCCCATAAATACGAGTATTTAATAAGATTAAGTCTATTGTTTCTAACTGTTGATAAAGTTTAGGCTTGCCGTATCCTGAATATTTCTGAAAATGAGGTTGTATATATTTACACCGTTTAGCTTTTATCATAACTACATGTCTGAAAAAAATGGATAATACTACTGTTTCAGTAAAATGCAAATACAAAAAAGTTAGCCGTTCTTTTTTCTTAAAAAAACTTCTTTTTTTCATTCATATTAATAATAGTTTGATCTATTTCCCCTCAACAAACATAGATGTGTAAAAGTTGTTAATATTTATCAGTTACAAATCTTGATTATTTACACCCAACACAAATTGATAGAACATATTTGTTCATAGCATTATACATAGTGGCAATTTATATATATTTATCTCTCTTTTTTTGTGGAAATAATTTGTAGAAATATCAACTTTGTAAATTTAGTTAGCGATTAGCAGCATTAGAAAGTTGAGTACCCCCTAAAGTATAGAGCAAATTTATTTTAGATCTGTGATTACTTGGTTTCTCTTCAACTTTGTGTAAAAAATGTATTTGCATCCAATTTTAGAATAAATATACCCAATGTGATTATATATTTACAAAGTGACAATAGTATAATATTTATTATAGATAAATATTGTTCACGTTAGATGAATAAATATACTCAGTTTTTTTATCGTGTGTTTAGTTTTAACGTTATAAAAATATTTGTAATTTTCTCAACTACTGTTGACAAAAGTTAGCGTCCAGAGTTGTTAGAAGGATATCTATGTTTGCATGTTATAAAGTTAAATATTTCACAAATTTGCTGGTTAAATTTTGTTTATTTATTACAAATATGTGAATAAGGTATCAGACATCTGATAAATATATCAGAGTAAAAATAAATGTTCTGTGTTTATTTTCACTTGGTTTGAAGTTGTAGATTCATTTATGAACGTTGTTTCAGAGAGCTGTGATTTGTTTCAGTAACTTTTTGATTTGTTCTTTTGATGTTGGCATCTAACTTATCAAACAGAACTACGACTGGTGCCATGGTTTTAAAGACAAATACACGATGTTAGGAGAAGGACTGAATATATATACCTTACACATTGTTGTGACTATTATAAAACTTGATTGTTTCATTGGAGTAAAGTGAATTTTCTGTCAACTTAGCGGTTTCAAATCTAAAGTCAGTTCTCAAACTCACATTGCATTCATTTGGATATACATATACGTGTACTTAAATACTTTTGTTTGCTCCATTTTTGAAGAGTAGAACATTTATTTGCCATCTATTATCATGCATTATTTTCCTCATACTTTTGGTAAATGTTATGGAAATAAATAAAACGGTCTACCTATTTGTGCTTATGCGAAACGAATCACCAAAATTTAGCGTGTATACATATACGACAGACTTAGGACTTCAAATGATTGATTCAAAAAGGATTAAACGGAATAATGTATATTTATGGTGATTAATTCAGAAATATTACATAGCAAAGTTCTTGTGTTTTTGTGTTGAACACAAGTGTTATAACATAGTTAATAATGCCGTGATGTTGATGTTTTCGAGAAATTGTGAAATTTCAACAAAGGAGTCGTAAAACATACAAGAAACAACAACAGTAAAATAACACGGCATGTTCTCACGGCCAAAAGGAAATATGATGATGTTTTTAGATTTTTTTTTTAATTTTTGTAATAAATAGGATGTAGCAAATAAATTATTAAAGAAGAACCGAAGGTATGGTTGCGACATGGAGGAATTGTGATAATCTGTTTGTAGACAGAATAAGACATTGATCAAGAACCCAAAAATGCAAAATGTAGATAGTGTTTAGGTTTTGATTTGCCTTTTATAAATTTTTTTTAAAAAGTTTGAAAATTTTGATATATATTCTATAAGTGTGTTTTCTCTCATTCATTTGCAACACAAATCATAGTAACTATCATTCTAACTTTGAAAAAAAGATGCTGTAAAAACTTTTGGTCTGACCCATTTGTGTAAAATAAGTACATCACAATTACATGTATTAGTAATTTTGTATCATTATAGTACATGTATATTCCTATATGCAATAAAATATTATTGAACTATTTATTTGCATATTAGGTTTTATTTTATTACTTTCTAAATATTATATTTTTATGAAAATTATAACATGTTCATTTTGTGACAATATTAAAATCAAGGAATACTGGGCGTAGCTCACTTATTTGTTTTCAGTAAATTTCATATATTGACAGCTATCCACCATTTCTATTAAAATACTGACACCCACCAGATTTTATGAAATTGAAGATCCCACTTAAGTTTGCTTTTAACCATTTCACTAGAGAAGTTTTTACCTATTAATTACTGGTAATTTTAATTCATTTTTGTGACAAAATCTTTACAGGTGTTCATTCGATCATAATACCGTCATTTTTCGCGGCTCATCATTTCCGTCCTTTCAAGTGACATTTTCAAGCTGAAAGTAGTGGTGTCTAAAAACTAAATGCCTACGTCCTAATTTAAGTTTGTTTTGGAGTGTTTTGGGTATAATTCGATGGCACCTCTTGAGATTACGATCTGTGGTCATTATCACGCCAATTCTCGCGGTTTACGAGAACATAGGCCTGTTAAAATATACGAAAGGTACCTAATTGTGAAGTAATTGTTTTTACTTGGGATAAGAAAATCAGTGTCGTATAAACGCTTTGCACTCTTTCCATAATAATCTAGACGTGTAATGTTTGTACAAAGGGTTGAAAGATTTTAAAAATATTTACACGAAAGATGAAAAAATATTTTCGTTCGAAAACCGACATTTAGACGAAATTTTAAAATTCGTTCTAATTATTTAACACTTAAAGCATCAATAAAAAGCTTAAATTTTGATTACTTTGATTTTCAAAAGTTGACCCAAAGTATTAAACAAGATAGAACATGCGCTATATCAACATAAATTTCATTTTCCCAAGCCGCTTCAAAATTCTTGCATGAATAATAAACCAACGAAAAAGTCCAAATCGTTCCAAATTTATTCGACGGTTTAGTATAAATGCCACACCCATACTTAGTCCGATTTGTGGTTATTGTGTTTTTAAATCGAACTACATTCGACGTCATTGTGGCATTGCAAAGAAAAACACAAAAACCTTGAACACACATCATAATTTCTGAATAGTAATATATACATCCTAACTGAGACTTTTTAATTCAAATAAAATGCTTACATGGGCATTGCTCTGTCACTAATCAATAATCTATAAGTTTTTTCTGTATTTTTATTCGTAGAGGAGCGAGGCTTCAAGCCATGTTGTACCATAGAGCAGCATACACAGACTTGTACAAATTGTTTCCTAACTTGTCAATAATTCAGGTAAAAAATGTCTGGTACCCACCGACTTTAGTTGTTTTACAGGCCGGAGTACGGTTGAGACTCGACCTCGATTTTTTAAATAAAAAGCATACAAATCTAAACAATGTAAAATTATAAATATAATAATATTTTTTGAAACGTAGAAGTCACAAGGCTGAGAGTATTCGAGCACTTAACAAGACGAAGGTTAATGATCTTCCTGAAATTTCAACTAAACTGGTTGAAAAAAAAATATTAATCAAGTCTAATTCATTTTTGGAAATCTATTATAAATGTTCAGAACAAACATGGTGAAACTAAAGAACCTAGTAACTCCATTGTCTGACTTGAAAGCACTGCTTTAACACATACCAATATGTTTAGCCTAATTTTGATTACCAGTGGATCGGTGTAAGAAAATGAATGAATAAAGTGAGATTTTCTCCATAAGTATTTATTAATTAGCTGTTTGACGATATACAATGTGTCATGATATGTTCATTACTGGTGGTACAATAAAGTTCCGCTGTTATTCCCATCAAAATAGGTAGTTTTAAAAGCATGACAATCCTAAGATAGAGACATTTTCTTCTCAAATTAGCCAATAGGGGCTTATATCTAAAAGCGCAAGATTTTCCAATAACCTAGTAGGTCTTCATAGCGGAACTTAACCGTAATTAACAATTAGAGGTTGATTCTCATTTATCATATGATTCCGTTATAAACTGTGTATGACGATATTTTCTGACTAAATTTTCATGCATGTCTGGTCACATTCTGTCTAATCTTGCCTGATTGCGAGAGTTGAAGTGTCAAAATAAGTATCCACTTATAAATAAAATCTTACGTTATTAAAACTTCGCCAGACTCTTGGAAAATGCGTATAAACTTGTGGGCTTCATGAATTGTGCCAAACCCCTCTTGAAATTAAAGTCTAACGTATACATGCGGTCTTATTTAAACAATTCATTTATATTCTTATTTGCCACGGCCATCCTACAAGAGTTTACCCCGCCGTACAAATCCCTACAGATGACATTTCAAGTGTAACCTGTCTACAAGAAGTAAACATACTTACGCGCCATTTTAAAAACAAAACGGTGCTTGAGTATTTAACTTAATTGTGACAATTACTCTTTCCGGAGCGATTAAGAAGTCGTACGTGTTTTAGGAGGTGCCAGAATCGCTAGCAATGATTTAATCTTTGACCACGATATTCGCGTCGTACCTCTTATGACGTAATATTTTCCTAATCTGAAGTAAACGATTATTTTGACACCTTTTGTGAAATTTGAAGAAAATAAATGACCAGAATAACGGTTTAAACGGTGCCGGGGTTGCGTTTATATCTCGTCACCGTGTTTCTTATCTACGGCACCGCTTAGCTTTCTAAAGTTTGTTACAATTTTATCTGCTCGCAGTCTGAAACAAAAATAGCGGCATGACGTAGACATAGAAAGGTAAAATGTAAGTAATTGTCGTTTAAAACAAGGGGGGCTTACATATCAGGGCTTAGTTGATAAACAAAGATATAGGTAAAATTATACAATTGAATTTAGATTTCTATAATCTAGGTTCGCTTTGAGTCTAAAAACAGGGACTTCAAACGTGTTCCACCTTAAAATTTACTGCATACATGTAAGGTATCAAAACTAAAATACCGTACACCCAAAAAAAAAATATCACAAAATGTCACTATCAGAAAATTTACGACCAAATAAAACTAATATCTTCGCAGTTTGTTGAAATATCAACTTGACACTTCTTACCTAGTAAAGTATATTTTTTATTGAACGAAGTAATTGTCAGTTAAATGTTCTATTGTAACCCAAGTTAAGTGTCTTTATAAAGTTTACTAAACCTAAATTCTATTTAGAAATCTGCAAGGCACCGATTGTGCCATTTTAATTTAATCATGATTTACCATTATCCTTCTTAATATCAGCATTTTTATGATCGTCGTCGATAGATTGCTGCTGTCAGCAATTTTTGATACATGCACTACTGCCATCATTTCTATATAAATGGCCACAATGCCCATCAATGTCAAGACATCAATTTTTATCATTTTACGTGTATTTATACTATTTTATAATATAAAAATGACCGGTGTTTTAAATATAAGTTCTGTTTTGTTCTATTGTTCCGTTCTATAATGTAATGTTCTGTACCGTTCCGTTCCATTTACCCTTCTGTTCTGTTCTGTTCTGTTCTGTTCTGTTCTGTTCTGTTCTGTTGTACTCAGCAGTTTTGTGTTATGACCTGTTTTTTCCGCTCTACTTCTCCGTACTCTTATATTATATTCTGTTCTGTTTTCTCCGTCCTGTTCTGTTCTGTTCTGTTCTGTTCTGTTGTAGTCTGCAGTTTTGTGTAATGACCTGTTTTCTTCTGCTCTACTTCTCCGTACTCTTATATTATATTCTGTTCTGTTTTCTTCGTCCTGTTCTGTTCTGTTCTGTTCTGTTGTACTCAGCAGTTTTGTGTTATGACCTGTTTTTTCCGCTCTACTTCTCCGTACTCTTATATTATATTCTGTTCTGTTTTCTCCGTCCTGTTCTGTTCTGTTCTGTTCTGTTGTACTCAGCAGTTTTGTGTTATGACCTGTTTTTTCCGCTCTACTTCTCCGTACTCTTATATTATATTCTGTTCTGTTTTCTCCGTCCTGTTCTGTTCTGTTCTGTTGTACTCAGCAGTTTTGTGTTATGACCTGTTTTTTCCGCTCTACTTCTCCGTACTCTTATATTATATTCTGTTCTGTTTTCTTCGTCCTGTTCTGTTCTGTTCTGTTCTGTTGTAGTCTGCAGTTTTGTGTTATGACCTGTTTTCTTCTGCTCTACTTCTCTCTGTTTTACTCCGTACTCTTATGTTATGTTCTATTTTTCTCCGTCCTGTTCTGTTCTGTACAGTTTGCATGATTAACATACACGCACAAATTAATAATTTCTTTTTATAATTATAAGTTTTAATTACTTATAAGAATTTATTACGTATATTAAGGCCAAAGTATTTCTGTGTTATAGAGACATTAACTATATTGTTGCGGCAGTCAGGAGATTTGACAAATGCTGCCTTTTCCACTCTGGAACAATTTTGCGCACTAGTGAACCCCAAATCTATTTGATCTATTTTAAACGTTCGACAATTTTCTTCTGGATGACACAATAGAGGGTCTATATTACAAATTTGCAAGTTTAAGATCCATATTTTTTTTCTTTTATGTTTTTATATTGTCAATTCGTACATTATTTCACATTATGTTTTTTGAGTAGTTTGGTCCGTTACAAGCAATTTTTTAACAATGTAGCTGTCAGTGAACGGTGTTATAGTACAGTCTGGTACGAATTGTTTGAGAAACAAACTTAGTCTCTGAAGTCCTATTTGCTTGCCATGTTTGTATAGAAAGAAAACGCTTTTAGTCGATTTGAGGGCCCCAATCAATTTTTTATATGTTAGACCTGAGGGAAGCTTAATGAATTATATATTGATAGTCTGTTTTATAGCTATTTTAATATTCATGAATAGTGTTCACAGAAACGAATCTAAAGAGTGGAATTGGCATTCTGTGCAAATGTTATGTAATGTATTTATGATTCTCAATAATTCTGTTCTTAAAAATCGATTCAACTTTGGAATATCAATTATAAAAAAACTTCATAGAGGGTACTCTAAAAGGGGTAATGTTCTTACAGTTTTTATTATCTGCTTTTTAAAGGGTGTTAATACAATAATACGTATAGTATGTATGTATTTATAAAATTTAATGCATTCAGACTATTCAAAAAAAGCTTCTCAGTTGAAATCAATCATTTTTTACATAGCATTTGTCGTTTCTGCTGTTAATGCTGTTGTTGTTGTTGCTGTTATCATCGTCGTTTTTTCATTGTTATATTTAGAAAAATTAATCCATTTCCGTTCAAATGCACTTAAAGTTTTTATATATAGAGATATGTAAACAGACTTCGTTCATATAGGGTACAGTAAAAAAGCTAATACAGTTTTCGTGCAAATAATGAATCAATTCTCATATTTTTGCATACATTATCGCAAATTCCCAACTTTTATCCACTCTCGTTCCCAGAGCCTAGTAAGATTCACGATACTTATTTTGATCGAGTATCTTGAAAACCTAGGGGTGCGAGAATGTTTTTATCCGGATGATCGAAGTACATGGCATCAGAAGCGACGCGGTCAGAATTATTTTTATTGAATCATATTTTTTGTAAGACATGCCGTACAAGTTAGTTTACTTGCGTCTGCACATTGCAATATTATAAAGAGCGGACGGACCCTCATTTAAATAAAACAAAAGTTAGTTTACGTATTTCATTGATATTTGCAAACCAAACAAATTTTAAGCAACATAAACATTTTATATTTTATTTGCAGACTAGATTTTTGCTGTAAGTTTGAGACTCAAAATAAATTTGTTTCCTTTTTGCAAAATAAATATTGAAAAATATATAGAAAAAAACGGAATATTTATTGAAAAGATGTGCTTCATTCTAAAGTATCAAAACTTTCCAATTTTGAGATGCACTCCGATGTATTTGACCTATAAAATTTATTCATTACGACATGCATTTCAAGTTATATACATCTAATATACAAAGAGAAGTAATGAAACGGGACAGATGTCAATATTATTTCTTAGGATATATATTATAAAAGATGAAAAGTAACAACGCGCTGGCTCATGTCTTTAATTGTGTTACTTAAAAAATCTACATAATATTTTGCAGACATATAATTTAATAATATACATTTATAATAAATTTAACATACTTGGCTTTATTACTTATATTTTTACAAATATATTAAATAAATATTACATTTTTTTTATAAAAATCTTCATTCCGTATGACGTTTTAAAGATCTGCATTTCGGTAATGGAAATACAAATTTTAGCATTCTTTTTATGATAAAAAAAATCGTGAAATATAAATTTAATGTAAATATCATGGCTTCATAAAAGAATGAATTCTAATAATAGTTTTATTTACAACTGATTAATCCATCTAAATTTATCACAACGGAACAACTTTGTTTTAGGTAAGTACATGATAAAGGTCTGCGTTGGAAGAGAATATAAATTTAAAAGTACTCATTCACAGATTTCAACTTTTTCTAAAACTATCAAAATTGTTTGCAAATATTTTTGGAAGCAGGAAAGTAGTGTTCTGATAATGATTATTTTAGTGCAAATTGACATACAACTACAAATGATGATGTTTCGTGCAATGAATATCTACCCCGTATGTCACGGTATAGACACTTTTTGTGCATTTTTGTGACTTTTATTGTATAAATTCTTGCAACATATAGGTCAGTTTGTCTTAAAATAATAAGAATTATTTTTTAACACAATTACAGACACTGAATGGTATTTTGAAATTATAGAAAAAATAAACCAAATCTGAGAACTAGTACCTTTAATCAAATAAGGTAAATGTAGTTAAATAATTTATACCGATAAAAAATTCTTAATGATAACTCTACAAAAGTAAATCGTGGACAATAAATATCATATTTTTATTTTCATGTGCCATTTTTATCATCTTGTCTGAAAAATGATATCCTAAAATTATAACAAATGAGGCATTATGTCTCATCAGGGACGAAGGGAATTAAGTTAGTAAGTAAATTATAACAATAATTTAGAATTAGAAAGTTAATTTCAAAGACGTACGTCCTTATGCTCGATTTCACAATATTAAGGTTACAATAAATAAACAAAAATATGACATTTTTTCTTCTAGTATGGAGATAATGTAAACGCATATATGAACAAACAATAAAAGGATAAATGAAATATAAAGTAGAACATGTATTACATTAAGTATTACGCTAGAAAAAACATTTTTTCACATGTTATATAGACTTTATATAACTTTATTTCCTCCAGATTTGTAGGTACAAACATTATATAATTATGGAAATAAACAACAAATAATGGAGATGAAAAGATGAACATATGTACATACATGTAAATAACATGAATAAATGGATAAATATATCTATCTTTATTGCCTCCATTTTCTGGAGATTTACATAGTAATTACATACATATATGAAATGAACAAATAGTATATTAGAGAAAAGTACATGTAAGTAAGTAGAAATAGAGTAAATGTTATGTACAATAAATAGAAAATGTATGACAATTAATACAGTAGTAAATAGATTAATCCAACGAGCAAATGGATATCGCGAAACGAAAACGAATCCATTCGCAAGGATATCAGTTTACATGATAGTTACAGAAAAAAATTAAATATCATCATAAAGAACAGATCTGATTAGAACATGTTAGTGAAATATCAAACATGTACGAGATTGAAAACTGCAAAAATCGCAGATTTTTAAGTTTAGTGCGAATCAACGTTAAATTATAAAACTCTTGATCGAATGTGGATTATAGACATATAATACACACTTATATTGATAATTAATAACAGACAAAGATATTAAATGAAGGGCAACATATAGCAAAGTTGAAGGAAATATAAAACAAAATTTAAGGAAATACAGCAAAACCAATGGAAAAAATCAGAAAACTCAAAGTATATTATATACATCTTTATTGCAAAATTAAGCAAAATATATAATAAAATTTTGCAAAATAAAGCAAAACAATTTAATATTATTCTGCAAAATTAAGCAAAATATATAATAATATTCTGCAAAATTAAGCAAAATATATAATAGCATTCTGCAAAATATATAGCAAAGAGACTGTATGAATAAAACAAACTAATATTCATTAGACTGAAAAAGAACGGCTAAAATTATTTAGGCCGCTAGTAACAACGATAACATAACCGACATTGTACAAGTGTTGATAATTTTATTATCATTCTAACATTATTATCTTTGTTTGATAAAAATATACATTATAATATCTGTACTGCGATAACATTAGACAATACCTAATTCTAGTATACCAGATTAGTACTACGTATATTTTATACTTATATACATTGATACTATAGTACTTAGTACTTACTATATTTAATACCTACATACATTATGTCTATGTCTATGTCTATGTCTACATTGATACTTTCGTACTTTAAAATCTGAGTAGGTTGTAAAGGAATTGTTCTCAATATTCGCCCTGTTATATATACTATATGAGAGTAAAGTGACCTTAGAATTATACAAATATATGTTGTTTGATTATGGTTTAACTTATATTGAAATTATAATGAATATTATATGAATAAACAAAGTAATGTCACATACAACAGAAATACATAAATTATTAAATATGATTTCTCGTATATCCTTCCCAACGGGCTTACAAGTCAACGTGTTCCAATATGTGAATGTACCTGCATGGCAGAATATTTTATTTTAAATGGATATAGAGTAAATAAAATTTTGAAATTTTATTATACAATGTATGCAAATCATTTTGTAATGTATAAAACGAGTAACATAATAAATGTGGTCTTGACAAATACATACATTTAATATATGTACATGAACTATGCATGTATAAAGTTGTTATACATGTATATCTAAACACAATATACTTACTATATAAGACCATACTATTTTTGTTAAAATGTTAAATTGAGGGTACATGTACAAATATACTTGCATAAAAATATTTGTATTAATAATGTTTTATCATTATGCTGAGATATTCAACGAAGAAGAAATATTTTATTTTTTGCTAAATTATGAAGGTGAGGATGATTCATTAATGCCAAATTTTATATTACTTGTTCGAGAATAATCGTAATATCATAAGAAAAAAATCTTCCGCAAAATTTTCTTTGAAAGCAAAAGTCAGTCGAACGTAACCATTGATATTTTTAATTAGAGTATTTGCCTTCAATTAACACTTTTTGTTATGTTAAGTACGACAGCCGCTCGCCTGACTAGCTTCCTGGACACTGGGCAGCTTGACCAGTACTTGCATACCCTTCCACACGAAGCAAACAATGTTTCCGTCTATGGAGATAAGTCAAAATCATATAATATATTTTTATCTTGAAAAAGTATAATCTAACACAGCCGAGAATCGAACATGGGGCCTCCGGATTCTAAACACCTACGCTCTACTAGTGCGCTACGGCTTCGACATAAAGCATTGGTGATGAAAATGTAATTTGAAGCAAGTGACAAGGAAATAGACAGTAATGGTTAAAATGAGCTTGGAATACGTTATGATTAACTAACTGGGATACAGTA
Source organism: Mactra quadrangularis (assembly GCA_025267735.1). Classification (NCBI taxonomy): domain Eukaryota; kingdom Metazoa; phylum Mollusca; class Bivalvia; order Venerida; family Mactridae; genus Mactra; species Mactra quadrangularis. The sequence continues at coordinate 10,359,052 of CM046301.1, read as the reverse complement.
CTGTGCACCTTTTATACAACATTTCTTACGAAAAAAGATAGTGTAAGTCAATTTATAAATTTTGCATTTCAAGTCAGAAGAATAATATAGAAAAATATGATGTGATATTCAAAAGGTATTAAATATTCCATATAAGTCTATAATATTTGGAATTGGTTGGCAAAAAATCACTTTTAACGTTTCATTATTTCGTCAAATGAGAGAAACAATCTCTTCGAATTCTGTTTCAAAAACATGCATTTTTCTGGCATATAGTCCATTTTACACAAGTTATTCAAACATGCGGATATGACGACCATTTGAAAATACACATATGTGTGTATATGTTGATACAGTTAAGTCGACGCGAATTTATATATTCATGTCTACGCAAAAACCGGTAAATACATTTTGTAAATAGCAATATATTGCAATACGGTTTTTGCCGTATTGTTACACCCCTAGTATGTATGGATTTTTTTGAAAAATGCGCATATTTGTATAAATGTCAGAATATACAGGTAAATACATGGAATACAAAAAAGATATATTAAGAAAAAATACTCTATTTTGCATTCAGCGTGTGACTTCTTGGGCGATCCGAAAATGGAATGTTTTTTGTCTGTTGCACTCATATTCTGCATTATTATGATAAGCAATACGTAGACAAGTGTTTGTCTTGTAGACACTTCACACTCATTTAGCAGAAAACAATCTTTAACATACAGACATCGCTTAATCCATAAGCGTTGTTCTCGCTTCCGCACATAATATGAATCACCGTCTCATGAGACTTATTTTCGTCTGGAAGACTGGAACAACCTCGGCGATCATCCACGAAGATATATCTGCGTAGAAGATATCCGAGGTTGTTACGAATGGGAAGACTGTAAAATCCACTGCCCGCTTCTCATATTTTTGTTTTTCTTCAGCATATACCTTTAGCCTGTTCATTTACCCTTAACGTTCCAAAACGTTCCGTAACGATACATTCGGAACTCTTCGGTCTCAATAGTTAAAAGTCTGAAATTCAAGATGACAACAACACCTGTACAATGTACAATATTTTTTTTCCAGTTTATTATTTTCGTCAGTTTTATTTACAATGTACATATTATTATTTTTAAGGATACATCGCGAACAATATGTTGTTAGTTTTGCGTTGTATACCAGATATAATAGTGTGTATTCTTCATTAATTAAAACTGGTACCAGTGACATTGCAATGTCATGTTTAGGCAGCGATTGGTCAGTATGCAAAACTAGCTTAACTACATGTGAATGAAAAAGGGTGTAATTCAGTTTAGCGCTTACCTATCGGTATATTTTTATATGTTTTGTTTTTTATTATATTTATATTTTTGCATATGCATAATAGCTCTCTCTTTAGGAGGTAAAAATAGAGCATAAGGCGAATACTAATTACTAATTATAACAAATAATTGCATTTTATATAGCATAAGTTTCATGCTTATGCACGTTCACCGACTTTACAGCAATTACATTTACCATTAATCATATCCAGCATGTACTACACAAACAAGTATTTTTATCTATACGTATAAAATTAATATTATTAATAAAATTAAAATTTTGAAACAAATATTTGATATTATAATTTTAGCTATAGGACAGACATTTAATGTAAACCATTAGTCGCGTTACTTGCACGTTTGTTTTTCTTGAACTAAAATTAGTTGTTTCGTGCTTCAAATGCTAATACAATGTGTATTTTCTTTCTACGTCATGCAATTACGTCATGAGAGTCCTCACATGCATGTATCAAATACAATTTTGATGTTCAATCGCTTAGTCCTTTTAATCTGACAAAATATAAACAATTATTTTCGTCTATTTCTTGAAGTAAACAGACTTTCTGCATTGAAACAGAATAAACATAATTGCTGTTGACGAACAAGTTTCAAGTTGAAATTTGTTGCAATATGTAGCTCTCCAAAAACATTGACTCTGGATGAAATTATTCTTCATTTGCCAAGTATACCTGGGATAGTCCATAGTGATTCAAAATTTGTGGGTTCGAATCCCAACCGGTGAAGTTATATCCTTCCATAAAAATTTGACAATAATGTCGATTTTCCGCCATTAATAAGGTATATGGAGAAGTTTCCGGTCTTGTGAAAGGGTACGTGAGTACTAGTTATAGACAAGAGTCCAGGAAAGCTAGGTTAGGTGCGCTGAACGCCGTAAAATAATCTAAAAATGTGTTGACACGGCGTTTAACCCAGTATAAAATAATCAAAAATTCGTAATAACTACATGTGCTGATAGAAGACATGTATAGTAATATTTCATGTACTTTTTTCTAGCATACACTTATTTCTAATTAATCTCCATTAACAAAGTTCGGGTATGTTTGAGTCATCCATCGTAGAGCCTGTTCTTAGAAGGAACCACATTCTCATACCCAGAGATTATCAAGATTCTCGATCTTACTAGTATCTTGATTCCTGATAGTCTCTGAGTGCGAGAATGAAGGAACCAGTGTTTCTATAATGTTTGAAAACTGACAAAAGGCCAAAATTAGAACAGAAGTATTTTACAAAGAGGGAGATTGAAGCTAAATGTCCAATACCTTGTGATTTGTTTACAAATGTGCAAACAAGTGCATGCGTTAGTCTTTCTGGAAAGAAGGGGTTCCTTAAATCCGCATCACTACCCAAAATCACGTGACTGTACTTTTATTGCCTTATAAAAAATGACGACATTCCTGGCACTCAATAATTTTGCTGATACAAAAATGAACTGAGAGTACTTAAAATGACCCCAATCACAGACGATATGTAATCAATGATAAAAAATAAACAGCAATTAGCATGTCAGCTTTTTAGTCTTTACCTAATGACGTTGTCGTCTGCGTTTCATTGACTGGTAATTATTCGTTTCGATTTTTTTTCTGCTCAAATCGTACAATCGCGATTATTGCTGATATATGAAAGGTCTTCAGATTAGAAAACGTTTTTTCCGTCCCAAACTTGATATTACTTTCTCTCGTTTTATTTAGAAAGGCGACACAATATGCGCATTGTAAAACTATTGTGTTAAATCATTAAAACCTGGCGTAATCTTTTTACTCGTACTGTGGCTTTAAGAAACCAATACGGTACCTGTATAACATCTGTGTCAGGTCTCTGTCTGAAATTTCAAACTTTTCTCTATTTATATGAACGCAATGACATAATACTGAGTATATTGATGAATGTGATATTTCTAGAGAATATACAACCGGCGATACTTTATGTGTAAGCAGTTCTGTTTCGTTGGATATTTGCGGCTCAAAGAACCTTTTTTCACAGGCTGTTAGTGCAATTCTTTGTCTGTTGGTCTCATTGAAAAGAACAAACACCATGCTACACGTTCATAGCTACAATGTTAAAGCAATGAGTGATATTAGTCAGTTATCCTTCTTTGATAAAGTCTTAAGCGATCCAATTGGCAAGTAGGCAAGTCCTCGGACTTTATCTTTGAAGTTCTATGTAAGGATAATATAATATTCCATCACATATCTTTCTTGTTAATTAGGATATTAGCAAGAGTAAAGAAATTAGACAGTTATTCAACAGAACAATTTTTGCTTGATTTTCAAACAAATTAAATAATTTACAAAGAAAGTATTAACGATTGATTGTGTCGAATTGACATTGAAAAATAAGGGTAAAACATAAGTAAAAGCTACCATTCTCGGTGTAATATACTTAATATGCGTACATGTATATAGTGTCTAGTGGATCTAGACCGAACTTAACGCCTTTGGTTTTTTCTTATATTGAATCTTAATTGATTCCAGTCACTTTCGAGCAAGACTTGTAATTCACGATTAAAATATTCAATTTCTTAATATGAAAGGGAGGTAAGTTTGCTGTATTTTTACGTAAAGGGAGGTAACATTGCTAAATATTATATCAAAGGGGTAAGATTGCAACATTTTTATATCAAAGGGAGGTAATATTGCTACATTTTTATATCAAAGGGAGGTAAAATTGCTACATTTTTATATCAAAGGGAGGTAATATTGCTACATTTTTATATCAAACGGAGGTAAGATTGCTACATTTGCATATCAAAGGGAGGTAAAATTGCTACATTTTTATATCAAAGGGAGGTAAGATTGCTACATTTTTATATCAAAGGGAGGTAAAATTGCTGCATTTTTATATCAAAGGGAGGTAAGATTGCTACATTTTTATATCAAAGGGAGGTAAGATTGCTACATTTTTATATCAAAGGGAGGTAAAATTGCTACATTTTTATACAAAAGGGAGGTAAGATTGCTACATTTTCATATCAAAGGGAGGTAAAATTGCTACATTTTTATATCAAAGGGAGGTAAAATTGCTACCTTTTCATATCAATGGGAGGTAAGATTGCTACCTTTTTCATATTAAAGGGAGGTAAGAATGCTACCTTTTCATATCAAAGGGAGGTAAGAATGCTACCTTTTCATATCAAAGGGAGGTAAGAATGCTACCTTTTCATATCAAAGGGAGGTAAGAATGCTACATTTTTATATCAAAGGGAGGTAAGATTGCTACATTTTTATATCAAAGGGAGGTAAGAATGCTACATTTTCATATGAAAAGGAAATAACATTGCTAAATTTTCATATTAATTTTATATCAAAGGGAGGTGAGATTGCTGAGGTAAAATTGCTAAATTGTTATATCAAAAGGAAGTAATATTGCAAAACTTTCATTTTTAAAAGCAGGTAAAATTGCTGCTTTTTATCAAAGGGAGGTAAAATTGCTAAATTTTCGAATCAAAGAGGGGAGGGGGTAAGTTGCTTAAATTGCATATCAAAGAGAATTAATTCATATTTTTACATGAAAATGTGCTATGGTTGCAGGAGTTATTATGTTCGTATGAGGAAAGGAGGAATAGTCGCAGTTTTTATATGAAAGGGAGATAATTTGCTATATTTTCATATGGAAGGGAGGTAAAAAATTATTACTAACATTAAAAGTGATTTTCGTCATCAAAAAAAAATCTATGCAATCGAAAGTACTATTATGAATATGATACAGGCAAAAATGGTAACATATGAAGGATACAATAAATCAAATTTCTAGGTATCTGTCATATTTTAAAAGTGAAGTTACTTGCAAATAACATAAAAAAACTGCGTAGTTAAAAATGCACAGCTTAGTTACATGGAAGTAACAGACATACAGCATTAAATAAGTCTGCTAGTTTTAGCAGAAAATAAATATTTTGTACTATATTGGTATTATACTGAATGACCGTTTTGTCATCGATGCCTTAACTACAAACAAATGCAAATACAAATCTAAATATTGTTTTGTACGTCAGTGTACTTTTAAAGCTTTTAATATACATATTATCTACATGTACTTTCACATACTTTTAATCCCAGACTTTGCATGATGTCATAATTTGAGACAATCAGTGTTTTCTTATACTTTGTAGCTTTCTATGAAAATGAAGGAATGCATTATCCAGTAAAGTTTATATTGACAAAAACATGCAATTTTTTGTTTGCCTGTCGTCTGGCATTCCTGTATTTGCATGTTTTTATGTCTACCTTCCTTGACACGACGATTTCTTGGTTTTATAACAAGGAAATATATCTGTGATAACACAGAATAATGATGATGTTGATGCTAATGATGATGATGGTGATGATGATAATGATTCTTCTTATTATTATTATTTATTATTATATTATTATAATCATTATTATCGTTATTATCATTTTTATCATTTTTATTATTATAATCATTTTCATTATCTTTTTCATTTTTTATCATCATTATATACGCATAATAACATGTTCATAACATGTTCATAGCACGCATTTTAGCACGTTGTTTCTCATCGTTCAAATAATTATACGAGCCCTCGTATATATTTATATATTCTTCCGTGCAAATTCAACGAATATATGGATTTTTGTCCGTTAAATGAACACTTTTTGGCCTCTTGTAGATGTAAGCAAGTTCTGGTTAGAAAAGTGTTAGATAAGCAGGCCGCCGTTAATATCAAAGCACAGGAGTTAAACGGCCTAAATAAAAAATAATAAAAACGGCGCTTTTTCCTGTCAGCAGCTCCGGTATTTTCTCTGCCGTGAATGTTCGACCTTTGTTTTCAAGTTAGGTTACCACAACGAAAATATATAGTAGTTGCGCTTCTTTAAATTAATATAAAAATAAATTTATTTACGACCTTAGTATGTAATGATTCAATGTCCAGAGCCACAGACAGACAGCGTGGAAGAGAACTTTTTTCAAAAAATATTATATACATATATATAATAACAAATATAGAGCTATATATGTGTATATAATCCAAATTTGCAGTGGGCTCTTGCGCCCAGAGCAAGTGCTGAATGTGGTTAATTTTGTGACGAAACTAAAATTTGAAAGTAAAAATAAACTAATTTATCATAAATTAAAATTTCACAAAATTAATGTGTTCATGCTTTAACGATGGGAAAAACAATTTATCACAAAAAATGTAACATTATCGTGTGAAAATGATATTTTGTCCAATAAATAAATAAATCATAGTGAAATATACCGACATATTTGAAAGTTAGAATTGATTATTTGTCAAAACATAGATTGGAACATTTTAACACTAGGTCTAGTGTGCTCGTATATACAAAGTGGGGTTAATCGTTCATGATGCAACCATGTTCTAAAACAAACAACTAAATTCCATTCTAGCCTCGCCGTCACCTAATTTTTACGTCGTGCTAATGGCTTTTTAGTAGACATTAAAAGCAAGATTAAGTTAGTGTCCGTGTTTTGTCTTCAGTTAACACTGTTAAGATATGAGCGAAGTTGGTTAAAGTGCATGTTATTTTAGTATAGTACAGCGTAATGCTTGTATTAGAGAATGGAGCTCTGAAAAAATAGAAAAAATGAAATGTCGAAATGATATTTCAGCATAGACGTTATCAACTTAGATACTTTTGACATGTACGCAAAAACAGGAAAAAATGTGCATTTGCAAAAAAATTGAGAACAAATGTAGCATCGTCTGTTTTTAAGATTGTTTTGTACTCAGTTTTGGTATTTGAATTTATTTTGTATTCAGCAAATTATTTGACTATAGACTTGTTATAAAAATCTATATAGGAACAACCTTAAGGTCCGGCTATAGTTCGGTGTGAATTGCTGATTTAATTACTAGTCTTGGCACCAGTAAACCCGCTAATCCGAACGCACTAGGCTAAAACTGGCGAAAATGGGTTGCTGTATATTTTGGATTGTCACAAGTGGAATTTTAATATTATTTTCTTTGGCTAGTTTTGTGCCTCGCATTATTAGCGGGTTACATGGTATAGTTTTGCTCGGGTTAACGATTGCGCATGATAACATTATAATATTCTAACTTGCGTTAAAACAACTAAAGATCTGATACGCCTGGATAAAGGCATAATGTAATGGCTAAATAAGGCTTTCAAATTCTTGTGCTCATATCTTCCTCAAAGAAATTTCACTTTTTTTTCATTAAAGCAGTCAGTTTAGGGTTCACAAAACAAAGCGTTTTCATGAAATCATTTGTATTTTTTTTTCATTTATTTTAAGTAAATTGAAGTCAGATATTCTGCCTAACGATTTTAGATTCCAGAAATTTAAGCAGACATGCCTTGTAAAAAAAGCTGCCTAAAAACTTTATTAATTAGGTTTTTTTGTAAATTTAGTGTCCTAGGTCTGTGAAATCGTCTTTTTATTGATTTTAAATCTTGCAAACTCGTATTAATTCACTTAAAAGATCTACTACAGCGTAACCTTACTAAAGCTGAAAAATTATTTTCATATTTTTTTCAAAAATGGAACTACTTAAAAGACAGCAATGACCGGTCATGACCGTAATGAACATATGAGATTATTACACTTACGTTTTTAAGTTAATTTCAGCTTGTTAAAGTCCTACATCTTTCAAAAAAGGGTCAAATCTATGAAAAATTTAATAGGCAATTTAGTCATAAATTAAATGAACAAGTACTTAAACGATCAGCATTTACAACGATGTTTTTATATTTCATGAGTATTATAAATCAGAGATTACGTTTTTGGAACGGCTTAATTGGACTTTATCAGTACTATACTCAAAACGAGGCATAAGTATAAAATGGCGGCAATTTTGTACATCTCGGCCCACACAAACGCGAAGAGAAACATCTTTAACCTTTAATTACCATTATATATCTCAGGTAATTAGCCCTCTTGCATTTCTTTCGAAATTTTAATTGATGTTAAATCTATACTCATTATCTACTTCAAGTTTTATTTACCGAGGACGAAGTACGAGCTTAATTGGGGACGGTACAATCGGTGTCATGGCGCGCATGGTCCAAACAGATGATATTTGTTCGATTGTAAAATATCGAGTAAGTGAAAGAATTATCATCAATTTTCATCTGATACATGATTTTAACAGAAGTCTTTTGTACCAAGCATCCGCCGGTCCTCTTTTTCTATCACATCGGAGCTAGTAATTACAACGTGGTCTGATTTCAGCTTGGAGGGGTAACCACAAACGGGCTTGTTAGTGATTATTGACATATATCACGTTTTCTGTTTAATTTCATCCTGTTGTACAATGTAAGGGCCATTTGCATTTAATACACCGGAAAAGCTTTATCAACTTGTGACATATAAGCAGCTTAACAGTAAATAGTTCTCTTGCATTTTTAAGATGCATGTTTCAAGTAGGGCAATGACACAATATATATAGGGTATGATTATAAAGTTTCTAGTTTTTGAATTATGGATTATAGCGTACCGTTTGATCAATGACAAATGGAACATACTAGAATGGTAGCTTCTGACTTATTGCCATGCCCGTCTTTTACATATGTTAAAGATGTAAGAATTCTTAATAAATGTGCTGCTAAGTATCAGAACAGAACAGAATAGAACAGAACATAAATTTATTTGGAAAAGTACAAAGTACATATTCATAAATAAATACAATAATTTAAGTAATGTTTCAATATGCATCATGAAGCGTACATCTGTACTACGAAATTGCCAATATGTAATGGTGATTCGCTGGTCGCCTTTTTTAATTAGACACTTAATTAAGGTATGAGGATGTATACAAAGGTTTATTTTATTTTGCATGTATTTCATTTTTTAAAGTAACGATGCCATTTAAAATGGACAAAATATTGAGAATACGTTATTAAAGGCACTTCTTGTACATTTCTTGTACATTTATATCTTTTCTTTAATAACACGAGAAATAAAAACAAACATCCAAATTTATTCCATCAGGGTGCCGATTAACTCCTGTACCTGCTCGTGCCCCGGAAATAGGGACAAAACCATGATCCATTCGTGAGGTCCGAGATATCCCGAGCGTCTCGTGTCAAATTTGTATTTATTAAAAGCAAATATTTAATTCGTGGATGCGCCAACAAGCGATGTGTTTAAAATACCATAAGAATAGTCAAATGTTCGCATTAATTAAGGACGTGATTTGAGAACGTTGTGTTCGGATTATTATGGAGTTATCATGGAACAAAAAGTTGTATTGTTTAAAAGCACGATTTCTCGTGTTGCTTATTAGTTGCTGCTTTGGATAGCTCGAATTACTACCACATTTATGACGGAGTTTTTAATTAAGTGGAATTTTAATTAAGGTTTCTACATGAGTTTGATATTTTATATATAATTCATTTGGTGATTATTATTAAATGCTAATTAGGTAGAAATATGAGGGCAAAAACCCCAAAGGATTTTTAAGACGGACGCGGGTGCAAATACAGGTGTTGCCATCATATGTGCAGTGAATATTTCGAACGTAACTTGTGATCTTTAATTACATGTTCTAAATTCTATGATTTTTATTTAATTACATTGTTGATTATTACATAATTGCGCAGAAACAAAAATGCGCCTAAATTAAAAAAGCCGGATGACGGTCTGATTATTTTCTTCACAACCAGTTCAGCGTTCCGTTCGGCCATTTTAAATGTTTTGAAACCGTGCAAGCTGTTCGTGGGTGCTAATTCAAGTAATACATTCGGCAATCATAGCCATCTATTCTTGCATGAAGCATAAGTTGATCAGAAAAATCGCTTGTGATATATTAAGTGGTCACCCTGCTTGTAATTTCAAAATCGAGATAAGTTGACCGAATCACAAGATTCCGGAGCACTAAAGCTAAACAGAAAATATGTAAGAAAATATGCACTTATAGGTTGCTTATTGGTATATCCATAAAAATCAGTCAAACAGTGAGGAAAAAAGTTAAAAATTGAAATTATTAGCAACGCCGTCAATATATAAACACATTCTTAAATTATGCAACACTTGAAAGGTGACTTCTTTCAAAACAACAGTCTTGAAATTGCACTCGTTTTTAATGCTTAGATTAATTGTTTCTCGCTGCAACCGCAATTATTTTAATTTAGTTTTTCTTTTCGTTTTCAACGCATTTCTTAAATGATTCCGCTTGCATTTTTCTACCTTATTTCTTCCAGGCTAATTCACAGAATTTTCAAAAATCAAAAAGCGGTTCTTAAGATGAGACAACATTTCCCTTTTTGTGTTTCACGTAATCTTTTAAGTACATGTACATGTAAAGAATTACTGTAATACCTAAAAAAATCATGTTAAGTTTGGCTAGAAAGTCCCAGACATATTTTGGTGTTAAATTTTGGACTTATAGAGAACTAAAACCATGTGCTTAAAACATCCGTTTTGGACTAATATTAAGATCTGTAGCCATTTTCTTAAAGCCACAGACATAGAAATCAGCTGTCACAAAATGTAGCGGAACTCACTCGCCATCATCCGTACAACAAAAAATGCGAGCCATTTTTTCACATTTTCTGAAAAAGTCGCTGCTCTGATTCAATATTTTTTATAACTGTTTTGCAGAAATATGGGCTACTGTTGAACTTGCAATTAGTATTTATATATTATTACTGTCAATTTCAAGGCCTGAACTTCTAGGGTTCATGTTTTCGTTATTAATTTTGTTTGTGGCGTCTTTTTTATGACAAAAGTTAAAAAATATAAAACATTTCTCTCTTTGCTTTTAGCTGCGTGGAAAGTCTGTGTTTTTTGTCTGTTGCTGTTCCTGATTTGTTTTCTGACTGTTTTTAGAAAAATCTTACATTTTCATTTTGAATAGTTTTACAGTTACTAGAAAGCGGCGTAGAATTAAAATAAATTTTAGATAAAATAATAATAATATTTTTATTTAAAGATGAAGACTTCTAAAGCACAAGGCTTATCTCCCAGAAGGTCATCTAACAAATAATTCAAATTTTACGTATAAATGATCAATATAAAAACAACAAATATAAGTGGATTAAAAAAAATAATAGTAACAATGAGCAATCTTGGTTATTATATCAAAACAAATACATTAAGAGATGATATCACTTAGTTGAAATACTAGAATGGGGTATGTTTGAAAAAGTTTTGAATTAGTTTTGAAAACTAAAATATTTTAAGCAAAGAGCGGAAGTAATTAAGACGGTGCATTTTTTATATAAAGAGGTGAAGTATTCCAGACAGATGCAGATTTGTATTGAATTGTTGTTTTACTATAATAACAAATTTGGAATAAATTCAGAAGAATTAAAATATCTTTGGCGTTAATTCAAAATTTTGAACTTCGATGATTGGAGTTATTTATTTAATCCAACGTAGCTCGTGTTACTTCGTACTTAAGTTTTGTATAAAAAGGAACAGCATAATTAAATTTATCAAATCAATTAAAGATTATAATTAATTTGGTTAAATTTCTATAGGTAAAATACGTAGAACATACATGTATATTAAATTTAGAACAGTGTAGAATTGTACTTCTGGTTATAAAACCAAATGTGGAATAATTAGATCGTTTTTATTACTTTTAAAATATGTATACATTAAATCTCAGTTGCACTGAAATGACAGCAAATATAAACGGCAACTTTTCGGAAAGAATGCAAAGTAAGCTAAACGCACGGGTATACATGTATGCATGATTTTTTATTTAAATTTTGTAGTACTAAACTTATTATTATATTTTGTAAATAATACCATGATCTGTTTTGTTCTGTTCTGCAACAGCTGGGTTCGTAAAAATCAAAGGAATTTCAATTTATTTTAAATACAGAAAATATCATCATTTCCTCTTCTACTTGAAGCATGCGCTAGACAATATTTCAAATGTCCAAATTTATATCATGTACATTTTGTTGTAACACCATACTGGAACCTTATTTATATGCAACTATGTAGCCCTATTTTTATTATAATTTCAACATGCTAAAATACCCGCTTTTAAAAATGCTCAAGTTTGAGAATGAGCCGAGATGAGTAGTTTTCAATTATTTAGATAAGTGCGATTTATTCAGTTATGGCGTGGGATGTTTTTAATTTTTAATCATTAATGCGTTATTAATTCATGACTATTTTAGTTTGGTTGTGCTCATTTTTACATGGTGCTCATTAATGATGAAAATTTACGCCTACATGTTTAGTACTAAATATCTATTAGTGTGCCATAATCCGCTAATCTAAATAAACTTGCTATATATTTATTTTTATGGGTTTAACGCCGTTCGAACGCTATTTAGATAATTTTGTGGGAGCTAGCACGACTAACTTAGCTTTCCTGGACCCTTGTCTATAACTAGTACTCACCTACCCTTCCAAAAGGCCGGCAACTTTTCCATATATCTTATTAACGGAGCAAATTTGACATCGTCGTCAAATTTTCATTAAAGGGTATAACTGCCCAGGGTAACCTATTTATTACTAAGCTTATTAACTTATTTCCGAGCTTATGTAAAACAATGCTTACACCGGCACATACTTAAAGCGTAGGCACTAAGATTATTCCATTCTTATTTATTATTATTTGAATTTGTGCTATATAAATGAACTCAACTAAGAAACTGTAAAATTTCGAAAGCGCTGCACAAAACACTAACAAAAAATGATTATTTGTTCTATCCTGACGTTTCAGTGTTCCATAATTTCGGAAATGCGTACAGAACGTCAGAAAACCGCTTTTTTAGTCAGAATGCAGACGAGACTGTCATCAAAATTTAAAGCGCAAAATAACCAAAGCTTACGTGGCTAACATTACGACATCGAGATATTTTAATACGCAAGCAAAATTTCAATCTTCTATTTTTTGATAATAATTGCCGAAAAAGTCTTTGAGCAGAATAGAATATATTTTTACTTGAAAAGTTTTAACTCGTAATTTTTGACGGAGAATGCCTACTACACGTATATTAGTATTTAAGTATGAATTGAAATTCATAATTATAATAATTCATAAATAAAAAATGAATAAAAATTAGTAATTTAAGCATGAATGGCACGAGAGAATTACATCTTTAGGAAACATATTTGTGTGATTATTGTCTTACTAAATGCTGTCTTTTTATAATCATAAATGTATTTCTGAGTTTTTACTTTAGACACCGTTATACAAAATTTATTTAGTTCACTTCTGTACAAACATTAGTGCCATTCTTGTGCGATTTTTTTTATACAAAAGTGAGGTACGAGTATATCTCCTTGTACACGCACATTTTCAAAAAAGCGGACTAGTCTGTAGCCACGACTGAAAGTCGCATTTTCGAAATGCTGATAAGACTTAAGGTTGAATAATATACCTCGTCAGAAACAGATCACTCTCGTACCCAGAGATTATCAAGAATCTCGATCGAGAATCTTGATAACCTTTGGGTACGAGAATGGAAGCAGACTCGCAGCGGAATAAATTTTTATATTCCAAATTTTCATATAAAAGTGATAAGTATAAGACATGTTTGGCGACGAATTTAATTATATAAAAGGGTTTCGGGACAATATTTAATTTCTCCTTCTCGAAAAAAAAAATCGCAACAAATGGTGTAGTATTTAGAGCAAGAATTTGATTATCCAATTCAAAGTAAAAATAATACAAATAATACGCATCTTGATTTAAAATATAATTATTTGAATTTAGTTGCAAAACCTACTGACAAGTCCATGTGCTTTCCGCGAAGAAATACTGAACATTATTTCATTGGACTTTCATTTGGAAGAAAACTGCAGGAGAATGGACAAGTCCAATAAAATCACTGTAATATACAAGTTTAATAATGTAAATAAATGTGTTTATTTTACCGTGATTCTAAAAATATTGTCTTAGGAAAACCAGGATTATTTCCTTAAACATTTTCACACGTTCTCAATGAATCAAAGTTCAGTTAAAATAATATTGAATCAGTTGGTATTTAGGACTATTTGTAACTCTAATTGAAGAGTAGTCAATTTAAAAATGTTGGTCTATAATCAAACGAGTTTTTCGCTATATTTGTAAAAATATTTTTAAATTTATACATATATTTATATACATGGTTATGTGTATCAATAACTGTACTAATAAAAAATCCTTTGTTCGTCTGATCAAGTTTTTGTCTCATTTTCTTCCATATTGCCAAAAGGTTACCAGACCACCTTCTCGCAGATGAAAGAGCCCGCGTTGTTTGTCTTTCTGTTTTCCCCTGATATCAAATATTCGACCCTAATACTTTAAGCAAAGAAAAATGTTACACCTAAAATTAATACTCTCAATTCTTCACAATATTTCCCCGCATATTTTCAGCATCAATCCGACGATTAAACAAAGCAGACAATCGTTTGCGGTAGATATGGCTAATTCCTAAAACAATTTCTCACCTCCGCGATTGAAGAGCGATCATGGCGGCGAGAAATCTTTTGCAACATTAATCGTTATTTTAATTGATGTAAATATTTACATCTTTATATTCAACATAGGAAAAGGATTAAAAAGATGCCGAAATTGCGTCAAGGATCAATCATGTTTGTTTAATATTTAATTCAGACGGACCCTGATAGATCACACACATTGCTAAAAACGTCCAGTAACCTTGACCATTCTTGCCTTTGGCCTTTAACAGCTGTTTAATTTCTTGCGATTATGAGCAACAATTGCCACCTTCACTAAAAGCATACGCATTTTACTGAAAACAACCAGATGTCCCAAATAGCTGCGAACACATGAAATCATGCATAAAATACAAGAGCATAAACAGTCGCTTAAAGAATTTGTCAAACTGAATACATTTTGGCAGATAAGAAATTATCTTGATATGGAATATATCAGGAAAGTTTCAAAATTTGACTAAAAGATCGAAGTCACATCCTGGTGTCTGCACATAATGCATCCTTATGGAGCTGACCGACCCTCATAATCATTAAAACCAAGGAAAACAAGGACTTGTCCTGATTTTTGTAAATTTGACTAAAAGATCGAAGTCACATCCTGGTGTCTGCACATAATGCATCTTTATGGAGTTGACCGACCCTCATAATCATTAAAACCAAGGAAAACAAGGACTTGTCCTGATTTTTGTCCGACAGACCTGCTATATTTACAAGAACATTAACTGCATTTTTTTAAAAGTATTCTTTGTGAACGATCTAAAAGATTGGCCTTTGGACTCTTGGAGTCTCTGTCCGCTGGTTCATCGTTTTTACAAAATTCTTGAAATTCAAAATTGATTACATCAGAAATAATAAGAAATGTTTCTTAGAAAGTTGATTTTTAAAGAAAGTTAATTTGCAGCTTTAGATTCCCTGTTTCAAGTTTTTTTTATTCCGCAATTCGCGCATCTCTTTTATTTTTTCGGAATTTGCGTATTGACATCTTGGCCACCTAAAACTGTAAATCTTATTATCATTAGAAACTTTCATATTTTCCTTCAAACAATGTTAAATATTTCTAAAGAGTCCAGGATTAGTGTATAAATTGTTTTCTGTTATTTCGAAGGATTACGTGAAATACAGAAAAAGACAATATTTTCATTGAAACTTTCCCCATTTAAAGATTACGACTTATAATTCCACTATTTCGCCATCCAACGCAAATGACCGAAGACAACGGAATTTCATTTGTTTGAAAATAATTTCAGCAATACTTTAATGAGAAGTCTTGTACAAGTTTGTATGATTATTGATGCAACACCCCTAGACATTGACAACATAGCTTCTCATAAACATAAGTTGCGCATCTTACCTGATAAAAACTTCCCTCAACAATGAGTCAGTTCTCGACAAGATGTATTCTGCTGGCGCTAGGATTGTTTCTGTTCAACGCTTCAATTTTCTGTGTCAGCACTCCACATTTCCAACCTAGATATTTCTGTAGTGTGCAACATACTTGTATATAATTATATACGAGTTTATCCAAAACCCCTAATGAATACTTTATTGTTGGTTTTAATGCCGTAGCAACACATTGTATAGGCCATACAACGGCTGTCAGTCAACCTACTCGCCGTTCCTGGAAGGGCTCATAGTCTGAATTTAGCTGTTAAAAATTGTTTGGAGCATACTTCCGCCAGCAGCTGAACTGACACAATCACGTCGCTCTTGAAGGTAGAGACTCATAAGCTGAATAAATACCTCTGTTTAACAGTATAGTAATGCGAGGGGTAAAATGTGTGATGTAACATGTCAAGCAATATTGTAGACTATGGTTGTTAGACGTTATGATCTTGAAATGGCATCGTCTTATATTAGTTTTCTTTCTCTTTTTTGAAAGGCGAATGGTACAAAAAATTTCGTCAAACGTACCAGCCTTACCTTCGAGCTGATGTCCAAACTCCTGCTTGGTAATACCAATGCCCCTACATAAACAAGGACCTATGGTTATACCAATCAGCTTAAAGACAGCCAAAAAAATTGGACGTCTAAATTGCTCTTTTAATAAGTATACAGTTTAATTTTCAGATGTGATTTGCGCCGATAAAACTTGTTTGGTGCAATACCAAAATGCTGTTAAGTTATTTTTAAAATCAAAGACGTCTGTCGAGAGCACAATTTAATGTAATGTATATGTCACAATGTAACACCATTTCTTTGTATGTACATAGTACGAATGTGTCTTGTAAGCGACAGCATTTGGATTTAGAATTTTAACGAAAGTTCTTCGGGTTCAACTGGTTGAATAGCCATTTTTTTCATGGATTTCTCTTTCCATACAAATAATTGTATGCCAACAAATAGTCAGTAAAGTAACAACTTTTCTCACATTGAAAGCCCTGTTTTTTAATAGTAAGTTAAAAAGCTGAATCCAGTGGTAAAAAAGGTCAATTGTAAAATAATTTGAGCAAATGATTCAGAGTAATGTAGGAGCAGTGGTCCAGTGGTAGGACGCGTGCTTAGGGATTGAGAGGTCCTTGGTTCAATCCCCACTGTGGACATTGCTAATTTCCTTGAGCAAAAAATTAACCTACAATTGTTCCACTCCACCCAGGTGTAAATGGGTACTGTGAGGGATCGCCTGCCTGAACAAGACTTCAATGATCAGGAGTTATTGTACACGATTGTAGTCGGCTGTACATGTATATGAAAGCAAACTTTAAACTGCACTTTAACTTTCTTTTTTTAACTTTAATGTCAAGTCTCTGATTCTACTTGGCCCTGGCCAAGGATAACATATGAAAGTGCACATATTAACTAGTTTTTAACTAGTAACTATGTACAACACACAAGCAATCTTTTCTTTTAACAGCCATGTATTAAAGTTCACCCTCTTCACTTAAACAAATGCAACTGTGATGTAATTGCAATACAAAAAATGTTGATATTTGGACTTCATTAAAACAAAACAATGTATGCAATACCAAAGACATAGGAATGGATTATTAACCTTTCTTTAATGTTAAGTTTAGTCAACTCTACTAAACAAATGCAACTACAATATAATTGCAATCCGACAATGTAGATTTTTGGGATTAATAAAAACAAAACAAACATAAAACTATAGTTATAAATAATTTTTTATTAGCAAAAGCTATTCTATAATGTTAAAAAATACAATTTTAAGTTAAAACTATGATATGTGATTTTAGGCCAAGAAACTATCACAAAAATAACATAATGACAGACATGTATATTACTAAATATAATAAATATAATATGTATGTAATATTACAACGTAATAATTAAATAATTTATAATGTAAAATAAAAAATTATGTGTAGATTTTTTAATGTGTATAATACATTATTATGGAATATTTGTAGACAATCACAATATTGCTGGAAAATTATGGCAGAAAAAATATTTTACCTCATACATAATGTATAATAACAAGAGCTGTCAGAGGAGACAGCATGCTCGACTTAGTAGTGTTTGTCACAGGAGATGTGGTTGATGATAAGGAACATACATATTTTAAAATTTGAAAATATAACCTTAACAAATTCAAAGAAAAAAAAAGAAATAAATAGAAAACTATAAGTTCAAGGGGGATAACTCTGAAAAAATGTATAAGGAGTTATGAATCTTGTCACATGAGATGTGGTTGATAATAAGGAACATATATCTAAAGTTTGAAGTCAATACCTGAAGAAATAAAACAGTTGCAGTAAAAACAAACATTTTTAAAGAAAACTCTAATTTCAAGGGGAGATAATTCTGAAAAAAAATATATTTGGAGTTATGAACCTTGTCACATGAGATGTGGTTGATAATAAGGAACATATATTTAAAGTCAATACCTAAAGAAATAAAACAGTTGCAGTAAAAACAAATATTTATTAAAAAAAACTATAAGTTCAAGGGGGATAACTTTGAAAATAATGTATGCGGAGTTATGAACCTTGTCACATGAGATGTGGTTGAAAATAAGGAACATATATTTAAAGTTTGAAATCAATACCTAAAGAAATAAAACAGTTGCAGTAAAAACAAACATTTTTTAAAGAAAACTCTTAAGTTCAAGGGGAGATAATTCTGAAAAAAATGCATTCGGAGTAATGGACCATGTCACATGAGATGTGGTTGATAGAAAGGAACATATATTTAAAGTTTGAAGTTAACATCTTAAGAAATAACAAAGATATAGAAGAAAGTATTTTACTGCACAAAAACTTTAATCTGTGCACAAAAACTTCAATCAGTTCAAGGGGAGATAATTTTTGAAAAAATGTGTTTGGAGTTATGGACCTTGTCACATGAGATGTGGTTGATAGTAAGGAACATATATTTAAAGTTTGAAGTTAATATCTTAAGAAATAACAAAGATATAGAAGAAAGTATTTTACTGCACAAAAACTTTAATCAGAAGTGTGGACGCGGAAGCCGACGCCGGGGCGAGTAGGAGAGCTCTACATTACTTCGTAAAGTCGAGCTAAAAATTATGCTGACCTCTTTTATATTCTTGGGGCAGAAAAATACATATTATTATACCACAACATGCAGAAATCATGCCCCCTTATGTAGAGGGCGGGCATGAAATTGAAAATATCACAGAAAAAAGGGGTAAAATATTCATGTGAGACAAATTTGAAATATTTTTTATAACAAGATTTCATGTTCATTAAATAATACATAATACTAAGATATTATTTAGAGTAATACTTATATATTATAAATAATATAACTTAAAATATAAATATATATATATTAATTAAGTAACAATTATAAATTTCCTTATATGAATATATAATACTAATTGATTTTATACAATAATTTATACTCATAAAAAAATAAAATAAAAAAAAATCTGAAATTTTCAATTTTCATAATTTCATCATCTTTTACATAGGAAAAGAAAACTTTCACTAGTTCTAAAAGTCCTTAACTTCAGTACTAGTCAAGAAAACATTTTTCCATTTATACTAATTTATACAGGCACGGCTGTAAAATAAGTTCTTCAACTTATTCAAATCACTACAAAGACTTGTGTTTCTTGCGTACTGAATAATGCAATATTTTTAATGTAACTTTACTGGCTAAAGCAACTGGCTGGTTTGAGGATGGACGGCATTTTAAAAACAAAAAATTTGCACATATAACAAAAGTAAAAATAAAATAAATACAACAAGGACAGAATGGAATCGTGAGATGAGACAGATCTATTGAGAAAAAAATTAACAATTATTATGCTTTAAATAAATCGTATAACAACCTTCAACAAAGTCCAATGGGGTATGAAATTCAGAACTGTTGTATCATGAAATCAGGGAATCCAGAACTTACACATTAAATCTTTATTTAATGCCTGAAAGAAAAATGCCTTAAGACTTGAACATATTTAAATTCTAACTTAATACATATAGTTTTATCGTCCATGTAATGCATAACATGATTATTTAGGCATATATTGCAGGACTACAAAATTATCTTGAGTAATATTTTTCCATACATTAAAAAACGGAAGTTATATATATATTTGTCAACTTTGATGTAAGACCGATTTTTATTTCACAGAGTGAGCTCAAAAAACATATTTTCACGAGTGGCATAGCCACGAGTGAAAATGTCATTTTCTGAGTTCACGAGTTGACGAATATTCTGTTTCTTACATGCTTAATTTTGCGTTTAATTAGATGTATTTTACACATATATATTATAACGTGATGTCATTTCTTCTCCAAGATGACGTCATTTATTCCCTAAAATGACGTCACTGACGATGAAAATATAAGGTTATATTTTCACTACAATGAAAATATAAAGTTATATTTTCTTCGTTTATTTTCATTGAATAACGTGATGTTTCACCGTAACGCATGAAAGAAAATAACATTATTTTGCTAACAACTAAAGATAAAAAAAATTGCAAAAAATATAGTTGCAAACATGATGTGTAGATTCTTGTCATAATAAATATAATCATCATTAACAAAATCAATTAACAATATAATCCTACCAAAAATGATTTAGTAATATATCTCTTGACTACAGGTCAGTTTTATTAACAATGCAAAAAAAAACCAAGAAAATATCATTATTAAAGCTCTTCAACATAAATAAATAAATATATATTTCATGGTGATTGAATACACATGATCACAGTATCATGAGTGTTAGACAAAGAACTCAAAGTCACCATGAAATTATTCAAGTTTCGAATGAAATTAATTTAGACCATGCATGACACTTATAACTTAATTTAAACAATTAAAATTGGACAAATTTAATCCCAATCTATTGACAAAATAGACAAAGTAATAAAACTTTCTTTACTAGCTTTGACAGAGAAATAATTTCCTAGGTCATTATTCTTTTTTATTTTTGTCAATTAAAAATAATAAATTAAACATTTAACCACTAAAATATTATGAACCAAAGTCATCAACATTTAGAAATAAAGCAAACATTTTAAAAATAAATATCACAAGAGCCAAAAAAGTGAGGAAAAGTTTAAAAAAAATAAATGTTCGTTTACGATAATAAATCTTAATCTACAACATTTCTGCATTTGCCTGTCAGATAAGCTTCCTTAACATTAGATAAATAACTCAGATTTCATTAATTAAGGTAATAAAAGATAAATAAATTACACCTAAGACAAAAAAACGAACACAAAGTATAAAAAAACAAAAGAACACAAAGGAGACAAAACTACAGACAATAAAATCCCTAACTAATTATGAAACAATTTATTCGAAATAAAACAAACAACACAGCATAAAGTCCAAAGGAGGAAATAAATGTTTTATACATAATTATTCATGGTATAACTTACATTGGAATGTATTTAATTATGAAAGACAAAAGAGAACTTATCTTTTATCGGCTAGCAACATTGAAATTTCATTAAAGCAAAAAAATATTAACTTCCATGCAACAGAACAATGACTTTGTACAAGCTCTTCAACCACTGTTAAAACAAGCACATGCAGTCTGGAAAACAGGCCATTTTTCTACTAAGGAAACTAACTATCATTTTGAGGGGTCATAGAGTTAGAAAATATCATAGAAAATTATGTCTAATTGATGAAACCATAGATACTTTCTGAAGCCAGTCCAATAGAAAAAAATCCAAATAAGGAGTTAATTTCAGACAGCATCACAACCCAAAAATTGTTGAAAGCCTTCATGCTCTTATTTCTGAAGTGAAAAATACATACAAAAATGTAATTTTAAAAAGTCACTCCACTTGAGCATCTTACCTAATAAGGCAATTCTAAAACAATTATTCCTCAATTAAGAAGTTTTAAACAAAACTTATGACCACCCTAACCCTTATAATTTTTTGACATCAATATTCCTTCCAAATTCCAAAATATATAAAAAGGCAAAAAAAACAAAGCTATAAAACATTTTGAACACTTTAACAATGAATCCCAGCACTCTGACAATCAAAGACACAGAACCCCTTCAAACATCTAACATCACATCAACCAAAAAATAATTCCACAGAAAAAACACCAACAAGAACATTACAATACCCTTAAAGTAGCCAAATTGTCACCCAAACATGTCCCACAATTATAAAATGAACGGGAAAAATGACAAAAAAGTTGTGTATTTGTTTTTAAATTATGGCAGATACATACATGTACGTAGAACGGTTAGTTTGTTTTGGTTATTGCACAAATTAGGATAAAGTTTACATGAAAATGTATAAATGCTTATCATAAATATTAACATAACCTTTGGCGCAAATTACCCAACTTGGAAACCAACAAATTTTACGAAATATTGCAATGAAATTACATGTCTTAAAAATTTTCTAGTTCCTATAACAGAAATTGCATTTACAAATGTATCAAACATGAAGTGAACATAATATTGCAATTTTAAAAAATGAAATTAATTTTGCAAGCTTATTTAACACACAGAATGTGTTGTTTTGTTCTTCGAAAATAAAAAAATAATATTAATTTTGCCAGCTTATTAATTTTATAACATAAGACGCGTATTTTTCGAAAAATAAGGAGATGAAAAAATATTTTTCATATTTCACAAATGCATAAAAAGCACATGTAGGCCATAAGACTTGAATTAAATTTAATTCTCATACAAAACATTGCTTCAAACATAGACCATCGTCAAATTCAAACATTTTGAGAAAAAAAACTCAACATACTGTCACTCTACAATAAATAAGGCCACAAGATGAGATGGTTTGCAAAAAGTATACAATTAGGAATCAACATCATGAATATAACATTGCATGTAACATGGAATGAGATATGTAATATAATAAATTGCAGATATAGATGAATATATCAACAATTAACAATATTGCAATAAAAATTTTATCTAAAATTTTCAGAACTGACAAAAAATTCAAAAATTAATTGCAAGTTTCATTGCATTCTCTGTACAATGTATGCTACATGTAACAGAAAAACTTTTGTTTTAAACATGAAGTGTATAAATCTAAACCCAAACCAATTATGATACTTATAGGAAAATGTTTCATTAATTTGCCATCATGACTCCATGGTCAACACGTAGGATTTTTCTTTTTTTTCTGGAAGACCTATAAAGTATTAATCATTAAAATAATGTGATGTTTGAAATATTTAGTGATTAAAAAAATCAAGCATTTCTGAAAAAGGTTTTCACAGACTTCTGAGACAAGCAATAAATGTACATATTAAACATCCAACAGATTTATAATACTCATTAGACCAAATACAACCAAACTTGGTAAGGCAATGTAAAACAGCAACAATTGCTGAGCACCACTAAGTTACTTGTGTTTTAGTACGAAAAATTCCTTTTGGACATAACATTGCCTTTTGTTAATTGCCTGCTTCAGACTATACATTGAATACCTACCAGAAAATTAGGGCTGCCATTGATAGAAAATTTTGTATCAATGTATTGAAAGGCAAGTATCGGTGATATATCGATATATCCAGTCAGACAAGGAGTGTAATAAAAGCCTCTATAACTTCAGTGTATATATAAACTACATAATAGCCTCCTGATGTTATGCATGATGTTAAAAGTTGTTTCAAATATAAAACAAGCTGTATTTTCTTGTTTTTAATACGTTACAGAAAACGTGAAAACTCATAAATATATAAAAAGTCCTATAGTTTTATAAAATTCTAGATTGTATCGATATTCGAAATTATGAATCGATACTGGATCGTCTGTCAAGAATCGGTAATACCTTGATATCGCGATTTCTGATGACGGCCCTACCAGAAATAAATATCAAATTAAGAATAGTTCAATAGGATATAAAAAATTACCTCTTTTAATATCTGCTTCAAACTATATATATCTTAGAAATAAACATTAAATATTTTTTAATCAGAAATTCCAAATATGAATATGAGCAATGTGCTTCAAGAACAGAGAACAGAAAATGTGAAAAATGTTCATGTAGTTTCAATACAGTAACTTCAATTGTACATTTGCATTTCAAATTTGGTTTAAATCAAGTGAATAAATCTTGATCATTTAAAGGGATAAGTTTACTGGCCATTACTACTGGAAACTTTTAATTGTTTCATGAATAATACAAAAAATAATATCAGATTTTTCTTTGAAGCACATGTTCTATCTGCTGAGTGTCTCATTGTCTCATTGCTGTGTGTCCTCTTCTTTTGTCAAGTTGTTTAGTTTTCTTTTCAGTACATTAGCAAGCCTCTGAAGTCTGCAAATAGAAACAAGAAGCAATCATGACATTGTCAAAGCAATGGAAAAACATTCTTGCCACTTCCTCTAGTGAACTTTTTTATGGAGCAAGAAATACACTGAAAACAAAAAGGACTTAATTTTGAGTTTTAAACCCCTATTTGCAGAGTCAGCCATAAAGCAGAGAGAGTCAATCTAATCTGAAAAGACAAAACAAAATTTACTAATACTTGAGAACCACCATTATAAAATATATTTAAAAGAATAATTATGACCGACTCATACATGATTGTGTTATTGGGATCATTTCTATATTAATGTTTGTTGACAATATATTATTATCAAAGCATATTCTTGGAAATTTCCAGGAATTAAGGACTTTGATGCCAGTGGGTGCCAATAAGCATATATACATAGTGCACCCAGGGCTCCAAAAAATATGTGTTAGTACATATTTACCTAATAATTGTAAGCGCTGGGTTTCGATCAATAGAGGACAAAAAAACCTACGCATTTGAACCAATCGTTAAATAGCTGACACTTGCAACATACTGCGTAATTTATCACGCAAAACTGTCTTACAATTTTAACCAATGCCGATTTTAAACAGAAACCGTGTAGGAAGTCGCTAATATTTAAATTCCCTTTATTTAGAAATAGCTTTTTTAAAAATAAACAACATTCAAATAAAGCTCATTTACTCACACACAATGGAAGATATTTACATTATCTGACATAGTGTGTTTTTCAAGCAAAAACTTGAGTATGTAGAATATTTTTATTTCCAATGATATTATGTGGGCTCCACCTATTTCTATTCATATTCCAAACAATTTGAACTTAAAGCAGTAATGAATAGATGTCTGAATATTAAATACAAAATGCCATAGTTAGGTCGCTTTCATTAAATCTAGGTCAGCTAAACTTATATTAAAATAAAAATGAACCAGACTAAAAATTGATTTTAACACAAAGGACAAGAAATGGCAGGAAAGTAGTTCTATCTGCAGCAAAGTAAAGCTGTGAAGTTCATACATCCTTGGCCTAAAAACAGAAAAATTTGCTTAGACAGTGTTTACTCAAACTATTTTTATGCAGAGATTGTTAAGCAAGCTGCCAGGTACCTGTCAAATACGGTATGTAGGTCATACGGCGAGACTGGCGCGTCTCCACGACTTGTCATTTTGTGAATCAAAACCATTGGAGATAATTATACAAATAGACGGCAGAAATTCCAGGGTATTTTCAATGATCATACATCTAGATGGTGCGGAATCGAAGACATTTTTAATCTAAAGGTGCAACAAATATTCCCAATCTGGGAATCGAAGACATTTTAAATCTAAAGGTGCAACAAATATTCCCAATCTGGAAATCGAAGACATTTTTTATCTAAAGGTGCTACAAATAAATTATTCCCAATCTGGGAATCGAAGACATTTTTAATCTAAAGGTGCAACAAATATTCCCAATCTGGGAACCAATCTTGTTGCTTACAGAAACTTGTCAATACATTCTTGTTGCCGGTGTACTATAGTAATATGAAAGTATTGTATGGGGCTTCACACCACATTTCATCATTTTTTCAGTCATATTTTGGCAGTAAGTAATCCTAACCACTTGTACCCAGATAGATCTAGATCTCTGGACCAAGCTTTTAACCTAGCACTAGGTAATGACCATCATCAATGACTGACAGCTGCCCTACTTTATACAAAATTTGGTAGCAGGGAGAATGGCCATAGAAAACATTTCAAGATCAAACTCCAAGAAGGTATATGTATGTACCCAGTCCAGGAAGCAAACTCACAACTTCTAGAATTTTGGTAAGAAGCACTACTGACAGAGATCATAAAATAAATCAGACAGTCAAAGAATATATGAGGTATTATCATTTCTATCAAATAACAAAGATAAAATTTGTCCTTATATCTTATGCATCATAATTTCATCTTTACAAACATCAAGATATAATGACAGTCAAATTATGAAACATATCACAGTATCTAGGATTTTGCAAGTGTCATAACATAAAAACATAGTAATAACAATCACTAATTTTAGCATACATTTGATACAGTAAAACTTTTTAGTTCATCTACTGTTCGAATAAACCCGGCAACCCAGGAAAGTTCCACTAATAGGACCATCAAAATCTTTGATCTTGAGAGTGGAACAGCCTTGATACTGAGACAGTTTTTTTCTAAAATTAAGCATTCCGGACCAAACAAATGGTCAAAAAACATGTAACTTTGCAATAACCAAAGTACAAAAAATGTAATTACTTTACTATGCAATGTATACCCAAGTTTTTAAACATTAGTTTTCAACATGAACAGAACAGAACAGAATTTTATTAGGAAAACCTGTACATAGTACATAGTTATGATATCATACATATACACAATGTCATATAATTATTAAGTACATTGTCAATGTTTCTATTTATAATCGGGAATGGATTCCTATATATAAGATAATTAACATATGAATGTTTACAAATAAAACAATGTTTGGAAAACAATTGGAAACATATTAGAGTACATAAATTTAACCTGAAGGATTTAAGATATTGTTTCTTCTGAAGACGGCTTTCTTATAGTATAAAGTAAGATTTAGTTAAATATCTTTATTATGCAACTGAATCAGTTCAATAAATTTCAACATGCTAGGTCTTTTAAGAAAATATGGTTCAATAAATTGTACAGTTTATGAAAATTGAATAGGCTGGACATGCAGATTAAACCACTACAAACACTTAATCTGACTTATAGACACATCCATCTAAATCCTTTCACCAAGCAGATAGACTAGCCATGCAGATCAACCTTTGACCTTTATGTCTGACCTTGAGCTAAAGGTCAAATAAATATTGGGTAGGAAGTACAATGTATAATATAAGGAAGGCAAGGTCCTTGAAATAAGAATCAAAACCAGAAGCTAGTCAGACGAGTGCTTTATTCAACAGGTCTATCCACATAATACCAATATTTTCTTTTTAAAAATGATGTCACTTTTTGAGGTCAACAGACATACACAAATCTATGATAAATTTTAACAATATTATCATTCATATAACTATCTTGCAGACAGGAATTGTATTTAATAATTTATATAGAAAAGTACATTAATAAATAAAATATGAAAACTGTACGACAATATTTCCCGTTTTACAATCTGTCTAGGTTCTTGAATAAAAATATTACATGAAAAATTTGATAAATGGTTTACCGTTACCAAAAACATTAACACATATAT
Organism: Mactra quadrangularis; assembly: GCA_025267735.1. Taxonomy (NCBI): domain Eukaryota; kingdom Metazoa; phylum Mollusca; class Bivalvia; order Venerida; family Mactridae; genus Mactra; species Mactra quadrangularis. The sequence goes on along the minus strand of CM046301.1, from coordinate 10,331,459 downwards.
GATTGGATAAAAAATACAATCCGTAAAAATAAATCCGGGTAAATCAGACAGTTAGGTCAATAACTACACATGTTCAGTAAGAAATACTAAAATGTTCTAAAAAAATATAGATGAAGACGATAGTCTAAAAATATGTTTGAAAGACTGCAATTGACGTACATGGCACAAATAATAAAGCAGACAATTATATGAATAAAAGTATAAAAAAACCAAAATGTACTTGTATTACCTAGAATGGTTAATGAAATTTTGTACCTTGAACCAATTGTAAATTATCAGGTGCAAGTAAAATAATATGCAGAAATTTTATACTACAGGATTTCGAGCTGTAAATTATACAAATATTAAAAATTGGGACTTCCAAAAATCTCTTTATAACTTAAACCAAAGAGGATGTACATCATTACTGTATACAAAGGTACCAAACTTTCTTTCTCTAATTACACTTGAGGATTAAAAAATGTGAGGCATAATGACCTCATTGGTCAAAATTGTTGTTGACATTAACCCTTGTCATGCTGATGGCTAACCGCAAAGTCCTTGTTACCAGAGTAGAGCATTAGGGCCAGTCTGCTCATTCTTGCAGTTTAAAGTACTGGTTCTATAATGGTAGCTGCTCAAGTTCATAGTTAGAACTTAAATCTCCCCTTAAATAGACTATGGACTGCTCCAGAGTAAAGACAAATTCATCATTCCAAACTCAGCAGGTTAAGGGTTAAACACATTATTTTGACCCAGAGTGATTGCTCTGGTGCAATTGATATTCTTAATTATAAATAAATGTATTTTTCAAGTTTTCATTCTTATGGAGGCAGGTAGTCAGTAAGATATGTCAATACAAGCTTACATAATAACCAATCAAGATAACTTTAACATAATTTTGGATCATGACTCAATCTCTGGCTTATTCCAATATCACTGTGGAATGTAACTGGATATGGATGTGCCACTTTGGGCACTAACCTGATTTCATATGCACGGTGCACCATTCCGATTTTGCATTTGCAAATGGTGCAAATGTGCAACCTGGGAAAACACTGGAAACAGTACATTATTACAATAAAGAGATACAAACCTTTCTTTATCTTGTGACACAGACTCCAGAGCTTGTTCCAGTTGTTTTTTATCAATAGTAACAGTAGATAATTGTGTAGTTAAATGATCATTCTCCTTTCTTACAGCTTCTAATTCTTGTTTTGTTACACGGAGGTCTTCCTCGTAGGTGATATTGGTGTCGTTGGTCGACTGTCTGTGGGAGTTCTCAGTGGAGAGGGACTTGTGCAAGCTGTAACATATAACAGAACAAATTAGGGGAATGAACAAGAGAAAAACAAATTGGACATACTAACAGAAGTGGGATTAAAACAGTTAGATAATGTTTGTTGTTTATGAGCTTGAGAAAGAAGCACCATCTTAATACAGTAAAGTTAAGCAATATAGACCACGTTGGTCTACATTGCATTGTATGTAATTTGTGATAATTTTTAAGTCCCAAATGCAATATATATAATGAGAAAAAATCTGTCTTTTAAGAGCTAAATGTTACTGCTGTATTAATGTACTTTACTTTGTAAGAATTGAAGTTTTTATCAATTTTAATCTTCAAGCAGAAAAATCAAAGTGTGAGTAATTTACTGCAGTGAACTATACATATATATTAATCTTCTGAACAAGACAGATAGAACTAATATTTTACCAAGGGGAGATTACTATTACAAAACTATATGTAGGGCGTAACTATGATGAGGCATTAATGAGAAACATAGGGGTCAAAAAATTGTTTTCATTACTTTTTCATTACATGTCACTATTAAGTATTATGATCCTTGAAATAAAAAATAAAATAAAAGTTAAAACCCATGAAAATACTGTAATCATGCCCTTCTAATTAACATTCATGAGCAAATATAGCATCATTAATTATAAATATAACGCCTTTATTTCAGCATCCAATTTTAAAATTTCATTCACTCATATTAGAATTTGTCTTCAAATTATCTATCAATTAACAGCAAGTTTTTTTCACTGAACCTCCCATTTGATACAACCATAGCCCTTCCCATGTCTCTATGAATCAATTTAAATGAATCTCCCCAATGATAAAACAATAGAACTTCCCCTGTGGATATAAATCAATTCTAAACTTATAAAAGAACATTTCAAACCTTCTGTGTTAACCTTACATTGTTTTTTTTGTTTCCATTTATTGTATCTTATACAACTTTATTAGAGTTGAAATGAGTTCAAAATGCATGTAAAAGTACAGCTAAAATCACGGGTTGATGAGCAAACTGTACATGAATACAAATGGCTGCTTACAACAATGAAAATAAAATATGAAAAACAAACATGGTAAAAACCTGTTTTATGTCTATGAGCAAAAGCATGTGGAATATGGCTGAACTTTTCATGACTTTGAACTAAAAGACTTAAAGGGAGTCAGAAAATGTATCTCTTCAGATAAAATTTAGCTACACTTATGTAAACATTGAAGTTAAATCTGCACAAAGACTCCATAATTTTTTCAATATTTAATGTTGGCATTCATAATTGACCATTTGTTATAAATGTTTCCAACTTGTCACCCCAGCAAAAAAACCTTGCACAAAGACCAAGAATGTGAATCACAAAGGTATTTGTCATTATTGAAGTTTTTTAATATAAATAAAACGTAAATCATGTGACTTTGGATCAGACATGTTTGTTAATGCTGATAGATGGAAAGGATATGTTACCTAATCTTTTGCAAGTGAAAGTAAAAGCAGCCATTTATTAACCTTTATAGTAGTATTGGTCAATTAGGGACTTTAGTCATTTATCTTTCCTTGATAAAATCTAAAGCAATCCAATTGATAAGTAGGTCCTTACAGTTGGAATCCTTGGATTTTATCATTGAAGTCCCAGGTAAGGATAACAAAATATTTCATTTAATATCTTTCTTGTTAATTAAGATATTAACAAAAGTGATGAAATTTAGATAGTTATTTACCCTTAAAATACTTTTCTTGATTTCCAAAAAGATTCACAAAAAGTTATTAAAGATTAATTTTGGCAAATTGTCATTGAAAAATAAGGGTAAAATCCAAGTAATCCAGCTAATTGGACCTACCTATTTGAAGAGTATACAAGGGGAAATAACTGACTAAAGTCTCTAATTAGACTTAGCTCTAGAATAGTCACACAGAATGTTTACCATGATGCACCATAAACAAGATGGCCGCCACATTACAGGAGTGTTTACAATGAACAAGGGTATATAAAACAATAAATACAAGTAATAAATATCACTGGAAATAAAATTACTTCTCCTTAAAGATATACAACCCTTATATAAATGACTCATTGATAATAGAAATCTACGACAATATAAGGCCACGGCTAAACAAAAAATTCTTATTAGAGTTTTCTAAGTACAAATGAATTATGAATAACATTTAGGAAGCAAAACAATATAGTTAAGTATGATCATTTCTATTTTTTTCTGAAAACTTAAGAATGGTAACACACCAAAATCCTAATGATTATTTTCTTCCATATTCAAGCAAGTAAAACATCAAATTATCATTTGAAAGAAAATTTTCAAATCAGGTTACAGGAGTCTAATATTTTTCTAGGAGCCCTAACAAACAAAAAATACAATGATCTGTCTTTATGTTCAGTTTGAAGTACTGTTGAAGACATTGTTTTAACCATACACTGCACTTTTGTTTTGATTTCTAGAAATATGCTTCACTTGGAAACACACCCACAAAAACAATATCAAAGCACTGATAGTGCTGTCAGACATGGGGCTTTGATGGGGTACATGTATATATTGTATACTAATTATACCCTCGCTTCGAAGAAGAGGGGGGTATACTGTTTTACCCTTGTCCGTGCGTGCGTCCGTCCGTTACAAAATTTCCGTCGCAGTTTTCTCAGCAACTATAACATGCAGCAGCCTAATACTTTGCATATTGCTTCATCCCATAGTCTTATGTGGTGTAAAGCGATTTTATGCTCTTAGCTCATCTACTTCCTGTTTGTCGCATATTTTTACATTTTGGCGGGGGTATCACTAGTGAGCATTAGTTTATTTTAGCTCGATCATGATTTTCGAGTCCTCTTCCTGGTCCCCCAGTACTGAGCTAGTAGGATAAAGTTTCTTGTTCAAGGAAACCATGGGGTAGGCTTTGAATGGGATTCAAACCAATGTGGAGCTGGCTATGCAATGATTACCAGTACAATGTTGTAACCACTCAGACACGCCTGCTCCTGCAATGTTTTTAATTACGGTATAGTACAACAAATGGAAACAACTCAAAGAAAAATCCTCTTACATTACCTATCATTAAATTAATAAACTAGATTAAATTCTTGTGTACTTTGATTGAACAGACTGCATCATCTGTGCAGGAACATGTAAAGCAGACTACTTATATTGCAGTAGTAATAATTTCTTTAATTGCTCATACCTAGCTTAATGTAATTGTCTACAGCAGATTGGAATGAGGATTTGCAACAGTCTGCTACTAAACATGGGGAAACTCAATGTAAAAAGTTGCTCATTATCATTAAATTCCATACTTCTAAATGAAAACTAAAAACAAATTCTTTAAACTTATACTCATCACATTTGGCTCTCTTCCTGGTACCTCAGTGCTGAGCTAGAAGAATAACTTTTCTTGCTCAAGGAAACAACATGGTAGGTTTTTAAGATGCATAATTCTAACAAATTCGGAGCTGACTATCAAATGACTATCAGTCCAACGTCATAATCACTGAACCACTTCCACTTCAATACAAAACATCTAACAAGTGGACATTAATTATAAATCATAAGAAATATTCTAACCTGTAGTAAATACGTAACGTCTGAATTTCGTCGTTAAGTTGTTTGGATTTGGCAACTGCCAGGTCCCTTTCTTGTTGAAGTGTGGATAGTTTGGCCTGAAATGACAAAACATACCATATCATTATAGAACATCATGCAACCCGCGGATTCATATTTCTTAAAATTGTTAACAATATACATTGGTCAGAAATTCAAGTAAAAATAAGAAAATACCTCAGGCAGCCAAATTGGAGCCCAGTTTCATTTGGGGTTCTGTAATGCAATAAATTAGAGCATTTTTCAACCAAGTAAAAACTGGGAGAAAATGCATTAATGCATGCATTGAAACAGCTCAACTTAACCATAACTAGTGTTACTCCAAAAATATTTTGGAAATATGAAATTCTGGGGAAAATTTATTATGCATACCGAAACTAATTTTACAATATTATTATTGAAAACATAGAATATAAGAAATATGTAGATAAATTAAGAAATGTTGACATTGGAAACTTGCTCAGATGACTCTTTGTTTATTTTTTTATAGGTAAATGAGAATGGGTTTTTTCCTAAAAAAGATTTGTCTAACAACTGTTAGGTGGCACTGTATATGCGTAAAACTAAAATATTAAAAGTGACTGAAAAATGCATATCAATGGTGACAGACACAATTTTGATATACAATGAATCGTAATGATAAAAAAAATGTACAAAATGATATGAACATTAATAACTTGAAAAAAATTAAGGATCACAAATCTTCAAATACTTAAATCAGATTTTATCATAATTTTGATAGATTGATAAAATTATTAAAGCCCCTACATCAAGACTAACACTGTTCATAGACTGTCAAGAAAGTATACATTTACACATTTTAAGTTTTCTTCTTTAAAAGGACACTTTTTTTCAAGAAATGGACACTGTGTGAAACTTAAAAACAAAATGATTTGCTATGTTCATTGTTTCAACAATGCATGTTTTAATTGAATAACTTCAAAGCTCTAAGAGCCAGTTTTCATGACACTCTTCCATAAATGAACATATCTTCATATTGTGGCTTTAATAAAAACCTTCCCTAATAGTTCATTTTATTATATTATATGATCACGACAGAGAAAGTGAACTGTAATCAGCCAGGACATTAAGTTTTGCATTTTCATTTAGTTTTACATAAATCATCAATATATCACAATTTCCTATCAAAATATAGTCTGATAAAAGCCTTAAACAAACTGTAACACAATTATACGGATTTGTAAATCTTTCCTCGTTACAAAAAGAGTTGAGTCTATCTATGACAATAACTGAAGGTAAATTAAAGTTGTGAACAGTTATAGAACAAGATATGTGATACTCATTTTATATATCCTTCAAGTTTTTAATCATTTTAAAATTTGATAGGTCTTTAAAATTATAACACCTTGAAATCATAAAATATAAAAATATTTATTGCACCAGGGTGTAAAGGGTACGCCTCAACATGGAATATTTCTTATTTATATTAATTCAGGGCATACGTAATTTAATTAATTGCATTTTACAGTCTAAGTAAATTTCATGCTGATGCATGTTAACTAACTTTCCAGTTACTACCCCTGTAGCGTGTTTAATTACACAAAACGTTACAGAACATTACATAACCATACATTTGGAACTCCTCGGCCATTTGCTGCGAATAATCTTATCTAATAAACAAATATGCAATCGTTAAGGCAATAAGTGATGTTTCAAAATTTATGGACTAAAAACGAAACATCATCCATTGCCTAAATGATCATATATTTGTTCACTTCAACACCGGTAGTTTCCAAATAGCGTCTAAATATGTCCGAGATTTTTCGCAACAAATGGCCGAGGAGCTCCAAATGTAACGTTACAGAACGTTCTTGGTAACTGAACACCCTACTAGTCATCAGGCTACTGATATCTTTCATTCTGTCAAATCTTCCTTGCAGGGGTCAGTCTTGTTCCATTTATGTGCAGCCACACATTCGCGCATCATAATAATATCACCCTGGCAGGTACCAAATCACAGGTGAATGGTTGTGAAGCAATTGAAGGTAAGTTTATGGTTTAAGGAAATTTAAGCGAAGCTTACATTATTTTGAGTGCGAAAATGTCAAAACAAAAATATTAAATAGACCCTAGCCAGTTGCTTACATCATGGAAAATAATGAGAATGGTTGATTCCCCTCCATACTATCATTGAAATGAAACAGGGTTAAAATCTGACAAACATAGATGATGACAAGCTACCCTACAGTTTGAATAGTTAGTCAATATTTTCTTTTCACTGAATACACAAATATATCACCGTTTAATTTGGCTAACAAACAAAATAACCAGATACAATGTTGATAACGGATGATAACCACTGTAAGTGATGGTACGCTGCGACAGTCAACGGCCATTCAATACTTGCCGTGTGATTATCAAAACTTTGAAGTACACGAGTGACAAGGTGCATTTTTCGTCCAATTAATTTTCCATTAAATTGTTTTTATGAGGTAATCGGACAAATTTTTTAAGAATTGACAACGGGTCTTTCAGCGATTAATGTCTGACGAGTAACGTTAACGACATTAGCGTAACATTTAATACCCGTAAAGAATCTATGACACAAAATATATCATTTAAAATTGCTGTAAATTTGGGAAATTTATTTTACGCCGTGAATGACAATTGACACAAATCTATCTAAATTATAGGCACACCCCTTGCTGACATTGAGTGCTCATATTTATCAAAATGAAAATTTATTGCACAACAAAAGTTCAGACAATTCAAAATTGATGGGTTAGGGCTAAACTAGTCTACATCCTTCTTTATTTACATCAAGTTAGCCTATTGTTGCACTGACTCATTAAAATTTTAAAAAATTGTCATATCTTATAACAGATTAATACTAATTACAAATAAGCATCATAGAACAGTTTAGCATTGTGTTTTACCACAATTAAATTGGTAAAAAAAAAGTGACCATCAGGCGTTTCTCAGCTGAGTTTTTTAAATGACAATATTTCAAAAGGTAAAGGTAAAACACAGGCAGCAAACATAGGCTAAACTCTCATTAAAGTTTTTTTTTATTATATACATTTGTATATAAATTGTGTATTTAATAATTTTAATATATGTATATATCTTTTGGGGCGAGGGACTCTTTTCAGCCGTCAGCCCTTGAAAAACAACTATACCTGTATAACACCTTTGGTCAGAATGTAGAATTTCATGATATTTGATATTTGCTGCCATTAAATAGAAAATTTGTAATGAAAATTGCATTGACAAAACCAGACAAAGCAAAACAATACAAGTGAGCTTCTAAGCAAGAATTTACTTCAACATAAAAGAAATGCAGACATCCATACAATTTAAATGCTTACATTTACAACAAACATAGTTATGAGAACTATTTTGTAGAAACTAACAATTTGTCAAGCATTATACTCTTTAAGTCTCTCCTTTTCAAATTCACTACAATTAAATCTCTATGGCACTAAAATCAAAATGGAATTTTCTCTACATAATATATAGTTACAAAAAACGACTTCCTTTCCCATCAAAAAACAGCAGACGTAATTTTCATTAAGCATACTTTCATATCACTGTTTACAAAGTACGCTAAAATAAGACCCCTAAAATCAATCGCCCAATCAGTGAGACTGAAAATCATATCTGCAGAAAAGATAAAAGCATTGTGATTCAATTTTCTTTCGGTTGTAAATCTGGCTCCGTTTTACTTAATCAATCAAGCCGAGGAATGATTGAATGATGTAATATTTGAAAACTACTGATAGCGGTCAAAAATATTGAATATTATCTTTCGTGTTTACAACGGGTCCTGACCACAGTATAATGACTTCTCCCTTCAGTAAAATGATTTTTCCCCACTAAGACAAGCAACCTTAATACACTGTACAGGACCGTTATCAAATCAGACAAAGTCCGCTAAAGTAACTGAACTTCAATCTGCCGTTATCTAGCTGTAATCTAAAGGGACATTTCACAAAGTCTAAAACAAATACAGGTGTACATGTCAGGTAGTCTATCACCTAGGTAACTTTAATGGATGTATTAAATTGACCAATCAGATTGCAGTATTTATGAAATGTTAGATTAGATGCTCATCCAATATGAGCCGGCTCACAGATGCTTCAAAGAAATATGCCAACATGAAAACAGTCACAGAAAATACATTTTCTTGATGTTTTAAACAAAACATGGTTGAACCCTTGTACTATCACTCCTGGAGATACAATTTTCATAATTACGCTTTAGGTATTGCATACAGACTTTAAACAGCAATCTAAATAAAGCCGCAGAAAAAAATCAACGAGAAAATTGGAAAATTTCGAACCAACTGTGCTAAATTGGCTATTAAAAAATATCAGAATTCAATAACCTTTGCAATAACTGCATGAGTATGGTCTCATAATGATACAATTAATTTTTATGAGCCCTTGAAAAAAGTCATTTTAACAATCCTTGGGCTTAGTCCACAATCTGCTGCTCATCAAATGATGAGAATGTTAACAATAAACACTGGGTGTTTTTGAGTCTACCCAGTATGCTTTTTATCCTTAACTTCCGCTACTATATATGGGCTGTCTCTTTAATTTAGCTTGGTTGACAAAATATTCTTAATATATAAGACCTAAGACAGATGGTCCAAGTTAAAAGAAAACTAGGTTTAATAGTTCATATTTCGAAATCAAATTGATATGTTTTTTTCAGCCCAAAAGGTCTGCTGTAAATCCAGTGAAACTAAAATGTCTGTAATATTTTGTAGCATGCAATGTAAAACATACATAAATAAATAAAAATAATTTTTATTTTAAGCATTCTTACTAATAGCAGTTATCATTTTTATATAGAGCTAGAAAAATAATTCTGGAAATGTAAAATAAAACTATTAATTTCATCAACAGAATTGAATGAATATATTAATAAATAAAGACTTTATTTATAGAGGTAACACAGTTAGGCAAAAAGCCCAATCTTTCCTGTGACAGTATTTTCTTTATTAGTATGTACAAGCATGCTATACATTAAATAAATTCATGCTGACAGGACATTATTATTCGAAATCTTGCTTGCCTTTAATTTTTGCAATGTTTTTAACTCAACAGTATATAACAAGGGTTGCCCGCAAGACTGTAATAACTTGCTCCATAATGCAGTACACGTACTACAGTCTTGAGAACAGCCCTCCAATTAAGTAAAAACATCAAGCATGTGCGACAACAAATTGATCAAAGAAATCACAATAATTGCTTCTTCAACAGTAGCTTATTATGATGCCAATTTACCTACCAGAAAAAAATTACTAAAAATTTGTGTATGCTCAATTTTTACTATAATACCTATAAAAATGGAATATATTATAACTACAATATATATCTATTATAATGAACTAACATGATACCCTGTAATATATCCCCTGTGAAAATAAATGTAGTTATATTCTTAAAATTTTGTAAAACCAATCTTTTTCAATAAATTTTGGATAACATGAAGTTATTGAAATTTTACTTTGATCTCATAGCTCTAACAAAAGTAGGTCAAGGATTAAAGTGTACATTTTCCCCGTTTTTATCTTTTTTCTCTCACAAAATTTTCTGACACTAATATCCATGTACGAACTTCACACAGCGCAAAAAAACTTTAATGTGAAAAAAAAACATACAACAAAGGAAACCTTCATCGACAATGAGCGAACGTCTCCGTTGAAGACAGAACATTGAATGGTTGGTCCAAAACCATCAAGAAGAGTAAAGGCCTTCAAACAATACCTTGTACATGATGATTATTCCAACCTTTTATTAGTTACTCTTTAATAAATTTATTTCTAAACAGAAGGACTGACCCTATAACTTTGGGTCACTGATTGAAATTTCAGCCATGTTGGATGACGTCATCAGACAGTTCAACCAACAAGTATGACAATAAATATTTTGATATTTTCTAATTTATGAAAAAAAAATCTAACCAAGCACATTTTCTGCATTGCTGAATATACATTATTATTTTAAACATTGATTGGTCTGTGGTAAATAGTCCAAAGCCTCCAATTATTTTAATGTAGTTAGACTTCACTAGTGCTTTCCCATCAAAATATTTTCAATTGTTTTAGGGTTGGCAAATCATTACTATTTAAAATAAAAATATCTAAGAAGAAAATAATCAACATAAAAACAGCCATCGACTTTCCAGTTGTTAATTTTTTGTGCATAATAAAATCAATGATATTAAAAACTGAACATAACTAATGCAGGGGCAAAAACTTTAGTTTGCATAGCTGAAAGCGATGATATCTTATAAATGTCAATTCAATTAATAACAGTCAACCAGAAATAAATATTTAACATTAAAAAAAAAACAAATATTGAAATATAAATATCCAGGATTATTTAAACACAGCAAAAAAATTGCAAAAATTAATTAGTGTAGTGCTTAATTAGGTAAACATATTTCTTAAACAAAAATAAATATTTGACTCGTAATTTTTTTATAATATAATGTCCTAAAGATAATCCTAACACGAGGCACGGTCGTACAATTACAGAGCCTAGATTGACTTGTTCACAAGTACAAATAATAATTCTATGATTATTGACTTAACTTAAACAATAATATTTACAAAACTGTAAATTTCTACAATAATCTTAATTACACATAAAAATTATACCATATTTTCTATTTTGAATATATTTGTAGAATCCTTAAGCACACAAGCACAAAAATGAACAGACATGTCGCAGGTTTAGTGGAAACCTTCAATGTACATTTGGACGTTTTAATTAGAGCTAAATACTTATTAACAAAAAATCAATAAAAAAACATAATGCTGATGGCTCTATCAAATGAACAGACATAATGCACTTTGACATAATAATTAGAGCAAAATATTTTGTGTGTAAATAATAAAAAAACCATATGTTGAAGTCTCTATTAAAGCTATGTTGATATTTAATTCATTATTATTTATACAGTACATTATATTATATATAATATTTGTTTATTTACAAGTACAATAAATTTTCGCATTCATGATTATAAAAACTAATGGTCTAAATAGCAGATTGGTCTAAAAATAGGGATTTTTTTTCTCTAAAATTTAGTATTTCGAACATAAAAATTGTCAAAAATTGAATGATTCTTGCATTTACCAAGGTGGTATTTATAGTGGGACTTTATGCTAGTTGAAATAAACAAAATCTAAATGTTTAAAAATTGTAGAAAAATTAGATTTAAAAAATCTGCATAATTTATGCTAATCATACAGTAAATTATTCATACAAATATCAGATATTTTCCACGGAACTTTTATTAATGAAATAATTTTCATTAGTTTATTTTGAGGGTCTAGGCAACATATTATCAAAAATCTTATAATAATCTAGCAAAAAAATGTTTGTTTGTTTGTTTGGGTTTTGACGGAGCATCGATCATCACAGAAAGGTTATATCGTGCCTAAAGCAAAAAAAAATTTGAAGGAATCTACAACTAAATTTGGCAGTACAACCATTGTTAATAATGGACCCTTGGAGAGTAGATCTATCAGGCAATGTTTGAGAATGAAACATAATGGGCCAAGATTCTAACACAAAACCTCTAAATCAGAAATGTACAGCCTTATTTTACCCCTAGACTAAAATTCAGCTATTCAGAGGTCAACATTGTTGTTTTAGAAGGTCAGGGGGTATCATGTGCAATCCTCAAACATTTAGTCAAGATAGCGATGATTTTTACTCAAACAAAACTGATGATAGAGATGTTTGCGTTAAATGCATAAATTTAAACATTATTATCAGCCTATTACAAACAAAATTGTGTACTTGAGGAGATCATTGTAACATAAATTAAAGTATTGTATAAATTTACACTAGATCCTCTGCATATAGACGAAAGATAACCTCGTTATTTACATATTTATTTGTAGCGGCTTGACTTGACAATCAACTTACTGGGCGTGAAATTTTCTTCAACCTTAAAGAAAATCTAAATACATCGCAAATTTGACCAAGAGTTTACTATACACAGGTACTCAAAGCCTTCATTGTCGTTTCCTTTCAATGTATAGAACGTTATTTCCCCTTTAATTGACCAGTTGAAAAATGGGCTTGAATTAACTAGATAATAAATGAACCATTTCTGTCATGAAATTCTCACCGACATATTTTAGACTGTCATAATCTAATGTTTACTTATCATGTTTGACTATAAGATGTATTCACAATTTTAACATTAAGTAAATTTGCTCAAGCAGACTGATGGCCGTATAAATATAAACACTCTTTCGTTTCATGGGACAAATCCTCGTACAGTCTTCAAAACACTGACGAGAAATCCCTATTGACGAGCGGTAATCAGTCAGTATTACGATCAACCTTTCAAAAATAGACCCTTAATTAATGCAGAAAGCAACTCCGTTAATGCGTGTTTGTTTACCCATGGTTAAAAAGGAAAAGTGGCTAAACATGAGCTTTTGTTAAATCGTGGTGTTAAACTTAACCGCACTAGAATAAATATTTAAATACAAGACGTAAGACGTAACAAGCTCTTCAATATGAAGTCAGAAACATGCCTAACAATGTCGAACACGATCCTGACAAAATTTTAATCCTTAAAACAAACACATTTACATATAGCACTTTTGTGGTCTCCAAAATAGAAGAGTTTTTAAAAAGTAAGCATAATATTTCGAAACGATGATCTATTTCAAAACATCATCGAATCAATGTTCTATTTATTAGATTTTATTCTGACCATATATTAAATGATTTAAGTGGAATCCTCGACAGAGATCAAAGGAAACAAACTGGGTCCCACCCTTTTATTAGACCAGATGTTACAAGACCAAAATATACCATGTATAAATATTTTTCCTGACTTACCTATTAAATGATTTCTTTTAAACCAAAGAGGCGAAAATTCACATGGCAAAGTTCCATTTTTTTAAGTTCAAAAGAAAAATTCAGGACTTTTATTGTTGAGTTCCATCGGCATTTAAAAGGGAACAAAATTGAGGCAAAATACCGCTCCATACATTCAATATTCTACCAAAATTAGACTTGCTTTAAGCATACTTAATAAATTGTCAAGTGAAAATTGTTCTATACAAACCTACATGAAAAGTTTTGTTAAAATCGTTTGGACATTACCAGCTTTTTTAGAATAATTAGTGGATGTGAGAACATAATAAAATAATATAAATTGACTTAAATATAGTCTTTTATTATAAAAACAGCGGCACAACTAAAAGAGCAAGAAATCAGAGTAATTAAAGTCTTTACAAATAAAGTCTGAAAGTGCTACATGACCTGAACCATGGTGTGAAATTCAACCAAACCAAAATACAAACACTTCTACTATGTTACAGACTATATACTAAATTATTGTGCAAAGACAATTGGAACATTTCTCTACGTGAGGAAACTCCAACCTAACAGACACCTCTCAGTGCAAGACCAACCTAACTGACACCTCTCAGTGCAAGACCAACCTAACAGATACCCCTGAGTGCAAGACCAACCTTACAGACGCACCTCAGTGCAAGACCAATCTAACAGACACCTCAGTGCAAGACCAACCTAACAAACACCCCTCAGTGCAAGACCAACCTAACAGATACCCCTCAGTGCAAGACCAACCTAACAGATACCCCTTAGTGCAAGACCAACCTAACAAACACCCCTCAGTGCAAGACCAACCTAACAGACACACCTCAGTGCAAGACCAACCTAACAGACACCTCTCAATGCAAGACCAACCTAACAGACACCTCTCAGTGCATGAACAACCTAACAGACACCCCTTAGTGCAAGACCTACCTAACAGACACACCTCAGTGCAAGACCAACCTAACAGATACCCCTCAGTGCAAGACCAACCTAACAAACACCCCTCAGTGCAAGACCAACCTAACAGATACCCCTTAGTGCAAGACCAACCTAACAGATACCTCTCAGTGCAAGACTAACCTAACAGACACCTCTCAGTGCAAGACCAATCTAACATACACCTCTTAGTGCAAGACCAACCTAACAGACACCTCAGTGCAAGACCAACCTAACAGACACCTCAGTGCAAGACCAACCTAACAGACACCCTTCAGTGCAAGACCAACCTAACAGCCACATCAGTGTCTAACATACATACTAGCGTGTATGACTCACCTAGCAACAGGAGATTCAGGTGGAGTAGGTGCAAACTTTATATTGATTGACTCAGTCTGAGAGATAATAATATATACAAGACATTGAATATATTTATATGTAAACTTTACATTCATATAAGGTATATTTAGACCTATGTCTGGAAATAGTAGACATAAAAAATATATACCTTGAAGAAGGCGAAAGTTTTTGCCGAAACGTAGGTATAAATAAATATTATAGTTTACTCATTATTGTTGTGAGTTCATTGTTGTATCGAAAAGTAGACATGAAATTTTGAAACCAATATTATATGATCAATAAATAACTGTTTTAAATTCCTAGATGTGCAAACTTGAATTATTCCTAGTACTGTATGAATTATTTTGAGATGCGAGTATTCCATAAATATTTATGAAGAATTTTTATTATTTACTGTAGGGATGGAAAGCATTCATAATACTAGGTAAAGAGTGCCCATCAAATTTAGGAGACATTTTACATTGAGGGCCTAGTAAAAACCTTTATGAAAAATTTAAAACCTTTTTAAAATGCTTTTCGATTTGCTTTACTTTTTTGTTATTGTCCTTTCTATATTTGAGAGACTAAGAAATTAGCTTAATTTTATATAAGATTGTAGTTACAGAAAATTTCTTATTAAGGATAAAATCTAATAAATAACTTTTCAATGAAGAGAGTCCTGTTAAACAGCAATGACAAGTAAAGGGAGGCAACTCAGAACAAAATGAAAAGCAATTAAAGGGAGATAATAAGACAATCAACAATGAACAACAATTAATCCATTCACAAATTTTCGTTTAATAAATACAACAATCTTAATAATTTACTCAAGACTACAAAAATAGAGGTCATAGCTAACATACATCAATGAAACCTTTAAGTTGGACAATAACCCTTGGACACAGAGACTGTTAAATAAGGAAGTTTTTCAAGTTTATAACATGTACAGTAACAAAGATCTAAGAGCCTTGTATAACAAGAATTCTTTGATTTCTGTTGAATCAAGTTGTTTCCTAACGCTTCAAGTTTTGGAGCCTTTAGAAAAATTAAATTAAAAGACTGTTAAGTTGGTTATATATAACAATAGATTCAAGTCATGTAGCAACTTTCCATTGTAAGACATGAAATTATGTAATAAGGATCTTTGAACCAAGAAGAACAACCAGAGCCACTGCTAATTTCCTTGAGCAAGAAATTAACATGCCATAGTTTTACTCTACCCTAGTGTAAATTGGGTACCTGTGAGGGTGGTACAATGCTGTTTTGCAACAATGGCTGCACTAAGCAGAGCAAAAAGCTTCCCTGGGGAAGATTGATAGACAGATACCAGTAGCCTAATGATCAGGGGTAATAGCTTAGAAATACACATAAAACTAAGACCATAAAATGCGGTTATTTTTTTACTTTCAGCTTATTTTATAATTTCAATAGAAAAAAGCAACCAGAATCTACTAAGAAAATAAAAGTATGGACAGCTTAAAATGACTTGGTAAGATTATCAATTCATTTTCTGCTGACTGTGAGGTTGTGTGGTCAAGAACATTGTCCAAAAATTCTCTTGACCAATGGTTTCTTTTAAATATTTTGGAAAATTGAGGAAAATTATAATCTAGCCCTGTATGCCAATTTTTAAAAAGAAATTCCATGATAACTGTTTTATATCAGATTTTTTTTTAAATGTGGACATTAATCGAGCCTTGTATGCATTTTTCCAAATTCCATTGACCACTGTTTTCTTTTAGAAATTTTGGGAAAATGCTAATAAATTAATAAAGCCTTGTAGCAACTTTCTCCTAAATTATAAATCTATTAAAAATTAATGTCATGAAAGTCTACTAAATAAATTGACTATATTGATTGATGGGTAGGAATAAATACCCTAATCTTAAAACTATGTACTAAACTGATATCATAGTCCACGTAAAAAAATATACTAAAAATGTTCTTTATTTGAAGACATTAATCATCCTAGAATCACTGCGTTAAGTTGTTATCCGAAATTATTTGATCACGGATTTACGTCTATTTACGTATATTATTTTTTGTTTTAAGAGATGAAAATTTAATATTCTCCAAACGTTTGATATTTGTATAATGTTAGAACAAGGTATTAGGGATTCTTTCAACAATAATATCTTAATGATAAAATAATGAGTTTCTAAATAATAGCAAAATTCTTAGACTAACACAGTGCCCGCCGTAGAAAATATTCGAAATTTTGAAATTTATTAAGCGAGGCAAACTAATACAAATTGATATCGAAAAAAATCTCTTCAGTAGATGGAATAATCAATAAAAGTTTTTCTAGTATAGAAAGTGCTTTTATAATGCATTTTTGTAAGCCGGTCAATACTTTAAAGAGTATAAAACTGTATCTGATGATTTAATAATTTCAAAACAGCTAAAATTGGGACAAAAAAATTAATACACATTGCGTACATTGACTAAACAACATATTTTATGAAGCAAATTTATGTCAGTAGATACATTATTGCTAAATTTCTGATGGTCAATGTTTTATAATTTTTTTATCAGTTTTTACCAGACATCCACATGGAAAATTAGATTTATCCAAATGAGAAACCTCTTAATATAGAGTTGTTACTATTATTATCATTTAAGTCACAATGACATCCTTTTACAAAAATTCTTTATGCTGAGGTCATACCAATGACACAGGTGTTGTGGGTGCCTTATGTATCAATTGACAAAAAACAAAACTTGTAATTTTGTAAAACAAAAATATTATAACTCGAAACAATTCCAATTTCCATATTTCGACCGAAGCCTAAAAAACTGCAATTTTTAAGTCGATGATTTCTTGATATCAATAAAAGCTTTGGCTGAAATATTGAAATTTGAATTATTTATTTTATATATAGTACTTAAATATTCCCTACAGGTCATACCCTACACATGAGTTGTCAGCCTCGTGATAGGGTAAGTTAGTACTGGTGATAGAAAAAGTGTCCAGGAAGCCTATAGTAAGAAGAGCTGGCCGTTGTATATATGACCTTAATATGTGTTGAATATGACATTAAAATAAAAATAAATAAATAAATATTCCCTACAGAATAAAATTGGCAAAAATTTATTTTTTCTAGACATTACGCAAGTATGACTCACACAAATAAATCATACAATTAATGACAGGCAGATTAGACAAATTATTTCAAATAGATAGAAATATGTACAATTTTGACAGATCAACCAAATTAAACATAAATTAGTAAAGAGTATTGTATTAAATAGAATAATCTCGAAACCAAAATGAATAATCTCTATTCTTTAGATTGGATTTTTATTGGATTAAGGTAAAGCATGAATAAGATGAAAAATGGCGAAAATTTTGAAAATATGTCCGAATACATCCGTGAGATTATAATAGATTACATGTTCATGGTAGTCGTAAGGGGTGCTACGTAATATAGCATGTAGTAAAATATTTCTTACATCCTCGTATAATGCCTATTGTTTTGTAAAACTTGCCATAAAAAATAAAAAATTCCAGCAACCCATTTTACCAACTGAAATTTGTTTTAATATGTGAAATAGTTAATTGTTTCTAATATTGAGCATAAAAAATAACAATTAATCAAATTTTATTCTCAAGAACATTGCATCTGTAGGTATATGTTTTTATTTCTTGCTTTATTTTAAGATTTATTTATCTGAAAGGTTCCCACCCCAGGTATTTCATTTCCTGGATTTTGCTAATCATGAAAAACTTTATCTTTATTTTGGTGTAGGAATGCATAAGAAAATATGCAATGAGTCATAAATTTAATAATTTTAAATATTGAAACAATGAATGAAATTTTATTCATTTCAACTTCATAAATATTTCATTATTTTTAAAAATATTGGTATTACAGTGCCCTCCAAAAATCAATGGAAAATCCTGTTTTTAGTATAAAATTTCTCACATTTACCCATGAAAAAAAAGAAACAAAGTGTCATCTGAGCAAATTCCAGAATTAGCATTAATTACTTTATCAACAGACATATGATTTAACACTATATTACATAAACAAAGTTTAATTATAGTAAAATTATTACTGGAATGCATGATCAGTTTTTTTTCTAAAAACTTCATTTGTCCAGATTATTTATTTAAGAAACTTTAAGATGCAGTATGTTAATATCAATGTCAGTTACTGCATTTGGTTTTTATAAGGACAATATAACATTTTTTGTTGTTGGGTTTTACACCGTAACAACAAATTGTATATGTCATATAACAGCGGTAAGTCAACCTATTCACTGTTCCTGGAAGGGCTAAATTCATGGCTTTAGCTGTTAACCAACTACTAGGCATATACTTTTGTCAGTGACTGACAACTGCCCTACGTGATTAAGAATAATTGGTAGGAGGGAGATTGGGCGTAGAAATAATTTCATGACCAAGCTCCACAAAAGTATGCCCCGCCCAAGACGACAAGTTTACATATTTAGACTATATTTACAGAACATCTGAACAAAATCTTCAATCGTGCTTAGACTTTTTTATCAGACTGTAACAGGAAACCAACACAGAACTATGTTTTTACATAGAGATCAATAATTCTATAGATCTAATGTACTTTAAAGAGAACTAGCAAAAACGAAACAAAAATCCAAAAAATATTTTCAATGATAAATTTTGAATCATCCTGGTATCGAATGTCTGTGATACAAACAATTATCCAGGTGTCCATTCACCATGATACAGACAATAGCTTCAAAGAGATGCTTTAGAATAGAGAGATAATAAATAAATATTTTAACATACTTTTATAGAACTGTCCATCATTCCTCCGTCTGCTTCTCTTTGATATCGTAACAATTCCTCCTCCAATTTCCGACACTGAAACAAATAATGCAACATTTCATATAGCTATTTCGCAAGAAAATTCCTTTTTTATTTTTTTTCATTCTATACTCAATGAATGCATGCATGAGTATGAAAATTATTTTAGGAATAAAATATACCAAAAATGACATTTTCATACAAATACATGGATTAAATGTATATGAAAATAGATGTAAAATAGAAATAAAATGTTCATGGCTTTATAACTGAATGTTTTCAAATATTTTCAGAATATATCAAACTTTATAGGTCTCAAAACTCTAACAATAACATCATCACTTTTAAAAAAAATTCTGTCACTGCAATTTAGTTAACACACTTGAATATGATTTCAAATAAAAGATAGACATTTAATATTCTTACCAAACAGTAAGAGCTATCCCCTTAATTATCTATGCTTATTTATTGACATAAAAAATGCAACCTTTAAATATGTTAGAGTAGTAAAATCAAAGAACATATTTGATTTAAAAATGCAAATTTGTCACAACAAGTAAATCTGTGAGCTAATGCTCACTAGTGATACCCCCGCCAAAATCTAAAAATATGCGACAAACAGGAAGTAGATGAGCAAGGAGCATAAAATTGCTTTACACCACATGGGAGTATGGGATGAAGCAATATGCAAAGTATTAGGCTGCTGCATGATATAGTTGCTGAGAAAACTGCGACGGAAATTTTGTAACGGACGGACGGACAAGGGTAAAACAGTATACCCCCCTCTTCTTCGAAGCGGGGGGTATAATAAGACCAATACAATTTAGCTCATCCAGTATCTGGGTGACAAATATTCCACCAGAATGTCCTGTATAGCAAACATTTAGGCTTACATTCAGACATTCCACAAAAAATGTTTTTGACATTACTGAACATTCGGTCCAGTGATCTTTGAAGAATCACTAGACTGAATCAGGTTTTACTGGACTGGAAGAAATCATCAAAATATGTCATGAATTATCATTACTCTTTTCTAATTCATCAGTCATTATTTCAACTTTAACTGAAGGAAAACATCAAAATTAGTTCAATATTTACCGAGAAATACAATAAAATAGCTGACAGTTGTCCTCATTTTAATCTAAAAAAATTGGAATTCAATTGAACATTTGGACTGGCAAGGACAGACTGTTTCATCGACTGGAATTTTACTTGGCAGGTCTGTCAGACTGGCACTTTTGGGAATGTCTGACATTGGTAATTTTCAGTGATTTTATAGATTGTCATGCTCCAAGAATACTGTAATATACTGTAATATAAAAAGTCGCTTACCCTTGCTAGTGCTGTATCTCTTTGCTCCATTACAATGTGCATTTCTTCTTGAGTTACCTCCCTTTGTCTCTGACGTAAAGCTTCAACTCTCTTCATTAACGCTGACGTGTCTTGATCACCAGAAGTGGGTGTGTCCAATTTTGACAACAATAAATACATATCCTAAAAGAAACAAAAGTATATTGATGATAACAGGTTCATATGTAATATTTAAATTACCCCAGCATGTACCTTATATTCATTCTCATACTAAGAGGTAACCAAGATTCTCAATCTAACTTCTAGGCACAAGAATGGTTAAATTCATTAAAAGAAAATGTAATTACATTTTATAGTCTAAGTTTCATGCTTACACATGTTCATCGACTTTACAGCAATTACCCCTGGTCACTGGGCTACTGGTATCTATCTATCAATCTCCCTGGGGAGTCTTTTTACTCCGCTTATTGGTGCAGCCAACAAATTGGCGCAGCGGAATTATACCACCCTCGCAGGTACCCATTTACACCTGGGTGGAGTGAAGCAATCGCAGGTAAATTTCTTGCTCAAGGAAATTAGCAGTGCCCCTGGTGGGACTCGAACCCAGGACCTCTTGGTTCTAAAGTGAGCTTCCTACCACTGGACCACTGCTCCCACTGTGTGGAATGTTCAGGAAACATGCCAAACAGCAGCTTCCACTAAAGGAAATTTGAAAGAAAATCAATTTTAAGTAATGGCATACACCTTTCATTTTGTAAGTTCAAAAACTTTAAAGAAATTATGTTCAGTGAAGCCATAGTGCATCACTTGAATACAATTCTATACACAAGTGGTTTGCGTTTAGTTAAAGAATAATAGAATGTAATGTAACCACATAACAATTGATACATTAATAAATCAAAGCGCCGATAGCGCTGTCAGACATGGAGTTTTGGTAGAGTATATGGCTTTATACAACTCATGGAAGCGATACAGTGGACCTTTACCTTACATAAACTAGATAAGATATACACGTGCGCCTTATCGTCTGCTTGTTAACGCATAATGCGGACTATATTAATTGCAGTGGTAATTATCCCTTTATTTGCACGCGCACAACCGAATGTAATCGTCAGCGACAAATTTTGATGTGGATTTGCCACAGTCCACTTCTAAACATGGGGAAACCCCATGTAAAAACCACTATGAACAATTGGAAATAAAAATCTCAACCTATTATAGGCTAAATGCCCCAGAATTTCAAAGCTTAGCCCAACATCTTACAAAAACTTTCAATTAAATCCAAAAGCAGGAATTTCAAAACCAACCAATCCAAAGCAAGAATTTTAAAAGCAACCAATCAAAAGCAAGAACCTTAAAAGCAACCAATCTAAAGTGAAAACTTTCAAAGCAACCAATTAAATGCAAGAATTTTAAAACCAACCAATCCAAAGCAAGAATTTTAAAGCAACCAATCAAAAGCAAGTATTTTAAGAATTATCCAAAAAGATCCAATAATTCCAAGACAATGACTCATGTCAATAGTTAAAAAAGCTCAAATCACAGCAATGACAATGATTATAGACTTGACACAAAAGGGATCTAAAACATCAAACACATATATGTAATTTTCTATTTTTCAAAATCTTAAAGGGCAAAAAAAAATGTAGTTAAGTAAATATGATTTTTTACATTTAAGACTGATTTACTTCAATCTTTTTGTGACTTTTCTTCAATTTCCAGCTCCTGAGTAAACAGCGTACGTGCAAGACAGCATACACTCACGCAGGGTTCACATAAAGCCAGACAATATGTCAATGGTCTATGAAGGAACTATTTACATATGTATAACCTCCACTTTTTACATGTTTTATACGAGGATGACACAGAACACATAATAAAAACAACACAATTAACACAATATTGTACAGTCGAACATTTGAAAGACGAGTATCAGTTCGAATAGCACTTCAATAAACGTGGAGCGTTTTTTTTGTATTTTACTTCAAAAAATATTGATTGCGTCTCAATAGCATTTTTATTCATTTCAAATAAAAGTAGGCTGGATTCAAAACAGAATGGGCTACACTGTAAACAAACTATGGTCTGTTTTTTGCGTTCTAAATTCTAGACGCGACAATTATTCCGGTACTTTATAAAGTATAAAGTGCATACCATTCAGAGTGAGTAATTTCCCAGAGGCAACACGAGAAAACTTTTCACAGAGTCTGAACAGTTGTCATAAAACAGTGCTACATAAAGGAACTATTCAATGCGATAAAATTCTAACGTTTATGGAATACTATTTTAATTATTGATAAAAAAGGGGATGCTTATTAATAACCAAATTAAAACCTCTTTTTTGCGACAGAAATAATTGTATAAAAGGGTTAAATTCATGCATTATAGAGAATAATTCAATAGCAAATGATGTCATACAAGGATAACAAAAATAAACTTTTGAAACTGTGAAATCATAATGAAACATTCGAAATATAATAAATTCTGTAGAGTTTTAAAACTTAATATAAAATTTATAAAACACTCACAATAAATTAAGAATATTGAATTTTTGAATTGAATTCATAAATAAAACAACCCTAAAAACTTTACCAAACCACGCCCATGTTGTAATAATGTGCAATAAATATAGTAATTAAAGTACTTCTATCATAAGTTAAATGCAACACTGCCCTAACTCATTTTTTTATAGAAAATCACTTTTTTACACCTCTATTTATGTAGAATAAATCTACGATAAACATGAAAATATTTTAGGGTTTGACTACCTTTGAAATTTATAAAAAAAGAAAATTTTAAGGGCGAAAGGGACCAATTAGAAGTTTTGCAGTAAAAAAAAAAGCATTTTGCTGGACTGAATGTCCAGTGCTAATGACAGTTTATCGTCAAGTCGAAAATATCAGTTTTTTCCATACTGGCAGAGGTCGCTTATATCGACCAGTTTTTTCATAATGGCAGAGGTTGCTTTTTATCGACTGAGATTTGTATTCTTATGTATTTTTACAACTGTATTGACCTAATATCAATCTAATTAAAACCTGATCTAAAATTCTCTGCTCGCCTACTCGCTAATTTATATTTGCCGGTTTCATTATAAGAGTGGCATTTTGGTGACCTTTTCTCATTATAATATTTATGACGCAATCATTTTGTTTAGTAACTTGTTTACATCATCTACATCATGCAACTTGAAATCCATCCAATTACAGCCTGTGAATAACACCACCATCTAATTAGCTTGCAGATCTTTGTATAAAAATAGAAATTATGAAATCAAGATGCTATTAATAGTGTTTCATCTAGATGAAAGCTACCCACTGACTGGTTGACACAAAGGTCATTTTGATTTGACCCTCGTAGTGACCCTAACAGATCCTATAAGACAGCGATCTATAGGATATCTATCTACCTAAATTGACCTTATATAGTCATCGTCAATTTCAGGGGTGCATTAGCCTAGTATGCGATAGTTTGACTATGACAGTTTTAATTGATAATGTAAACTTAACTAAACTCACCTCATTATCATCATCTTCATCAAATCTGATTTCATCATCAGTTAAATCTTGTAGTAAACTTGTCTCAACTCTATAAATAAATAAAATATTCACTAGTACAATATCATCCATTTTATCAACAAAAAATAAAAATTATAGGTAAGATTAAAGGCTGTAGGCATGGCTCTGGTTCATAAAAACTATACATCCATACAAGAAATGTTATGTCGAAACCATATTAAAGAAGGATTTAAAAACTTTAACGCAAAAATTATAAAGGGAAATAATCCATAATAAAGCCAGGTAGAGTTGTGGTTACTTTCTAATTCTGTTCATCATGGTATGTTATCATTGTGTGAAGTTTCATAAAGATCTGACAATAAATGGCAGAAATATATGGAAAAGAAAAACTTCAACCCACTTGTTGACGACACCGGACTCGGACAGCCCACCGAAACGCCTGGCCAACCGCCCACCCACCTGGGTTTCGTCAAACTATTAGCCGAATTTTTTCGTTGAAAAATCCGCCTAAAACAAAAATTATCAGTAAGACTAAAGGGGCTAGGCATGGCTCTGATTTATAAAAGTTATACATCCATAAAAGGTATTTTACTCTGAAATGGTTGTTTTTACCACATTCAATTACTGGCAAGCACTTTATGACATAATTAACTTCTTTGCACCATGTGTCCACTGAACGTAAGTGGAATAAAAGACTCCAAAAGGGGAAAGATAGATAATCATTACCAGAAGGCTATTGACCAATTATTAATTTACTGTTAGTGAAATTCCAGTTATTTCATGAATATTTGTTGCATTCACATTTTTAATTACTCATACTAACTTGATATTACATATTGTATAACTTAGGCCATGAAATCCAACACTAACCTCTGTGAATCAAGTCTTGCTTCAAGTTGACGCAATCTAGCCATGACGTCATCTCTTTCATCATTACATACTTTCATTCTTGTAGCAGACGCTTCATCACGTTTCTTCTGAGCTTTATACACTTCTTCAACTAAATCTAGAAAAAAATAACATTTATTATTATCATTTTAACTCCACAGTGAAAATAATCATAAGCCGTAAACAGTAAAATACTTTACAGTTTTTACTTATTTATTTTAGCTAAATAGATCAATTAACTGCTACTTTGTCTGCCCCTTTGTACGCCCCCTTTGATCTCCCCTTTGTTCACTCATTTGTCAAAATCTTTGTTTGCTCCTTTGTCCACATCTTTGTTCCCCTTTTGTCTGCCCCTTTGTCCACATCTTGGTTCGCCCCCTTTATTCCCCCTCTGTATGTCCCTATGATCTCCCCTTTGTTCACCCCTTTGTCTGACTCTTTGTCTGCCCCTTTGACCACATGGATGATTGGATTTATCCAAATGTGTAGCCTTGTTAAATAAAGTATTATGTTTTGTTCTTTGGGACTAAGCAAGTAGAATAATGCTTCTTACTCAAAGAAACAATAAGGTAAGTGTTGAATGGGATTAGAAGCAACATGGAGCTGGCAATTCAATGATCATCACTTAAATGTCATTACTACATGGCCACGTCCCTTCCATAATTAAATTTAATGTACACAATGTAAACATGTAACATAATTTACATCAATATTAATAGTAATGGTTGAGAGACACGATTCATAGGCACTAGAAATTTTAGAACAAAACTTATTTTATAATTTATATCATAATCAATTGTGTGATTTATATTGCCAAGAAAGATTTCAGGGTTCATACAGATTTTGAATACCAAAATTTCATGACTTTTCCATAATTTTTTATGATTCTTCTCACTTTCACATGATATTTTTATGTATGAAAACACTGCATCACAGCAGACAACACATGTAGAAAAATTGGAAATGGTGTAGTTGTAAAATTCTAATTTTTGTACCCAAGAATGATTCGTACCCAGGCACAATTTGTACCCAACAAATTGTACCCAATCGCAAAATTGCGATTTCTGTTTGAATTTATGTTTTTCATTCATTTTTATAGATTGAAATAAAAAAAGAACAAGAACAATTTTTTTCCATGACACTTTACACCTTTTGCATGATGTTGTCTTATATTCCATGACTTTCTGCATTTTCCATAATTTCCCTTAAATCAAAATTCCATGATTTTTCCAAAAAAATCTCATTTCCATGATTTTCCAGTTGTACAAACCCTAAATTTTTACAAAATTTCTTTATACTGTAGATAAAAAGATTCCTTTATTTCACCTAATCCTGAGTGAGCAATGTCATTAAAATATGAGACCAAAAAAAGTTCTATACATTTTGAAATTTATATGATATAATCGGTCAGTTACAGCTTTTGGGCCCAGTTACGCATGGGGATCGGTGATAGATTGGTTGTTCGTTTTTTCCAGTTAAGAGCGGAATCAACGAACACCGATTTAAAGCATCAACATTGCCGTTTAGCCGCCAATTTATCACTTGTCACAAGCTAGTGGGAAATGGTGAGTTTTGTCCATAAAAAAAGACCAGGATGTTTAAAATGTTTAAAATTCTTGATTGGTGAAATTTCAAACTAATCACAGATTGACAACCTGTCTATCTGATCTGTTGAGAGAAATAATTAACCAATTGAAGCAGATTTAAGTTTAACGGTATGTGTAACTTGAGTGTTTAGTACTTTATAACACATTCACATTACCTTTAGTACATAATGTTCTAAACATTTACTCAATCAATCCAAAGTTCTCAGAGAAAAAAGTATTCAATATGTGAAATGTACTTAAATGTACTTCATTAATAATTTTGTCATCTTTTCACATAAAATTGTATTTTATATGTATACAGTTAATGCTAGAGAGTTTTTTCTTGTACTTTGTGCGGGTGAACAGTATACCTGAACTTATAGTTGATATACATACATATCAATGTATGAGAGCAAAAACTTAGTCTTCAATCTTCTTTATTTTCACGTGGCCAGACTAGTTTTGTATAGACCCATCAATATGTTTTTGACACTCAAACTAATTATTCTATTCATTCTAATACCTTCATTTTCATTGTTAAATCAAAACAGTAAATAGCTCATTTAGAATTAAAGGAAAAACAACATGCAAGGCCCTACTTAAAATTATGCTAGATTTTGGTTCCCATAATGAACTTAGAAATCCAGCCTTATCCAGCTGAAAATTTTTAAAGTGTCCAAATCAAAATCCACTTTTTTTTATTTTGCAACCACACATAAACTTGATCTACAAACTTAGAAAATATATAATCTAGCAAATAACTCAGAAATGTAAAAGAATGTTCAAAAAAAGAAATCTAAGGTTTTTTAAGTTATGGTCAAATTATGCAGATTTTTATGAAGACTAAGTGCATCAAAAACAAACTTTAATTAAAACAGAGACTATTAAAAACATTGATCCTTTGTATACAAGTACCCTTACACAAAAAATTGATATTTTATTGTAACTACTGTTAAGCAAGCAATAAGATATCAGACGGGAAATTGGTTATCTAGTAATATATTAGAATCATAACTAAAAAGGGGGACGTGAGTACTTGTTCAAATTTCAAAGTAAAATAAATTCAATTAAACGACCAATTATCAAAATGAATAAAAAATACTCAATCCTATTGAAATCTTTTAATTGAGCTTAAATAAGCATTGATGAGTTTGATTAACCAAGACAATCAAAGTAAATTTGTCATTCAATAAATTTTGATTACAGTACTACGCAATTTCGACTTTGATGTGATTACCCTTATAAGATAATATAAATGACCCCTACCCTTTGATGAGCATATAAATAACCAGGACAAGTCGATATACGACAAAATTTGTTTTATTAGGATATACATAAATTTTATTTCTCTCGGAGATATTTCTCAATAACATGCAACCCGGGCATTAACTATAAATCGACGTACTTGAAGATCTCATGAGCCGACAACAAAAAAACGTTATTACAAAATAATTTTCACGATATGCAATATTCTACAAACAAACAAAATCAAATTCCTTGTACGTGGTTAACGGTCGGTTTTTATTTCCATAATATCTACTCGTCATCCCTTTGTCTCAATCTGGATAAAAGCAAGATTTAAAAATTCATTTCTACGATATGAATATGAATTTGATCGTGTAAACAGATAACGGCGGTCTATTACCATAATTTACTGCAGAACGACTCTCTTTCATCTCATAACGTAACTACATAAATCCCTTTGTCTTCATCAATTATCGGTTTTGTTCGAGAGGCATTAAACAGATATTAAAATGTAAATCAGAGTCGATTGATACCTGGACTGATTTCATGATCGTTAGGTAGATTTCCAATGGTTCTATCGCAGGATCGGATCAGAAATTAGAGAAATTTATCAATAATTGCCTGGCAATGAATTTTATGGATTGGAATATTTTTTGAGCCGATACGTAATTAATTAAGACTTCTAAAGTTCAACAAAACACCTCATTAATTACATAATTTCATAATCTGATCGTGGCTATATCATTACAATTCAAAATTAATACACTATTTTAATCCATGTCTTATTTTTTGTAAATCAATTATGAAGCACGAAATTGTATACCATACAAGACGCCTACTGAAAAAGTCATGAATGAGAATAGTGGTTTCTACACTTTAGTGCAAAAGAGTGCCTACGCATCGACATTTAATTATCATCATGAATCGGCTTATCCACTCGTAATTTACCGAACTTAATTTTACTTGATTATTCAATGTATGAAATATAAATACCATTTTTTACAAATAATAATACAGGCATATTTCTAATTGGGTAAAATTTAGATTTCTTTAAGTAAATATACAGTTAAAAAGTATCTATTTATATCTGCATTTATACAATTTAGATTATGTCTATCAATAAAGCAACCTAACAGTACTTTGGCTATCATCATTATGTGCAATTTATTATACATTAAAAGAACATGGCGGCAAGGAAAGAGATTCAGAGTGGACATGGCTGACCTAAGCGCTGATTCTATTTTGAGTAGTCTCTTTCTCCCTTCGTGGATGGTCTTCCACCAAAGCAAATTAGTACAAATGTATGCTTTTTTTAGGGGGTTTAACGCCGTAGCAACACATTGTACAGGTTATATCACGGCAGTCAGTCCACCTACTCACTGTTCCTGGAAAGGCTAAATCTCTGGATTTAATGATTAACCAACTTCAACTAGGGGCATACTTCCCTCATAGACTGACTACAGCCCTACATGAGAATCATGTGGTAGGAGGGAGATAGGGTGTAGAAAAATTATTTCATCACCAAGCTCCACGGAAGTATGCCCCATCCAGAAATAGAACCTATAACCCCTCAATCAGTAGACTTGTGTGCTACCTGTGTGGGCTAATTGTATGCTATTGCTCGTTTTATCTCATCTGTCAAAACATGAATAATTTCACAGTGAATGTATTTGTTAAAATTATTGTCGCATAATACATCCATGAGTTTCCGAAAGTGTGTATTATGATTGAGTAAAGCTGCTTCGGCCATATGATATGTTTTAGCCAAGATATTTTTATTAACAATGAGGCTGCCAGTACAAAAACAATGCATTCAGTCACCGTGAAATTATTCAAGCTTTGACAGTTGAGAAAAAACAGTCAATATTTGTATACATTTAACAGTCATTGACTTAACTCAGTAGCATGAAGATTGAACTAAAATTGAAAACTTAATTCAGGCTAGAAAAAATTATTGCTTTAATGTAATCAGTTCAGTTGATAAGTTAGCCAATCATTGTTAAAATTTATTCAACTGTCAGCGGGGATACATTAGCCCCCCCCCCCCCTGATATAAATCCATCATCTGTACATAAGAACTGTAATAAGTATTTAAATCAGTAGAGTTAATGTATTCACCACTGATAGTTAAATAAAATTTTACAATACTATAAAGCACAATAAATCAGGCAAGTGCTTGTGAAAATCTAAGGTGAGGACTGTGGATGTGGAACATAACCATATACATATACGTACCCACCAAAAGTATGGAGACATTTTCAGATTGTAGGCCTGTTGAATAGCTTTTAGCTAACATTTGATAACAGTTTATTTTGAAATGCTTTGCAGTTTGGCATTATTTTTTTGGTGATCATTATTATCATAACAGAGACAACAAAAATAGCATAAAAAATTTGTTCTGGAAAATTATTACAATAATCATGGTTTTAGAGGCTTTATGATGTCAGATGCTGAATCTTATAGTGTTGAATTCATGAAATTTGTTTTCATTTTATAACAAAACATACTTAAATATATTAAAAATAATGTTTCAACAAAAGTAATAGTCAAAATTCAAGAACTGTAGTAAATTTCTTTTGTCTCCAAACTTTTGGTGGGTACTGTACATTTTACATGATTGTATAATAAAATTAGTCCACTGAAACATAAAACTACTAAGTGTCATCATCCACATTATTACAGACTACGATATTAGTGATTGTTCCATTGCCCGGAGCAACTACTTTTTAGTTCGGGTAACCTAAAATTTCTTTTGGACAACCAGAATTTCACTAACAAGATATAGTATTTGCTACTAAAATGACCTGTTCAGGCAACTACTTTGTTATCGCATTTTTGTAGACTGTATATATTCAATATAAAGTCAACTTTTCATATTCAAGCAAAAGCAAAAAAAAATTGTGGTGAAAATATTACACAGAATTATTGAATGATGTTTTAGTATTGATTGACGCGAAATCTGACAAGCGATAATATAGGCTCGGGTATCGCCGACCATCTACTTCTCATCCAGCCATATTGATTACTTGCAGACTAATTGTACGTCCAATCAACTTGTATTGTGGGGCAATATTTCACTTTGAAGTTTCGCCGTAGCTTATGTAAACATCGTTCATGATAGGAAATAATTTTCCTGGCAATTTCTGCTCACCAACATGTCTCCGAGATTAAGCTGTGTAAATTACATCTCTCCCAGAAAACAGAATCATTTCTTGGAAGAAAACCACTTCATCACACAGAGAAAGCTTTACTTGGGGTTGGAATGCAAGTAAAGTGGTGGGGGTATTTTGTGCCATTATTATTGGCAGTGCTGCCAGCATGGAATTTTGTAAGGGAGCAGCCACTTATGAAAAACTTAGGACTTAAGAAAAAAGCAAAAAAACATACCAGCAGCTTGTTGGACATTAGTATTTTCTGGTCTTTCATCTACACCTCGAACTTTTAATGTTAATTTTAATGTTTCTATCTCTGCTTCTTTGTCCTTTAAATCTTCTTTTAACTGAATATAGAAAAATAAAAAAAAATAGAAAAAATAGAAATCACTGAAATACAAATGATCCCACAGTCGACACCATGTGACTTAATGTTACAAATCCATGAAAAAATCAAACTAAATTTAAGCTCCAACTTAAATTTAAAAAATCCTGCTATTTTTTTTTTAATTTATTGCCTTGGAAAAAAAAATTCTAATCAGAATAGCAGGATAATGCACCCAATTTCTTTCATTCCTGCCCCTTTTGCTCTTCTCTAAGCAGAAATAGACATCAACCCTTGGATGCACCCTGCCTCTTTATTCTGCCTCCCTACCCTTTTATGAGTTCTAGAATAATCACTAATGTAAGAATGTTATATTTACCTTTCTTGTTTCCTGTCTTTGTGAATCCACTTCATTCAACAAAGCAACAAGATGATTGCCTGTATTAGGTGAAAGACCTGATGAGCCAGATGTCATATTTAATCTTGGTGATCCTCCTGTTGCAACAAATGGGGGATCTGGAAGAGCAGACGTATTTAATGTCCCAGTGGCTGATGGGAAATATTGGCTATAATATCCTGAGAAGTTTCCCGTAGCACCAAGACCCGATTCTGGTGATGTCATCAATGTTGCACCTTTTGCGCCTTGTTCTGTAGATGATGTCACAACTGGTGATGAGGTCACACCATCAGAAGGCTCTGAAGTTGAAGGTAAATTGGTTGGTGTGCTGGCATGTGTAGGGGCTGACAATGTTTGCATCATTGGAGATTCCAAGATCCCTGTATGATGACCCCTTAAAGGAGATGACATATTTCTGTGTAAAATGGAAGAGGGTGGTATAAGTGGGGATGAGTGTAGCAGTGGACTGTGAGCTCCATAGTTTGGTTGGAAACCAGGATAAGTTCCACTCAAAAGGCCACCGGTGTAAGGCATATAGGGGCTAGCACCATATGGGTAACCTGACAATCCTCTAATGGGTGGAGTCAATGATGAAAATGGTAGAGATGTGGAGGTATTTACACCAACTGGTTGAGATTTAACATTGCTTCCACCATCTGCTGATCTGTCATTAAAATCTGAAATAGAAAAATACAATTAGTAAATTTTTGAAAAAAAAAGACTTGGACAAGTCAAAAACTGCCTTTAAAACTTCCTACTCCATATAGTCTTAATGTTGTTTTAACTTTAATTTTACTTTGTTTATCAAAACTTCATAAGCTTGGGAGAAGCAGACAACACAAATAAGCAGCTTTCCTGAACACTTCCTTGTACTACAAGTACTACCTTGCATTTCCACATAAAACTTACAACTGCTACCTTTACAGAAGAAATAGATATTAAACTTTCATGAAAGGGTATAACCTGCATGCAATTAATTAAATTCTTTTTTATTTACTAACTACTGCATTATCTCGCAAATTATATCAGAACACTCATTGATGACATTCAATCAGAGCAAGTTTACCATAGCACCAAACTGTATATAAATCATTCTTTACTGAACTTACTGTACACCAATGTACCATACTATATATAAATTATTCTAACTTTATCCATAAAGACAATCAATGAAAACATACATCATGTAATATAATGACTGTAAAATATTCTAATCAATGATTCTATGATACAAATGAGTTTTTCTCAATATTTTCATTAAGTATGACAAAATGTCTGAAGTCATGACCCCTAACTAATCAAAGAAACCATTACAAGTCAATCTACATACATTGATTGTACTAAATCAATCTTCTAGGTCTAAGGCCTAACATAATTTTTCAAGTCAGTTACGCTGGTTAATTTGTTAAGTTCATAAAAAATATGTCAAACAACAGACTCTTTCTTACAACCAGTGAAGCTCAAGCTAGCTAATCTTAGATATCACAGAAACAAATTTTTGTTAAAAAATCACCTGCACTGATGTTAATACAAACAATGATTTTGTACCCTCAGACCTGGATACTACATAATCTCTGAAAATCAATGTAAAAAGTAGAGCTCATTCATTTTGAAGTTAACTCCTCCCACTCAATCCCTGGGTAGGTACAAAAAAGAGTTACCTAAGTTTCTTCTAGTAGATTTCGGTGATGATTTAGGTGAATGTTTAGGAGATGATCTGGGTGATCTAGAGGTATGTTTCTCTTTTCTTCTTACAACTGGAGATGTCTCTGACTTCTTGGCTTCGTCTGATTTCATCTTTGGCTCACTGAAACAACAGAGAATTTAAGATTTAACAAATTTTGATAATAAATTGCTTGCCTCAAAGTCTTAAAAACAAGTTCTGCAGACCTCCTATTAGGCTTTCAAGAAAATTGAGGTTTTTATAAAGGTTTATTTCTTTTAAAAAGGTCCTTCAGTGTAAATTTTCCAAAGAATTAAAAGGCTAACAGTGGTCCTTGTTCATATGAAATTTGATTTAGACACTTTTGTGAAGTGTTCACGGTTAATAGACACCTGAAATGGTTGAACATAGAAGTTTTTTTCTCAATTTTGAGGGTTTTCTGGTTAAAAAATAAAATGATTTAAAGGATTTTTGCAAAAGTTAAGTTTTTTTAAAGATTTTGGGTGGAGGTCTTTTTCTGTTAAAAGCCTTTGCAGCAAGTAAAGAACAAGACCAGCCTTCTAAACAGGTGACTGTTCTATTTTTCATTTAGAACTAAATCATGCCTCAATAGATCATGGACAGCTTCGAATTAAAGAGGCAAGACAAGTAAACTTTAAGCTGAAATTTTAGCACAATTACCAAGTCACATGATCAGTTTAAATAAACTGTTTATTCATTTACATGTTAGCAATTCATTTTTGCATCAATATCACTTAAAAACAGTAAAATGTACTATTTCATGGCAATAAAACCAAGTCATTTTTTATGTTAAATTTGACACAGCAAGTTGTTGCTATTCAGAAACAGTTTTACTAAAAATCAAAATTAATGTGAAAATGCCCATGGAATTGAGAGAAAAGGTAAAAAGTAATGTGCAAAATACAGTCACAAATTTCTTTTATTCCAGCCATTTTACAAACAATTCTACCATCCCTACCACAAGGTCAAGCTCATTACACAAACAGACGACCAAATACTAACAGAAATAAAATACTCAGTAGAAATCTAGTTTGTTTTATTTTTCTAACACTTTGTATATTTACAAACTCTCAAATCTCAGTTTACTGATTGTAATCATATGTTCATTTTATGGAACAATGAAAATATTTGCATCCAAGTAGATTTTATTTGTGGAACAATTCTCGCAAATATTTGATTGATAAATATAATTATTTGCTTGTAACAAACGTATTTATGTATTTTACAATCACTAATCACATCAGTACAAACTATCCCGTATCCACAGTAAACTTGCATAGCGTTAAAAACGTTTATTTTAGCATAGAGTAAAGATACATAGAACTGTGATGAGTAAACTTGAGCCCGGTGAACACAAATCAATTATCATCCTTGAAGGGTTTGTTTAGATATCAAGGAGGCCAGGAACCGACTGAAATTAACTAGCAGACGGATGTAAACACGACGGTATTGTCATGCTGCCTGCGGTAACAGAATTCATTGGAACATTTGTAAAGAATTTGGCGACTAGGAAATATTCCGATGGATAATTGAACAATAAGGCAATCTTACGAGATATTCAGAAGTCGACGTTTATTGTCAATGTTTTGATGAACTGGTACAATGTATACTGACAATATTTAATTTAACAACAAATGTTTCATCAATGATATGTTGGAATAATACAAACATCATAGAAATATCAATGGATCAGCGCAAAACAAGTCTACCATCTGTCTTTATTTATATGAAGTTAGAATAGTTTTGTGACGACCCATTGACTTTAATATGTATTCTAGGACTTCTTTTATGGTAAATGGTCATACTTTTAAACTATCTCCATAGTTGAGTGGTAACAGTCATAGAAATAAAAAGTTACATTAGCTAGGTTCATTATAGAGTGAACACAGTCAGTTGAAGCTCAAACATCCCTGCAAGCCTCTTACAATCACAGTGACCTCTCAATGATGGAGGATGGGGCATATGGACATTGTTAGAGAAAGTAGGCATTACTGTACAGATTATAGAAAGCTAGAAATGATGCATTAGCAAAACTATATTTAGTGATTCTTTTCTCCTAGCTGCAGTGGACTTTTATTTGTTGGACCTGGTTTGTTTTCAATATGAGGAGAGAAAGTTTGGTTTTAAATTTGCTGAAATCTTAAATTCAGCATTTTTGTTATATTTTATATTGAAACTTATATGAGACTTAAAATTCATAAATCAGGAATAATTTGAAAAACTTTACTTGCAAAGTTGAAATCAAGAAGTCAACATTCTTGAAAATTGTAAAATAAAACCTTGATGGTTATACATTTATGTAAAGTCAGAAAAATTTGCCCTAAGTAAACTGCAGCAACACCTTAATAATTCCCTAACCAGGAGCCAGGGACCATTAAAATCTAATGCGACAAGTGGAAATAACTTCTAACATTAAGTCAGACTAGCTGATAATTTTTACCCTTTCTAATACAAAATGATAACTTGGACCAGTATTTGTGAAATATTTAAGGTAATGACTGTTACAAAACCTTCTCCCTCAACTGTTTCAGAGTGATATTCTAATGACAGCAACTATCTAATTGTTGCAAACCCAAGTTGCAATCTAATAACAAATGATGAGAAAAAACTCCTTCGTTCAATCGTAATTTGTTTTTTGTCCTAATGTAGCCGTTGAGATAGTGATTGGCTCCTGATTTGTCTTGTACAAAATTCATCATCTTTCCGTTTTCCGACGTAAACATTGACAGACTGTGTAAACAATGATCTCTGGGAGCGTGAACTCGTGTGTGATTAAAATTGATTATTTTTCCATATTTATACGTTGGGGGTTAAGTTTCACGGTATGATTAAAGATGGAAGAAAACTTGGAATGATTAACAACATCGTGATTTTTCATTTCGTTCATTTCAACATTTTTTTTTTTCATATTTCTTATTTTCATTGTTTTTATTTTCTAATCTAGTTCAGTTCGTTTTGTGGTTTGCTGATTTGCTTTATGCGTAAGCTTTTGTTTACATTCCCTGTTTCAATCAGTTTTGACAATATTCACTGGCACTATCACAATATATGGCCAAAGAAAGGCAATATTTCTAATAACTTTTTTACATGTACCCTGGTCCTACCCTCTATTTCAGTTTTTACTCCTAGTGTCCGATGTTTTTTTGTTACTAAGCGCATACTTTTATCAGTGACTGACAACTGCCCTACATAATTAAGAATCATTGGTAGGAGGAAGAATGGCTGTAGAAATAATTTCATGACCAATTGCAAGCTCCATGAAAGTATGCCCCGCCCAGGAATCAAACCCACAGCCCCTTGATCAGTAGACTTGCATGCTACCAACTGAGCTAGCCGAGCGGCTTGTTTTCATTTTGTATGAAAACTTGCTCAATTTTAAACCATTTTAAGCTTATTCTAATTCCTCTAATACTGTATCACAGTCCTAATGGAGCAATGTTAAACAATAAATATACTTAGATTATAATAATAATAATGATTCACTCAGAAGTCAAAGGATGATTACTGTTCATGTATAAATTTTACAATAGGTTAAGCTTACTATAGGCATAAATACAGTCATTAAGACACCTGATTTATAACATTTTATAGTAAATCACCAAATTATCAACAAGTCCAAATATATATAAAATATGCCAAGTCAAAATAAGTATGTTTGTCACGAGCCAAAATCAGGTGTCAATAGTCCCAAACTACAGGCAACATGTTTAGGGAATAACTGTTTGTATTCTTTCAATCTATATGAACTGAGATATTTTAACAGACCAAGGGAAATAACTCAATCAACAACACTTAATTTGAAATACAAGTGCTTGTCTACCTTACTGAAAACATATTGATAACATATTCATATATTTCTACCAGATTAAATTGTTGTCATTTTGCTCTGTGTTTTATTTTGCAATCAAAGGGAAATAACTCACTGACCATAAAATGAAGAGTACTAGAGTTGTCTCTCTTTTTTAAATGAATTTGTCTTAAATCCATTTGTGGTTATTACTCACTAAGTACTTTTACCAGTAAACTGAAGAATGAACTGTGAATACATTTTCATAGTATTTGCCAAGACAACTACAACTTAATAGCTGTGTCTGAACACTAGCAGTAATGTTTTGCTCCTTTTCTCAGAGCGACATATTTACACTTCAAGAAATTTCATTTCCCAAACTAACACAAAATGTGATATAACTTTCTGAGCCTTAAAGTACTCTACCCTATCACTATTTTTTTGCCCTGAGAAAAAGATAAAAGACACTGCTCCTCCTTCAAATCCCGGCAATAGAGCAAAGGCTGTCCGTGTACCCACAATTTTTTTTGTACACATAATTATGTGTAAACAATATTTTTTGTGGGGATGCTGGCAGCCTGTGCAATAGAGGGTAGCACATCCTATAATATTTTTTGAAAGAAAAAACTATCATATTCAGGGGGCAACTTTCCAAAAATGAAATATACCAAATTCAGCTTAAAACAGACAATTCAAGCCCTTAAAAGGCCACTTTGAAGGGGTGAAAGGTAAAATATATACATGTCAAATAATGGGTTGAAAAATAATAGAGCTACATCAGTCATCAAAATATGTAATCTTATAAAAAATAGTATCAGTATAATAATGAAATAAATCCCCTCACTTTGTCCTTGAAATAGCTAATAGTGTTTAATAGAATAGATCATCAGCCTTCTTAGTCACTCCACAATATAATGTATGAACATGCTAAATATATCATATTGATCAAGTCAACATCTGGTTAGGTTGAAAAATACATCTAATATATCATTCAGCAATACATAATAAAATTGCTATGGAAAACAATTCATCATTCAAAACTTTAGTCTATATACAATCAATCATATAAACATGGGCAAAAGATAAAAAAATTAGTCCTGAATTTCATTAATTTAACAGCTTTTTATATAGAAAAATAACACTTTTACAAACGAACATGGCCCTTTCTACCAGTCTCAAAATTCCTGAAAAACAAGAAACCCTTTCTCTGGGGTCAAAATTCCAGATACCCTTCCTCTGAATTCCATATTCCAGAAATTCAGGATCAATGAACCTTACCACTGGGTCCAAATTACTAAAATTCAGGACCAAAGAACCGTTTCTCAGTGTTTCAAATTTCTTGAACTTCAAGGATCAGTCGTAACTTCTTTATCCCATGTATGAATATTTGCTCTTAAATAAGCCTATAAGACATATAAGAGAATAGAAAATAAATTTTAAAAAATCATCAGTCTCACCTGGAAGCTTGATTCTCTTCTTCAACTACAATCTGTTCTTCTATAGAACTCAGATCAGTTTCTGAGACATCATTCACTTCTGATTTAAATGGATCAGATTTATTTGCCCTTGGAAGACGTTCACGTAGTTCTTGGTTTACTTCACGATTACCATACATGTCTTGATAACAATTTAACTTGTTCTCAGCCTCTTGACGTAATTTTCTTTCAACTTCTACTTGTTTTTCTCTGCAATTATAACAATAAATACTTTGAGTTAATTAGCAGACACAATATGGTATAACTACATCAACCAGATTTAACTTTGTTTCAAGAACATTTACCAGCAAGAATATTAGTTTCAACTTTGGCTACCAAATTGATGGGTCAAAATCCAGTAAAAATCTAAGCATTTGTTTCTAAATATATTGCTTGACAAAACTCATACATGAATAACAATTGAACAAACAAAAATTCATATAACACATTGTAGCATTCACTTGAAAAAATAAACTATAATCTGCCGCAAATTTTAAAACAGTAATGTAATCCCAACTTATAAATCAAATTAACAACATACAATACCCACTATAATTCAAAACTTTTACACTTTCCAACATAACTAACAATATAATCAAGTTAAAAATACAGTTACTTCACTAACAACAATTCTCTCGGAAATACAATGAAATCAGTTTATAAAGTATTCATGACATCTAGTTAACAGAGAACAGTAAGATGAGTCCATCTATAGGATAAAAGTCACTAAGAAATATATTAAGATATTCACAATAGTCAATAAATGAGCATACCTTATTAACCTCATATTGTTTCTATATAACTCTCATGAACTTATAGATCAATATAATATCTGTTGAAAGGTAGTGAGTAAACTTAATGGAACATCCAGACATATGATAGAGACAGGTAAGTTAGTAAATTTAATAGACATCAGTTTATTTATTTATTGGAGTTAACGCCGTATCAACACAATTTTATGTCATTTTACAGCGTCCAGCGCACCTAACCTAGCTTTCCTGGACCATTGTCTATAACCAGTACTCACCTACCCTTCCACAAGGCCGGAAACTTCTCCATATTATCTAATCAATGGAGGAAAATCGACATTATTGTCAAATTTTCATGGAAGGGTATAACCTCCCCGGGTGGGATTCGAACCCGCACCCCCTCGGGCACGAGTATCCAAATCCCGGCCCTCTACCAACTGCGCTATCGACTCGGGTTAAATAATAGACATCAGACATTGTATTGTTTAAGTATTGTTTAATTTTATTGTCCGCATACATTGACCCACTGATTTAAATACCTTTTAAGTACTTTTGTACTCATGATTGTCGATTGATAAAATAGATATTCATTTTTTATGTATGAGGACTATTGAGAAAATATTGAGAATCTAAATCAGCGAAATTTATGTTATTTACATTAAAACTGTGATGCTACAGCATTAAATCCATACAAATGAATTAACATCATTATCACTCTTACTACTGGTCTATTCAAGCACAATTTTTGGAAGGATTTCTTTAAAAAAAATTCCTTTTTATGTCAGCGCTCAACTAAATTTGTAAAGAACGAACAACACCAAATTGAAATCTGTTTCAACTCAATAGAAAACAATGAGTAAATGTGACTGAGATAATAGTGCCGCAGAAAAATATGTATACTATCAAAATTAATATTAAATGTAGATGAGTTGGAAAAAAACTTATTTAAACAAATACTTAAAATTATGATATTGAATGTTTTTTCACATTATTCAAACAATATTCTCACCGTGTACAGAGAATAGTTATTTTGTTTTATTATTGTGCATTAGTATCTGCCACACGCTTGTATATATATAAAACTTTAGCAAACGATTGTCGCAGCTAGAGTTTTAACTGTGAGAACATACAGTGACGGGCAGGTATCATAGTTAAACAATGAATTGTAAGGTTGATGGTTGGATGGGTGACTGTTGTAGATTAATGTAAGCTTGATGAGCGTTACACTAATGATTTTTTCAGTCCACCTACTCACTGTTCCTGAAAAGGCTAAATCTCTGGATTTAGCTGTTAACCAACTACTAGGTGCAAGTCAGTGACTCACTTCTGCCCTACATGATTGATCAGTGGTAGGAGGGAGAATGATCATAGAAATTTTTTCATAACTAAGCTCCACTAAAGTGTAACCTGCCCGGGAAACAAACCTACAACCCCTCCATCAGTAGGATAATGTGCATGTAAAATGAAATATGAAACACAGTTGATTATGAATGATAAAGAGATACTGATGGATATCAAAATAGTATCTTTGAACTCTTAAAATTGTTCAAAAAATTTTTCCAACAGTACTTTTAGTACTTTGATTCTGGATTATATTTCAGCAAACCATAACATAAAATTTGCCATGTAGTGCTAGGTTGCCATTTCAATTTAAGTCAACAGCTGTAAGACATTTAATCAAGGGAGACAACCACAAATTAAGGGAGGCAACAACATAGTATATTATCAAGTCAAATAAAGGGAGGTAATCAAGCTGCACACAGACAATGGATTCGCTCGCACCTTAATTTTGACGGTTTTTACAAAAAAATATTTTTATTTCCTCGCTCGCTCATAAAAATTTGGTCAAACCGCTATATAATGCAAGTGAATAAAGACTTTTTAAAAAAAAATTTCTTCGCTCGCTCGCCCCATTTTTTCCCCAGAAAAATCCGTAGAACATATGATCAACTTGTTGTGGCCTTATATTGAATGCAAAATATTGATAACATCAATAAAATGACAAAAGGAAATTTGACAACAGTGGAATGAAGCAAAACAACACGGAATATATTCTTAAATTCACAGAATTACTACACTGAACCAGGCCCGTATCTGCCATTACGCACTTTAGGCATGTGCGTAACCTCAATTCTAGAAATCGGAAATCTAAAGTGCTAAAAACACTGAGAAATTGAAACATGTAGACAAAGTATCACCAAAATGCATTTTAGCCAATGTAGTGTAAAAATATTTTGGGATGGGCATGCCATCAGACTCCCTAGCATTTGTGCGTAACCTCAGAAATGGCCTAGATATTGGCCTACACTGAACCATAGAATACAATGAATGTAAAACAGAGAAATATTGAAGACTTTTTTAGTGTAAAAAGATATAACTGACAGGTTATTCCATATACAATTAAAATGTAGTATTGGTGAATGGTCTCAAATTCTCATGACAATACCATAGAATGTTTCTATAGTAGAGTCAGTCTGAATTAGGCCTTTGAAATAACTCTTTTAATCCATAGGTGGATCCAGTGGGGGGGGTCCAGGCCCCCCCCCCCCTAGAATTTGACAATGTACCTGTCCATTAGTGTATTTCTTGCCTGTAAGTCATTTTTAATTAGCATGAAGCAATTTTTCTCGGTGCTTAACATAGATTTAATGGTAATGTAGTTTTTATTATCAACATGCAAATTTTTCTGCAAAATGTGTATAATGTGGTTGTGGTTCGGACTCCCCCCCCTCCCCCCCCCCCCCCGAGAAAAGTTCAGATCCCCCCTAGAAAAAAATCCTGGATCCACCCCTGTTATCATACCATTTTTCATTCATATAACAACAGATATAGCTTTATACATATTTCCCAGGGACCCAGACAATTTGTCCTACTCAGTGTAAGAAGGAAACATTTTGTCTGGCACCTGGGGTTTACATAAATGCATTAATAGATTTGAAATTCACATAAAACAAGAACATTGACATAAAACAGTTGAGCAGTCATTTATTTCAACAATATTGATGTAACTTCAATATTTTTTTTATCAATAATCGATATGCATTTTGAAATATCCATAATAAAACCTACATAGGTAAACAAATAAAAGTGTCAAAATTTGCAAGAGGAAACTTTTCGTATGCAGAAAGATGTGCACTGTCATAATATGAACTGATAGGTCTAAAACATTGATGGCACCCCATTGGCTAAATAGCCCTATTCCACAGATGGTACATTGTTGCATTTCTTTCATGACAGATATACCGGTACATCTATTGTGAGTTTATGACAACATAAATGGTCTGTATATAACTGCAGTGAATGTATCGATATATATCCATGTTTTGTCAATATTTATTTCTCAATATACTGATGTTTTCGATACACTTGGAGTTCGATCAATGACAGATGTATAAAACAGTAATTCTATTAGTACTTTAAAATAAACTTTAAAGAATGTCTAGTTAAAGCCAAATAACCTTATAAAACTTGTATAAATAAAATAAATATTGACTTTATATAAACTCTTTTATAAATAGATTTATAAAAAATGCTGACTTGCTAATGCTTAAAAATATAGCAAAATATGTATAGCGGTTGAATAATAATGCAATTTTTATTAACATATTAAACTATAAATAGAATGCACTTGTCATTTAGGTGTAAACTGTTAAGATTAATTTCTGATGTTTTAGGATTCATAAATATCAACAAGTCTGTTGAGTCTACACTTCCATGTTAATGCACTTCCATCGACTTTACAGCTATTACCCCTGATCATCTGACAACTGGTATCTTTCTGTCAATCTCCCTGTGGAGTCTTTTTACTCTGCCTAGAGCAGTGCATCCATCGTATTTTGTAGTTTTTTTTATTAAAACAGATAATAATCCTATTGGATTTGAAAACCCTACTCGCCTGATCGGACAAGTTTTAAGCAATCTTAAATACCCTCCAAACACAGGGAATTAGGTATCATCTATCTCTCTGGCCAAAAAGGTAGGAACACTGGCCATGGCGAGCAGGCGATAGTTTTGATAGATTTTAATATTCATGTTAAGATCAGGGATACATTAGGGAAATTAAGGTTAAGTATACATTAGCAAGTTAAACATGCATTAAGTAGCAAAGGTTCGCAAATCGATCTGTGTATTGCTTTGCTATATCGCGAACCGATTTGTCTCGCAACAAGGTCCACAAACCCAAGCCCTACACAAGCATCTGCCTAAACAAGCTTGTAGCTGTCAAGGGTAGAGCAGCAACATTAGTCAAAGGTTACTACTGAACAACAACCAGTACATCCCAAACAATAGCCAACCTTGGATGGCAGACTCTGGTGCACAGAAGACAACAAGCTAAGCTGACAGTCTCAAAGTCTTGATGCATTCAAGCAGGGGCTGGCTGAGATGTAATCCACAATGACCAGTGTACAAAGTTTTAAAGAATTTAACATTTTTTCTAATATTGCTTTTTGCATCATACAAACTTTCACCAGTGCAACAATGATAGCAGTGTGGTGATCGTAGGTGACTATATAGTCACTTCCAACAGCCTTGCTGTTGGGTTAACCCTTTAGCGACGCGGTTGAGTGTCTGGCCTACCACACAGGAAAACCAGGTTTGATTCCCAGTCAGGGCATATGGTTTTTAATCCCCCAATTTACTTTAATGGCGACGAGGATAATTCGGTGTGCGGGTTTATGGCCACCGGGGAGCGGAACTGGCTAGAAATTGCAAGTATGTGCAGTTGATGCCAGCTCCAAATTGTAAAGAGGGAAAGAGTGTGGTGATCGTAGGTGACTATATAGTCACTTCCAACAGCCTTGCTGTTGGGTTAACCTTTAGCGACACGGTTGAGTGTCAGGCCTACCGCCCGGGAGAACCAGGTTCAATTCCCAGTCTCGGCATGTATGGTTTTTATTTCCCCAATTTACTTTAGCAGCCCAAAATCCACTATCATGACTAGGGATGGGTATCGCCGGAAATTTCGTATTGCG
Organism: Mactra quadrangularis; assembly: GCA_025267735.1. Taxonomy (NCBI): domain Eukaryota; kingdom Metazoa; phylum Mollusca; class Bivalvia; order Venerida; family Mactridae; genus Mactra; species Mactra quadrangularis. Next base: position 10,286,586 of record CM046301.1, on the reverse strand, counting down.
ATATATTGCGATACACAACAGCGTATTGCAATAGGTATTGCAATATATTGGGAGTTTAGAACGTAAGCTTTTTCAGCACTCGTGCTTGTATTTTACTAACAATATGAAGATTCAATACCATAATACATACTTAAAGCCTTATTAAAGCTATCGCAAACATTTAAGACTCAACTTTTGTCCAGTAAAGTATGTATTATTACAAATATTACTTTAAATCGAATGTTCCTTTGCGACACTATGCTGATAGACTGGTAGTGTCAGCATGCCAATTATGAATTGAATATTAAGCATTAACCCATTGCCACATAGAGCTTCCTCTGATTTGCTAACTGCCAAATAATAGGTAAGGCAGCCACTGTATACATGGAGGTGTACTCGGAAGTGTGCAAGTTTTGCAAGAAACTTGACACCTTCTTAGTTTATAGGGGTTTAGAATGATTTGTAGCAATCTATTTATAATACAATAAGAACAAAAGATGTAGAAAACAAATTTCCTGTTCAGTCATATATTTCTTATACAACTTATTGAAACAATTAAAAAAATTCAAAGGGTGTGTTAATCACATTGCAGAAGAATTTCATAGATTATAATACCTGGCATGAGTTTAAGAGACTAAAAAAGTGCAAGTATTTACATTTATTGTCCTATTAGATATTAAAGCCCTAAAATACTAGGGATGGGTATCCCCGGAAATTTCGTATTGCGATATATTGCGATACGCAACAACGTATTGCAATACGTATTTCGATATATTGGGAGTTTAGAACATATGCTTTTTCAGCACTCATGCTTGTATTTTACTGACAATATGAAGATTCAATACAATTATACATAGTGAAAGCTTTATTTAAGCTATCGCAAACATTTAAGACTCAACTTTTGTCCAGTAAAGTATGTATTTTTACAAATATTACTTTAAATCAATGTTCCTTTGCGACACTATACTGATAGACTGGTAGTGTCAGCATGCCAATTGTGAATTACATATTAAGCATTAACCCATTGCCACATAGAGCTTCCTCTGATTTGCTTACTGCCAAATAATAGGTAAGGCAGCAACTGTAGTACACTGTATACATGGAGGTGTACCCGGAAGTGAGCAAGTTTTGCAAGAAACTTGACACCTTCTTAGTTTATAGGGGTTTAGAATGATTTGTAGCAATTTATTTATAATACAATAAGAACAAAAGATGTAGAAAACAAATTTCCTGTTCAGTCATATCTTATACAACTTATTGAAACAATAAAAAAAAACCAAAGGGCGTGTTAATCACATTGCAGAAGAATTTCATAGATTACAGTGAACTCGACAGTTCCGGGTCAGTAACGAAACAAACGTTGCGTGTCTCTTCAAAACGAAAGATGTGGGAATTAAAGTTAAACCTGCATAAATCGATAAACAAATACTTCCACCTTACCATGCTATAATAAATTAATAGTGTTTATTTGCTTGTAATTTTCTACAATTTTCGAAATTGCATGCTGCAAACTTGATAGTTACGGGTCGCACTTGCCAATTCCGGGTCATGTGACCGATTCTTGTCTCCTTAATCCGGAGTGGTCTCAACAGGGTTAAAATCAATAAAACAGCCGACTTTTTGTCAATAAAGACTTTATCTCTTATTTTCTTCCAAGTTAAACAAAAATAAAACTCGTAAATGAAAGATCTAATCAGGTCACTCGCAATTACCTATTGCAAATAAAAACAAGTACCATAAATACAATTAGTTGCGTGTAAAAAGTAAAACTCAAAATATCAAACAATAATTGTATTTAATTGACAAATATCTTACATTTGGGATAAAACTATGTATAAAATAAATTTTAAATGTTAAAAAATACGTTTTAATTAAAATAAATGATTGCATATAATACGGGTTGAGTTTTGACCCGAAATTGTCACGTGCTTACCAGGTCAAATTGTCTGCATAATTGTCAAACAGTAATTAGAAGAAACAAATCTATGAGTTAAATCGTGTTCACCGATAAATTTCCTGCAAAATGATGTACAATAAGTACTTAATTTTATCTAAATTGTGGATATAAATCGCTGTTTTTCCGAACGCATGGACGAAACGTTCACGTACGTTCGCATTGGTTGGAAAAGGCGCTGTTTAGTGATTCATGACTATGACTTCCGGTAGAGAAATGACAACATGGAAAGTTTGTGTAACAGTAGCTATGTGGTTAGTGTACATGACTTAACTTTCATATAATCAAAATATTGCATTGTTAAGAATTCATCTGTACTATTATAAAAAAGTGACCCGGAATTGTCGATGACCCGGAACTGTCGAGTTCACTGTATAATACCTGGCATGAGTTTAGGAGACTATAAGTGCAAGTATTTACATTTATTGTCCTATTAGATAGTAAAGCCCTAAAAAAAATGTGTGTATAGATAATCATCAGTGTAATTGGCCCCTAATTTGACTCCTGAATCAATCAGATAAGGGATCATACACCACTGGGAGAGTCTTGGTGTTCAGATGTCTTGATAGCAACCTGCTTCGTCAGGCTGATTACATTATTACCCAATTAACGACTTGCTAGTTTATTATGTACTTATAGAATCTGAAGTTACAGATTAATTTATACATCATTTGAAATAAAAAGCAGTCTGTCAAAATGCTTCCAAACATCGGACTTCCCTTGGGATTTTTCACTGCAATGGAGTCACCCATGTTTATGTTTCTGGATTAAATAAACTCCCGTACCACCCATTCTAAAAAGGGGTGCAGTATGAAAGGCGAACGCATTACGCCATTAGTATTGTGTTAGAAACGTATTGCAATATACCGGTATATCGGTATTATCGGGCATCCCTAATCATGACAGTGCACATGTGCTTGAAACAATTTTCCTTTCTTAATGCATGTACAGAGAATATGCAATAAGAATGAAATATTGTGACTGGCACCTGTGTGACAGTGTAAACAAAATGACACACCTTTGCTCGACTTCATTTTCAAGACGGTTAATTTTATCACGAATTCTTGTCCGGAGAGCCCGGCCGTGACACATCATCTTCTTTTCTTCATCGCTCCGCAAATGAAAATCTTTGTCAGGAGACTTGTCAAGAGGTCTCACGTATTTAATTTCTGGAGGAGAACTTTCCGTTTTTAGGTCGAAATTGTTGACGTTCTCCTCCATTTTGTTTCGTGTGTAAACAAAGTTGCATTGTGGGTGGAGATGGGATGCGCTAAAAGCCGTGATTTTCCGTACGGATTACGGTAGATTTATGTATACTACACATCGCAGCTGTAGACCCACAAATCCATACCCTGGTATTTATTCAAATTTGATAAACTGTCACATCGATTTTTTCTTTGAATGAAGTAAAGATCCCAGGTATTATTGAGTAATAATTCAGGGTTCACTGTCGCTATTATTTCGGCCAATACGGAAAACAGGTACAACAAGTTTAAATAAAGATATTCACATGAAATTTTGTACCAGTACCATTCAAACTGAAATAAATGTTAGGAAAAATGTATTTTTAGATGATTTTGAGGTAAATTACTCTCACAGACTGTTTCACAAAATAATGCATTTTCCCGCCGATCTGCCATTTTTAGCCCGATTTTACATCACATAAAGTCATATTTTCGGTCATAATTGCAACAATTTTTGTTAAAAACTTCAGAAACATTCACAAGTTGCATGGAAGACATGTACAAAAACATAAATCAAGTTTTTAAACACTGGAATAGTTTTTACAGCCTGCATCAGCCAGTTATAGACAGTGACGACCGTGAAAATTAAAAAAAGCACTTCGTTACAAATCCCTGTTATATCTGTCTTCATCTCCAAATTAGAAGCAAACAGCCCTCACAGGTACTCATTTACACTTAAGATAAGTGGACTAAATTCTCCTAGTTTTCTTATGTAAGGACATTAACGATGCCCCTGCATGTAGGTTTCGAACCTGGGACCTTTCGTTCCATAAGCACGTATCCCGCATATGGAGCGCAGTTTATACTGTTTAGAGAAGTTCTGATAGAAACTTTTGCAAAACGAACCCTCCAGATAACTGTATACATTTATATTAGCTAGTAGCCTACTGCTGATTCAAACAAAACATCCTGAATATCGAAACCATTGGGAAACATCTTAATTCCAAATTTACAACATTTATTTATTTATTTTCATTGTGATTAACACCGTGTCAACACAATTATGGTTATTTTACGGCGTCCATCGCACCTAACCTAGATTTCCTGGACCCTTGTCTATAACCAGTACTCACCTACCCTTACACAAGATCGGTAACTTCTCCATATATCTTATCAATGGAGGTCAAATTTTCATTGAAGGGTATAACCTCCCCGGGTGGGATTCGAACCCGCGCACCCTTCGGGACACGAGATTCCAAATCCCGGCGCGCTACCAACTGCGAAATTTACAACAAGGAATACAATCTGAACCAAGAAAATATGCTTTTATAAGTTAAATAGTTGCCTTACCTCTAGAATGTGTCATATTCCTAAACATATTGTTAAACAAGTTTAAGAAGTTCTTATGTAGTGTTGTAAAATACTGTAACTAAACTCCTTCAAAATAAACACACGTAAACAAATTTCAAATTTTAGTCAGAAATTATTTATAACAAAAAACCTAAAACTTGCCAAAGACGCGCGCCAAATATTAATAGACAGTGCTTTGTTTTGGCGCAATGGCGTAACAATCTATTCCGCGACATTGAAAGTATTGTTTATTTTTTTCATTTGTTGAATTGTTCAACTTTCAAAAGTTCATATAATATTCATCAATAGATAGTCGATGATCCAATGAATAAATACAATGAATACACAATGAGCCTCTTGATAAGATAATACATTCACTGTCGGTGAATATATACATATACAAATATCTACTACCCGGTATTCACAGATTTTCGGATCAATAATCCATTTTGAATTAAAGAAATATTTAATTACAAAAGCATTTTTGATAAATACAGTAATACAAAGCTTTTATATAAAATACACTTGCATGATAACCAAAGAATTTACATAGCTAATGCTTTTACATGTTACGACGTTTACAATTATAAACTATTTTAGTGCCTATACGTCAAAATGCTCAATAAGCTGATTGTAGTTTCCTAAAGAGCTTATTGAATATATTCTTTAAGTTTTAAAGGAATACACAAACAAAAAGCAAAAGTATTTGACTTAGTTTTTATTCGATAAAACTACGCTAGATATAAATCATTCATTTGTCAAAAGCCTTGGTCACCGATTACGCAAAACAAACATAGTTTATAAACCAGAAGTATGATTCTGAAGAAATTCCGAGCAATATATAGTTTGTTATATCATATTTCTTGGCCTCAGACATTCCGTTGTTTGTTTTTAAACGATTTTGATTTCAAATTTATCATATGAAAAACGAAACACATCTTTAAATTTGGTTTTGCTTCTGTTTTATTCCTTTTGAAATGACATGAAGCAGTGGAAGGTGTTCGACAATGCTCATTATTTGTTTCAAAGTTGTTGTGTGTATAAAGTGATTTACGCAGTTTGAATGAGCGATGTGCATGGTGAACTAATGTACTCACAGACAATTTAAAATTAACTGTATCGTATCAAACGTGTATACATAAAGTACCCCAGAGCCTGTAGCAAGATTCTCGAGAATCTTGATAACCTCGGGGTACGAGAATGCTTTTTATTTGTTCGGGACGTCAGTCCTGAACAAATATATATACCGTATTTCAGACCCTCTCCGATTTTGGAAGTGTGCAAAAACCAGAAGTAGTCCCTCAGTATATAAGTATAGAGCAATTCAAAATGATCGTCTGCTATGACAGGCGCAATAATTCCTGAAATACACTTGTTAATCGGTCTTCACTGAAGCGTATGTATAATAGCTTATGAGTTAAGCGTCTCAGTAGAGATCTTTACGTCGCATTATGTAATAGAATGGTATGAACTATTCAGTTACGACCTGTCGATAGTGCCAGTTTTCAGCAGAGATGTTACATCAGCTTATGTAATAGAATGGTTCTGTAGGAATAGTTTTAAGATCGTAGTAAATGATTTTGAATGATGTCTGAATAGTGGACTTATCTATTTTACATACAGCTGCAGTAGAATAAATGTGCATAAATGATGACTTAAAAGCGGTTAAAATTGCATTGTTCTAAGAATGACCCCTTTACTTGTTGTGATTGAACACACATCAAAAGTGTGTTCGCCTGCCTGACCGGTTTACCTGATGTATTTATAGGTCGATTGTTTGAAGTGTTATGAACCGTATGTTACATAATTTACATATATGATATGTATATTATGTTGATTCATTTATAAATTATTAGGTTGAGAGGTCACGAGTTGATCATATATGTCGTGTCCTACAATTATATGTCATGTATGTTTTGTTAGTAATGACTTCGTCCAGGGAGTAGCTGGTCAAGCTGTCATATTTGACTTGTTATTAATTACTTTGTCCTGGTATGAGTGTTCCAAGTCTACGCATTGTAGCTTGAGGATACAATTTTATGTACACGTATACACTAATTAGTATATCTTATGTAATTGAGAATTTACTATATATATCAAGAATAAAACATGCATATTCAGTTCTGATTTGGAAAACGTAGTTTGTATTTCTTTAACCCGACTATACGACACGGCTGGATTTTGGTGCTCGTGACCAGAGATTCGTACGAAGGAAAAACGTAAGTCAATTTTAATTTCTCATTTTTGTAATAACTATGGAGGGCTACGGACCGCAGGGGGAATCGAACTCATTGTCGATAGATGAAACTAGACATATGTTTACGCAATTATTAGATAAATTACAAAATGTATCAGTTTCAATAAATTCACAAAATATGTCTCAGGCAATACCAAGTTTTAGCGGAGAAAAATCACAATTTAAACAATGGATGAGGAACATAGATAAATTTAGACTTTTTCATGGTTTACCAGAATGTCAAATGAAACTAATTGCTTACCAAACTTCTCAAGGGAATGTTAGTAATTTTATTCATCGATATTTGATGGAAAATCCTGATTGTACTTGGCAAAATTTTAAGACAGATTTAAAGAAAAGGTTTGCGGAAATTCAAGATTCAGAATATGCATTCTCTTTACTGAACACAATTAAACAAAAACCTTCAGAAGACATTTGTAATTACGCAGAGAGATTAGTCGAGTTAGCCGAGGAAAGTTACACTAATCCGATTGGAAATTTAGATTTAATTCAAAAACAATTAGTTGGTTATTTTACAGACGGGTTGACAAATGATGCTTTAAGATTAAGAATTATGAGAGAAAATCATGTAAGAATCCAAGATGCAATTGATAGCGCGGTAAATGAACAAAATTTAAGAATTAGGTTTAATAAAAGATCTAAAAACAAAAGTAGCGTAGACGATATTGAGGATAATCATGAAAGCATGGATATATCCCACTTAAGGCCTTCGAAACAATGCACGTATTGCAAAAAACTAGGGCACGTTATTCGTGATTGTCTCAAAAGAAAAGCCGAAATTAATGCATATACCTCAGTTAAACCAAGCGTTTCGAACAATAACAAAACACGTTATCCGATTCAATGTTATTCTTGCGGGCAATTAGGTCATATGGCGAGAAATTGTTCAGGTATGTTTCGTCAAAAAGTAAGATGTTATAACTGTCAGAAAATAGGTCATTACGCAAAAGAGTGTTATTTTAATCAATCAAAAAACTAATTTACTCCGGTTACTATGGGACAAGTAATCGGAATGAGAATAACAGAAAATCAAATAAAAAGCAGTATAATATAGCAATTTGTGGGAATCCAAGTTCGTGTTTAATTAGAGTAGGAAATAATTCATTCAGAAGTTTAGTAGATACCGGAGCGGAAGTATCTATAATCAGTTTAAAAGCTTTTCAAATGTTGAAAAATAAACCAAAAGTAAAAAAGGAACACGCAAACCTTCAAGCTGTCAGCGGTAATCAATTGGTTGTACACGGGGCTGCAAATATTAAATTTAAGATAGGAAACACGAAGAAAATTCATAAGTTCTTTATAGTTGCAAATATAAACAGAATGGTTATTTTAGGAAAGGATTTTTTAACACAAAATGGTGTCAGACTATATTTTGACCTAGGTTGCTTACGCATAGACAGAAATTACATTCCATTAGAAGATGACATTCATCTTAATTCTATTGTTAGATGTAACAAAGATTATATGTTAAAGCCTAGATCAGTTAATATAATCTTAGCAAAAATAAGTAAACACAGTAAAATACAGACAAATGATGTTTATGAGTTTAACCGTACACCAAATCCGTTCATTGACAATGAACCAGGTTTAGAATTAAGCAGTTCATTAATAAAAGTTACCAAAGACAGAAGGTTACCTGTCATTGTAACAAACAATACTTTTAAAACTATTAAACTGAAAGGTAATTGCGCCTTAGGCACATTGTCAAAACAAGATAAACAGGAAGTAAATTCGGTAAATAAAAATGTCGATATGTCAATAAACGAGGAAAACAATTCAATACACCAAGGGTTTACTGAAAGCGAAATAGCCTCAAGCTTAAACTTAGATAAGGAAAAAAAAGATGTATTACTCCCAATTCTTGTAAAACATAAAGAAATATTTGCTAGGAATAATTTAGAACTTAGTCAAACGGACACTATACAGGTCTCCATAGACACAGAAAATCATAAACCAATTAAATTAAGACCCTACCGTACTCAATTGAATAATAAAGAGGTCATTGATAAAGCAATAGAGGAAATGTTAGCTGCAAATATTATTAGACCTTCAACTAGTGCGTGGGCGGCCCCAGTGGTCATTGTTAATAAGTCCGACGGTACTAAAAGATTTTGTGTAGATTTCAGGCAACTTAATAAGATTACGAAACCAATATCGTATCCTTTACCAAATATTGATGATATTTTGGCACAGTTGGGAGAGAGTACATACTTTACAAGTCTTGACATGATTAGCGGATTTTGGCAAATAGGGATTAAAGAATCAGATAAATGTAAATTAGCATTTACAGCGGGCTTTAAAGGATTATATGAGTTCAACGTCCTACCTTTTGGCACGAATAATGGCCCTGCCTATTTCCAGAAATTAGCAAATACTGTCTTAAGAGGCTGCGAGAAATTTGCAGTGGCATATATGGATGATATTCTAATTTTTTCGAAAAATCTTGAAACACATTTACAACACATAGATGTCATATTAAGTCGCCTCAGGGAACATAAATTAAAGCTTAAGTTACCAAAATGTCAATTCATGCGTGAACGGACCAATTACTTAGGTTTTGTTATTGATAAATTTGGAGTAGACCAGACCCAAATAAAGTTGAAGCCATACGTCATTTAAGTAGACCTCGATGCCCGAGGGATATTAGATCAATATTAGGTATGACAGGGTTTTATAGAAGATTTTGTGATCATTATTCTGAAATAGTTGAACCGTTAGTTAATTTAACTAGGAAGAAAGTACCGTTTAAATGGACTGATGAATGTGAAATAAGTTTCAATAAATTGAAGGAAATACTGACGCAAATACCATACTTATCTTATCCAGATCCTAAAAAGCCATATATTCTTTACTGTGATGCGTCAGATAAGCACATAGGCGCTGTATTGACTCAGAAATGCGATGACCACGAAGTCGGCGACTTCGTAAATGAGAAGCCAATATATTTTTTATCTCACACATTATCAAAAGCACAAACCAATTGGGCTGTATGTGAAAAAGAATGCTATGCTATATTTTATGCATTGAATAAGTTAGATCATTATCTACATGACGCGCAATTTGTCATAAAAACAGATCATAAACCATTAACATATTTACTAGAATCACCTTCAAGTAATAAGAAATTGCAAGTATTTGGAATGACAATAGCAACCTATAATTGCACCATAGAGCATTTACCTGGCAAATTCAATATCGTCAGTGACAGCCTTAGCAGACCTCCTACGTCTGATAGCACTAATATCAGTACTGACATAGCACCTTCGTTAGAGATTCATGATAATAGTTATTTAATACACAACTTACCGAAAAATGATTCACAAGTTGTCAATAAAGTGCAAAAATTAGGTGAACAAATACCCTCAGGCATGCAGGTACAAAACGAGGTACATGAAATTAATGTCATTGACTCAACAAATATAGATCACAAGGCCGTCGTTGACAATGACCAAATTATACAAAATGACTTATTACAAAATGCATTAAATATTCAGGCTGGATTATTGGCAAATACTGACATGCAAATAGAACAAAACAAAGATAATACAATAGTGGAATTAAGATCAAGGTTGAATCAGGGTAAATGCAAGAAATCAGAGGAAAATAAATTTATTGAGGTTGACAAATTGATGTACTATTTATCTAATGCAGATGATGAACCGGTTTTAAGACTTTATGTTCCGCGTCACATGACTCACTTAGTTATCAAACAATATCACGATGATAACTCTCATCCAGGGTGTCAGAGAATGTTTCACACAATTAAACAAAAATATTATTGGCCAAATATGTTTAAGGAATTGCATGATTATGTTAACAAATGTGTTCAATGTCAGACCAGAAATTTAAAATCAATAAAAGCGCCTATTTCTGAGGACTGTTGCATTCCACCATATCCGTTCTCTGTAATTTCAATAGATGTCTGTGGTCCATATCCAAGAACTATTTCAAATAATGCATACATAATTGTTTTCTGTGATCAGTATAGTAGGTTCATAGAAGCTTTTCCAGCACCAGATAAAAGCTCGGATACAATCATACACTTATTAATTAATGAAATTTATAGTAGATATTCATGTCCGATAAGGATCATTACAGATAATGGCTCAGAATTTACAAGTCGTGCCTTTACAGAAACATTGCAAGAGTTAAATATTGAACATATAAAAACTACACCTTACAGACCTGAAGGCAACTCAATTAATGAACGCTCACATGCAACCCTCAATAACATTTTATCTAAACAGGTACAGGAGAATGTCAATCAATGGGATATTTATCTGAGTCTTACAGTAGCAGCCATGCGCTTTAGTACGTCTGAAAGTAGTAAACATACTCCATTCTTTTTGCTATACAACAGAGATCCCGTACTCCCCATAGACAATTTACTCAAACCTAGACGCAAATATCAGGGAGAGGATTACTTTAAAATCATCTTACAAGAAAATCACAAATCATTCTTAAAAGTCAGAAAACAACTTAAGAAATCTAGGCGAAAAAACGCAGAACAAGTCAATCGCAAAGCAAAAGATATTAAATTTGAGATAAATGATCCTGTATACTATAAAAATTTTCAAAGAAACACTAAATTAGGTATTAAGTGGAAACCATATTTTAGAATAATAGAACAAACCACACCATTACATTATGTCATTAAAAATCAGTTGGATAACTCTACAGTTAAAGTACATGCAGATCAGATAAGACTGGCAAATATTGATGAATGGCCTATGCCAATAATCCCTAACACCAGACCGTTTAGAAAGGCACAATTGGCATGCCAATTGGACAGTTCAAGTCAATCAAGCGAGACCAACTTGAGTCATTCAAGCGAGTCGGATAATGCAAATCAAAACGAAGTTGTTTTACCTCCCATTACTCGACAAATTTGTCAACGTAGGATAAATTCAGAATCTGAGGACGAAATTCCGCTTGCAGAATTGCAGCAGCATTTAAGGCAAAAAGAAAGAGATATTGCTCTTAGAGAAAATAGTGCAGAAGGCATGACAAATTTAGTAGGTCAAAATTATGAAGACATAGGTAGCGATGACAGTTTTAGTACAGCAATTAGTCATAACGTCAACAGCGACGGTCTAGCTAGTATGGACAGTTTACATTCAAGCGAACAATTGTTAGGAAATACATCAGATATATCATCTGATCACAACATGCACATAAATACAGTGACAGCTAAACGCCACAGGCAAAAATCCAGTAAGCAAAGTACAAGAAAGGCATTAGCAAAATGTCTGTCAGGCTTGTCAATTTTGTTGGAGAAAAGTTAATGATACATTAATTACAACTATATACTAATCAGTTCTTTTATTAAATTTTAGGTAGAAAGATATTAATAAAGAATTAGCCTGCTGCTATTAATAAAGAATTAGCCTGCTGCTTATTTGGTAAAAATTTTTTTTTCTTCATTTTTCATTGCACTTAAAATAAAATTAAATAATGGCTTGTACTTTTTACCAATTGGTCATGAATTTCCTGACGACTGTAGTTGCAACTGGAAGAAAATTCCAGGAGGTACACATGAGTCATCAGGAAATGTACAATATATTAAAAGAAATATTCGTGACGGATATTCTCAGTAAAATTAAACAAGAACATACATATGCTGCATATCTTGTGCTAGAAGACTTTTTAGAAGACATGTCTGGCGCACTATATGAAAGCAATTTTTTGGAACAGAAATTCAGATTAGGTAGCGACGACGAACTGACACTTAGGCAGTTGGTCAATTCGGAAATCGAAATTACAGAACAGATACTTCCCGAATATATGAAGGGGGATCTAAAGCTTTACATAGATTACGTTCATCATATGCAGTTTCAATATTGTAGATGGGGATAATCTTGTCAGATAGATCTTTTTTTTTAAAAAAAGAGTATCATTTTAGGCCCTTTTGGTTAATAATTCTCCTTTATTTTTTAGGTCATGGATATCCAAACTTTGCTGGTATTCCTATCAATATTAACTGTCACGAATAGCTTCAACAATTTCGAAAATGTAATTTTTCAAAAACTTAACTCAGTATCTGTCACCAGAGCTCATTGGAAATTAGCATTGTTTCTGGATACTTCGGTATTCAAGCATTGTTTAAATAACATCGACAACAAACTAATTGAAACTAAACATGTTCTAGGAAATATGTCAAACAATTTTAGGAGGGATGATAAAACATTAGATAGTTTGGCGTTCACACAATCTCTAACAAATTTACAAACAGAAATAAATTCTATTAGGCGAACTCATGAAAATGTGATGACATCGTACTTAGATTATCAAAGTTTAGCACATAGACAAATCCGCTCTTTACTTCCGTTAGGCGGAGTTCTAAAATTTTTATTTGGTACAGCCGACGAAAATGACATTAACAAAATAAAAACTCACGTGAGAAAGTTAGAAAATAATCAGAAATCTATTATACATGTTTTGGAAAATAACTTATCAATACTTAATGTATCAAGGCAACAGATTTCAGAAAATCGACAATCTATAAATAGTGTTATTGGAGTTCTTGCTCGCTTAGATGAAAATTTGAACCATCTCAAATCAAAAACTGATGTATCTATAGCAGCCTTACAAGACTATACAGTAAATTATAACCATTTAAAATTAATTATTGATGAGATAAGTCAGGCTTGCCTTCATGCTTCATTACACGTGGAAGAATTTAAGAATCAATTGAATATGCTAGCAACAAGAAAGTTATTCCCTAGCTTAATTTCACCTTCTCACTTTAGACAATTATTAATAGATATTAAATCTAAATTACCTAGTCATTTCGCTCTATCTGCTAATCCGGAAGAAGAACTATGGCATTACTATGAAACTTTAACATGTGATACCGTCATCTCTCAAGAGAAAGTTCTCATTCTAATTGATTTACCCCTATTAGAGGTTGAGAACTATTTCGATGTTTTTAAAGTTTTAAATTTTGAAGCTCCTTTCATACCTAAAGACAAATCTCAGCATGATGAATCAATACAAATGTCAGCTAAATATTTGATAGAGTCCGATAGTTTTATAATCGACAAAGGCAGAACAAAATACGCTATGCTTCCGCAAAATGAATTTAAGACTTGCAGCAGCCAAAGAACATGCTACATTGAAAGTGCATTTTATAACACAGGTACAAGTCATGTATGCTTAATAGCGCTATTTATGGGACAGACATATAATGTAGACAAGTATTGTAAACAAATTATTATACCAAACTCAAATTTACCTCAGGCGCAATACTTAGACAAAGGTCAATGGGTAATTGTTAGCCATAATGATTTAAAATTAATTACAGTATGTCCAAATAAACCAAACATTCAAGACACTAAAATAGCAAAAGCGCCTATTAGTATAATCAAATTACCTATGAATTGCAAGGCTTACAATGATAAATTTATTCTTAATGCATGGTTTGCGAACTCGTCAGAAATAACTTTGCCAAATAGAGATGATATCATTTTACCGAATATTACCGAGTTTAGAATATGGAAACCTATTCACAAATCGTTCATTAATCTGTCAAAAATAGATATTCCGGATAATCTACAAAAAATTCAAAGTATTCCAATGACTTCCATGATAGAAAAATTAGAATCAATCAAAAACCAACATGAAATATCGATGGATGATACTGGCATTCCAACTTACATTATTGTTATTATAGCAATATCTGCTACTATGGGCTTTGGTGTAGTTTTATTAGTTTTTATTAAGTACAAATTAAGCAATAGGCTAAGGTCTAAAAAGGGTTACATATCGGCTATTCGTGACCCCCAAAGAGGTTCAGCGGCTTTACATAGCTTGGCGCAAAATGAGAGGTTGGTTGGCTTGCAATCGCACGTGGGTAAAGAAGATTCTCTGGGTCTGTATAAGACATCTGAAGGTGAAAAACTTGCCTCAGCACCACCACGGATTGCCAACAACGACATTAGGAATGCAAGCCTGATGTCAAGACTATATCCGTTGACCGTAAATAACAATTGAGACAACGGTTAACAAAGATTCACCAAACAACGAGATATAACAATGGTGAAATTATTACTTAGTTTGGAAAACATGGATTTCCAAAAGAAGCAAGCTTATTAATGGCTGTTACAACTATACAGCAACAATATAAACATTACGTATGTCAAATTATAATGTAGAACTTTCAGACTTAGACATTGTAGTGTGAACAACGATATAATGGTATAAATAAATTCAATGGTGAAATGTTACATATTGGAAGAAATTATAAAATGGTGGATATAACAAAATGGTGGATATAACAAAATGGTGAAGAAATTATAAAATGGTGGATATAACAAAATGGTGGATATAACAAAATGGTGAAGAAATTATAAAATGGTGGATATAACAAAATGGTGGAAAAATACAGAAAGAACAACATAAGTTCAACGAAACATCAAAATTCTATTAACTATAGAATTTCTTAAAAAGATACGTACCTATACACCCTTATTACAACGTTGATGTCAAAATTGTTTTACATATTAATGCATCAGTCATAGTACATATTTATATGTATCATGTACGCCTATTTAACCTTAGGGTTTTAGTGTTAATTATAGCGGAAAAGTGCCCAATCCGCTGTCAAAAGGTGATAATTGATTGTCACAGTATACCGGATGATAATCACCGGGTAATTTTCGATAATTATAAATTGATATAATTATTATTGCGGATTGCACAGGAAATGAAGAGGAAATAACATTTAAATACTTAGAATTAAATTGTTTATGATTAAAATGGTATATTTTGAGAGTATATGTTGAGAAATTATTATTGATTTAAATTTATGGGTTTTGGTTGTTGTAAAGATTTTATGATATTATTGAAGGAATGATTGTTGTGTATGAGTGTTGTGTTAATTCTATGATTTTGTATGTTGCAGACATGTTGAAAAACTATAGATCAGAGAGATGGCCATCAGTAAATTCACGGGAAAAATGAATATTCCAAATAATTGATTAATGATAAACAACAAAACCAGGGATATACAAATAAACAATTAGCAATAGACAACAACACCAGTGATATAAATGTGAAAACAACTTGGACAAAATGTGGTAGTGACAATGAAAATTCAAAATGGAACTTACAAATGGAATATTGACATTGTAATTTTTAAACAGAAACTTTAATAAACTTTCCCGATATTGTAAACCGATTGTCGGTATGAATTTACTGATTGGCTAATAAAAATGAAATAAAATTTAAAAAAAACGCGTATTAAATTGCTCATTATCATATTATTGTTATTGTAGGTATTGTTTATGTAACTTAGATGTTGTTATTATCATGCATATTTGTTGATTGTTGATATGATATTATTACTAATAAATATTTTGGGTGACGGGTTATTAACATTTTCAGGTTAGATCTAGAACAACATTATGAAATTTCTATATTGTTACGTTCAATTAAAATTTTTTTGAATTATTATCCAGGAACGACATATATGATGTTTTAATTTTATATCACTAGAAATATTAAAAGTAATTAATATTTCTCTTTTTGGAAAAGGAAATGTTACATAATTTACATATATGATATGTATATTATGTTGATTCATTTATAAATTATTAGGTTGAGAGGTCACGAGTTGATCATATATGTCGTGTCCTACAATTATATGTCATGTATGTTTTGTTAGTAATGACTTCGTCCAGGGAGTAGCTGGTCAAGCTGTCATATTTGACTTGTTATTAATTACTTTGTCCTGGTATGAGTGTTCCAAGTCTACGCATTGTAGCTTGAGGATACAATTTTATGTACACGTATACACTAATTAGTATATCTTATGTAATTGAGAATTTACTATATATATCAAGAATAAAACATGCATATTCAGTTCTGATTTGGAAAACGTAGTTTGTATTTCTTTAACCCGACTATACGACACGTAGCAATGCTGTTCTACCTATCACAGAACTGTTCTTTATGTACTAACGTGGTTGGAGCCGGAAATCTCATTTTACTTTTTAAACCCGAACAAATTCAGTGCCTTCAGCGCTTTGATTACATTCTGAGACGAAATTGCCTGGTCCGGATATCATTATTACAGAATTATACTAGTGTCGTATATTAATATTAACTTGTATCATCTCATGAGTAACTATTTATTTAAACACATAATCTATTTTGACTACCCCGACCCACGTGGGTCTAGATAGGAAACTCATCATTTAATACAAATTTAACAATTGTTTTGACATGTATAGTGACAGTGAAATTCTTGAATTTTAAAAGATAACTATGGGATAGTAAATTAAGGTACATTGTATTAAAGGAGAAATTAACTTTTTGCAATTACTTCCTTTAAGAATAAAATACAAATATATACAAATTATTGCAATATGTATATCAGCATAGGCGGATCTAGCGGGGAGTCAGGAGGGTCCGGACCCCTCCTTGAAATTTCCAAAAATTCATGTCCATTAGTGTATTTCTTGACAGTAGGTCATTTTTGAGTACATTGTACATAGATTTAATGATTATGTTGTTATTATTATTAATATGTTGTATTATTTTGCAAACTGTGTATAATGTGGTTGTGGTTCGAAAGTTTGGACCCCCTTGAAAAAGTTCGGACTCCCTAGAAAAAAATCCTGGATCCGCCCCTTATCAGATTTTTAGTTTATGAATTTTTATTGCAGTCAGATCGAACATCGACGTTAAATTAATACTTATATTATTACTGTATTTAAGGTTAGTGACAAAAGATTAAGAACTACAAAATGGGCAACAACCTCAGTTACCCCTTGTAGTAAAAGCATTTAACTAGCTCTCAAGATTAACATTTTAATCATTTAATACGTATACGCTAACTTGTATTTTTCTCTCCTTAAAAGGTGGATGTTACATGTGTTGCTTGACAACAAGTTAATTTTGGTATCAGACTAACTCACATGAATAATTCCTTACAAACAATCCAAGGAATTTATTACATGTGGGTTCTGCGAATATCATTGATGAAAATTTTTAAGAGAGTAATTATCTCCCTTGATATGAAAAACGTATATGTTTTGAAGAAGTTATCTCCCTTCGATATGAAAATAGTCTAAACTTTATTTGTCCATACATTATAGGTATAATCATGCATGATGAGAGAACTGCCTCTCTCTCTGTCAAAACATACTTAGCTTTATATGATTGCATTACTGCTTAAACTAAGGGGTCCCTTTAAAGGTGATGTTTCGACGCATTTGGGGATGTATTAAGGGCCCTTTAAAGGAGATGTTTCGACACCTTTAGGGAATCGTCTGGTTAACAGTAGCGTTATGTTACACTGTTCAGGACAAGTCCGGTTAACAGTAGCATCATGTTATACTGTTTAGGACAACAACTTTCAATATCAAATTAATGAAAACGAATGTAAAAATAAAGTCGAATCATGAACTAAGATTAATGTAGGTCCAATAAACTTGATGTATGAAAAACAAAATGCACAATCACACTATATATATGTACTACGCATGCGCAACATGGCTGACGGTTTTTCAATCCGCTGATAAAAAAATAATTTAAAAAAAAATATCGTAATAAATATTGGATTAAAGGTGAAATTTTTGCACTACTGTGGTTATAAAGTGTATTAGACAAATCACGGAATACTTGCAAATGAAGAATGTAACGGATTTTGGACAAATTAGACCAACTTTCGTATAATCCTTTGTCCGAAAATTTTCAAGTAGTCGTGCAAAATTGTGCTTTTTCATTCAACTCTCAAATTAAATCTTGTAAATTTGTGATATTTGAAAACTTGTTACAAGTATACTGTAGTGAAATGGATAACTTGGAGAATATTAATGTGTCAGTTAAAAACCGATTTGACGTTTTTGATAAGAGGGATTTTAACAGGGAAGATCAAAATGTAGAAATATCTAGACGGGATTTCATATCAAGCAACACTGACGGTAAACTACTTCAAATATTTGATGAACT
Organism: Mactra quadrangularis; assembly: GCA_025267735.1. Lineage (NCBI taxonomy): Eukaryota > Metazoa > Mollusca > Bivalvia > Venerida > Mactridae > Mactra > Mactra quadrangularis. The sequence continues at coordinate 10,267,907 of CM046301.1, read as the reverse complement.
GAAATTTATCAGAACTGATCAAGTCAACAATAGTAAAACAATTGTAAACATGCAAAAATCTATGCAAAAATGGGTGAAAAACTTAGCCACGTCACAACCATAACAAACAATCAAACCCAGTTCATGAAAGCACTAGCGTACAAGTCAATCGATTTAGAGGGGCGGTCCAGGAGAAATAACCTGATATTTCGAGGGATAAATGAATCTCGAAATGAAGATTGCATATCACTCCTTCATGAATTTATTAGAGAAAAACTGAACATAAATATTTAAGATATATATATATTGCAAGGGCCCACAGACTTGGAGCCAGAATTCATGGTAGACGTTATACACAACGCCCAATAATCGCAAATTTTAGGGATCACCAGGATATATCTTACATTCTTAGCAAAGCTTATCGACTGAAAGATCATCCGGGGTGTAGCATAGATAATGATTATCCCAAAGAGATTCAGGCAGCAAGGTCACGTCTTTGGCCTCAGTTAAAGTCATATAGAGCTTATTATCCCAGATTCAAAGTCACCATGGTATACCCGGCAAAAATTGTGATTGATGGTAGAGTAGCAGTTGATACTTTCCCTGACTGGAATTGTCTAGTGAACTATATAGTGAACTTCGGCCTTTATGCAAATTAGCTATCACCAAAATGACATTTATTTTTCGATGAAAGTCAGTTTCTATGAATTCATTCCTTAAATGATGTTCAATTCTATTTACTATATACACTTCCATGTACAATATGCAATTCTATATGAACGATGATATTCCTGTAACAAAATGCAATAAACAGTTATATACAATATATAGTTTAGAGAAAAACTGAACATAAATATTCAGGATATATACATAGCAAGGGCCCACAGACTTGGAGCCAGAATTCATGGTAGACGTTATACACAACGCAAATTATATTTGAAACACTGTATTATAACATTATAATAACATTATAACATTATAGTGTATAATATTGATATCAATATTATACACTATAAAGCTTAAAAAACAATATACTATTCTATATACATAATGTAATTACATACAGACAATACAATTATTTATACTATTCATATAAAGTTTATATACAATTTATATTAAAAAATACTATTATATTCACAATTATCAACGTTTGTAAAATAAACGAACTATATTTGTTAAGTGAAATTGTATATAAATACACAATTCCACATACAGTGTACAAGTCTATCAAATATACACATTATGTACGATATACAATAAGGAACCATAGTCAGTTATTCCCCCTTGTATACTCTTCAAATAAGTAGGTTCAATTAGTTGGAGTGCTCGGATTTTACCCTTACTTTTCGATGTCAATTTGCCAAAATTAATCATTTTTGTAAATCATTTGTTTGAAAATCAAGCTAAGTATTTTTAGAGTAAAGAATTATCTAAATTTCACCACTTCTGTTAATATCTATATGAACAAGAAAGATATTAGATGAAATATTTTGTTATCCTTACATTGGACTTCAATAATAAAATCCGAGGATTCCAACTGTAAGGACCGACTTACCAATTGAATTGCTTCAGATTTTATCAGGGGAAGATAACTGACAATAGTCCCTCATTATATATAGAATGTATATAACGATAAATCTATACAATTCTATACACTATAAAGTTTAAAAAACAATATACCATTCTATATACATAATGGTATTCCATACAGACAATACAATTATTTATACTATTTAATTTTATGCAATATACAATTCTATATTTATACAATATGCAGATCTATAAAATATATCATTTCATTTAATATACATGTATATATATATTTGGTATTTACTCCACAATACAACTTATTACAATATATACAATTTTAAACAACTTTAAATTAGATATACTGTATACAACTCATTAGGCCATATAAACAGTGTATATACAATAAACAAGTCGATACCCAGGTTAAATAATTATCACTTAAATATTTTTACATTATACAAACGACATGAAAATGCCCACGAGTAAGACCGTTTCTAAAATTAATAGGCCCTAGTTTAAGTCGAAAGTTCCGTGGTACGAAAACAAACAAGTCCCGTAAAAATCAGTACCGAACGGATTGATTTTACCAGATACTTTTTCTATTCGAGCACTCTTGAGTTTATCTAAACGAACTTTTTTGGTGGCGATCATATCCGAGTTTTTCGAGTGTGGATAAAATAATATAAGTGCGTACTGCGGACCGTGACACTCTCCCCCACTTTAAATATTTGCTTAGAGTCATGGGCCTATTAATGAAAATAGTATTTTACACACTATATATATGTAATCATATATGTAATATACAACTAGGTGTTCTCTTGTAAAGGATATACTTAGATCACTTGGTTTCTATGAAGCAGGCTATACACAAACAGTTGGTGATAAACATTTATTTTTGAGCCTTGTTAAACAACATGGAAGGGTATAACCTCCCCGGTTGGGATTCGAACCCGTATCCCTTCGAGACACTAGATTCGAAATCCGGTCTGCTAGTTTTTAAACTTTGTAAATTTTATACGTCTAAAGCCACGTCAATTTTGGGGTTTGTTCATTCATACTATACTAAGTGTACCTTCGTTTATACATGTTATTTACAGGGAATGAGTGTAAAAATGAGAGAATATTTTAGGGATTTCACGTAATCCCAGCGAAATCAGGGATTTCACGTATTCCCTAAAATCGCCAGGGATTACGTGAATTCCCTGACTTGTAAAACATGATAATTTTAAGGTCAGGGAATATGTGTAAAAAATGGGGAAAAATCAGGGAATACGTGAAATCCCTAGAAAATTTTCAGGGTTTACATGTATTCCCTGACAGAATATTACGTAGCTGGGGATTACACGAAATCCCTTAATTTCAGGGATTATGTGAAATCTCTGGTTACACACATTCCCTGTAACATATACGAAATACAAAATGCATCAGCAAAAGAAATTGCAATGATGGACCGTTTCAATTGATTTCAGTTCTTTTACTGACTTTGACAAGTTAAAACACTATGACGAACAATCTGAGAACAAGGCAGATTATATTAAGATAATCTAATAGATAAAACATTTACCAAGTATAAAACTGTGAAATAATTTGAATGAACAAAAATTTAAGATATTATATAAGAGAGACATTTATAAATTCGAATGTGAGTAATTTGTATGTATGACCATTTAAACAGTGTTAATGAATCCATTTGAGAGCACCGACCTTTAAGAGTAAGTTTGCCTCACTAATAGAAGTAAGTGAGTTAACATTTTAGATCCATTTGCTAATTTGTTTCATCACGAGTTTTTGTGATAATATCATCTATCTAACAATGACAGATCTTTAACATAGCTTTGTCATTTCATTGTGTATACATGTGTCATAATTGTGGACACTGACAAGTTGACATTTTATCATAGCATGACTGTAACAGCTGCTATTAAGTTAGCAATTGCTAAGCATTCATTGATAGTGTTGACCAGTTTCATTTAGATAAAAAGTGTCATTGACATTGTATGGATATAGTTTGGATGTATTGGACTATTAAATACTTGAAATTAGTGTTCTACTTTTATACGCCTAAGCCATTGTATTGAGTTTTGCTAATTGAAACTGACTATATGAGTACGTGAATTTATTTATGATAGAAAATGCATCAGTGAAAGAAAGTGCAATGATGGAACTCATACATTGATGTCAGCTATATTTCTTATTTAAATAAGTTTAAAGACTACGGCAAACTATCGATTATATTAAAATGATCGTATAATTGAAACATTTACTAAGGAATTTTTATATTTGAAAGCAGAATCTGAGCAAATTAAACCCCTGACAAATGAGCTCACAGTGAGATAAAAGTTTAAAGCCGTTAATACTGGAATGTGGAAAATGGTACAAACCATTTTCCTTTTTTATTCTGGAACAGTGATATCTCGTAGAGATCAAATCTAGCAAATATAAACGCTGATGTTTTAGAGCAACTACTTTAAGTCGGTGATGGTAAGCGGTGACACCTTACAAAATAAGTGCATATCATTATGTTTGTTATTTGAAGCAGTGCCTTTTGGAACACAGTTGCGACAAAGACGTGTGCTGCTGTTTTTATGCTTTGAAGAAAAAAAATTTAGTCTTTTAAAGTACATCTAAAATTCAAAGTTTAGCAGTTACTAAATCTGACAATTTGTGAATATTCAAGTAATAAAGTGTTTGAGTACTTCAATTGCATACATCAACGATTTGAAATCTGTTACAAGTGGATGCTTACTACAGGGCTTATATTTTATTAGTTGCAGATTCAGAGAGTACCACGTGATTTGGATAATTTGCTTTGTATTCTTCATGTGTATCTATTAGTAATAGATTATTACTAACCTGGATTACTATAACTGGATTTAAAACATGTAAACATGACTAAATTAGTATTTGACGTTTAAAATAAACGTTCAGAACAATCTAGATGTAGAAAAGCTACAGTAGTGATATTTTGAATGTTTCAAATCACAACTTGAATACATCAAACCAAGTGTTGAATACCACAAACCACATTTGATTACATGTGTGTATATCAAATCATATATTGAGTGCATCATATTAATTATATTTATCCAGATATGTCAAATTTTACAGGAAACAGAAGTCTATGGACTTGTGAAAATACACCCAAGATTTTCACCATCGTTTTTCTAAATATTATGTTTATATTTGGTATAACCTGCAATGTGACTGCATTCTTAGTTTGGACTAAAGGAAAACGATGTAGTTCACTTGCATGTTCAATGTACTTCAGGTTTTTATCACTAAGTGATGCACTTTCACTTTTCAACTGTTTAAGTATAGCTCTTGTTAAGTGTTACGGACTCACTTCAAATATATGCATTTTTGTTTGGTTTTGTCTGAATTTTTCGCCGTCTCTGTCTGCTTGGCTTTTCGTCAGTATTGGTATTGAAAGATATTTAAGCCTCACATTCCCTTTCTCATTTAGATCATCTGGGGCAAGAAAGCGAGCTATCATAGTTTTTATAAGTCTTGTATTTGTACTAACTGGTATAAACAGTTACATTTTCATGTCCTCATATGACCCTAATTTTGGGGATTGCATAGTCTACGGTATACATAGGGACTTTTATATAACAATGAAAGAAGTTGCCTCCCTCTGGACATTATGTGTCGTTCCATTTTGTCTTATAAATATTACTAATATTTTGATATTAATTCAGTTGTATAGAAATAGACGACAGCAATTAAGACGAAGTCGTGCACCTGAGAATGTTACTTCATTTACAAAGATAGCAGTTATCAGTTGTATATTACAATCTATTTCTATCTTTCCTCTTATGCTGTTTAGTTTGTTCTCCCATAGTTATTTAGATATAAGAAATTGGGACGTGCTTTGCGTTCTTGACATGACAGTGGACAATACGTTATACCTAAATAACGGCTTTAATTTATTTGTTTATCTGTGTAATAGCGTTAACTTCAAATCTGATTTTAAGGAAATGTTCAAATTAACAAGTTGTCGGCAATCGTAAACCAAGAAAAGTAGTATTGCATTGAAACAGCCGTATTAACAATTTGAAGGGTTCCTGTTGAATCAGCTTAAATATTTTCAGCATTTGACTGACAAAAAAATTACTGCCATAGGCAACGTTAATGACATTGAGTTTTCATGTTTTCTTAAATGTAAAGTCCGACAAAAATGGCTATCTATTGGGTTGTATTATTGTTTTTATTTTTTCCTTTCTTGCTTTTATATATCAGGTTATTATGTTCAAATAATGATGTATCAGTTTGAATTGATAAAAGTTGAGGTTGTTCAATTTCTAAAGTGATAAATTGATAAAGTTTGGCTTTCGAATTGTTTTGTTTTTCATTGTTACTATGTTACCATATTATAGCTCTTCTATGTGATGAATAAAAATATCATTGTCACTATCAATAAATTGTGTAATTGCTCAAAATGTATGTATAATGGGCAAATGCTACGGTATAGTAGTTATTATCCCAAACTATAATCAAGACGAAATAATGATGATGATGATGACCAATAGTCCAACAGAGTTAACCTGAGCTTGACCTTTTTGCAAGACAGTATTTACAGTCTATTTTTATCTTTGTCTGTAAATCGCGCTTTATCGGAAGTTTTCGACAATATTCGATGTAACGCAAGTTTAAAATACCATTAGTATATAGTTAAGAAAAATTCACTATATCGTCATCAGATCAGTGGCTGAGTGGATAGCGAGGTAGGTAACCCTTTGGACGGCTTTTTTAAGTAAAAGAAATAATACATTCTGAGTAAGAGTATTTTATAAAATACGTGGATGCAGTTTCCTATTTGGAGCGAACACCATGTGCCACAGGAGTGAGTGTGTCAACTGTGAAACGGGTGAGACAGGAAATGAAGGCAAATGAAACAGTCCAATCACCTAAGAGGTCGAAAAGAAGTCCTTACAAGCTATTAGACGGCTTCGATTGCACTGTTATTAGACACAAAGTTGCTGAATTTTACTTCGTTAGAAACCAACTACCAACTTTGAGATCATAACATGTTGCCCTTGCTGCAGACATCAACTTTCCTGGTAGTGTTGAAACTTTGAGGCTTCTACTGAAAGAATTTGGTTACAGATGGAGGAAGGCAATAGATAATAGGACTGTCCTTGTAGATGGAGAAAACATTGTTGCTCTGCGTTTGGAATTTTACGCCAGGAGGAAGGAATTTCAAGAGAGGGGTCTTGAATTCGTCTATATTGGTGAAACTTGGATGGATACTAGCTACTCTTTATCAAAGTGTTGGCAAAGTAACCACACGTCAGAAGTGGTACAGCCTTGCAACCGCGGACAATTTATTAATGCGTTCCATGCTGGTAGTCGCATGTGTTTCATTCCTGGGGCATTGTTGATATACAAAGCTAAATAAAAACGGGTGATTATCATAGTGAAATAGACGGAAAAAAACTTTGTCAAATTGCTTGAACAAAAGCTCTTACCGAACTTGGAAGAACCCAGTGTTATTGTAATGGACAATGCCTCATACCATTTCACGTGGGCTGATAAGTTTTCAACCTCTAATTCGAGAAAGGCAGAAATACAGGTACATTATAATAATGCATGTATAAGTCAAATAAAAAACTACTAAATTATGTATAAATTTAGATTCGTTGCATGTTATACTGGTGTTTAGTAACTCATTTTTCAATACATTTTCAGGAATGGTTGACAAAAGAAAATATTAAGTTTTCAGCTGGTCTTTTTCGACCCCAGCATCTTTAGCTAGCTCGAGTCCACCGCCCTCCAGCAGGGTGCATTGTTGATCAGCTGATTAGATTACATGGGCATGAAGTTTTGAGATTACCCCCATATCGTCATGACCTTAATCCCATTGAAATGATTTGGAGTCAAAATGAAAAACTACGTCAGGCTTCATAATACAACGTTTCGGTATGATTTCATTTATTCTGTATGTAATGTTTGCACAGATATATTTGACTTTCCGTTTTCAGCTGGTTTCTTCGACCCCAGCTTCTTCAGCTAGCTCGAGCCTACCGCCCTCCAGACGAGTACATTGTTGATCAGCAGATTAGATTACATGTGCTTGAAGTCTTGAGATTATCTCCATATCATTCTGGCTTAAATCCCATCGACATGATTTGGAGACTAAATGAAAAACTTCGTCAGGCATCATAATACAGCGTTTCGGTATGATTTCATTTATTCTGTATATTTGCACAGATTGATTGGCTTTCCGTTTTACGTCATTGTCAATAGGTTTACAAACCATAAACTGCATGTTTAGTCTTTTCATGTATGAGGATGTTTCTGCTTCAGTACAGAGAACATTTGATAACTTAGATTTGAAACTCTTGACTAGTTGTTGTAACCATGTAGACAAACATATTATACAGCGTGAGGAGGATGGTTTGGTGATAGATAACTGTATGAATAGTATAGTTATCAATCTTCAAGATTTTTCGGACGATAGCAGTAGTGAATGAAATAATCGGATAATCAGCTTCTGTATTTTGTTGTATTTGAAATTTGATTGATATTATTAGTACATTTTACAAAATAAAACGGGGGATTAGATTGAAAGATAAATCTTTATCTTATTTCCCGAAAGAATAAATTATAAAGCAAAAAACATAATAAGATAAAACACATTTTTTTATAAATCAAAATTATTAGAAAAGAATAGAAATGAAAACATCATTGAGATTGATGATCTCGAGGTTCGAACTTACGACACTACGTTAGACAAAAACGCATTATCCTACTGCGCTATTGGTTCGCTTGATAATTTCATTTCTTATAAATATATTTAAAGTCAAACAAGATGTTATAAACACGTGTATAATCGTACGAATTAGTACGAAAACTCAGGATTTAATGTAAGTGAAGCGTGTAATTATTATAATGAGGTAGTTCAAGCTCAGATTAATATTGTTGGACTATACTCTTTAGCAAATATATTCATGCTTATCTCTTTCCTGAGAATATGACATTGATTTACCTCAACTGTTAATCCGCTATTAAGTTATATTTAAGCAGCAATATCGAGGTATAGTAACAGACATTGGCATATAGTTATAATGAATTATTAAAGCTACTATATGAAAGTATTTACAGCAAACATAAAATCATTTCTTAAACTGTGAAGTTATCAATTTGTAACATGCATTACAGACACAATACACATTTCAAACCACGTCCAATTTCTAAAACTGGTTCCATTTGTAAGAGAGCAATATTTAATAATAATAATGTTAACGTTAAATATACATGTATATGGTCAAAATCGTTTTAAAGTTTCATCATGTAATTTAGAGGTTTTTTCTGTAACAAAACTTTATCTTAAATATACTTGTATAAAAAATCTAGATCTATTGTTTAAGTACTGGCAACTAAATTTTACTTGTAACAGTTTTACTTTCGATCAACTACAATGCAATGAATAACATTAACATATTAAAGAAAAAATGTATTTAGTAAAAAGTTATTTTCCACTAGAGGATTAAATTAAACGTCTATTTTCTTTGAAGTCTATGGGAGTGTTACCATATTAATTTTTATAAAACGTTGTAAAATGTCATATTCTGGATTAAAAATACAGACTAAATACAACTGACCAATTTGCTAATTTGTTTAATGACTATTGCAACTGATTCATCAGTCAGTTAGTGATTATTATTTTAGCATTTGAAATTAAGTTGATTAGACATGTATGATAATTATGCATTATTAATCTTTTATACACTGTGTTGGCTATGTGACATTTATTCATAATGTGGTAATATTTGGTTAAAATATGTACTGATTTACAGAGTATGATATTTCCATTTTATAACTTATTCACTAAATAGAAGTTTGCAATGCATACAAAACATTCAATAGTATTGAGTGGACGCTTAACCTATAGATACATTTGTCAATGACATTGTGTGGACTTATTTTAGATCTATTGTTACGATTTTCTTCTTTTACACGACTACATCCATTACGTTGATTTTTTCATTAATACAAGCAATTAGAGTTTTATAAGATACAAAATGCATCAGTGATTGCAAAAGGTGAACACGTTCACTGATTTCAGTTCTATTCCTGATTATATGACTAAAAGACTACGACGGTCAGTTTGGAAATATAGTACTTAAAAAAAATGAATTAAGAAGATATTCTCATTATCGAATTCGAATATATTTATTTAATTGTGTACTAGGCAATTTACTATGTTGTCTATTCAAATTGAGAGCAGTGGATTTGTAGTATAAGTGTTTAGAGCAAGCAAGTGTGTTTTTTATTTTATTTTTGCAAATAAAGATTTCAGCAAAAAAGATAATCTGACAAAACGTGTGTTGATGTTCTCTTTATATGAGTTGTGATATTCAGTAAAACTTATTTCGCAAATGAGCTATTTGACACTTTTTATCTGAGTGTAAAGACTTTTTGCAGTCATAACATATAACGTTTAACTCATAAAATTAAGCAAATAATGCATTTGAATGATGCATTAGAAGGAGGATACACTGGTTATGCATTGGAAGGAGGATAAACTGTTGATTCATAAGAAGGAGGATATATTGTTGATTCATAAGAAGGAGGATACACTGTTGATGCATTGGAAGGAGGATAAACTGTTGATTCATTAGAAGGAGGATACACTGTTGATTCATTAGAAGGAGGATAAACTGTTGATTCATTAGAAGGAGGATAAACTGTTGATGCATTAGAAGGAGGATAAACTATTGATTCATTAGGAGGAGAATAAACTGTTGATGCATTAGAAGGAGGATAAACTGTTGATGCATTCGAAGGAGGATAAACTGTTGATTCATTAGAAGGAGGATATACTGTTGATTCATTAGGAGGAGGATATACTGTTGATTCATTAGAAGGAGGATAAACTGTTGATGCATTAGAAGGAGGATAAACTGTTGATGCATTAGAAGGAGGATAAACTGTTGATTCATTAGAAGGAGGATATACTGTTGCTTTATTAGGAGGAGAATATATATTCTTGATTCATTAGAAGGAGGATATACTGTTAATAACAAAATAACAAGGTTTATGAAATTATGGAAATGTTGATACGTTGTAATTAAAACAACAAACATTTATTTTTACTGTTTAATTATGGTATAAATTTACTAGGTTTCAGAATTTATTTTGTTAAAAAATTCAAAATCAAAATGGATTTCAGAAATTCGCAACAAGAGTTCAATTTCTCAATCAGTACCAGTAATTATCATTTTTTGAATAGGTCAAATCATACAGAACACAGAGATGAAATGTTATGCGCATATACAGGAAAAGTAATTACAACCGTCTGCCTGTGTATTATGTTTATATTTGGTCTAACCTGCAATGTGATTTCATTCTTAGTTTGGACTAAAGGGAAACGATGTAGTTCAATCGCTTGCTCGATGTATTTCAGGTTTTTATCTTTAAGTGATGCACTTTCTCTTTTTAACTGTTTGAGTTTAGTTATTATAGAATGGAACGGATTTAATGCAATGTCAATGCGTTTTGTTCATTTTTTCATAGTATTTTCTCCGTCTCTTTCTACTTGGCTTCTCGTAAGTATCGGAATTGAAAGATTTTTAAGCCTCACATTCCCTTTCTCATTTAGGTCGTCTTGGGCAAAAAAGCGAGCTATCATAGTTTTTATTAGTCTTGTAATAGTACTAACTGGTATAAACAGTTTTAATCTGATGCATAATAATCATCTGTATGGAATTATGTTTGAAATTGCTACCCTCTGGACATTATGTGTCGTTCCGTTTTGTCTCATCAATATTACAAATACAGTCATATTAATTCAGTTGTTAAAGAATAAACAACAGCAACTTGGACGAAGTCGTTCACCTGAGCATGTAACTTCATTTACCAAGATAGCAGTTATAAGTTGTATATTACAATCTATTTCCATCTTTCCTGTAATGCTGCAATTGTTGTCCCTCTTTGGCTACTTATATATTAACAGTCTGGACATGTTTTGTGTTCTGGGAATGGTAGGGGACATTACGTTGTACTTAAATAACAGCTTTAATTTATTTATTTTCCTGAATAATAGCGTTTTTTTCAAAACTGACTTTTGGGAAATGTTCAAGTTTACAAGGTCTCGTCAATCTTAACAAGTATGTACTTTTGTATATGCATTGTAAACTTAAAAAATGGCTAGATATCTTTTCGACATTTAATAACCTTTATTATGAGTATAACATAATCATAGCCTCATAGGGTATCTAACATTCATTATCTAGCTATATAACTGGCTATAGTGGAAGGGAGGTGTCACAAAATTGGTAAAACGCTTCGCTCGTGTAAATTATGTGATATGAATCAAATTGAATCTGAATATCACTTTTTATTAATATGCCCATTTTACAATGAATATAGAAATAAATGTATTTCTATACTTGACCTAACTAGACCAAATTTTGCATTAAATTAAATACAACAAATCGTACAAAAATATATTAGCTTCGTTTATACATTTTGCAACTAAACTAAGATTTACACTAGTATAGCAAACTATTTGACATTCATTGTCTTCTTCAATCCATATTATTTATGGTTTGCATATTAATATAGTAAGCTTAGTAAGTTTTGTACATTCATACTTACATGGTTTTTCTTGCCTACATTTATATATATATCCTCTTTTTCTAACTCTACATGTCCTTATAATACCTGTTTATATACACATGTATGTATATGTTTTTGAACTCTCTTTAAATTTAGTAAGTGTTCTGTCTTGTTTATCAATTGTGCATGCAAATCATTACATATTTGATTTTGAATATACGTATTTGTAAAATATATACTTTTTTAAAAGTTTTCTTGGCAATGAAGATATTGTTCATGCTAATAAAATACTATGACTTGACTTGACTTTGCATATTTTAGGTGTACAGATTTCACTTGCTGTTATTTTAGTGTTTCTCAGTATATTTATAAAATTGATGATAATAATGAAAGATATAATATCGATACAAATATAATTAATGGTTTACTTGTTTTGGTGCTCCATATGTAAGTTTGATGTGCAGATTGATGGCGAGTAACATCCTAGACATATGATTCGAACTATTATATGAATGAAAATATTTGATGTTTATGAAGAGAAGATCTTAGGGATCAGTAAAAATGACACAATTATAACCAATAATATAAAACGAATTAACACAATTGGTAAAATGATGGAACGTACCAAATTGCGATGATTCGTCATGAATGATGCGTTTTTTATAAACTTTATTTCAGTAAACTTGGTAAAAGGTTTTATTCTGGATTCAAAACAACTGAATCGACATGACTGACCATTTTGTTAATTTGTCTGACGACTATTTCTATAAGAATATTTATTTATCATTCAACTAGTGATTATACACATGGGATTTGACATTAACTTGATAAGACATGTATGATAAATAATTAATGTTATATAACTGAGTTGACTCTTTATCACTTAATCATAACGTGATTATGTTAAGGGAACCAATATATTGATATACATAGTTTAATGTTTCCATGATTATGACACGCATTCATTGATATAGCGTGGAGACTTTTAAATGAGATATGAAATGTAATCGGAATTGTATTGCCGTATAAAGGATCTATTGGACTGTTGTAAACTTGAAACTAGTATTATTTTGTTGTTTTTTTCGTTAGATTTGTGAGTTTTGTTCATTACTACTAGCTTTAAAAGTATATTCATATATACATCTGTGAAATAAATAGCACTAGCGTACACTAGCACTAGCGTACAAGTCAATCGATTTAGAGGGGCGCTCCAGGAGAAATAACCTGATATTTCGAGGAATAAATGAATCTGGAAATGAAGATTGCATATCACTCCTTAATGAATTTATTAGAGAAAAACTGAACATAAATATTCAGGATATATATATTGCAAGGGCCCACAGACTTTGAGCCAGAATTCATGGTAGACGTTATACACAACGCCCAATAAATTAATAATCGCAAATTTTAGGGATCACCAGGATATATCTTACATTCTTAGCAAAGCTTATCGACTGAAAGATCATCCGGGATGTAGCATAGATAATGATTATCCCAAAGAGATTCAGGCAGCATGGTCACGTCCTTGGCCCCAGCTAAAGTCATATAGAGCTTATTATCCTAGATCCAAAGTCACCATGGTTTACCCGGCAAAAATTGTGATTGATGGTAGAGTAGTAGTTGATGCTTTCCCAGACTGGAATCGCTGCAGTGAACTATATAGTGAACTTTGGCCTATATGCAAATTAGCAATCACCAAAATGACATTTATTTTTCGATGAAAGTCAGTTTCTATGAATTCATTCCTTAAATGATTTTTAATTCTATTTAATATATACACTTCCATGTACAACATGCAATTCCATATGAACGATGATATTCCTGTAACAAAATGCAATAAACAGTTATATACAATATATAGTTTAGAGAAAAACTGAACATAAATATTCAGGATATATACATGCAAGGGCCCACAGACTTGGAGCCAGAATTCATGGTAGACGTTACATGGAAGGGTATAACCTCCCGGGTTGGGATTCGAACCCGTATCCCTTCGAGACACTAGATTCGAAATCCGGTCTGCTAGTTTTTAAACTTTGTAAATTTTATACGTCTAAAGCCACGTCAATTTTGGAGTTTGTTCATTCATACTATCTATAAGTGTACCTTCGTTTATACATGTATATGTTATAGGGAATGAGTGTAAAATGAGAGAATATTTTAGGGATTTCACGTAATCCCAGCGAAATCAGGGATTTCACGTATTCCCTAAAATCGCCAGGGATTACGTGAATTCCCTGACTTGTAAAACATGATAATTTTAAGGTCAGGGAATATGCGTAAAAAATGGGAAAAAATCAGGGAACACGTGAAATCCATAGAAAATTTTCAGGGTTTACATGTATTCCCTGACAGAATATTACGTAGCTGGGGATTACACGAAATCCCTAAATTTCAGGGATTATGTAAAATCTCTTGTTACACACATTCCCTGTAGCATATACGAAATACAAAATGCACCAGCGAAAGAAATTGCAATGATGGACCGTTTAAATTGATTTCAGTTCTTTTACTGACTTTGACAAGTTAAAACACTATGACGGACAATCTGAGAACAAGGCAGATTAAATTAAGATACTCTAATTGATAAGACATTGTGAAATAATTTGAATGAACAAAAATTTGAATATTATATATGAGAGACGATTATAAATTCGAATGTGAATAATTTGTATATACATGTAAGACCATTAAACAGTGTTTGATGAATCTAATTGAGAGCATCGACCTTTAGAAGTAAGTATGTCTCACTAATAGTAGTAAGTGAGTTAACATTTTAGATCCATTTGCTAATTTGTTTCATCACGAGTTTTTGTGATAATATCATCTCTCTAACAATTACTGATCTTTAACTTAGCATTGTCATTTTATTGTGTATACATGTGTCATAATTGTGGACACTGACAAGTTGACATTTTATCATAGCATGACTGTACCTGCAGCAATATTAAGTTAGCAATTGCTAAGCATTCATTGATAGTGTTGACCAGTTTCATTTAGATAAAAAGTGTCATTGACATTGTATGGATATAGTTTTGATCTATTGGACTATTAAATACTTGAAATTAGTGTTCTTCTTTTATACGCCTAAAGCCATTGTATCGAGTTTTGAGTTTTGCTAATTAAAACTGACTATTATGAGTTCGTACATTTATACATGAAAGAAAATGCATCAGTGAAAGAAAGTGCAATGATGGAACTCATTCATTGATGTCAGCTATATTTTTTATTTAAACAAGTTTAAAGACTACAACAAACTATCTATTTTATTAATCTGATCGTACAATTGAAATATTTACTAAGGATTTTTTATATTTGAAAGCAGAATCTGAGCAAATTAAACCCCTGACAAATGAGCTTAAAGTAAGATAAAAGTTATAAAGCCGTTAATACTGGAATGGGGAAATGTTACAAACCAGTTTCCTTTTTTATTCTAGCACAGTGATATTTTGTAGAGAGTAAATCTAATAAATATAAACGCCGATGTTTTAGAGCACCTACTTTAAGGCAGTGATGGTAAGCGGTGACACCTAACAAAAATAAGTACTTATGTTTGTTATTTGAAGCTTTTTAGAAGATAGAAATTCTGACAAAAAAGCGTGCTGTTGTTTTCATGCTTTGAAGAAAAAATAAATTAAGTTTACAGTTGAAATATATATAAGTTAAGCATTTACAAAATCCGACAATTTGTGAGTATTTAAGTAATTAAGTGTTTGAGTACATCAGTTGCATACTACAATGATTTGAAATCTGTTACAAGTGGATGCTTACTACACAGCTTATATTTTATTAGTTGCAGATTCCGAGAGTACCACGTGATTTGGATTATTTGCTTTGTATTTTTATGTGTATCTATTACTAACATGGATTACTATAAAATGAATTTTAAAACTATGTAAACATGACTAAATTAGTGTTTGACGTTTTAAATAAACTTTCATAACAAGAACTAGATGTAGAAAGCTACAGTAGTGATATTTTGAATGTATCAAATCACAACTTGAATACATCAAACCAAGTGTTGCATACCACAAACCATGTTTGATTACATGTGCGTATCTCAAATCATGTATTGAGTACATCATATTAATTATAGTTATCCAGATATGTCAAATTTTACAGGAAACAGAAGTCTATGGACTTGTGAAAATACACCCAAGATTTTCACCATATTTTTTCTAAGTATTCTGTTTATATTTGGTCTAACCTGCAATGTGATTTCATTCTTAGTTTGGACTAAAGGAAAACGATGTAGTTCACTTGCATGTTCAATGTACTTCAGGTTTTTATCATTAAGTGATGCACTTTCACTTTTCAACTGTTTAAGTATAGCTCTTGTAAAGTGGTACGGACTCACTTCAAATATATGTATTTTTGTTTGGTTTTGTCTAAAATTTTCGCCGTCTCTGTCTGCTTGGCTTTTCGTCTGTATTGGTATTGAAAGATATTTCAGCCTCACATTCCCTTTCTCATTCAGATCATCTGGGGCAAGAAAGCGAGCTATCATAGTTTTTATAAGTCTTGTATTTGTACTAACTGGTATAAACAGTTACATTTTCATGTCTTCATATGACCTTAATTTTGGGGATTGCATTGTCTACGGTATACATAGGGACTTTTATATAACAATGAAAGAAGTTGCCTCCCTCTGGACCTTATGTGTCGTTCCATTTTGTCTTATAAATATTACTAATATTTTGATATTTATTCAGTTGTATAGAAATAGACGACAGCAATTAAGACGAAGTCGTTCACCTGAGCATGTAACTTCATTTACCAAGATAGCAATTATCAGTTGTATATTACAATCTATTTCTATCTTCCCTCTAATGATGTTTAGTTTGTACTCCCATGGTTATTTAGATATAAGAAATTGGGACGTGCTTTGCGTTCTAGACATGGCAGTTGACAATACGTTATACCTAAATAACGGCTTCAATTTATTTGTTTATCTGTGTAATAGCGTTAACTTCAAATCTGATTTTAAGGAAATGTTCAAATTAACAAGTTGTCGGCAATCGTAAACCAAGAAAAGTAGTATTGCATTGAAACAGCCGTATTAACAATTTGAAGGGTTCCTGTTGAATCAGCTTAAATATTTTCAGCATTTGACTGACAAAAAAATTACTGCCATAGGCAACGTTAATGACATTGAGTTTTCATGTTTTCTTAAATGTAAAGTCCGACAAAAATGGCTATCTATTGGGTTGTATTATTGTTTTTATTTTTTCCTTTCTTGCTTTTATATATCAGGTTATTTTGTTCAAATAATGATGTATCAGTTTGAATTGATAAAAGTTGAGGTTGTTCAATTTCTAAAGTGATAAATTGATAAAGTTTGGCTTTCGAATTGTTTTGTTTTTCATTGTTACTATGTTACCATATTATAGCTTTTCTATGTGATGAATAAAAATATCATTGTCACTATCAATAAATTGTGTAATTGCTCAAAATGTATGTGGCATGGGCATATGCTACGGTATAGTAGTTATTATCCCAAACTATAATCAAGACGAAATAATGATGATGATGATGACCAATAGTCCAACAGAGTTAACCTGAGCTTGACCTTTTTGCAAGACAGTATTTATACCCCCGCAAACGAAGGTTTCGGGGGTATACTGGAATCACCCTAGTGGTTGGTTGGTTGGTTGGTTGGTTGGTTGGTTGGTTTGTTGGTTGGTTGGTTGGTTGGATATGTGGTCTGTCCCAAAAAATTAATACATTGGTAGTATGTTTATTTCTTAATGTATTTATATAGAAGCTGTTATATACCATGATTTAATGGTGTATACAAAACTCATGTAACTATGGAAACATATCTCACTTGTTTAAAATATTTAATTGCGTTATATATTTTAAATCTAATTAGATAACTGTATAGTTTGCTTTTTTTCTCAATAGATTTTTTTCTTATCTTATTTTATAGAATTTGCACAGGCGTTTACAGTTGATGTTTATATGCATGTTATATCAATTCCAATTCAAAATGGCCGACTTGCGGCCATCTTGAATTCTTTTTAATTTAGTTTAATTACTGTATGCTTATTTCTCAATAGATTTTTTCTTAACTAATTTAGATAGAATTTTGCACAGGCGTTCACAGTTGATGTGTACATACACTTTAACTCAATTCCAATTCAAAATGGCGGACTGGCTGTCATCCTTTTTTCAAAATTAATACAGTCTTATATTGACTTATTACCATACATATTTTGAAAAGAAATTGCATACAAGGTCTCACTAATACAGTTTATCAGTATGACTATTCTTCATCAATTTATATTCAATATGGCTGACTGGCAGCCATCTTGAATTTTTATTTAAATTACTGTATAGTACATGTATGTGTTTTTTTTACTCAATTTTAGCCAAATTTCGCTCCAAAGTCTTTATTGATGTAGTTGACTCGTACATGGATTTACTCTGGATACAAATTCATTATGGCAGACTGGCAGCCATTTTGACTTTGTTTAAATAACTGTATAGTAAGCTTATTTCATTACCAATTTCTTCTTGCTGAAGTCTGATTGATTTATTGATTGATTAATTGGATTTTACGGCTTATTAATGCAAAAAGGTCATATTACACCGAAAACAATTGATGATACTATTACTTCAATAGATAATGAAGATTTTACGTCCTATATTTTGTGATAAACATTTATTTCCTTCAAGTATGGTTTGGTTTTGTTTTGGCTTTACGGCGCACCAACACAAAAAGGTCATATCGCGCCGAAAGCAATCAATGATACTATTTATTAAAACGATATTAATGATGTAAAGCTCTATATCTTATTATATACATTTATTTCCTTCAAAAAGTTAAGTATCGCATATGATGGTACAGACTCAAAAAGTTCTTTAAGTGAGTTAACTTTAAAATGTTTGTCACGGATGTCTTTAAGATCCTGACAGTCAAGGAGAACGTGTTTGACATAGAAATGCTCGTCACAGGGTATACATTTAGGTGCTTCCTCTTTTTTGAGAAGGTATGAATGTGTTAAATTGGTATGACCAATTCTACATCGCGAAATCACTATTTGATCTCGGCGATTAGAAAATATGATGGTACAGACTCAATAAGTTCTTTAAGTGAGTTAACTTTAAAATGTTTGTCACGGATGTATTTAAGATCCTGGCAGTCAAGGAGAACGTATTTGACATTGAAATGCTCGTCACATGGTATACATTTAGGTGCTTTCTTTCTTTTGAGAAGGTATGAATGTGTTAATATAGTATGACCAATTCTACATCTCGTAGTAACTATTTATCTCATTGATTAGCAAATATTATTGACGAAGATGAATCAAGGGTTTATGGCTTTATGTCATGTAACTTATTAAATATAGCATTATTCCACATTGTTTGCCATTTTGAGTTGCTGAAGTCTATTATGTACTGCTACTTTTATCAAATTCTTATTTTTGAACTTTTTTTTGATGTATTGATATTTTATCAAATTCATAATGGCTGATTGGCAGCCATTCTGAGTTTTTCTTTTTAAAAAGCAAATGATTTGATGATTTTTGTACAGACTTTGAGAAAGTAAGCAATTGTTTAAGTTGATGTGCTTGGCATTTCTTAAGTGGAATTCAAATTGGCTGACTGGCAGCCATGTTGAATTTTCTAATACCTTGTACAGCAAACTTCTTTTTTTTCTCTCCTTATTTTGATAAAATTGTGCTGACAAATTCTTGTTGATGAAATTTTTATATGTATTTATTTTTTTATGTATTTCAATGGACCAACTAATAGCCATCTTGATTTTTTCTGTAATGTTGAGAAGAAAACATCTTATTTCGTTATAGCTGCATGGGATTTTAGATATTATTTTAACTTTACTACTGTGAAAATAATTATCGGTAATTTAAGCTTTCTTATGGGGTATTTGTGAAATTCTTGATACAAGATATTGTAAATACTAATTGTTTGATTTATATTGTGTACATTGCTGACTACCATTTTTACAATTGCCTTATTTTTTACTTATTTATAAAAAAATTACAAACACATTCTACATTTTGCTCATCTGGTTACAACATACTCATGATGAGTTTAAATGTGACCACTCTTTGTCTGTTGTTCCACTTTACATTCATAATGACCAAATGGTGTTCATTTTCATGTAAAAAATCATTTGAAATATGACAACTCTGTTCATTTTGCTTTTTCATAAATCTATAGTGAATTACACTGTAATTTGCTGTTTATTTCCAATTAGATATTTGCATCCTATTCTTTTTATGGTTTTTATGCTTCTTACAACATTTACCCTTTTGGACTTCCACAATGTTGACTTGCTTTTATCTTGAAATGTTGCTGTTGCGGGGGTATTTTCGCCACTGGTGGCAGTTCTAGTTACAGTCTATTTTTATCTTTGTCTGTAAATCGCGCTTTATCGGAAGTTTTCGACAATATTCGATGTAACGCAAGTTTAAAATACCATTAGTATATAGTTAAGAAAAATTCACTATATCGTCATCAGATCAGTGGCTGAGTGGATAGCGAGGTAGGTAACCCTTTGGACGGCTTTTTTAAGTAAAAGAAATATTACATTCTGAGTAAGAGTATTTTATAAAATACGTGGATGCAGTTTCCTATTTGGAGCGAACACCATGTGCCACAGGAGTGAGTGTGTCAACTGTGAAACGGGTGAGACAGGAAATGAAGGCAAATGAAACAGTCCAATCACCTAAGAGGTCGAAAAGAAGTCCTTACAAGCTATTAGACGGCTTCGATTGCACTGTTATTAGACACAAAGTTGCTGAATTTTACTTCGTTAGAAACCAACTACCAACTTTGAGATCATAACATGTTGCCCTTGCTGCAGACATCAACTTTCCTGGTAGTGTTGAAACTTTGAGGCTTCTACTGAAAGAATTTGGTTACAGATGGAGGAAGGCAATAGATAATAGGACTGTCCTTGTAGATGGAGAAAACATTGTTGCTCTGCGTTTGGAATTTTACGCCAGGAGGAAGGAATTTCAAGAGAGGGGTCTTGAATTCGTCTATATTGGTGAAACTTGGATGGATACTAGCTACTCTTTATCAAAGTGTTGGCAAAGTAACCACACGTCAGAAGTGGTACAGCCTTGCAGCCGCGGACAATTTATTAATGTGTTCCATGCTGGTGGTCGCATGTGTTTCATTCCTGGGGCATTGTTGATATACAAAGCTAAATAAAAACGGGTGATTATCATAGTGAAATAGACGGAAAAAACTTTGTCAAATTGCTTGAACAAAAGCTCTACCGAACTTGGAAGAACCCAGTGTTATTGTAATGGACAATGCCTCATACCATTTCACGTGGGCTGATAAGTTTTCAACCTCTAATTCGAGAAAGGCAGAAATACAGGTACATTATAATAATGCATGTATAAGTCAAATAAAAAACTACTAAATTATGTATAAATTTAGATTCGTTGCATGTTATACTGGTGTTTAGTAACTCATTTTTCAATACATTTTCAGGAATGGTTGACAAAAGAAAATATTAAGTTTTCAGCTAGTCTTTTCCGACCCCAGCATCTTTAGCTAGCTCGAGCCCACCGCCCTCCAGCAGGGTGCAATGTTGATCAGCTGATTAGATTACATGGGCATGAAGTTTTGAGATTACCCCCATATCATCCTGAATTAAATCCCATTGAAATGATTCGGAGTCAACATGAAAAACTACGTCAGGCTTCATAATACAACGTTTCGGTATGATTTCATTTATTCTGTATGTAATGTTTGCACAGATATATTTGACTTTCCGTTTTACGTCACTATCATTAGGTTAACAAACGATAAACTGTATGGTTAGTCTTTTCAGGTATGGCAATGTTTTTGCTTCAATACAGAGAGCATTTGATAACTTTGATTTGAAACTATGGACTAGTTGTTGTAACCATGTAGACAAACATATTAACAATGTAAGAAGGATGATTTGGTGGTAGATAACTGTATGGATAGTTTACTTATTAATCTTCAAGATTTTTCGGACGACAGCTGTAGTGAATGAAATAATCGGATAATCAGCTTCTGTATTTTGTTATATTTGAAATATAATAAATATTATTAGTACATTTTACAAAATAAAACGGGGGAAAAAGATTGAAAGATAAATCATTATCTTATTTCCCGAAAGAATAAAATATAAAGCAAAAAATACATAATAAGATAAAACACATTTTTTATAAATCAAAATTATTAGAAAAAATAAAAATAAACACATCATTGAGATTGATGATCTCGAAGTTCGAACTTACGACCCTACGTTAGACAAAAACGCATTATCCTACTGCGCTATTGGTTCGCTTGATAATTTCATTTCTTATAAATATATTTATAGTCAAACAAGATGTTATAAACACGTGTATAATCGTACGAATTAGTACGAAAACTCAGGATTTAATGTAAGTGAAGCGTGTAATTATTATAATGAGGTAGTTCAAGCTCAGATTAATATTGTTGGACTATACTTTTTAGCAAATATATTCATGCTTATCTCTTTCCTGAGAATATGACATTGATTTACCTCAACTGTTAATCCGCTAATAAGTTGTATTTAAGCAGCAATATCGAGGTATAGTAACAGACATTGGCATATAGTTATAATGAATTATTAAAGCTACTATATGAAAGTATTTACAGCAAACATAAAATCATTTCTTAAACTGTGAAGTTATCAATTTGTAACATGCATTACAGACACAATACACATTTCAAACCACGTCCAATTTCTAAAACTGGTTCCATTTGTAAGAGAGCAATATTTAATAATAATAATGTTAACGTTAAATATACATGTATATGGTCAAAATCGTTTTAAAGTTTCATCATGTAATTTAGAGGTTTTTTCTGTAACAAAACTTTATCTTAAACATACTTGTATAAAAAATCTAGATCTATTGTTTAAGTACTGGCAACTAAATTTTACTTTCAGTTTTACTTTCGATCAACTACAATGCAATGAATAACATAAACATATTTAAGAAAAAATGTATTTAGTAAAAAGTTATTTTCCACTATAGGATTAAATTAAACGTCTATTTTCTTTGAAGTCTATGGGAGTGTTACCATATTAATTTTTATAAAACGTTGTAAAATGTCATATTCTGGATTAAAAATACAGACTAAATACAACTGACCAATTTGCTAATTTGTTTGATGACTATTGCAACTGATTCATCAGTCAGTTAGTGATTATTATTTTAGCATTTGACATTAAGTTGATTAGACATGTATGATAATTATGCATTATTAATCTTTTATACACTGTGTTGGCTATGTGACATTTATTCATAATGTGGTAATATTTGGTTAAAATATGTACTGATTTACAGAGTATGATATTTCCATTTTATAACTTATTCACTAAATAGAAGTTTGCAATGCATACAAAACATTCAATAGTATTGAGTGGACGCTTAACCTATAGATACATTTGTCAATGACATTGTGTGGACTTTTTAGATCTATTGTTACGATTTTCTTCTTTTACACGACTACATCCATTACGTTGATTTTTTTCATTAATACAAGCAATTAGAGTTCTATAAGATACAAAATGCATCAGTGATTGCAAAGGTTGAACACGTTCACTGATTTCAGTTCTATTCCTGATTATAACACGTTAAAAGACTACGACGGTCAGTTTGAAAATATAGTACTTAAAAAAATGAATTAAGAAGATATTCTCATTATCGAATTCGAATATATTTATTTAATTGTGTACTAGGCAATTTACTATGTTGTCTAATCAATTTGAGAGCAGTGGATTTTGTAGTATAAGTGATTAGAGCAAGCAAGTGTGTTTTTTCTTTTTCTTTCTGCAAATAAAGAATTCAGCAAAAAGATAATCTGACAAAACGTGTGTTGATGTTCTCTTTATATGAGTTGTGATATTCAGCAAAACTTATTTCGCAAATGAGTTATTTGACACTTTTTATCTGAGTGTAAAGACTTTTTGCAGTCATAAAATATAACATTGTTGCCTTAAACCAGCAGCTTCTTTTAGTTAATTTACCAAATAAGAGTGCTGAAGGTATGTTTGATAACAACTCTTTTTAGATGATAGAAAATCGAAATGTGTTTTGTTTCGCTCCACAAAAAAGCAGTGGCGTTTAACTCATAAAATTAAGCAAATAATGCATTTGAATGATGCATTAGAAGGAGGATATACTGTTGATTTATTAGAAGAAGGATATACTGTTGATTCATTAAGGAGAAGATATACTGTTGATTCATTAGGAGGAGGATACACTGTTGATTCATTAGAAGGAGGATATACTGTTGATGCATTAGAAGGAAGATATACTGTTGATTTATTAGGAGGAGGATACACTGTTGATTCATTAGGGATGAAGATATACTGTTGATTTATTAGAAGGAGGATAAACTGTTGATTTATTAGAAGGAGGATATACTGTTGATTCATTAGGAGGAGGATATACTGTTGATTTATTAGAAGGAGGATATACTGTTGATTCATTAGGAGGAGGATATACTGTTGATTTATTAGGAGGAGGATATACTGTTGATGCATTAGAAGGATATACTGTTGATTTATTAAGAGGAGGATATACTGTTGATTCATAAGAAGGAGGATATACTGTTAATAACAAAATAACAAGGTTTATGAAATTATCGAAATGTTGATACGTTGTAATTTAAAAAAAACTCATTTATTTTTACTGTTTATTTATAGTATAAATTTACTAGGTTTCAGAATTTATTTTGTTAAAAATCTAGAATCAAAATGGATTTAAGAAATTCGCAACAAGAGTTCAATTTCTCAATCAGTACCAGTAATTATCCTTTTTTGAATAGGTCAAATCATACAGAAAACGGAGATGAAATGTCATGCGCATATACAGGAAAAGTCATTACAACCGTCTGTCTTTGTTTTCTGTTTATATTTGGTCTAACCTGCAATGTGATTTCATTCTTAGTTTGGACAAAAGGGAAACGATGTAGTTCAATCGCTTGCTCGATGTATTTCAGGTTTTTATCTTTAAGTGATGCACTTTCTCTTTTTAACTGTTTGAGTTTAGCTATTATAGGATTGAACGGATTTAATGTAATGTCAATGCCTTTTTGTCATTTTTTCATAGTATTTTCTCCGTCTCTTTCTACTTGGCTTCTCGTAAGTATCGGTATTGAAAGATATTTAAGCCTCACATTCCCTTTCTCATTTAGGTCGTCTATGGCAAGAAAGCGAGCTATCATAGTTTTTATTAGTCTTGTATTGGTACTAACTGGTATAAACAGTTTTAACCTGATGCATTTTAATCATCTGTATGGAATTATGTTTGAAATTGCTACTCTCTGGACATTATGTGTCGTTCCGTTTTGTCTAATAAATATTACAAATATAGTCATATTAATCCAGTTGTTAAAGAATAAACAACAGCAACTTGGACGAAGTCGTTCACCTGAGCATGTAACTTCATTTACCAAGATAGCAGTTATAAGTTGTATATTACAATCTATTTCCATCTTTCCTGTAATGCTGCAATTGTTGTCCTTTTTTGGCTACTTATATATTAAAAGTCAGGACATGTTTTGTGCTCTGGGAATGGTAGGGGACGTTACGTTATACTTAAATAACAGCTTCAATTTATTTATTTTCCTGAGTAATAGCGTTTATTTCAAAACTGACTTTTGGGAAATGTTCAAGTTCACACGATCTAGTCAATCTTAACAAGAACAACAGTATTGAATTGAAGCAGTTATACATGTACTTTTGTATATGCAATGTAAACTTTAAAAAGGGCTAGATATATTGTCGACATTCAATAACCGTTATTATGAGTATAACATAATCATAGCCACAAAGGGTATAAAACATAACCCATAGTCTGTTAACTTCAATAGAGTTTATTGTACATACATTATCTAGCTATATAACTGGCTACAGAGGAAGGGAGGTGTCGCAAAACTCTTCCCTGTGTAAATTATGTGATATGAATCAAATTGAATCTGAATATCACTTATTATTAACATGACCAATTTACAATGAACATAGAAAAAATACCCACACATATTTCTATACTTGACCTAACTAGACCAAATTCTGCATTAAATTAAATACAACAAATCGTACAAAATTATATTAGCTTCGTTTACACATTTTGCAACTAAACTAAGATATACACTAGTATAGCAAACTATTTGACATTCATTGTCTTCTTCAATCCATATTATTTATGGTTTGCATATTAATATAGTAAGCTTAGTAAGTTTTGTACATTCATACTTAAATGGTTTTTCTTGCCTACATTTATATATATATCGTCTTTTTCTAACTCTAACATATCCTTATAATACCTGTTTATATACACATGTATGTATATGTTTTTTCAACTCTCTTTGAATTTAGTAAGTGTTCTGTCTATGTTTATCAATTGTGCGTGCAATTCATTACACATTTGACTTTGAATATACGTGTACGTATTAGTAAAATTTATACTCTTTTATATTTTTTTTGGTAATGAACATATAGTTAATGCTAACAAAATACTATGACTTGACTTGGCTTTGCATATTGTAGGTGTACAGATTTCTTTAAGTGTTTCTCGGTTTATTTATAAAATTGATGATAATAATGATAGATATAATATCGATAAAAATATAATAAATGGTTTATTTGTTTTGGTGCTCCATATGTAAGTTTGATGTGCAGATTGATGGCGAGTAACATCCTTGACATATGATCCGAACTATTATATGAATGAAAATATTTAATGTTTATGAAGAGAAGATCTTAGGGATCAGTTAAAATAACAAAATTATAACCAACAATATAATACGAATTAACACAATTAGTAAAATGATGGAACGTAGCAAATTGCGATGATTCGTCATGAATGATGCGTTTTTATAAACTTTATTTCAGTAAACTTGGTAAAAGGTCTTATTCTGGATTCAAAACAACAGAATCGACATAACTGACAATTTTGTTATTTTGTCTGACGACTATTTCTATAAGAATATCAATTTATCATTCAACTAGTGATTATACACATGGGATTTGACATTAAATTGATAAGACATGTATGATAAATAATTAATGTTATATAAATGAGTTGACTCTTTATCACTTAATCATAACGTGATTATATTAAGGGAAACAATATATTGATTTACATAGTTTAATGTTTCCATGATTATGACACGCATTCATTGATATAGTGTGGAGACTTTTTAATGAGATATGAAATGTAATCGGAATTGTATTGCCGTATAAAGGATTTTTTGGACTATTGTATACTTGAAACTAGTATTATTTTGTTGTTGTTTTTTTTCCGTTAGATTAGTGAGTTTTGTTCATTACTGCTAGCTTTAAGAGTACATTCATTTATACATCAGTGAAATAAATAGCAACGGTAGAACACATTCGCCGACGTCTGCTATTTTTATGATTACAACAAGTGAAATGAATATTGTACTAGAATATGATAATAGTATAAATGAAATATTTATTGGGTATAAAAGTGTGAAAATTGAATAATCAAACGAGAGAGACGTTTTTAATAACGGATGGATTGCATGGATTGTATGCTAGATAGTTTATTTTGTTGATAAATGTATTAAAAGGGGCGATTTTTGAGGTAAACGGTAATCTAGCAAATAATTGTGTTCTATCGTTTTGCTGAAAGCAATGACTTTCAACGGAAGGCATATAAAAAGAAAATGTGTTGATGTTTTCTTTTCATGAGCTTTGACTTGCAGCAGAAATTATTTCGCGAATAAGTGAAATGAAGTTTTATTTGTCAGCGGAATTTTGGTAGGCATAAATTATAATATTCAATTATGCTGCTGTCTTCTTCCTTATAAGAGCAGAGACTTTTGGTAGCAAGTTTATTTAACAATCTAGTGAACTGAAAATGTTCTTGACACAAACAGTTTTTTAGAGAATAGAAAGGCCGACAAATAAATGCGTTTTGTTTTCTTTTTTAAAACGGTGGTTTTTTACTGAATCCAATTGAATAAATTAGTTTTACACTTATTTACATTAGTTTCCGGTGACAACCATGTACATTATTTAAGAGTGGTGAGTTCTAGCTTACTGAAGAAAAAAGAGTTTTCTGATACTCTTCATGCCTATCTTATCTTTCCGTACGTCGTAATTATTAAAACTACACGTTTATAACGAGAAAGTTATAATGACTTAAGAATGGACACACTCTTCTGATGATAGAACATAGTGATTGAAAATAAACATTTAAAACAAAGATACGAAACTGTGCAAAGTGCAACTAATTAAGAAGTTCTATTCATGATTGATTAGGTGGAGGATATACTGTATATAATATAAAAAATATCAAGGTTAATGGACCTGATGTTGATACGTTGCCATTGAATAACAATCATTTTACTTTGTATTTATGGTATAATTTTACCAAGTTTCAGAATTTACTCTCTTAAATAATCCATAATCAAAATGGACTTCAAAAATTCGCAACAAGAGCTTAATTTCTCGACCAGTACCAAAAATTATCATTTTCTAAATAAGTCAAATAGTTCTGAAAACGGAGAAGGGTTATCATGCGCAAAAACAGGAAAAGTGTTAACAACCGTCTACCTTAGCTTTTTGTTCATAATTGGTCTAATCTGCAATGTGGTTTCATTCTTAGTTTGGACTAAAGGGAAGCGATGTAGTTCGATTGCATGCTCAATGTATTTCAGATTTTTATCGCTAAGCGATGCACTTTCTCTTTTTAATTGTTTGAGTTTAGCTTTATTAAAATGGAACCGATTTACTTCAACCACAATGCCTTTTGCCGTATTTTTCATAGTATTTTCTCCGTCTCTTTCTACTTGGCTTCTCGTCAGTATTGGTATTGAAAGATATTTAAGCCTCACATTCCCTTTCTCATTTAGGTCATCTGGGGCAAGAAAGCGAGCTATCATAGTTTTTGTTAGTCTTGTTATAATACTAACTGGGATAAATAGTCATGTAAGTCTGTTGTTTATAAAAAAACACCAGCATAAAATTATGTTTGAAATTGCCTCCCTATGGACATTATGTGTCGTTCCATTTTGTCTTATAAATATAACTAATACTTTAATATTTATTCAGCTGTGTAAGAATAAACGACAACAAATTGGACGTAGTCGTGCACCTGAGCATTTAACTTCATTTACCAAGATAGCAGTTATAAGTTGTATATCACAATCTATTTCTATCTTTCCTACTATGATGCAAATGCTGTGGCTCTTTGGCTACTTAGAGGTCAATGGTTTGGACGTTTGTGCCCTAGACGTGACAGTGGACATTACGTTATACTTAAATAACAGCTTTAATTTATTTGTTTATCTGTATAATAGCGTTAATTTCAAATCTGATTTTAAGGAAAAGTTCAAGTTCACCTACTCTCGACAATCGCATGAAACGTGAATTGTCATTGTTTGAGACAGGTATTGTACGATTTTATTGAATTTTATTTTAATGGTACTCTTTCTCTATTGTCAGAGTGTGTGAAGAACAACAAGAACTAGCTAGAACATATATGTACATATCAGTGTCAATAAAATCTAAATTTTCTAGAATTCAAAACTAATGAAAAAATTTCGTACGTTTCTAAACGCAATGAATAAAATGAACTAAAATGAATTTAAACAACCATATCAAGATTGTAAATAATTGTCAATTATTCTTTGTATAACATTGTAATTGAAATAACTTGATATACAGAAAAAATATCTAACACCAAGCCATACTACGGAGCCCGTAAAACTATTTCGTTCGTCAGAAACAATATTTTGTTTTAAAGACAATTTGGTCGTTTAAACAAACTATTATTTTGTTTTAACGAAATAATCATTAGGATTTTTTGAAATAATATGATCTCGTGTTTTTTTCCCAAATAATCATAACGTTTTCCAAATTATTATATCGAAATTCTTATTATTATTCCTTTTTAATGAAATTGTATTTCTAATGAACAAAATAATAATTTTGTTGAAACGAAACAATATGATAATAATAATAAACAGGCGTGGAGTCACTTTGACCAAACTGTTGATCTGATTACGTTCATATAAATGCGGTAACATCGAGGAGTATTAAACATACGTTGACTCGTGGTTATATTGTCTGATTGATATATCATTATCAAACGTGGTTAAATGTCTCTTTCTGGATGAAAAACATTAACAATTTAGCAGACCAATTGGCTCATTATGCTCATTATATGAACATTTCTGTTAGAATATAATTTATCACTGTATTAGTAATAATTCTCTGAGCATTTGACATTAAGTTGATTAGACAAGTGTGATAATTATGCATTATTAATCTTTTATATTCTGTGTTGACTCTTTGACAATGTAACATTAACGTCATTATGCTTATGAAAAATACATTGATAAACATTGTTAAATATTTCCATAATTATGACTTATATTCCACACAGAAGTTAACAATAGCTACACATCATTTTGATACAATCATTCATTGATATAGTGTGAACCATTTTAATTTAGATATAAAGTGTCATCGGTATTATGTGAATATAGTTTAGATGTATTGGACTTAATACAAGCTATAAAATACATTCATTTATACACGATAAAAATGAATCGGTGAAAGATATTGCAATGGTGGAACTCGTACATTGATCATAGCTCTATTGCTCATTAAAACAAATTTAAAACTACGACGGACAGTCTATGAGTGTAGATGATTATATTTTGATATTCGTAAGAATGAAATACTTATCAAGGATAAAACATTGGAAAATATGAAATAATGAAATGAGAGAGCTATTTCTATAACCAAATTCAAATAAATTGTATGAGTAATCTGAAGCAGTTTACGAAATTACAGATTAACTGTTTTTTTGATAGTATGAAATAGTTTCCGGCGACTTACATTACCAGAAGCGGATAGTTTCATCAAGATGAAATAAGTGGGTTTTATGTACTATTTCATGTCTAACTTTTAAATGGATTAAATGTTTGATCACAAGAAAAGTTATACGAATATGAATAGAAGCACTCTTCTGATGATTAAAAGTAGTGGTTGAAAAGTCGATGTTTAAACTGTATGAATTTCAACAATTTAATAGGCACTTTTTTATTGATTAGGAGGATAGACAAACTAAATGATATACTGTTCATAACAAAAGCAAAGTGGCAATTGAACTATCAGGACTTGAGACATATTTTATTTGAATAACTTATATGTTTTAATTCCTACGTATGGTATTTCTTAACCAGAGTTTAGAATTACATTCTTTAGACATACCATATTATTTCATTCAAAATGGACTTCAATTTCTCAACCAGTATTAATAATAATCATTTTTTAAATATTGTAAACAAAACAGAAAACGGATACAAAATATTATGTTCATATACTGAATCAGTCTTTACTGTTGTCTTTCTAAGTATTCTGTTTATATTTGGTCTCACGTGCAATGTGATTTCATTCTTAGTTTGGACTAAAGGGAAACGTTGTAGTTCAATAGCGTCCTCAATGTATTTCAGATTTTTATCATTAAGTGATGCACTTTCTCTTTTTAACTGTTTGAGTTTAGTTATAATGAAATGGAAAGGATTTAATTTACTTGCAGTGCCTTTTTGTCATTTTTTCATAGTATTTTCTCCGTCTCTTTCTACTTGGCTCCTCGTCTGTATTGGTATTGAAAGATATTTAAGCCTCACTTTCCCTTTCTCATTTAGGTCATATGGGGCAAGAAAGCGAGCTATCATAGTTTTTATTAGTCTTGTTTTGATACTTACTGGTATTAACAGTTATGTATGTCTGAGGCAATACAACATTCAGTTTAAAATTATGTTTGAAATTGCCTCCCTATGGACATTATGTGTCGTACCATTTTGTCTTATAAATATTACTAATACTTTAATATTTATTCAGCTGTGTAAGAATAAACGACAACAACTTGGACGAAGTCGTGCACCTGAGCATGTAACTTCATTTACCAAGATAGCAGTTATAAGTTGTATATTACAATCTATTTCTATCTTTCCAACTATGATACAAATGCTGTGGCTCTTTGGCTACGTAAAGGTCAATGGTTTGGACGATTGTGCCCTAGACATGACAGTGGACATTACGTTATACTTAAATAACAGCTTTAATCTATTTGTTTATCTGTGTAATAGCGTTAATTTCAAATCTGATTTTAAGGAAATGTTCAAGTTCACCTACTCTCGACAATCGCGTGAATCGTGAATTGTCGTTGTTTAATACAGGTATGGTACGATTTTATGGAATTCTATTTTTAGTGGTACTCTTGCTCTATTGTTAGATTGTGTGAAGAACAACAAAAACTAGCTAGAACATATATGTACGTATCATTGTCAATAAAATCTAAATATTTGTAGCATTCAAAACTGATTTAAAATCGTACGTTTCTAAACGCGAAAATGAATTTAAACAACCATATCAAGATTGTAAATAATTGTCATTTTTTCTTTGAATAACATTGTAATTAAAATAACTTGATATACAGAAAAGATATCTAACACCAACCATACTACGGAGCTCGTAAAACTATTTCGTTCGTCCGAAACAATATTTTGTTTTAAAGACAATTTTGTTCGTTTAAACAAACTATTATTTCGTTTTAACAAAATAATCATTACAATTTTTTGAAATAATATGTTCTTGTGTTTTTCCAAATAATTATAACGTTTTCCAAATTATTTTATCGAAATTCTTATTAAGATTCATTTTTAATGCAATTGTATTTCTATTGAACAAAATTATAGTTTTGTTAAAAAGAAACAATATAATATTTATAATAACTAACCGACGTTGAGTCCTTTTGACCAAACTGTTGATCTTTTTACGTTCATATAAATGCGGTAACTTCGAGGAGTACAAAACATACGTTTACTCATGGTTATATTGTCAGATTAATATATCAATATCCAATGTGATTAAATTCTCTTTCTGGATAAAAACATTAACAATTTAGCAGACCATTTGGCTCATTATGCTGATCATATGAATATTTCTATGAGAATAGAATTTATCACTCTATTAGTAATAATTCAATGAGCATTTGACATTAAGTTGATTAGACAAGTGCAATAATTGTGCAATATTAATATTTTATATTCTATGTTGACTCTTTGACTATGTAACATTATCGCCATTGTGATTATGAAAACATTGATAAACGTTGTTACATTTTTCCATAATTATGACTTATGTTTCACACAGAAGTTAACAATAGCTTCACATCATTTTGATACAAGCATTCATTGATATAGTGTGAAACATATTAATTTAGATATAAAGTGTCATCAGTATTATATGAATATAGTTTAGATAAATTGGACTTAATACAAGCAATAAAAAACATTCATTTATACACGATAAAATGAATGAGTGAAAGATACTGCAATGGTGGAACTCGTTCATTGATCATAGCTCTATTGCTGATTAAAACAAATTTAAAACTACGACGGACAGGCTATGAGTATAGAAGATTATATTTAGATATTCGTAAAAATGAAATACTTATCAAAGATAAACCATTGAAAAATATGACATAGTGAGATGAGAGAGCTATTTTTATTACCAAATTCAAATAAATTGTATGAGTAATCTGAAGCGTTTAACGAAATTACAGATAAAGTGTTTTTTGATAGTATGTAATGGTTTCCGGCGACATACATTATGAGGAGCGGATAGTTTCATCAAGATGAAATAAGTGGGTTTTATGTACTATTTCATGTCTAACTTTTAAATGGATTAAATATTTGATCACAAGAAAAGTTTAATGATATATGAATTGAAGCACTCTTCTGATGATTGAAAGTAGTGATTGAAAAGTCGATATTTGACTACGAATTTGTGTGAATTGCAACAATTTAATAGGTTATTTTTTATTGATCAGGAGGATAGACAATCTAAATGATATACTGTTAATAACAAAACCGAAATGGAAATTGAATTATCAGGATTGGAGACACATTGTATTTAAATAACGTATAAGTTTTAATGCGTACGCATGCCATTTCTTAATTAGAGTTTAGAATTATAATCTTCAGACATTCCATATTTTTTCATTCAAAATGGACTTCAGAAATTCGCGACAAGAGTTCAATTTCTCAACCAGTATCAATAATTATCATTTTTTAAATATGTCAAATAATACAGAAAACGGAGATAGAATATTATGTTCATATACTGAATCAGTCATTACCATCGTCTTTCTATTTTTTCTGTTTATATTTGGTCTAACCTGCAATGTGCTTTCATTCTTGGTTTGGACTAAAGGGAAACGATGTAGTTCAATTGCGTCCTCGATGTATTTCAGGTTTTTATCATTAAGTGATGCACTTTCTCTTCTTAACTGTTTGAGTTTAGTTTATATGAAATGGAAAGAAATAAGTTTATTTTCAATGCCTTTTTGTAATTTTTTCATAGTATTTTCTCCGTCTCTTTCTACTTGGCTCCTCGTCTGTATTGGTATTGAAAGATATTTAAGCCTCACTTTCCCTTTCTCATTTAGGTCATCTGGGGCAAGAAAGCGAGCTATCATAGTTTTTATTAGTCTTGTTTTGATACTAACTGGTATGAACAGTTATGTGTGTCTGAGGCTCTTTAGCAGTCAGTTTAAAATTATGTTTGAAATTGCCTCCCTATGGACATTATGTGTCGTACCATTTTGTCTTATAAATATTACTAATACTTTAATATTTATTCAGCTGTGTAAGAATAAACGACAACAACTTGGACGGAGTCGTGCACCTGAGCATGTAACTTCATTTACCAAGATAGCAGTTTTAAGTTGTATATTACAATCTATTTCTATCTTCCCTACTATGATGCAAATGCTGTGGCTCTTTGACTACTTAAATATTAACAATCTGTACATAGGTTGTGTTCTTGACATGGCAGTGGACATTACATTATACTTAAATAACAGCTTCAATTTATTTATTTACCTGAACAATAGCGTTAATTTCAAAACTGATTTTAAGGAAACGTTCAAGTTTACTAGATCTCGGCAATCTTTAAAAGAACAACAGCATTAAATAAAGCAGTTTTTGAACATGTTTTTTGAGTATACATGTGAAATTAAAAGAAAAACCGAATCAGGCTAGATATATTGTCGACATTCAATAACCGCTAAAGCATATGAGTGTCAAATTCAACATTCTGTCATAAGTTATGTCAATGACAGAGAGTTCGTATGTTTCTTTTATAATATAGCCCGAGACAAATTGAAAATGCAGACCATGACATGTTTATTGTAATTATCCTTTAATATATTATACATCAGGGACGTTCTTACGAATATATTGAGCCAAATATTTTTTACAAAACCTCGCTGATCCATCGTAATATATTCTATATTCCTACGCTACCAAGGTTATTTCGTTCCAATTTATGAAAATGTAACGCAACCAGCTTAATTTTAAGGGTTCGTTACTGATGATTTCTTAGGTTTCTAAAATCATTCCCTATAGTTCTTTCAAATTGTAGAAATTTAAGGTTGTTCAATTTCTAAAATTATGAATAATAAATGAGTTTTTGGATAAAGTGTGTTAATGTCGTTGTTAGTATATTTACTATAATGTATAGTGTGATACCTGTTATATTTGGTAATGAAGTCACTTAATTACAACAGCAGCTTTATGTACCTTCATCACAAATCTGTATCCAAAACTTGCATGCAGTATATATTTTTATTTTATTTATGTAGTTTTGATGTAGTGTAAACGGTTTCTAAATGTTTAATCTTTGTGAACGTGTTGACGGCAGTTTGTATTTGGTCAAATTATATCAAACAAGTGATAGAAAAGTCGATCGCACAGTCAACAGAAAGCTCTTGTTCTGATATATTCTATGTATACATGTTTCACTTGCTGTTTTTTATGCTTCTCAGTACATTTTATAATTTATACTTTTGATGATAATTAAAGATATCATTGTCAGAATTATTAACTTATTTTATTACTCTATATGTAGGTATGATGTGCAGATCATAAGGTATAGTAATTAGCATCCCATATATATTAATCTGAACAATTTAGCACCGTTCCAATATGAATAAAAACAACTTAATGTTCAAGTAAAGAGGACCTACAATGGCTCGATCAAAACAACACGGCTTTTGCCCACGAAATAACACGAACTGATATAATTCATAAAATGGCGGAATAGTGGAGGTCGGTATGCATCTCGATTCATCAGCTTAAGTTTTTACTAAATGAACAAGTATTGCTTAAATATGGTTATGAAGTGACAAAATGTTTCCTCTTAATTGCTGAAACGAATGCTTGTCTCTGTGTGGCTACAATTCACATACTGGATCAAATGGTCACAAAAACGATTACTGAATGGCATACAATTGAAATAAGAGCATTGTTTAAAGTATTTTATTGTAAATGCCATCTTATAACTCGTCAGCTTCAGACAAGTATTTACTAGGAACTTACTTCAATAAGTTCCTTATACACTTTGCGCAACACAACGCCACAAAAGTTTAAAAAGCTTTAACATTAAACAGCAGAAGAATGCATAAAAGCGGTAAAACAAAAACAACTTTTTAAAAAAAAAAACAATTGAAAAAGTGTTCACGTATTTTAAAAAACAAAAACAAATAATATTGAAATGGACATTGGGGACTATAAAACGAAGACCGCTCAATCTCATGTCCTTATTATCTACCTATATGAAAATTCACAAAATATATTAAAACACTGGTCAAGAAAAGTTATATTTCAAAGTCTAGCAAAAACTTGAATATAATTGTAGTCGGCTGTCCTGTCTTGAATCTCCTTTTGAATTTCAGAAGCTATTACAGAAATACACATAGTTTTGTTAAGAACGGTAATGTCTCGTGACCAGTTATTTGAACCGAATTGCATTGGTATCATGTTAATCATCGACGGGTCTGGAGGACATCCGAATTCAGCTTCTTTTCGTCTTATTTCCTGTTCTCTTTGGAATTCCTGAAAATAAGGCAGCAGATTATAAAATGCATATGTATTGAAAGAAAAATAAACTGAGCAGTTTTACTAGAAAACAGTTGCAAAATAATAACACGAATGAATCATTCGAACTGATATAATGCTTGTAAATTACGTTGGTAATGTACATTTTATCATAAGACACTTTTTCATACTGTTAAAGCATGGTTCAAAGCGTACTATATTTTGATCAAGACAATGGTTGCATCTTGCAATGATCAGGGATGTAACGATATCGAAACCCCCGTATTGCAATATTTTCAAATACGTACTGGTTTTTCTTTGCATGAAAAAGCGAAACAGGAATTAATGCTTATGCAACTTCCTCAAAGGATAAACATTGAATACGTGTGTGTATTTTCAAATGTTCTCTTGTACAGACGTTTGAATGCCAAATCTGTCAGAAATCGTATTACAATATTAACCAGTATATCGGTTTAAGTTTACACATCTAGTAATTATAATCTAAGGAACCCCGAGTTCGATCCATGTTCGATTGTAATGGGACTTTTTACGTGGATAAAGAGAGGAAAAGATTGGTTCTTGGTGAAATTTTCGACTTAACCGCGTAATTCGAGTTTAAAAACTTTTACTACAAATACTAAATTGTGTCTTACAGGTGGTCGAAAAGTTTTGTCTACTTTTCAGACCTAAGTTTCAAAGAAAAATCTAAATGAAAATGCTCAGCTGAGCAAGCTTGTGCATTGTAAATATTAACCTTTAAGTGCTTGGTATACAACTGTTTAATGTATTGACAAATGGCATTTGCTGTCGACAAAGGTCCATGGCATATCTCTGATCTTTCATTCTGAAGAAAAAGAAAATTATAAGTGTCCAACATTTTGCATAGCGAAACTTAAAAATCATAGGCTCGAGATGTTTTTGCATTTTGTGACAGTCATGCGATTGAAACGTGTATGTATCTCTGTCTAAAAATAGAAATACGTGTTTCCACATAGACTTTAAGCAACAAACTCATCATAGTGGTGACGTCACGCTTAGCTTTTGATTTAATAAAGAGAAAAAACCTTTAAGCAGAGGTAGAAATTGAACGAGTGAAACTTTCGACCGATGCTCAGGATATTCTCCCTAGCCTAACCGTGTATACAACTTTCGTTTTCAATTGTCTATGTAAAGAATGACGGTTGTGAACACAATTGCATCGAAGTAGAAGTACAACTTTAGAGTTTTATATAAATTGCCTAAAAACCCGGGTCAATAGCGCAGTTGGTAGCGCGCCGGGATTTGGATACTCGTCCCCGAGGGGTGCGGGTTCGAATCCCACCCGGGGAGGTTATACCCTTCCATGAAAATTTGACAAAAATGTCGATTTTCCTCCATTGATTAGATAATATGGAGAAGTTTCCGGCCTTGTGGAAGGGTAGGTGAGAACTGGTTATAGACAAGGGTCCAGGAAAGCTAAGTTAGGTGCGCTGGACGCCTTAAAATGACCTAAAATTGTGTTGACACGGCGTTAACTCCAATAAATAAAATAAATAAATTGCCTAAACCACTGGGTTGCAGAATTTTATTCAGTAGCCACTAATTCATACAATTACTTCAGTACAATTGAACAGTGAAATTTTTAGAATGTTAAAATTACTACGTTGTTTCTGGTTAATAAACATTTTTACCATGATGCTTAGCGTAGTATAGCGCCATATAGATGTCTCGCACAGATTAGTCTGTGATCAGAATGACTACCCGACATTTTTTTAGAAAAATTACCCCCTACATAATTACATAATCTCCTGGTAATCATACTAAGTGAAATCGGTAGAGGAATTTGGTAAACAAATTAAATACATCAAAATGTCATCAGATTTTTGTGATATTTCAATCGTTTAATTATATATTATTATGCAGAGGAAAATACAGCATAAGTATCATTTTTCATGTGCCACAATCTTAATCAATCTAAACTATTCCCCTTTGAACATTGTTGTACAAAGAGAAGCACAATATAAACGAAAACCCTAAAATAACACTGCCGTGTTGTGGAATTTTAAGCTTTTATGTCTCTCGCAATGGACAAGTGAAATCTAAAAATTAACATGTCCGGGATTATATTCACTTATTCTGGTTCCCAGAGTCTAGTAGGATTCTCAATACTAGCTAGTATTGAGAATCCTACTAGACTCTGGGAACCAGAATGATATTCACTTGTCCGAAAGTTCAATTTAAACGATGTGTTGAGAACTATGATACATATTCACTTAGTTAAAGTAATAATTTATTATAAATTAGTTCACTGTTGAATATGATAAAAACCATTTAGACATCTACATAATTGTGTATTGTCATTTTAGTATAAAACAGCTAAAATATTACTTGGCCTTGGACATATGGGTTGGAAATTCTTACTTGGCTGCAGACATAAAAGCACGAGTCGGACAAGTCCGGTTTAGGAATTCCACACCCCTGATACATAAGTACTAATTACCTTTTTAGACGTTGTCAATGGGCAAAATATATTGTTCAAAGATGCAAAGTCAATCTGAGTTGCTGATGAATGTGATATATTCACACACACGTTGCTATGGTGATTTTGATGACGTCTGTTGCTAGGTAACATAATTATGACGTCTGCTGTTTTACATGATTCAGTAAAGTTGTTGGTGATTGAAATTCCTGAAGTATATAATGATTTTATTAAATATAGAATAATTGTGATAATGTAAAAACTAATACATAACATATGGAGAGGACGCTGTGCTGAAACCGAATAGCAACAGCTGTTTTAAAGTATTGTTCTATTTCTTAACCCCGCAAATTTAAATAAACAATACAATACTTCAATACTTACTTCAGCCCTGCGTTCAGTTACCGCGAACGTTACAAAACGTTCCGTAACGATACATTCGGAACTCCTCGGCCATTCGCTGCGAGTAATCTAGGACATATTTAGACGCTATTTTGAAACTACCGGTGTTAAAGTAAACAAATATATGATCGTTTAGGCATTGAGTGATGTTTCGTTTTTAGTCCGTAAATTTTGAAACATCACCCATTGCCTTAACGATCTCATATTTGTGTATTAGATTAGGTTATTCACAGCGAATGGCCGAGGAGTTCCGAATGTATCATTATGTAACGTTCTGTAACGTTTTGTGTAATTGAACACGCTACTGATAAAATAGGTTTCCGTATCTATGCACACGAAATATTGAACATATATCGAGTATTTAAATCACTTCGGTTAATGTACGCACCGCTGACATTTAAAAGAGTTCAACAAAACACGTAAAACAATACTTAGAAAATATGCGTATTCATTTCGAGTTAGGAAGGAATACTGCAGTCTGTAGCAATGAACACTAGTAAAATTTGCAGTCTCACCTTTTACTGTTGAAAAGGCACAATCTTGTATTTCATACATCAACCCTTCAAGTTCATTAATTGCACTAACACTATCACATAGAATCAATTCAATCGGCTGAAACAATGAAAGTTACGACATTAAGTAGGCATTAAAAATGGTTTCATATAAACAGAATCAAATATTTAGGTATTCTGCATGATAAAGTGTATCAGTTAGGTATCACTGAAAAAAACTACCGTACTAGTCAATTTCATGTATGAGCCACTCTCAACTTCTGACACAAGTTTTTTATTGAGTAGACCAATAATTTAAATTCGAGATCAAGGTAAAAGGTAAAAAACATTTATAGAAAAATCTGTTTGACAAAACAAGTTAACAACTGAGTGTCAAAGTACATGCTACAGCGAACGTGTTTGGAAAACTGGTATTGTGAATGAAAATATATGTTATTTTCTATTATTTCAAGAAAAGGTAAAACAAATCTGTAAAACTAATGGGTTTAAATGTGTCGTGATAAGGCCTATTCTAACCTGATCATAGATGACGTCACCAGAAGCTAGCATTGGTAAGAGATGG
This sequence comes from Mactra quadrangularis, assembly GCA_025267735.1. NCBI lineage: Eukaryota > Metazoa > Mollusca > Bivalvia > Venerida > Mactridae > Mactra > Mactra quadrangularis. The sequence goes on along the minus strand of CM046301.1, from coordinate 10,226,986 downwards.
TATGCCACCTTGGATACAGCATCTGTAACAAGAATCTTCATGGTGGCCTCTTGTAGTTCTATCTTGTTTGCAAGCTTCGTGAATAACTCACTTCTCTAATAAAATGAAATAGAACAAGTTTCGGTGACTAAAACCAATTTGTCTCAGCTAGCTCAATCGTCATGATATATAATAATTTTTAAAAAGTACGGATAGGCTGCAGTCGTCTTGACGAATCAACAATGACTGCTCCATCAATAGAATCATTTAAGACAGCACTTCAGAAGTTCTATAAGGTTGCGCCCCGACCCCGAAGTTTTGTAGAAAATATATAATCAAAGTACTGATATTATCCATGGACGAATCAAAGTACTGATATTACCGATGGATGGTGAAACAGAAGTTGTAAAAACCTGATCATGACGTCAATAGGACGTCTGTACTGATGATGATTTTCTACATATGTGGAATTATTTCGAGTGTACACAAAGGACAATACTAAATACCCATAAACACTCAGTAGTTTCAACAACCTATATCAGTTCTTATGAACAAAATCGAACATGTCCAATTAGAAATACTGCAAAATCTTATGCGGATAACTTGTGCAATATCATAATAATCTAAGTCCGAGATAATGTGCTTACTTTACGTGATTAGGTTTCTAAATTAAACAGTAGCAGACTGATAATCAGTTGTCAACGGTCGATAATAACCGTCGCATTATACAGAGCATAATCCTAAAAATAAATGCTAGTATAAAAATGCACAATTTAAAGATGTTAAAAACTATTGCGAGAGTGTAGCGTTAAATCAGCCTTTATGATTTCATCAACAGACCGGAAGACACACATGGTTTCAGTAAAGCCGTCCCATCAGTACTATCAGTACTTTGATTTGATTTATGTACATGTAAATTGTTTTTATCACAGGCGGTCTGCGCGGTTCCGAAGCAAAAACACTATATATATTCGGGACCGCGCCGGCCTCCTGTGGTTTTTATACTACAAGTATTCAATCGGCTAAGCAGACTTATGGTACACCCTTTACTACTACCGATGTTCTAAAAATAGTAACACATTCATTCAATATATCAACATGATTACACAAACTCAGACACTAATATTTTTAATAAATATTCATTTAATCAGTTTATTCAGTAAACACTGTGTCTTAAAGTCAAGCAAAGAAAGCTGACTGTGGGAGGCATTGACCAGGATTTATGGGAAATATTTGCAATAACCAGATAAACTTTATACAGGTGAAGTCAAAAAGTGTAACGTGCACACACAACGTTTAAGCTCTAAGCATACTCGTGCTTTATTAACCGATATATACATGTCAGTTAGCGAACATATTGATTGACAATACTTACATGTAAAATGTATTTTAATTTGAATAAATTGAAAGATTGAAAATAAAAGACAATACAATCTTACCTGTTTCAAACATCGTAAGTTATCAGTTTAGTATTTGTTTATCAAATACACGGTTCAACATTTAGGATACCGGACCATAAACTAACCTTTATACACATCCACTGATTGTACTTATTTTGCGCGCGCTTTTCAAAAATAACAGTATCAGGTTTAATGTTAAATATTTGTAATGCCCTGATTTTTCAGGCCATTTTTACCTAAATTGGACCAAATTCCACTTACCCATTCGGAACTACCTCGGATATTACCGGTTGATCGTCATTTTACGGAATCACCCGAGCGGTTTTCCGAATGCCACTTACCTTAAGCATTCGTTTTCCCTTCCTTGAAGTATTATTGAAAACGTTCATAGAAAAAAAACTAAGATTTTAAATAAGAAGACAGAATTATATGCTTTAAAATATTACTCTGAGATGGCTATTATTTGAATGATAGAAACGAAGGAATGTTTTCCCCTGTCACGTTTCCCCTGAAAGTGAAAATAAACGCTGAATCGCTTCAATTTTGATTTATGCCTTTATTTCAAGTCTTGGACTAACACGTTTCGTGAAATTGTATAAATATCAATTTCTATATTTTCTTTTCTATGTAAATTACCTAAGCTGCATGGAACATGCGGTTTCTTTCAAAGTTAGTAAGTAATTACGGACAGATCTAGGGTTCTAGATCTCTAGAGACACTACCAAGGTACACACAAAATAACGATATCTGGCCTCATAATTATCATTTTCGTCAAATTTCGTGTCCAATACCCCGGGACAAACTTTCTTGAGCCAACACTGATAGTTACTTTACAGTTGCGACAAAGCATGCATTGGTATTGCATTTATCATACAATTAGGCAGACTTCCTGTAGTACAAAACTACGTTTATGACCATAGACAAAAAAACTCAGGTAACTTATTATAACTAGTACTTCTAATGTTCTAACATGTTGGATATAATGAATGAAAAATGCTACGTTTTGTAATCGTTTATCATGCGTTTCAAATAGTAGTATGCTATGACTGGAAATTTGTGTTTGGGTAAGCCTACCTTAACATGGCAAAATGCTAAACAAGATAGCTAAATTGACCAGAGTAGAGAATTTTGTCTACCAACTTTAATAAATGAGTAAAAGTGTGTAAGTCACTCAAGGCAGTAGAACAGAGTGATATGTTTATTAAATATTTAATATATTAATGCGTTTAAGATGGTAACATAATCTTAAAACTAAACCCAGGATCATTTGTCATAGTAAAAATGTAAATGTGTAGATAAAAATAATTCGACGTACATTTGTAAATGTGAATGCTTATTTGATTTGATATTTCTTTGAGTTAATGAGTCAAGTTTTAAAGCAACGTGGTAGAGTGTACGGTTACGACTAAAAAGACTATGTGTTCGACCCTACTATGGCGTTCAACGAAAATAACTCACAGGGACTTTGTGATTTAGTCTTAGATGGAGAGGAACAACTGTGGGTAAATTTCTTCTCAAGGACATTAACTGTGTCCCTATTGTGAATCGAACCCTGGATCTATCGATTTTATGAGCTTATAATTTTTTATCATTTTAATAATACTACAGCAATGCATGAACTAATCGTAATGAATCAATCATGAGAGAATGCACTGGATTATGTGTTTGTCAGTTCGTTAAGAAAGCTTAGCAATTGAAAGTTATGAGTGTTGATATAAAAGAAATCATAAAGATAATATATATTCTCAAATTGCGACGTTACATTATGTTCATCATTATCGTGCCTTACGTCTAAGCGTTCGCCCTTCCACTCGACCACTACTCCTGTAGTGAACCAGACCAGCGAGTCCTTGGAGTACAATTGACAATGTCTCTCGTGTGGTTCGAACCTGGGACCTCTCGATCCATGTGCACACGTCTCTCCGCTCCACCACTACTCTTATAGTGAACCAGACCAGATTGTCCATGTAGTTAACAGAACATCACGTACAAAACTAGGTTGAGTGGTTTGTTTAGGCTAGACATAAAATAATACTTATGATAAGTTGATAAATTCATATGCTTTATGACTGCCTCGAAGTAAAAACAAGGGATTACTAGTTGTCACCATAATTTCATCATAAATTGAACAACTTCTGAATAACCTGCAACGTCCCACAATATAAGTGATTAATTGATAAGCCAAGTGGCTTTCGTGGCTTAAAAAGCGGAAAACGAGAAAAGAAAACAGTAGAGATGTGAACTACTGTATTTAAGCATTTAATTTAATTTATTTACTTGAAATATCTGTACTTATTAAGATTTTTGAAAGACTGACTTATCTAAAAATGCTTGAATAAACTGTTTTAAGCTAACGCGTTCGATTTTTAGATAACTTAAAAACGTTAATCGAACTTCCGTCCATTTGGTAAGTTGGGTTTGTGTGGCGAGGAAAGTGTTGACTTGTTTAAAGGACCTCCACAATTATGAACAACTTTCTTCAATTTCTTGGATTTGTTGTCTGTGTGTCCATGGTACGTGGAGAGTTTCTTGGAGGGACAATATTTTGGATGTCTGAACCCGCCAGTAATGAGGTAAGTAATACATTTATATAAGCAAACAAAGAAAATAGCGAAACGATGCTTTGTTATGCTGAAATGTCGTTTCTTCTGTTCTTGTTAGCTCTTGGGTAGTTTGTTTTGACATCTAGTTCAGATAATGGTTTCACCAAAAACGACGCAATGGTGTAGAACGGAACAGAACATACTTTTTATTTAGCTGCAAGTTTTTATACTTTTTATTTAGCTGCAAGTTTTTATACTTTTTATTTAGCTGCAAGGTTTTATACTTTTTATTTAGCTGCAAGTTTTTATACTTTTATTTAGCTGCAAGTTTTTTTACTTTTTATTTAGCTGCAAGTTTTTATACTTTTTATTTAGCTGCAAGTTTTTATACTTTATATTTAGCTGCAAGTTTCTATACTTAGCTGCAAGTTTTTATACTTTATGTTTAGCTGCAAGGTTTTATACTTTTTATTTAGCTGCAAGGTTTTATACTTTTTATTTAGCTGCAAGGTTTTATACTTTTTATTTAGCTGCAAGTTTTTATACTTTATGTTTAGCTGCAAGTTTTTATACTTTTATTCAACTGCAAGTTTTTATACTTTTTATTTAGCTGCAAGTTAAGTACAACATTGAATCATTCATTATACACAAAACATCATATTAATTAGAATAATATTAGTGTAGCAAACAAGTAGACAAAGACGTACATGTAGAACTTGTAGACGTAAAATTAAGTAAAAATATCGAAAAGCACATCTGAAACCAAGGCAGCATACTATCAAAATTCTTACGATAAAATTACAATACTATGAAGAATGACTTTATTTAGTCATAAAGACTAAATTCGATCGAGAGATGCTTGATAATACGGACCCATGGTTCGTAGGAACACTAATGAATTAAAAATTAGTGATATTTAGTCTCAATTAGAGCTTGAAAGTTATTGATTTTTCCAAACTGATAAATTTATCATGAAAGAGAAATTAGCCCCATCAATCTGAAAATGCTTCTTACGACCAAGGGAGAAATGGTAGAATTTCATTTAAAATCGTAATTCGACATGCTAACTTTACAACGAAAATTGTAATTGAATGGCGCTTTTAATATTTACATGCATACATAAGTATTCTTTTTGTTTCATAGGTTCGGTTAATATATCGTTTATCATGGAAGAAAGGGACTGGACCTTGTGGCGCAGGATGTAATGAGTCAGACATAGGGAAATTAGGCTCAGTTTCGAATTCAAGCCTGCTACCACTGTCTTGGAATGTGGTCACGCCGGCTTCGTCCCTTAAAGTGAGTGACGTCAACTATATTGTGACGTCAGTAAGCAGTAAGAACAATTTTGACTGGGAACATGGTGAAAGTAGATTTACTGTGAAGTGGTCCCACGGAGACGAAATGAAAATACGGTAGGTCTAGGTTTGATGCATTCTCCGTAAACAGTTACCCTGTGGAGAGTTGCCGTACAGGATCTCTAAAGCTCGCATGGAGGGTCACGTCGAGATGACCTTTATGTCAACCAATCAATGCGTAACTTTCATCTAGATGTTTACGAGCTATTTGACAGCGGTATTATTCAGTCTGTGATTGGACGGCTCATTTCAAATTGCGTGACGTAGACGATGTAAACAATAACTAAACATAACGATTTCGTCATGAATATCATAATGAGAAAAGGTCATCTGAACGTGACCCTCGAAAGAAAACGGCCAGATCTAGAAATTTTAGATCAGGTTTTAATCTGATTGGGTTTGATGCATTGTTGAAGGATGTCGCTGTTTGAAAAATTCGTCAAAAAAGTCCAAAACTTATAGCACTAAATATATGCAATTATTTAATTACAATCAAGTATATGACCTAGTCTAAATATAATATTACAACGTTTATTTTTAGATGAAAAATTCTGTTTCACAAGTGATAAGTCTCTTAGTAAATCAGCGACCATAGCTCAGTACTTAGTAGTGCTCTGGAGTTAGAAACTAAGAGTTCCTAGTTCGATTCACTTATAGACTTCTATGAAAATTTTACTTAATACATTTACCCTTGTCGATAATCAGTGCTCACATATCCTTCCACAAGGCCGTAAGATTCTCCATATATCTTTTATCCGTAGAAAAATTGACATAATTATCAAAATTTAATGGAAGGGTATCACCGCCCATGGTTGGATTTCAACCATACCTGACTCAGATAACTAGATGCGAAATCCCGGTACTCAACAACTGCGCTACCGATCCGAGTTCAAACCAACAAAACATACTCGACGACGGGCTGTCTTAGTCATAATTTAGTCATAATTGTCTACATTTACTGTATTTTGTTTCAGTTTTGACGATATTCCATGGATCTTATCCGGAAATGACGTCAAACCAAGATTTGGTGTTATGGAAACCATCATCAAGTATGGAATAAGAGCAGATACTAAACGCATGAACGCTAGTCCCTATGTTTCTATACCGTCAGTGATTGGGTAAGAACTATAATGATGCAAAATGTGATTATGTATTCAATTAACATTCCTAGGCATGTGGTTCCCCCATTTCCGTAACAGATATCCTATAGATAGCGAGTAAACAAGCGGAAAATTATCGAGTTTTGTCATATCAGTGGCACCCTGTCACTACAAAAAATTACCCGACCTTGTTAATAACCATACACTTTACTCTGATCTGAAACCAATAAATTGCCTCCTATGATTCTTGTAAATTCGCAAGCGGCGGTAGAAAATGAAATATTCGCAAATAATTGTGCAATTATCATAGTGAGTCCACAATTGCATAAACATGTGAGCTTCTTTATTTGTTGATACGTAAGCAAGTACTGGTAATAACCGGACGCTTCCGTGTTTTATATTATATGGTACGTTTTTTGCCAGTATTTCCCAAAGTAAAGAGAGTTTCGTGTAGGATCTTTCATGAATAAAGACTTATATAAATATTACTGTGTACAGTCTTCGAAACGGACTTTAGCTTGGAAGTCCTGCAAGGCGGGAATATCAACAACTGTGATAGTACGATTCAAATGTCACGCGAGATTGAATTTTACCGAGGAGTTTGATGGGCTCACATCCCATGCCTTGGATATAAAAATGACACTTAGTGAATGAAGCGATAATGTACATGTTGAATAACATGACATTTGATGAGTATTTTTTTCATTTTGTCCATAAAACAGAATCCCCATCAACTGTAATAATACAATACAGATACCTGTTGAAGATGTGGATGGTGACGTCATAAAATGTCGTCTGGCGATGACGTCAGAATGTGGGAATGGATGTACAAATTTCCCTGAGAGAACTTTTTGGATTGATCAAGTATGGCCAACTTATTGTATGTGCATGAATCTAAAACTCAACACACACTTAATTATCAATGTTAAATGTAGTCTCATTGTTAGTTCGGTCGGTAAAGTGCCTAACTACAAGTCCACCATTATACCTTTGAATACAAAACGCAGGTATCTTATACAATGACATCGAACCTAAACCAATTAATCAAAAGGATCGACACATGATCATATCTGTACATGTAGCATAAATCCAGGAAATCACCACCGCATTATCATTTAGTAAATGAATATTACTGCCTCATGCTATACATGTGAGGCATAATTTTGGGTTACTTCAGCACTTTTAATGAAACAACCATTCTGATATATTTATTTTGTTCTAAAAACCAAATTATACAAAATCTGTTTGACTCGGGCCACAATAGGTCTTCCAAGAGTGCTTCAATTTCATCTTACTCTGCACCTATCAAATAAGTTATTTATTAGAAAGATCTATTTATTTCTATTTACATTCTTGCAATTTTTCAAATATAAATATTTGTTTATATACGTCAATTATCTGAAGTACTAATCTTGCATCTTCCTTATGCCGGATCATTGACATTGAGTTTGTTCATATGTAATTTACATACATGCATGATATAACATGTATAACCATGCACATGTTCCTTGGATAAAGTTATGATCTATTATTTCCTCTTGCAGACATCATGTAATATAACAATCTATAGTTATGAAGACTTTGGATACAAACATGATAGACTATACAGACTATCTCTAGTTGTTGAAGATTATCCTCAGTATCCGACAACTAGAGGATCTCAACACGAGGACATAACAGAAAATATGAGCACAGTTCCAGTTCAGGTAAATATAAGGCTCTATGTATACACACAATATAAGAACTTGTCATTCCATATCGAAAATATCACTCCATCTTATAATAACAACATAATAACGAAGTACGATAATGCCCACAGGCTGTCGGCGTTCCCAATTTTTTTTTCTAAACACTCATATATAGTATAGATGAGTTTAAAAAGTGTGGCGACGCCGATAGCCTGTGGATAATGCCAGGTCTCTTTGCATGGATATAGTCATTGGGTAAAATAACGCTAGAAAATGGCTTTGGGCATTTTGCTAAGGAGGTATAACTTGATTATGGAACGCCTAAGTTGACATTTATTTTGCATCTAACACGACAAGAGATAAATATATTAACAGAAACGCTCGTTTATCTTTCATAGGGGTGTAACAATACGGTTAAACCCGTATTGCAACATATTGCAATATTCAAAAACCGTATTGCAATATATTGCAATACGTATCGGTTTTTGCATAGACATGCTATGTATGAATTAATTCATGTGCATATGTCTAAATTGGATCAACATTACACACCTATGACTATTTTCAAATGATAAATTATAAAAAATACTTGAATTTCTTGTGTAAAACGGACTTTGAGTAAGAAAACTGCACATTTTGAAAAGGACTTTCGAAGAAAATATTTCTCCAGTTTGACAAAATGTTTAACATTCTAAAACACAATAAGATTTTTTTAAGTTTTTAACACATTTAAACATTTTTTCAAACATTTAAATTTTATGTTCTGATAAAAACACTCAGTATGGCACACAACTGCAAAAAAACCGGTTCAGGGAAAAACAATATTGCAATATTACGGTATATCGGTTAACCGTTACACCCCAAATCTTTAACATATTGAAATATCACGGTTTTCATTACATTGTATAAACTTATATAGGACTGAGTTTCTTGCCTAAGGGAACAGCGAGGCAGGTCTAAGGAGCGTTTTGAAACAATGCGGAGCTGGCTTCTCAATGATAAAATCCAGGACGATAGCGCAGTTGGTAGCGCGCCGGGAGTTAGAATCTCGTGTCCCGAAGGGGATGCGGGTTGGAATTCCACCCGGGGAAGTTATTCCCTTCCATGAAAATTTTACAATAATATCAATTTTCCTCAATTGATTAGATAGGCCTAATATGGAGAAGTTTCCGACCTTGTGGAAGCATAAGTGCACTGGTTATAGACAAGGGTCCAGGAAAGCTAGGTTAGGTGCGCTGGACGCCGTAAAATGACCTAAATTGTGTTGACATGGCATTAAACCCAGTAACAATATACTAAATGATAACAGTCCAACGTAGAACTGTAACCACTCGACAACTCCTGTTCATCTATGACATTTTATTAAAGTGTTCCATTTGTTAAATATCTAATAGAGTTAAACAAATATGAATTGCTACCCAATTTTCGTCGGGTGTTCAAAGTGCATGATTCAGAATATCTGGTCTAAATTATACAAATGAAGGGAATAAGAAGTCCCTACAAAATATACGACATAAATAGATTACTGACGCCGTTTATTTAGTAAATTATTTTTGTACAGTTGACCATCCGTGTCATAAACAGGCCATGTCTTAGAAGAGATACATTACAATTTGTGACACCAACACCTACACACAATGATAGACAATCTTATACACCAAGAAGCTACATCAGAAAGGTTCAAATCAACAGTACTTTCTTCATACAAGGAACTGCTGGAGTTCATATCAGGCATGTAAAATCATAGGCGACCGGCGCGGTTCCGGTTCGAAATACGAAACCGTGCCGATTACCTAAGGTGTCATCTCTGTAAAATTGTCCCACTTAAATGTTCGCATGGAATGATTAATCGTTTGAGAACGGTCATGTATTGATATTGACTCCTTCAATTTTCAATATAATTTTTTTTAATGGGTCTGAAATTTGTTGAACTTCCCATTCTGGAAAAATCGTCACTAGATCCCCTCGCTGAAGAAAAATGAGCATGCCTGATTTTAAAAATGAAACTTAAAGGATTGACAAAAGAGCACCACCAATTAGCACTGCTAATTTTATTGAGCAAAAAATTAACATGCGACTTTTCACTCAACTCTGGAGAAAATTGGTATCTGCGAGGGTGGTATATAATTCCATTGCGATGAAGTGTCGGCTCCACATTTGCCTATACATTTATATGTGAAGGTTTTCTGACTTACAGCTTACAAGCACGTTGAATATCAATGATTCTAGATGTAAACTTATCTGCGCTTGTCGCACTTGTCCTGTGCAATTTACCTCGATGATACTTTCTTTTTTGTAGTAATTCTGAAGCAATGGTCAGTGCCCCTGCTTCGTTACATTATAGTTATCACCCAGACGATCATGGAAGATACAATGTCATAAAGATAGCTACAAAATGGTCACCAAATATATGTGATCAAAAAGGACCTCAACAACTCTGTGTTTGGGGTATAGACAACTTTGGGTAAGGCTACATTTTTATCTACCCACTAAGCAAAGTCGGAAGTGTGTCTTCGAACTGAATTAATCGACCATGTAACAAGTCGCGACCAAGATACATATATTAATTTGATCTAATTACTTTTATAATCATTTTGGTTGTGATAATACAACTTATAACTAGTTATGGTGCTATGTTACTCACCTGACCATTTATTTCAGAGTTACAACAAATCCAAGGTGTATGACATTTATCATCGGAGGTAAGGCTCTTTTATTTATCTCATTTTCATTGTCACCACTTATGACTACATTTGGTAAGGAGCTTACCTCGAAATCTACATATACACTCTTCTTCCGTGTCGAACTATCATGACCATCAGTGATTTGTGGAAATCAGGGGCGACAACGCAAACATCTGAGTGCAGCATGCGTAAGTTTTGTTTTTCAAGTCGGCTGTGCTCCATTTTCCCTGGTCATTATGATTAGTTATTATCTTGATAATATTAATTGACTTTTTGGGTGCATTCTAATCGTAATTTGATTCCTTATTTTATCTTCTTATGCCTTTCTTATGTTTTATGACTAAGGAAGTACACTGGTGCTTGCCTTGACAGGACATGCTCATTTATTTAGGATCCACAAAAACTATGTTTAATTCACATTAAATTGTTTGTACTTTCTATGAAAGATGAAAAGACAATGAATGTACTATATTTACAGTATATACGCATCGTCAGCAACCACAGTACTTTCTTTCGTTACACTCCATACGTACCATGGGTAATTTGACTGGCAAAATCTCGTTTTCATAAATATGCATGACGCAGGAGTGACCAATCTTCTTCCAAGGAAAAAGCATGTTACAATTAAACACTCGTCAGTAACAATGACGTCGTACTTGGTTTTTCTTACTTAAAATAGAAACCTATGCACACGTTTATTCTTTTTAAAAATGGTTGCGCAATTTCATTGGCTAGTTTTCCACAGTGGTTATCTTGCGGAACCAATGAAGCGGTCTCATTAGTTATTCATGATAACGAGATTTTCCTAACCAATGACCCACGGTACATAACGCAGCATAGCGGAGTAATGTATCGTGGGATAACCGACCATATATTTATGTTGTATGTTTTACTGTTTTGTCATGCACGTGCTTCGTAAACCATTTTCATTTATAACATAAATTCAATCTAATTCTGACAGATGATAATGATTATTGTTCACTGGGGAGTGCAGCATGTGATAACAATGGTAAATGTATCAATGTTTACAAGGAACCAGCTGAGAGGTGTGATTGTCTACCAGGGTATACGTCATATAATTGTGATGTTGGTAAGCCCGTATATTTACTTTTGGTCAAATGTGCTATTGATTTTAAATCATTTTAACATATTTTTGGTCAAAGGTTCCTTTTGATTTTGGCTATTATGTTAAAGTCTTTCAAACATACTTTTTTATCAAGAAACCAAGTCGTGTCTGACTACTTTTGGCTATAGAATGACAAGCATTTCAGACATATCTAATTGCCAATTTGTACATGTATTTCTTAGTACGATGTTGTGATTTCGTTTAATTTGTTTTCTGATTACTTTACCCTTTTTATATAATTATATATAGTTCATTTTTTCTCAACTGTCAAAGTTTGAATAATTTTACGGTGAATGATTACACACTCTCTCAATATCGCGAGTGTTAGACAAATAGCATGAAGACACCGTGACATTATTCATGTTTTGACAGTTGAGAAAAAACGAACTATAACATGGAATAAATTTTACAAAAAGTAAGTCTTGAAAAATCCAGTTACAGCTGTGTTGTATTCAACCAACGATTTCTTCATTTTCTTTATATTTCAGTCACAAAATGTAATCCTAATCCTTGCCGCAATGGAACATGTTATGAAATTCCTCCGAACAATTTCTATTGTTTATGCAATGTTGGTAGGTTCAACTGTTTAAACCATATTTAATATTCTCATGTATATGTATTACTGTTATATTTAACTTTAGAAATTAAACTACTGTTTTCGTGTGTTCTGTTTTTAATTTTGTAACGATGAATCTTTCTTTAACTATATGTACGATATGTTGTTAAGTCCCTATCAACAAGCTGGCTTACTTTGTGTATTCGTAGAAGAGAGGGCTGTCTAATAGATGTAGATTTTGCTGTTTTTGTGAATAACAAATTCATTTAAAGACCATCTCATGGTTATAATCAATTTGGTTGTCGAATTTGTAATAACGTTAAGATGAGTTGAAAAGAGACAAGTTTATCCATGAATAGCAATGGGTGCCAGCTAGGCAACTTACCATGCAAATTATCGAACTCCAATCCCCAATTCCTGGCAATACTCAGCTTCGAATGTACGCAACAATAGAAAAACTAATTTATTGGAAATTATCCTTGTAGAATGCTGGGCATAAGAGTACGAGCTAGATTTCATCCGGTACTTGCCGGCCACCTTAGGTAAAATAAGCTAGGTTTTATAAGAAACTGAAAATTGTATACACATTTATATTTTACAGGATATAAGGGTACAACATGTAATTATAAAATACCTCCATGTAACCAGGATCCATGTCAGAATTCAGGGATATGTTTCAATGTCATAGACAACGTTGAAAACCCAGACTTCAGATGTCATTGTACTCAAGGCTTCACAGGACAGAAGTGTCAAGGTATAAACTTCACACTAAACATCTTTATCTATGACTTGTCCATTTTTTGTCTATTTTCACGGTCAGCCATTGAATTCACCTTTAGGCAGGTGATCACTCACACTACCCATTTACACCAATTCTGAAAGAAACAAGCTCTATGTTGGTATTTCAGATAAATACCCGTCATTCAAATATAAATTTTAATTTCTGCAAATTCGTGTGGATTGTTCATGGTCAACCTTGCAAACCTTTAAACAATCAGCCCTGCGTTCAGTTACCGCGAATGTTACATTACAATGATTACATTACATTACGATACATTCGGAACTCCTCGTCCATTCGCTGCGATTAATCTCGGACATATTTAGACGCTATTTTGAAACTACCGGTGTTGAAGTAAACAAATATATGATCGTGTAGGCATTGAGTGATGTTTCGTTTTTAGTCCGTAAATTTTGAAACATCACTCATGCATTGCCTTAACAATCGCATATTTGTGTATTAGATTAGATTATTCGCAGCGAATGGCCGAGGAGTTCCGAATGTATCGTTATGTAACGTTCTGTAACGTTCGCGGTAACTGAACACGCTACAGATCTCTCTGCAAAACTTTGACAACTCAGCAAATTTTCACATATTGTATCAATGGAGGTCTTGAATAGTACAAATGACACTGTATTTATCACTGTACACATTTAAATACACACGTTTTTCTTTGAATAATTTCATAAACAAATAAGTCTCTGATCGGGACTCTAGCGACCTTACAACGTTGATTTTATCAAAACGAGCTGATAAGTTAATAAATCATCCAAAATAGTGAAAATAAACAAATATTTAAGGGTACAAAATGTAAGGACATAAACACAACGGTTGACAAACAAGTTTGACAATTAGCAAATAATTATTTAAATGGGTATTTATAAGCGACGTTGTACCTTCTTGTAATATTATAGATATCTAAAGTACATCATTAACTGATCAGCCACTACTGGACATTGTCAATGATCTCATGCATACAAGCTACTAGGCTGTCAAGTTAGCTTTTTCATGGTCGAACACTGAGGTTTAATGATGTTCGATCAAACCTTCGGTATCAAACAATTCATAAAGGGTAGCGCATGCGCATTATCCAATTTTTATTATCTCTAAATACGATTGTGTTCAACTACCAATCTGGAAGATAAAACTAAGCGCAAGTATTTTGCTTTTACATTTTTTTATCAGATCTCATAACAACTCATGTAACAACGCTACCAACCACTTCAATCAGTACATATCTATGGACCTTGTCTACATCTAAAATAACTGTACCCAATAAAATCGCCATGAGCACGCCACCATTTGCAACCTCAAGAACAACAACTACTAAAACACTAGTGACGTCACCTACGACGTCATCATCTACTACAACAACAACAGCGTCCACTAGTACAACGACAACGGGCCCAATGCCGTCTACTACAACCACCACGGTTCCGACAAGTACTTCTACTACAGTGAAAACAACGTTAGCTACTACACGGTCTACTACACCACCTACGACTACAACCAGTTCAACTACAACAAAGACAACGACTCAATCAACCACCACGACTACATATCCAACTTCTACAACCACAGCCACTTTACCAACAACAAGAAAACCATCAACCGCTAAACCATCTACTAGATCAACTACTGCTACAATGATCACCACGCGCCATGTTGCTGTAGCGACATCTAGACGAGTCACTACTAACACACCATCAACTGTTGCCACTAAAATGTCTACTCAAAATGTATTTACGACTAGCTATGCACCTTCCAGAAACATCACACCCGTTTGTCGACCAAATCGTATTTTGAATAGATCACAGGTACTGTATGAAATAACATTTTAGATGTATATATCACATGCTAAGGTATACAATATATTTATGTATATTGCATCGCTTATCCAAATGAGAAATTTTGAAAACGTTGATACTTGGCATAGCCTGAAAATTTAAGATGCAAAAACGAGATCAAATGGCTTTGTGGTGTATACTGTTACCGTGTTATTTAATCAAAATTAAACTTTTTTGTGGCATACAATTCGGGAGTTATGTTTTGATAGTCTTTTGCCTCGATAACTTTTAAGGATAAAATCATCTCATTGCTGATTCCTTGACTAGTGTTTACCAAGATAGGGTATCGGGACTGAGTGTTTTTTCATCGAGCAAAGAGGCTCTGTCGATTTCAAACTTTCTGTTTCACACTCGCAGTTTCCGGTTAAAAAGTTACCATACCTGATTTATTCACTTTGTCCACGCTCGGGTACATGGAATACAAGATGTTAAGTTGAGTTAAACTTAAACAGTAAAGTAACAATACTTGGACCATAAAATCGAATGTCTAAAATTAAAAGTTGTCAAATATCGCATGCTTATACAATAGTAAAGGAAGACTTTTCATCAGAACTGCAGCGTATTCAGTTACCTTGAACGTTCCAAAACGTTCCATAACGGAAGTGTCGGAACGACTCAACCCATAGACAACTCAACCCGAGACAACTCAATCTCCTACTCACTGATCCCAACTTTTAGTTGAGTATTGCACGGGTTGAGTTGTCTTCGGGTTGAGTTATTTCGTTCCCGTAACGTTAGCTAACAGTAGTTACCGAACGCAGGCTAGACTCTATATAAATTGCGTATATTTAAAAATTTTCATTTTCTTTCAGGCACTCAACGACTCCAAGTCGAAGGACAAGACCATGTTTATAATGTATGTATCTATTGGAGGAGTTGCAGCATTATCAATGTTAGTTCTGATTCCCTGTATAATCATAGGATGTTACAAGAGATCAAAGAATCTGGTTAAACCATTTAATGACTCGGAAACCAGCAAAGGGAAGAAGAAACGTAATTAGTTTAAAGTGACTTTACATATGAACCTTATCAGTGAATTAATCTGAATTATCTTTATGCAAATTAGCTATTTTGAACTGGATTTTTAAACCAGAGCCTGAAGTTTTAATGGTCAAAAACTTCAGGTTCTGGTGTAAAAACCCAGTTCTCACGTTCTCACAAATATATAAGAATATATATTTGATATGGGTTATCCTGCACGACTTTCTACGACAATGAAGTACATCTTCAAGCTACATACACATGAATATATAATCAGAGAGTGTTCTACTACTATATTGTATTTTCTTTTGATATAACATGATTGTTTCTTCTTGTTGAATGTTATATAGATTTTTTTTAAAAACCCTTGGAGAGATACAACAAGTCTTTTAGCTGTAAATAATCATTTATAACAACATGCAAGCATGTGGGTTCGAACTTTTCTAAAGTCCTGATTTTTTACATTTCAGAAGCTTTCACATAAGGTATAAGTATCTTTTTGCTGGTCTAAAAGATTCTTCACTCTAGGACCAGTTGTGAAAACTTGCTCCCATGCAAGTGTTTAATCATTCTTTAGACTATATATCGGTCATCTTTTGAGTACAGTGCCTTTATTGAATCACCATTACGTAAAACATTAGCTCACATACATAAGTTCATTGTTGCTATTTGTATAAAAGAAGCAGTAATTTCAATCAGATATAGATCAGACTCATACAAGGCAGACAGGTAATCTAACCATCCTTCTCGAGTGCAGAGTACTCAACTCCCATCCTCAGCAAGCAACTGCCTACCTTCTCACAAAAAAGAGTCTAAGTTGATCGTAGTTTTTTCTCAAGGCACTCTATCATTGAGAGTGTACAGTGCTATAAAGTTGGCAGCCTAAATCACACAACAGTGATTTAAGTTAATGATCTTAGACACTACTTAAACTGAAATTCAACTGTAATTCAGAATATTTGGTTTAAAGTTTTTATATCATTATGAGTCACTGAAGTGTTTTCAGCCTACTTACACAAAATAGCATCTGTGTTTTTATAACATTAAAACCCGGGTCAATAGTGCAGTTGGTAGCGCAATGGGATTTGGAATCTCGTGCCCAAAGGGAGGTTATACCCTTCCATGAAAATTTGACAATAATGTCAATTTCCTCCATTGATTAGATAATATGTAGAAGTTTCCGGCCTTGTGAAAGGGTATGCGAGTACTGGTTATAGACAATGGTCCAGGAAAGCTAGATTAGGTGCGCTGGACGCCATAAAATGACCTAAATTGTGTTGACACGGCGTTAACTCCAATAAAATAAATAATTATTTGATATGGGTTATCCTGCACGTTTTTCTACGACAATGAAGTACATCTTCAAGCTACATACACATGAATATATAATCAGAGAGTGTTCTACTACTATGTTGTATTTTCTTTTGATATTACAGGATTGTTTCTTCTTGTTGAATGTTATATAGATCTTTTTAAAAACCTTTCAAGAGTTACAACAAGTCTTGTAGCTGTAAATAATCATTTAAAACAACATGTAAGCATGTGGGTTTGAACTTTTCAAAAGTCCTGATTTTTTTCATTTCAGAAGCGTTCACATAGTTATAAGTATCTTTTTGCTGGTCTAAAAAATTCTTCACTCTAGGACCAGTTGTGAAAACTTTCTCCCATGCAAGTTTTTTATCATTCTTTGGACTATATATCGGTCATCTTTTGAGTACAGTGCCTTTATTGAATCACCATTACGTAAAACATTAGCTCACATACATAAGTATATTGTTGCTATTTGTATAAAAGAAGCAGTAATTTCAATCAGATATGGATTTGTAACTTCTTTTCAACAGTCACTCATTTAAGGCAGTCAGGTAATCTACCCATCATCCTCGAGTGCTCAGTACTAAAATCCCATCCTCAGTAAGCAACTGCCTACTTTCTCACGAAAGAGTCCAAGTTGGTGGAAGTTTTTACCCAAGGCACTCAGATCATTGAAAGTGTACAGTGCTATAAAGTTGGCAGTCTTAATCTCACTACCATGATTTAAGTTAATGATCTTAGACACTTAATTTAAACTGAAATTCAACTGTTATTTAGAATATTAGTTTTAAGCTTTCATATTATCATCAGTCACGGAAGTGTTTTCAGCCTACTTACACAAAATAGCATCTGCGTTTTTATAACATTAAAAATCGGGTCAATAGCGCAGTTGGTAGCGCGCCCGGATTTGGAATCCCGTGCCCGAAGGGGTTGCAGGTTCGAATCCCACACAGGGAGGTTATACCCTTCCATGAAAATTTGACAATGTCGATTTTCCTCCATTGATTAGATAATATGGAGAAGTTTCCGGCCTTGTGGAAGGGTAGGCGAGTACTGGTTATGGACAATAGTCCAGGAAAGCTAGGTTAGGCATGCTGGACGCCATAAAATGACCTAAAATTGTGTTGACACGCTGTTAAATCCAGTAAAAAAACATCAGGTCAATGTTATCAAACTATAGATACTTTTAATTGCCTAGTTATACAGAGGTGATGATGTTTGTCCTTCACTGGTATAGACATTTCTTGTGGTTCTATTGATGGCTAATAAGATCAAATTTAGTTCTGAAGAGTGGACCGCATGTCAGATATGGATAAGATGGGGCTGCTAAGCCAATAGAGACAGCTCTGGATCTTCAGTACAGCGAAACTAAATACAACAAAGGCATGTATACAATATATCAATCAAATGCTAAACTTTTATTGTTCAATGACATACAATAAAATGAGATAAGGTACTACATTAGTGACTGAATTAAAAATATCATCAAATATTTCCACAATCTACGTAAAAACAATTTTCAATTTGACAATTCATTTAATATCCTGCTTTCAATGGGGGTGTCAATGATGATTTTTACAATGCTTGGTGGAGCATTTTACAACACATATATATGATTTTAAAAAAGTATGGAAGCCAAAACTTGCCATCACTTGAAAATAAGTTTTTTTTACATAGAAAATGCATACACATAAAAATAGTGAAACTCATGCAAACGTAGAGATAGATGCAGGGAGATGAGTTCAAGCACTAAACCTTCATGAAATTTTAAAAACACATCAAAGAGTTTTTTTTCTTGTCATACAAAACAGTACAGAATTGATTCATGAGTACTTGTTAACAAGTGATGACATGAAATGTCTTTCATATAACCCAAACAAATAAAGCATGAATATTTTAGAATGGATACAGTCAATGTAGTCCTAGAATGAAGTAAAAGAAAGCAATGATACATTTTTCTAACACCGTGATTAATCATAACTACCACAGCTGCCTAAATTTTATTCATAACTAAAAATTTCATTGACAAATAAAGTGAATATTAACTTACTATAAATTTAACTCCTGTCTATAGCATACACACTAAAATGTCACTTCCCTAAGTTCAGCTATTTTCTACACATCATTATTAGTATCAATTATGTAAAAGTCCTTTCATGAAAGTAGCTCAGAAAAACTTGATCACCACTAAAGGTAAAACTTAAAATATAATAATGTTTCAGAAAATTGGCAGATAAAGGCATAAAGCAATCTGAATTGGTAATTTTGCCCGACTATGACCAAATATTTAAGTATCAAAAATGAGTACAAAATGTACAATTTTATCAGTAGATACCCTGGTCACTTCCATAGCATATATGATTTTAAAACTACACTAGCGTGCAAAATAATTCCATTTTTTATAACGTAAATCCAACATTGAATAAAGTGATCAGCACCTAGCTTATCAAACATCCCATACCTAAATTTTCTCAATTTTATGACTGACAATTACTTGGATGAACTGGGATTGATTAGGACAAACTTCTGAGGTGAGATTTTGTTAAACTTTCCCATGACTTCAGCAGCTTCTGTATATGAAAATAATCAAACCCCTCCCCTTTCTAAGGTACTCATAATTCCTGAACTTTAATATCAGCCCTGAAAACTTTCACCTATATAAGTATTGCCAGCTGAGACCATGTTGGCTTAGAAATTTTGAATAATGCACAAAAATGTAGAATGCCTAAGATCACCATCATGGCTTCAGGTTTAAGAATCAGCATCCAATGAATGTATATTGTCATAAAAATATAATACAATTTGTGGAAGAAATTATATATTGAGAACATTGAACTACGTTCATAAATGACGACACTTTTGAATTACGTTCATAAATGACAACACTACCACATTGTGAACTAAATGCACAGCACTTTTATATTATAAAAAGGTTTGTTTGTTGATTCTATATATAGACTATGGAACAGACATACAATAATACGCTATGTAAGAAAAAAAATGAATTAAAGACAAAAAATTACAGTAAAATATACAAACACGTCTTCACAAAAAGGCAACATTCAAGTAAAAAAATGATACGAAAAAAAAAAATATGAAAAAAGGTAATGACATAAATTTTCAAAAAAATAATACATATTTCTAAAAAGTTGAAAAAAAACCCAACAGAAAATATAATTTCTTAACAACAATTATCTGAATAAAGACATGTACGGATACAAAAAGCCAACAACATGAAATATTTGCACAATGAACTATAATAATAAGCAAATATATATAGAATGATGTATATATGAGTGATATATTACTGTTAACATCAAGCTTTATCCAATAAACAACTGCTATGGCAGGACTATTCTTGTATTTAAGAGTTCTTCAAAGCTTGACTACTCTCCCAGTAAAGAACTGCTGGCACAGAACTATTCCTGTATTTAGAATTAAAAGCTCAAGGGTTTTCCTCCATCTATAAGGAACTGCTGGAACAGTTCTATTCCATTACTTTGAGTAATCAATTCAAGTTTTAATAGACTACCTATGTATAAACCGTCAAACTAATTTTATTAATCAATTGATTTTTGCTTGTGCTAGATACTTTCTATTCAAAACATTCTATTATATGGTTTGCACCAGAGTGATATTTGATTTCACTAATACTACATGTATTAGCATTCCAAAAAATGCTTGAAATTGCAGTTAAGCAGTGTATGATGTCTCCATCATTGAGTAAAAACATTATAAATATTATATATTGCTTTCTGCTAAACCAGTCTATGTTTAATAAATTAACTCTTGGCATGCCCTGTCCATGATTAAGGATACGTAAAATAGACCATATAGAAACAGAAAGATTTATCTATATCATTAGTGTAATATCCTTTTTATGTGTATGCTGTCAATACCGCGTCAGTGTAAACTGACAAAAACAAGGCAGTGATGAGTCCATTCACAAACCCCTACTTTGACGGCCATTTTCTTATCATGTAACCTAAAATTAATCATTTTGATTGGCTTAAGGCAACTACTGTCAACTACAAAATGCTGAAATCTTGATAATTGTATATATCACTGACCAGGAAAGCATTAAAAAGCACTAGATTCATGGGTAAAAATTCTAAATCTTTTGATGAAATTCCTTAAATTCATGGTTTCAGAAGCTTTAAATATGAAAAGAGCCCTTTCTCTAAAGCCTAACATCCTCAGCTTCAAGACAAGTCTTGAAAACATTTATCCGTGCAGAATGGTTAAGATAAAAACCTGGGTAAATCAGCCAGAACAAATACTTTTAATCCTAAATTTTCACAGATTGGGAAAGCTCATATCAATCACCTTAAGCAATTCTAGCAATAAGAACTAATATAAGTTGGAAAGGCAAAAACATTAATCTTAACATCACTAAGCAAAATGTCCGTAACACAATCTAAAATACAAAAAAAACATACATTAATAGAAATACATTAATAAACTTGATGTGACATGCATATTACACTAAATATGACACCTGATCAAGAAATATCTACAATTATAATAAAATATGACATAGTAGTAAACAAACCTATGGAAATATGATGTCATGATGAAACTGAAATATATTGCAGTTCAGTGGAGAAATTATCCAACAATAAGAATAAAACAAGAAATATATGAAATAAACTAGCCAAGACTTTATTATTAATACTATAAATTTCCACTAATTGCTAAAGTATGTGAATCTAATCCCTGGCTTAAGCTTAAAGGGTTAAGGTGATGACTGCTTGATATGCGCCCGATGCCTATTCAAGGTTGACAATTAATTTAATTGAATAAGAATAATCCTACAATGCCTGAGTAAGAAAGACCCTTAAAACAATCAAACAATGTGGTATTCCTCAAATGAGTGTGTAAGGCAGATCCTTGAAACAACTGAACAAGGGTATTCCCCAAAATGCCCAAGTACGATATACCCATAAAACAGTCATAGAAGGGAATCCCCCTGATAGGTTAAACATTCCTATCATAGATATATTACCAGTAGTACATCACACAGATACATACAAGTATTATACAGCACTATAGAGATATACAGAGACAACAAGATATAAATGATAAAAAAACATTATTTCATATAGAATCAAGCACAAAATATAATAGATACATGTTTTATTTTATACACTTCTTTCATCAATAATACGATGAAAAATGATATTTATAAACATCAAATTAAATAAGATTGATTAGTAACATTTTTGGCTTATATTTGATCAAATATTGAACATGCATGGTTGAAATTTCAAAATTTTCATAATCTTAAAATTCATGATTACAGCAGCCTTTGCATAAGAAAACAAGTCAAATTTACTGCCAAAGAAGCTCTGAACTTAGTTTTCAGCAGCCTTTCAATAACGACTAAAGTCTTGTCTTTTCAGGATGAAAAAACCTGATCTTCAGTCTTCAAAACTTGCATCCTGTGGACATGTAAAGGTATAACTGCCTCTGACCAATGAATTAACTTGTTTCACAAGGAAGATAAGTAAAAAAACAGCACATAAAGTGTAAATGTTTCATAATTACACACAACAAAAAATAAGAGAGGGAAAATCAATGTTTTAAGCCACGTTTACATGGTTTTCTAGGAAACCCAATATTAATGCCACTGAAGATATGAACTGATGAATTGATATGAATGTGACCACAACTTAATACAATAAAAGAAAGATGGTGGATAACATCAGACCATAACTTTGATGTTAAGATATCAGATTGTCAGGGTAATGCAAGTTTTCTATCAATAGTTGCACTTGCCAAAAATAAAAACAATATTTTTTTTTACTGATCTTAATATCAGTTTACAATACAAAAAAATATTAACATTCATTCACTTCAATTTGAAATGAAATTATTCAATTACAGTTTAATGCGACCAAAGTCTTTCAATAGAAAACAATAGACTACATTCAGGTCTAAAATGTATGGGTTTTCCCTGCAGTACAAACAAACATCTACCACTACAATGAAAATTATGTTCTAAGAAAACAGCAAGCTTTGTTTTGTTTGTGTTTCAGCAATAATGAGTAATTACCTCATCTGAGCAGTTGGAAAAACTGATATTTTGCATTCTGAGTACATCTGAACATTATCAAACTCTATTTTCAGTAAAACAACTTCATAACCTTTCACAATTGAGATACAGATTTAGAAAGTTTAACAATTCTAGCTGACCATTAGACAATGCAAGTCATAATACTTCGTGATCTTAATGAAAGGGTCATGATGACCGAGTCAAATACAGTAATGAATGAAACTATATTTCTTTCACAATTTATAAAGAAACATTGGTGTGTAATTTCATGACATATCTTGTATTGTTCACTGAAGTGAAGATATTAGGTCAAAAATGATGTCATCTATAAGATGTAATGATATCATTTGAGTTGAAATGACATCACATATATATATCAAATTATTTCTAATGAAACACTAACATGAGTAACAAACAGGATATTTGTACTTTTTTGTATTAGATTGTATTCATTTCAAACAACCAGTAGGGTATTTACACCAAAGACTATGCTACTCTTGAAATACTCCTTCTGCCTCACTCAGTGAAATAATAATCAATCTTAACCAAAATTCACAAATATCTTCTCTATATATAATATCAATCTATATGGGACAAAGATAAACATACAACCTTATATTCTTAACAAAACTCAGTGTTGCCATAGCAACACACTGCTGCTGTTTGGTTGTTTAGTCTAACATAGAAAATCATACATGAATAAGATTGACAGAAATAAAAATTCACTAATAGGGTACAACAGCCAGACAATGAAAACGACAGAACTACATTGTCCTACGTTACACAAACTAATGACCATTAGAACAATCATGACAATATTTACAGATTTTGTAAGATATGTACATTTATAAATGTTGTAAAATTTTCATGTCAAATTTATATATAATAGTTCCCTTTCCAAAAATGTTTCATAATCATTATGAGTTCACTTGAATTCTGTTTACTGTTATTTCATGTAAAAAAAAAACCAGAAAAATACTTGACATTTTTCATTTATAATTCAAGTTCAGTTATTGCCTTAACCTCTCTCAAACACTAGCCCAATTGATTATGACATAATTATAAACTGGTCTGACTATATTAAGTAATTTTCTTTAGCCCAACTTAATTTTCCAAGAATTAAGGCTAGTGGTTAAAGGCAATAACTGAAGTTGATCCATGTACATGACAATACAGGAAATTATGAAGATGATTTTAGATCCTCAAAATCCAAAACTGACAAATGATTACAGGCCTCCAAGAAGTCAACATTGGAAACCAATGCAAAGTTAGCACTCTCTGAAATGTTTTCTTTTGTAAAAATGGCCACAGTAAGTACAATTCAAATGAACTCATTATGGTTGAAATTTTTCACTCATTTCTTTGGCATCAGAGATAGTAATGTTCTTCATATAAACTCTAATACATTTCTACGTCCATTTTAATAGCTACCATTTCTAAGTAAATAGTCATAACGACTAAAGTCACATAAAATCTTGTGGTATTTATCCATGATTTGTTTACACAAATTGGACCATATATCTCAAACATATCTGATCAGAATCTTCAACAATATACTCTGAATATGGAATCCAACAATTAACTTCTCCTATGGGGGACATCCATTTAGACTTTTTCTCAGTAAATCCCATTGGCACTGTGGCACCTGCAAGTAAAAGGTAAAATTAATTAAGTAAGGATCTACAAACATTAAACTTTTTGATTAAATTTAAACACCAGACACCCTTAGCCTTCCCAGGAACAGGGAGTAGGTTGACTGACCACTGTGATATTACCTATTCAATGTGTAGCAGCCTTATTGAGCAAGAATCTAATGCAAGACTTCTGAAATAAGTTAAAAGTTTTCACTACTTTACTAACGCAGAGGACTTTAAAATACTAAAACACATGAAAGAACACTAAATGTAGTCCACATAATTAGTGGGTGTCCGGTTGCCCAGGACAACTAATTCTAGTTCGGGCAACCAAAGTTTTTTTTCTGGGCAACCAAAATCTACAATCAAGATATATTGCTATGTGCTAAAATGACCTGTTGGGGCAACCACTTTCATATCCTAATTTCTTAAATGAAAATGTATATATTTACCATAAGGTAATGTAAGATCCCAGTTGTCATCAGGTACCTGTGAACCATGTATTTTTAAACTATTAAATTCTGAATTCACCAGATCTACATCAACTCTATCTACATCTTCCTTACAGTTACCAAGTGCAACCTGAAATGTTTGAGGTAATGAATATATAATTGACTACAATGTATATCTGGAATTCTAATACATGTATTAGTAGAGCTGCCATTGATTAGGCTCATATATCAATATACTGACAAATAAATATCGATGATACATCAATATATATCAAATCATTCACTCCAGTACTATACAGACCATTTATGTCAAGAGTAAGAGTATATTTGTCATGGAAGAAATGAAACAATGTTTCATCTGTTGAATAGGGCTATTTTGTCTATGTTTTAGACCTATCCGTTGTTATTATTATAACAGCACAACTGTTTCTGCTCTTTTTGACACTTATTTTTTTACCTACTTACCTATATAGGCTCGATTATTTATATTTCAAAATGCATATTGATAATATTGACAATACATTGATACTGTTGGAATTGATGACAGCTCTATGTATAAGGGATTTTCCGTCAAAAGCACTCATAATTTAATGTTAGCCCATGAAAGCATATACTTACTTTTCATCCTACAGCAAAATATGTATAACTGTATAATATCAATATACATCTTTCTTTTTCGGGTATGTCTTTTCTTTTTTATATGTTTTATTTGTATTATATGATTGTAAATATATTTTGTGTCAAAGACATGTAAATGTTGATATTACACAATAAACTGAAACTATTTTTTTAAATAACAGCACCACTAAAAGCCGTTAAAAGAATATTACTGCCAAACTTAAGTAATGTTAAACCCTAACATACCTCACAAAGAAGAGCACATTTCATCTTAGATTTAGGATTATAATTACGACAATAACTCATACTCTTAGCAAATGTATCTGCTGAATAGATTCCCTGTAAGTAGAAAATATTGATAGCTAGATAATATGTAAACTACTTATAATAATTTATTTTCAAAAAAACATTTCATCATCATTATTATCATCCCATCATCATTATCAGCAAGATAATAATTTCTAGATTGTTATCATCTACATCATCATAATTATCATTACATCATCATCTCGGTAATTCAATTATCTCAAAGTGTGGGACTATTACATCAATTTTGGTCTCTATAAGTCTGCATAAGGCATTATTCTGTAATTCAATTACATCAACAGTCAAGTTCACAGCAAAACTTGTTTTCCAGGAGTTTCAAGGCTCTCTGCAAACCTATTTATTACTTTATTCATGAGTGAAAATTAAAAAAATTAAAAATTGATATATATTATTAAATTAAGTTCTATATAACAAAAGCACATTATCTCAGGTTCCAAAGTTCTGAAAAACTTTCACCAATGATTATGCAAAATAGGAAAATACCATTTTTAAAAAACTTCCCTACCTCTCCAAAAGCGTGTCCAGTAATGGGAGCCTCCGGTGGTGCGACCAGTAAACCATTACGTAATATACTCATATAGTTAGACATACTGCTGCCATGCCATAATAATTTATGATTATCTAATTTCTTAAACTTCTCTTTCTCATCTTCACCTGGACGTCGTAACTTGAATATACCCACAACCTTAGGTGTCTGATCTGCTGTAAACAAATAAGCATATCCAAAATTAATAAAAGTACAGCCTATCCGGCTAGCTCAGTCGGTAGCACAAAAGTCTACTGTTTGAGGGGGTCTTAGGTTCAACTACTGGGCGGGGCATACTTTCGTGGAGCTTGATCATGAAAAAATTTCTGCAGCCAATCTCCCTCCTACCACTGATACTAAAACATTTACAGCAGTAGTAAGTCACTAACGGAAGTATGCCCCTAGTAAAGTTGGTAACAGTGAGTAGGTGGACTGACCGCTATGATGATACTAAATCATTTACGGCAGTAGCCAGTCACTAACGGAAGTATGCCCCTAGAAGTTGGTTATCAGCGAGTAGGTGGCCTGACCATTGTGATATAACCTATAAAATGTGTTGCTACGATGTTAAACACCCGCAAAAAAGTACATTTCACGATAGACAAGCTCCTTAACTAAGATATCTCAAGCATCAATTTCAAGGTGGACAATTAAACCATCATCATGATTTTACATAACATTCATTTTAGCTCGGTCATTAAAAAAGCTCTAACAACTTTGATTTAATCGGATCTTGAGACCACTCCCTGGTCCTCAATAACTTAACATATTAGCATATAGAACTACTTATTTCTACACATATCAAATTCAGCAATGGTATGCAATTACATTTTGTCATTCATCCAAGATGTTAAAAAGAGTCTCCAATTATGTCTGTAGTAAATGTAAGGCTAACTCAAATCATTTTGAAGGCCAGGTAGGGAAAGATCTATTAACATTTTAAGCCCTACAGAAAGTTAAGTATTAAGAAATAAAGCAAGTTCTAAGTATAAAATAGTAAACTTACCAATGTCTTGAAATGAGCTTATAATATATTTAAGGATGTATTGTGATTCTACATCATCTTCCCTGAGTGGTGTAATACAGCAACCTAAAGCTTTGTAGATATAATCTAATGGATTCTGCTCTGTAATCATAGAATATAATGGATTACACATAGATTACATTGAGGTTGAGTTTAATGTGATAACACCATAGGCCTAAAACCAACATAAAGCCAGAAACTTAAAATCCAAAATTGTAGATATATACTGAACAAGAAATTTAATGTGGAAACCACATTAAAGCCGGATTTTCATCAAGATCCGACCATAAATGACAAAGATATCCAACATATTAAAAACTTAACGCAAAAAATACTAAGGAAATAATCCATAATAAAGCCAGGTAGAGTTGTGGCTACTTTCTAATTCTGTTCATTACATGGTATGTTATCATTGTATGAAGTTTAGAAAAAACTTTAAAGCATTTGTTAAGGACATTGGGCGACTGCTTGACCGCCCACCTGCCCAGTTTTCGCCAAATATCAGCATTGAAAAATCCGGCTATAAGATCCCTGATATGTCCAATAATAATGACAACCTGATTCACACAAAAAATTAAAGATATCTAAATAATCATATATAGATTATCTCAAGTTCCACAAAACGTGGCTATTACAGGGTCTAAAGTCATGTCATCTACAGTATTTTACACTGATTTCTCTTCCTAAACAAATAATTAAATGATATCATATAGCGCATAAAGTAACCACTGACTTCCTTTACCCAGTAATTCCCAGTTGGTGCCAACAATATTGATCCTTAGCTAAATGTCTGCAGCACAAAAATTGAATCAAAGGGTAATCTAGGTCATTTGCCAAGCTACTTATGTGCAATTTTTTTTAAAGCAAACAGGTGCAATTCACAAGATAACATAGGCTGTGTGACTATATATCCTGGATATTACAGTTTTTACCTCTGATCATGAGGCTACTGGTATCTATCAATCACTCTCCCTGGAGGAGTCATTTTACACCTCTTAGAGCAGCTGACACTTTAACGCAACAGAATTATACCACCCTCGCAGGTACTCATTTACACCTGGGTGAAGTGAAGCAATGGCAGGTAAATTTCTTTGAACACAGGACCTCTTGATCCCTAGGCACGTCCTACCACTGGACTACTGCTTCTACATATCAAGCTATTTAAGAAATACCCAATATTCAAATGTTATCAACTTACCAGTGATTTGATTCTGAGCAGCAAGAAGTATTTTACTGGCTGTTTCTAAATCTAGTAGATTAGATATCAATCTTAATTGACTTTTAACCTGAGATCTTTGAACAAGTGGCTGTACTCTGTCAAAAGCATATCCATGTTGTGGTATCAAACTATGATATTCTGTACTTAAAACTGAGATCTGAAAATTGTACAAACATTTTTTCATTTTTTGTTGACTTTGACGTCGTATAGTCCGTTTTTTCTCAACTGTCAAAGCTTGAATAATTTCACGGTGACTGAATGCATTGTTTTTGTACTAGCAGCCTAATTGTTATTAAATATATCTTGACTAAAACATATTATACAGCATAAAAAGCTTTACCCAATCATAATACACATTTTTGGAAACTCGTGGATGTATCACCACAATTATTTTAACAAACGCATTCACCGTGAAATTATTAATGTTTTGACAGTTGAGAAAAAACAAACAATAGCAACAAATTGTATTGGTCATATCATGGCGGTCAGTCAACCTACTCACCATTCTTAGAACAGCTAAATCTCTAGATATAGCTTTTAGTTTTAACCAGTAACTAGTTACTTCCATCAGTGACTGACAACTGTTCTACATGATTCAGAAACAGTGGTAGGAGAGAGAATGGGCAAACATTTAATATGCAATGACTAGTTTTTTGCATGTTTAATCATTTTTAGACAGTCAGATATGTGACAAGGCCAACTTTCCATTCAAAGTTAAATCATATTGAATTAATAAGACCCACTAAAGCGAAGACTTCTCAAACAAGAGCTGTCAGAGGAGACAGCATGCTCGACTAAGTAAGTATTTGTCACATGAGATGTGGTTGATAATAAAGAACATACATATTCTAAAATGATACCGTAACAAATTTAATGTAAAAAAATATTTTTTTAAAGAAAATTTAAATTTACCAGAGACAATTTTGAAAAAAAATGTATATGGAGTTACGAACCTTGTCACATGAGATGTGGTTGTTAAAAAGGAACATATATTTGAACTTGATAACTCAAGAAAAAAAAGTTATAGTAAAAAATATTTTACTGCACAAAAACTTTAATCAGAAATGTGGACGCGGATGCGGACGCTAGGGCGAGTAGGAGAGCTCGCCATTTACTTCGTTAAGTTGAGCTAAAAATTACACAGACTAAACAGACAGTTTCCTACAAGACTTTATGTAACAATACAACTCACCTGTTCACAACAATCTTGATATTCTAATTGATCAAATGACACATTTACTTTGATCTTTTCCATTTTTGATACAATGTCACTGAAATCAATATAAAATGACAATAACTTCTACATATCTCATCATATCTAGAACAACATAAAAATATAAAACATTTTCATTCTTTTTTCAATTTTTACAAGCACTGGCACTTTTTCATAGTAATGGTACAAACAAGAAATGTAATGTGGGAACCACATTAAAGCCAGATTTAAAAACTTTATCGCAAAAATTACAAAGGGAAATAATCCATAATAAAGCCAGGTAGAGTTATGGTTACTGTCTAAATCTGTTCATCACATGGTATGTTATCATTGTATGAAGTTTCGTTAACATCTGACAATAAATGGCAGAGATATATGCTAAATTGAAAACTTTAACGCAATTGTTAACGACACCGGACGCCCGCCTGCATTTCGCCAAGCTATTAGCCGAATTTTTGTAGTTGAAAAATCCGGCTAATAATATGATAAGCAATTTATACATGTCAAAATAAAAAATCATCAAGTCCAGACTTCTGGAAAGTGGGTAAAGGAGAATACTACATTCCACAAAATTAAGCAACAGTTTTCTTGTTCAAAGAGCTTTTTCTACTTGGAATTGTTCATGGATTAATTTCTTCTACTCAGAAAGAAAATTTATTTCCCAGAAATTTTTAATGACAACATGTCATCTTCCAAGGACTTTTTTGATCACATGACAAGTAAAGGTTGTATAGTTCTCGTTAATTCCACATAATTTCAACTTACCCAATTTTCTGTAATATTTTTCTAGCTTCAATTAAAACATCTCGTTTTATTCGACCAAATGGCATATATTCCTCTGCTATCTTAGCATTAGCCATTGCTGCCTGCATCATGCCAACATCGGCCTACAATAGAACAAATATTAGAAATTGACAATTTATTCTTAAAAACAAGGTCCTTAAAAAACGTTTAGAAAACCAGTATCATAAAAACAACAACTAAATCTGTGAGCTAATGCTCACTAGTGATACCCCCGCAAAAATCTAAAAATATGCGACCAACAGGAAGTAGATGAGCAAGGAGCATGAAATCGCTTTACACTACATGGGACTATGGGATAAGCAATATGCAAAGTATTAGGCTGCTGCATGTTATAGTTGCTGAGAAAACTGTGACGGAAATTTTGTAACGGACGGACGCACGGACAAGGGTAAAACAGTATACCCCCCTCTTCTTCGAAGCGGGGGTATAACAATACAAACAAAAGCATTATGAGAGAAAGAGCATTATATGCCAGAAGTATGAGCCATCTTAAATGACCTTTGCCCAAAAAAAGACCAGGAACTTCGAGCTACAGACCTGGAAAGTGTAACACATTGTCCTAATAAGGGATGATTTGTGACTTAAGTAATTTGAAAAACCCGTATCAGTTACAAAATAATGGTCTGAATATGAAATTGTTAGCTGTAAACAGACAGTAAGACTGACAGACAATAACATAATACCTCCCTTTGGGCATATAATGATAAATGTATACCACAAACTAAGTCTGAAAGCACAAATGAACAGTCAAAAAGTTAAACTAACACATTTTCAAGCCTAAAATACATGAAAGAAATCTGTCACCTAATAACAAGCTTTGATGAAGCCTATACATTAGGGATTAAACGATGATCGAATATAATCGATCGTTCCAGTAGATGTTGGAGACAATCGATTATGAAGTTCAATAATCGATTATCGCTAATGTCGGTACTTATGGGACACTCTAGTTTTAATTAATTAATATTAATAAAAAACATCTCATTGGAAAAACGCTTTTCTTAATTTAAACTATGATGTGTACATTTTAACTATTACTAAAATGTTATTGTTAATCATTGAGATTTGTATTGATATTTTTGGTCGGTGACATGAAATTTGCCATTATTGGACCAACAAGTAAATCTGTGAGCTAATGCTCACTAGTGATACCCCCGCTAAAATCTAAAAATATGCGACAAACAGGAAGTAGATGAGCAAGGAGCATGAAATCACTTTACACCACATGGGACTATGGGATGAAGCAATATGCAAAGTATTAGGCTGCTGCATGTTATAATTGCTGAGAAAACTGCGACGGAAATTTTGTAATGGACGGATGCACGGACAAGGGTAAAACAGTATATCCCCCCTCTTCTTCGAAGCGGGGGTATAAATATAGCCCCTTTTTCGCACTATATGGGTACTGAAAATGTCAGAAAATTTATTTTATAATTAAACAACCATCAAACCACTTATTATAGATTTACAACACATAATTTAATATTATTATTTAATTATTAATATATCATATGAAACAAAATCATTTGAGCCATTGCAATGTAATGTCATGTATTTTCGGAAAATCCTGAACAAAAACCCTGCGTTAATGTTAAGATTACATAATCAATGATTGGCCGAAAAGGGTTGTCTGATTTTTTCCAATGATTATGACTTTTTCCAATTTTGAAAACCTATTATACATACCATTTCCTTGAGTAAATCACTGAGGTTTTCCGATAGCTGGGATGGAATGCTTGTTTCTAATTTAAAGTCAACCCTGAGAACTGTAGATGGCTGGTTATCTATCTCCACAAGGCGATATTTCTTAGGTTGGTTCACAAAGCTACAAGATAATTAAACACATTCTTAAATAAAACAGTAATTCAACACCTATAAGGGAAATCTTAATCTTAACAAGAGCTCCGCTGGGCGGGGCATTATACGCCCGTGTGCAGTCCATGCTGTGTTCTATCTCATATAAAGTCCCTGTGACCTTGACCAATGACCCCGGGATCTCAGAATAGGTCCCATTCTTAACAGGAGGGCTATCCAAAGCAAAGATTTTGAGAACCTAGGTACAGCCATGGTTGATTTATCACCGACACAAAGTTTTCCCATACAAACTTCCAGTGACCTTGACCCTGGGGCCTCAGAACCAAAAGTTCTCGCCCTTGACCCAAAGAGTATTGATACATAAAATTTGGTGATCTTAGGTAAAGTTGGTTGTTGGACAAGGTTTTTCCTCATGATTTTTCTTTTGACTTTAACCTTTAACACAGGGACCTAAAACCAAAGGGGCATATACTAGACATTAAGGCTACCCTTAAATAAGATTTGGAAAACCTACAATGTAGGTACAATTATTATTGAGTTACTGTCCGGAAAATGTTTCAATATGAATTAAGTCCCTGTGACCTTGACTTTTGTCCCTGGGGTTTCCAAATCAAAAGAGAACATCAAATACCAAAGAGCTATCAACACATTACATCTTGACAAATGGGCTGATCCACATAAAATTTGGTTAACCTAGGTACAATCATTGTTTAGTTATTGTCCGGACAAGTATTGTCCATATGATGCCCCTGTGACCTAGATCTTTGACCCAGTTTTGACCCAAAACCAATTGGGAACATCCTTAACACATGGGCTACCCTCACATAAAATTTGGTGAACTAAATTCATTTTACTTATTAAATATAGCATTATTTCCATGGTTTGCCATTTTGACTTTGTTAACATATTGATTGAACATTTGAAGTCTCTGCTTGGTAATTTGATATCTTCTGGATGATGGTTTAAACTTGACCCAGGGGCCCCAAAATCAATAGGGAACATCCTTGACACATGGGCTACTCTCACATGAAATTTGGTGAACTTAAGTGCAGTCATTGTTGATTTACTACACATACAATGTTTTTCAATATGATGCCCCTGTGACCTTGACCTTTGACCCAGGGGCCCTAAAACCAATAGGACATAACCATGACACATGGGCTACTCTCACAAAAAATTTGGTGAACCTAGGTACATTGGTTGTTCAGTTATTGTCTGGACAAGGTTTTTCCATATGATGCCTCTGTGACCTTGACCTTTGGGTCTGGGGCCCCAAAACCTATTGGGAACATCCTTGACACAAGGGCTACATTCACATAAAATTTTATGAACCTAGGTACAGTCCTTGTTGAGTTATTGTCCAAACAAGGTTTTTCAATATGATGCCTCTGTGACCTTGACCTTTGACCCAGGAGCCCCAAAACCAAAAGGGCATACACAAGGGCTACCCTCACATAGAATTTGATGAACCTAGGTAAATTGGTGGTTCAGTTATTGCCTGGACAAAAGTTTCATTGTTTGCCATTTTGACTTTATAAACATATTGATAGAAACATTTGAAGTCACAGCTTGGTAATTTGATATCTTCTGGTTTAAGATTTAAACTTAACCCTGTTTTCCCAAAACTGATAAGGTACATCCTTGACACACGGGCTACTGTTACATGAAATTTGGTGAACCTAGGTACAGTCATTGTTGAGTTATTACCCGACAATGTTTTTCAATATGATGCCACTGTGACCTTGAACTTTGACCCAGGGGCCCCAAAATCAATAGGGCATATTCTTGACACATGGGCTACTCTTACATAAAATTTGGTGAACCTAGGTACAGGCGTTGTTGAGTTATGGTCCGGACAAGGTTTTTCAATATGATGTCCCAGTGACCTTGACCTTTGACCCAGGGGCCCCAAAACCGATTGGGAACATCCTTGACACATGGGCTTCTCTCACATAAAATTTGGTGAACCTAGGTAGATTGGTTGTTAAGTTATTGTCAGGACAAGTTTTTTCCCCATATGATGCCACTGTGACCTTGACCTTTCATGCAGGGGCCCCAAAACCAATAAGGAACATCTTTGACACATGGGCTACTCTTGCATTAAATTTGGTGAACTTAGGTACATTGGTGGTTCAGTTATTGTCCGGACAAGTTTTACCTATTTTAAGTCCCAGTGACCTTGACCTTTAACCCTGGGGTCTCAAAATCAATAGGGAACCTCCTTTACCCAAGGGCTATCCACACATAAAATTTTAGGAACCTAGGTATATCCTTTCTTGAGTTATCATCCGGACAAGCAATTGTCCACGGACAGACAGACGGACAACATCATAACATAATACGACCGTTTTTTCAAAACGGGCGTATAAAAACTAGTACACCTAAAGCTAAATGCCATTCTTATTATGTTATGAACTTTAACCAGCACATTGCCAACATTTATCCATAATTTATATTACTGACTGTTTTTTCTTTCTTTTTTTTTCTTTTTTTTTAACGTCGCATTCAACACATATATAGGTCATATACACGACGGCCAGCTCTTCCTACTACAGGTTTCCTGGACACTTATCTATCACCAGTACTAACTTACGGTACCCTACTGCGAGGCCGACAACTCATGTATAGGGTATGACCTGCCGCGACCGGGTTTCAAACCCGCGATCTCCGGATTCGAAATCAGACATGCTAACCACTACTCCACGGCCGCAGCTTTTCTATTTCTTCTATATGTTAACACCATACAGTAAATATTTTTGTGAGTAAATTCAGTTGTAAAGAATAAAGATCTGTCAAAAAGCAAGTATTTTAAGCTCTTTTAGAAGTACACTATAAGTAATAAACAAAACCGTTAAACTGCATTATTCATTTCATAAGCAAAATCTTCTGCACGTCTGCTCTACATGTATCTTTTTCATACACCACCTCATTAAATTCTCAAACAAAATAAATCAATACTTTTAAGTAGTCGACAGAGAGACACATAAAGTCCACCTTCCCTCTGTCATTTTATTTATGCACTTCCCAATCAAAACGTAACACACATTTAATTATATAAGGCCACAACAAATTGATCATATGTTCTATGGATTCGCTCGCACCTTAATTTTGACGGTTTTTACAAAAAAATATTTTTATTTCTTCGCTCGTTCATAAAAATTTGGTCAAACCGCTATATAAAGCAAGTGAATAAAGATTTTTTAAATTTTTTTTCTTCGCTCGCTCACCCTTTTTCCCCCCCAGAAAAATCCGTAGAACATAAGATCAACTTGTTGAGGCCTAAAGATATAAAACTATTTCTCACCTTGAGATATTTGACCAATTATTTCCTGTTTTAGATTTAAATATTTTACAGAATGCCACCACAACTTCTTCCAATGTATGATAAGGGGTCTGTTGATGCATCCCTGTGTCCCCTATACGACCCCATTTTGTGAACAATATATAAATGTCTTTAACTTTATGATAAATAATCTGCATTTTATAGAAATTATATGTGTCAGATAGTATATGTCGTACTTCAATCTTTGATAAGATGACGTCATAGGCACGACCTACTTTATCATCCATGACAATCTCTCTGTAAGTAAAGAAATAAATTTGTTATAACAAAAGCAACAGTATAACAGCATAAATTGTGTCCAGCACTACCCCAATTTATAAGGGACTTTAGTTAGTTATTTCCCCTTGTATTTATTCTCTTCAAATAGGTAGGACCTATTAGTTGGATTACTTGCATTTTACCCTTACTTTTAAATAGCAATTTGACAAATTAATCCTAAATAACTTTTTTGTAAATCATTTGTTTGAAATTCAAGTTGAGTAATTTTAGGGTAAAGAACTATCCTAATTTCATCACTTCTGTAAATATCTCCATTTACAAGAGAGATATTAGATGAAATATTTTGTAATCCTTACACAGGAATTCAATGATAAAATCCGAGGATTCAAACTGAAAGGACCTACTCATCTATTGGATTGCTTCAGATTTTATCATGGAAAGATAACTGACTAAAGTTCCTAATTATGTTACGGCCATATAAGACCATTATAGGAAAGACAAGAACTAACTACCAGAGTCCATGTGATCAACTGCAACAACTAATACGGTAAATAAAAATGTTTATCACCAATTTCTCTCTCCAGATGAGTATTTGAATTATAATAAAAATTGCTTATTTCTTTCACTGAGTATTTTGATCCTTATTCAATCTTTAGTAAGGGCTGTCACAAATTACCGGGTATATTGCAATACTCAGCCGTGACAATATGTACCGCAGTACAATTTTAACGTACCGGTATTAGGCAATTATTGAAAAATTCTCCCCTTCTCCAAATAAAAGAAGCGAAACGTCAGTTTTTCCATTATTCATTCAATTTAACCTTAAGTTAAAAAAAAATCAACTGATTTGGGCGTGTCACAGTCCTAAATGACTGTAAATACTTAAAGAGGCTAGATTCTATCAGTAGCTGCATGTAAAATTTGCATTGCTTCTGTTAAATACAGCGGAGGCACAAAGAATCTAAAAGCCAACAATATATCGTGGTACGTATCACTATACGGTGCCAGCGTATTGCAGGATATCGCGATACCCTTATGAGATCTTTCAACAAAGTTAAACATTATAAACTTACCCAGTATCTGCTGCCATACATTTCTTATCTACTTTAGGTTTTGTTTTCTTACTCATCTCTTCAGCAGATATTACAGGTTTTAGTTTCTTTACCATATCTTCAGCATCTTGTTCAATATTTACTGCTGTAGCAGATACTTTGTTGTCATCATCTGACTTCACATGGAAAGGTACACAAGATACTTTCTCCTAAAATAACCATTCAAAACATAGTAAATTGATAAGTATAGTTCTGCTACAGACTACCTTGGTTATTGCCATGTTACAGTTTTTATGTTCTTTAAATCACAAATGTTTGATTTGAGAATAAAATGCCTCTACATTAAGACAATTCTGCTACTGAGACCATTGATTTTGATGACATTTACAGTGATGCCCCTAACATTGGAATTAATATAATTATAGACACGGCCTATTGATGGAAAAGACATGCAATTTAGTGAAGTAGTTAGTAGGTTGTAAGGGCCATATATTTAATAAACAATTTAATCTCCATTTCGTCAATATCTGCTTCATTTCATTTCCTTGCGCTTTTAAGTCAAACTGTCATACCGTCCCACAATGCAACTATTGGTAAGCATGGGAAACAGAAGTGTTCCCAACATGCGAATTTAGTTCGAAAAAATGAGGGTATGTTATCTCCCTTTCATATGATTTTTAGAAGGACCAAAGGGAGGTAACTAGAAACTGAAAGTGATCCACACAAAATTCAGTTTGGACAGTATACAGAAATTAATCCACCAAAACTCTCGTGACACCTTAAGTGGAAAAGATATAACTATAATTTTTTAGTTGTTCTTATGCATATCTTCACTACTTCTATACTTCAGCATAACATGTCATGTTAAAAAATTTGCAATCTTGAATCATTCATGCAACCATAAATAATCAAATATTGTACTTTGAAGTCTGGGCTTAATCACATTCAGTTCTGTTCTGATTACATACATGCATCATCAAGACATCCATATTCTAACAGAATTTTAGATGACTGCAATATGCTTTCTCCATACAGATGAAATAGCCAGTAGTATAAGAACCAATCATATTGAATATTCAAAATAAATGAATTAGACGATTTTCATTAACTAGATCATTAAACTAAACCAATGATATGAATAAAATTCTTATTTTTTCTCTATGAATTCAAATTGTGTAAGCTATATAAAGTTTATATAAAAATTATACCGTATTGCTACCATTCAAAAAATGATACCTTTATGCAATAAAACATGAGCATTAAATACACAACCATTATTGCTCTTAAAAACTTTCAAAACCAATGTGAGTGAAAATAGG
The DNA here is from genome assembly GCA_025267735.1 of Mactra quadrangularis. Classification (NCBI taxonomy): domain Eukaryota; kingdom Metazoa; phylum Mollusca; class Bivalvia; order Venerida; family Mactridae; genus Mactra; species Mactra quadrangularis. The sequence goes on along the minus strand of CM046301.1, from coordinate 10,188,018 downwards.
GTAGAAGTAAAGGAGATGTGAGCACAAAATATTACGGACAGACAGACCGATGGATGACCAATCACATAACATGATACAACCATTTTTTAAATGGGCATAAAAAAATTAAAACCAATAAACAAAACAAATACCTGTTTATCAGCTTCAATATTCAACAATGATTGCAGTCTTTTAGCAATATTTGATGCTCCAACTTTCAGTGCCAGTTTTAAGGGAGTTAACCCTTCTTTATTCTCCTTGGTTAATGGAGCACCTGCCTTAGCTAATACATACAATATTTCTTCATTATCAAAGGTACCATACTCTAATGGTGAGACTACATGATGTATAACTGTCCAGCCTGCTTTATCGGTGGCTGATAAATCTACTGAACTTGTCTTCTCAACAGTGGGAAAGTCATCTGAAATAAAATACAAGTATAAACTTAAGAATTAAGGAACGCATGATAGCCACCCAGCTAGCTCAGTTGGTAGCACTCAGGTCTACTAATCAAGCGGTTGTGGGTTTGATTCCCGGGTAGGGCATACTTTCTTGGAGCTTGGTCATGAAATTATTTCTACTGCCATTCTCCCTCCCACCAATGATTCATGATCATGTAGGGCAGTTGTCAGTCACTGACAAAAGTATGTGCCAAGTAATTGATTAACAGCTAAATCCAGAATACTAAATGCCATCATCAGGGACCTAAAACCTGTAAACTGATACCACAGTGTCAAGAAAAACAAGAGAAAGATCATACTTAGTAATGTATTACAGTTACATTTTAACTAGAAGTGGACGTTAACAAGTGGTTACAAAGTTGGACTAGTAATCATTAAATAGTCAGCTCTGCGTTGGTTTGAGTCCTATCCAAAACCTACACTACAGTTTCCTTGAGCAAGAAACTTTATCCTACTAGCTCAGTACTGGGAGACAAGGAAGCGGCCTCAAAACCAATTAATCTTAAATATCAGACCTAGTTTCACCACTGAGCTAAAATAAACAAGTAAATCTGTGAGCTAATGCTCACTAGTGATACCCCCGCCAAAATCTAAAAATATGCGACAAACAGGAAGTAGATGAGCAAGGAGCATGAAATCGCTTTACACCACATGGGACTATGGGATGAAGCAATATGCAAAGTATTAGGCTGCTGCATGTTATAGTTGCTGAGAAAACTGCGACGGAAATTTTGTAACGGACGGACGCACGGACAAGAGTAAAACAGTATATCCCCCTCTTCTTCGAAGCGGGGGTATAATTAGTATAAACTAAAACTAAACTATACCTTTAACAGGTTGTATGGTAGATTGTCGTTTTAAAGAGAGTGATTTAGTTCCAAGTCTAGGTATTGGTAAATGTTCAGCATCGTTGTCGTTATCATCATCGTCAACTACATCAGTATCATGATCAGAATCTTCAATATTATCTTCTTGTTCCTGTTCATCATCACCATCATCATCTCCTGTAAATACATCATTTAGTTTAGTAATGAAGGGTATGGTGCTTTGTATTGTAGGAGCAGTGGTTCAGTGGTAGGACATGCACTTAGGGTTCCAGAGGTCCCAGATTCAATCCCTACTGTGGGCATTGCTAATTTCCTTGAGCAAGAAATTAACCTACAATTGTTCCACTCCACCCATGCGTATAAAGTACTGTGAGGGATCATCTGCCTGAACAAGATTTCAATGATCAAGAGTTATCGTATAAGATTGTTTAGTTGGATGAACATGTATATAGAAGCAGACTTTAAACCACACTTTCATTGCAATTCTTCAATCTTATCGCAGCCATTTGTTGTCCAACTTGTGGTCCCTAGACAGACCTAGCTATCTTGAAGGCAAGGGAGTTCAAGTGCTGTATCATACCTCTGCTACACTCTCTATTTACCAAAATTCATCATCAAAGTCTAGACAGTTTGATAGTCAGTGTGATAATCTATGGGTAGAATCACAAATTCTTAGTGGATTATTTTTGTATAAGGCCATTAGTTACCCAATAAAAATCAATGTATGGATCTGTGGTCCCTTTGGGTAATAAGTGGAAACAACCTTTTCATCATAAAGTCAGCATGAAGGCAACGGAGAAGAAATTCTGTATTATACTTCTGCTACATATATTCTCTTTTTTGTAATATGTTAACTTCAATATCTACTTAATTTAAACCCTAACAAGAAATGTAATGTGGAAACCACATTAAAGCCGGATTTAAAAACTTTAACGCAAAAAATACAAAGGGAAATAATCCATAATAAAGACATGTAGAGTTGAGGTTACTTGCTAATTCAATTCTGTTCATCACATAATATGTTATCATTGTATGAAGTTTCATAAAGATCTGCCAATAAATGGCAGAAATATATGGTAAAGAAAAACTTTAACGTAATTGTTAACGACACAAGACGCCCGCCCGCCCCTGTTTCGTCACACTATTAGCCAAATGTTTTCATTGAAAAATTTGGCTAATAGAAGTAACAGTCAAATTAGATCCTAAAATTTACACTAACCTTCATAATCCCCATCCTCCATTTCATCCTCATCTTCATCATTGTCATCATTATTAGTGACTGGTTTTACTTCAAATACAGGCATTGATAATTTCTTCTTTAACATTGGTTTAGAACTTTTATCAGCCTGGGATTCTTTATAATCATAATTCAGTAACAGTTTCACAAAGGCAACAGCATTCTGTCAAATGTAAATATAAAATATTTTAATTGACATTGAAGTCATTGGTCATTGAAGATTTTAAAAATGATGGTTTAAGTGGAGAATGAAACTAAGACAACATAATCATATTCATATATACAGTACATGTATACAGTATATGTAAATGACTGGGTTTTCATTAAAGTGTCCAAAATTAATTTATATATATTTACCTATTAGAGTAATTATAATAGACTTAACATTTTGAAGGGAAGTTATGATACTTTAGTTTTTGATTTGGTAAAATTTTGAAAACAAATCATGCATTTACAAAAGTTTAAAAGACTCATGGATTGGCACTGTATATTACATGTTGTATAATAATCAGTTAGAGTCTTTTGATTCAAGGCTAATTAAGACAGTTTTATTAACTAGTGGTGCTTTTCACAAAAATTCTTACAAAAAATAATCTTCGCAAGTCAAAAGCAAGAAACATTAATAATACACTCATTTTTTGGCTTTTCAATTCTAAATATTATACAAATTGTGTAGAATTGTATATACCTTTTGAATATCATATCATAGTTATACTTATTATCAGTCAGGCTTTGAAGTATTAATTATATAAAACTGACAAAGATTTTTTTCGTAAGAATTTTTGTGAAAAGCACCATAGATCTTAATTGGTTGAATAGTGAAAGCAAGCAACTTAGAAAAGAAAATTTACATCAATAAATTTATCAATATAGTAAAAACAAAATGAAATGTTGAAACAAAACTCATCTTGAGCATAATGTGCTAAAAGAACTAATGTCCATGTGCTAAATACAAGTCACTAACCTGTTTTACAGCATGCATCAATGGTGTGACTCCATTCTGGTCAGGAAGATTAGGTGATGCTCCATGCTTTAATAAGAACCTCATCATAGTGGTATCAACATTAGAGAGAGCTGATATTAGAGGTGTTATACGTCCAGTAAACTCTAATGATTTAAAATAATCAAGAGGAAGTTCTGAGATGGCTACATCAAACAATGGGGTCTCTGGCCATTGTACTGTATAACTGATGTCTAAACTGGCACCAGCATCAAGCAATAACTTGAGATAGTTCCTAAAAAATAACAATCAATAATAGAATATAAATCTTCGTCAGATGAATAGATTATTTGACTTTATCAAGTGGGAGCAGTGGTACAGAGATAGGATGTGCGCTTAGGGATCGAGGGGTCCAATATTTGATCCCTATTAGGGGTACTGCTTATTTCTCTAAGCAAGAAATGAACCTAAATTGTTCCACTCCACCCAGGTGTAAATGGGTACTGTGAGGGATCACCTGCCTAAAGGTGATTTCAATGATCAGGGGTTATCATACAAGATTGTAAAGTTGGATGAAAATGTACATTGAAGCAGAAATTAAACTGCACTTTTGACATTTTAATCAATTACACATCAGTTATTTGAAACTTGCACCCACAGGAATAAACTGGAAGTCGAGTCCAGCAAACCCCTGTAAAATCTTAAATCCCTGTTCAGTAGAGTGGATGGTGAAATCAAGGTAAATATTCCCATCCTGAAGGCATCTCCCAGCCAATGACTGTGTCAAATACTGAATATATGTATATTTGTAGGGTCTCATACAGCCTTAATAAATGTTGTCTTTGTTTGTTTGCTTTTGTTGGGTTTCACGTCGTAGCAACACATTGTATAGGTTATATCACGGGGCTCAGTCAACCTACCCAGTTCCAGGAAAGGCTTAATCTCTGGATTCAGCTGTTAACTAACTACTAAGGGCATACTTTCGCTAGCAACTGACAATTGCCTACATGATTTAAATTCAGTGGTAGAAGGAAGAATGGTTGTAGAAATAATTTCATGACTAAGCTCCATTAAAGTATGTCTCGATCAGTCGACAAACATGCTACCAACTGAGATAGCCAGGTGGCTTGATGTCTTTGTTTAAATTTACTATATGATTCCATAGGCTTATTAAAAGGGACTTTCCCCAGTAATATTTAACAAGAAAAGATTGTATATGAATACTTACACTGTAGTGGTACTATCACCATGTACTGATTCCTGATTCCAGAAGAATGCTGCCATCAATGTTCTATCATAGATATCTTTCTGATTTAAATCTATACCTTTACTACTCTCTGTTAGAAAATATATAATACAGTAAATTAATTAAACAGAGATTAATAATCAATAACAAGCTGTTTATAAATACACACTCAGACTAATGATGTTAAAAACAGTCCACATACCATGAAAAAGGCATTAGAAATAACAAAATTCTGCTTTCACATTGCTTAAGAATCCAAGATGGCATCGAAAGTACTATACTGGAATACATTTCAAGAATGGCAGCAAAAATTAGGCCATTTTCAGTAAAGTACCTACAAACATATTGAAATAGGAAAAACTGAACTGTATCAAGTCCTTCTTTTTCATCAAAACAGTGAAAGGCCACCAAATGAACTAGTTTAGTGTACTTTCAGTCAGTATTAACATGCTGTATGATTATCAGAAATCATTAGATTGCATTGTCTTCAAGTACTTAGACCAAAGCAACAATACCTAGACAAAACAAAGGATCTGAGGTAAACAAGTCTAACTACATGCAAAGACGAATGTAGACTTGTTTTGAACTGACTCATTGAAATTAGTCAAATATTTTGGAAAATTTATTATGGTGCCTAACTCCCAAAGCTTTTCAGCGATTCATTAGTCAAATGGCAGCTACCAGATGACCATACTGCCCTCAAAGAGACATAGATCTCAATGTCAAAATATGTTTAAAACTAAACTAAACATAGATTTCTAGGCCTATAAATGATTCATTCATACAAAATAAAGGCATACATACCCAGGAAGAATCTAGCTAGTTCAATAGGTTGATGTTTTAAAGCCACATATACAAGTGGATATCTTTTATAATTGTCTGTAGCTGTTAGGGATACACCCTTAGATACAAGAACTTGAGCAACCTACAAATATGAGACAGCCTTTATACAAACATGGCATAATGATATTAATAATCAAACTAAAATGACACATTACAAAATGCATAAAACTGAATATACCTTGACTTAATTAAAAATGAGGAAATTAGGAATGAACTTACCAGATTCAGATTTGGCTCACATAATTTAGAAATTACAGAAGGAGGATGCCTTAATGAAACAACTAGACAACAAAGAATATGTAAATTATGCTTAAAAAATGCCATATAAACTGAATACCATTTCTTAATGTGTTGCCAATCTTTAAAAGAAGCCAGAACTAAATATTCTAAACAAACATCTTGGCATTCACTAATAAATTTTACTTTATAATGGCTAATTAGAATGAACATGTTCTAGACAAAATGTTAAAATTTATTTACATTTCCATGACATTGAGGTGATTTATAAATGTCAAATGAGGATACACTTAACAAACTTGAAAGGCAAACAGAAAGCAACAATCTTACCTTCAATTGAAGAGCTTGGTATCTTCCAGGAGCTGTCTCTAATGCTAATACATGTAGAAGATTCTGTTTATCATTATTTACATAATTCTTTATCATGTTAACATCTTTTATATGTTGTAAATGTCTTAATGCTATATGATATTTGTTTACTCTCAATGCAGCCTGGCAAATACAACAATAAAATATAAGAACAGGGGAAGTAACAACTTTTATATCATAGAGAGGCAATAATCTTATATCATAAACAGGGAAGTTAATAACCTTAAATCTGAGAATGCAGAATGCTGATTTTCTACCATTTTTTTGGTACACAGCTACTTCAATGATTAGATGAAAACAAAAAGTCAAGATTTTCCTTCATAGCCAAAAAAAACATGAATTTTACATTAAAAATGTGAAAGACAAATTGCTCCATAGTGGAAAAAAAACTTAATTTCCATGTCAATTTCAAATGATACTCATGAAATAATTTTCACAGAATTAAACATACATCAAAGATATTTGCAAGAGATTAAGAAATAAATTTAAGTATGGTCACATTGACAGTATGTAATATCCTAACCACAACTAGAGCTTTTGTCATAAGAGAGATTAATACTCGAATAAAGACAGAACAAGTAAATCTGTGAGCTAATGCTCACTAGTGATACCCCCGCAAAAATCTAAAAATATGCGACAAACAGGAAGTAGATGAGCAAGGAGCATGAAATCGCTTTACACCACATGGGACTATGGGATGAAGCAATATGCAAAGTATTAGGCTGCTGCATGTTATAGTTGCTGAGAAAACTGCGACGGAAAATTTGTAACGGACGGACGGACACACGCACGCACGGACAAGGGTAAAACAGTATACCCCCCTCTTCTTCGAAGCGGGGGTATAATAATTAAACAGAAAATAATATAACATTTACCTCAACAGCTCGTCCTGTCAGACCAATATTGTCTAAAACCATATGAGCAACACCTTGTAATTCACCTTGTATTGCCATCTGAAATAAATATATCATACACACACTGTACATACAGGTAAATATGTAACAAGAGAAATCAATGTTAAAATTTGCCTGAAGCAGACCATTCAAACTTGTTGGACAGTTGAAACTTGGGCTGTGGATTGTTGAGCAAAAGGTGATCTGATCCGAACCATGATTCATCAGTAACGACTCACGAATCGCACCGCGAATCATTAGTTAATGTAAATGCATACAAGAACTCATATACATAACGCAGATATAAATATGTTGTAACAATAACAAAATAAGTAATTACTACAGAAGCTTTTATCAATGGAAAGTCATGTAAGAATTCCGCGTGTGCAGAAAACAGGCGAGATTCTCAAAATAATAGCGGTGCGCAAAGTTTTCATTTCTAGTATAGCTTATTATCGGTGGAAATTTAGCTGAAAAGTGTCTTTCTTTTTTATGTAAAAATGGATCGCGATCTGACGATTCGTACTATCCGAATATTCGTACCTGCCGAATATTCGTACTTGATTTTCAGGTTGAGATCGCGAGTATCCGAGTACTCGGATACTCACAGCAGCCCTAGTTGAAACCCGTATAAAGGAGCAGATTTGTCTATTTCAAAACAAAATCAGATGCAACAAATAATGTACATTTATGAATGATTATTCTAGAACAGATCAACAGGACCATGTCCCTTTTCTCTCCTACTGCTTAGACTTTTTTCTAAATCACTTTTTACAAATTTAAAAGTAACTCATGATATGATATACAAGCAAAAATGAAAAAGTTTGACATGTTTAAATTTTTTAAGAGAATCAGGCACTAACACACATTTTGCTCTAACTAAAAAAACCTGTTTTGTATTAATGTACACTTCAAAGTCTCCAGAAGTCTAGAAAAACAGAACTAGAGCAATGTGAAGCATGAAGGCGACAAATTCTATAAAACCAACAGAAAAAAAGACTAGTTACCTCATAGGTATCAAAGACTTCTGGTTTAGCTAACTTATCAGCATATCTAGATCTCTTCCATTTCCATACAGGTAGTTTCTTACCAGTATTAGTTGTATAATATTCTATAGCTTTATTGACATCATCAGATGGTTGTACAATTACGTTAAAATCTACTTTAGCTCCTTTCTGTAGCAATATTATTGCACAACTGTAATATGATAACACAAGAAATGTGAAATTATTGCAAAACTGTAGTATGATAACCCAAGAAATGTGAAATTATTGCACAACTGTAATATGATAACACAAGAAATGTGAAATTATTGCACAACTGTAATATGATAACACAAGAAATGTGAAATTATTGCACAACTGTAATATGATAACACAAGAAATGTGAAATTATTGCACAACTGTAGTATGATAACACAAGGAATGTGAAATTATTGCACCACTGTAGTATGATAACACAAGAAATGTGAAATTATTGCAAAACTGTAATATGATAACACAAGAAAAGTGAAATTATTGCACAACTGTAATATGATAACACAAGAAATGTGAAATTATTGCACCACTGTAATATGATAACACAAGAAATGTGAAATTATTGCACAACTGTAATACGATAACACAAGAAATGTGAAATTATTGCACAACTGTAATACGATAACACAAGAAATGTGAAATTATTGCACCACTGTAGTATGATAACACAAGAAATGTGAAATTATTGCACCACTGTAATATGATAACACAAGAAAAGTGAAATTATTGCACAACTGTAATATGATAACACAAGAAATGTGAAATTATTGCACCACTGTAATATGATAACACAAGAAATGTGAAATTATTGCACAACTGTAATATGATAACACAAGAAATGTGAAATTATTGCACCACTGTAGTATGATAACACAAGAAATGTGAAATTATTGCACAACTGTTATATGATAACACAAGAAATGTGAAATTATTGCACAACTGTAATATGATAACACAAGAAATGTGAAATTATTGCACCACTGTAGTATGATAACACAAGAAATGTGAAATTATTGCACCACTGTAGTATGATAACACAAGAAATGTGAAATTATTGCACCACTGTAGTATGATAACACAAGAAATGTGAAATTATTGCACCACTGTAGTATGATAACACAAGAAATGTGAAATTATTGCACCACTGTAATATGATAACACAAGAAATGTGAAATTATTGCACCACTGTAATATGATAACACAAGAAATGTGAAATTATTGCACAACTGTAATATGATAACACAAGAAATGTGAAATTATTGCACCACTGTAATATGATAACACAAGAAATGTGAAATTATTGCACCACTGTAATATGATAACACAAGAAATGTGAAATTATTGCACAACTGTAGTATGATAACACAAGAAATGTGAAATAATTGCACAACTGTAATATGATAACACAAGAAATGTGAAATTATTGCAAAACTGTAGTATGATAACACAAGAAATGTGAAATTATTGCAAAACTGTAATATGATAACACAAGAAATGTGAAATTATTGCAAAACTGTAATATGATAACACAAGAAATGTGAAATTATTGCACAACTGTAATATGATAACACAAGAAATGTGAAATTATTGCACAACTGTAATATGATAACACAAGAAATGTGAAATTATTGCACAACTGTAGTATGATAACACAAGAAATGTGAAATTATTGCAAAACTGTAGTATGATAACACAAGAAATGTGAAATTATTGCAAAACTGTAATATGATAACACAAGAAATGTGAAATTATTGCACAAATGTAATATGATAACACAAGAAATGTGAAATTATTGCACAACTGTAATACGATAACACAAGAAATGTGAAATTATTGCACAACTGTAATATGATAACACAAGAAATGTGAAATTATTGCACAACTGTAAAATAATAACACAAGAAATGTGAAATTATTGCACAACTGTAATAAGATAACACAAGAAATGTGAAATTATTGCACAACTGTAAAATAATAACACAAAAAGTGAAATTATTGCACAACTGTAATATGATAACACAAAAAAGTGAAATTATCGCACAACTGTAATATAATAACACAAGAAATGTGAAATTATTGCACAACTGTAATAAGATAACACAAGAAATGTGAAATTATTGCACAACCTTAATACAAGAAATGTAAAAGTATACCTTAATATAAAATTTCGACCAGAGAAAATTTGGTTTACTAAGTAACAAGAGAAGTCCATGGACAGCATATTCGAGTTTTCAAGTGATTTGTTTATGACAAAGCTAATCTTAAAACAAAATGCTTAGTGCTTTACAAGCAATGACAATGCTGACATGTTAGCATAAGCTCTGATTTTCTTTGATAAGTTGACCTAAAAGTGCTTGTAATACAATGTATCTTAGATAACCAGTTGCAAATCAAGACATACAGTATAAATAGCCGCCCAGCTAGCTCAGTTGGTAGCACGCAAGTCTACTGATCGAGGGGTCATCGGTTCGAAACCTAGGTGGGATATACTTTCGTGGAGCTTGGTCATGAAATTATTTCTAAGCCTTTCTCCCTTCTACCAATGATTTTTAATTATGTAGGGCAGTTGTCAGTCACTGACATAAGTATGCCCTTAGTAGCTTGTTAACAGATAAATCCAGAGATTTAACCTTTCAAGGAACAGTGAGTAGGTTGACTGGTCACTGTTATATGACCTACACAAAGTGTTGCTATAGCAATAAACCCAACAAAAAAACCCCAAAAGAAATGAGATATATTGAAAGTATTACATACCTGTCATGTTCATAATTAACAGCATAAGATAATGCTGAGAGACCATACTTATCTGTACCTAGTATAGGTACACCTCTCTGTAAAATTACAAAATAAACAATGATTAGTAAACTGTATACAGATGTCAAAGATGATAAACATTGTGATATATAATGAAACAAGAAAGGTAATGTGGAAACCACATTAAAGCCGGATTTTAAAACTTTAATGCAAAAATTACAAAGGGAATTTATCCATGAATAAGTCAGATAGAGATGTGGTTACTGTCTAATTCTGTTCATAGCATGGAATGTTATCATTGTATGAAGTTTCATAAAGATCTGACATTAAATGGCAAAAAAATATGGCAAAGAAAACTTAAACACAATTGTAATCAACACCAAATGGCCACCCGACCACCCAACCCTCCGCCCGGGTTTCGCCAAACTATAAGCCGAATTTTTTTCGTTGAAAAATCCAGCTAAACATCTTTTTTTCAAGTTTCGTTTTCTGGATAAAAAGCATTTGAATACTTCTAAATTATGAATCTGCCCATGAAAGCGGTGATCATCATAAAATGAGACAGCATGGCAAGTAATTTTAATCCAATATTTCAATGTCTTTCCTAGAGAAATAGCTTGTTTCAATCACTGTCAAATTGTACTGAAGAAAAGATGATTATCAGGGTAAATTCCTGAGACTATACAGTAATCTCTGAAAACTAATATCCTACAGAATGCTGTCAATGGTTCTCCTGACATATCATATGGGGGTCACATTCAGATAACCTTTGTGTTGACCAATCAATGCAAAGCTTTTATCCAATTATAACACTTTCAATAAAGTAAAATTTACGATTCCTATAGTTCATTTTTTCTCAACTGTCAAAGTTAGAATATTTTCATGGTGAGTGATTACACACTATCTCAATATCACGAGTGTTAGACAAAGAACACAAAGTCACTGTGAAATTATTCATATTTGGACAGTTGAGAAAAAAAGAACTACATAACTAGATCAGGGTTTTCTGAGCGATCCTGACAGAGTGTATTAGTCATGGGTTGTAATAAGACAACTTATAGTGAGTTGTGCCACTAATGTTATAACAGCAAAGGTCACTTAAACCTGATGCTTACTGCAAGCAGCTATTGGTCGTTTTTTCTCAACTGTCAAAGCATGAATAATTTCACGGTGACTTCGTGCTCTTTGTCTTACACTCGTGGTATTGAGATAGTGTGTAATCATTCACCGTGAAATTATTCATGCTTTGACAGTTGAGAAAAAACGAACAATAGTCAGACATAAAATAAGCAATTTTGAAAGCTGAGAATTTTGGATTGTGTATAAATTAGATATACTATAGATACATTACCTGTAAGAGATGTATACAACATATTGTAGCTCCTCTCATAGCAGCTAAATGTAAGGGAGATATTCCATTCTCATCTCTAGCATCTAATTCTTTATTTCCCATGGCATCAGTTAATATACTACATAATTCTATAGGATCTAACTGCGACACAGAATTTGGACTGAAAATAGAGGGAAATTATTTATACCTTTATTTCATTCATTAAATTTTATACAACACAGATGTTTCATTTTAATTTTTAGGTCATTCTTCATTAATGAATTCGTAATTGTTCATTCAACTGAAGTTTCAAACAACAATTCAACTATAAATTTCTGCACCACATTCATTCATTAATATGGGTATAAGGAATCAATCTAGCCTTTTAAATAACAATCCAAAGTCTTTCGTTATCGATATACTACTAATTCATTTTAAAGCCCCATTATCAGAAGTAACACTGTTTTTGGACACTGCAAAACACTGGTAACAAACAAAACTTACTCATTTTTAGAAATGAAAGCATAATGTAGAGGAAGCCTTTGTTTATCATCTCTACTGAATACATCAGCTCCTCTAGATATAAGAAATTCTTCCAGATCAGTACTAGCATTAGATGTACCCAGGTTAGATAACACGGCTGTATGTAGTACTGTATGTTTGCCTTCATTTTGTGTGGCTCCAGCATCTAACAACATTCTAGCTATCTCTATAACATCACTCTCAACACCTGCAAATATTGTCACAAAATTAATATTATTTGAATGTCTGTAACACCAACTCCCTCATTGACTCTTCGTAGAACCATTTTTTAAATATCTAGTACAGTTGAAGATGAAATGAAAAAAATTCATGAATTCATCACATTCATTAGATTCAGCATATTACATATCAATGTCATTATTTTTCATAACTTAGTTTTCAAGCTTCTTTTGTAGTCCAAATTTTCAACAAAACGATAACAAAAAAGAAAGCTAAACTAAAAGTTTTTCAAAATATATGGTTATCAAATTTTCAATAAAAGCTATTTAGCAGAAATAGGGCTGCAGATCGTTGAGCATGTGGTGATCCGATCCAAACCATCATTCATGTAGAACAATTCAAGAATCGAACCACGAATCACGGGTTAATGAAAAAACATACAGGAATTCATATATACAACACATATATGTATTCGGAATTATATACCTATAAATAAAACAAAAATAAGAGAAGAATTAAAGCGTTTATTGCATTTTCAACATAACCGTCTGCAGCGTCATGTTTGAGGTTCAAGGAGGATTTTCATGTGTGCTGAAAGTGTGCTGTGCACAAATCACGTTTATTAATGTTTTCATACGTAGCACAGCTCATTTTCATTGGTAATTTAGCTGACTTTTTTTCATTTTTTTAAACAATAGATCCTGATCCGACGATTTCGGAAGATTTTCTGATGGCGAATATCCGAGTACTCGGATACTTGCAGCAGCCCTAAGCAGGAATATAGAGTGGAAAATATCTCCCAACTGTTGTTGGGAACTGTATGTAAGACTTATACATAAAGACATTATTTACCTCTATAATGTACAGCCAGATCTAATGGGTATTCATCTGTTTTAGAATTAGGTGCATTAACATCTGCTCCAGCATCAATTAACATTTTTACCATGTTTACACTGCCAAACCTAGAAATATAAAAACAAAACTTAGTTAGACATTACAGGAAATATCAAACCATGTTGAGGCTTGACTTTAACTCAGGTGGAATAAATAGAAAGCATATTTCCATTCTTGTGAAAGATGGATTTTTACCTTTAATAGGGTAAATAGAGAACAAATTTACACTACCATGAAAGAAAGTTACATTTTGATGATTAATCAATTCAATCATGTTCTTTATTGGATTTACTGCTATGACAGCGTTCAGGAAAATAAATTGAGCAGAAATTAGACATAGAAATTTTTAAACTTCACCAGCATAACAACATGATCCCACTTATAGCATTATGAGTGCTTGGGAGTGGTTGAATCCCATTCAAAACCTTCCCCATTGTATCCTTGAGCAAGAAACTTTACCGTATTAGTTCAGTACTAGGTGACTCTTTCAAGGCTAACAACGCATGATTTTTACAGACAAGAAGAAAGCTGCATATTAAGACAGTTGACTTTAACACTACATTATTCATTAGATATTTAGTTTACAAATCATGCAGAAAGGGGAGGGTTAAATTTAAGACAAATTATATAAATACATACTCTGCAGCTTTATGTAATGGTGTAAAGAATCCACTGGCTTCAGTTCCATATACTGTATTAGGATTGGCTCCTGCGGCAAGCTGGAAATATTATATGGTAGAAATATAGTCATTATGTAAGATGTCATTTCTTAACATTACTTCACTTGGCTCAACGACCATCAATATTTAATCTGATAGAGCAAGTGATTTTAAGTTCTGGATGCATTTAAATTTCTGTTTAATTTGAATTGTTAGTTACGGTAATATATTTCAAACTCAAATTTTTAATTAAGTGCTTTTTCGCTGGAATCAAACTAACTTATACGTCCACAATAGGATTTACTCTAAATTGCATACCTTAATATGCAAAACAACTTTTTTCAGCTTAGGTAAAGCATAAAATATAATCATACATGGTATATCAACTTTTGAAAACATTTGAACCTAATATTCTAAATTTATTAGTAGAGACTTCTGCCCTATGATTTCTGCATCACAAAAAAATAAGGAGACCAGCAACATAATATCAAATCACACAATAGTATGGTAGAAAATTTCAAAATCCAGCAGTATTTCAAGATTTCAGCAGTTTTTACATAAGATTTGAACCCATTCCCAGAACCAATCTTAAAGCTGTCATAAATGCAACAGAAACTAATACTTAACAAATTTGACTAAGACTTTAAGTGCATAAATGAATTCTTAAGATAAGAAATGGTCGCTCATAAGACTCAATGTCACAGGTAAATTTAAATGTAAATATATAATTTTACTCACCAGAATAGTCAAAGCGGTCTCAGCCTTGGCCTCTACAGCTAGAGCTAATGCTGTTTGATTGTTAAGATTTCTTTGTTCAGTATTAGGTTTATATTTACATATTAATTGTAAACCTTCATTATTTAATCCTTCAATGACTTCATGTCCAACATATAACAGTATATGTAATGCTGAACATTTACCTAGAAAATAATAAGATAAAAAATATTATAGTATATACAGTTATTTTTTTTTAAATTTCAATTCAGTTTTTCAGAACAGTAAACACCTAAATTTTCAATTTCATGCATACTTAGAACTCTGGAAAGGGTTGGATTTTGACCCCAGGAGCAAAAAGGTGATATTACATGTCAAATATGGAGGCTTCAGACCTTATGGTTTTATAAAAGAAGATTGTTAAACATTTCCTAACATTATGTATAACTTGTGAGCCCTGGGGCAAAGCCAATTCTAACTACAGGGGCATAATTAGAATGAACTTCACAGAAGACTGAAAGATGCAAAAAACTGACAAATATAATAGCTCTAGTCCTCATGGATCTAGAGAAGATAATGAATTTTTACAATTTAAGTTTGTTGAACCTTAGGAAAGGGTTAATCCAAGGGACATAACTTAAACAATCTTTGTAGATGGCCTTAAGGCAATGCTGCATGCCAACAATGGTTTAGTTAGCTTCATGATTTTGACACAAAGAGTATTCAAGTGAGCTTAAACAATAAAACACATTCAACTTAAGCACTTAAACAAAGTTAACATCAAACTTGCATACCATCCTTGTTATATTTTTCCTCCTCACTCAATGGTTCATCATTAATGGAAGTTTTTTCTCTAACAACAGCAGATACATCAGCACCAGTTAACTCTATCAATGATGATATAAACTGTCTACCATTTAAACTACATTGTTTAACCCCCTCATCAGTCATTGTACCTGATTTCTGAAATAAACAAGAATTTTAATGTTATCTTCTCAAAAATAAGAAACCATTGGGATTATAAAGTATTGGGGACATATATAGTTGTAAAGCTATTAATAAAACAACACACACATTATTTGAGATGAATAAACCAATTACACAGCAGGGTTAGGCAGGATGGTGAAAACCTTTCTTTGAATTGCAGCCTTGAGAGCTCTTCATCAAGGGCATTATCTATGCTGGGATTCTCACCGACTTCCAGCACCATCAAGGGCATTATCTATGCTGGGATTCTCACCGACTTCCAGCACCATCAAGGGCATTATCTACACTTGGATTATCACCGACTTCCAGCACAACAAAAACCATAGTATCTGACATTTTTTTTCGATTTCTTAAACAATTAATAAATAAAACTTTATTGGTTTGACATTCAAATGATCAGAGCATTCAGGCTTCCCAGCAGAGTAAAGTAAAAAACTAGGAAAAAAACTAGGAATGCCAACTCAAAAAACTAGGAGAAAACTAGGAAAACTAGGAAGATAATGCAAAAAAACTAGGACTTCTTTTAGGAAAGTGTTTACCTTTTCAACATGGAACTATACATAATTACCATAGAAGACAGGCACAAAAGCTACGAAGTTGACATTCTCTTTGCTCAGGCATAGACATCATGGTGTCATAGAGCCCAAAATGGTTTTTTATTATTGATAAACAAGCAATAACACATCAACAAACCAAAACAGTGTTCTTTATACAAAGCAAAGACTAGTCATATGTCCAGTGCTATTCAGTTACAATTTTACAAAAAAATCATGGAACTTATGCTAGTTCTTAGGAAACACTAAATAAATAAAATGCTTAATAATTGTTGGTAATCAAAAAAAACAGTGCCATTACACATGTTTGATCAATATTATTATATATTAGTAAAGAAGGATGAGCTTGTTATCAACATGATTGTAGTATCACATCTATATTCTATAGACAAACACAAACATGTAAAAAGTGACAAGGAAACATACACTGGGGCCCAAAAGTTTATGAATTTTCATTGCTTTTTTTTGTTTTTTATTGTCAGCATGGGCAATTAGCTGCACAAATCCAGTATTTGAACTAGATATACTTTTGCAACATACAGTACCAGGGTTGCCAGCATCATATGTAAATAAAATTCCCTAACTTTTCACTGACTTTTCCTGACCAAACTTTGTTTTTCACTGACCAAAATTACAAAACTTAATTGGCCTCCACCTCTCCTACAGCTGTCTAGTTCACCCATAAGTAAGTTTGTTTGGTTTTTCTTTTATTCTTTAAACAGTATGGTATTAATTTTTACAACAAAAGTATGCTTTCAGGGCAACAGACAGGTACCCATACACTCAGGAAGAGTAATTTTGCATTGTTTAAAGACAGCATTGGGAATTTTCAGTCAACTCGTGGTCTCATAAATTTGTACAGTTTTGACTTGCCAGTCACATTCACTCTAAAGTAAATGATTTGAATAGCTAAAGTATAGATTGTGACTGTTGAATGACAAATAAAAAAACTATCTTAAGTTGTTCTTAAACTTTCTATTATAGGTTAATAAGCTCAAGGGGCAAGGTTTGCAAAGCCTTTCTGTCTTCAAGTTTTTAAGTAATTATATTAGAGTGTTTGTTATAAGACATAAATGTAGAAATAAAAACTCAAAAAAGTAGTTGTTAAAGCAATTTTATATACAATGAGACTGCCAACCTTAGAAAATAAAAGAAAGTCTCCATTGAAATTAATTTTCCCTGACTTATCACTGACTTTTCAGGAATTTAATTTTTCACTGACCAATTTTCAAAATTCCCTAACCTTGAAAAAATTTCAGATTTCCCTGACTTTTCAAGTCCGCTGGCAACCCGAGTACAATTAGCAGAAAAGCTATTGCCAGAATATTGCTTACACCACACTGATAGACAATGTCCATGGTTTTCTAACTTGTCAAGCCAAGCAGGGTTGAATTTAGTCTTTCCACCAGGCAAGGTTAGCAGGGTTAGTTATATGTTTGTTATATAAGACTAGCTAAAGCTATCTGAAAAGAGAGGTAGATCTGGCATGCATCTAGAACTACAGAAAACATGCATGCAATGCAACTTAAGATCTATTTTAAAAATACCATTATAGCGCAGCTTGCAAAAATATACTAGTTTTTCAAAAAGGTCATAGATTAAGTGTTACAGCAGACAAATTAGATCTTAAGATGCAATGTTCTTATGCTCCGTTACAGCTTAAAGTGTAAAGAAAACTCATTTCTAAATAGCATTGATGACAAATAACGGAAGAAATTAAAACAGATGACATACACTTTTAAAAAACAGAAGTAAGATACAGGGGGAATCAAAAAAGCTTTTTATAGATCTGTTACTTGTACATTTCAGTTACTGTTGATCACTTTTTGTCTATTTTTAACATTCTGAGATGATTTGGGTATCTTTGTGATAGAATTATACTAAAGTTGCTCAAATAAAAGTGCTAGTAACTTCTGATCAGTAAATACTAATTTTAGCACATAACCTAATTTTAGCTTACCTGACCCATGTGGGTCTAGTAAGAAAACAACATAACTATAACAAGAACATATATAAATATTCAGACAAACAATGCATCACCGTGTCTGTTTCAACCACAATTATGATAATATAATGCAAAATTAGGAAATGGGGAAGTCAAAAAAATTGCCTGTATATCCCTTAAATGCCAAGTTAGTTGAAATGAAGCATTCTTATAAGTAGTGGTTATGTCTAATGACCATGATTTTTTCTGAAATTTCAAATTTGGTAACAACCTAGTCCCCTCAGCATAAGCACCATTGAGGTAAACAAAGACAATCAACACACATCATAATCAAATGGCACTGTTTCTTGATCACTATTAAAGAATATTTTTTCAATACTGTTTAAAGTTTATTTTAGTTTAAAGCTTTTTTTGCCTTAGTTTCCATAGGTGGTACATGTAACACATGCAGCTTGGTAAGGCAACTCATATCAGCATTGGAAGATGTCAATTCAACAACTTATTGGCCATTATCTGCAAATATACCTAACAGAAAAACAAATGAGGTATCAGTATTTTGCAAAACTAGGAATACTAGGAGCCTTTTGGCAAATACTAGGAAAAAGTAGGAACCCACTAAAAAAACTAGGAAAAAGTAGGAAAACTAGGAAAAACTAGGAACGCCGGGAAGCCTGGAGCATTTCTAAAATTTTGTAAAAATCTTTTCTGCAATATAATTCTTTCAGTCGAATATGATTTCAAAATATAATAAACAAGTATATCTGTGAGCTAATGCTCACTAGTGATACCCCCGCAAAAATCTAAAAATATGCGACAAACAGGAAGTAGATGAGCAAGGAGCATGAAATCGCTTTACACCACATGGGACTATAGGATGAAGCAATATGCAAAGTATTAGGCTGCTGCATGTTATAGTTGCTGAGAAAACTGAGACGGAAATTTTGTAACGGACGGACGGACGGACAAGGGTAAAACAGTATACCCCCCTCTTCTTCGAAGCGAGGGTATAAAAATGTCACAGGCAAGCAAACAAAAGAAAATGTAAAGCCAAGTGACTGTCTATGTTTAGTTTATCAGGATAATATCAGAGTACAGACACCCCCTACCAAGTCTATAAAACCTGCAAACTTACCTTGAAATCTCTATAGACTTTACAAGCTAACAATAATGGTGTATATCCCTGATGATCTAATTCTGTAGCCATTAAAGGCCAGATATCTTCTTGTGAAGCTATAGAATTAATCTTCTCTAGTTTTGGTGGTGTTATCTCATCTACTTCCATACCATTGACAGTTTTATCCCCTGTAATAAAGTATTCAAACACATTATGTTAGTTTTCCCGTGGTGGTTTTCTTTTAAAAGTTTTAACAAGGTAGCTTACCTTACCTAGCTTTCCTGTCTATAACCACCTACCCTTACATTAGGCCAACACCTCAACTACCATTGAAGGAATATAACCAGCAAGAACGAGACTTGAACCAACCACCCCTAAAGAACACTAGATTCAAAATCCTGCAGATAGCCTACTGCTTTTCACACCCAATAAAGGGCCTTACTACCTGGAACTATTAAGTAATTTCCAACAAAATGTTTGCATTGTGTTGCTAGAAAGTAAAATCATTTTTGTTACCTAAATATTTAAGTACACTCAAACTGTTTTTATAGAGCACTAGGAAAGGACTTCCTCAAATGACAATCAAATTGTCTCCGATTTCAAATAGTATATGTTCATACAGGGCTTTTTTCAGAATTTTGGGTAGGGGGGTGGGGCCTTTTTTATATAGAGCATTTGGGGAAATTTTATCACAATTTCATAAATAGGAGAACAAAAAATCCAAGTTAAACTCCAAATTTAGGGAAACTGCATGATTTTAAAGAAATTTCAAGAGTGGAAGGCGCCTGTACACAGCCTCTGTTATAGATGGGAAAAACGTCTGATTCAAAACACAAGATAAAAAAAATCTTGCCACTCACCTTGTTTTCCATCACCTTCACCATTGACAGTAGGTTTACCATCATCTTTCTTCTCTTGGTTAGGTTTACTAGTATCTTTCTCACTATCTACATCCATAGGTTCTTCTGATTTAGAATCTCCACTGTCACCATTCTCTACAACTACTTTCTGACGATCTGATTTCATGCCTTTACTTTCCTGAGTTGACTTCTTCTGTAAATATAAAATTTTAATTAGTTGGCAAGTTTTAGCACTGAATAAAATAAATAATTGGCCAACCTTTCTGAGTTATGGAATAATCCCTGTTACATCTAGCAAATGGAGTGAAATAAAAACAGGGCTATAAGTGAATTTTGTTGCTAAATTATTGGACAATTCCCTGAAAATTGTTGCTAAAATATACAAGAATAAATAGATAGTGATTATTATAAAGCAGAATAACAAGGTGCTGCACCTTCCCTTTTTTTTCCTCCCGGCCCTTTAGTTCTACTCCCAATGCAGAATAAGTTACTAAAAAACATCAACTTTCTAATGTGCCCTGCACCCTCTTTTGCCTCCAGTTTTTTTTCTGGACATTAAATGTAATGTGGAAACCACATTAAAGCCAGATTTAAAAAATATAACGCAAAAAATACAAAGGGAAATAATCCATAATATAGGCAGGTAGAATTGTGGTTACTGTCTAATTCTGTTCATAGAAGGGTATGTTATCATAGTGTGAAGTTTCATAAAGATCTGACAATAAATAGCAGAAATATATGGTAAAGAAAAACTTTAACACAATTGTTAACAACACCAAACGCCCAGTCGGGTTTCGTTGACTAATCCAGCTAATTATAGGATAATCACTACTTTTTTAAAAACCAAGACACCCTGCATGAGGTATACAATAAAATACATACCTTTTCCATGAGTATTTTAAGTATTGTACTAAGATCAGATTCCATACATAAATCTGCCATTAAATGCAATATAGTCTTTCCATTATCAGATTTATGTGATGTTACTGTACCACCAACTTCTACTAGTAACTTAACTAGCTTGATATTTAACTGAAAATAAACAGATAGAATTTTGGTAATAATGATAACAAATTAGGGGTAAATTTATTGTGCTATTCATAGCTTATTCATCATTTTTCAAGTATTGAACAATCATACTCAAAAGTAACCATAGTATAGATTGTAAAAATTGACTGGAGACAAAAATGAAACTTAAATATCATTAGCATACATTTAAATCAGTTAAAATTAGTGTAGGTACGAAAGCGTGTAAAATAATAATCTGCCTATGGTAAATTGTTATAACTATTAACTATCAATATGTTCCTCAGAAATAAAACTTGGGATTTCTCGATTCTTAGTGATAGATTTTATAGATTGAGCTACCTGGTTTGGTACAATAAACTAGACTTGATTCATAATTAAAGTAGCTTTTACAATGTTTCACTGTAAAGCCCATTCGATGCGATTCAATTTATTTCTCTCGATTCAGCATTTTTTTTAATCGATTCATTTAATTGAATAGTTTATTCCAAAAGAACAGTATTACATTCATTTGAGCTTACAACTAAATCATATTGATAAAATAAAATTGTTACTTAAATTTTTAACATTTATGTCAGTAAAAGATCAATAAAGCACATACATTTTCAAACTGATTTATTTATCACCAGTTTTTAACTGCGACTAAAAGTCTTTAATACTATATAGGCCAGTATCGAATCGGATATTTCAGCTTCCAAATCGAAATTAAATAGGGTCCTCACAAATGATTTTCAATATATTGAATCAAAATTGTTGCAGCCCTATTTTACGCAATAATAAAATCTTTGTCTCACGTTTCAAAATCCTACACTTTAAGACAAGTCATGACAACATTAACCCATGCAATTCATACCCACATCAATAAGAAGTAAAACAAGTAAATCTGTGAGCTAATGCTCACTAGTGATACCCCCGCCAAAATGTAAAAATATGCGACAAACAGGAAGTAGATGAGCAAGGAGCATGAAATCGCTTTACACCACATGGGACTATGGGATGAAGCAATATGCAAAGTATTAGGCTGCTGCATGTTATAGTTGCTGAGAAAACTGCGACGGAAATTTTGTAACGGACAGACGCACGCACGAACACACGCACGCACGGACAAGGGTAAAACAGTATACCCCCCTCTTCTTCGAAGCGGGGGTATAACTATAGTAAAGTACAGTAATACTACACATACCTGTTCAATAGCTAACATTAGAGCAGTTTTACCATCTTCAGTCTCAGCTGTAGGATCACATCCTCCATCTATCAACATTTTAGCTATCTTTACACTGATATCCATCTTCTCTTCATCTACTTCTTTCTACAAAAACAATATCTCTACAGTCAAGATCTGCCATAAAGACCACATAGGTCAGTCTACGAAATTAGTGGGTGTCTGGTTGCCTGGGACAACCACTTTTTGGTTAGGGCAACCAAAAACTTCTGTTTGGGAAACCAAACTCTACGAACAAGATATAGTGATTGATACCAAAATAACCTGTTCTGACCACTATTTTCATCCTCGTTATTTTGTAGACTGATGATGTGTTTTGAAAAAGTCATAATACAGCAAAACAACTAAAACTCTGCGAGTCAGATGTGTCGCATGACAATAGCATACCAGTTATTTACCTTTTTTCTGAAGAATGGGGAATCTATAGAGAATGGGGTTATACCTCAGACAAGCAAATTACATCAAAACCTTTTGAGTTTTGCAGCAGACAAGAATTAGGAATGAAAAAGTGCAGTAACTCCAAAATTATGCCAAGGACAGTTATGGTTCTTAAGCACTGCATTTCTCCACAATGAGATCTATTCAGCTATAAAGTTCCAAGATGACATCTTAAAAACTTTTAGAGTTTTGACCCAGACAAAAACTAAGTATGAAAATTACAAAGGGCAATAACTCTTATGACTATTGGGCACTGCACCTCCCAACAATGAGATATTTTCCGTTATGAAGTTTTGAGTTGATATCTCTAGTACATTAAGAGATATGTCCTGTACTAGCAGAGTATGAAAAATACAAAGGGCAATAACTCCAAAATTATCAGAGCTCAAATTTAAGCTGGCATACTCACAAGATGCGATTTTGAAAATTGCGAGTAACTTTTATTCTAACTCGCAATTTTTCGCTAGTTGAAATCGACGCAATAATATGATTGTCGTACCTAATGAGGCTCATATCAGTGTTGAAACAGCCAGATAGATCAACAGTTTTAATCAAACATTCACTGTAAAACAAGTTTGGTATTCTATATCCTACAATAATGCTCTTGTTCTATCCATAGTTATGTGTAGTGCTATTTTGTTTTTGCAAGTTCAAATAAAATGACTCGCTAGTCCAAATTTTTGTTACATTCAAGCCCAGATTATGCTTCTAGAAACCTGGGATAATGTTTAAAAATCCATTCCAGACATTGTTTAATGAATGATGTGTTATGAAGTAAGTTATTATACAGCAAACAATATGTTTAAAGTACAGTAAAAACTGCCTTAGCGACCTACTGAATTAAACGACTCACTGTCTTATGTGACCGTATTTGAGACCGCCCAACATAAATGCCTATATAAAGTCCCTGTATTAAGCGACACACTGTCTGACGCGACTAACGACCTAAATTTATCAGTCCAATACCAAACATTAGGTTTAATTAAGCGACTTTTCAGGCCTCAATTGACCCAAAGATGTTTTTCACACCTCGATAATTTACTTTTGAATTGAATAATTGGCCCATCAATCGACACGCGTGATACTAAAAAATTAGCTAAGTAAACATGCTACAGACAAATGTTGATAAACAAAAGGCATAGCACATCTGATTGTTTGTTAAAACATTAAAAATAGCTTTTATAGACAATTATTACTTAAATTTGGCGAATGAATCTATTCCAACGTGATTGCAAAACAATCGGCCATTTTTGTTTGCATCGCTAAAAGCCGTATTCCGGTATTACCGGTATTTTCGTCATCAAAGAAACTTGCATGCGATTTCCGTTCTAAAACATATGTCATCATATATGTGTAAGACAAATTTATTTTTAATATTGAAATTGATATAAAGTGTCCATTATCAAACCAAAGACAATTTTTAAATCAATTAATTTAAATCAAATTGAGTAATAAAATTATTAAGTGTCTATGAATTTTTTTATTACTCTTCGAGGGCACAAATTTAAAGTTGATAGAAAATCGGGAGAATTATGCTATGTAATATCATGTTTTTAACTGTTTAATGTCCCAACTCAGTGGGGGTTTCACTTATTTGGCTGAAATGTGCAATATTGGTGACACGCTATTATATTGACTTGAACCTGGATTAAAAGACCCACTGTCATATGTGACCGTGTTTGGATGTTCTGCCAGAAAGTCGCATATGACAGGTTTTACTGTAATTATATTAGCTTTCATGTTTAGACTTTATAAATGAATTGAAAATAAATTTTTGGAGATCTATAAAAATAACAGTTACGCAACGGTCTATTCAGAAAATAGCTTCAACATGATTTAAAACATATTTCCATTCCAATCCAAAACATAGTAATAGAAACTGGAAAGGAACACATGTACATACCTTGCTATCAGAATTATAACCATAATGATAACCATATGTGTTTGTAGTCTTGTATATCTTATTACAGGCTAAATGATGGAGCTGAAAGCATAGAGAGAGAATACAATATTTTTACTGATGAAAATGTAAGAATAATTAGGGACTTTAGTCAGTTATTTCCCCTTGTATATTCTTCAAACAGGTAGGTCCAATTAGTTGGATTACTCGGATTTTGCCCTTACTTTTCAATGTCAATTTGCCAAAATTAATCTTAAATAACTTTTTTTGTAAATCATTTAATTTGTTTGAAAGTCAAGCTCAGTATTTTTAGGGTAAAGAACTATCTAAATTTTAATCACTTCGAATAATATCTTAATTAACAAGAAAGATATTAGATGAAATATTTTGATATCCTTACATAGGACTTCTATGATAAAATCCGAGGATTCCAACTGTAAGGACCTACTTACCAATTGGATTGCTTCAGATTTTATCAGGGAAAGATAACTGACTAAAGTCCCTAATTCATGCAACTGACTATCTGAAAATACCCTCAATGGGTCTTAGTCAAGAAATTGGGAGTTAAGAAATTGAGCAATTTTTTTTCATCAATGGACCATAACCAAAATGGGATATGCACATGTCTACCTTATATTTGGTAAAGCATGAAGTTTGAATCAAATTCCTAAAAAAAGGTGCCGAGAAATCAAAAGGACAACCACCAAGAAATTGATAAGTTTTGCTCATATATACCCCCAAACAGAGTTTGTAGGGGTATAATACATACTTTTTAAACCATGCAAGGAATTCTATTGCAATAGACTATATTCGGAATTTAAATATTTGGGTTTTCTCCTCCGGTACAAACTTTCGCCGTTACAATGAAAACACATGTACAAAGAACAATAGGATTTAATCCATAGTTTGTGCTATTTAGAAATGATGTGTAGACAACTTTGTTTGTACCGCCTGTGCACGGACGGAAAAACCCATAAATTTGAATTCCGGATTAGGTCTATTACTTCACTCTTGGCAACAAGAAAGACAACTAAGAATTACATGTATAATTATGAATGGTAGAAACTTAAATCCCTATGGTTCAAAACAAAAGTTGTAAAAGTAATCTATTTTCACTTGGCAAAAAATAACATTTCAAGACACACCAGAAAATATAAAGACAAAATACAATAAAATACATACTGAATCCATTCCATTGACATCTTTAATGGTAGGATCGGCTTTCTTATCAATTAAATATCTTAATTGATCAATTAAACCAGTTGTTAATGAACTACTGGCAGCAACACTTGTTAATGTTAGACCTGCAAGAATTAAAACATTGGTATATCAATACTTTCATACTTATTTTTTTAAAATAAGAAAACAAAGCACTCATAAACATTTTGGCCTAAACCCTTCATCAATTAAATATCATATCATTTTTTTACCTTTTTTACTTGCTAAAATGAAATGCATTCAGAGAATTCATAAAATTTGCAGACTAAAGTGCAAAAAAGTGAACATTTTATCAAACACATACAGCAGTAAAAATTTCAATCACCCTTCATACAATGCTCCCTTTGTTGTCTAAATTGTTCAGAGAAGACAAGTATTTTGACTTGTTTAATATGTCTACAATGCAGGGCTTGTTCAAATGTTTTTACAGCTCCTGTTTAGATGAGCACAATAAGCAAGTTGGTGTTATCAACGTCACCTGGAGATAACTTTGATGGGTCAGTACAAAACTAGTCTACACCCTTATTCATTTACCAGTACTTAAACAAGATTTGCACTGACTCAAAAACTAGAGAAGAATGATTACTAGATATCATACAATAAACAAGTAAATCTGTGAGCTAATGCTCACTAGTGATACCCCCGCCAAAATTTAAAAATATGCGACAAACAGGAAGTAGATGAGCAAGGAGCATGAAATCGCTTTACACCACATGGGACTATGGGATGAAGCAATATGCAAAGTATTAGGCTGCTGCATGTTATAGTTGCTGAGAAAACTGCGACGGAAATTTTATAACAGACAGACAGACGGACGGACGCACGGACAAGGGTAAAACAGTATACCCCCCTCTTCTTCGAAGCGGGGGTATAATAAGAGGTTCCTAAAAAACCAAATATCAGTAAAACTCAAGATAATTCCAACTTCTATCGATATCAAAATTAACATTTACTATACATCTTAAAGTACTGACATAAAGTTAATGCATGAACTCACCAGCATCATTTTTAAAGTTGATATCCACACCTTTCTGTTTTAATAAGAAATCAACAATACCAATATGTCCTTTCAAAAATGCTACACCAATAGGGGTTGTCTATAAATAGAAATAAAACATACATCAAACTAAATTATAAGACTGTTTCAAGGTTTTCAATTGAAAATTCGGGAATTCAACAATAGCAAGCTATACATTCCTGCTATTACTTAAGAAAATTTAACATATAAATCAGTAATTCAAAGTATCACAAAAAATCAGACAATTCTAGCTATAAATAATTGAACTTTTCATAAGAAAATTACTTAATATAATATCAAAGTTATGATTTCAGTTTTATTTTATTCGTCATTGTCTCATTCCTCAAGCCCAAATGTAATAACAACAAGAGCTCCGCTGGGCGGGGCATTATACGCCCGTGTGCAGTCCATGCTGTGTTCTATCTCATATGAAGTCCCTGTGACCTTGACCAATGACCCTGGGATCTCAGAATAGGTCCCATCCTTAACTGGAGGGCTATCCAAAGCAAAGATTTTGAGAACCTAGGTACAGCCATGGTTGAGTTATCACCGACACAAAGTTTTCCCATACAAACTTCCAGTGATCTTGACCCTGGGGCCTCAGAACCAAAAGTTCTCGCCCTTGACCCAAAGAGTATTGATACATAAAATTTGGTGATCTTAGGTAAAGTTGGTTGTTGGACAAGGTTTTTCCTCATGATTTTTCTTGTAACTTTGACCTTTAACCCAGGGGCCTAAAACCAAAGGGGCATATGCTAGACATTAAGGCTCCCCTTAAATAAAATTTGGAAAACCTACAATGTAGGTACAATCATTATTGAGTTACTGTCCCGAAAATGTTTCAATATGAATTAAGTCCCTGTGACCTTGACTTTTGACCCTGGGGTCTCCAAATCAAAAGAGAACATCCAATACCAAAGAGCTATCAACACATTACATATTAAGTTATTGTCTGGACAAGGATTGTCCACATGATGCCCCTGTGACCTCAATCTTTGACCCAGTTTTGACCCAAAACCAATTGGGAACATCCTTGACACATGGGCTACCCTCACATAAAATTTGGTGAACTAAATTCATGTTACTTATTAAATATAGCATTATTTCCATGGTTTGCCATTTTGACTTTGTTAACATATTGATTGAACATTTTAAGTCACTGCTTGGTAATTTGATATCTTCTGGATGATGGTTTAAACTTGACCTAGGGGCCCCAAAACCAATAGGGAACATTCTTGACACATGGGCTACTCTCACATGAAATTTGGTGAACTTAGGTGCAGTCATTGTTGATTTACTACACGGACAATGTTTTTCAATATGATGCCCCTGTGACCTTGACCTTTGACCCAGGGGCCCCAAAACCAATAGGACATAACCATGACACATGGGCTACTCTCACATAAAATTTAGTGAACCTAGGTACATTGGTTGTTCAGTTATTGTCTGGACAAGTGTTTCATTGTTTGCCATTTTGACTTTATTAACATATTGATAGAACATTTGAAGTCACTGCTTGGTAATTTGATATCTTCTGGTTGAAGGTTTAAACTTGACCCTGTTTCCCAAAAACTGATAAGGCACATCCTTGACACATGGGCTACTCTCACATGAAATTTGGTGAACCTAGGTACAGTCATTGTTGAGTAATTACCCGGACAATGTTTTTCAATATGATGCCCCTGTGACCTTGACCTTTGACCCAGGGGCCCCAAAACCAATAGAGCATAACCTTGACACTTCCGCTACTCTCACGTAAAATTTAGTGAACCTAGGTACATTGGTTGTTCAGTTATTGTCTGGACAAGGTTTTTCCATATGATGCCTCTGTGACCTTGACCTTTGGGTCTGGGGCCCAAAAACCTATTGGGAACATCCTTGACACAAGGGCTACATTCACATAAAATTTTGTGAACCTAGGTACAGTCGTTGATGAGTAATTGTCCAAACAAGGTTTTTCAATATGATGCCCCTGTGACCTTGACCTTTGACCCAGGAGCCCCAAAACCAATAGGGCATATCCTTGACACAAGGGCTACCCTGACATAGAATTTGATGAACCTAGGTACATTGGTGGTTCAGTAATTGTCTGGACAAGTGTTTCATTGTTTGCCATTTTGACTTTATTAACATATTGATAGAACATTTGAAGTCACTGCTTGGTAATTTGATATCTTCTGGTTGAAGGTTTAAACTTGACCCTGTTTCCCTAAAACTGATAAGGCACATCCTTGACACATGGGCTACTCTCACATGAAATTTGGTGAACTCAGGTGCAGTCATTGTTGATTTACTATACGGACAATGTTTTTCAATATGATGCCCCTGTGACCTTGACCTTTGACCCAGGGGCCCCAAAACCTATAGGGCATAACTTTGACACATGGGCTACTCTCACATAAAATTTAGTTAACCTAGGTACATTGGTGGTTCAGTTATTGTCTGGACAAGGTTTTTCCATATGATGTCTTTGTGACCTTGACCTTTGACCCAGGGGCCCAGAAACCTATTGGGAACATCCTTGACACAAGGGCTACATTCACATAAAATTTTGTGAACTTAGGTACAGTCGTTGATGAGTTATTGTCCAAACAAGGTTTTTCAATATGATGCCCCTGTGACCTTGACCTTTGACCCAGGAGCCCCAAAACCAATAGGGCATAACCTTTACCCAAGGGCTACCCTCACATAAAATTTGGAGAACCTAGGTACATTGGTGGTTCAGTTATTGTCTGGACAAGTGTTTCATTGTTTGCCATTTTGACTTTATAAACATATTGATAGAACATTTGAAGTCACTGCTTGGTAATTTGATATCTTCTGGTTTAAGATTTAAATTTAACCCTGTTTTCCCAAAACTGATAAGGTACATCCTTGACACATGGGCTACTCCCACATGAAATTTGGTGAACCTAGGTACAGTCATTAGTGAGTTATTACCCGGACAATGTTTTTCAATTTGATGCCACTGTGACCTTGACCTTTGACCCAGGGGCCCCAAAATCAATAGTGCATATCCTTGACACATGGGCTACTCTCACATGAAATTTGGTGAACCTAGGTACATTGGTGTTTCATTTAT
Source organism: Mactra quadrangularis (assembly GCA_025267735.1). Classification (NCBI taxonomy): domain Eukaryota; kingdom Metazoa; phylum Mollusca; class Bivalvia; order Venerida; family Mactridae; genus Mactra; species Mactra quadrangularis. Next base: position 10,157,532 of record CM046301.1, on the reverse strand, counting down.
TGTCTGGACAAAGTTTTTCCATATAATGCCCCTGTGACCTTGACCTTTGAACCTGGGGCCCCATAAACCTATAGGGCGCATCTTTGATACATGGGCTACTCTTACATAAAATTTGGTGAACCTAGGTACAGGCGTTGTTGAGTTATGGTCCGGACAAGGTTTTTCAATTTGATGTCCCTGTGACCTTCACCTTTGGCCCAGGGGCCCCAAAACCGATTGGGAACATCCTTGACACATGGGCTTCTCTCACATAAAATTTGGTGATCCTAGGTAGATTGGTTGTTAAGTTATTGTCAGGACAAGTTTTTTTCCCATATGATGCCACTGTGACCTTGACCTTTGACGCAGGGGCCCCAAAACCGATAGGGAACATCTTTGACACATGGGCTACTCTTACATTAAATTTGGTGAATTTAGGTACATTGGTGGTTCAGATATTGTCCGGACAAGTTTTACCTATTTTAAGTCCCAGTGACCTTGACCTTTAACCCTGGGGTCTCAAAATCAATAGGGAACCTCCTCCACCCAAGGGCTATCAACACATAAAATTTGAGGAACCTAGGTTCATCCTTTCTTGAGTTATCATCCGGACAAGCAATTGTCCGCGGACGGACAGACGGACAACAGCATAACATAATACGACCGTTTTTTCAAAACGGGCGTATAAAAATGGGTTAATAAAAATTTACTTATTTCATATAATCTGGCTAAAGGCAAGTTTGTCCATCACTATTTTACATGAAAAATTGGACAAATGCTCGAAAAGTTTACATTAATGACCGTTCAAATGGCTTTTTATTAGTCAGGCTTATTGGCACTTTTGGCCTTAACAACATTAAATAACAAATTGGGCTAGTGCCTGTAAAAATGGATTTAAGAGACAAGTAAGAATTTTCATACCTTCCATTCATTGTGTACTTCCAGTTCAGCACCAGCCTCATTAAGAAGTTTCAGACAAAACAACCAACCGTATGCTGCAGCGTAATGAACCACAGTGTTACCTGAGGAGTCTGCCCTGTTTGGATCAGCTCCAATATTCAGTAAATATGAAGCTACATGGGTGTTACCATTCATAACAGCATGTATCAATGCTGAACGTTTTAACTTGTCTGAAAATAACAAATGTTTACATTAGAGAACCAAAGGTTTCAAGGCAATTACTGAGCCACAATAAACAAACCAAATATACTCACAATTAATCATAACATGAGTAGTACTGTATGGAAAGCTCACTATTTCAGGGTTTTGAAAGTAAACAAAAGCAATTTTGATCTACTCATTGATATTGGTGAAATATCAATTGAATACTCTCATTGATTGAAGCCATTTTAATAACTTTAAGAACAATAGTCAATGGGACACCATTTTCATAAATAGAATGATTCTGAAGCAGAATAGCAGGAGGCTGAACTACTCCCTATATCTGTCCCTATCCACCCTTTTATGTTTTTCAGTGTGAAGAAAATTTAACTTTGAAACATTAACCTCCTGATGCTCATAGCCCCTTATTTCTGCCACCCTGACATTGTTTTAGGTCTGCAGTTATCACAACAGATTACTAACTTAGTAAAGTAAATAAAACCAAAATTACTTGAACTTCAGCATCTAACAATAAGTAAAATATTAAATAAATCATAGTACATGTATCTTATAACTGAAATCTTACCTAACTGTTCAATATGAGCCCCATTCTGTACCAAAACTTTACATAATTCTAAATCCCCATGTCTAGCTGCAATCATTAATGGTGTAACTCTATTCTTTCCTGCTGATAATTGTTTATTTACATCAACTTGATGTTTGATTAATATCTTTACTACAGCCTGCAAAATATAAGTCATAAATACATTACAGTTATCGATTAGGGATGAGACGATAAGGCAACATATTGATACATTATAGAAACGTCGGGCCATGATACATATTGTGAGCCAGCACAATATATCCAGGACACAGGGCTTTGTACCCAATAAATTAAGACAAAGTCTGTAATGATACTTCTTAACAAAATATAAAACAAGAAATGTAATGTGGAAACCACATTAAAGCCATATTTTCATCAAGATCTGACTATAAATGACAGAGATATCCAACATGTTAAAAACTTCAACACAAAAATTACAAAGGGAAATAATCCATAATAAAGCCAGGTAAAGTTGTGGTTACTTTTTAATTCTGTTCATCACATGGTATGTAATCATTGTAAGAAGTTTCATTAAGTTCTGACAATAAATGGCAGAAATATATGGTAAAGAAAAAACTTTAACACAATTGTCAACGACACCAGACACCCACCGGGGTTTCGGCAAACTATAAGCCTAAATTTTTCGTTGAAAAATTCAGCTTAAAAGACAAAGAATTGATTGGTACTTACTGAATGATAATAGTTGACAGCTATATGTATAGGACAATATGAAGATCTACTAGGTCTATCTACTCCACCAGGTCCCCATTTATGTTGAAATACATCACCTTGTTTAGCTGATACTAGAAATATACAGAGCGATATAAACATTCACAAGTTTGAACACTTAGTTACAAACAAATCTACAGACACCATACTAAAACAAATATTAAAGCTAACCAACAAATTTATTGGTAACATGTACAAATTAACATCATTACTTCGGAAATAAATAAAAACATAAAGTAATGCTGTAAAGATTAGTATACTTTGGTAAAAAATATATCAAAATTTGGACATGTATGTCCATGATAGAACTTTCTAACAATACATCTATGATAACTGAACAACAGTCACTGCGAAACTCAACAGTTCATTGATGGACATTAGTAGGTCCTGCGAAGATCAAAATTTTTCAGAACCTTGTCAATTCTTACCGAGTCGAGTCATTTTACACAATTTAATGAATAGAAAATTGTATGAATGAGATCAAATTCTTTGCCAGACAGACTGTCCTGTAAACCTGCAGATCTAGACGGACCTCTATTTTTTTCAGGATTTGTCCGTCAGTCTGCCATGATTGGTGGCGACTGCTTAAACAATTGAAAATGAACACTGAAAATGGGTAAGAAGCCCCTTATCTGAATCCTAGACTTCAACATTCAAGTTAATCAGACAGGTTGACATTAGTCAACTTAAAACACTATGCATTCTTCATTCCACATTCATATTATTTATTTTATTGTATAGGTACAATAAACTACATTGTATAGGTCATATAACGGCGTCCAGCGCACCTAACTTAGCTTTCCTGGACACTTGTCTATAACCAGTACTCGCCTACCCTTCCCCCGGAAACTCTCCATATACCTTTTTAATGGAGGTAAATTGACATTATTGTCAAATTTTCATCTAAGGGTATAACCTCCCCAGGTAGGATTCGAACCCGTACCCCCTTCGGGACACGATTCGAAATCAAAGCATGCTACCAACTGCCCTACTGACCCAGGTTTCCACATTCATAAAAAATTGATAACATTATATGTATAAATTCCATACTTACATTCTTTAGCTTTCTTGAGCAGTATATCAACATTTCTTGGTCTTCCAGCAGAACATGCATAGTGTAATGGTGTCATACCTTGATTGTCAGCTTCCATAGGACTTGCTCCTCTGTTATATATAATACATTAATATATTATCATATTGTTAAAGTAAAATATTTATACAGTCTTGAAAGTTACCTAATTTCCAATAATGATTGGAAAGCAGCAGCTTTCACATTGTAAAGCAGTTATTGTCTACAATTTTCTCAAGCACTAGCCAAGATTTATTATGTTACAAAAGTACCAGGCAAAATTATCAACTAGCCCCAGCTTATGATCAAGGAACTTTCAAAGATTTTCACTAGTCATGGGTTTCTGGCAAGGTGGGTGACGACAATTCTTGACTGGAAAGGAGCTCTTTTTCTGGTCCCAAAAATTCCTGAACTTTTTTTTTATTTTTCTGGTCCCAAAAATTCCTGAACATCAGGACTAGTTCACAAAACTCTCAAACCTGTTATGTCATGAAATATATTTATTTATAGTTATAATAGACAAGAGTGAGATTTGAAATTTTATGGTCACAAATGCCAGAAAACAAATTAGTTAGTCTGAATAAAATCTTATATTGATATGCAGACAGTTGAACTTGCAAGCAATTGAATTTAAGTATCTTTTCACAAAATTAATAAGAATTAATAGTCAACTTTCCTTTGGATTTTCCTATAAGTAATTTGACGAAGATAATTAAGACATAATCAATAATTCAACAGTGTCTGTCTGACAATCACAACTTTAATGTCTGTCACATGCTCTTAAATGTACTCAATTCCATTTTCATACTGTTAAATGTATTTTCAAATAACATTCATTTAGAATATTACTTCTGCTCTATGCCTTTATCTATTATCATGAATATTATAGTCACTACATATCACATGTTCAATATCAATTTTAATAAAAACAATTGTTTTACCATGTTAATACAGTAAAAACTCTGAAAACCGGACCTAGCCCGGACTGACCAGAAAGTCCGGTTTTCAGAGGATTCCGGTTTTCAGAGGTTTATATAGAATAACTAATTAAAAATAGCTATGGGTTTGTTGGGACCTTTTCCTACATTAAATGGATGGTTAAGCTATATCTTAATTTATTTTTGATTAAAGTTTGGTCAATTTTGGTTTGTCAAGTGAAAATTTACTGAGAAAAGAGAAAATTTACATTTAAATGTACATGTTATCAATGGACTTTAAATGCATTCAAATAAATAATTGATAAATATGGATTTTATTTTCATTTTAAATCATGTAAATGAATGCGTATAATCACATAACAACAATAACAACATCATATAAACTATTTTCCAATATCTTACTCAAAAAAAAAGATAGACATCATTATTTCCTTACAACTAACAAACTTTAGTAATTTTGAGAACAAACATCTAGCCTATTTATTTGTATAAAAACAATATTTGAAATTAAAAGATTTTCACAAATTATGTCTGTACAACAATACATGTTTATACAAAAACATTATAAGAATCCTAAACAATGACAGACAAGTGTTTTTCACACCTGTATAGATAAATGCTTGGATATTTAATTAACAATTGACATCTGCCAGGGATAATAATTAACTAACTGTTACAATACACAGAAAGTTGACACTTGGTGTCCGGTTTTCAGAGGATTTTTAATGCATATTTATCATTAGAAACCATGGCAAAAGGTCCGGTATTCGGAATTCAGAGTTTCCGGTTTTCAGAGGATATGTTTCAATGCATTTAATAGGGAAAAATATGGGACTTTAAAAATCGTCCGGTTTTCAGAGGATTCCGGTTTTCAGAGTGTCCGGTTTTCAGAGTTTTTATTGTACTATGTATTCTATTTTTACTATTCATTGTATTTTAATAATTTATATTTTACGTCATTAAAATTCAATACAATGAAAAATGTTTAGGTCAACTGAAATTTAACTGTCTAGATCAACTTAACTTTTTTAAAATCAAAAAGACAAATTTCTACCACATTTCTTTATGCTTCATGTTTTGTTATGCTTTGTGATACCATCACTTTTTACATAATTCCGAATTTACAAGGCATAATTTATCAGTTATAACAGATCAGAACAGAACAGAAAAGAAACTTTATTACAGGGCTTAAGAAATACTAATCACTCAAATAAATACAATATACAAACATATGTATAGCTGCGGACTCGAAAGTGATAAATCTAAGAATGATAAACTTGTTTTACAATCCAGCTAATATAAATTACAATTAAATACCTTTATACTCTATAACATTTCAATTCAATCATTACCAGAATAAAAATTGGATATATAACAAACCTCTGAAGGAGATATTCTACAGGACCAACACCTTCACATACTGCAGCAAAATGTATAGGTCTTCTATGTGCTCTATCTTCTAGGTTAATATCTGGTTCAATAGTTAGTAGACGAGTCAAGTAAGCTACATTAGGATTGATAGCTGCACAGTGTAGTGGTGTAATCTGAAATATAAACATTTAATACATAACACGGGGCTTTTCATTAAAGGTTGTCTGTTTGCCCCTGACAACCTATATTTGGGTTTGAGTTACTTGTGACTGCTAGTAAATATTTGGTTGAGGCAATTAAAATATACAGCTGGTTGTCTAATGAGACAACCAACTTTAAAAATTAGCATCAAGCCAAATAAAATACAAGTTATTATTACGAAGCATGTATTCAATAAAGCAAATTTGTAATATTGACAGTAATAGAAAATAACCAAAACTCAAATATGAAATTTTCAGGTGGGTGTAAACAAAGTTTTTTGAACTTTTGAGGAAAAAAACAAAAAACAAAATCAACCCTATGGTTTTCATTATAAAAAAAATACTATAACCCAATACAAACTAAAATCCAAACTGAGCTTATATGGATATATTAATCTAAGCTAATGATTATAAGATTTAAAAAAACAACAACACAGAATTAGGACCCAGCAGAAATTTGCACTATCACAGTAATATACAACTTACAGATTGGTTATCCCAAGGTTTCTTCTTTACTGAAGCAGCTAATATAGTTTGTCTTAATTCCTCTTTATCATTCAATAATACCTGAAATATACATAATTCACTAAATCAATTACAGTGACAGAGTCAAAGGGTGGAATTCTTTACCAAATAATATAAAAAATAGCTGGGAAAACTAAGTCAAGAGAAAGCTAAAAATTAGTTCAGAAAATTTTTACATCAGAAAATAAGAATTGTAAATGAATTGAATTGCTATTCGCAATTGAATATCTTAATTGACTGATAAATGTTTGCCCTACATAAATGTGTTGATTTTGTATTAAGATAATGGGAGGTAATCAAATAAAAAACTACGGCAGACATAGTCTTAACCAACAAGTCTGCAGCCCAGAACTAGTGAAAATGAATTGGGAGTTACTTAATACTAATCATTTCAGATAATAAAAATCGTACTGCCATTTGCAATTTACCATACAAAATTTGACTAGTGCCAGGCTGTCAACCAACAACTGATAAAAATATAGAAATTTAAATAGGAATTTTATTTTCAAAATATAGAAACTTATAGAGAAAACCAAGTAGAAATATAGGAACTTGTGAAAATATAGGAATGAAACCCAAAATATAGGAAAATATAGGAATATAGGAACTGGTTGACAGCCTGTAGTGCTCAAGGAATTTTTAGACAATGACTGCTGTAGTAAAAGAATAATATTGTTTCATAGAATCAATGCAGAATTCCATTTAAAGTCAAAGCAAATCTTGAATTTTACTATTTATGTTTAAATATAACCTTCGTAAAATTAAGTAATTGTAATAATAACTAAAACAATAATGTTCTTACATCTTTATGTAGATATCCAAATCCTGTAAAGGAATCTTTCAATGCTTCTTCTACTAAATAACCAGCTAACTTTCTGTTACCACATAGTACAGCTTGATAAATATTGGTTAATGCCCTCGAAATCTACAATATAATAATATCACTTTTAAATAAAACAAGTAAATCTGTGAGCTAATGCTCACTAGTGATACCCCCGCAAAAATCTAAAAATATGCGACAAACAGGAAGTAGATGAGCAAGGAGCATGAAATCGCTTTACACCACATGGGACTATGGGATGAAGCAATATGCAAAGTATTAGGCTGCTGCATGTTTTAGTTGCTGAGAAAACTGCAACGGAAATTTTGTAACAGACGGACGGACAAGGGTAAAACAGTATACCCCCCCCCTCTTCTTCGAAGCGAGGGTATAATAATAAAGTACAGGAATTGTCACAGATTTTCCACATAGAGAAGTTTGACACAGATGGGTATTTCTGAATTAATCAATTAAAGGGGCATAACTGTATTAAAAATAATCAGAGTCCAAATCACCAACAGTATGTACCAGGGTACAAGATGTGAAATATTTATGTGAAAGTGGTTGAAATCCTGAGAGAAATTCATAAGTTGCCCACATGACAGTTGCCGACTAATATTACTTTAAGGGAGATAATTCCATTAAAATAATAACAGATCACAAATGCCAAATTATCTGCCCAAGGCACCTGATCACAAAAGTTTATCAGTCAAGAAATGTAGGAGTTGGACTTGTTTACATTATAAAGATCACATGAATAATACCCGCTTCCACCATATAGTACATCAGTAAACCAGCACTTTTGTTCTTCACCTGTACCAAAACGAGTCTAATTCCAAATGGATCCAAGTCTTAAGTTTATTAGACTCCCAGCATAAATTTGAAATTTTTTGTAAAGAAATTCAAAATGGCCACAAATTTGACCCATATCTGGTTTATTCTAAAAACACATTTTGTGTATGACTCACTTCTTCTTTTAACACTTTGTCACTTTACTAAAATATTTTGTTTCATGCTTGATGGTGAAATGTGGTGTAATGAGATGAAAATATTCAATGAAAATAATAAATGTTATATTTTCATTGTAGTGAAAATATAATCTTATATTTTCATTGTCATTATGATGTCATCTTTAGGAAAAAACGAAGTCATTCAATATTTGTGAAAAATCTATCTCACAAAACACAAAATAATGGTCAATTTAATCTTACCAAATGTTCATTAGATTGACCAGGTACAGCTCCAACAATAGAGTTAACAAGAACATCAAACGTTTCCTTGGTAACACCTAGTTTTAATGCATCTTCTACATAGTCTTCTAAATCATATGTACATCCATCCAGATCCTGAAATATATCAGTTAAAACAAGAAATGTAATTTGGAAACCACATAAAAGCCAGAGTTTCATCAATTATAAAAGTTATCATAAATTACAGAGATATCCAACATATTAAATACTTTAACACAAAAATTACAAAGAGAAATAATCCATAATAAGGCCAGGTAGAGTTGTGGTTGCTTTCTAATTCTGTTCATAATATGGTATGTTATCATTGTATGAAGTGTCATAAAAATCTGACAATAAATGGCAGAAATATATAGTAAAGAAAAAACTTTTACACAATTGTTAATGACACCAAATGCCCAGCCGTTGAAAAATCGGGCTAAAAATTATAAAGCAGTTCAAAGACTACTTCCATACCCATGTTCAGTCAACTTAACAATTTTGTATGAAAACATCTGATCATTGAGACAAGTCATTTGCCACAAGTGATCTCTCACAGCACCCACTTACACATGGATGAACTGGCAACACTGTAGGTAAATTTCTTGCTGTGGGAAATAAGCAGTGCCTCTAGTGGGGTTTTAACCCAGGACCTCTCGATCCCTAAGCATACTTCCTACCACTGGACCACTGCTCCTATAAGCCAACTGTTGATATCAATGTAGCTGAGGTGTACTGATACACTTGTACTCCCTTGCCATCAAGTTAGCTTTTATGGCGGTGTGGTTGAGTGTCCGATTACGATAATGGTTCGAACCATGAGTTTTCATCAGGTTACACTTACATTCAAAGAAAGTGCATCATTTAGAAGAAAATATTTCTTAAGAATTATCTTCTTGTTTATTACTGTCATACTTCATTCAGTCATTACTAACACATTGGCTCATAGCCCCAGACAAGAGAAAATGATAAGGGCAAGAGCAGGGCTCCACTAATTTTATGGAAGCAACTCATCCTGCAGGACAAGCAACTTAAAATTTTCACTCATCCTGCTGCAATATGTACTCATCCTGTGCATCACAAAAGGAATGAATCAGTAACAAACATAGAATTTGTACTACAGCGACTCTGTATTTATTATCTTATTATTTTATTTTAGCATTTCATGTGATAAATCATTGCTTGACAGTGACAGTTCTGTTTTATGAGTTTAAAACATAAATTTTGATAATTTTAGGCTAAAAATGTCACTCATCCTGCAGGACGAGTTCTGCCAGAAGATCAACTCGTCCTGAGCCAATTTCTACTCATAATTACGAGCGGACAAGTGAATTCATCAAACCCCTGGGCAAGAGATAATTTTCTTATTTCAAATTGTCAAGCTGGTTGATAAATTTTCCTTTTACATTATAACAAAATAAAACAGGCTAGTGCTGAAGAAACTATGAGGGATTTCAAATGTTTAATGAAACTATTATTGACGGATGCATACACAGATGCCGAATCTATCAATCACAAAAGCTCACCTTGGCTTTTAGTGCTTAGATCAGCTCAAACTCAAATAACAAAGTACAAAATCTACAAACCTGTGCAAAGGCATCATTTCCTTGTTTACTTCCACGACTTTGTGAGATTTGATTAACAGCTCTTAGACCACCAAGTGACATAGGATTATACCTGTAATCAAAATGAAATGTGAATTTTTACATTTTTTTCTCCAAAATTGTAGAAAAAAATGAGAATCAATCAAAGAGAGAAAGTTTTAAAAAATGTTTAACTAATTTCTTACATCAATATTTTTTATTAACATGTCACTCTCGTAACAAAAAGTATTTCCAGAAATACATTTATGTTTCTGACCCTTCCATAAACAGAAAACAGACAGTGAATGGTTGTTATTACATAATACAAATAGTTTTTTGGCTCAAAAAAATCTGCTAAGAATTGTGAAATTTAGGTCATGCTTTTGCAAACTGAAGTCATTTTTTCCACTGTAAAAAAGCAAACTTGCAGCCCCATTTTGAGGCAAAAAATTCACAGACTTAAAACAGTTTTTCTGCTGTAAAAGTTTAATCTATATAAAGTAACTTACGCTCCAGTGTCAGATTTTTCCAGGAGTACAGATTGTGGTGAGCCATTCTTGATTCTTTCATTTTCCAAGAAGTAATCTTTCACCAACATTTTAATACTTTCTGTATCACCTTTCTCTAATGCATAATGTAATGCATTCTTATTGACATCAACAGATCTAAATTCATCTAACTACAATATACAACCAGTAAATATTTAGTAATTTTCATAGGGCTCCTGTTGGTTCGCGTTTACCCAAGGTTTGACACTAACTAAGTCCTTGGATTCCGAGGATCCCAAAACTAGGGAGGAATCCCAGCAATGCTTAGCTAGGGATTCTTTCTGGATCCCTAAAAAATGCCCTGCTCTAACATGAGTTTGAGTTCCCATGAATTGTTTTCCACAACTGACTTAAATCTGTGTTTTATTTTTGTCTATTATTGGAGGAATCCTAAAAGATAAGGAGGAATCTCTAGAGTAACTGACTAGGGATTCCTTATGGATCCTTGATAAAAACAGTAAGTGTCAAACCCTGGTTAAACAGAACACTAAGGCCTAAAATGATGTGTTCTGTTTCAGGTTTTATCTCCCCCAAAAAGTAGAGTCTGATAGTAGGCAAATTTATTTCTCGATTTATTTTTATGTCATCTGTTCAGCAATATTACAAGTAAATATGTCTATGCTAAGGTCACCTTTAAACTAGTACTGCAGTCTTGAATCTATACAAGAGCTTTCACTAGTCATAAAAAATCATGATTTTTTTATTAAAGAACAGGTTGTTTTCATTATTTTCTACTATTTGACAGAATTTTTTTGACTGAATAAAACAAGTAAATCTGTGAGCTAATGCTCACTAGTGATACCCCCGCAAAAATCTAAAAATATGCGACAAACAGGAAGTAGTTGAGCAAGGAGCATGAAATCGCTTTACACCACATGGGACTATGGGATGAAGCAATATGCAAAGTATTAGGCTGCTGCATGTTATAGTTGCTGAGAAAACTGCGACGGAAATTTTGTAACAGAAGGACGGTTGGACGCACGCACGCACAAGGGTAAAACAGTATACCCCCCTCTTCTTCGAAGCGGGGGTATAAAAAAAATAACAAGTAAATCTGTGAGCTAATGCTCACTAGTGATACCCCCGCCAAAATATAAAAATATGCGACAAACAGGAAGTAGATGAGCAAGGAGCATGAAATCGCTTTACACCACATGGGACTATAGGATGAAGCAATATGCAAAGTTTCAGGCTGCTGCATGGTATAGTTGCTGAGAAAACTGTGACGGAAATTTTGTAACGGACGGACGGACGGACGGACGGACACACGGACAAGGGTAAAACAGTATACCCCCCTCTTCTTCGAAGCGGGGGTATAATAAAAACTAGTAAAAATGGGGTTGGTCAGGAAACCAGAAACATAACCATTTTCAGGCCTCACTTAAAAATGTCGCGTTGAGGCAACTGTGGAGGATTCAGCAACACAGACTGTTAGTGAAAGTAAGACTCTTAATGTTGTTACGAACAAAAGAAGTACACAGACATTGTGCTTGACTGTTCTAGTGCTTGTTTTTAAATGAAAACAATAAATTAAAGAGTAGAATACAAAGAACATTAAGATTCAATCTGAAGCGCATGCTCCAGTGCACTAGGCTAGAAAACCCATAAACATTCAGTTTCAATTAAATCTATAAAATAGTAAGCTTACCTTATACACTGTTTCTTTATCATCAATGAGAGATTGTAACAGTTTTTTATCATTTAACAATACTGCACGAATAGCAAGTTTTCCTTTATTGTTCTTTGATACAAAATCTACCTTCTCCCTGTAATTGACACAAAATAACCGTACATGTATATATAAACAACATCCAAACATCCAAAGTGCTCACGAAAATATTCTAGGACAAATGAAATCTTTTGCAAAACTAATCAAGCATCCTACAAGTAAACTATAATTAAAGCTAGTTCATGAGAAATAGTATGAATCAGATGTTGATAAAATCATGATAGTTGACTTCGGAATTTGCTCCTTTTTTCATGTGGTTAATGTGAATCTATATGCTTATTATTCAACCATGAACCAACAACTTTTACTTGATTTTAGAACATTAGTGAAGGGTTGACCTGTCAAGCCCAAGAATCAACCTGGGATTACATGTCACAGGTACTACCCACTTTGTTATGGCCAAATGCAAAATCTAATCTACTGTTAGAATAAATTCGGACAGGGCCCTTTTCAGTACATGGGGAAGTGACCTGCCGTATTACTTAATACAGAATATTCAGGAAATGTTATCACAATGTCATTGATAGGGGGGAAGAAAATTCAAAAGTTAACACTAGATTTGGGGAAAACTGCTAATTTTTTAAGAAATGTTAGAAAGGGAAGGGGCCTTTAAACAGCCCCTGATATATAAGGAAAAGAGCCCTGATGGAAATCAATAAAATTTTTGGCATTGGATACACACCTGGTTTCAAAGAATGGTTCTTTCTCTAATATTTTGATTTTAGGATTTGGTTTAAGAGCCCTGTCAGGTCCTTTTTTCTTCTCTGTCTTCTCTTTCTTGCTTGGTGAAACTTTCTTACCTATAAAATATCAAACTACAGTCTAACAAAGTTGTTTAGAACAATGACAAACTGACAACCAAAGTTTAATTGTAAATCGATTCCACCTAGAGCCGTCATCAGAAATCGCGATATCGATGTATCATCAATTCTTGACAGATGATCCGATATCAATTTGTAATTTGGAATATCAATACAATCTAGCATTTTAAAAAGCCATAAACTTAATGATAAGTGATGTTTAATTTAACATCCCTGAATTGTATTTATCCTTTTTACTTGTTTTTATTACTGAGTTTTCATGTTTAAAGACAAGTACTAAACGAAGAAAATACAGTTTGTTTTAGTTTGTTTATGTCTGGAACAACATTTAACATCATGCACATCACAAGAGCATTATATACTGGAGTTCTAGTGGCTTCTACTACACTTCTTGTCTGACTCGATATGTCAATATATATCCCAATACTTGCCTTTCGATATATCTATACAAAAATTTCTATCAATGACAGCCCCCCCACACCTCACCAATATTGATAATACAGTCAGAAGGTAGAAGCCAGGTTCTAGTAAAAATTAATTTGCCCTGTTAAATAAAGTTGGACTAGTCGATAATTTGGCAAAGCACTAAATAACATTATAAATCTTGCTACTGCTTGATAGACTGTAATGTACAAAGAACATCCAAAGTAAAGATATATTAAAAGTAAATTTATCGGGATAGCTACTAGCTTTGATGCAAGAGTACTTAAATTGATGTTTCTATAGCCTAGGATTTTAATCAAAGCCACCAAAAAAGGCACGAGACCTTCGTATAGTCTGATAAATTCAATCAGATACCGAACTTTTATACATAATAATTAGGGACTTTAGTCAAAAATCTTTTCTTGATAAAATCTGAAGCAATCCAATTGGTAAGTAGGTCCTTACAGTTGGAATCCTTGGATTTTATCATTGAAGTCTTATGGAAGGATAACAAAATATTTCATCTAATATCTTTCTTGTTTATGAGGTTATTAACAAAAGTGGTGAAATTTAGATAGTCCTTAACCCTTAAAATACTTATCTTGATTTTCAAACAAATTAAATGATTTACAAAAAAGTTATTTAAGATTTATTTTGGCAAATTGACATTGAAAAGTAAGGGTAATTTGACCTACCTATATGAAGAGTATACAAGGGGAAATAACTGATTAAAGTCCCTAATTACATGCTTTATCAACTGTGTTTTTAAAACATCTACTGCTTTCACACGTATGTAGTTATGTAACTTTTGACAGCAGTAGTTGATCCAACAGTCTCAAACTTGTACGAGACTGACCTTATCAAGTCAAAGTTGTTATTTTTTATAACTAAGCCATAATACACACATACAAGTTGAATGTAGATAAAGCATAACAACAAAATCTTAAACACTCAAATTGTAAGAGCAAATTATTACAACTGTAGCTTTCAAAAAGAATGGAGATAAGATTATGTTATTAAAAAATGATGTACCTTTCTCAATCTTCGCTTTGGCTTTTTTATCAGCTAAAATAAAAGACAAATAAGAAATAAGTCACAAAGATTTAGATGAACAAAGTAAAATATGTAATAACTTAAGGTTACCATTCCCTGGTAATCAAAGCAACATGTACCCTTATAAAGAAAAGTATGTGTTGATAGAACAAGAAATGTAATGAAGAAACCACATTAAAGCCGGGTTTAAGAACTTAAAAGCAAAAATTTCAAAGGGAAATAATCCATAATAAAGCCAGATAGAGTTGCGGTTACTTTCTGTAATTAATTAATCTTAACTTTGTACATCACATAGTATGTTATCATTGTATAAAGTTTCGTTAAGATTTGACAATAAATGGCAGAAATATATGCAAAATTGAAAACTTAAATGCATTTGTTAATGACACCCGACGCCTGCCAGCCCGTGTTTCGTCAAACTATTAGCTGAATTTTTTCCTTGAAAAATCCTGCTAACAACACAATGAGCAGTATGAGTTCAATTTGAAATGCAGGAAAACTTTGTAAGAGCAGTGTTCTAGTAGTAGGACGCACTCTTGGGATAAATAGGTCTAAAGTTCAAACCCCACTAGCGACACAGCAATTTCTTCGAGCAAGAAATTCACCTGTAGTCGTTCAACTCCACTCCACCCAGTTGTATATGGGTGCTGTAAGGATCACCTGTCTTAAGGTGATTTCAATGATCAGAGATTATCGTACAAAATTGCTGAACGTCTATAGCAGACTTTAAACTGCACTTTAATCTTTATAAACTCAGGGCTCGAGTTTAAAAAAAAATTGGACTTGCAATTTTTTGCGAGTTGATTTTATTTCAACTCCCAAGAAATGAAAAAAATTGCTTGCATTTTGCTCTCCAAAATTCAATTCAATATAAAAACAACATAATACTAAAATTACTACAGATAGAACAAGGGCGTTATTGTGGGATAGACAAAAAATATTCAACATGTTTGTATTGTGAATCTTCTACTAATGTATTGATCTATTCGACTGTTTCAATGCTGAAATTTGAGCGGAATTAGTTTGGACAGAAATATTTTTGCAGTGATTACAATACGCGAAAATTTGGCAGTTAAATTACTCGCAATTTTCAAAATCCACTCGCATTTTGCGAGTATGCGAGCTTAAATTCGAGCCCTGAAACTTGTATGCGAGCTTAAATTCGAGCCCTGAAACTTTTAACCTATCTTAAATTCGAGCCCTGAAACTTTTAACATAAGTTGTTTTATATTAAATGTAACAGAAGAAAGACAAAACATTACATACCTTTAGGTGGTGGTAAACTTTTACGGCTTTTTGATTTCTTTGGAGACTCATCTTCTTCTGAATCTACAAAAACAATTAAAACGTGTTATTAATGGGTATAACCCTCAGACCTTGTTTCCCTCTATAACAGGGGTCCTTTACAGGTGCCTTCCCCTCTTAAAATTTATTTAAAATAATGCAGTTTTCCCCAAATTTGGAGTTTGACTTGGAATTTGTGTTCCCCAATCTATGAAATTTCAATAAAATTTCCCCGAATGTCGTCTTTAAAATTAAAAAGGACCCAAGCCCCTTCCCCAAATACTGAAAAAAGCCCTGACCCTATAATTGATTATTTGGGTCAGATAAATTATTAGATCTATGTTAAAAAATCTCCATTGGTCTCACATACTATTGATCACTGCATGAAGAAATTTTGTAAAATTATGTGATACAAAAATAATAAAACATTGGTCGACAGAAATTAATTTATATACATGTATAGAATGATATCTAAATGTTCGTCAAAGCCCACAGTTATGGCCTTACATATTCTCACTAGCATGCTTGTTATGCAATTAAGTAAACAACAAGAAATGTAATGTGGAAACCACATTAAATCCGGATTTTAAAAATTTAACGCAAAAAATACAAAGGGAAACAATCCATAATAAAGCCAGGTAGAGTTGTGGTTACTTTCAAATTCTGTTCATCACATGGTATTTTATCATTGTATTAAGTTTCATAAAGATCTGACAATAAATGGCAGAAATATATGCTAAATTGAAAACTTTAACGCAATTGTTCACGACACCGGACACCCACCCACCCGTGTTTCGCCAAACTATTAGCCGAATTTTTTCGTTGAAATATTAGGTGAACAAAAATATCAACCAGCCCAACAATATGAAAATCTTAGTAATTTTCACAAGCCCAAATCAATTTTTACTATTCTCATGCTTCATGCTAGTGCAATGACTGCAAAACTCACAAGAGAAAAGATGGCTATAACTACCTACCTGGTTCAAAATCGTCATCATCATTATCATCATCCTCATCAGACATTGCTATAACCAGATCCTCAATAGGTTCACCTCTCTCTTTCTTTAATGCTTTGTTTAATATCTCCTCCACACGTTTCTTCTCTTTACCAGGTAATCTGAATGTATTTTGAAAATATCTCTTTTAATTTTTCTTTCATTAAAATACTCACACATCAGCAATTTCATGCATACACAAATTAAGCATACTGCAATGATTTGTTACTCCCATTAAAGTCTGTCAGGATTCAAATTTAGTGGACCCAAACTCACAAAATGTGAGGCAAAATGCAAAAAACAAAATTTAAGAAGATAAAACAATCAGCATAACATCTCAATTAAAAATTCTAAATTAATAAGTAAATTCTATCTTTTGTGTTCAATTGAGGGACATGGTTAGTCATCACACAAGTCTACTGGTTGTTGGTTCCATTCCTGGCAGGGCATACTTTTGCAGAGCTAGGTCATGAAATAATTTTCAAGGCTATCCTCCCTCCTAACTCTGATTCTAAATCATGCAGGGCAGTTGTCTGTCATTGACAGTGAAAAGGTAGACTGATCGCTATTATATAAATTATATGATGTGTTGCTAGAGCATTAAACCCAACCAAAAAAGCTTAAATTCAGTTTTCCTTTACAACTGAAGTCAGTATGCAAGCATATAACTTCCACCAATGCGTAATCATCTATTTTAGCCAAGTTCTGATACTGGTATTGTATAAAGGTCTTGCTGTATACTATAACATACCTATATGTATCCCTGGCAACTCTCTCCATTCTAACATTGGTTAGAATACAATCAGCATCTGTAGTATCAACAAAATCTAACTTGTAGACATCAGGTGCTTGATCTAAATCTAACCATTGTATACGAAACTTCCTTGTATTACTGAACACATTCTGTATTGTTTTACACAAATAAAATGATCCTGAAACAAAAACAGAGATGCTTATAGATGTAATCCAGAAATCAATTTGGAGTTTTCGTAGTTCAAAGTGGAAAATCTTCAGTACTAATCAAGATGTTTGACTGAAAGTTGAGATGATAATTCAACTGTAATAAACTAGTTTACCATGAAGGGCCTTTTACCAACACATGATTGCTCAATATGAATTTCATTGTTCACTCCACACATGCTTTTTAATTTTACCAATACATGTTTGTTTATTCTTTAAAACTGTAATCCATGTATGTTCCATTAAGAAGTAATACATGCAATATATACTAGAACATGTAGCTTCATGTTTAAGAATGACTAACAGCAGATAAAAATAGTAATATATCACTCTGTAAATAAATTTTATGGGACCCAAAAATCCACTATTTTAATTTTTGTGAACACAACTAAAGTCAAGGCCTTAAATTTTCTCAAGCACTAGCACAAATTCTTGTAATAGATTAATGAGCAAAATCATTTACAAGCCCAAATGAAGGAACAATGTAATTTTCTCTAGCTCAAATCAATATTCACGAGTCCTTGGTTTGAGCTAGTGGGTTATTAGGTAATAAACAAGTAACATATATATACCTTCCTCTCCTCTGACACCAAGGAAACTACTCTTTTTATGTAATAATTCAGACTGATCCTTCTGTTTAGAAGTTGATGGCATTGGAATAAGTTCATCAGCTGGAGACTGGAACTTTTGTACCGGAACTCTTTGTCTCTTGTTTGGAGTTTTTGGCTCCGAGTCATCAACAGGAGACATCGAGGCTGCCGCAGCAGACCTACGTTTTCTCTGCAAAAGATATTTTGTAATTTTAAAAGTTTTAAGAACTTTCTCTGAGTTCACACCCTCTTTCATAATCAAAACATTCACCATGAAAACTTGAAACAGACATCATCTTAAATTTTCTAAGGCAACAGCCCAATGCATTGTTTTACAGTAATGGGCAAAATTATCAACTGGTCAGACAAGATGAAATTATTATCTACAGCTAAATTAATGTTCACAAATCCCAGGGTTTGCTATAAATGGTTGGTTTTAAGACAATGATTGTGGAACCCTACAAACTTCAACCTTTTCATAAGAAATGAGCTAATTTAGGGTAACATAAATTGCATGTCACACATTCTTTATTCAGCCCAGTACTTTTCAGCCAGAGCCCAGTGAACCTACTCACTGCCTCTTATACCTTAAAATGTCTCCATAAGTTATTTTAAAAATAAAAAATCAATTTACTACCTTTGAACCTCCAGGGGTCTGTTCTTCAGGTTTCATTTCGATCTCTTTGGTTTTTTCAGGAGTTGAGCCAACCTTTGACCCTGATTCTTTTGATTTACTAGGACTTCCGCCCCCTTTATCCATTATTACTGAAAGTAAAAAAAAGCAGGTTTATAACAAGTTATAAACAGGTCTTCAATGAAAACAAGCATATTGAAATAACCTGTAAGGAAGCCAGTGGCATCACAGAAAAGAAAAAAAGGATTATTATATAACATACATGAGTTTTTGTTTTTTAGAACTTGGGTAAGGCCACAGGGGGCTTAATTAATACAAACCATTTGAAGAATTTTTATCACACATTAATTGATAAGGGAACAAGAAACACCCAAGATATATCCAAATTAGTGGAAACTGCATTATTTCAAAGGAATTACAGTTAATAGATACTGTCATACTCGGAAAAAAACCCATATGAATCCTAGGGAACTATAGATACAAAATGTCGTAATCCAAAAGCCTTTAATATGGTACATCATACACAAAAATGCAAAATCAAGAAAATGCCGTAAGTGTCCTATTAGATCCATTTGTCTCTTCTCTACAATATCAAAGTTCAATTAGTTCAAAGTTCAAATGCAACAAGTAAATCTGTGAGCTAATGCTCACTAGTGATACCCCCTCAAAAAAATCTAAAAATATGAGACAAACAGGAAGTAGATGAGCAAGGAGCATGAAATCGCTTTACACCACATGGGACTATTGGATGAAGCAATATGCAAAGTATTAGGCTGCTGCATGTTATAGTTGCTGAGAAAACTGCGACGGAAATTTTGTAACGGACGGACGCACGCACGGACAAGGGTAAAACAGTATACCCCCCTCTTCTTCGAAGCGGGGGTATAATAAACTTGTTATATTAAGTTAATGCTAAGAAAAGTGGAACTTAGCCTGGTTCTTATAAAGGAACAGTCTTAAATCAAGGACAGGCAACTCAACCTAAAGACAACTCAGCCCCACATATCTAACCCAAATGAGGAAACAACTCCAGTCAAAAAAATTAGGATATGAAAGTGGTTGTCTTATGAGATAATTTTAGCAGCAAGCACTCTATTTGGTTTGAAGATTTTTGGTTGCCAAGCAGAAATTTTGGGTTGCCTGAACTAAATTGGTTGTTCCGGGCAACCAGACGCCCACTTATTTTGTACACTGCAACTCAAACCCAGCCTGCATAGGACAATTAAGTAATAAAAATTGCTCTTAATTAGAAAATTCATTTTAATTTTAAAATAACTTCACAATGAAAAATTTAAACCAATTTTGTACTTTAAGATGATTTTAGAGTCTAATAGCAATAATATACAATATGGGCGAGTTATGGGCAGGTCAAGTTGTAAGCGAGTTGTATTGTAAATTTTTACAGGTTCAAATATCCCCACTTAGAATAGAAATGTCCATGAGCGAGTTGTGCACAGGTCTAGATGAACACAACCCTCATATTATCCACAACCAAACATCATGATCATGATGCAGAAATAGTGTTAAGAAATAAGGATAGAAAATATTAAGTAAGCTTATTTCTGCCAGTTTAACTTGTCTCCATTGACAGAGAAACAATGACTAATAAATGGTCAGGAATAATATGGGACATCACAAACTGTATCATTGAATGAAACAGGTTTGTTTTGATTGAGAACAGCGTGACCGATATTAACCAATCCGCTCAACACATTGCAGCGTAAAATAGAACAATAGAAACTGTAATCGAGCAGACGGAACATAGTTGACATGCAGGGTATTGCTTATCTAACACATACAGCCGAGCTGACATTGCATGTTTATCAATTAAATCGCAGTTCAAAAATCGTGGGTGGGGGTAACAAAACAAAAAATGTTGTCGTTCCATATCTGAAAGTACTCACACGCAGATTTCTAACGGATATGACGTTTTGGCATACGAATAAATATGTTATCAACAACACTCTATGAATATTGCATTGGATAAACGTATTAGTTTGTCCTTTGCTACACTTGACGCATGCAAAATAATGTCAATGTGCGATTTTGCCGGGTTTACATCGTCGCCATTATTCTAAAACGCTGTTCCATGATTCGGTCGTAAACAATGTAACTATATAACTGTATTTAGTGCATTCATGAACGATTGTTATGTCGCTTTAATACCTCGTTTGGCATAATAATATTTTAAACTCTCAGTTAAGTCAGTTTTATTGAGTTTATGTCGCATATTGATTGATTTTTTAACTACATACCAAATGTAGGTCTGGTAAATGGAACAGCCAATCAGGTCACATGTTCTCATTTTTAATCGGCGTCCTTTCGGCCCATTCCGGGTTTTCCGGAAAATGCACGGTGCATGTTATAGATTTTCTCGAAGGCTCATCGAGTTCTGTGAAATAACTTAAGCCGATGCTGTCTGCTGTAAAGTAGTGAGAAATAGTCAATAAAAGACTCTCACCGAATTCAAATAATTATTCAGTAAATTGTTGCCGTGTCATTTTAAAATACCAGGCCTACTCTGTGGATCCTGTTCAATTACAGTAAAACCCCTCTAAACCGAAATTGATTGGGACCAAGAAAAAAATCCGGTTTTGAGAGGTTTCCTGACTAGAGGGTTTTCATTCTGAATATAAGATTTAACATTTGTGTTTGATGGTACACTAAAATGATCTTGTTTGAAGTGTGTGTGATCTTTAACTAGTAGTAGGCCTACAATCAGGGAATTAGATAGGGCCTACATGTTATCTATGTCTCTGCTACAATGTAAATTTTATGTATTTTAAGATGTAAATGTGTTGTGAATACATGTGTACATCAATATGTCCTAATTGCATATAATATCTGTCATGCATCCTTATATTTCATACTAGAAATCTTTGAGTGCATTGCATAGGCTGATCCAGCGTGGGGGGTCAGGGGGTCCGGACCCCCCTCCCCCCTGGAATTTCCAAACTGTACACCTGTCCATGTGTGTATTTCTTGACTGTAGGTCATTTTTAAGTAGCATGAAGCAAATGTTTTAGGTGCTTAACACAGATTTAATGGCTTCTACCGAAAATTCTTATTGCTTAGTACAGAGAGACAAAGATCCTGACAGGAAGGTTGAAAATTGTAACAACTTTATTTTACAAATAAACAAAAAATCTTACCATAATTGTACGCTATGGAACCAATGCACACAAATCAATTATTTTCATTTTATCATCTAATGACCATTCAAACGGTCAACGTTTAGACGGTGGCTGAGACATTTTATTACGATCACTTAGTTTATAGTCATTTGCCTACTGGATATGAGTAGGCTTACAGGTAGGGCATGATTATATTAAGGGACGTCTTTCACAAAAATCTTTATATATTCAATCAGCTGTTGGGTCTAGTATTAAAATCATATCTTTTACTTGCGAGGACCTTTTACATTAATTAAAATAGCCGTGATTTTCAACGAAGTACTTATTTCATTTTACACCCACTCCTTGGAGCATTCATTGATTGCACTCATTAGGCTAACTGTACTTTGTCCCTAAAGTAGGCCTTATTAATTTTATCATAATAATTATGTGAGACGTTATGTGGGTAATTTGGTAAAGGATAATATGTAAATATACATGTTGTAGGTATCGCAAGACTAGTGCTAGCAGGGTCTTTGTGCTAGCAATCATGGAGCCGAACTAAATTTATATAAGAGGGCCTAATATATATAGGAGTAGTACATGTATATAAAAATCGTTTGGGCAGCTTTTGATGCGCTGGATGCGTTGATGACGTCATCGTATATTGCGCAACAATGAGTCATATTAGGGATAGGTCATTGCGCAACAATGAGTCATATGAGGGATGGGTCAGTGTGACGTCATCCTATATTGCGCAACAATGAGTCATATGAGGGATGGGTCAGTCTGACGTCATCGTATATTGCGAAATCCCCTGAAGGAGTGTACCAAAACATGACGGTGTGATGACGCGATGGTTATTTTTAGAATTGAGTCACAGCCCCTCCCCTCTGTCCATCCTTAAAATGATTAGTAACGCTATGACGTATTTGCCCTAATTAGTTATTTCACTCATCCCCTCACCCTCATTATAGCCTAAACTCACCTTCCCTACCCTAATTATTGCGCTGACTCACACGCCTCACCCTAATATTTAAGGTCAATCCTTAAAATGACTACAGTAACCCTATGACCAATAGCTTAATTATAACATTGACTAACACGCCTCAACACGCCTCACCCTAATCTTTAAGGTCAATCCTTAACATAACTAGAGTAACGCTATGACGTATTTACCTAATTTAAGTCTGTCTCATACCCTCACTCTACTTATCCTAGCACTGACTCACCCCCGCACCCTAATTAAAGCCATGACTCACGGTTCATCCTCTCCTCTCGCCAAACATGCTGGGACTTGTTAACGGAGTTCGGCCTACACTATATATACCGTATTTTCAAATTTTCGTTCAGTTATTATATCGGTCATTTGATTTTCCTTCAGAACGGATGTCGTTAAGTATTTGATAATAGATTCATATATTTCTCAATAAGTGTCGCTTGTATTCAACGTGTTTATTTCACTAATATTTTAAATTTTGGGTAATCTAATGTATTCACTAACACCAGGGTTCATAATTTATAAAAATGGTCAATATAATGATATTCAATAATAATCAATATTATGAAAAACACCGCAACAAACCCTTATACATTACTGTATGTGTAATATACAATATACATGGTTATGATGGTTTCCATTATGAATATAAACACATTATCCCTTATTTCACAGTAGGGTACGCTATATTGACCCTAGTAGAGTGGTCATTTCCTTAAATATAGTATTACTGTCATTCGCACATTTTTAAAACCACAAGCGACTCTATGACCTATCCCCCTAATTACAGTTTAGTATAGCCAGCTGGTGTTAATAATACTACATTACATCGTACAAATAGTATTTTCTAAACTAAGGTCAAATGGCGTTATCGTTTAAAATTTTAAGCCTATATGAATAGGTGTGAACAGCTGATGTAAATTGCCCTAATTATTATCAACTCATTCTTTGTATAAGCCAATAATTTTCATTTGTCTATCAGAGAGTTGCATAGCGAATGTTTAAACCAGTCTTTATCTGCAGTCATTTTCGAGTTGAGTAATTGGCAATATACTGGACGCTGTCCATTGTATAATAATTGGCTTTTTATATAAATTTGACTCATCTCCGCTACTAATATAGTACTGCATTTCTCCTGAACAAAACAAATAAAACTAATCTGGGCTCTTCGTTCGCCGGCTCGCAAGTCCGCCCGCCCTATTTTGATGAAAATTAAAGTATGTAAACCTTTAGATAATTCTATAGGCTGTGGAGGTTGAGTGGAGTGGCTGTGGAGGTGGAGGGGAGATGGAGGTGGAGTGGTGTTGAAGTGGAGGTGAAGTGAAGATGGAGTGGAGGTGGAGGTGAAGTGGAGGTGGAGTGGTGGTGGAGGTGGAGTGGAGGTGGAGTGGAGGTGGAGGTGGAGGTGGAGTAGTGGTGGAGGTGGAGTGAGTGGAGGTGGAGTGGAGGTGGAGGTGGAGATGGAATGAAGGTGGAGTGAAGGTGGAGGTGAAAGTGGAGTGGAGGTGGAGTGGTGGTGGAGATGGAGTGGAGGTGAAGTGGTGGTGGAGGTGGAGTGAGTGGAGGTGGAGTGGAGGTGGAGTGGAGGTGGAGTGGAGGTGGAGTGGAGGTGGAGTGGAGGTGGAGTGGAGGTGGAGGTGGAGTGGTGGTGGAGTGGAGGTGGAGTGGAGGTGGAGTGGAGGTGGAGTGGAGGTGGAGTGGAGGTGGAGGTGGAGGTAGAATGGAGGTGGAGTGAAGGTGGAGGTGAAAGTGGAGTGGAGGTGGAGTGGTGGTGGAGATGGAGTGGAGGTGGAGTGGTGGTGGAGGTGGAGTGGAGGTGGAGGTGGAGTGGTGGTGGAGTGGTGGTGGAGGTAGAGTGAGTGGAGGTGGAGTGGAGGTGGAGTGGAGGTGGAGTGGAGGTGGAGTGGAGGTGGAGTGGAGGTGGAGGTGGAGTGGAGGTGGAGTGGTGGTGAAGTGGAGTGGTGGTGGAGTGGAGGTGGAGGTGGAGTGGAGGTGGAGTGGTGGTGGAGGTGGAGTGAGTGGAGCTGGAGTGGAGGTGGAGATGGAGTGGTGGTGGAGTGGTGGTGGAGGTGGAGTGGAGGTGGAGGGGAGGTGGACGCATATGGGACTTCTCCCACGGGAGAATTACTCCACCTCCACTCCACACACACACACACACACTTCACACCGACTCCACTCCACCTCCACCTCCACCACCACTCCACCTCCACACCACTTTCACCTCCACATCCACTCCACCTCCACTCCACCTCCACTCCACCTCCACTCCACCTCCACTCCACCTCCACCTCCACCTCCACCTCCACTCCACTCCACCTCCACCACCACTCCACCTCCACCTCCACTCCACCTCCACTCCACTCCACCACCACTCCACCACTTCCACCACTCCACCTCCACCACCACTCCACCACCACTCCACCACCACTCCACCTCCACTCCACCTCCACCTCCACTTCCACTCCACCTCCATTCCACCTCCACCTCCACTCCACCACCACTCCACCTCCACACCACTTTCACCTCCACATCCACTCCACATCCACTCCACCTCCACTCCACCTCCACTCCACCTCCACCTCCACTCCACTCCACCTCCACCACCACTCCACCTCCACCTCCACTCCACCTCCACTCCACTCCACCACCACTCCACCACTTCCACCACTCCACCTCCACCACCACTCCACCACCACTCCACCACCACTCCACCTCCACTCCACCTCCACCTCCACTTCCACTCCACCTCCATTCCACCTCCACCTCCACCTCCACTCCACCACCACTCCACCTACACTCCACCTCCACCTCCACTCCACCTCCACTCCACCTCCAAAAACCGTCAGAAGTTGTATTGCAATATTAACCGGTATATTAGTTAACCGTTACACCCCTATTGTAGTTAGGTTTGCCAGAAACAGCACTGTGGCTATCTTGATCAATGAAATGTAAATGATATGTGAATTGCATTCCCCGTCTAAATGTGAACAAGCTGTATTAGACATTGAACACTTTGATTTCCTGACTATAAAATTTCTATTAGGCCTACATTTTTTTTATAAATGTTAGAATCTAAAATCCGTGAATATTACATGTGGTTAAAACTATTTCAGGTTTTCCTCAAACATTTACTGATTTCACAGCAAGATCAAGGTTTTGGCGTTTATTATTGGTAGACAATCATGGTGGTAAATATATATGTTTTCAAGGTATACGTTTATATGGTGCTGATGATAGAATACGTACATTATTACAAGAAAATAACATGGAACAATATGATGACGATATTATATCTTTAGTAAGTTATGTTGTTAATAACATTTTTAATAACATCATAATAACTTGGACATACATGTATATAGGCCTAGTAACTGAATAATAGGGCTGTCATGATACGCCATAAGCGTATTGTGATACGTACCACGATATATTGTGGGCTTTCAGCTTCGTTGTGCCTCCGCTATATTTAACAGAAACAATGCAAATTTTACATGCAGCTACTGATATAATCTAGCCTCTTTAAATATTTACGGTCATTTAGGACTGTGATGTGTCCCAATAGGTTAAACTTTTGTAACTTAAGATTAAATTAAATGAAATATGGAAAATACTGACATTTCGCTACTTTTATTTTGTGAAGGGAAGAATTTTCCAATGAAATAAAAAATATCGCCAAATACCGGTTCGTTAAAATCGTACCGCGGTACGCATTGCTACAGCTGCATATTGCATTATTCCGGTTTACCAGTATATCGTGACAGCCCTACTGAATAACATCTAATTCAGAGATTTAGCCTTTCAAGTGAGGTGGATAGGATAACTGATTGTCGTGATATGACTTATACAACATTGTTGATAAGGCCCCTTCTGGGTACCCTGAGATGCATGAATGTATCAATTTAGATCGTTATCTATGTTAAAAGATCGGATGAATGATTTTATAGTAAAGTTAATCTGAAAGTCGAGTTGATATTGCTTTGATGGTGCCGATTTTGTGCCCTTATCATTGTTAAAGTTTCCATATCTGTGGGTTAATATTCATTTGCTAACGGGGCGGATGTTATGAATATAAAATACATATTGATTTCGATGAACAATTCTATTTACTATTCATTAGTTATCTTTGTAAATTTTACTTATTTCCGATCAAAAATACTTGCGTGAAAATGTTTATGTCCACTAAAATATTTAGTGGCGTGTAGCCTTCCTAAACATACAATAAGTATGGGGAGTATGTGGTAAATCGTTCCGCCGTCCGCTAAAATATTTAGTAGTGTGCAGCCTTCCTAAACATCCGCTAATGCCCGCTATTGACTATGCGCTAGCTTGATTATAGTCAACAACTAGACGAGTCCATTATCACACCCCTTTTTACGTTTTGATGGCCATTTTCTTATCATGTGACCTCAAATGCATAGTTTTGATTGGCTTAAGACAACCGGTGTCGACTACAAAATGCTCAAATCTTGATAATTGTTTATATCAACGCACAGGTGCGTTGATAAACCTGTGCGTTGATAATTACTGCAAAAAAAATGGCAACTTCATATTTGTTGTGCGTTATTTTTACATTTAAGAACATGATTACGATATAGGTTAGTAGTAGTACTAGTAGATGAATTGATAATTTCTTTAATGTGGTTACATGTAAGCGAGAAAGGTTCGATGTGACCGGGTCCTCCAGTAAGTTTTTTTCCGCCGTTGTATATGTGTGTATATTCTGTTCTAACATTTCGATCCTTAATTTAGACTTATTTTTTACCGAAATTGCACGAACTTTTTTATCAGTTTTTATTAATTAAAACTAACATACACGCTGTATATGCGCTAATTAATTTTTTAGCGAGACCTTATTTACTTGTTTTGTCATTTTTTTTAATCATACCATGACATTTTATAATATGTGCCTGTCTACAAGTTGCAGTCAACAAACAATTCTATTGTTAAGCAATTTTTATGCAATATTATAAACAATACATTTACTAATCACAATGTGTTGGGCAAATTAACATCAATTAACAAATCTATTGTTAAGCAATTAAAATCAATTAACAAATATATTGTTAAGCGATTTTCACGCCCTGTTATTATCACGCGTCACAAACAATGACTGCGGTCAAGATTTTACGGCCGATGTGTGAAAATCTATTGTTCGAGAGAGACAATTGTATTTAAGTGTATTTGTAAACCCCGGGGCCAAGATATTGGTTCGAGAGTTCGACTCAGTCCTGTTCGACACAAGAGAGGTTGACTACTATAGATATAGAAGGGAAATTGATCGGTGCCAGACAATGTGTTCGACTCGGCCAATTAATTCGACCCGTTGGTGTTCGAGTGAATGAACTTATACTGTATTATCATATTGATGGCACCATATTTTAAGCAGGGTCTCACATGGTTATCTTTAAAAAATGAAATTAACACCCCCCCCCCTAGTATTATATTGAAATCTTTAGAAAGAGATAGACCAAAAGGTTTGATGTATTTTTTTGTATTTTCTCAGTGGGCCTCCTTCCAGGTAGCTGGCTTGCTGCACACATGGCATTTCTCACACCTGATCTCCAGGTGTCTCTCTATTGAGGGTCGATCACAGAGAGGTTCCATTCTCTGCGATCCCTCTCTGTCAACTATTTCTAAGTCATCTTGAGCCTTCCAGGTCTACGTGTACCTGTAACCTGTATGGTACTGACTGCCTTGTTTGCACCACTGGATCTCTCTACATGGCCATACCATCGAAGTCTTCTTTCCCTCAAGATGAGGTCAAGGTCTTCTAGGCTGAGCTGCTTGAATACCATCCAAAACCTACCTTGTGTTTTCTTGAGGAAGAAACTTATCTTACTTGATCAGTACTGGAAGACCAGGAAGCAGACTCGATTAGTTATAACATTTGTTTCTTTATTGAGCTAAAATTAATTAGAATAAACTATAAACTAAAAGTATTTTGTTTTTAGAATTTCATCCAGCCACATTGTCATGGTTACAAGCACCTGTAGTTAGTGTTAAACAAGGGGAGATAATACCTGATTTTAAAGTGAAATCATTACCTGGTGTGAAAACAAAGATAAAAGTTGTCATTAATGAAGGTATGTGTTTACTCCTTTACTGTCCTTCATACATGTGTAAGTCAGGCGCAAGATATCTAATCATATCGCTAACTAGTGCTTTGCCCCCTGGTACCCTTTATTTGATATCTTATCTGTTTTCCTTATGGTGTGAGAAGGGTTCCAGGGCATAAAGCGCTAGCTAGTGATATGCTTAGGAAACTCGCCCCAGTTGTTATTCCATGCATAATATAGGTGAGCAAGAAAGCTCATAGTATTTGGCTTTAACATTTATTGTTAACCCCTCCCCATCATGTCATCGATGATTATTTATTAAGGGGGGGGGGATACCTTACTCGGAGGAAAAAAAACACGAAAAAAATATCATGTTCACCGATTATGATAAAAATTGGCAGGCAGATACCTTCATGCTTCTTGTTTGTTTTTCTAGTAACCTTGGCAACGTTGTCGTTATTTTCACGACATCATGGACGTCACAATGATTCATGCTATTAACAGGCTTGCAAGTACATTAAACCCACATATTTCAAGTATTAAATGTCCAAGGCAAATGATAATTATACCATTCATTATTTCTTTTGCTTGTTCATTTTAGTTCTGAAAAAGCAATAAAGTATCTGTTGATGATCCTTCACAATTTAAAGTTATTCTGATGTGTAAAGTTGATCAGTTTGGTAATCCTATTGAAAATATGCTGACGTAAATAAAATATAATTTTATTTCAAGTATTTCATTTCTTGATGAAATGTTAAACTTATGCTCTTATATATATATTATATTTTTGTATGTACACTGAACAAAAGTTCTAACCGATCACTTTTCAAAGTTTAATTATTTTATAACGGGCCAATGGATCCTTTTTAAATTTTGCAGAGGTGAATTTTGTGTCATTTTCTACCGATTTGTGGAAAAAAGTAATTTGATACGGTCCGATGCACTCAATCGGCACACATGGTGTGTTTTACACATTTTGACACGGAATGTTCGTGTAGAGAATGGTGAGTATTACATTTCACTTTGCATGAATCCTTGTTAACTTTATAAGTGAAAAAACATAAAACATTGCGCAAATGTTGATGCAGGATCGTGGCGTAGCCAATGGAATGTTGAATGCTGGAGCCTCTATCAAACATGCGAGTGGCTGTTCATGGAAACATCTTTAAAAAATATCGATAAAGTATTGTTGAAATAGAAAAATGATATAATTTTATTATTTTCAATGTGATCATCCCTATTTCAAGTTGCATGACACTTTAATCAAGTCTTCTCGACGATCGCAACTTTGGACGATGTAGCAATGGACCGAAATCAATTCTAACTGACGTCGAAGACCAAGTACAAAGGTTACATCTCGCCGACAGGATCAACATTCGTGCAATGTTTTATGTTTTTTTCACTTATAAAGTTAACAAGGATTCATGCAAAGTGAAATTTAATACTCACCATTCTCTACACGAACATTTCGTGTCAAAATGTGTAAACCCCACCCTGAGTGCCGATTGAGTGCATCGGACCGTATCAAATTATTTTTTTCCACAAATCGGTAGAAAATGACACAAAAATCACCTCTGCAAAATTTAAAAAGGATCCATTGGCCCGTTATGAAATAGTCAAAATTTGAAAAGTGATCGGTTAGAACTTTTGTTCAGTGTATACATCAACATGTATATTTTAGTCAATGCTCATACTACACTACTGTATAACCTATGCTGTGTGGCCCTCAAACGAACAAATCTCTGTGCATCAGCAGCTTTTGACATTTCCCTTAAGCATATTTTTTTTAATTAAATTTAACCTCTACAGAGCAACAACCTCTTAACGACAACACTTTTTTGTCCTTCTCATAGGGTGTTGTTCAAGAGAGGTTGTACTGTATTATAATTATATATACATGTATTATAATATTTCAGATGTTGCTATTAATGGTACCACTGAAGTGATATTACAATCAAATACTTTAACAGACCCATCTGAGGCTACATTTAGTGGATTATCTATAGATACTGGTAAAATATCACATTAAGTATATCTAAGGCCATGCCATATCAGAATTTTGTTAAGCATCCACATGCGCGTATGTTTTACAGTCCTCAATAAAAAAAAATTGTTGGTGATTTTTTCTTAAATAATTTCGATGTTCCGGGATCCGATAACAACAATTTCGTTAAAGCACTAGTCATTTTATCATAAACCATGTGTTTAAAGATAGCAAACTGTTTTCACATTTTTCACGAGTTCAACGTATAGATCTAGGTGTTTATCTCTCCCGGATGATGGGGTAAATAAGCTCTTCTTCTTAACTTTGAACTAAACCTCTGTCTCGTTTGTTAACTCAAATTCATTATTATCATCATGGAAGTATTCTTTAAGTCTCATACGTCTTTCCCAGTCTGCTAAATCAGAAAGAAGCTTAATTTTATCAATTTTGAGTCTACTTGGAATAAACTTAAGACCATTGTCTAGCAGCGATATCTGTGCCTTTGTTAGTATATGACTAGATAAATTAGTTACTGTTTCATCAGGTATTTTATGTTTTTTCAGGTTTTATATCATTGGTAATTTTTATATGGTCCTTCTGGTTCTTTCTATTTTTATTTGCCTGCTTATCATATGTATTTTTTTGTTGTTTATCTATTGGTTCTTGGTCGTTTCTACCAAGTAAGTTTATTCTACACATAACAAACAGAGTTTGCTATCTTTGTATTGTTTAAGTCGTCATATATTTGTGTTTTCGTTTTCGGTTTGTGTGTTTTTTTTGTGAATCGGTACCTAGGTTTGTCAAACTTGAGTTGTTGCTTAACAAAATTCCAATTTGGCATGGCCTAAAGACAAGTATAGTTTAAAGTATGCAATCAAAATATAATATATATGTTCATTCAACACAAATAGTTTGTATGAGTGTTCTTATTTATTGAAACAACCCACAATTTGTTGGTGGTAATTGCATTTTATAGTCTAAGTTTCATGCTCATGCACGTTCACCGACTTTACAGCTATTACCCCTGGTCATCGGGCTACTGGTATCTATCTATCAATCTCCCTGGGGAGTCTTTTTACTCCGCTTAGTGCAGCCGACACTTTGGCGCAACAGAATTGTACCACCCTCGCAGGTACCCATTTACACCTGGGTAAAGTGAAGCAATCGCAGGTAAATTTCTTGCTCAAGGAAATAAGCAGTGCCCCTGGTGGGATTCGAACCCAGGACCTCTCGATCCCTAAGCGCGCGTCCTACCATTGGACTACTTCTCCTACATGGTGGTCTAGTGGTTACAACATTGGATTGGTCATCATTGGATATTCAGCTCTGTTTTAGTTTGAATCCCATCTAATCCCATCTGTGTTTCATTGAGCTAGAAACTTCATCTTACTAGCCAAGTACTGGTGGACCAGGAAGCAGACTCAAAAGTAAGTAATCTAAGTTGTTAGAACTTGTTTCACAATCAAGCTTAAATAAACTTGTATGAACTAAACCTTGTGGCAATGTAAGGAACAACAACTCTGCATTTTCTGCTCTATACATTAACAGATTGTCTCCCTTAGTATATGTTTAATATTTTATGTATAAAATTTCAGTTGGACGTCATACATTAACTATTCAATGTGTAGATTATCCTACAGTTACATTATCAACTCCACAACCAATTGAAATCAGTAAGTATTAGACTTCTAATATGTATTAGCAACTCTCTGAATTAATTTCGCAACTTTCATCGTGAAGTGTCCTTATTAGTTTTGCTTAGGCGACCAAATAATTACACATTCTTACGTATATACTGGGCCTTGTTATATTAAGACATGATTTATAGTATTATACACATTGTTTTGTTTGTTTTTGTTTGGTTTAACGCCGTAGCAACACATTGTATAGGTCATATAACAGTGGTCAGTCAACCTACTCACTGTTCCTGGAAAGGTTAAATCTCTGGATTTAGTTGTTAACCAACTACATGTACCTAGCACATACATTCATCAGTGACTGACATCTGCCCTACATAATTAAAAACCATTTGTTGGAGAGGGAATGGCAGTAGAAATAATTTTATGACCTAGCTCTGGGGTTGGGGTTAAAGGGAGGGCTACATTGTGTATGTTTTAGAACTGAAAGGTAGATAATTAGGGACTTTAGGCAGTTATGTTTCCCTGATAAAATCTAAAGCAATCCAGTTGGTAAGTAGGTCCTATCAGTTGGAATCCTTGGATTTTATCATTGAAGTCCTATTTAAGGATAATAAAATATTTCATCTAATATATTTCCTGTTAATGAAGATATTAACAGAAGTAATGAAATTTAGATACATTGTAGTTCTTACCGTAAAAATACTCAGCTTGAATTTCAAACAAATAAGATTATTTACAAAAAATTTATTAAAGATTAATTTTGGCAAATTTACATTGAAAAGTAAGGGTAGAATCCGAGTAATCGAACTAATTGGAACTACCTATTTGAAGAGTATACAAGGGGAAATAACGGACTAATGTTCCTTATTATGTTTTACTATTAAGACAGTTTTATTCTTATTTAATTTATGCTAAAATGATATTTATGTACATTTTGTACATAGTACATTTGTGATAAAGACTTCTAATTTACCATATTTCTATTTGTTCTAGAACCAAAGCCAGCTTTACGTCAGAGTGTTGCCACGGCATTTGATGATACAAAAAATAAGTAGCAATTAACTTTAATGATCATTATGCATACGTCCTCATTCGTATGTCATTATTCTTCTATCATTATTTCTGCGACATTCGAGCCATTTCTTGATTTTTCGTTGTGCATATCAACACACTAATGATTTTCACTAAAACTGACCACGTAAAATTTTTGCACGATACGCACGTGCGCATTTCCGCTTTTCTGCACATGCACGACAAAACCAATTTTGCATCAATTTAGAAGCATGAAAACCATGCAGGCAGACGACAGTATAGTCCTGTATACATTTCTATTAACGATCAGACATAAATGTTGAAAAATGTAAATTTCTGACAACATTGAAATCGGAGTACTTAGAAGTTTCGTTAAGTATATAAGCCATTCATGTTATCAATGGTATAAATCCACAAATAATCCAAATTTTATTCAATTTTATTCCAATAACTATGAATAATGTCACATTTTAAGGAGCCGAAAAAAGTGTGTTATTATTTTTACACCAAAATAACTGTACTGCATATAACTTATCAACAACTTACAATTATTAATACAAATATATTATGCAAAGTAATTGCTGTTTAAAATCAAATTAGATATAATACATGGTTTAGCATTAACCGATTATTGAGTAGTTTAAACAATTAAAATGTACATGTCTTCTTCTTACCAAACCATTGCCTTGAGAACCATCACAACAAATATTGCCACACTAAGCATGACAGATAGTCTCTCTACTGATCCTCCGTTACATAGGTCGCTGTTACAGGAACAATACACTCCTCTACTTTTAATACCAGGAAAATTTATCGGTTTACAACTCTCGTCTTCTCTACCTCGTAAACAAAGTCTGGCGACATCTGACTCTAGTATAAATTAAAGTCATGGGAATAAATTAATGTGGCTTATCAACATACAAGGCAATAGATTTAATTCGGAACTCAAATTTATGTTGTTTTTTTCCGTTCGTGCAAAGTTATTTACTCATTATAGCTGAAATGCAAGAGATTAAGCGCGATTAAATCATATTATTCTTTGTACATATACTGTAATTGTGGCGGTGAAAGTTCGTTTGTATCGCAGGGGAAACCCCAAATATTTGAATTCCGGATATAATTTATAGCTATATTACGCCCGTCATAATTAAGAAATAACTTACAGTTGTCTATATTTTGTTGTCTAATAAAATATAGGCACGAGTTGTGATGCGCGTATGATTAAATCACGAGTGCTTTAGCACGAGTGATTTAATAAGCGCATCAAACGAGTGCCTATATTTTATTAGACAACAAAATATAGACAACTGTAAGTTATTTCGATTCTAACATCGTAAAATACATCCGTAGAAAAGATATATTTATAGAACTATTTTTAACTGTCAGAAACGTCATGCTGTTGAAATCCACCCCAGTGCAAAGGCCGAAAATAGCATTTATTTACACAATTGTCACGGATAGGTGTTTCTTATTCCGAACAAAAAATATTAAAATCTTAATCATAGAATAGAAACCAAATTGTAAAAGTCAGCCCTTATAAACTCGGGCGCCATTTTCGGCTTTGCGCATTTAACGTGGGGAGTAAAATTTCAACAGCCGTCACGAGCTATATTTTGTTTAAGAAATAACTTACAGTTGACTATATTTTATTGTCTAATAAAACATAGTCACGAGTTGTGATGCGCGTATGATTAAATCACGAGTGCTTTAGCACGAGTGATTTAATTAGCGCATCAAACGAGTGCCTATGTTTTATTAGACAATAAAATATAGACAACTGTAAGTTATTTCGATTCTAACATCGCAAAATACATCCTTAGAAAAGATATTTTTATAGAACTATTTTTTACTGTCAGAAACGCCATGCTGTTGAAATCCGCCCCCCAGTGCAAAGGCCGAAAATAGCCTTTATTTACACAGATCTCATTGATAATTGATTCTAATTTCAAACAAATAATATTCAAATCTTAATTTTAAAAAAATGAACCCAAAACTAAATACGAATTGTCATAGTTTTATTTGTGTGTAAAACATCATTCTTTAAAATAAGCGCCGTGAAATAAACATTCGACCTTGCCCTTAGAGAGTGTCATTTTATATACACACGATGATGAAGCATTTAAGTTTGGTGTTTACGACGGAATATTGCAAATACTGCTTAAATAATTGGATGTTTACTGGATAGTAATGTGTTATCAGACATTTCGATGGAGAATTTTTTAAAAGGTTGGATATAAATTGGATTTATGAACGCGTGTCAAGCAAGGACAGATTTTCGGAAAATGATTCGAAATCAGCGCTGCTCTTGTCAGCTTGGATGATTATGAACTTGAAAGAATCCACGTAGCCGTTCCATTATATTATGCTATGCACAGTTTGGCTTTGATTAAATAGTCAATCTTTGTATTTTCGTATAATGGCTGGCATGATCGTCGGATGAAGGGCAGGATGAAATGAGACAGCGGAACCGGGAAATGCTGGGACTTAGAAAACGTCTTGAACTTGAAGTAGGTCATGTTTATGCTAGAATCGTTTTAAACTCAGTTTATACCATTTTTGGTCAAGTAATAAGGTTAGTACATGTTTTAAATTTACTGACATGTTCCAAGGTTCTGTTAAAGTCAACCCTTTAAACTCGGGCGCTATTTTCGGCTTTGCTCATTTAACGTGGGGAGTAAAATTTCAACAGCCGTCACCAGCTATATTTTATTGAATAATAAAGCATAGATGACGTCACATTGAATAAAGAGTGAAAGCGCTCGTGCCTATGTTAGAATGAATAATAAAGCATAGATGACGTCACATTAAATAAAGAGTGAAAACGCACGTGCCTATGTTAGAATACATAATATTATATAATTACAAGAACAATTATACATGTCATATATAAGCGCTTTTGAACATATATTCAATATGAAAAGAGCGCTATACAAATGCGGTATATAATAATAATAATAATAAATCCATTGTGTTTTTTAATAGACGTTGTCAGTTATTACTTAAATTGTCTAAAGGCATAAAAGGATCATCTTTAAAAGAGTGAACATTGCTGTTAAAGTGATTAGAGACAGGTGTTAAAGTTTTAGGGTAACATTTGATCTTATTTATTTATTTATTTAACCTCCATTTTCTGGAGAAGTAAATACACAAATATAATAAGTCATCAAAAATATGAAACATATAAGTTAGAAAAAAAGTCTTATAAATAAAGATAGAATGCTGGTATACATAATGTATGTATAGTCTCTTGTTAAGTGGAGCAATTCACACTCAAAATGATCGAGGAATATGATCAGTTCCAGATGAATATAAGTCTTAGCAATTTGCTACTCTCTAATAGAAACTTGATGTGCTCGTTCGCGTTTAAGTATTGCTGGATGTAAGTGTCACAGCGACCCAAAAGGTAAGCACAGAATAAGTCTTTATCACAAGCGAAAAAGAAATTACAAAACTCTGTACTAAACGTGTCATATATTGACTGAACGTAATTGTTTCTGTATTGAGTCACATCATGGTTCGTACAGTCGAATAGACGATGATTTAATTTATCGTTGACAAGACTATCACACATAATGCACGTTACTTGATCTGACTGATAGCTTGTACAGAGGACCTCCACAGGGAATTTCAAAATCTTTGTATAGTATGGGTTAGATCTAGAGTATGTCCAGTGAATACTGAGTTGTAGCGTGTCATGTACAAGTTTGAATCTATGAAATTCGGAGTCCGCATCTAGTTTATTATTCCATGTGATCTTTTCGTGGTCGAATATAGCTGTCTTGCAAGAGTTCTGCCATGAATATTTCGTTGGAAATATACCGTTACTTAAGTAGTTGGAAAGATTGTGATAAAGGCTGTACTTTTGTAATATTCTTGTTATGTCTTTGACAAATCCAGTATGTTTTATAGAGTTACAATTTTTGTGTTGAGAAAGTCTTGACATTTAACATTTGGTTCACAAGATCTGATGGTGAGGCACGACATAAAGTTCCAAGAAATAGAATAGGCTTCAATAGATGTTATTCCAAGAAGGCCGGTAACCATTACTGAACGTGTCCGCTGAGGTAAGCCTTTTATGACCTTTAGACAGAATCTTACCTTCTTTTACAAGTTATGGGATAGATTATACCTGATAAGCATGATATACATGATAAATTATGTTGTCTAATGTGTTTTAAGTAAAAAAAATCACTCACACCCTGTTAGTGTAGTCGGTCAATGACTTCATACATTATGGGCTTGATTCTCGAATGGGACCTACTTACCTCCAGATCGTATGGTAAAGAAACGTTTTCCCGCCGACCTTTGAATCAAGTAGGGGAGTTGTCGGAGAGGGCATGTTCTTTGAATTAAGATTTATAAACCTGCAAATGTTGCAATCATTGAACCAATTGCATATGTTTCAGTGATCTAGTTCTACCCCGGAACATTGAGTAAGACTGAATACCACTTGAAATCCAACGTAAAGCGCCATAATTTTACATTATAAATATACTTACTGTCAGAGTCTATTAGTTTGAAACACGAACCAGAGCATTCTTCCGTTGTAGCTTTAGCTGAATCAAATGGATCTTTGCATTCGTCACATATGTAGCATTTAATGCCTTCAGTTTCTGTAATAAAGAAATTATGAAATAAGGAATAAATAAAGTTTTGACTAACATGTAAACATAAATAATTTCTGTAAATTTACACCACACTTATTGTTTTTAATTCTTGTAAACACCTGAAAATAATGCTAACCATTATTTAAATATATTTTGACGTTGCTATTGGGCTTCCGACATTGATATACATACTGAAAGCCTTCGAACGACAGTTATTAAACCTCTGAATAATTTACAAATAAATAATACAAATCAATATAATACCAATAATACCACAGCAGTTTTTAAAAGTGTATCAAGCTGGTGTTGTCAAGCGATAACGACGTTGTCTATCCTTAGTGAGAAGGCACAGTAATCCAGAACAAGTTCACTATCCTTCATCATTTCAAACACATTGCACAGTTTGTATCATTATGTACAGGGCTAAATTTCTGTTGGTGAATCTTTTATTTTTCCATTATCAACTCATGAACTGCGCGTCAATTCAAAAATTAAGGCGCATTTTTTTCACAAATATTACATACGCTTTGGTGTTTAGAAAGTGATTCCAATACAGAATTGTTAAATTTGAATTTTGTATGACTCGAAAGTCATTAATCTTAGTTGAATGAAATTGTTTCAAAATCTAACTAAATAAATTAGAATGAACTAAGACGCTAACCTTTCACTTGGCAAATAAACGCAACTGCTAAAATAGTTGTTAAAACCAAATTAGAATTCATATTTTTATTATGGTATCAATGCACTACAAGGAAATGACTGAAACGCACGACGCGGCGCATTAAATACTCACCAGATCACATGACGTGGTTGAGGCCAATCAGCCCAAAGTATTCGTCTTTACGTCGCTATTCTACCTGGAAGCACTCAATGTCAACTTGAAGAAATATCTTGCCTAACAATTGGGTTTGATAACGCCAGGTTATGACATGTCTATGTAATGAGCTAATAAAACACTAAAACAATTACATGATACGATACAATGTATTTAAAGTCATTGTTTTGTTGCTCCACTCCAAGTGCGTACCTTATAGGTCCGTTTATACAGAGCGCGAACCGAAAACGAATGCGGGTTTTCGTCCTAGTATTGTTAAGTTATTTGTAGAGGAACTGTTTTAAGTTTGAACTTCAAATAGAGTGCAAACGCGCACAAATTTCTGTTCGCGCGATTGGCCCCTTTGATTGCTCAACTGTCGGGGGAGAATAATATTGGGAACGGATCGTCTGGTACCCGCGTCCACGTTCATGATCGCGTAACTCAGTAGCCTGTTCAATTACCCCGAACGTTTCCTAAACGTTTTATAACGTTACATTTGGAACTCCTTGGCCATTCGCTGCGAATAATCTCGGACATATTTAGACGCTATTTTGAAACTTCCGGTGTTAAAGTAAACAAATATAATTAATATGATCGTTTAGGCAATGAGTGATGTTTCGTTTTTTTGTTTTAAAATTTTGAAACATCACTCATTGTCTTAACGATCGTGTAATGTAGTTAGAAGTTAGACAAACTCGTATAGTTTAGTACATTTATTTTACCCAGGTTCGTATGAGACTTGATGGTAATAGTCTGATGATAAATGAGCATGCACGGGTATTTATAAGAAAATGAAAGGCCAACATGCCCTGGGAAAAACTATTATCAGTAATAGCTATACAGGATTGCCACTTAGAGATGCTTAAGCAATTATCACGTGTGGCTGGTGCAATACATCATATGATAATTTATACTATGCACTCAGATGACCATTGGAAACTCTTTGTTCCAGAGTGAAAGATCACCAAACTCAAGCTAAAACATGTTAATATGGCGCAGCCT
This sequence comes from Mactra quadrangularis, assembly GCA_025267735.1. Taxonomy (NCBI): domain Eukaryota; kingdom Metazoa; phylum Mollusca; class Bivalvia; order Venerida; family Mactridae; genus Mactra; species Mactra quadrangularis. Next base: position 10,117,099 of record CM046301.1, on the reverse strand, counting down.
TTGGGAATTCGTGGTGAGGGAAAGTATTATTTCATGTTGTAAACAACTTATCACGACCATCTTCAACTTGTATAAGACTGTCATTTTAGATCGAGCGAACAACTTGAGATTTCATGTATACCATCGCCGGTATATTTCCGGGACACTTACAAACTAAACAATAAGATGTACTTAAGTGGTCTTTTCCCAGAACATGTGAGGCTGATAAAATCATGAAAATACATACATACATGTACAGAACAATCAATATAAACTTGTAATGATATAACTAATCAACCATCTAAGGTATATATGTTAATTTAGTAACCCAATTACGTTACAATCGTATATTTGTTTATTAGATAGATCATTCGCAGTAAATGTCCGAGGAGTTCAGAATGTAACGTTACGGAACGTTTTGAAACGTTCAGGGTAATTGGACAGGCTACAGCCCTGTATTCAGTTACTACTGTTAGCTAATGTTACGGATACGGGAGTACTCAATCCGAAGACAACTCAACCCGTGCGATACTCAACTCAAAGTTGGGACAACTCAATCCGTTAGAAGGAGATTGAGTTGTCTCGGGTTGAGTTGGTCCTACACTTCCGTTACGGAACGTTTTGGAACATTCAAGGTAACTGAACACGCTGCAGGTCTTTAAAGTTATACCTAAAATCACATGCGATTGCTTTGAGTGTGTAATCTTTAAATTCTTCATTTAATTTTTTCCATGAAACACGGGGTATCTTTTGATAATCAACAAAATACAAGCATGTTCATGTACATATTGAAATGCGATGATTGCATTTTTCCCCTTCAAAGAAACAGATATATTTACATACAGAGTAGGTGAAGGGTAACTTTGTCAGTTATATATCACGCACGGGACATGACTCAGTTTACCCACTTTTCGTGGCGGGATATTTACGCAGAAACATCTGCAAGTTTGAAACTGTTACAAAATAGGGTGTGGACTCCCCCATGAACGGATGAATACAAATTAAAACAAGTAAAAAATTGCTGCAAAATGCAGCAAGGTGATTGTCACGGCAAACAAAAAAAAACAGTTAAGTATAATCTTAAGGTAACTCAAAATTTCATTGTGTTGAATTTTAGCGTAAAAACATCTGTGTATTCTGTCCTTCAGAGTCACACTTCATGGTTTAGGCTCCATGGGTTTTCGAACTCTCTTAAAACGTCTATAGTAAGTATATATATACTCATTATATGGCTTCTTTGAGATCACATCCCTGCTTCCAGCCCAAAAGATGGACTTGTGTGATGTTGCTCATTCGATTGGTATTAGCATAAAATACGTCTGTATGCCTGGTCTTCCAGGGTCAAACTTCGCCGTTCGGGCTATACAGGGGTTCTAACTAACCTTCAAACGATTAAAGTACATATTGTACAGCTTATTTGAGGTCACATCCCTCCTTTCAGCCACAAGACGGACTTGTTTGATGTTGCTTATTCGTTTGGTATTAGCATGATATACGTCTATATACCCGGTCTTCCAGGGTCACGCTTTAATTTAAGGTTCTACATTGGTTTAAATCTAACTGCATTTTTCGTATTTTAACAGTTCTATGTTTCTTAGGGGTGTAACAATACGGTAAAAACCGTATTGCAATATATTGCAATACTCGAAACCCGTATTGCAATATATTGCAATATATTGCGATACATATTATTCCTTGCGCATACATGCATAGCATGAATTAATGCACGTGCATCGTCTTAATTTGATCAACATTGTACATAGATATTTGTATTTTCAAATGATATACACGTATTATGCAAATGTTTGAATAAGTTAGAAAAAAGGTTTTGAATCAATCTGCGTAAACACATATCCAGTAGACCACGGTCGTACTGGATCTGTACTTTTTCCCTTTGAGGTCACGTCGAGATGAACTTTGTGTCGACCAATCAATGCGTAGCTTTCATCTAGACGAAAACGCTATTAATCACATTTTGATTTCGTAATTTCTATTTTTAGACCAAGTTTTGCTTGCTAATTTAACCGCGGTAATATTTACAGGCTGCGATTGGGCGGCTCATTTCAAATTTCGTGACGTAGACGATGTAAACAAGTTACGTATCATAACAATTTCGTCATGTGAATATTATGATGAGAAAAGGTCACCTGAACGTGACCTTCGTTTGGAAAAGGCCAGATCTACATTAACGAGTATGCGAGCGGTAAAATTTTAGATCGGGTTTTAATCAGATTGGTTTTGAATGGACTTTCAAAGATTATTATTCTCTCATTTACCAAAAATATTTCAAGTTTTCGAACACATTTAAACATTTATACAAACACTTAAATTTCAGACTCTGATACAAACAATCAGTTTGGAACATAACTAGAAAAACCGGTTCAGACAAAAACGAACCGGTTAAAAACCGTCAGAAGTCGTATTGCAATATAAACCGGTATATCGGTTAACCGTTACACCCCTATTATTTAAACCATGGTAACATGTCCACGGGTAGGTGCCAGACACACGTTTTTCTTAAAAAAGAAGGCCTATAAGTAGTATATAACAATCGTTTGGGGAGATTTTGTTGCGCTGTTGCGCCGTGACGTCATCGGACATTACGCAACAATGAGTCATAGATAGATAGTTTTATTTATTTCCATAACATTTACAAATGTATGAGGACAATAATGCATAGTATAAGATGGCAAAACAGTGTGTACAGAAAATCAATACAAAATGAACATAGATAAATATATATAAATATATCTGAATACTAGTACTTGTATTTCGAATTTCAAGTACGTGGAGAAGGTCATATATATATGACACATTTAGCAACATCAGATTATATGATTACTAATTAATTAGTTACGTGGTGACACTGTAAAACTGTATTTTTTTTTTAATGTATTTTACCATTAAGTACTTATCAGATATATGCATACATATATACTACTTACATATATACTTAAACATGACAAAATAATGTATATATTTTCATTAACCATTATATAATATAGAATTTCAGTCAGTGTCAGTGTGACGTCATCCTATATTGCGCAACAATGAGTCATATGAGGGATGGGTCAGTCTGACGTCATCGTATATTGCGAAATCCCCTGAAGGAGTGTACCAAAACATGACGGTGTGATGACGCGATGGTTATTTTTAGAATTGAGTCACAGCCCCTTCCCTCTGTCCATCCTTAAAATGATTAGTAACGCTATGACGTATTTGCCCTAATTAGTTATTTCACTCATCCCCTCACCCTCATTATAGCCTAAACTCACCTTCCCTACCCTAATTATTGCGCTGACTCACACGCCTCACCCTAATATCTAAGGTCAATCCTTAAAATGACTACAGTAACCCTATGACCAATAGCTTAATTATAACATTGACTAACACGCCTCACCCTAATCTTTAAGGTCAATCCTTAACATAACTAGAGTAACGCTATGACGTATTTACCTAATTTAAGTCTGTCTCATACTCTCACTCTACTTATCCTAGCACTGACTCACCCCCGCACCCTAATTAAAGCCATGACTCACGGTTCATCCTCTCCTCTCGCCAAACATGCTGGGACTTGTTAACGGAGTTCGGCCTACACTATATATACCGTTTTCTGACCCCCTTCGAGAACTCTGGTAGGCCTACTCTCCAATAAAATGCAGACGTACAAGACTTTATACTGAGTTTTCGTTCAGGACAACATGAAATTCCTTAGTAGATTGTCACTGAAGATAGGGCATCTTTATTCATGTAGTCCTAAAATGCCCACTAAAACTATTTATGTTTTAAGTTCAATTAAATCAATAAGAAGAAATTATCGGAAATTTCATTAAAATGGACGATAAATTCGAGTAAATTACACATTCGGCTCGTGCAGAATATTCATGTGCCCGTCCTCGGTATTAATTTTAAGACTATAGGCCCAGTGTGAGTATAATTATGAATTATGACTATTATTTTCAATACAAATGACTCCTATGGAAGAAATTACACAATTAAACAAAATCATCATGACTAGCCCATGCAGTGCTTCGTAATCTTAACAGAAGGAGCTACAAAGAAAGAAAACTAGTATATGCACGCACTGTAAGGGAGGAAGAAATGGGAAAAAAACGAAATTCTAGTACAGGTCGTATTCTAGGTCATGCGTGTTTTTGTACTTTAAACAATGGACTTGCCCACTGAATAGGTGAAAAAGTTTATGCACGAACTGCGTTTTACCATATCTATACATACCACTTTGATATTTTGCATTTATTTTAAATAGTGTACATGAACATTGTAAATTTTATATAATGATATGTTTATAAAATAAGTGTAAACTAATTAAACTATAAACGTGTAAAAATATTCCACCCCTAAATATCAGTGTTTAATGAAACTGGCTATGTTGATATACGCAATGTTTACGTGGACGACCTGTAGGCCCTACATTGTATGAATTAATGAACACCGTTTTTAGGAAAGAAATCATGAGAATTAGACAACGTGTTCATGTATCTTGAACTTACGTGTTGTTGATCCATATAGTGTTGTTTTATACTTATGACATTTCATCATGAAAAATGGTTAAAAAATCAAATTCAGCTGTGCCGAGACAGCGACTGTCACAGATCACGCCGTGACCAGGATTCGAACCTGGGTTGTCGCGGCCACAACGCGAAGTACTAACCACTATACGATCACGGCTATCACCGCTGAATTGATATAAACTAGGATGCAAATTGATAATAAACTTGATGATAAGCAATCTGCGTAAACACATATCCAGTAGACCACGGTCGTACTGGATCTGTACTTTTTCCCTTTGAGGTCACGTCGAGATGAACTTTGTGTCGACCAATCAATGCGTAGCTTTCATCTAGACGAAAACGCTATTAATCACATTTTGATTTCGTAATTTCTATTTTTAGACCAAGTTTTGCTTGCTAATTTAACCGCGGTAATATTTACAGGCTGCGATTGGGCGGCTCATTTCAAATTTCGTGACGTAGACGATGTAAACAAGTTACGTATCATAACAATTTCGTCATGTGAATATTATGATGAGAAAAGGTCACCTGAACGTGACCTTCGTTTGGAAAAGGCCAGATCTACATTAACGAGTATGCGAGCGGTAAAATTTTAGATCGGGTTTTAATCAGATTGGATGATAAGCACTCTTAAATACATGTATATGGCTTGTTAATATTGACCTGAGACAAAAGTACCATTTAAATATAAGTTAAAAGTAGAATATACACTATACAGTTACCAAATCATGTTATGTATAAAGCTTTCCCAAGTCAATTTGCACTAACTAAAATTATCAGTACTTGTAAACGTCTTGAGTTTTTACAGGCACTTGAAACACAAAAAAATCGGTAGTGGGCGGATCTAATTTGAAGGGGGGGGGGGTACAATGTTGCAACCTCATTTGGAATTCAAAAATTAACCATAACCACATTATACACTGTTTGCAGAATAGTTTCGCATATGAATATCAAAAAATACAAACCTATTAGATCTTTGTTTAACGCAAACGCGAGCGAAGTTCTAGCCATAGAAAAATAGCTCCATGCTACTTAAAATGGTTTACAGTTAAAGCAATACACTCATAGACGAGTATATTTTGGATTTTAAAGGGATCCTGACCCCTTTGGTCCCCCACTAGATCCACCCATGATGTACATCCCGGTCCACTAGAAATCATCTAGCCACCCCCCTTCTAGAACTCATGGAGCCACCCCTGCTTGGCTGGTTCCTCGTCATACTTAGACAAGTTAAAGGAAGGGGCAGATGATCCTGACTACCACCCCTGCGTACTCTCCAATAAAAATGTAGACTAGCCTGGATTACCTGCCCCTTCCGAGTAGATAGGCAGTATCACATAGAATACAAGACCGGGAATTAGACTAAATGCAGACGTACAAGTTTGGTTCAGGACAACATGAAATTCCTTAGTGTAGTGTCACTGAAGATCGGGTGCCTTCGTACATGTAGTCCTTAGATGCCACTAAAACAATTAATGCTTTCAGTTAAACGATCAATAATAATATCGGAGATTTCATTAGGCGCGTGCTGAATATTCTCGTGCCTGTCCCAATTATTAATTTTCTAACTAGGCTCTGTGTGAGTAATATGACTATTATTTTCAAGAGAATTGATAGCTTACAGTTTTTTTAATTAAATTATACCATTCAGCTCAACAATACTGCGAGCGAGAAAATATAAACTCCCGCAGATTTAAGGAAATTCCATAATTAAACAAAATTCTTGTTAAAATGTATAATATGCAGTGCAATCTTTTTTTATTGGAAGAAGTTGCATGAATGATATCGACGGTTGCACGTAAGATTGTAGTAACTGGCTCTTTAAGGTAATGCACTTACTACAGTCTTGCGGACAACTCTCGATATACTAGTATATGTCCAATGTTAAGGGAAGTGCATTTTTAAACGAAAAAAATCGAGTTCATGTCCTAGACGTTTTAAGAAAAGAAATTGAATATCATCGAACAAAAACAATAAAATGCACTGTTTGACCCATTCTCGTACCCTGAGTCCAGTAGGATTCTCGATACTTGATAGAAATTAGAAAATCTTGATAACCTCGGTGTACGAGAATGTGCTTTATGGAGAAAATACATAAATAAACGAAATAATAGTAAATGCACTGTTTAAAGGGAAGAGAATTGCATAACACGAAATACAAGTATATGCACTGTCACATGAAAGAAATTGCATTATTAAACGTGAAACTAGTATATGCGTTTTTCAAGGGAAGCATTTTTAATATTAAACACACTTATACAGAATATGCAGTTTTAAGAGAATAAATGAGCGTATGTATCTGTGTTTTTTCTCTCAAAAACTCTTACGATAAATATCATCGTAAGTAAACATAAATAACATAGTCATTTTTTTTGGCCAGTCAATTTCAAATATCATTGAATTATGTTGAATATTGTATATAGTGCGTAAACATTGACCCCGACATGACCTTTATGCAAGAATATTCATTACATTGAATACGAATGTAGTATGAATGATAGATTACACAGTGGCCGTGAGGATTATGAGTTAAAACTTAAATACACAAACATACTTCTATAATTTTACGATCGCTGCCGAAGTGTAGAATAGGCGTGGTACTGATTTTCGTCGGGATATATATTAAATGCAAATGTGAAAGGTCAGGTCGGGGTCAATATTTACGCACTATACCTCTTAAATAAATATCATATTAGATTTATGTTTCTTATCCGTCTGATTTTCAAGTGCAAAATTATGACATTGAATTATCGTTAGAATTTTTGTGAAAAGGTGTACTGAAGCTTAGTTTATGCAGATCTTAACACTGTTGAGTTTGAGCTATTCTTAAATGGTTTTAGATAATTTATAATTAATACTAATAAAAATCAATTCAGCTGTGCCGAGACAGCGACTGTCACAGATCATGCCGTGACCAGGATTCGAACCTGGGTTGTCGCGGCCACAACGCGAAGTACTAACCACTATACGATCACGGCTATCACCGCTGAATTGATGTGATCAGTCGCCAAGACGGATTTAGACTAAATGTAAGATTAACTCTTTACGTATATGTATATAGCTTATTAAAATAGACCTGTAGCCTGTTCAATTACCATAAACGTTCCAAAACGTTCCGTAACGGTACTTCTCCATACTATCAAATCAATGAAGGAAACTCGACATAATTGCCTTTTCATGGAAGGGTAAGACCTCCCGGTTGGGATTCGAACACTCCCCTTCGAGCACGAGATTCCAATCCCGGCGCGTTACCAATTGCGCTATCGACCAGGGTTTCGGTAGTTTCAAAATAGCGCCTAAATATGTCCGAGATTATTCGCAGCGAATGGCCTAGGAGTTTCAAATGTATCGTTACGGAACGTTTTGGAACGTTAAGGGTAATTGAACAGGCTACTGATAATTTATACTGGGTTTAACGCTGTGTCAATACAATTTTATAGGTTATTTTATGGCGTCTAGCGCACCTAACCTAGCTTTCTTGGACCATTGTCTATAACCAGTACTCACCTACACTTCCACCAGGCCGGAAATTTCTCCATATACCTTATTAATGGAGGGAAATTGACATTATCGTCAAATTTTCATGGAAGGGTGGGATTCGAACCCGTACCTCTTAGGAACACTTTATTCGAAACCTGGGCTAATATAGACCAGAGATTACTGACTTGATAACAATACTAGTCTAGACGCATATACATTGTATTTAAAACCCTACCATAGGCGGATCCAGGATTTCCAGTTACGGGGGGGGGCGGAAATTTCAATTGCATGGAGCGGAAAATGAACAAGCAGACTGTGGGTCCAGGAGCCGTATTTAAGGGCCCCCTATGGTTCCTTGGAAAAGCCCCGATCAAGGGTGTAGGGGGTTTCGGCCCCCAAAGCTCATTTCTAAGGGATTCAGGCATATTTACAGAACCTAAACTATTCTTTGCCAGGATACGCATCTAAGTATATATCATATTATTTTCGTACTGCCGTTGGATCATGTTAAAATCTTACAAATTAATAAGAAGAAGTTGTCTTTGAACTATTGTACGTTATGTCATTGTATTCGTGTACTCCCAGTTTTGTAGCTTATTGCAGGCGATTTTTTAAAATATAATAACCTATAAATATCATATTTTATGATAGAAAAAAAACTTTGCTTAGGCAATTTTAGGGGGGGGGGGCGTACGCCGGATCCGCCCCCCTTGGATCCGCCTATGCCTAAGTTCGTGTCATAGTGCATGTATAGTATGTTAGGCGGATCCAGGAGAGTAGATCAAGGGTATGGGATCATTTGACATGGTCAAAATAAATATGCAATTTACGTGAAAAAAGAGACCATGGAATTAAAGAGACAGGCTTGAACATGCGGATTAACTTAAATAACTATAAGGACCTGCTATAAAAAAAGTCTTCAAGACAGTAATTGTTGACTTAACCATCAGGTTACCATATATCTATGTATCAAATGCACCATATTGAGTATATAACTATGAGCCTGGATTAAAACTATAAACATGGCTGTGACTGACTATGCTGATCTACAGGGTGAGGTTCCGAAGCTGGGCTAGAGCAGTCTTGAACACTACCAGACAGGTGACAGTGAGTGGTAATTGGTTAGTGGTAACTGATTGAAAAACTTGTCAATTCCATGAGTCAATTTCTGCACGAGGCGCCCGTGCACTATAACGGATTGGAAAGCTTGTTAATGTTGTGCGTCAATTCATCACGGGACGCTCGTACCCCGTAATGTACAGGATAACGCATGAGCAGCAGTTTGGTATGATATAACATCAACGAGCAAAGCATTTTTTTGAGAGGGTATCACTGTTGTCTCATTAATTTTAGAATATGTTATAATGGTAAATTATTATTATTATTATATTTTGACGATAATGTACCATTCAATATAAAAGTATGGTGGATGACATTCATAAGTTAAATAGAATTAAACAAAATGGCCACTGAATGGAAATGATATGATATGACTGTAAATATGATCAGGACAGGACAGAACAGAACATAAATTAATTAGTTTAAATATATTTATTCTCATAATATCACAAGATAACAAAAATATACTAGTTTTACAAATATACAAATTAAATATTCCATGAAAGGATAGTTATAGTATCATACATTATATACAATGACTATTTACTACAATGTCAAGGGTTCTATGAATATAATCGGAAATAGATAAGTATTTTAAGTAATTGACATGTATTAACAAATATCAGTATTTAACAATAGCAGGGAAAATAATAAGAAATGCAGCATAGTGTTTAGTAACCATGAACGTTCCAAAACGTTCCGTAATGGAAGTTTTGGAACAACTCAACCAAAAGACAACTATACCCGAGACAACTCAATGCCCTACTAACGGATTGAGTTGTCCCAACTTTGATTTGAGTTATGCACGGGTTGAGTTGTTTTCGGGTTAAGATGTCCCGTACCCGTAACGTTAGCTAACAGTACATGAAGTTACTATGGTGGCTGATTTATGCCATGTCGTATTTTCGTTTCTTCGCCGCGAAGAAAAGAAGGAACGAAAACACGAAGACACGACAAATACATAGTTTGTCGTATCCTCGTCTTTTCGTTTCTTCGTTTCTTCGCCACGAAGAAACGAACACACGACAAAATAAATACAACAATACGACAGATAAAAGGTGTCGTGTTTTCGCCTTACATCTGTCATATCTTTGTCTTTTCGTTTCTCCGTGGCGAAGAAACGAAAGGACGAAGATACGACAAACTATGGTTTTGTCGTGTTTTCGCCCTTCATCTGTCATATCTTCGTCTTTTCGTTTCTTCGTGGCGAAGAAACGAAACGACGAAGATACGACAAACTATTGATTTGTCGTGTTTTCGCCCTTCTTTTGTCGTATCTTCGTGGCGAAGAAACAAAGAAACGAAAAGACGAAGATACGACAAACTATGGATTTGTCGTGTTTTCGCCTTACATCTGTCGTTTCTTCGTCCTTTCGTTTCTTCGCCACGAAGAAACGAAAAGACGACGATACGACAAACTATGGATTTGTCTTGTTTTCGCCTTACATCTGTCGTATCTATGTCCTGTCGTTAGTGCAAGTTTTCAGTAGATATGTTACATCAGCTTATGTAAAAGAATGGTTCTATAGGAAAAGTTTAAAGAACGTAGTTGATGACTTTGATTGATGTCTGAATAGTGGACTTTATTTATTTTACATACAGAAGCAGTAAAATAAATGTGCATAAGTGATAAACGCGGTTACTATTGCATTGTTCTAAGAATGACCCTTTACTTGTTGTGATTGAACACAAATCAAAAGTGTGTTCGCCTGACCGGTTTACCAGCTGTATTTATAGGTCGAATGTTTGAAGTGTTTTGAACCGTAGCAATGCTGTTCTACCTATCATTGAATTGTTCTTTGTGTACAAACGTAGTTGGAGCCTGAAATCTCATTTTACTTTTTAAACCCAAACAAATTCAGTGCCTTCAGCGCTTTGATTATACAAGCTATTAGATAAACACTTTGTGGATAATTCATATCAAGCGGGTGACATTCATATTTTATACAAGTGCTTCAATGTAACTAATGTATGAATCTGAGTAACCCAAACACCTGTAAAATGGTAATCGCGTTGACTGCATTTCTGTGAACATGAGGTTTGTTTTTGTCATTCTAGAAGGGTTAAAACGATCAAAATGGTTGTCTTTTGGCTGCTAAAGGTGTGTCACCAAGCCTATTTGACGTAGATTGAAAGCCAGTCTATTTCCATATTTAGCCAACAAATGTGGATATTTGGGGGGGGGGGAGGGAAGCAAACATAAACAAGAAATATCTTAAGTATAAATGTTAGTCATGCACGGCGTACATGTATTAACTATTGGTCAAATGCAGTTAGTCCGAAATAGCAATTCAGCCTCAACTGACAATTTTTGTCCGAATATATTGCCACTTCGCTGATTTGTCAATTTGGAAAATCTGTCCGATTCTAAAATTAAAAACATCTTTAATAACAATGCCATGGATTTTCGATTAAAATCACTCCTTTCCAGAATGACCAAACGATTTATGTTACTTTTCTGGCGAACATAAAACAATTTGATAGAAATGCTCAATGGCGGCCTACATAATTACAACAAAATGAAAACCCATTCCGAGCGTGCGCTGAGTCATATTCGTAGTTTAGTTATACCGCAAGGGGCGTACCACGATGATAGTGTGATCAATTAGCATAGTGAGTCACTCATTATACACAGAGTAAATAGTCAGCAGCTACTGTACGTGCTACGCACCTGTTCATCACAAATAGCCAATGTTGTCATGTGTTTTATCCATTTCATTATACCCGTAAAGGATTTTCATTGGACAAACAGCTATGGTAGAGCAAATTGTATTGGTTAAAATATAGGTCAAAAGTTGGCTTAGAAAGCTGCGCCGAAAAAACTTTAACTCAACGGTCGGAGAAAACATGGACAAATAACTTAATATAAACTCTTGCTACATAGAGAATACCAGTCCAATAGCACTACTGTAATGTTACATAAACTTTAATAGGATTGTTTAATTTTGTACACTATAATAAGACATTCTCATAATTCGAGTACAAAATCTCCAATTCGCAATTAAGGTACTGGGGTAAAAATCAATACGAACGCTGAATAAGAAATGTTTTTGTCCATTATTTACTCATTTTAAGCATTTGTTTTCTTTTCATTGATTAATACTGTAGTTATGTCCATATAAACACAATTTAGTAATAAAAATATTATCAAGAGGACCATGGGGCCCTATACTCTCACCTGAGTACCATTGATATATACATAAACCAGAGTAAGATTTAAAAAAACACCCTTTCGAACCAATTAAAAACTACATTGTTCATAAGGCTTTTCCATATTTGGGCAGTGTGTCCTAGTTTTTTACCCCAGTGACCCATATTCTAACATGATTAATAAATCATCAAAACAAACATTGAACAATTTCAAGTATATTTCGATAAAAAGTAGCCACAAGACTGTTTACAAGAATTTTCTATATTTAGCGGCTGTTTATCATCCAAGATGACCCATGTTCGAACTCATTCGAGCAATTACATAGATAAATATGCATCCCGATCAAGGTTGATGACGAGTGAAAAAATGTGACCCATAAAGTGTTTACAAGGTTTTTCTAAATTTGGGCTGTGTGACCTAGATTTTGATCCCAGGAGACCCTTCATCAAACTAATCAAATCAATTAACTAGACAAGCATTCTGACCAAGTTTGTTGACAGTAAAGTAAAAAATGCGACCACTAGAGTGTACACAAACAAATGTGGATGGACGGACGAACGGACGACGCACAAAAGGCGATCACAAAAATTCACTCTGTCACTAACTTGCCTAAGTGAAAGGTAGGCTAAAACACACACTGCAACCAACAACACATCATACATCTTATACATACCTACAACAATATAATATAACACGGTTATACAATTAAAACAAAAAATAAAATCGGCAGAAACAGATTCATGAGCACAATAACAAAATTACATAATGGCACTATAATAGAACAAACAAAATCAATAGCAAATATGGAAATTTATAAATGTATAAGCAAGTCAAATTACGACGGTAATAAAATTATATTCCCTCATCATATAACCGGTTTTGAACCTCTAAGCGTATTGTTGAATATTCTTTATTTTTCTTGCGCTGTCCTGCTTTTCTACACTTTATACCCACAACGATAAAAAATATCAAAAGCATTGTGGATATTCCCAAACCAATAAAAAGTATCAATATGGTGTGATCTGTTAAAGAAAGAACATATTTTATAATTAATAAGCTTATGATTATCTGGTAGGAGAAGAGCACGTTTGTATCTCCATTAAATTATAATTTATTTATCAAAACAAATCAGAATAAAGTATCTTTATTTTTGTTAAGTAAGGTTGAAATTGCCCTGGATGCATATTCGTTTACAATCCTATGTTACGCTCGGCTTACTTCGTAAACAATGTACTAATTGAGTAAAATTACTTAAAAACCCAAAAATATATACTACGATTAGTTCGTTTTGCGAGTTTATCCAATAACCAATACGAAAGTTAATCGAGAGCAAGTACTTATACGACTTTTTTATGCGCTTACATAATACATTAATCATGAACAAAATTAATGTCTTATATTGTAAGAACGCAAACATATTTAGCTCAATTGTAAATTTTAATTAATTACTATAGATTCTGCTTCCTAGTCCGCCAGTACTGTGCAGTAAGCAAGAAGGTTCTTGCTCAAGGAAACAGTGACGTGGATTTTGGATGCGATTCGAACCAAAACAGACCCAGTTATCAATGGATTTATCAGTCCAACTTCCACATTGTTAGGCTACACATCCTTTTATTTCATTTTGCTGAATAGCATAATTATTGTGGACTGTAACCAGTGTCACCATTCAAATAATATGTTATGACGTTGGTCCATTGACAAATGTACGCTCTACGAAAATAACCAAACTTCTAAACGACACATAATATTATATAATACCTGCGGTTTTCTTTTCTTCAGGGCTAGAATAAAAAGTAAACAAGTGTTTAGACATTAGAATTACAGTAAAAGAATATACATCGTAACATCAAAAGCAAAATTAAACTGACCGGGTTTGAAGTCTAACGTCAGTTGTAATTGACTTCCTATTCAGATATTGTTAACGTTAAAGGACTCAATTGATCGTAGCTGATTTCAGATTGTTGATGCTTTGGAAATGTTGAAAATCGAATCAAGGTGTAAACTAATGTGTATTTTCATAATTATGACTTTAGATTACATTTTATGCACTTCTAAAAACACGCTATTTATATATGTTTACTTAAACATATCAAATGTTTAATATAAAACACTTAATATACAAGAACAAAACGATAACATGTCTGACTAAATTGATGGGTCTTTCCATTATCAACCTAAAACCTTCATTAAAGGTATTATTTGAACGATTAATCACTGTAAACAATGTACCAGGCTCAACGTCAGGAATAAAGCAAACCGTATGTCAAAGCACAAGGCATCAACATGCCGATAAAATTACCCAATAAATTTTGCATTTATAGAAGCTAGACAGCTTGAACTTATACTTTCCTAAAAAATATAGTCGATTAACCTTCCCATTTTTCAAAATGAACTATATTTTGCTAATAATATTACCAACTAAAGATTCATCTATAGTAATATATATAAACATACATACTATTGCTGCTTTTAAAAATATTGAAATCATAAACTAGATGGATGCAATAAGGTAAATGCTGTCAGTTTACATTTAAAACACAAAATGTGTTTAAGAACAGCAACGTAATTCTTGAAAGTTACTTATTTCTTTTTTTAAATTGGGTTTAACGCCGTATCAACTCTTTTTTGGTCATTTTACGGCGTCCAGCGCACCTAACTTAGCTTTCTTGGACCCTTGTCTATAACCAGTACTCACCTACCCTCCGACAAGGCCGGAAACTTTTCCATATTATCTAATCAATGGAGGAAAATTGACAATATTGTCAAATTTTCATGGAAGGATATAACCTCTCCGGGTGGGATTCGAACCCGTGTCCCCTTCGTGACACAAGATTCCTAATCCCAGAGCGCTACCAACTGCGCTATCGACCCGGGCAACACTTACGGGCAACTTATTTCAAAAGAAACACAAAAATGACTTACCGGCATACAGATTTATTCTCTTCTACGACACAGACCATTCCATCACATGAATGTATAGATGTATACAGTGTACAAAGATCAGAACTGGTTACTACAATGAAATTCCATTTTATATTCAGGTATTACCAAATTACGCATTAAATGCACAGCTAATGTGTATGGGGATTCATATCAATCATGTAAATCATGAGCAACATAAATAAGGGCATTTACAATTAAAATAAAACTTCTGGTTGATATCGTGCTAGAAATAATGAAAATGAACACCGTAAATTAACCAATTCTAATTCTAGAAGCTACTCATTGGTCATTGCCCTTATGTACTGAGGCGAAGTAAATCACGTTAAATGCATTGCAATGGGCTCTAAATCATATAATAAGTACGTTCCAAATATGCTATTATCATTTGAATTTTGATTCTATTACCTTTACATAGAAATTTATTTTTCCTGTAATTCCAACATTAAATTTATCTGTTGTTCAAATCAATTACTAATTTCCGCACATGTAGATGTATGTAGATAATAATCATGCACACATTATGTCTGACTGCCACGGCTATTTGTCATCAAATTTTTCAACTTTACCTTTAGCATTATCAATATAAACTTCAATCACTGTCGCAGGTTTACCATCAAACACTAGAAGTAGTCCATCAGGATGCGCTAATTTAGCTAAAGCTGATGTCATTGATTGAACAGATGATGTGTTCTTCTTCGTTATAACTTCATGATTTATTACCAGGCTACCACGGATATAATAAAACAAATAACGAGTAATAATCACCATTTATTTCTAGAGGAATTATTTTAATGATACTTTCCAATTCCTTGCTTATGGAACAAGTGCGCACTTATTTAGTTTATGCATTTATTCAAGGACCCTATATAGGGTCCTTGATTTACATCAACCATTTTATCATCGTTAAAAGTTAGTGTTAAATCAAATTCTAAATAGGTTATCTAGCTACATCAAGTTTAGCAATTGTAATGACAACACGTTTCTAAATCTTTGACTATTTTTATCTGAAATACAAGTTTATTAAATTCAAAATTACAAGTATCAGTTCAAATAAATGTTTTTACTTAATTTAGTTGAAGTTAAGTCAAAACCTAATATGTTTTTATTCATGCATCACTTGAATATATATGTATATTATACGTAATACAATAATGAGATAAGCTGTTAGTATTTACCTTAGTTTCAATATTATAACATCAACAAAATTTTCTTTAAGTTCATGCTTGTAAAACATTTCCAGCTGTAAAATGAATTATATATAATTATACATTATCGTGATGATTTACATTATCGAACATTTCATAAAGTAAGTAAATTTTATTTATTTGTAAATAAAAGATAAAAATTGATTGTGTTTAAAACAATAATTCTATTCTAGACAACTATAAAGAATCCAACCGTAATATATTCTTACCATATCATATGCCTTTTGCATAAAGTGATTGTAAATAACAGCTACTTCCAAATTCTCATTCGGTGGAATTGGTATATCCATACGTAGAGTAACTAAAAATTTCTGATCTAGAAAGGAAAATCATTTTTTTTTTATTTATACTATATAAGTTAAATGTAGAAATACAATCTGTTTCTTTGGACACCTTATATTTTGAAAAAATACCGTTTACAAGAATACATTTGAAAGCATCAATGAAAATTTCGTCATAAAAGTCTCATTCTAAATTGATTAAATTTTATGTAAAGAAAATATAAGCAACATTTTGATTTTATTAATGAAATACGAGGGGTTATGCACAAATGTTTAACTTACTTTTGGACATCAATAAATAAGAACGTTTGTTGTATGGTCATCTGTAGGCAAACAAAATGAGCATGTGCCAACATATATAATACGTTAAAATAAAAAAAAATATATGTTGGAATAATCTACAGACAAGCATGCTAAAATGAAAAATAATGTCATTCCGCTTTATATGAAGTACATGTACTTGTATATATTCTAATATTAAGTCACAAAAATGAGCAAAGTTTGTGTTGACATGACATTAAACACAATAAAAATAATGATAAGAAAACGATACAGTTTGTAATGTTAAAATGTATTAAACAAATATGCCATCAGTCGTATTAAGTGTAATGCATGTTTTCACATTTTCCAAACTAAAGGATATAAATATAGATAGTCTGAAAACTATGTTTGCATTAAAAGCAAATCTGAATACCATTTGATGTAACTACAGATCTTTGCAATCAAAGCTATGTCTTCATTCAAAATGCCTTTAGATACTGTACTTCTGTTGATTATCTATATTGTGCTGTACACCATTTAAGTAAATCAATCATATACATTAAAACGTAAACATCCCTTGTAAGCAACCAAAGATAGCATATAACATCCAAGTACACCCAAGATAGGATTAAGTTATATGTGAAAACGCAAAGCAATCAATTCAATTGAAATACATGAGCTAACTTACGATCAGGACTCTCTGTTGTTGTATCATTATCAAAGGCTTTTATTTCTGGAAACGAGACAGACAAACATTTTTATTAATTACTTCCATACTTCATATCATACTTCTAATGCATCCATTTGCCATTTTAATATAGTTATAATGTTTATTTTAGTATTAAAAGCTTCATAATAAATTAATTAACATTAATGAAATTATTGTAAGGCGATCGGTGTATTACACTTGTTAACCACCATCACAGCACTGCTAGAGTACTTATCTTGTTGCACTAAACTACAATCACGCAAACTGATACATTTATACATAACATACAACATTCTTTTGTTATTTTATTACAATATAGTTTGATTTAGTGAATCAAAATAAATACGTTAAATGTTTTAAAACGATATCATTAATATTTTCTATAAATTCTTTTTGATTATTGTTTTACAGGGTCAAGTCAAAATATTTTATGGGCATTAACTCAGTTCATTGCCAATAATAATTTTAGAAATACGATATAAACAAGTGGAAATATGAAAAACACGTACAATAAATATATAGGGCAGAATAGAACTAAATGGAACATTTATAAAACATGATACTGAAGCATCGGAAAAATGTATAAACATAATAACTTACCAAACACATTGCTTTGACTCGTTTTTATAACCTACTCTACACAGACAATCATATCCACCATCTTTATTAAGACAGGCAGTGTTAGGATATCCTTTACATATATCTGTATCATTACATTCATTAATATCAGTGTCGCAAATATCTCCTTTCCATCCAATTTCACATACACATGTCTTAGTTAATGCTACTTACCATTTTGTCGTAGAACTTTTACATACTCGTGTAGAAGCTAAAATAAGTATGATAAAACATAGTTAAGGGTTGAAGATTATTGTCAAATGGGATGCCCATAATATCCGTAAACCAAAAACGTATTTAAAACGAATGCTATTTTATAACGTGTATAAATGCTGTGGTGCATGGTCAGTTTGATGAATTATAGAGCGAACAAAACAAAATATTAATATGGACAGTAAACAATTTGCTGCAATGTTGTAAAAAGCCTATCGATCGGCGTACTTAATGAAATTTATATTCATAATTTAGCTTGTTTCGATATGTGAATACGGTATATTAGCTACATTCAACCATGCTTTAGCTAAAATTACCCTTCTAATTTTCAAAAATCATTAGTTTTGTGCCATATACTCTTGCTATCCGCTATTATACATGTGCATCAAATAGTAAGGCAAATTAAAACATATTTGCTTCAAATACTTTACCAATTGTTATATATTACGTAATTAAAGGGTTTCAAACATCAGATGAATACCTCTCGCACTCTGAACGTCTAAGCACAAGTGAGTCTTGTTTAAATTTCTATTACTACAGACAAAATATTACTTGATTCTAAACTTGGAAAAACATTTCTACAAAAGTTGAATTAGGAATGGTGCATGAAAATTAGGACTGGTAAATATATATTGCAAGAGTACTGGTTACTTGAACTGACGTCAGTGATATAACTGAACCATTGTTGAGAATCACAAAAAAATGTAAATAATTACTTACCTCTATCACAATATGACAAAATCATTGCTTGGTGTCTACTCTGTATGCTTGATATACCAGGGAAATGTATGTCAACAATAACAGTTACATTAAATTCCTGAACAGTATTCACCCTTAGAATATAATTTGTAATGTTGTCTTCAATGTCGTAGGTATGATCCATATTCGATTCTTCAAGTGGACTCATCCAGGATGGTACAAGTAATTTCACATTATGGGTGAAAAATGAGTAATTGCCCACAATGCCTACAGAAGAATTTAGCTTAACTCTTAGATTGTCATTTGAGTCATTGAAGAAACACCCCTTTACTTCATTATTGACAGTCGGTTGATTATACACAGTAAATACTAAGTCACCTTGTCTTGTAGCATTTATTTCAGAAGAAATTTGTTCTGCTCTAACACTAAGAGTAGCTTGTCCTCCAAACGACGTTGTCATGGTAACTAATCCAAAGTCTGAACTATCAAGTACCAGAGAACCGTTAGGGTTTAAGGTACCTTTACTGAAATTTGTCTCATTTGGTATACCCGATATAACTATAGTGATATCTTCAAATAGACCAGATATGTTTGTAGCCGAAATATGAAGGTCAATTGGTTCATCAACAAATCCTGACGAAGCTGAAATAACTAACATCGGTGGCTCTGGTGGTTTGGTGGCTAAAACAGAAGAAGTGCATTAAGTCTATCAATTTAAATGAAAGACTCTAACTCACAATTTCCAACGTGAGTTGTCGTAAATTAAGCAGATCCAATTCTTGCTTGACGGCAATTATAGGGTTTAGGTATCATGAACATGTGCTTCTTAATACATGGAATTGCGTTGAAGAAGTGCTAGTAATGACGAATTGGTTTCTGCGCAGGTAGAAAAAATTATCCATACTCCGACGTCGTGGCAAATGATTGGATCTACTGCATTTAAGAAATTGCGAGATATTATTATATCGCCATATATTAATATGTGTAAATTTGACTGCTGTAATGCAATATTATGGTGCCTTTATCATAACTTATCAACCTGTAAGTATGTTTCTCCTCATTATTTTATGTGATTCAGCAGAATCGAGCAAACATCTCACTCATGATAAGTTCATTGTACTTCCTATTGAATTTATCATGCTAAACGGGTTCACATATCTCCTATTAACTTTATTCATTTTAGCAACTGACTGCCTATGTGTTTGCAATCTCCGTAAACAGATATCCTGTAGAGCATTGTCGTACAGGATATCTACTGTCTCCGTGAAAGGTCACGTCGAGATGAACTTTGTGTCGATCAATCAATGCGTAGCTTTCATCTAGACGAAACACTATTAATAGCATTTTGATCTCGCAATTTCTATTTTAAGACCAAGGTTTGCAAGCTAATTTATAGAGGTGAAACGATTCAAAAATTTTCGATTCGATTCGATTTCGATTTTTCATCAAACTATTCAATTTTTCGATTCAATTCGATTTTCTACTGGAATTATATAGGACATAACAAAAAATAAATTATAAAAAGAATTAAGAAAGAGATACAACCCAAAGACAATAGAACATAAATATATATATTTAAGAACAGTGCATTTTTATCTGAGGGACCTCCCTCCCGGAAGACGAAAAATGCTAATTCTAATTCTTTAATAATACCCATTTTACAGGTATTTAGAGCTTGAATAGTTATAAATATTTTACTGCATTTTAGCATATATAAATGACAAATCGTATTATTTCCAACTTTTAATGAAAAGTAATGCCCATGGACAAATGGTTTATTTCTCCTTACCTACATGTACGTACAAACAGTATATGACTCAAGTCATTATCAAAATAAAATTATTCATCAGTGCATCAATGCCATAATTAATGACTAGTTAAGGTTACGCTTAGACAATAAAAAATTACAAGCATTCAGCAAATGTAGATCACTATGACCAGCTTAATTTAGTTTGTTTCAAAATATTTTCTATTGGCTCTGGCATGATTTAAAATAATTCTCATCACATCATAAACGTTAAATTAATTTTTATCAACTCTAGATCTATATTCATAACTTTCTTACACTAATGTTTATTTCAAAATAAAATTATTTTTGGGCTTAAATGAATGTATTAGTGAAAATATACAATTATCCTCGGACATTTCATAGATTCATTTCCAATTTATAGTAAATAAAATCTAAGCCACGTTTTGCCGGATTTTAATAGTTAAGAAAAACAATGAGGATTTTCCCGAAAATAAACGTAAATAACGCCAGAACAAACAATTAAGTTTAAAGTTTATCTCTAAATTACTTTATTATGCTTGATTTAATTTTGTATCATAGGGAACGAAATCGCTTCAACCATTTGGGCGTTATGTCATTCATTTCCGCGACCAAGCGTATTAACTAACTCGACGACTCCATTATCGATTTTCTGTCAGCGAGTTAATCTCCCAGCGTGTGACCGACAATAAGGTCTAATTGACATGTACGCGTAATTAACATGTATAATTGCAGCGAGCAGTCACACTTTTTTTACAACTCTTATCTGGATTAACAATCGTCGGTCAATAAGGGTACACTATTAGAGTTTACTATAAAAAATGCTTATTTTAACCGAAAAGGGGCGTTTCATTCAACTCACAAAACTACTGAAAAAGACAGTATTTCAAAAAAGAATCGAATCGAATCGAAAATGCCTCTTCCGAATCGAATCGAACCGAACCGAATCGAGCGTTAAAAATCGCGATTCTTTGTGAACCGCGATTAATCGTTTCACCTCTACTAATTTAACAGCGGTATAATTCACAGTCTGCGATTGGACGGATCATTTCAAATTGCGTGACGTAGACGATGTAAACAAGTTAGGTATCATAACAATTTCGTCATGAATATTATGATGAGAAAAGGTCACCTGAACGTGACGTTCGTTTGGAAAAGGCCAGATCTAAATTAGCGAATAGGCGAGCGGAAAATTTTAGATCGGGTTTAAATCAGATTGATGTGTTTGAAGCCTCAGTATTGAACTGCTAAATAATGTAAAATTAACTATAGAGCATGGCACGTCGCAATATCAATTGTTTGCAAAAGCATCCAAATTTCTTAAACGTAGATTTGAAGTATCATCTTACAGATTGTGAAGAGAGGAAATTGATAAGCGGGTATGGAGCAACTAATGTATTCATATTATATATGTAAAAGTATTCGTTCTTTGACGGTCAAGTGATTAACGTTCTTCTTGACCCCCCTCTCCCCTCTTCCTCTTTCTCTCCCTAGTAATATTAATACCTTTTTAATTTACATGTAAGTTTTCCTTTTTTGTATTATTGTTTATAAACTGTACATATTATTGCTCATGTACCATGATTTGAGAAATAAAGTGTTGTTCTGTCCTGTTCATATTATCATTACCAAACAATAATTATTTGTACTTACATGAAGAACATGTAGGTCCATAATATCCGTCATTACAGATACAAACATTTCTTGATGTGCAATACCCATTACTTGAACAAGTACAATTTTCTACAAATTTGAAAACACAACATGGCAATTACTATTTGAACAAGTACAATTTTCTACAAATTTGAAAACACAACATGGCAATTACTATTTGAACAAGTACAAAATGATGAAAATACTCGTATTTGAATCACCCACGGCTTTATCCTTCTAGTCTTACTCTAATTAATTTAAATGATAAATCGAACATATTGAGATTTATTCATCACGTGAATGCCCAATAATGTTTGCGTTAAGCTACAGTCCCATAAACATAAAAATAGCCGTGAAGGCACCGTACGGGCGCCGTGCGATCAAAGTCCGCAAGGACCCGTACAAACTATTGCGTACCCGTACGGACTGTTACGTTTTTGCCCGAGTCCGTGAGATGAGTTTGGGATACACTTATCGGTTTTAAAATCAAATCGTGAACAAACTCGTGACCGAGTATGAATTAAACTTGCATATCTTCCAGCTACGGCTTCGTGTGGGTAAGTTGTTTTGTGTCATGTGCGAACCGTCACCTTAATTTGCAACCCTTCACACGATCTACGGCTGTCTGCACATACGGGTCCGCAACAATTTATGGGACTGACGCATTAGACAAATGATATAACAAAGCATATTTTACTTGATATTTCATACGAAACCTTTAATGGTATTAATATGACAACGTGGATATTATGAGCAGAACATCTACTAGTATTTGATCTTAGACAGATAGCATTTGAATGAAGTATTTTAATAATTGAAATACCTTTATTGCAATCACTGGCGCCAAACTCTATAACTTACGATCATAAAAGAATGCGCATACGTTCCAGTATATTGTCCCCTGTGTATACATGTACACTTCCTTATATAGCAAATATTACAATAGGACTTGTACACGATAATGTATACGAGACTGTTTTTTAATTGTATTGGTTGACAAATATTTTTATTAAAGAATGTGAGCGTATTTCACGAGTGACTGCAGTCACAGTATGTGCAATCATATGAACACCATAAAATAATATTAATATATTAATGGCAGTAATAAGTCCACTTAGTTATTCCAACATATTATCGATGTTTACCACAAATTGTGATTTATATGAATAAATTGAACAGTAATTGACACTACTTGTCTTAAAGATGCTGATTCTCACCTGACGCTTCTGAGGCAACGATATGAATATACTCTATCTTATCTATGTCTTTTACAATATATCTGTTACCCACGTGATCTACTGGCACAGGTAGTAAGTCATATGATAAACCTGGACTGACTGGTATTACTAGAATACTTTCTGTTACACGTTCCTTATACAGTATTAAACTCTCATCTAGAAAGGTAGAAACAAAAGTTGATATCATGAATATGACATATCAGGTGTTGAAATGGCTCAGTAGAAAAATGCACTCAGTAAAAATAACAATTAAACGTTTTAATTACGTTCATGCAGTGTAGGAACATCTCAAGAGCATTTTAGCCCGGTCTTCCCAAGGTGAAAGCGAATACGTAATCACATTGCATCCAGCACAAGACACAGGCGAGGCGTTAGGACATGCATCTAGTATTTGTTCGTTTGAGCAACACAATGCACCACGTTTCCATAAATTTGCGGTAACAAAGTGAACGGACCTGCGTCCGATCCATACCCAACTTTTAGACCCATCAAGATTTTCGCTTTATGATACGGCCATATAGCGCTGATTGTAGATACATCAGTTTTGCGATGATATAATCCACAAGCCGTGACACCATGTTGTGATCGATGAGATAAGATAAGGATCATAGGTCAACATCATAGTTATATAGATTTCAAGTCATATCAGGGGATTAATTAATCCGTTGTAGACAAATGTTTTATACATGTATTATATTGTGCAACAAGCGTAAATTAACAGATGAAATTTTCACAACTTTTAAGGTGACATTTTGTATACAACACACTCAGTTGAAACAAAAATGATGATTGAAATAATTTTTTGATGGTCGAATTATGTTAGAAATGAAGATTATGTATACATTTTTTAATTGCCCATCATTTAATTTGGATGTGCCTTATATTTATTGTTATAAAAGCTTTAAATTTGAATTAATAGTTTTGAAACAATATATAAAATTCATCGTTATCGTTAAGCCGCCAATAACTATTCTTTTGTTTCGTCTGTCGCTTTATTTTACTTGGACTAAAATGCCCATGTATTAAATTGTATAACTGTTTTTATTTATTTCAACATTTTACCTTTTTAATGCAATCGTTCTACAATGATTTGTAAACTAGTAAATAAAATAAGTTTTCAATCTATTAACGTTTTAATTAATAATTGTAGTGGTAAACAATTGATGTTTTTATTCATCGTTATGCCGCCGGCCAAAATAAAGAAATATTTTATGATACTGTTATCAGTAATTCGTATAGTCGACTAAATCTTCCCAAACAATAATTCTTTGAATAAGTAGATAAATTATGTATTTTCTAACCAGCCTAGAATCGTTACACTTTCATTATAATTATTTTTATTACAACATCATATGACAGATACAACTACATGTATAATAATATACATATGGTTATCAATAAAACAGAGACAGGAAGGTAATCCTGTCATAAAAGTGTACCCGCTGTGCCTTGCTATACGCAGTGTATTATACAATCGCACCAGGGGTCCATAAATCCGATAGCGCACACTGTAAAATTAAGAAAAATATACTTTAAAAATCCAAAACTATTGGAAAAAAGTGCAAATGGGACCAAAACTTCATTAAGATATTTTAAATATAAAAAGTGCTCCGAAAACTAGGAACATACAGCTTTTTCATGTCATTTGCACAAATTTGATCAAAGAAACGGAAAGGCTTTATTTTTCAACTTATATCAGCATGGGTATTTATTTCCCTTCTTATTTTATAGTAACGTGAGTAACCAAATAATACCTTAAATGGGACCAAAACTTTACAATTTTACAAAAAAATAAAAACAATCAATGAGAGCAGAAAGTTTAAACATTTTTGCATCATTTGCACAAAATTGATATTTTAAGAAATAAAAGAGTTATGACCGTTCAAAGAATTTTCCCCTATACTTTTCTATTGAGAATCGAATATCAACTTGGGATTATGTATGGGCCTCAAAGTTGGACATGTTAGCGCATGAGAACCAATATAGTGCACTCATTTTCTGTTAACGAACAGAAATCACCCTCTGTAGGATGTAATATCTATTAATTATTATGTACATCGAATACAAAATTTTCAAAAAAGTTTTTTTCCGGTGACGTCACATAAGGCTATATGCGTGTATGTAAGAGGTTACGTTGATATATTGAGATATAGAATTTTATATAAATGTTATAAGTCAATAAGGAATTACTATGGCTACTTTAGTAAAGTCATTTAAAATTATATAAGAATGAGATGACAGTTCAACTTGTTCGTTTTGTTTGGAGATTAAAGATAAAATTTTAAACTTAGATGTAAGTTTTGCTCATAAATAATGATTATATCGGCACGACCATGATAACTTGTGCTCTATATATTGTTAATCTTATCAAAATTTCACTGGCGCATACATTATCTCCGCTGATTTAAATATTCGCTGGATAGGGCAATTATATACATAATTATGTACACGGTTTCAGAATGTTTCTTCATCAGAGTACATGCCATTAATTATTATATAAAAATACTGTATAGCGCTTTAATTTCGTGTTTTCTAAGGGGTTTTATATTGCAAGGTTTAGAATTTGTGCCTTACAAGTGCAATCTGTATGGATACATAATTTATATATCTATGGTAAATAATTTACGCAGTTGTTGTTGACTGTAAAGCTAAATTAAACCCGGAAAAAAATACTCGCTAAACAATTTGGATTAGACAAACACATTACACGATGAGGAAAATTCTAACCGCATTTAAGAAAGAACAAACTTTTACATACTTTGTCTCCTAAATATGTCGACAAAAGCAGAACCGGCCCCTGAATCTTCAGATTGTAGAGATATAGTAGCAGAGTCTACAGACACGGTTTCTGGTATAATAGAACCATTTAATATAGGTGCCTCATCATCGATCTGTATATATTTATAGAGAGAGACACATTGAATATTTATAAGGCATATTAATAAACGACCAAAATATACAAAAACAAGTGCGTACAACAAAACATAGCCTTTTACAGAGTTTGTACAACTATTAACTAAATTACCAATCTAAAATCTTATGACAATTGTTAACAATTATTTGTGTCAAACTTAAAATGATACATTCATTGAAATATAAAGCAATGTACTTTTGAAGCCACCCAGCTAGCTGCGTTGGTAGCTCACACGTCTATTGATCGAGGGGTCGTGGGTTCAATTCCTGGGCGCAACATACTTTTGTAGAGTTTAGCCATAAAAAGATTTTATGGTCATCCTCCGTCATACTACTGATTATTAATCGTGTACGGCAGTTGTCAGTCAATGACGGATGTATGTGCCTAGTAACTGATCACGGCTAATTCCAGAGAATTAGCCTTTCCGTGCACGTCAAGTAAGTGGACAGACAGCCGTGATATTACCTATGCAATGTGTTTCTACTTGGCGTTAAACCCAACCAAAAATCAACACAAAACAAAACGTTTTTATCATAAGGAATGGAATATCAAAACATTTGGAGTGATCCAATCACAATATGTGCTGTATATATTAAATATACACATTTCCTGCACCGAGAGTAATATAAAAAAAGAAAGAAAATTAACTGTACCGTATTAAATATATTAGGAGTGTCGATGGGTTCATTTTCATCAAAATAAATTGACGCATTAGCATTTATTGAAGCTAAATGTTTTGTATTTTTTCTTGGTTTTATAGAGAATGAAACATATCCCTGCCCTGTTGTACCGTTATTGGGTGGTAGAAATCCTATACCAGGGTCTACAGGTGCTTCACCTAAAATCAAGCGTATACAATTACAATATAACTTCTGCAGAGCGGCCCTCTACTGAACAAATCCTCTACACAACATTATCTTTTAGTGTTTCCCTTAGATGTAATTTTAAATGAATTTAACCTCTGCAGAGCAACAACCTCTCAACAGCATGGCCCTTCAATCGCTCCTTGTGGATGTTGCTCAAGGGAGATTGTACTGCTGTAAGTAGTACATTCAATGTGCTAGCGTCACACTGTGGTTTTAATGTTAAACTGAAAATCATAACATTGGCACACTGGCACCAGAGTTCATACATTCGTAAAAATACGAACATATATGGAACAATATCATTTTTGTCAACGAACAAAACATCAATAGTAACTGCCCCCGTATGAACGATCCTATACGAATCGTAACTATGATTTCATATTATATAATTAAGCCCTGTATAACAGGCATTGTGCATGTATAGGGGGGGGGGGAAATTATATTGAAGGTGATAAGAATATAAATTATAGACTCTGGTGCCAGTGGTATGACACTAACTAGTTCATTCCATTGAAGGCCTTCTCTTAAAATATCTAACTTTTTGTAATTATTTATTACTTCAAATACATATGTATATAAACATAAAATATCTAACTTAACCCTACTTTCGTAATACTTGAAACAATACCCTTCAAAGAAAATTAATAATTTCATCACACTAATACTTAGGATTACATACTTTGTTAAATTGCTTACTTCCTTTTTTTTAATAATAAACCAAGAATAAATATACGACGTTTGTCCCTTTGAATTACTAAATCTCTTTATAGCAGGTGAAAGACTCTAATGGTAGGTAGGTTAAACTGTGATTAATTGTTCCTAGTTTCTTGAACGAAAATGCATAACAACGAACACGGAAATTGCACTAATCAACGAATTAAAAAAAAAATATAGAATTTTTATAAAAACTAAGGGTAGCTTTTTACCTGTTGTAGGATCAATTGTTTGGAATTCCCATGTTAAAGTTTTACTCACAATGTCAAGGCCAGCAAACACACGAACAACAAATCCCATCTCTGATGTCATATCTATTGTATCCTTAATATAATACATGTGTGAAAATACAAATAAACGTTCACATATTCACATAAACCATCAAAGTGAATGACGGGTAATTTAATTGAAATATTCACTTAAACCTTCAAAGTGAATGATTGGTAATTTTATTGAAATATTCACTTAAACCATCAAAGTGAATGATGAGTAATTTTATTGAAATATTCACTTAAACCATCAAAGTGAATGATGGGTAATTTTATTGAAATATTCACTTAAACCATCAAAGTGAATGATTGGTAATTTTATTGAAATATTCACTTAAACCATCAAAGTGAATGATAGGTAATTTTATTCAACATATTCACTTAAAAACCATCAAAGTGAATGATTGGTAATTTAATTCAATATATTCACTTAAACCATCAAAGTGAATGATGAGTAATTTTATTGAAATATTCACTTAAACCATCAAACTGCAAAGTGAATGATTGGTAATTTTATTCAACAATTTCACTTAAACCATCAAAGTGAATGATTGGTAATTTTATTTAAATATTCACTTAAACCATCAAAGTGAATGATAGGTAATTTTATTGAAATATTCACTTAAACCATCAAAGTGAATGATGAGTAATTTTATTGAAATATTCACTTAAACCATCAAAGTGAATGATTGGTAATTTTATTGAAATATTCACTTAAACCATCAAAGTGAATGATTGGTAATTTTATTTAAATATTCACTTAAACCATCAAAGTGAATGATGGGTAATTTTATTCATCGTATTCACTTAAACCATCAAAGTGAATGATGGGTAATTTTATTCAACATATTCACTAACTTATTGTGATAAAGATTGAATTAATTCTTAGTCACTAGTTGTATCATATGCAATAAAGACTTCTTTACAAACAGAAGGTACTGTAAATAAGGACCAATATATAATACTGCAACGTGTTCAACTATTCTTACATTTATATACAGAACATATCTATGACTGAGGACTGATATATTTAAAAAGAGCAATACTTCAGCATTAAAGTTCTATGTTCATAGCTCTTCATATTGATATAACATGTACCTGAAAAATCTTCCTCCCGTCAGTGATTTCTTGAGTGAAATTTCCAAAACCGAAATCCTCCATTACAAAGGTTCTTGGATCTAACAAGTCACTATAGCTGTGTTCTATATACACCCGCTGTGCAGGAGCTGTAGCGTTCTCATCGTTTTCAAATCTTATCTTGTATTTCATAACTAAATCTTTCTTTATAAAATTGGCTGGTCCATACCCAGCAGGCCCTAACATATCATTCTGAAAAAATGAGTAGAATATATAAGAATATGTGTTTTTATATTCATAAGCCGGAGTGTAAAACCCATTATCAAATTGATCAAGACAATTAGAACCTTAGTCAGTAGCGTGTTCAATAACACAAAACGTTACAGAACGTTACATAACGATACATTCGGAACTCCTTGTCCATTTGCTGCGAATTATCTAATCTAATACACAAATATGCGATCGTTAAGGCAATGAGTGATGTTTCAAAATTTACGGACTAAAAACGAAACATCGCTCAATGCCTAAACGACCATATATTTGTTTACTTCATCACCGGTAGTTTCAAAATAGCGTCTAAATATGTCCGAGATCATTCGCAACAAATGGCCGAGGAGTTCCGAATGTATCGTTACGGAACGTTTTGTAACGTTCGCGGTAACTGAACTCCAGGCAGTTATTTCCTCTTGTATACTCTATAAATAGGTAGGTCCAATTAGTTGGATTACTCGGATTTGACCCTTACTTTTCAAAGTCAATTTGCCAAAAATTAATCATAAATAACATTTTTGTAATTCATTTAATTTGTTTGAAATTCAAGCTAAGTATTTTAGGATAAAGAACTATCTAAATTTTATCACTTCCGTTAATATCTTCATAAACAAGAAAGATATTAGATGAAATATTTAGTTATCCTTACATACGACTTCATGATAAAATCCGAGGATTGCTACTGTAAGGACCTACTTACCAATTGGATTACTTCAGATTTTATCAGGGAAAGATCTGACTAAAGTCCCTAATTAATTATACAGGAGATGACAACAATGATAAGCATATATTATAGTCCAACAGAATTAACCTGAGCTTGACCTTTATGCAAGAATATATTAAACTCAATATTTATTGTCTATTTTTGTCTTCGTTCGGAAATCGCAATTTATCGGAAACTTTCGGCAAAATGCTCATAATAATTTTGTAATATTGTTTCCATAAGAATAAATACTTTGAAACCATGCTACAATATTGCGGACTTATTTGATTCTCCATAGAAAATGAGTAAAAAAATACAAGTTACAATAACACAAAATTGATTTATAGTCACATTATTGTACGATTATATTGAACTGTCCCATTGCATAATTACACGGCCATCGCACACTGTATATATTAATTTACGCGTTCTATATATAGAAGTTTGCAGTTGAAATTATTATGGGTATGTTAATTTAGTGTTGATATCTCATCAGCCTGAATAGTCGTACGGTTAAAGTGCAGTGCTACGAAACATCTATTTTTAAAGGAGTGCGTGTTTGAATCTTACTGTTATTTTTTGTTCTTTGAATTGTAAGATTTTTATAGAAAATATTTGCTTTAAATCTATTTTATTTAGTTAATTTTGGAAGTACACATATATTTTTTTCAAAACAAATAATGTAAAAATCATTATTTTTACTGGCAGTGTCGGTTGTGCTACTGTCATCATCACTTAGAAAGTTGCCACCAAATTTTTAACAAAGGCATTACAAGTTTCATGATGCACGGGGGCAATTTGTCTTACGCGATCCATCCATGGTTGAAACGAGAAAAAAGATGAAAATAAGTTTCTATATGTATTCGAACCCATGATTAAACGATTTGTAGACTGGCCGTCTCACCACTCGGCCGCTCAAACTACGATACAATTTGAAATAAGAGATAAATACATTAGTGACATGCGCTGACAATATGCTCTACGTGAACTACCGAAATTAACCGAGCATTAAATATACCGTGTTATGTGACGTTTTAATTTATGCAATCGGACAGTTCAATATAATCCTACAATAGCTGTTACAAACACGTGTATAATCGTATACAAACTCCTCACAGTGATTGCGTCACGCTTTGCTACTTAATCACTGCCACCACGTAAATCACCTGACGCTAGTAATACCAACTATTTATAGAACGTCCAAACTTCTCGCAGTGCTTACGTCACGCTTTGTTATTTCTACAAATTAATAATTAAAACTATTTTTAACTTTATGTACTTTGAACATCATAATTTACTACAAGTAGACTTAATTAGTAGAAAATATTGAATTGTAATTGAAAAGATGAAAAAAGCATATTCGGCTCTCTGAGGGACGAATTTACTTGTGGTGGCAGTGGTTATTGATTTAATAAAGGGAAATAACCGCTGCGGGGAGTTTGAATCGTATACACGCATACGGAAACTCACGATTTAATGTAATTGAAGTGTGTAATTATTATAATAACTTTGGTGGTTCAAGCTCAAGTTAATATTGTTGGACTATACCAAGCTTTGCATCAGGGAGCTTAAATTTCCGGTTTTTACGATTCTGATCATTTTTTATGTTCTAATAGTTTTCAATCGTATAACCATTAATACACGAGTATTTTTTAATTAAAATTTAACAGAGCATTTTTAAACAAGAAGTCATTGAAATCCCAAATTAATATGACAAATTAATGATAAAGATACTAGTACTTGACACACATACCGGATCACGGGAGAATATCCAATTCAAAACTGTATTAACCCAATTTTGCATTCTATCCTTAAGCATGTCACCTAACTACAAAACAAAGACGTTTAATAAGAATTATGAATAAGTATATGGATATTTATTGTACATAATTATATATGAATATTATACCAACTAAATGTACTTTCAAAAATATGAAAAGGAATTTAAGTAAAACCAAGATACATGTATATGTACAAAGAGCTTGGTTTGTCTAATTTACTTAAGCTCGATTGTGAAACAAGTACTTAAAACTTAGAAACACCACTTTCGAGTCCCCCTCCTGAGCCCATAATGCTCAGCTAGTAGGATAGAGTTTCTCGTTTAATGAAACAACGTGATATGTTTTTGACAGGAACTTAATCCACGCGAATTACCGGTGCAATGTTTAAGCACTCTGCACCGCCACACCCGCTACTTCATTTTTATCATATAATGCTTAGGATTCAACTGAGTTGAGGGATAAAACAAAGGTGACTATTATGACATAATTACATCAATTCAAAACAATGCTCACTATAGGAAGATCTTTGAACCACTTGTCTTTCACGTATCCCATAGTGTCATCAACAGCAGCTGAAACATAATCCTTGAAAGCATCTTTCAAAGTGTATGGTTCATTGTCTATAACATGCTGAAGCCAATTGCCAAAGCCTGTAAAAGCGGAATCTAACAATATCTCAGCTGGTTTTGGTAGAATCTTTCTGAAAGGATCCAAAGCCCCTTTGAGAAAACCTGTCACTCCTGCACCGGCTGCACCTAGAATAGATTAGTTATTTCAGAATAAGCAGTAAAAATTCTTTTCTTGATTTTGTTGAGAAGATAATGCACTTCTATATTAAATAAAAAAGGAAACATAATGTTCTGTTGTTTTTTAACAATTACACACACACGCAAGATAACACCCACGCACGCACACGCACGCATGCACGCACGCACGCACCTCCGCACGCACGCACGCACGCACACCCGCACGCACGCACGCACGCACGCGCACACTCACATATATGCTAGATAATGGATTTGTGTACTTTTCACAAATAACTTATTTGCAAACACCCAATAGAAGTTTTACATTATAATACAATAACAAATACTGATCCAATGCAATCTTCAGCAGATGGTAAAATTCTATGTTTTGTTGTTCATAATACTGTAACTGTCCTAATAATACTATAATGATTGATTGGTATACCTCCTTATACAAAATACATAATTAATAAAGCACTGTATGTCGGTCTGCTAGGACATAAATGCGTGAAGAAGAATTTAATTAAAGCTTGATTACATTAAACGTACCTGCACATAATAATCATTAAGAGAAACATATTTTGAAGGCACACCAATACAACCAATTTGAAAGGAAGTTTATCATTTGACTTTTTGGGGAGAGAATATCAAGGTATTTACAACATATAAGTACTTACCTCCCCAAGTCCATTCCGCTGCAGGTGTATTTTTAATATAGTCATAAGCGTTAGTTACAGCGCCTTTAATACCATAACCAACAGTAGCCGCAATCAATATATGTTTTCCTTCAGGGTCTATAAAGTGCACTGGGTCATTTGAGCAGTAAGAATAAAAGTTTTTACTATGAGCTTTCACACCTAATGGATCAATACTCATGAATCTTCCTGTGTAACTATCATACAAGCGTGCTCTCATTAAGTATGTGCCAGGAATTTCTTGCATATCCAGAACGCCCCATTGTCCAACAAATAAAAACATATTGGACGACTTTGATGCATTGGACGAATGTTCTTCACCAAAAGGATTCCTTTCAAAATTACTCAACAAATCTCCATTACTATCTAATATTCCTACAACTGATCTGTAATATTAATACAAATATAAATAATTAAATTGAGTTTAAACCGTTGCTTACAATATTTAGATAATTTTGTTAGTTTAATTGAAAGTTTATAAACATGTTAAAACAAGTTTAGTTTAATACATTGTTCGCAATT
This sequence comes from Mactra quadrangularis, assembly GCA_025267735.1. Taxonomy (NCBI): domain Eukaryota; kingdom Metazoa; phylum Mollusca; class Bivalvia; order Venerida; family Mactridae; genus Mactra; species Mactra quadrangularis. Next base: position 10,082,693 of record CM046301.1, on the reverse strand, counting down.
GTATGTAGCAAATGATTGGTAAATATATGTAAAATCTCAATTATTTTTTTTATTTAGTCATATACATAATTTCAAGGAAAGAGTATTTTTATCGTATTAATAATTTTAGACCGTTGAAATCTATTAATTGATCATGTTCTAGTACAATAATAAATCAATAAATAAAAATAAATAATATAAAAAGAAGCATCAACATTTACCCTAATGGGTCAAACATGAAGAAATTCAACTCTCCATCATTATGTTTTTGTGCAATTAAACCAATTATTTCATCTCCATGGTAAAAGGATGTTTTCTCTGTCAAACCATTGTGAGTTGTCATCTAAAATTGAAAAATAAAAGAGCAGATTGTTTAACAAAGTTGTGTAGCTATTATACTTTGTTTTGTTTGTTTGATGGGTTAAAGGCTGTAGCAACACATTGTATAGGTCATATAACGGCGGTCAGTTAACCTACTCACTCCTCCTGGAAAGGCTAAATCTCTGGATTTAGCTGTAAACCAACTACTAAGCGCATACTTTCGTCAGTGACTGACAACTGCCCTACATTATTAAAAATCATTGGTAGGAGGGAGACTGGCCGTAGGAGTAATTTCATGACCAAGCTCCACGAAAGTATGCCCCGCTCGGGACCCCAACCCACGACCCCTCGATCAGTAAGCTTGCGTGCTACCAACTGAGCTAGCCGGGCGGCTCGTGCAGCTATTAAACAGACGATCATGAATTAAATGTTCAGTAATATAACTATGAACCAGTTTTACAAACCGCCTAGAACACACAAAATGATTGATTACATATACGATGCCCACCGACAATTTCAGAAAAGATCGACACACATTTACCAATTAAAAATAAACGAAAAGGCATTTAATTGTACGTTCCCATCCAATGTGAAATTTTAATGCTTAATGCTGGATTTAAACCGTCAAACGTGCATCGATTATTAGACAAAGTAGATTTAATCCCAAGAAAACATTATATAGATCAAATAATAGACCAATAAGCGTTGTTTATGCTAATTTATCATCAGCAGTAATTAATGTTAAAGGGATATACAGGCAAATGACTGCCAAAAGTATAGAACCAAGTTTAGTCTTTAAAACAGTATTTAGAACGCAAGATATCACTTATTAATAATATTTGTCAATTATAGCATTCAACTGAACGAATAAAAACATGTAGCATACACACTGTTGAAAAAGAAAGTAGGATATTGAGGGAATCACCAAGCTATTTATAGATTTGTTATATGTCGTACTTGCTAAAATTAAACATTTTCATTGGTCGCTTCTTGTCGTTTTAACATTCTTAGACGGTTAGGATATCTTTTTAATAGAATTATACTAATGTTGCAACTTAACAATCTTCTCATAAGTAAATGCATATTTTAACACTAATCTAATTTAGCTCACCTGGCCCACGTGGGTCTAGTTAGGAAACACCCAAAATATTAAGAGAAATAAAGACATATTTTGCCAAGTAATATATAACAGTGTGTCCGTTGCATTTACAGTTATAAAATATAATTCAAAATCAGGAAATATGAAGTTCAACTTTTGCCTTGCAATTCCTTTAAAGTAAATGCATCTGGATGCATTGGCCAATCGAAAGGGAAAATCAATTAATTAAGTTGCAATTATTTCTTGAGGCTAAATGTAAAACAGTATTTTTGTAAACATAAACTTACCTGTTGTAAAACATCAACGCCATAATTACCCTGCATATTAACCACGTAATGTGTAGATACGTCATTGCACATTTTTGAATACAAATATCCAAAACTGTCATACTTGTAAGTACAATTATTCATTGATGAATTATATCCTACAAGTCTATTATAGTTGTCGTACTCAAAACGTTCAGTTTCGCCGTTTTCTGAAACCTTCTCAATAAGATTGCCATTTTTATCATGTTTGTATTTTATTTTCCCATATTGGGTGTACTGATTCATTTCATTGACTACGTTGCTTGTTTCCACTCCATTCACCGATACGATCTTTCGATTTTTAGATTCATCGTAAGTATATTTAGTCACGTTACCGTATGGGTCAGTCATTGAAATTACTTGACCAGCACGATCATAACGAAATTTCCACTGTCCATCAATTGTATTCACGGCTATTCTCCTGTTCCGTGTAGAATATGTATATTTAAAGTCAGAAGAAAGTGTTCCGTTAGGATAGTAATTTGATAGCTGTTTAAGTAGACCAGTCCCCGAATCGTAAGTAAAAGATGTATAGGCATTGTTTCCCATTTGTTTCTTTACAATTCTACCAGCATGGTCATATTCCGCATTAACAAGAACATGGTTATTTTCATCCATCACTTGAGTCATTCTACCTTTACGATCATATGAATAACTCACTTTGTACCCATTGTTAATTGTTATCGCACTTATTTGTTCCTTACTATCATATGTGAATTGAATGTCATGGTTAGGATAGTTTATCTTAGCAGGTACGTAACGGTTACTATTAACATTGTTTTGTATGCTAATTTCTCCAATTTCATTTGTAGCAGAAACAACATTTCCACCATTATCGTACTCATAAAATACTACCCCATTGGCATCATCTGCTTTCTTTATGATTTGCCCTTTGTCATTGAATTCATAAATTATGAAACCTCCCGATTGAAGCGTAGTTTTGTGACCATTGTTAAAGTAATTATATGATTTAGTTGTACCATCTGGGTAAGTAACATTTTTCATAGTGCCATTTTCATTTATTTCAACTTGATACCTGTTTCCACGACCATCAATAAACTCTCTCAGCTGGCCTTGTTCATTGAGTTTTGTTTTTATTTTGTCTCCATTACCATCTTCTATGATAAACTGATTTGCATCTCGGTCAAATGTATTCTTTAAAATCATCTGTAAAATACATTGTTGTTTAATTATGTATACATGAAAGCATTAGAGTAATTTAACACTAATGTTTACTGAGAGTAAATATAAAACGTTTAATGCGACGTATGAATTATTTCATGATTTAGAAATGAACACAGCATGAACATAATATTATACACGGTAGTTCATTATCTTACAGGAATATCGAAAAATTAGTAATGTATACTCTGAAGTTAAATACAAGTTTGTCCAATAAAATATTTACAAAAATAAAAACTAATTTGTAAATATCATATCCAAGACTAATTTATTGATGTGAAATAAAAAATACGTACAACATCTCCGAGGTACGTTGTTCTAGATAACATGGTGGCAACAGTCTTTTCGGGAAGACCATTTCCCTTTTGAACTCTTAAAAGAGCACCATCTTCACCGAACGTGTAAGCGGTTTTTGAATCATCTGGTTGTTCATGTATATAAACCATTCCACCTTCGCTGTATGTGTACTCATAACTCAATAGTCTTTCACCGCGGACGATGTAACTTTTGGTTGCAAGGTGACCAAAAGAGTTATATGCAAAAGCTGTTTGAATTTCCCCTCCATTGAAAAGTACATATTTTAATGACGAATAGCGAGAATCGTACAAAAACCGTACTGTGCCAGATTCTGAACGTACACCTTGTAGCAGACCAGAATGAAAATCATAGATGAATCTGTAATTGCAGATAGTTATCAATTCTCAAAACATATGAATACAAAATATACAAAGAATGTCACTTATTCTAAAATGTGTCAATTTAAAATTACCATCAACTGCATTGCCAATATAATCAACACAATGCATAATAAAGTTGTAAGTTAATATACCATGTACATCAAACGTTAGGAAAATATACAAAAAATTACATGCATAAAACGTGGTGCCACCTATCTGAAGAAAAAAGAAAATATTCTAGTAAAGAATGTCTCACGTTTTCTTTTCTTGTTTTGGTCGTGTTGTATTCTTCAATTCCATGGACTGTATTTTACCAACGTCGTTATAAACTATATCAACAAACGCACCAACAGATTGTTGTATTTGAACAAGTTTATCGTCGTTATACTTTAAACTTAAGTAACTTGTATCAGTCGAAGATTTAATGGATATCAACTTTAGAGTAACAGCATCAAAATGAAATTCTTTATCATCTAATCTTCTCTGAAGTACCATCTCTGTTATAACATAAAACAATTGACGTAACGTTAGTCAAGTACTAACAGTTATAATACAATGTACCATTAATAGTAGTTTTTCCAGTTTTGCTCATAACCTGGAAACGTAAGTGTAATTTCGTGTTCAAACTTGGGGAGTGTTTTTCATTAATGTACATAAAAATGTAACGCATCACGAACAGATCGAGACAAACTAGAAAGGCAGTGGCACATCAAAAGAAACAAATAATCAAATAATAAACATCTAGAACGTGCATTCAGTGCTAGCAGATTAGTAAAATATAGAATCAAAGCTACGTAAAACGACAAATACTTAACAACATACCGTCAAAATAATTGCAATCAAACACAAATCGTTCAACAACACTCTAATGCCCAGAAGATAAACAATCTCAATTTAATGCGTTCGCACATGTATCACATATGTATAACAAAACATAACCTCCTATATATTGATTATAGAGCTTAATCAAGGATTTCTTTCATAAGAGTAATTATCCTGAAACTGATAAAGAATTGAAAAATAAAAAAACGTACCAGATCCAACTTTTTTTATTGTTCCCAGTTTTAAATGAACAAACTCATCTTTATCAACATTGATGAAATCATAATCTTCTCTCATCAAAGTAAGAACTAATGAAGTATGGTTCATCATCTTTATCTTCGTATCCCTAAATAAAATTGGAATATCTGGATTAAGCTAGTGTCACCGGGTCATTAGACACCGTTCCTGATGGATGAGTGTGATGAGTGTATCTTATGTATGAGTGTATATATATGTGTGTGACGACAACGATCCTTTTCTCATTCGTTGTGTATCTGCACTTCCTTCACGCATGCGCACTCTGCCATAGACACTGAAACTTGAAAACGTTCGTTCGTCTTACTCTATCATTTTATTGATTTGTGCGTTCATTGCATATATTTGCAGGTATTTATGTTTTGCAATAAGTTGCATATGTTTATTCTTCATTTTGCATTCTTTCTTGAAAGCTGTCATTTTGTATTTTTGTTATATTTTGTATTAAAAGTCGGCACCCTGCCATAGACACTTAATCATGTGAATGGTCGTTCGTCTTTCTCTATAATTGTTTTTTGATTTGTGCGTTCATTGCATATATTTGCAGGCTTATACTGCACCTGTTGTCAGCATTCTCGACCTGAATCTACTAGCAGACATCTGTCTTCATCAGAATCTACGACACTAGGCATATAGTCTTTGTTTAAGTATTCAATGCCTCTCACATTTTTGTTGAACCATAATGGCAATAATTCATGCATTTAGATAGAAAGTTTTTTAACTTAGCATTTAAGACGCCGGCAACTAGGGGTGTAACGATTAACCGATATACCGGTTAATATTGCAATACGAATTCTGACGGTTTTTAACCGGTTCGTTTTTCCTCGAACCGGTTTTAGTAGTTACATGTATATGCCGTACTAATTTTTTATAAGAATCTGAAATTTAAATGTTTGCACAATTGTTGTAATGTGTTGAAAACTTGAAATAATCTTACTGCGCTTTATACGATTCATCATTAAGTCAAATTCGAAAGTTAATTTCAAAATATGCATTTTGTATCACATAGTCCATTTTACACAAGACATTCAATCATTTTGATTTGAGATCATTTGAAAATATTCATATGTGTGTAATGTTGATCCAATAAAGTCTATGAATTCATGCTTAGCACGTCTACTAAAAAACCGGTACGTATTGCAATATACGGTTTTTGTGTATTGCAATATATTACAATACGCTTTTTACCGTATTGTTACATCCCTACCGGCAACAAGTGCATCGAGTTTTACTTTCATTAGCAGATACCCAAGCTTAAGGTAACAAAAGAAACAATACAACTAGTGGTACTCGACCAAGATGCATATTGATTTATTCACACGTTTTCTGAAATTGAAAGGCATGTTGTACTTCGGTGAAAGCTGATAATTATCTATACATATACATATTTAATAAAACACATTACATTTTGCTTGAATACAATATACTTGTCTTGATTTGTTTCAAGTATTTAGTTAAAGACAACATAAATGCATGTAAAAAATTTAAAAAGGTCTTACCATAATGGTAAAATCCAACCGTTTCCAAGGTAACCATTTTGTTTTCTGGACCCAATTCTTGCAGAAAATGAAAAGTCAACGACCAGTTGAACAGAAGATTTAGTCGCTACGTTAAACATGTCATGTTGATACAATATACTATCTCCATAGTGAGCGTCGGAAATTTCAAGCAAGTAACTAACTATGTCGTCTAACTTATACACTCTTCTTCCAGCTTGACTCATTTCATTTCGAACTTGTGAAATTTTCCTAGATAAAGTAAGTGTATTGTTGCCAGTCAACTTGATAAAATTCTGCCATATGTCCTCCCAATCAGATTCACTATAGTGTGTTGGACGTAGTGTGTCCTTCTGATCAAGAAATGGATTTGGTGTTTCACTACTTACAGTTAAAGTCGATACTTGCAATTGCATCGAACTGCTTTCTGTTTCGACATTTGGTTTAACTTCAAACTTGAATGAGCCATACATAGCTGGCGGAAATATACCGTTTGGTCCATTATCAGGACTGCCAATCAACAAATATTGAGACTGAAACATTTCATCTTTGTTTTTATCTAACAATCTTATGTATCCACCTCCAATGCCCCGTACTATTATAACTGGTGACAATAAATCAGATTCACCAGCATTATACATATTTAAAGTTATAACTGCTATTTCGCCCACTCTAAATCGTCCTAAATTGTCAAGAGACGTAGTCAAATAACCTTTAGTTCCTGTCCCTAAATGAAGTGAAATATCTGTTATCAATGTCCTTTCATTATACCTTAAAACAAGACCAGCAGTTGTGGATGAAATATTAACAGGGACAGAAAATGTAGCATATGCATCTGTAGAAGAAAACACCCAAGTTGAAGAGGCAACAACTGGTTCTATAAACGCATCGTCAAAGTGCAGTTCCGTTTGCATGTCTGTAGGAAATAATGTTCCCGATAAGTGTATCGTTGTTTGTGATCCAATAAGAAGTTTACCCGGTGAAACAGCCATTACCTTTAGTCTAGCATATGTTATGCTTATATCTAAAGTCTGTTTGCCAGTTCCAGAAAGGAAACCACTGTTTTCAATCAGAATGTAGTAATCTGCATTCACAGAATCAGGAACTGTTAACACATGGTTAGCACTACTAGGATTGTTAGACATTTGATCAAAGTCATATAAAGTTGCAGGACTACCAGATTTGATATACACCATATTGAACGCTTCCTGATTACTTGATGATACATTTATAACAATTGTGTTATCCTCGACAACATCAGGTATGCGAAATGCAATTGATTCATAATCCATTAAATCAACATGAATCAATTTTTCAAACTCTAAAAGCCTGTAAGAAATTTCAGTAGTCCTTTCAGCTTCAGCAACATTATTTTCAGGTAATACGTCTATGATATTTGATCGTGATTTTACTAGTGTTGTATAATTTTGTGCTTTTACTTGTGGTACTGGTGCGTATATATTCTCGTTAATAATTTGACTTTGGTTTGGAGCTAGATTAAAAAAGGAACAAGTAGGCTTTCCAAGGCGATGATCTCTGATATCCCATTCTGAATCATCAGACAAATAAACGGAATCACATTTATAACCAGAAGCTTGTTTAGAACCATTGTTCGCGAGTTCCCATGAAACAGTCATTGTACTTCCATATTCTGCCAAACTTGGGGATGTGACATGTTTGACCATCAAATCAGTACTGGCTTTAGCTGACATGTCAAATGACAATCTAAGGGTATTATCTTCTTCACTTTCCTCAAAAACATCATTTCTTGAGTCAACTAAAACAGCTAAAAAGTAACTCTTTGTTGACAAGTCAAGTGGTAGAAAAAATGAGATATTCATTGGCACAATTTCTTTGGGATCCAGTTTCAAAGGTCTGAACTCTGATTTCAATTTCTTATCAAAAGCATCAATAATGAAGTCATCACTAATGTAAACACTGTCATACCATACTTGGTGTGTCGTGATATTTCCTAGGTTTGTCACATTATAGTCTATGGTTACTGGTTGGCCACCGCTCATACTTGGTAATATCGTACTGCTATTGATTACCAAGTTGGGTAGTACAAATGAGATTTGTTGAATGGGTAAATACGACGTTACTGTTTCAACTGCCGAACTATAGATGTCTGGTCTAGATCCAGGTACACCTGTTGAACCTGTGCCAGACCCATCCACATTACTTCCTGAACTGATGTCATCAGCTATTAAATAATACTGAGGTTGTCCATAAAATTCATATGGTATCATAAAGGTCGAGGAAAAGGTGTATTCTCCATTTGGCATTAGAGATCCTAAGTGAATATTTTCTTTCACTTTAAGTCCTACATCTCTCAATTGAGTTGTTGTAGATATTTGCGTGTTAGCAATATATATAGCATCATTCCATGAGGATTTGCTTGTCGTTCTGTCTCCAATATTAATGACATTACATGTTACAACCATTGTTGAACCAGGAGCAACAATGTCATTATCATTTAAAGCGGTTATATTTCTAATTGTACCAATCAATTTTGCTCCTTGGCTAGGCTTAATATACAATGGTGAAGAAGCACACCTAACATTATTTCCTGTTGATGTAGATTCATACAAGGTACCTAAAGTATCTACTGAGACACAGACGTAAATGTTACCTTGTATTCCTATCGGAAGAATAGCATTTCTTGTCAGACCGTATGTTCCCTGTGCATAAAGACGATTCTCAATTTCATATTCGGCAAGACTAACACTAGTATCATTTTGAAAAGGATAGCTAGTGACATAAACTTTGTCAAACCATGCTTTGACTTTAGTCATGGAATTTCCTTTATTTTGTACAATCCATGAAACTGTAAGCATTTTATCACCATTCACATCACCATTTTCTGTAACTGATATTGATTCAACGGAAAGATCAATAGCTGGAGATATAGCTATGTCAATTAGCTTGAAACGTTTGTTATTAGAAGTTCTACCACCTTCAAATATGTCATTATTAATGTTCGTTTCAACTACAACGTAACACGGTCCAGATATATCCAAAGGTATTTTCAATACGACATTTTTAGTGTAAGTGCCATCAGTTTTAATAGACGTGTTCCAAAATATTGACTCATAGATATTTCTAAACGGTAAAGAGTTTTCCATAGATTGTGTAACGTATATTTTGTCAGTCCAGCTTTCGTTTATCACATTTCTATTTCCATCATTGTCCACTGTATACGTTATTTGAAGATTTTTTTCATCTTCACTGTTTTGACTTATGTCCAAGCTTTTTAATGCCAAATCAACAGCTCGTAAATCTATGTTTACTGACGGTATCGTGTATATATTATTCGTCGGTGAAATATCTCCGCTTAAATTGTCCGTGTCAGCTTTCGCCAAAAGAGAGATTGGACCATAAATTGTTAAAGGCAAATGAAGAGAGACATTTCTTATGTAAGTATGCATTGGTTCAAGGTTATTAATCTCACTAATGTGAATCTCAGTAAGTTGGTTATAATGAGGATTTTGTCCATATTTGACATAAATATTATCTGTCCAAGACGATACTAGGGTCTTTCCTTGTCCAATGTTTTCTACAGTCAAGGTAGCATGTAGCATTGTTGAATCTGGTTCATTTTCAGTAGACACTGTAAATGATTTCACATTTAGATCTGGAAGAGCTTGTTTGACTTTAACCTTAGATGTGAATACATTATTGTCGTCATGCATGTATTCAAATACTTGATTGTAAAAGTCAGTATGGACAGAAATTGTGTAATTTCCAGTCTGCATGTTTGCACGGACATAATACGATAAACTAAATTCATATGCATCATCATTACCAAACGATCCATAATGTGCTTTATTACCTACAATTCCATTCCACGATCCATCATCAGCTGTGATTACCTGAAATGTTTGTGTTAATGCACATAATATACATAAATAGCAAACAATGTGCGAAATACGGAATAAAAAAACAATGCATCAAAGTATAAATGTACAGTATTTGAACAGCAATTGTCGTCGCAATGATGATGCTCTGGTAACGAATAGAATACGCATGATTTCTGAATTTCCACATTTACAACAATTTACAGCACACCTTGCAAGCTCAAGCCAAACAGTGTAATGTACATCTAATGCAAGACTGACAGCTTTGGTGATATCGACTGACTATAAGCACATCATCATTCAATAATAAAAAATAAAAACTTCATCACAAATACGCATTGAAACACATATTCAGTTATTAACTTGTCGTTAGGTTAATAACTGAATATGGGTTTCAATGCGTAATTATGATGAAGTTTCTAATGAATATCATCAGCTAATGTTCCATTTGATACAAGTCATTGCATAACAAATTCAGTTCATCGAAACATACATATTGACAAAGATTACAATCGTTCTTTTATTTCGTATGCATAAAACATTTATTCAAAATCATACCACTCTATCTGTCCAATATAATTGTGATCTTGGGGTATCATCTCCTTGATTCTCTACTCTCCAAGTTATAATTCTTGTATCCCCTGTAGTCCAAACACTTCCTCCAGTATTTATTGATGTAACAACAAGATCAGGTGGGGGAGTCAGTAACACACGAAACGAATCCTAGAAAGAGTATTCAAAAAGTAAAACATTTCAGCGAATCGTAAATATTATGACATGAGTTCAGTATTCATAGCAGACATCAAATCATACAAATCTTTGATCTTTAATGTATTATATTAATTACATTGAAGTTTGTATATTTCGTTAACACTTGCTTTTTGTAAGGATGTCTAAGTTTTTAACTGTTGTTGTTCCTGATACATTTTACACTTTTTGTTCGTCTAATCATAAGTACCAGTACATACCTTTTAATACATTTAAAATGAATATATTGAATAGAAATGTTTTTCGACTTATTTATCATTCGTTCACATTTGAATGATATTCTCTTACAAAAATTATATAACTAAAGTATATAACTATACCTCCATTGAAAATACATTATTGTTCTCGCCAACATACTCGAATACGTCATTGTATGTATCTACTTCTACTATAAAAAAGAAACTACCATACTCGAATTCAGGTAGTGATACACGTGTTGTCGTGGTTACAGTATCGTCTTTGTCAATATTTCCATGTTGATGATGATATTTCAACAGCTTGGCTTCATTAGCTACAAATGTAAATGTTATTCGGCATGAGCAAATTATGGGTCAAATTATTTTTTTTCAAGATTTTTTAACAAAGATATTGTTCAATACCAAATGTCTTGAAAAAGTCTTCTACTGGTTGAATCTAACCTAATTGAGATCAAAATAAGAATAAAGGTCCCTGATCAATGTTTGGATTATCATAGATTTTTGAGCAATTTTCATTATTTATGTGGGTTTATTTTTTTGTTGGTGTTTTAGATTAATAATCGAGGCAATTATTTAAGTTGGTAATGATGATATTCTATTACCCTCTTCATGGAGATTATTTTCTTAAAGATACATCTTGTAAACAATGCTATGAAATAATAACCCTGTGTCTCAGCTTATGAAGTAAAAAATACAATACAATTTATCTTTTGATAAAGTAAACTTCAAAAATAGCTAAATTGTTGAAAATAACTTATGTCTGAGTGAAACAAACACAAAACATGCGCGAACAACACATAACATTGAAACTAAACCAAATGAATACATCAAGAAAACAAAATATAAACTTTTTACAAAATTGTAAAGCAATTATTTACAATACTAGTTAACAATAGCACTTACTCATTGTACTATTTTGAGAAAGGAAAATTGCATCAACCCACGTTCCAGATCTAGTAGAGCCTTGTCCTAAGTTTGTCACTGTCCAAGTCAATGATACTTCATCTCCTGAAAAAGAATCATAATGCGTTACAAAATTACACATTGTTCTAATGCTGAAATTGTAAACAGGCGGGTGCACGCAAGTTCCTCTTACGAAACAAAAATGTAGAAAGAATACTTACTTTTTTATCAAGATCGTATGAAAGTCGAAAATTAATTTGTGAAGTGTGGAGCTACCTTAATTAAGATGCCATTCATAATGTATTTACTACTAATACATGGATTAAGACAGATAGGATTTATGTGAAACATAAAAATGTTCTACATTTATAGAAGTCCTAAAACTAAGTCCAAGTAGGCATATTAACAATGCAAAGAAATAAAATACTACCTGAATAAAATGCTGATCCGGATAATCTTACAGATGTCACTTGTAGATCCGGGGGAGGTGTTAAAACTACTTCCATTGTTGAAGAACTACGAAGTAAATTGTTTGTAGTATTGTACTCATTTAAGTATCTATAATGATCAACTACGACAAAAAATCGTGCATTTCCAACTTGTCTCTCATCGAGGGTAAATTGTGCTGTTGATGAATAACCGTCATTTGATAAGATAATGTTTCTTTGCCATACACTTGCTATTTGCGTGGAGCCACTAAAGTCATCGTTCCATGAAAAATATACAACATCATACCAATAGTATGATTGCGTAGCGATGCCTTTATTAATAACAGTCCATTTAATTTCATATGTTTGTCCAGTAAAACCTTTATTTGGAATATCTAAATTTTCAACTACTAGATCGGCATAAAATCTTGTTTCAAAAGCCCAAACGGGACCAAGATAAGTATCATTATTTTGTACATAGTGGTACACTACCTGCCATAGATATTTGGTACCAGGCTGTAAATTACCCAGGTTATAGATTGGCTGTGTTACAACACCAGATGCCTGGTGTGGTCTCTCTGTGCCATGTAGCCAAACGAATATATTGTAGTTTATATTAGACGAAGGCCCAGACCATCTAAGATATATGTCTAAATCTATTCCAACTTGACCATTCTCAGGAAAGAGAGGAACTTGAGCGTAGCGGACTTGAATGTATTGTTTTACGCTAACACTTGTGTTACAATCATCGGATATTGTCCAAATTCTTTCAATATTTACATCACACGATTCATGTTCATTGTCCACATAGTTGAACTTAACTTCAAGATTACAAGGATGCTTGACTTCAAACATTGATTTAAATATGTCAGTCATGTTATACAATGAACCACAAGCTATGGCCATGGGTGGCGGAGCACGTGTTACTGACAAACTACCAGGAGTTCTAATACTAAATGTTTGCGATTTTAAAGCAATATTTCCTGCTTGATCGTGGGACGTCCAAGTTCTAGTAAACCCACATGATCCTGAATCGAAATCTTTATACTGGAGAACTGGAGATTGGTCCATATTGTCAGCTGCACTTACATTACATACAGTCGATGGATAAAAATCTTTTTGGCAGTCAACAGTCATGCCATTTCCACCGTCACATAGTGATATTACCGGTGGCTCAAAGTCTGAAAAAGAAATGCATCCATTATAAAATTATTGCTCTATACGAAAACATAAAACAAATGTAACGTCGAAAATGCTGAAGTAATTAAGTAAGTTAGTTTGATAAAAGTTTAAATGTTCATAACCATTTTTGTGGTATTGGTGTATTCTTATCTTAAATTATATATGTTTTATCAGACTTTCCACAAACTTTCTTACAGTAGCTGATGAAAGCATAAATTGCGACAGTACAAATTATGATACTAACTAGTTTTCTTTCATTCAAATTTATTATGCAAACTTCTTGACTTACTTCTAACAACGTTTACCGATTGCATGTGAATGTTTATCTATATTTTGAGTACTTCTTCAAACATATTTATTAAGTTGCATTTAAAGCCCAAATTACTAACCTGTAATCCACGTGAAGGTTATAGAAGCAGAATTCCAAACTTTATCCCTGACTTTTAAGTAAAGTGTATACGTCTTATTGGAATCTTTACTAAGTAATAAAAAGTAGGCCTCATTGCTATCATCATGTGTCGTTACTGCCCCGTCTAACGAAACTGATGGAATGCAGTCTTCAGTACAAGCCCACTCGACATGTACATTACTTTCATTGCTTATTAGATTAGGTTTTCTTACAAATAAGACTTCTGGTGGTGTTGTGTCTGAAATAAAAGACAATAGTGACAATGGTGGTCATACCAAATTAAATAGAAAATTGATATTTCTGAGAGGATTTGCACCCATAATTACACTAAACTGTTAGTACACGAATTTTACAAATATAGTATCAGTAAAATGAAGTATGATTTGATCGTTAGAGTTAAATTAAAAAAAAAAGTTTTTATGAAAACATTCAAGCTCAAATTGATCGCCATGCTCTCGCTTAACCTACAAACATCAATTGGTAACTATGATCACTGAAAATAAGCACAATGTTTACCTACAGTCCACGAATGTGAAAAAGTGGCAGAATTTTGTTCCAAGTCTGTGGTATATATTTCCAATGTATAGACACCTTCTGTTAAGTTGTCAGCAATCCAGAGATCATTACAAAGTGATGTCTCTGATGACTGAGTTGATTTCCTTAAGGTACACGTGGTGTTGACAACAGGTTCGTTTAAGGACCATTCAATTTCTGTCGTAGCATTGGTTACTAGATGATTTTTATGAAAGGAAATCTTTGGTGGCGTGACATCTCCTACAATTGAAGTAAGTATAATATTCAAGAATCAATATTTTGTCTATTGTTTAAATAATAAAAAATAATATAAATGGATATTAAGATAATGTTTATCTTGATCAATTTTACTGTTAGTTTCTGTAGCACAAATATAAGAATCATCGATTCCTGTAGCTCAGCAATTCTGTAAATATCTCGCAATCTTTAACATATAATAAAGGCAAACTTGACATATGTACAAAGAAACATCTTCATTACGTTACAATAAAATCTTTGTACTTACGGATGTGAAATCTCCAGTAGTGTTCATCTGTTATTGCTTCAGATTCTGCTCCACAATATGTAATTCCTTTCATTACACCTAAAAGATACATATGGAAATCAAAATGGTAATCAACCAATACATATTATCGTACTGTATACTGCTGTAAAATGTATGAGTAGATACTGAAATTATGGCAGCTTTACACTCCTATAGCATGTTTGACCCGGTACCCGAGTAAATAAGTAACAAAGTGACATGTATGATTTTTTTTATCTCTATCGCAATGTAGCAATTTGATCGCTTATTTCATCAGGGTATTTATTTATCGCTTTTGGTCATATGTACTTTCTTAACCTTCCACCTTGGTAGTTGAACCTGTAATACTTAAGGTGTACAATCCCAAACGCATATGAAAATAGAATGATTATAAATGTGTCCATAAAAAGTATATTTGACATTGTTAACATATCTAACATGGTAAAAAGTTTAGAAATACAAACAAATAAGACTATTACTAGAATTATTCAGCTGCTATAAATCTTAGTTTTTAGAGATTTTATACCTTAAAATCATTTAAGTCAATTTGACAACAATATTATATAAAACTTACCAAAGTCGAACAGAAAGTAGTAGAAATGTTTTTCAATCATATTTTCAGTTGTTACGAATGTGAGTAATTTATTTACATGATCCACAGTGACTTTTACGCGGTCAGAAGCATCTATCTTTTCAACTAATGTACCATTGGTGTTGAATACACGTATGTATGTATTCCTAGTAGCTTGAGTAACTTCCTGGAAAAAAACAAAATGATATGGTGAAAATTTTAAACATGATGTAATAAAATAGAATCAATTTAATTAAAGTTCGTGATCTTGCTGTTAACACAGCACACGTGCATTTAGAATAAATAACTATATTTGTGACGTTGTTGTAACATACCACAAATTCCCTCTTCTGTACAATATACCTTTATGTGCGTCCGTGTAATACCTCTTACAATTATGATATTAAATTGTTTTTGTATCCATATGTATCGTATTGTTTTACGATAAGATGAATTAAAGTTGCGTCGAGTAATAACATTGTCTTGGCATCACGTTGTATAGTTTGGAATACAAATAAATACAAATGATGGCGCCATGCTCGCATTCGCAACGCGTGTAATGCAAATCTTCTGTAGAGTAATAATAAAGCAATTGCGCGATATAATCCTATCGTGTTGATACGCCGTTAAACCCAAGCAAACAAACTAATAAAGCAATTGTTGTAAAATGTGAAATGCGCACTAATATACTTTTTGTTGCATCAAACCTTATTTACTATTGAGTAACAACAACTCACCGTTGTACTTATAGACAAGGACCATACTCTCTGTTGTGGGTCAACCAAATTGGATGGTGTTTGCGTCCCTTTGACAAACATTGGTGGAGTCACTATTATATAAAACAATATATATAATTTTTTTACATATTACAAAGACAATAATAAGTAATTTATAGTAATATTTGCACATGAATTTCAATGGACCTTTCCATGACATTAACTATTATCATATCTGACAAAGGTTATACAATTATATTTTGTCCCACAAAAAAAATGTTACAACATAATACAGCACATGGTTATATTTTTGGGAAAATGTATTGTTATTCAAATCAAATAGGTCACACAGGAAATGATCAAAAAGATAGGCGTGACCAAATTGAAATCCAAAGATTTTTGTTTGTCCTATTTTCTAGAACTATAGTGACATTATTTTTAAAATGCGATTAAGTAAAACGTTAGATTTGCATAAATATTTACATGACAATCAACTTGCAATTACTGTGACAGGCAATCATAACAAGTAGCCATGAGCATATCCATTATTATCTACTACCTAATGGAATATACATTGATGTAATTTTCATGTCTTCCATAACAATTACTTTTTTTCTTTTGTATGTTAATATATGCTAAGTATTGAACAGTGTAGTCTTTTTTACCGACATAACAAATTTAAAATTTACCTCCAGCCAGTAAGTTTATACACCGCCTTTCACTTTCTCGTCTGAAATAATCATTATGACTCAAGTTAATGTAATTTTGAATGTGCATACTTAGAAATGCATATATGCATGACGAAGAAAAATGATGATATCCCACCTTGTCACTATGACATCTTTAAATCGGGATACATTCGTCAAGAAATGCTATTTCAAGTTTTATTATCTATTTATCAGAGTTTGATTGAAACTTTTCAATATCAATCTTTCTCAACGAAAGGGTTTGTGTACTGCATGCTTGTTAAACAGCTCTGACGTAAATGTATAAATAATATAAAAATAGGAAAGAAAATAGGTCTTAAGTATGGGTAAATCTCCACAAATACCATAACGATATATATCTACTTAAATTCTAGGTACACATACGTGCTGCCTAATCTGAACTTGTCATGTCTGATTTATAATCTACGTATCTGTCGCTGTTGAGATTTTGTAACTGGAATACTACTTTTTGCAACGGAGTTATTTTTCAAAATGCTCAGCGGTCACATTTATTTTCTTCGCATTCCCTATCACACACTTTCAGTCTCTCTTAAAATCACAATTGTTATATTTTGGTAGAGCATGAATTTGTTATCTATGTCTAGTTAGTAGTTATGGGTTTATGTAAGTTTTTCGCTTAAAACCCAAAGCTGTCGCTGGAGCTTTTATAACGTTGGACTAGAGTTTGGTATTATAATTTCCAAGTCCGATGGATACTTAATATCAGAAAAAGTATGCACATTGCAGCTTTGGTTCTAAATATTTTATATTTTAATAATTTTAATAATGAAGAAAATAAAACATACCCAGATGGTTCTATTGAGGTAAAACAAAATACGTTATTTACGGTATCGCCAGCATTGTCAGGTGACCACGTAATGTTTATCCTCCAATCAACATTTGATATATTGTAAAGACTACCTTTCGTCATTCCAAGGGGAGATATTGTTTTTACATCACTTATTCTGAAAACAAGTATGTCCAAAAGATCAAAACTACATGTACATATATTTCAAGTTGTGTCAATGGACCACTGTTAAGTACATTGTTTTTCTTCTTTGAATTTGCTAATGCAGGTTCAATTTTTTGGTCAGCTAAAGATTGCGGAGAAGCCCTTCCGGGAATAATAATATATCGTTTCTTTTGTTCTTTGCAGTTTAAGTTGTTGGTTCGTTCAACTCGGACAGGTAAGCGCAGACTGATATAGGATGTATAGCAAATTATGTGATCAGGCGGTCGTAAATAAGTTAAGGAATGATAAATAACTAAATGAATAAAGAGTGCACTCACTTGGTGTTCTTGTCAGCTACTCTAGTCACTATGGCTGCATCCCATGTTGTACCAAATGGAACACCTGTACAAGCATTGTCTAGGGGAGTTGGTGAGATATATTCAACAGATTTAACACACGTATCTCCACTCGAATATACTTGTATTAAGAATTGTACAGGTATACTACTTAAAGGAATAGTTGAGTTCTCGTCAATGAAGTCTTCAACTTGTATTGCTACAGCATACCAACCAGTACTATTTACTGCATTATATGACAGTTTACACGAACCCTAAATGAAGCAGTTAGATTAATACTTTTATATTCTCCAGCTTTGGAGAGTAACATAGAAATTGCAACATATTAACAAGCAATGCATGAATACAGTTGAACCTGCGCTAACGACCACCAGAATAGAGCGACTACATGCCGCTGCCGACAACGACCTCTTTTAATCCCCCGATCAAGTTTTCTCTAAAATGACACTGTGTGTAGCGACCAACTGTTCACAACGACCATATATAAGTCAATAAAATACAAAATCTACACCTGTGTATAGCTATATTTTCAAATAGTTACAGATATTTAACATTACTTCTTTCTGAATATAATACTATTACATAGACATGGTTACAAAGATATTGAGATACTCCCTTCATTATGTACACAACTAGTAACTGTAAATAATCCGTCTTTCATATTTTTAGAATTGCAAATGGAATTAAATCGAGATGAATTTAATATGTGGTAACCATATATAATATATACAGCGGCATTCAGTATTTAAAGTAGATGTTCGAGTTTCATATAATTTACATACTTTGTGAGGGTGTATAGTTACTCTGAGCGTGATCAGCCCTGCGTTCAGTTACCGCGAACGTTACAAAACGTTCCGTAACGATACATTCGGAACTCCTCGGCCATTCGCTGCGAATAATCTCGGACATATTTAGATGCTATTTTGAAACTACCGGTGTTAAAGTTAACAAATATATGATCGTTTAGGCATTGAGTGATGTTTCGTTTTAATCCGTAAATTTTGAAACATCACTCATTGCCTTAACGATCGCATATTTGTGTATTAGAATAGATTATTCGCAGCGAATGGCCGGGGAGTTCTGAATGTATCGTTATGTAACGTTATGTAACGTTTTGTGTAATTGAACACGCTACAGATAGGGTTGGAGCCCGTATATTGACATAAGTAATGAATTTGTTATTCAGATTGAAAATATTGGTAACTGAACAGCCTCAACCTGAAAACTTTTCTTTTTATCATTTTTATATCTATTTTGTTTTCAATGTACATTAACAATTTAAAAAATACAATAAACATATTATGCATTCATGGGACAAACATGAATAAATGATTTACTTAGTCACATCCTTCCTCCCACACCGACCCAAAATGCTCTCTTGTTGTCAAATTAACCACCAATATCATTACATTTGATATACATGATCAAAATTTTATAATAACGTTTTAATTTAAATTTATATACTTCATGAATTTCAGGCGGGGCTGCTAATATATGCATTAACTATTCCGGGTATGAAGTCACGTTATTTTCAGAATGTTAACTAATATTTTTTCATTTTTCATCAATATCTTAAAGCAATCAAAAATAGAGACAATTCGAAAAGTGCAAAAAAAAACTGCAGCATTTCTATGTTTGAAAACACCTACACTACCATGTGAATTGAAATTGTTTACTTTGAGACCTTGGTACAAATCAATTATGCAAGTGACTTAGTTTACCATTCCATTCAATTTTTGCGCTTCAATTATGTAACTAACGACCAATATTCACGGGACTAATTAGCAATTTTGGAAGAATGAAATGTGCCAGTTATTTTATGCGCTATAGATATATAATGTCATACAATTTTTTGTCTAAAAAAATCGGTGAGAAACATAATGCTTGTTAATCTTCTAAGTTGTTGTTGTAGATCACGTGACTATATACCCTGCTATTACCTGATCTAAAATTGATCCTGGAAGTCCATCACAGACACCACCACACTCATCATATCCTTGTGACCATCTACACCTTATGTAATCATTATCAAAATCATTGACTGTAAGAATAAGATATCATGTTATCAAAATCATTGACTGTAAGAATATGATATCATTATCAAAATCATTGACTGTAAGAATATGATATCATTATCAAAATCATTGACTGTAAGAATATGATATCATTATCAAAATCATTGACTGTAAGAATATGATATCATTATCAAAATCATTGACTGTAAGAATATGATATCATTATCAAAATCATTGACTGTAAGAATATGATATCATTATCAAAATCATCGACTGTAAGAATATGATATCATTATCAAAATCATTGACTGTAAGAATATGATATCGTGTTATCAAAATCATCGACTGTAAGAATAAGATATCATGTTATCAAAATCATTGACAGTAAGAATATGATATCATTATCAAAATCATTGACTGTAAGAATAAGATATCATGTTATCAAAATCATTGACAGTAAGATATATATGCCTGTTATCCAATCCGATTCATTGAATAAAATATGTATTAAATTATTGACAGTAAGAATATGATATCATTATCAAAATCATTGACTGTAAGAATAAGATATCATGTTATCAAAATCATTGACTGTAAGAATATGATATCATTATCAAAATCATTGACTTTAAGAATATGATATCATTATCAAAATAATTGACTGTAAGAATATGATATCATTATCAAAATAATTGACTGTAAGAATGTGTTATCATTATCAAAATCATTGACTGTAAGAAACATTCGGAACTACCTCGGCGATTTCCCACGCAAATACACCTCGGATGTCACGAGGAGCGAAAATAGTTCCATCATAGAATCTAGCCTCGTTCCCGACGTTTGGAACGCTGGCACACACCAAAAATGACTGACGATTATGGGCAGTTAAAGCTCTTCAATGCCTGTAACTGATATTCACTCAAATCAAAGTTGATCCTCAAACATTTTTGTGTACTCGATACTTTCTGCAAAATGATCTGCCATGTTGATTGTTTACATCGGCAGTACTTAACCTATGAGGTAAATCGCCTGACCTCATAACTTTGTTG
Source organism: Mactra quadrangularis (assembly GCA_025267735.1). Lineage (NCBI taxonomy): Eukaryota > Metazoa > Mollusca > Bivalvia > Venerida > Mactridae > Mactra > Mactra quadrangularis. The sequence goes on along the minus strand of CM046301.1, from coordinate 10,061,390 downwards.
TATTTCTACTACGATTGATATCCGAGGTGTATCTTCGTAGATGATCGCCGAGGTCGTTCCGAATGTGTAAGAATATAATATCATTTTATCAAAATCATTGACTGTAAGAATATGATATCATGTTATCAAAATCATTGACTGTAAGAATATAATATCATGTTATCAATATTATTGACTGTAAGAAAATGATATCATGCTATCAAAATCATTGACTGTAAGAATATGATATCATGTTATCAAAATCATTGACTGTAAGAATATGATATCATGTTATCAAAATCATTGACTGTAAGATAATGATATTATGTTATCAAAATCATTGACTGTAAGATAATGATATTATGTTATCAAAATCATTGACTGTAAGAATATGATATCACGTTATCAAAATTATTGACTGTAAGAATATGATATCATGTTATCAAAATCATTGACTGTAAGAATATGATATCATGTTATCAAAATCATTGACTGTAAGAATATGATATCATTATCAATTTCATTGACTGTAACAATATGATATCATTATCAAAATCATTGACTGTAAGAATATGATATCATGTTATCAAAATCATTGACTGTAAGAATATGATATCATGTTATCAAAATCGTTGACTGTAAGAATATGATATCACGTTATCAAACTTATTGACTGTAAGAATATGATATCATGTTATCAAATTCATTGACTGTAAGAATATGATATCATGTTATCAAACTTATTGACTGTAAGAATATGATATCACGCTATCAAACTTCTTGACTGTAAGAATATGATATCATTATCAAAATTATTGACTGTAAGAATATGATATCATGTTATCAAAATCATTGACTGTAAGAAAATGATATCATGTTATCAAAATCATTGACTGTAAGAATATGATATCACGTTATCAAAATCATTGACTGTAAGAATATGATATCATGTTATCAAAATCATTGACTGTAAGAATATGATATCATGTTATCAAAATCATTGACTGTAAGTATATGATATCATTATCAAAATCATTGACTTTAAGAATATGATATCATTATCAAAATAATTGACTGTAAGACTATGATAATAAATTATAACTATCAAAATCATTGACAGTAACAAGACGCAAAAAGCTATTAAAGTTTAACCATTCTTTCTTATAATTTCGATTGAACGCCGTATACTAACACGTTAGTATCGGTTCCATAGATGTAACACTACGACTCTCTTTATTGCTTATAATCTTTGCTAGGCACTTTTAAAATCGATATTATTGATCAACTTTTATGGAAGGGTAGAGTGTTCAATGGAAACGAATCAACTCCAGATCGTCGGACTCTAATTCAAGTATGATACCACTGATAATACTGTATACACTACAACTATGGACTCATTGGTGCCTATGTAAATAATGACTATTAACACAATTTATACAATCATAAAACATAACAAAATGGTCCTGTTGACCCGAGCATATGAAAACACGATCTTAAGGTTTTTTAAAAGCACTTATATTTATCCGAAGCTTTGTGAGTTGGGACAAATGTTGGCCCCGAGATAATTATTGAACAATATATGCAGATGACTTAAGGTGTTGATATGATCTAAAATTGAAGCTCTATACCGCGTAATTTTTAGTAAAGAAACTTTTTTAACATTTTGCTATAACTATACTTGCGACCCCCGGGGGAGTTCAATTTTGAACCCAGGGACACAATTGGTACAATCTTTGTAGAGGACCTATGTTGACTATACAAACCACAAATGGTACTTCTTGATGTAATGGTGTCAGGAAAGAAGAGGTTGAATATTTCCTTATCTTAATCTGTTGACCCTTGGTCAGGTCAATATTGACCTCAGGGGCATCCTTTTAGAGGACCTGGGGCGATGCAACAAGTCAAAATTGGTAACTGAATGCTTCATGGGTTTTGATTTTGACAGTCTATGAAATTGGACACACTCATAGACGCTGGATAGATAAACAGCAGTCAGAAAATGACGGTTAACGTTGACGAATAATGTATTAGTTAATATAAATAAAAGAATTGCTTTTGCAAAAAATGAATTAATTCATACAATATATCGTAAAAACAAGCATTGTTCAAAATCATTTTCCCATTCAACTCACTGCTAACAACACGGAGTGCCCAAGTAAAATACAATGTACATGTTTAGATAAATTAAGTATATTAAACAATGCTACGTAACTGAATAAACTTGTAATGGCAATCGTATACCAACTTCCGTTAAAAAAAAATAACAATAGCTGTACGTGCGCACACCCAACAAAATGGCCGCCAATTCGAGAACTCTCATTGGTCAATTATAACGTGCGCACGTAAAGCTATTGCGTGGCCACGTAAACGTTATTGCGTGCGCACGTAAAAGCTACTGCGTGCGCACGTAAAGCTATTACGTGTCCACGTAAACGTTATTGTGTGCGCACGTAATAGCTACTGCGTGGCCACGTAGACGTTATTGCGTGCGCACGTAAATTTTAAATATTTCTCCATGTCACCTCTTTGCCACCGTACCTTTCATGATCATAAGATATGGACTCTGGTGCCAGTGGTTTTTGCTACAATTCGCTACTAAATATGGCGGAAAGCCCATGTAACAATACCAGTAGTTTTTGTTTGAACAAATTAATGAGAGAAAAAGGAATATATGTATATGTACAATTTACATATCATTTACACACAATAAATAAATTGGCTGTGAAGAAGATACTTAAGCCGCCCGCCAGTAGTTTTTGTTTGAGCAAATTGTTGAGAGAAAAAGGAACATATGTATATGTACAATTTACATATCATTTACACACAATAATTGGCTGTGAAGAAGATACTTAAGCCGCCCGGCTAGCTCAGTTGGTAGCACGCAAGTCCACTAATCGAGGGATCGTGGGTTCGATTCCCGGGCGGGGCATACTTTCGTGGAGCTTGGTCATGAAATTATTTCTACGACCATCCTCCCTCCTACCAATGATTCTTGATTATGTAGGGCAGTTGTCAGTCACTGACGAAAGTATGTGCTTAGAAGTTGGTTAACAGCTAAATCCAGAGCCTTTCCAGGAGCAGTGAGTAGGTTGACGGACCGCCGTTAAATGACCTATACAATGTGTTCCTACGGCGTTAAACACCCAACAAAAACAATTCAAATCAAAACAGAGAAGATAATTAATTAAAAGGTTTAGGTGGTGATGGTTTCATCTACGATAAACAATGAAAAAAAAACCTGGAATGGCTACAGTATGATTGCACCCCTGTTGTAGACGAATTATAGGGGTAATTTCTGCTGTGGGTGATGTGTTAATTCTCCCAATGTCTGCTCTCATGGATATATCGGCCGATGCAGTAAGCTTCCAATCACTTCCGGGACCAACCACAAGTGTATCAATCCATGCAAAGCCCTCAAACCTAAAAAATATTTCGGGTGAAAAGTTATGTCATCTTTGAAGTGATACGATACTATCCAACGTTTTAAATGTCCGTCAAAACTCTTGTGTTGAGCGGTCGAGTGACTGGACGGTTAGAAGTAAATCAATCTGATTAAAACCCCATCTAAAATTTTACACTCGCATACTCGTTAATTTAGATCTGGCCTTTTCCAAACGAAGGTCACGTTCAGGCGACCTTTTCTCATCATATTATTCATGACGAAATTGTAATGGTACGTAACTTGTTTACATCGTCTACGTCACGCAATTTGAAATGAGCCGCCCAATCGCAGACTGTGAATAATACTGACGTTAAATAAGCATGCAAACCTTGGTCTAAAATAGAAATTACGAAATCAAAATGTGTTTAATAGTGTTTTCGTCTAGATGAAAGCTACGCATTGGTTGGTCGACACAAAGTTCATCTCGACGTGACCTTTCATGGAGAAAGTAGAGAGCCTGTACGACAACGCTCTACAGGATATCTGTTTACGGAGAGTGGAAGAAAATGGACCTGTCTTCGGTAAATGGTACATTAAAATATGACAGAAATCAATTTCAAGGTAACACAATGTCATGTTCTTTATGTCTGTCGTTTTCTATGACAAACAATTTCCTTTTGATTTATAACAATGACATGGTTAAAAGTTCTATTTGAGTCAAAGAGACATATTTCTTCAAAAAGTATTTACGCTATGATCAATTGAATCTAAGACCAATGTAGCATGATTTATATGGCATATCTATACAAAAAGCCCCAAGTAATGTTTTTTTTATTTCCTTAATCAATTTTCTTAAAGTTGTTGGTATCCTTTTTCTCAAGCATTAAAATTAACCGTGTTGTATTTTCAGGTGATGCAAAGATGTAGCAAGTTTCAACAATATATGTGGCTGTTGCAAGCATATATAGTACAAGAAACATTTTACCATTTGAATTATTATACTTGTTGTCATGTTTATGTAGTTTTTATACTGTAGATTATATTTGCAATAAAACAATCAAAGTATATATAACACTGTTTCTTTCACTTTCCATTATTGTTATGAGAATAAATTTCTGTGTATAACTTCACACACAAGACAATCAAGTATGCAAACCAACTCATATGAATGAGGTTTCTACTGGAAACATGCATTAAGAAAGGTCGTTTTATGTTTCACAACATGTAGAAGAGACACTAAATATAGATCAAACCAGGGTCTATTAATTAAAGTGTAAACCATGGAGTATTAAAACCTACCAAGTTGTAGATTATATTGTTCCTTGTAAAATCCAGTCACCGATATCATCGTTAAAGCAGAAAAGCAGTAATAGATAAATATATACAGGTATATATGCAAGAAACATTGTTTCTTGTATCATGAATCCTTCATTTGGTGCTTAGGAAAGATTAAGGTAGATCTATTGCTACCTTAAAGTAAGGAAAATACATGTATATGATAGTTATACTACTTATCTTTCTTAGAATTCAATATTTTTCTATGTATTTAAGGGAAAATTAAACCTTAAGGTTGGTTTTTGTATTGTTCCATTACCAAAACAATTAACTGTATTGAAACACACACAACACAATTTCCCAGTGTTAGTAAAATGTTTATGTTAAGCAGTATAAAAAATCACCCTTTAGAAAGCGGTACGTCTTACATCGTTTACGAATGTTAAATAGAATATTAATGGTTTGACGGTAATTTAATTGTTTTAAAACTTTAAAAAATAAGTGATATTCAATGATTAATACATGAGTACTAACACTGGTCAGATGCACTATAAAAATAGAGTTGAAAATCTCCGTTTCTATGACGTCATACGAGGTTGTATTCGTCACAAGTAGACCCATATGATGAATTCATACTTAAGTGATCGGAGGATTTGATAAAATAAATTGAAATATGTGGGAAAAATTCATGTTTTTAGAGGAACTTAATTTCGTAAAAAGCCAAATATGTACCTAAAGTCACAATCTACGTCTTCCAACATTGTTATACGACGAAAAATGCATCATACTCGAGTTTTTTTATGTTACAAGAAAAACGGAACAATCATTTCTAACGAGTTAAGAATGGCTAGAAGCTGTCTTAAGTTACGCCAGTATTCACGAAAATCTTAAGAAAACTTTGATGAAACGCGATATTGACGTAAGTTAATATGCTATAGTTGGAGTTACGGCACTTCTTAAGTTAAGAAAACGTTGATGAAACGGCATCCAGAAATACTACGGTTTTCATGTTTTTAAATCGATGCAAAATTAGTTTTGTCGAGCATGCGCATAAAAGTGCAAATGGGAACATGTTTAATTGTATTATTGAAAATTCAGATGTTCAGTGTAAATGTGATTTTAGATGCCATTGTATATTGTGTTGCATTTAGAATGTATGACACTTACCCAAATTGGAATAGTTTTGTTAGGTAAGAAGGTTGTGTATGTGTCATCCTTCCTTTACCAGAAGTCCAATCTTCAACAGTATTGTAATCTGTACACTGATAGGTTAATGATCCAATAAACCCGGAACATCCAACAAAACATTCGATGGAGTCACTGCTACCACCCAATAAGGTACCGCTTTGTATGGTATCATCATCACAATCGTGGCCACCATATGTTCGTCTCCAGGATATACGATAGTCAATGATTATTTCATTCTGCAAGATCGGTTATATATTATTTTGAATACAATTCACTGATAAAGTTAACAAGGATTCATGCAAAGTGAAATTTAATACTCACCACTCTCTGCACGAACATTTCGTGTCAAAATGTGTAAACTCCACCCTGAGTGCCGATTGAGTGCATCGGACCGTATCAAATTATTTTTTTCCACAAATCGGTAGAAAATGAGACAAAAATCACCTCTGCAAAATTTAAAAAGGATCCATTGGCCCGTTATAAAATAATCAAAATTTGAAAAGTGATCGGTTAGAACTTCTGTTCAGAAAAATGAAGTCATCAATTATACATTACAATCAAACGCTTTCAATGGCATTTTTAGTATGTACATGTAAATAAGGATTGATGCTTGGAAACACTGATTCCAACGTTTTCACGAAGTAATTATTTCCATTTTTCATAGTAATATTTTTTTTTGAATTTTAAGTAATTACGGTTTTACGAAATTATACAATTTCGTTATTTTAATTTATTTCGTAATTGCGAGGTAGGGTATATAATTTTTATACGTTTATAACGTTTTTCTTGCATAATAAAATGCTGTTTATACACTATTCATAATTCATGAATCATTTACATGGCCTAAAGTCACGTTTTGAAAAATATAAAAAATCAAAGTATTGAAATTCAGAGAGACTTTCGTGCACACTGAAACCTAACAAGTCCATAATAATGATTACTCCTTATATAGGTCGTTTGCGTTAATGCTGGACCCCTGTTTGCCGTAAATATCTTTTAAACTATAACAGCGATTTTGCTAAAAAATTTAATACAATCTTATTTCAATTTTTCCTTCTAGGATTTAAATTTTCAGAGTTTTTAATCTATAAATAAAAAAAGTTTTCCATAAGGTACAATGCAAAATCTTTGGAATTTTTTATCAAAAATCCGGCGGGAGGTAAAATATGCTGTTCTGATTAAAACATTGTCATACTTCCAGTGTATTTATACGAAGTCCCGTGCGTTTACTGTAAATTTGTCGCTTAAATAAACACTCGACGGTCTACTGAATAGTAAAGCAGAGGCCCGTCTTTAAAATCGTACGAGTAGAGTTTGTATAGATTTTGACGATACAGACGACAGTGATGATGATATTTGAGTTTGTATAATTATACTGTTATACTTTGTTATCAAATAAAATTTCTAACCGGGCCTCATATTTAGCTATTATTTGTATCTACTGTTATGTGGCTGTTCTGATTATGGCACATACCCATTTAACAAAAGTCGCTTTTTGGCTTCAAAATTTGCATTGCATGTCTATGGGAAGTATGTTATGTAATTAGAGAAAAAATCTGAATTTTTGGATTTGAGAAGGAAAATGCTAGTTATGATCACATACAAAATTTGAATTAATTCCATCCGATAGTTATTGAGATATTTCATGATTTTAGGGGTCCAGCTTTAACGCAAACGACCTACATTAAATTCAAGTACGAATCGAATAGGACAAAAATGCGGGCTAAGTGTTTATTCTACCCTGTATTACTGGCAAATGTTATCAAGATTTTGTTTTTCCTATTTTGCAATACAAAATCTTAAAGTACAGCTTTCCCCTGTACACTTCGCATACAAATTCTGCAGGTTCATTAGTGTAGTCAAATATGTTAAATATGGTACAATACTGTATAACAACTTACACTTAAAGTAATACAATGAATGGCCGCAGTAGCATTACATTAAACCGCTACAGGCACTATCAATATATTCATCATTCTATTGCTCTTACTTCATAAACTTTTTCAACAAGGAATGTAAACCTTTTATTTGCTGTGGTTATTATCAAAAGATCAGTATAACACTATATAGATCACTTTGTATACTGCTTAGTGTATTAACGAAATTTGACTACGCCACTTCCACACGCTTATCAATATAAGTAAACACATGTCACTGATCAGTGAAACAATGACGAGTCAGATGACGAAACTTCTTTTATCGCTTAGAAATTGACTGCGCAAAAAATCAGATACACATGTATCACTCCGCAGGTTAAACTGGTCAAGTATTTTCGCCGATAGTTTTCGATTTGTGGTATAACTTTAGGCTTTTCGGCGAAATCGCCGAAAGTCTAATAACATAGGCGGGTCCAGCGGGGGGGGGGTCAGGGGTCCGGACACCCCCCAGAATTTTCAAAATGTACCTGTTCATTAGTGTATTTCTTGACTGTAAGTCATTTTAAGTAGCATGAAGCAGTTTTTCTCGTTACGTAACATAAATTTAATGGTTATGTGGTTTGTAACATAAATATTATGTTGCATTGTTCTGCAAAATGTGTATAATGTGGTTGTGGTGCCAAAGTTCGGACCCCCCCCCCCCCCGATAGAAAAAATCCTGGATCCGCCCCTGAATAATATGGTTAATAACCATTTGCCAATTTCTCATTCTAGACATATAACTGAATGACATCATGTAGCACATGAAATTACTACCTTTTTTTCCACGAAAATTCCCAATTGGTCCCGTAATTATAGATCGTTATTTTCAAATCGTTCGCACAAAAAATGTATCTAACAGCAAACTAAGTAATTTTGTAAATTTTTTGTGCAAAGGATTCAGAAGAAACTATTACAGTTCACAGGCTAACCTGGGCATTTTCGAACACAGAAATATAATAGTTACTATACGCACTATTTAATTTTTAGCTCGAGTTTACGAAGTAAATGGAGAGCTCTCCTACTCGCCCTAGCGTCGGCGTCCGCGTCCACATTTCTGATTAAAGATTTTGTGCAGTAAAATATTTTTTACTATAACTTTTTTATTTCTTAAGGTATCAACTTGAAACATTTGTTTTAATGTAAAATTGCAACCGTATTCATCCTATAGACCCAGTCGATAGCCTGTCTAAGTACGAAACCATGTGTTGTGGGTTCGTTTTTTATTGGGTTAAACGCCTGGTCAACACAATTTAGGTTATTTTACGCCGTCCAGCGCACATAACCTAGCTTTCTTGGACCCTTGTCTATAACCAGCACTCATCTACCATTCCACAAGACCGGAAACTTCTCCATGCATCAAACATATATCTAAAGTAGAAGAATTACAACTAGAATTACATCTCACGACATAAAAACGGGAGTATAACTTCATTTGAAGACGAGTTTTAAAATATTTTAATTTTATTTATTGTAATCCTGTTATGGAAATTGTCTGTCATAGTCAAATTTCTTGATCACTGCCACAGCACAGGTCAGTCGACATTTGTACATTTATACATAACATAGGTCTACAAGGAATGGTGCTTTAAAAGTATGATTATGTGGAGTACCTCCATGCACTGGTCACCTTGTCTATCAAGCAAGTTATACATTATATAGCTTTAATAGATCGTCAATTTGTCAAGAATCCATAAAATGAATTATCCCAGTGAAATCAACAATATGAATTGCAATAATAGTGAACATGTGTTCAAGATCCACCTGAAACTTTTTATGCTTACTCATCCCTACTGAGAACCATGATATTAAATCTAAAGGAAGTTACTTACTAGTAACACTGGTGGTTTATCCAGTCTATATGTTTCATTAATCTCGATCATTAGCATTTGTCACATGGTATGTCCAACTTGAGTAATATCACATGGTATATATTATCAAATTATGGTTATTTGTTATCGCCTTTGCAACATATATTATTACATTATAAAACATGTATGACTTGGTTGGATAGATGCTCAAATTAGTTTTTGGAAACTGTGGTTGCAATTATAATAAAAGAGCAAAGATGAAAAATCGAACGAAACTGATTAATATAAAAATAAGGGCCTTTAAGTAGATTTTCTTTTAACCTTTACAAGGAGAGATATGTGCAAAAAGTGGCCATTTTGTTACCTCAGCTATAGGGCTATTTGAATATGCGTTTTTCATAATTAAATGACGGACAGCAATGCAACTTGACCAAGTTATTTCTTTTTGGTTGTCTGAAAGTAGAAGCCAAACTTCGATTCAGGAGTAACATACTAGATTAGTAAGTAAAAGGTTAAAGACCTCATCATTTTTACCCATATCAAGTTGGTAAATTACATTATATAATTATGTTGCAATCATAACCAAAATAAAGTTAAACTCCATTAATTCCATAGCAGAACAATAAACATGTATGTAATGTATCATACATGTTTCACTGTTGTAAGTAATTTAGCTCAAGTGGGACCACTTCTATGTTTTCCATGCAGGGTCTCTTTGTTCATCGTTGCAAGTAATTGATGCTTTCGCTTAGTAATTAGATTCAAACTGTGATTGGATTTTATTTTTCATTTTTGGAAATGTTTGTTTTTGATTTTTCATATTTAAATTTTCGAAGAGGGGCCTCTGAATAGATAAATACAAGAATACATGACAGGTCTCATTATTTTTTTGAATAAGCAAAATGAAATAAACAAATTAAAAAACTCAAGCATCGTATTATAATGTACTTTATTTGATGAATGTTACTGATGTTGAGATAAATCTTTGTCTCCAGTCCTATTAACACTAGAATCCTATATAACGAATACAGAAAATTATATATTCAAAATTTATATAAATTCCCCATTGTTTTGCCCTCATGTGATCATACTTTGTTTTGTGATTTATTTCTATAAAAGAACGTGGTAGCTAACTACACAAAAATTACCCATTCAAAATACTTTAAGTAATAAACTAAAATAAAACGAAAACATTAATTTTACTGGTCATTTTTTTGTGTGTTTTGTTTTCTTCGAAACCCTTACCTGGACCTCAATTCATTGCATCATGTTAAATATTGAAAAAAGTTTCTGACATAATTGTACTCATCATGAGTGAAGAAAATTTAATTTATTTATTTGATAGATAAATATTAACACAAAACTATGCACTGCTTATACTTGTCAGCCATTCCTATTTTTATTGTGCATTTGGTGTTTTTGGATGTCTTTTAGCGATAGGTGCGAGCTGATGTTTATATCTATGTAATATTTGCCTGATATTTTTTCATTACAAGGTTAGATGTAAAATTAAACATTATTCGCATATTTTGGTCATTGCATATTTGTTACATAGTCATTTAAGAATGTGAAAAAAGAGCTATTTTGCTTGTCTCAAGCTTAGGTGTGCTTCAAAACATCATATTTACAAAAATATGCTCATTAATTACAAACTTTTTTCATTTGCCTTCAATTTGTGATATATACCTGCGCTCATAATGGTGAAAAAATCTTTATTTTGAAACAATGAAAAATATTTAGTCAGACTTATAATGGTGTCTCCATATTGATGTTAACATCCGTTACCGAACTTTGACAACTTGGGTTGGATATTTCTGTTCATCCAATAGTATTCCATTTGACTCAATTTTCTCGTACTTCAAGTCCCTTTTTTTATCAGAGCCTTGAAAACTGCAGAATTCTTATTCTTTTATTCCATGTTATACTAAGCAAGTAAGTCAGTCATAATAAGTAAAAATTATTATTAACCTCCGTTGGTCCCTACAATTAAAGATCTTTTTTCTTTTTCGTTTGTCATCCAAATGTCGATGTAGATCATAATCTAGTGTATATAAATCCCAATGAGTTGTTAACATTACACTCACACTAAACTAGAAAACTGACCAAAATTGTTAAATTTCTTGACCTCCGTTACCATTAACCTCCGTGACTTTATCTAACAATTGTGTATTGAATTATCAGATATCGTGACTTGTATATATCACAAGCACACTGGGTTAAACAAAGTTTGTTCCTCGCTTAATCTTACTAACGTCATGTATCGAAAATCTAGAAAAAATCATCTTCATGATAGGCTGTTACAGTGGTTAGGTTATTTACATGAATAATTTTTGGAGACTATGTTCCATTATTTCCATAATTGAGCGAGCACTGAAGACATTTAATGTCAGCAATTTTGCTGGAACAAGCCAATGATATGACCGAAGTTACAGTGGTATAATACTCAAATTATTATTTTTAAACCATTATGTATAGCATGGTAACGGATGTTAATTTTATGGCCACATACTTTGGGATGACGTAAAGTTACGTCTTATTATGGAAGTCATTTGAAGTTCAATTCTTATTTGAGTGGCGGCGACATGAATGGTTACAAAATGCATAGTAGATTCAACATATGTGTCTTCACTTTTGTCAGAAGGACCAAGGTAACGGATGTTAAATTAGTTTTTAAGCCCCCATATTCTCTCATTGAAAAAGGCAATGATGAATTTTATTCAAGTAAATGAATCTAACAGTTTATATGTAATAAACCTGTTGCTGTATTTTTTATTTTTGTTTGGGGGGTATGAGGATTGATAATTTAAGCATTCACAGGAATTTTAAGCTTTTTAGGGTATAAGCATGAATCTTTTACGTTTCGAAATTGTTGAAGACTTTCGTGATTAATCTCCGTTACAATTTGACAACATTCAATACATGCAACTTATTACTTAAGGAACTCACAATTTTAACTTAAGGTGGCTTTTTTGAACGAATGAAGACTTGATAAGTTATTGTACACCAATTGTTCTGTTTTCTCATATGTTTTTCTTGTTCCAAATATCTTTTGAATAAATAGTGAATTAGAACTTAGTGTGACCGATTTATTTAGTTTTGATATGCTGTAACTTTGTGACATTTCATCCAATATATGTACCGGAAAGAATTTTGTAACTACATTGTAAGTCAATTGACCATATTTTTTAGTAGATTTAAACAGATTATAATTAAATATGAATTCAGTAGCTCTTTAGTTTACGAGTTGATCAAGCATTTAACCTCCGTTACCAAAGCAGTTTGATCCAACTTCACAAGTTGGTATAGAAAATTGACGGTTGAGAGTTTATGAGAAACTCTTTCAAATCTTAAAAGATATAGATTTGTCTTCAAGAAAATCAAACTTTTGAGCAAATTGAAGAGGTATGATTTTTCACATTTTCTTAGATTGGAAATGCACAAATAACATAGGAATGGCTGTTGTATTAAATGGGTAACCCCTTTCATGGCCCCACAATTTTCTTAGTAGGGCCTCTCACGGTTGTCTCCTTGGGGTTTTCTGAAGTGCATCACTCAAAATGATATAAGTATAAGAAAGTTTCATCATTATGTTATCTAAACTGTACATGATATATTAAATGTTACTGTGACTATTTTTGAATTCTATATAATCAGTACAGCAAATTAAATATTTAATATGTTTTCATACGTTTCCCCTTGTTTTGGCCTCTTTTGATCATACTTGGTTTTGCGATTTATTCAAATGAAAAGACACCATATCTAGCCACACAAAATTACCCATTCAGAATACTTTAAAAATGTGAACAAAAATGAAAACAGAAAATGTACTGGTTGTCAGTGGTCTTTTTCTATGTGTTGACCATAAAATCCCTTTATGGGGCCTCAATAACGATTATAATTATCATTTTAAATATTCAAAAACATCAACTGACATATTTTTACTCATCTTGAGCAAAAGAAATTTAATATATTGAGTTGATATATAAATAAAGGCTTTTTACATAGTACAATGCAATAATATCAATTGTAACGGGCGACCCCCTTTAGAGCCCCATATTTTGTTCACATGGCCTCTCATGGTTGTCTCCTGGCTTTTTTCTGAGGTTCATACCTTAGAGTTGATTTCCTGAAAGTTTGGTGCGTTAATCACAATGTGCACAATTCGATCATATTTTGTCCCTTACACACCTGAGTAGTCAAGGTAGTGTTGGCTAGGAGTTTATTCGATATGCACTCGGTGACCCCGCTCTATAGTCTATATAAAGCCGCCATCTTAGATGAGGTAAAAAATGAGGGAATTTTCGAACCCGCTCTGGCGTAACGGTTTAACTCGAGCAGACGACTTTTACCTATGTAGTTGTATAGAGCGGTCGAGATAACATGTTTAAACTTGTTCATGACGTCATCGTATTCAAGTCTATACATGTTGATATATGTATACTATTTAATCGCGTGTCACCGTTAGTTTATTACATTACTGCTACATACATTGGGTAGTAAACATCGAAGTTTTGTCCAACACAACGTTAAATCAGATAGAGTCTGTTTAATTTTTCGGCGAAAGGTAAGTGAATTAACCCTTTAACTTATGGAGGTTTATATTTATTTAGCCAATAAGAGCTCAGCAAGTTTAACAACTAATTTACAAGTCACTTATTTAAACCGTCAGAGGGTGAACATTGCTGGGCATTAAGTGTTGTTTACCCAGAACTAAAATTAATTTTCCATTGAATAAATGATTTTAATAATTGCCGATATTATAATGCAGACGACCATAATGTAAGGATAAGCATGATATTAATAGTCTATCAATGTAAAATTTTAACACATTAATTTACACATAATGACCTCAAGCAGACGCAACTTTTACGCTTGAGAAATTTTTTGTATACTATACTAGCGTAATACGAGCGGACGATGTTTAAATGTACTTGTGGGTTATACAGTCCTACACATAAGCCCAAGATTTTCCTCAGATCGGAGGAAGGTGGTACCGTTATGCCCAGAATCACCATGAAACCATTATCTGACCATTACAGCCAATTCAACAGCGGATGAACTATTAATCTGTCATTTCAATCTGATAAGCCAAGTATCTCAATAAACACATGTGGCATTGTTTATATTGAAAGCATGCTGTACTTGAATGTTGTAGTAATCCTAATTATAATTAGTACATTCAGTCAGAATAACTTTGTTGTGAAAAGTTGATTTTCGAGAGAATTAACTGATGATTTTATTTCAAACTAAAAGAATGGAAAAAAGGTAAGAGTAACATTATTATTGTTCATTTATTATTCAATCATTATCTATATTACCTAATAATTTTTCAAATGGAATAATTATTAACTTCATATAATCATTTGACTTAATACTTTTGGTAGAAATTATGTAACAAGCTTGAAATTTACAAGGGTTTGTGATAGTATTTGAAGTTACATCAAATTCTTTATTTATGTGAAAAAGCTGATAATCTTTGAAGAATGATAAACTGACAAAAAGAATAAAAAATAACTTCTTTCGTAGGATTAAACTGAAACATTTGTAACCAATTAGAATGGTTCCAACAGTTTTTTTTAATGTCATATCTGTTTTTCTAATTTGTGAATAATTTAAAAAAAACAAAAACATTCATACTTGAATTGATTAGAAAATTTTAACTGTATAAAAAATTAACGCAACTCTCATTTTATTCCAGGTTTTCAATGATGAAATTTAACAAGATATTTAATATTTTCGTTGATACTAGCACACAGAAGAAATTGATACTTATTGATGAAATGTTTGATATTTTGAATAAGAAGGATTATACCAACAAGTGGAATCTAAAAAGAAGTTTACAGTCCAACCAAGGAGGGAAAATATTGCATTTTGGTAATGAATGTGCCACTGTAACATCTTCGTTAAAATTCATGTTTAATAATAAATCTTCAACATATTGTCAAACATTAGTCAAACAAAATTAATAGAAGAAGAACTTGTTGGTAAATCAGATAAAAGTTCTTACAGTACAACATTTAGTTGCAAAATGCAAACCTTTTCAATCATCTATATTATTTGAAACGTTACATATCAGTGAACCAAATATTCCAACTTTGGTGAAGGATTATAAAACACAGTTCAATGATTCTGAGTGGAGAATAATATGCTGGTTTGAAAATTATGTGTCTAACACTTTAGGTTGTGGTGAACTCTCATTTGAAGATATTTTGAAACATAAGTTTTCATTGTACCAAAATATTTTGAAATTACATGAATGTGGCAAGTCCTGGATTCAGTCCTCAAAGAAGTACTTGCAAAATAATTCATTTCGAGTGAAAGCTTCACATGAATTTGATGTAATATTGATTGCTGGACAAAGACATTCAGCCATAGTGCTAGATAGTGATATTAAGACATTCCTTGACATTTATTGTCCAGATAGTGTAGAAAATAATATTACTTTTGATGTTACATTTTCAAAAAGTAATAATTTAATCTGGGCTGCTGTCGTCCAGAACAAATCACTGGAAACCAGCTTCGAAGATATATGCCTAAGGATCTTTTACAGGGTCAAGAAGAAACATAATGTTTACCTAGAGAGAATACTTTTGGTTGAGTATGACTCCTTAAAATGTCATTTGTCTAAAGATGGAGTTATACAAAGGTTTTTATTAAGAGATGATCTTGAAACAGGTAAATTTAAAACAGTGTTAGAGGATTGGAAAGCTGGTGCATATATTGATGGTACATGTGAACTTTCCAGCTGCAGGTTGTCAAATTCGCTATCACCCTCGCAATTATGATATACATTGTATAATCGCGTAATCATTTTTATGTTATTTGCATATTCATATTAACAGTATTTAATATGACCATGATAAATTGGAATATGTGATATTTTCATTGTTTGTGCTGTTTACCCTTGTCTAGCAAGTTTCGCTTTCATTGAGTTCGGCAAGGGTTACGTTAACAGCAACAACATTATCTATAAACTAAAATATGGTTATAAAATAGGATAAATATGAATATGTATTTATTTGGATACTGTGATAAATTATACAATAATTATTATTGGTTACAAATTATTAATATCATTATTCATCATGCATGTAATTCGTATGCTATAGTGTGAGTACATTACATGTTTTCTTTCTTTGTATATATTTATCATATAAAGTTTGTTTTCTAAATCTGTATTTGTTCATTGATGTTTTTGTACATAGGTGTACTTGAATTTATTTTGTACTCTTTAAATTTGGAGGTTCCGGTCATCCACGTAAACATTTCTTATATAAGCATTGCCAGTTTCATTACGCACTAATAATTAGGGGTGATTTATTTTTACAAGTTTATAGTTAAGTCAGTTTACTAAAATTTTATAAACGCATCATTAATTAAAATCTATAGTGTGCACATACACCTTTTTTAAGTAAAAGTTAAATATCAAAGTTGTAGTTGAGCTAGTCAATTGTTTAAAGTACAAAAACACGCATGACCTAGAATACGACCTGTAATGAAGACTATTTATCTATCTATATGATAATTATTTGGTATGGTATAATATATCACAAATCATGTTATTATTGTACAGTGTTTTTACAAATGTATCATTTCTGTTTCTTTGTTTAAACATTGTTATAATCTAAATAAAATGTGAAATTGACAAAATGTTGTATAATATCCTTGATATTTCCTTTCAATTTTGTGAACTGTTTATATATTAATACAAAATTTAAATCAAAATGAGTTGTGTGTATTATCTTGTCTCAATAATTGAACAGAAAGTCAGACAGAGAAAGAAAATCTTTCTGCTTCATGAAGTAAACATGAAAACTGACCAGAGCAAGAGATTCTCATTGATCATAAATTACACCATCTGTAAGATAACAATCTTGCTTTTAACATACCATGACAGATTAATAGTTTAACTCAGGGTAATGATAACAAACCATGGAGTGTGGTCAATTAGTGTACCGTTATCAGTTTTTCCAGAAATTCAGAGATTTTGTCCCTTATGTGTAGGACTTATAAGGTTAAATAAACCCGTATTTAAAGTATTTGTGTCTATATAACGTAATTATATGTTTGCCTGTCACACCAGGGTTCAGGTTTCGAATCCTATCGTCGATTGTTAAAAATAAAATTTAGGTGCGTACGGGGTTTTCCTTTCGCGCTTGTTTCAGCGCATTAATAAAGATTGAATATTTCTGCTATGGATGATTTTCTCTCAAAATGTACCGACATTGATACATAGTAACAAAACTAACAACAATCATGATTTTTTATAATATTTTTATTTGATGTACGGAATACATGGTCAAACATATAATATTATGCAAAATATATACAATATATTGGTATACACAACGTCAGTTTATATCAACTGTTTTAATCCAACTTATTGTTTTTTTTGAGAATAATATTTATTTTCTATTTCACAAAGTATTCTTCGATTTGTATGTCTTTTATTCAATATCTCTGGCCTTCACATACGAATTGAATTTTGGAGGGTAATGAAGCCACTTTACCAGATATTCTTTGCTGAAACCTCTGCCACGTGTCTTCAGGATCTTCTCGATTTTCCACAGCTGATCAGGGTTAATGCGCACTTTTTGTAACTCGCTTTCGTTAAAGGATACTGTGACTTCGTCTTCGGCCATGTCACGTAATCTGTACACCGGAATATTACCGCGTAGGTATCTCTTGTAGATTTGAAAGAGTTCACCCGTGAAGGTCTGATCGTAGGCCCTTGTAAAGGCGCTTCGAAGATGTGATATTCTCACATAATCACCTATTTTGAACCGGTATCTTCTCTGTTTAACGTAAGTGTCCTTGGTTCTGTTGAAATAAGTAGCTATTCTGACTTCCATTTCGTTCTGTACATTGACGGACGCCGGTGACCTCCCGATGGTTCTATGATGCGTGTTGTTGTAGCTTTTAGCGACGTTTTGAAGTACGGTTAAGTATTTGTCACTTAGTTTAAAGTTCATGTAGCGTTTCAACTTTGTCTTGATCGTTTTGATGGCGCGCTCTGCTACAGATGCCTTAGTTTCGTTATGTGTGGGGAAGTATAATACATTATGTTTCTTCATAACGTCTCGCACTACGTGTGCCCAGAACTCTTGACCTTTGTCTGTGTTCAAACTTTTGGGTTGTCGTCCTTTGATAAATATATTGTTAAACGCCTTGGCGACGGTAGTTCCTCGCTTATCCGACAGGGATCTAAGCCACACGTATTTGGAAAATGTGTCTATGACTAATAGAACGTAGTTAATGTCTTCATTGCTCTTGGCATATTTACTCATATCAATTAAATCTGCTTCCCAAAGGTCATCTATGCCTGCTGTCACGACATGATTTCTTCGAAAACGTCTTCTGACCGGTTTGTTGAGGCTGTAATTTTCTTGTTGTTGTAGCCATTTTCTAATCTTATACTTTGAAATATTAAATTTGTCTTCATTCTTTACGTAATGGTACAATTTGTCAGGCCCAGAAAAACTTGCGGGACTAACAGGATCGTAGTAGAGAGTGTGTAAGTAGTTGTCCTCGTCATTCATCGTCATCGTCCGTGCTAAAGTCACTCTCTGTGTCGTCGTCATGTGGTCTAATATTATGTCGTCGAACCAGTGACTGTACTTTTTGAGTACACGTCTGATCGCTTTCTTAGGATTATTGATATCCGATTCCACGATGTCCTTCAGTATTTTCTTGTGCGCAAGACTATCGTCGAGTTGAACGGCTATCAGTAGAAAAGCGGAATATAGTCTTATGAATTCCTCTTTGTCTTTGTCAAAGGTGAACTTATACGCTTTGGATCTCGCCTTTTTCTCAGTCAGACCTTCTGCCTTATAATCGTTTAATTTCTCTGTCCATATGTCTTCAGTTTTTCGTCCAGCTTCGGTGACTAATGGTTCGAAATATTCTCGTACATCATCTAGATAATCAGCCTCCTCATTCTTACTGGGGTACTCATCATCATCGATCCACGTTAATGGAGGTGTTTTCCTCGGTGGTTCTTCCTCGTGGCTATTTTCGGCTTTTTTTTCTTTCCTTCGGGACACCAAGTTTTGACGTGTCTTTGTACGTCATGGGTATCCGCAAAAATATTACCACAATCGTCGCACGAATTCATGTTAGCGTCTCTTATAAAGTTTCTTTCAATCTGCTCCCCGCTTCTGTTGTCAAAGTTATGTGCCTCTATAAACTTTGAGGGTACGTTTCTTGTGTCGGGATTATCTTTTATTACCTTCGGTGAATGGTCAAAACTATCGCTGTTTCCTGTTCTTACGTCTTTTAACACATTTGAGCGCATGCGCAGATGATCCGCTGTCGTTGGCTTTAAATCTAGTAGCAAGTATCCGTACGGTTTACTGATTGCTTCTTCAAAGTGCCTGATTAGATGCCCCGGGTTATTAGGGTACATTTGTCTGGCCAGAGTCATGACCTGTTGTTTGTCAATGGGATTGTTGAACAGTATGAGATAATGACAGTTACGTCTCTGTGTGGGGTCCTTGCTAAAGTACAAGTTCTGATTTAAAGCAATGACGCTCAAATTACGATGATGACTGCCTTCCGTAAACAGTTCCGTGACCCTGGAATCTTTAGCCGCCTCCAGAGCCATGTCATCCAGAACAATAGTGTTGTTCACTTTGGGATCTATAAAGTCGTCTCTCTCTAGGTTCAAAGGGATTCCTTTCATAAATTCCACACGAGGAACAACTGTCTCCCGTATGACATCATATAACGGTTGCCATCTCTTGTACAGGTAGATGATACGTTGAGGCGCTGGTTGAATATTGGACGATTGTAGTAATTGTGCCAAGAAGTAAGTTTTTTCCGCAAGACGTTGGTCCGCTCCCCATACAGGTGAAAGGGTGTTTAAGTTGAAGTGTTCCTTGGTCAGTGGTACTATCATATGGTGTATGAGTTCTCCGTTGCGGTATAGGAATTCTATGTTGTGGCGCTCCAAACACCGGTGGTGGCGGTGGCGGCGGCGGATACGCTTCGCTGCACTGTGGCGGCGGCGGCGGCGGCGGCGGCGGATACGCTTCGCTGCACTGTGGCGGCGGCGGCGGCGGCGGAAACGCTTCGCTGCACTGTGGATACGCTTCATTGGGTTTTTTATGTTTGCATCTGAGATGCCTTAACATAACATCTCTCCGTGAAAAATGTTGTTGACACTCCACACACGTTATCCGTTCCATGTTCACTCTTTGACGGTTAACGTACAAATGAAAAGATGACATTTGTTTCACTATTTATGCAATATGGGTAATATTTTTAACCAATCAAATGCGTTCAAATACACAATTGAATGTAAGAGGTGCTTGTAGTTATTCCTAAGTTCATTTCAAGTCTGTCAGTCGTAACGATCGGACGTACATTCATAAATATTTGGAGTAAAACAAGTAAGGTATATTTCGAAATTTCATGTAGTATCGCCTGGCTTTTATGTAGTCTCGTCTGGTTTTTATGTAGTCCTGATTGACTGTACTGTTCTTACGCCTGGTGATCTAAGATTGAGCCTTCATTAATTGCAATATATTTATGATAATACATTTTGTAAAATTTAATACGATTTTATTCTTCTTTCAGAATTCACAATGCCTTCTTATCAGTGCGAAAAATGTGGCGCTAGTTTCCCTAAACTTAGTCAGTTACTCCAACATCGAAGAACTGAGAACCACTGGCAGAAGTTTACATGCTCTAGTTGTAAGAAGGTGTTTAACAGAAAGGACAATTTAGAGAGACACCAGAAGAAGCACGATAGTCAAACCACTCAACACTGTCCAGAATGTTTGAAACCGTTCATAAGCGAGGATGCTATTAACAGGCATCTAAGACAAGAACATGGGTGGGGAACTGAAAATCAAGAAGGTGGTGGGCCAATGAAAAAACGGAAATTGGAGGAAAATACACACAGAAGTCTTGACAAGTAAAGTGGCAGAAAAACACATCGAAAAGTTTAAAACCACAGCTACCTATTACAAAATAAACATCAATGATCCGGTCGAGATCAGAGATTTTCCTAACATATTAAATTATTTGAAGACCATGTTTCAGGAAGTCATCAACAAAATGACGGAATACATACAATCTAATGATTTAGTCAGACTTTCCATGGACAATCCTGAACTTGACTTTCCCATTGTACTGCCTTTTATGAGAAGATCTGAGATGACAATTGATCGTATTCTTTCTGAGATTGAAAGAGTATTACAATCCTACGAACAATTTGTGGTTGATGAAACGTTTGGTATGGAGTTAGTTCATGTACATATGCCTTCGGGAAGCGGATATAAGATGAAACCGATTATAGACATTACAAAAATGCTAGAGAACAAGAAAAGCATTATCCAGATCAAAAATGAAGACGAATTATGTTGTGCAAGGGCAATCGTGACAGCCATTGCTCGTCATGAAAATCACCCTCAATGGAACAACATACGGAGAGGATATAAACTTCAAAAAGTATTGGCTGAACAGTTACATGAAAAAGCTAACGTTCATTTACAAAGATGTGGTATTGAAGAAGTGAAACAATTTCAAGCAGTTCTACCGATGTACCAACTTATTGTATTATCAAAAGATCATTTCAATGGTATCGTATACAGCGGTCCTGAGGGTGGTATCCCGCTTTATTTGTATCTGCATGATAGTCATTTTGACGTCATCACAACTATGACTGGATTTCTTAACCGGAACTATTTTTGTATGGAGTGCAAAAAAGGTTATCAGCATAAGGAAAGAAGTGTATGTAATAACCCTTGTCATTTTTGCCGCCATTTACACACCGACAAGGAAGAGCACTGGCAACATTGTGGCTTATGTAACCGTTCATTCACAAACCAAGCATGTTTTGACTTTCATCTCAAGAAAACCGAGAAAGGAAAATCTACCTGTGAGGTGTATTACAGATGTCTGCAGCTAATCAACCGGTCTAAGCACAAACGTGATCATGTATGTGGAGAAATATATTGTAAAACCTGCAAAGAGTACGTTTTAGATGGTCACCTATGTTATATGCAACCGACTAATGAAAAAGAAGAAAATGTCAGTAAAAAGAAACCGAAATACACAAAGTATATTTTCTTTGACTTTGAGTGCACTCAGGATTCTATCGTAGAATGTGACGATGGCTACCGTCCGAGAAAAGACAACAACAATTGTCAAAACTGTAATAAGTCATGGTGTGGTTCGATGGAACATAAACCCAATCTCTGTGTTGCTCACAAAGTGTGCAGTCTCTGTATGTCTATAGATGTAAACACTGACTCAGTGTGTATAAATTGTAGACCTAACGTTCAAGTATTTTCAGGACCTAATACCACTACGTCGTTCTGTCAATGGCTTTTTTCAGCGCCTAACTTTGGCTCAACTGTTATATGCCATAACTTCAAGGGGTATGATAGTTATCCTGTACTAAAATATCTGCACGATAACGCTATTCTTCCAGATGTCATAACAACGGGATCAAAATATATGTCGATCACAGTACCCAAATGCAAAATTCGCATGATTGATTCTATCAACTTTATACCTATGGCTTTGGCAGACATGCCCGGTGCCTTTGGAGAGACTGAGTTAGCAAAAGGATATTTTCCCCATTTCTTCAATCGTAATGAAAATCAAGATGCCAATCTCGACCACCTACCAGATGTTAAGTACTATTGTCCAGACGGGATGAAACCAGAAAAAAGACAAAATTTCATGTTATGGTACAAAGACAACAAAGATAAGCCATTCGACTTCCAAGGAGAACTAGTACGATACTGCCAATCTGACGTTGATATCTTGAGAAAATGTTGTCTGAAATTTAGAGACTTATTCATGGGCTTTACCAAGAAAGATTGTCACGGGGGCATAGACCCATTTGAGAAGTGTGTGACTATCGCATCAGCGTGCAATCTTGTGTATAGAACAAATTTTCTTGAGCATGAGTGTATAGCCATTATACCACCTCATGGCTACCGACCTGAGGAAAAACAATCTCTCATGGCCTACAAATGGATGTCCTATATATCACACACGAAAGGAATCTCAATACAACATGGGAGAAACTATGGTGAGAAACAGATAGGCCCATATAAAGTTGACGGCTATTATGAATTAAATGGAGAAAAGACTGCACTCAAGTTTCATGGCTGCTTCTGGCATGGCTGTCCTAAATGCTTCTCGAAGACAACTATGAACCCAGTGAACGAAATGAGCATGGGTGATTTGTATGCTAAGACCATAGAGAAAAAACAATTCATAGAAAACTGTGGCTACTCTTACGTTTCTATGTGGGAGTGTGACTTTAAGCGGGAATTGGAACAAAATGTTGACATAAAACAGTATACTCAAAGCCTAGAAATTATCTTGCCATTAGAGCCACGTGATGCCTTCTTTGGAGGCCGGACTGAAGCTTTCACGCTGTATAACGAAGCGTCCACAGACAAGCAAATAAAGTACTATGATGTCACCTCTCTTTACCCCTGGGTTAATAAAACAGGAAAAGTACCAATTGGCCATCCAGAAATCATAACAGAAAACTTTTAGGAAATCAGTCAGTATAAAGGATTAATCAAGTGTAAAGTATAACCGCCAAAAGGTCTTTACATACCAGTTTTGCCAATCAAATGTAATGGAAAACTGATGTTCGGCTTTTGCCGCACATGTACTGAAAACAATCAGCAAACAACGTGTGAGCACAGTTATAGTGAGAGGTCATTTATTGGTACTTGGGTCACAGATGAGATTAAAATGGCTGTATCGCAAGGCTACCAAATACTTAAGATACATGTACGAGGTCTGGCATTTTCAAAACATGTCACAATACGATCCCACAACAAAGTCAGAAGGTGTATTTACAGAATACGTAAATACGTTTTTGAAAGTGAAGCAGGAAGCGAGCGGTTGGCCAGAATGGTGTCAAACAGAAGGAAAAAGACACCAATACATTCAACAGTATTACGAAAAAGAAGGGATTTTACTGGATTACAAAAAGATTGAGAAAAACCCTGGATTAAGGTCACTGGCAAAGTTGATGTTGAATTCTTTCTGGGGTAAATTTGGTCAACGTACTAATCTGACCCAAACAACGTACATAGACGACCCAGTTGAATTCTTCGACATGATGACTAGCGATCAGCAAAAGATAAAGAACATTCAATTCGTCAATAACGAGTCTGTCAAATTAGAATGGGTGTATAAAGATGACTTTATTGAAACATCAGGTAAAACAAATCATTGCTGCCTACACAACTGCCCAAGCCCGTCTTAAGCTCTATAGTTACTTAAGGCCTTTGGGTAACAGAGTATTGTACTGTGATACAGATTTTGTTGTATTCACAACGGCAACGGGTCAGTGGGAGCCTCCACTCGGGGACTACCTAGGAGATTTGACGGATGAAGTTCCAGACAACACGATTACCCATTTTGTGACCGGAGGACCTAAAACCACGCATACAGTTTACTAGAGCCAAATAAAAAGGGACAATCATCAATATGTAAAGTTCGCGGAATTACACTTAATTTTAAAAACTCACTTGATATCAACTTTGAAACAGTTAAAGACATGGTGACAGGAAAGGGCAGTGAGTGTGTTACCGTAGTAGACGAGCACAAAATTGCAAGAAATCCCTCAACTGGACATGTAATTACCAAGCGCGAAACTAAGGACTATAAAATGGTTTTCGATAAAAGAGTGATCAAAGAGAACTATCATACTGTACCCTATGGAATGTAAATTCTATTTTTATACAAGTTATAACAATACTTTAAAGCCACTATATGAAGATATATTCTTCAACAGTAGACTTGAAAACTGTTTTACAACCATAAAGTTATCAAATTGTAACATGCATTAAAGACACAATCAACAGTCCAAACCATTCTGCTTTCTAAATTTGAGTTTGACAAAGTGTCCAATTCTTAAAAAAGTGGGGTACTTTTATAAGAGTACACTATATTCATTTATACGCTGATGTTTAATGTACCTTATCCAAAATTGTTTTAAAGCTTAATTATGTAATTCAGAGTAAGTTTTTTCTCTAATAAGACTTCATCTTTAACATGCTGTGATAAAAACTATTGTTTCGAGTATTGACAACCGCATTCTACTTTCGGTTTGGATATACTTTCACTTTGAAATACAATAAATAACATGAAAATATCTGAGCAATTTTGCATTTATTTAAAAAACCTTGTTAATTAGAGGTGTTTGAAATAGATAAATGTCTATTTTCTTTGCAGTCAAAAAACAGTGTTACTTTTGATATAGGGGCTTTAACTGATTTTGTTGATAATTGTATATTATTGCTTATGTATTTAGAGCTTGCTGTTGTAGAAATGTAAATAAAATGTCTGTACTTAAAATTTCTCTTGTTATTTTTGTCAATAGTTTTGTTATTTATAATTGTGTTTATACGCAACAGAATGATATTTAACCTCAAATGACCTTAAGCAACCGTACACTATGTGTTATGCAGTATTAGTAGTGGTATAAATCATTGGCGGTAACTACTGTCGTCTGCTTTACTTCACCTATGACTATTGATATGGTTTTAAATACCACGAGCAAGTATGAGATGGAGCTATTATGACATTCTAAACAAACGTATAAACCTGTCGTCTGCTACAGAGGTTAAACATTATACCAATATGGCAGCGCCCTGTTGGCGGGATATAGGCTGAAAAGGCTGAAAAACGTCGTCTGCTTGAGCGGCTGGTTCACTCCGGTTAAGAAAACGTTATGCCAGAGCGGGTTTGAAAATTTCCCTCTTTTTATACCTCATCCAAGATGGCGGCTTTATATAGACTATAGAGCGGGGTCACCGAGTGCATATCGACTAAACACCTAGCCTTGACTACTCACCTGAGTACGGGTTTTGCTGGTTCGATTCCTGTGTGATATCTTTGTACGATCGTGAAATTGAGTCTCGAAATATTTTCTATAGTTATTCGATCCTGTTTTACTGTACATATCAATTTGGACATTTATCGGAGATCTATGCCTGTACAGGAAAACGTATAAAGGACCGGCTTGCTATGCATGAAATAAGACACAAATCACGAAACACTGCACTACTATTTAACTTCCAAGATAAGTAGTCAATGGCTTTGTTTTCATTCGAATAATTTATCAGATCGTAGTTTAATCTTAAAATAACCGATGTTGAGATACTAATTAAGGTTCATGTAAAGTCTTGGTTTGCTAACTTATCCAATCGCATAATAAAGATATTTTATTAAACCTCGCACTATACTGTAAAAAAGCAATTTTCATTAGAAACAATATATTAAATCCTCTTGGTTAAATTTACATGTATGTATTCTAATATATTCTCCTATCATTTCCCAAATATTGATATAACTGTTTACATATGTTTGTAAATGTTTATTGCCGTATATACATGTCCCCCATGATTAAGTTTACACGCATGTATTCTAATAAATTTTCATATCCTCCAAATATTGATATAACAGTTTATATATGTTTGTAAATGTTGATTGCATCATATACATGTCCTCTAGGTAAAATTTACATGCATGTATTCTAATATATTTTCCAAATAATGGTATAACTGTTTATATATGTTTGTAAATGTTGATTGCATCATAAACATGTCCTCTAAGTAAAATTTACATGCATTTCTATTATATTTTCCAAATAATGATATAACTGTTTATATATGATTGTAAATGTTGATTGTACCATATACATATCCTCCAGGTTACATTTTCATGCATGTGTTCTTATATATTTTCCAAATATTGATATAACTGTTTATATATGATTGTAAATGTTGATTGTACCATATACATGTCCTCCAGGTTACATTTACATGCATGTATTCTTATATATTTTCCAAATAGTGATATCACTGTTTATATATGTTTGTAAAGTTGATTGTACCATATACATATCCTCCAGGTTACATTTACATGCATGTATTCTTATATATTTTCCAAATAATGATATAACTGTTTATATATGTTTGTAAATGTTGATTGTACCATATACATATCCTCCAGGTTACATTTCCTGCATGTATTCTAATATATGTTCCTATTTTCTCAAATAGTGATACATGTATAACTGATTATGTATGTTTGTAAATGTTTATTGCCTTATATACATGTCTGCTAGGTTAATTATCATGTATATATTCTTATATGTTTTCCTATTTGTACCAAATATTGATATAACTGTTTATATATGTTTGTAAATGTTTATTGCCTTATTTAGGGATCCATTCCCGTGTCAATGTAGATTATACTTATAATCAAAACTATGTACTATGTACACGTTTCTTGAATAAACTAATGTTCTGTTCTGCTAAAAAATAGTAAAACAGGAATAGTTCTAAATATGTCATATTTCCACCAACAGTATTGTTTTATACATCAAAATGTTTCTTATGAAACATACAAAGTGGTGCTGGTCATCAATTACGATAAAAATATTTAGCTAAAGATTTATTTGCAAAATTGATGCTGCATAAATAAAAATACTAAATTACATAAAAAAAATTTTACAACAAATTTTAACATTAATTCCTTTACAGAACCTTATAGTACACATTCCAATGAAGGTACTGCAATATTTATAACCTCAATAAATATTAAAACAAAACTAAGACAATTGAAAAACTAAAGTGAAAGTAGAAACCGGGTCGTGAAAACCCATTACACTTGTATCTGTCAAAATGTTTTTCATTTACCTTAGTTTTGTTTTAACATTTATTTAGGTTTTAAATATTGGAGTACCTTCATTGGAATATGAACTATAATGTTCTATAAATGATTTAATGTTAAATTAGTTTGTAAAAAAATCTTAATGTCTTTTAGTATTTTCAGTTTTACAGCATCAATTTTGCAAATGCATCTTTCGGTAAACATTTTCATCTGAATAATTACCAGCATCACATTGTATGTTTCATAAGGAACACTTTGATGCATATTACGCTGCTCTTGATGGAAGTATGAAAGAGTTAGAGCATTTTTCATTTTACTATTTTTAATGCAAACATAGACTTTACTTGAACCTTAACATTAATTGTAAGTGATAATAATGCAAAGAATTGTATTTACCTCACTCTGTCCCGGTTTCCAAGTTATGATTGCCCCTCGGAAATGTGATCCTTCGGTCTCATTTATCCAAAATAAAAAACAAATACAAAATAATAAACAGCGCATCATTGCGCTTATTAAAGGTGACGATAAAAATCTTTATGTCTAAGCGGGGTACGCCACTCCGCTTATATACACCACATAATAATGGTATAAACTATATTTGTACGGGTTTAAATAAATATATTTTGAGCTCGAATTCCATGAATTTGCAAACGATACTAGTACATATGTGTATACATAAAATGATATTTCCGCGATACAAGTATTTTTGTTATTCTTTTAATCTTTATTTCACATAAATGAAGTTTCTATTTTACATTATGCTTTTTTTAAATTATTTCTTACCACTGTCACGAAGTACTCATAGCAGCACATGATCCTCTTGTAAAGATAAGGAAGTTTAAATACATCTTTTGGATTGGCCAATTAAGTCGTATATGTGAACAGCATCATGCGACTTTTTTCCTCATTGTGATTCATTTCTGCACTTCAAAAGTGAGTATTTTACATATAAACAATATGTACATGTACAGAGAATCGCTCTCTCAATTTTTTTCGAATGTGAATTATGAAATATATTAAGGGGAGAGGGAAGTGCGTCATCAAAGATAGGCTTATAAATCCCGGTCCATAATTTAAGTATGGACAAATATACACGTTCCTTCTGTCTCGTCAAGACCACGGTGTATCGCAGTTTAAAGACTATCGACGAGTTCTAAATCACGCATAAGTAATTATTCTTTCAGAATAGTTTAACAAACAAATGAATGTATGACAATTGTTTTTACGAGGAGGTTAATTTCATCACATCAATTTTAATTATTTCACCATTCACCTGTTTTATGACTCATGTAAGACAATTGCGGTTGCAGAAGCAGCGCGCCGGGATTTGGAATCTCGTGTCCTGAAGGGGAGTTTGAATCCTACCCGGGAGGTTATACCCCTCCATAAAAATTTGACAATAATGTCAATTTTCCTCCATTGATAAGATGCATGGAGAAGTTTTGTGGAAGGGTAGATGAGTACTGGTTATAGACAGGGGTCCAGGAAAGCTAGGTTAGGTGCGCTGGACGCCGTAAAATGAGCTAAATTGTGTTGAAACGGCGTTAAACCCAGTGAAAATAAAATAATAAAATGCGGTTGCAGAAAATAATTTATCTGACCATCTATTCATAGAGAAAATGTTTTACATCTTTATCGGGCATTATCAGTATATAGGTTCTGTGGATGGAACATGGACAGAACAAATCAAGTTTTTGATCAAAGTCAAACTGCTCTTGTAACTACTGTGTCTGTTTTCTGGCTCCCAAATGTTCAATATCAACAAAGATTTAATCACAACTCTGCCTCTGTACATACTTGTTAGTTTGATGTTAACAACTGTCATTATTAAAGCTTAATTATCAAAAGTAACACTGACCATGTACTGCAAAGACATTAGGGCAGACATACGAAGCCTATGCATGTAAAAACACCTCTTCTGAAAAATAGCTTTTTTAATGCAATTTAAATGCAATTATCCAAAAAATACGTTTTTGCTTTTTATTGTATTTCGAAATGAAAGTAAATCGAAATCGAAAGTAGAATTTAGGTCAATACTTATTACACAGTATGTGTAAGATGGGTCATGTCATAAAAAATTTCTCTAAATTGCATGATTAAATTCTAAAAGGGATTGGATCATTTGCATTCAGCTTTAACAGGAAAATAATATAGGGTGTTAGAAAACAAAAGTGAGGTAACTTGTTTATTTTGACTTTAAACCATCCTTTACTGTTTTAATAACTTCGAGGTTATATGACAGTTTTCATGTCTTTTGAATAGGACTGTCACGATACGCCAGAAGCATACCGCGATATATTGCAATACGCTGTCATTGTATCGCGATACGTACCAGGATATATTGTGGGCTTTTATATTTGTTGTTCCTCCGCTGTATTGAACAAAAATGCAAATCTTATATGCAGCTACTGATAGAATCTAGCCTCTTTAAGTATTTACGATCATTTAAGACTGAGACACATCCAATCGATTAAACTCTTGCAACTTCAGGTTAGATAGAATGAACAATGGAAAAACAGACGTTTCGCTACTTTTATTTTGCGAAAGGAAGAATATTCCAATGAAATAAAAAATAACACCAAATACCGGTAGATTAAAATCGTACCGCGGTACGTATTGCTGCAGCTGCGTATTGCAATATATACCGGTATATCGTGACATTCCTACTTTTGAGTATGACTATATCTTCCTTAAGTGGCTATAATCAACTAAAGACTGTCATATTTACACGTAGAATACGACATTGACTCAATAACATCATGAAAGTCGTCTTTTGCCGGAGCGTAAGTTACATTGTTAAGTTACATTTGCCGGAGCGTACATTGCAAAATATCTTTCCACAAAAACAGGAAAACACTGTAAACGAACTCTCATCACCAATTTAGCAAGAAAAGGAAATTTGGTCTTGACTCATTGTTTGTAATTATTCAGTCAAATCTTGAGTTTAATGTTAGAGTTGAATGTATATATTCGTCATTATTAAAAATAGCTCTGTTTCTATCATACATCGGGACAAGTACATATTGATCCGAGTATGGTATGAAGAAACAAAAACAAACTGAACGTTTAGCTGAAATATCCGCCACACCTTTTTATCACTTATGTAAATAAATGTAAAAGTACTCTCAATGTATCGAAGTATAACTATTGTGAGAAACTAGTTAGTTTTAGATAACTTATAACAATACTAAGTTATACATTATGTGAACAATGTCTCATGTTACCCAAAACGAGCTTTTAAAGTTAGCTCAAATAACACTAAGTCTACATTGCAAACTAAAACTGTAACCAAAAAGTGCATCTGCAGGCCCTGTTGGCGATCAAAAATGACATTACACGCATTTATGTATGTTAGTCGGTTGCAAATTCAGACTTAAACCCTTAACTAACTGGTTGCGACATGGGCGAATGGACATTTTTTCACATTGAAGCCATTTCAAGATGCTATTTTTTATTGCTAATTGGCTGATAGATAAGCAACTTAAACAAGTTATTGCCTTTCAGGAATTGCCAGTTGAACCCCGATCGCATTTACTATGACAACTCTTGGGCGGAGCAAATAGGGGAAATGCATTTTTTGCTCTCTTTCAACACAAAATTTGCATTTCATTTAGTTACATTTTCCCAATGAGATCTGAAGAGCAAGTTCTTTACGGAGACTAAAACATGGTTTATTATCACCATTTTCTGAACTGAACGGTTTCGATTTTTTCTGGTGATGAGGGGCGCTATGTCCCTTTCAAACCCCAACAACACAGGGAGAAAAGCCCCCCCCCCCTCGAGACATCTTTTGATGGATTGACTCGCGAAAAAATAATCATTTCTTAGACAACTTTCTTTCGGTGAAATTCCATATATCAAGTTAAAAGTGTTTTTAACTTAGAGAGAGTTGTTTACGATCAAATTGAAGATTATCTTACATCTAAAGATCTTTTATTCAAGTACCAGTCTAGTTTCAGAAGTAAATCCTCTACAGAGACATGTCTTATTCATTTAACTGATTATCTTCGTTTTCATATGGATAAAGGCAACCTAGTTGGGATGATTTTACTTGGCCTCCAGAAAGCCTTCGACACAGTCAAGCATTCTATACTTCTAATGAAACTTGAAGCCCTTGGTCTTTCTTATTCTGTAATACAATGGTTCTCGTCCAACTTGTCCGAAAGGCAGCAATTAGTAGATGTATCTGGAACTTTTTCTTCTAATGCCAACATTGATTGTGGTGTTCCTCATGGATCCACATGCCTACTGGGCCCACTTCTTTTTTTAATCTATGTAAACAATATGTCAGCTGTTATCAAGCACAAGTTATTATTATATGCAGATGATTCTGCTGATCTGGTTCACGGTAAACACAAACATGAAATTGAATCTTTACTCAGCACAGAATTAGAATCTATCAGTGATTGGTTTCTTTAGAACAAACTTTCTCTACATTTGGATGTAACCGAAACTATTTGTAGCGGTGCTAGTTTCGGGAACCTATTTCCTCGACCTTGTTTATCAGGAACCAGTACTCTTACTAGCTTAGGTATTAAGAACATATAAATAACAAGAGCTCCGCTGGGCGGGGCATTATACGCCCGTGTGCAGTCCATGCTGTGTTCTATCTCATATGAAGTCCCTGTGACCTTGACCAATGACCTCAGGATCTCAGAATAGGTCCCACTCTTAACTGGAGGGCTATCCAAAGCAAAGATTTTGAGAACCTAGGTACAGCCATGGTTGAGTAATCACCAGCACAAAGTTTTCCCCATACAAACTTCCAGTGACCTTGACCCTCGGGCCTCAGAACCAAAAGTTCTCACCCTTGACCCAAAGAGTAAAAGAGTATTGATACATAAAATTAGGTGATCTTAGATCAAAGTTGGTTGTTGGACAAGGTTTTCCCTCATGATTTCCTTGTGACTTTGACCTTTAACCAAGGGGCCTAAAACCAAAGGGGCATAATTAAGCTAGACATTTAGGCTACCCTTAAATAAAATTTGGTAAACCTAGGTACAATCATTATTGAGTTATTGTCCGGAAAATGTTTCAATATAAATTAAGTCCCAGTGACTTTGACTTTTGACCCTGGGGTCTCCAAATCAAAAGGGAACATCCTCTACCAAAGAGCTATCAACACATTACATCCTGACAAATAGGCTGATCCACATAAATATTTGGTTAACCTAGGTACAATCATTGTTTAGTTATTGTCCGGACAAGGTATGATGCCTTTATGACCTTGACCTTTGACCTAGTTTTGACCCAAAACCAATAGGGAACATCCTTGACACATGGGCTACCCTCACATAAAATTTGGTGAACTAAATACATGTTACTTATTAAATATAGCATTATTTCCAGTGTTTGCCATTTTGACTTTATTAACATATAGATTGAACATTTGAAGTCACTGCTTTGTTATTTGATATCTTCTGGATGATGGTTTAAACTGAACCCAGGGGCCCAAATACCAATAGGGAACATCCTTGACACATGGGCTACTCTAACATGAAATTAGGTGAACCTAGGTGCAGTCATTGTTGAGTTATTACCCGGACAATGTTTTTCAATATGATGCCCCTGTGACCTTGACCTTTGACCCTTGGGCCCCAAAACCAATAAGGCATATCCTCGATACATGGGCTACTCTCACATAAATTTTGATGAACCTAGGTACAATTGTTGTTGAGTTATTGTCCGGACAAGGTTTTTCAATATGATGCCTCTGTGACCTTGACCTTTGACCCAGGGGCCCCAAAACCAATAGGGCATATTCTTGACACATGGGCTACTCTCACATAAATTTTGGTGAACCTAGGTACATTGGTGGTACAGTTATTGTTTGGACTAGGTTTTTCCATATGATGCCTCTGTGACCTTGACCTTTAGGCCTGGGGCACAAAAACCTGTAGGGAACATCCTTGACACAAGGGCTACCTTCACATACAATTTTGTGAACCTAGGTACAGTCGTTGATGAGTTATTGTCCGAACAAAGTTTTTCAATATGATGCCTCTGTGACCTTGACCTTTGACCCAGGACCCCAAAACCAAAAGGGCATATCCTTGACACAAGGGCTACCCTCACATAAAATTCGGTGAACCTAGGTACATTGGTGGTTCAATTATTGTCCGGACAAGTTTTTCATTGCTTGCCATTTTGACTTTATTAACATGTTGATTGAACATTTGAAGTCACTGCTTGTTAATTTGATATCTTCTGGTTGAAGGTTTAAACTTGCCCTGTTTCCCTAAAACTGATAAGGCACATCCTTGACACATGGGTTACCCTCACATGAAATTTGGTGAACCTAGGTTCAGTCGTTGTTGAGTTATTACCCGGACAATGTTTTTCAATAAGATGCCCCTGTGACCTTGACCTTTGACCCAGGGGTCCTTAAATCAATAGGGTATATCCTTGACACATGGGCTACTCTCACATAACATTTGGTGAACCTAGGTACATTGGTGGTTCAGTTATTGTCCGGACAATGTTTTTCAAAATGATGCCACTGTGACCTTGACCTTTGAACCTGGGGCCTAAAAACCTATAGGGCACATCCTTGACGCATGGGCTACCTTCACACAAAATTTGGTGAACCTAGGTACAGTCGTTGTTGAGTTATCGTCCGGACAAGGTTTTTCAATATGATGCCCCTGTGACCTTGACCTTTGACCCAGGGGCCCCAAAACCAATTGGGAACATCCTTGACACATGGGCTACTCTCACATCAAATTTGGTGAACCTAGGTAGATTGGTTGTTCAGTTATTGTCAGGACAAGTTTTTTTCCCATATGATGCCACTGTGACCTTGACCTTTGACCCAGGGGCCCCAAAACCAATAGGTAACATCTTTGACACATGGCCTACTCTTACATAAAATTTGGTGAACCTAGGTACATTGGTGGTTCAGTTATTGTCCGGACAAGTTTTACCTATTTTAAGTCCCAGTGACCTTGACCTTTGACCCTGGGATCTCAATATCAATAGGGAACCTCCTCCACCCAAGGGCTATCCACACATGAAATTTGAGGAACCTAGGTGCATCCCTTCTTGAGTTATCATCCGGACAAGCAATTGTCCACGGACAGACGGACAGACTGACAGACTGACAAACGGACAGACGGACAGACGGACAGACGGACAACAGCATAACATAATACGACCGTTTTTTCAAAACGGGCGTATAAAAATGTAAAGAACACGGCGTGCCATCTATAAAAGGCCGTGCAACCGGTTTTAAAAGTTGTTTGGGTAGAATATTC
The DNA here is from genome assembly GCA_025267735.1 of Mactra quadrangularis. Taxonomy (NCBI): domain Eukaryota; kingdom Metazoa; phylum Mollusca; class Bivalvia; order Venerida; family Mactridae; genus Mactra; species Mactra quadrangularis. The sequence goes on along the minus strand of CM046301.1, from coordinate 10,025,923 downwards.
GTCAAAGCAGGGTGTGGTTCTCTTTCGTTAGGTCTTTCGTGTAGTTTGTAAGTAGAAATTAATTATTTTAGATTTATTTCGTTTGTGGCTGCTTTTGTTCATGGTTGTTTATTTTATTAGTGGTTTATTTTTAAAGTCGTTTATCTTGTCCTTTCTTCGCTTTCTCTCAACCGGGCTGACATTTCTACAGTTAACATTCATTTCCTAACCTATGCATGTTCATTTATTTTATTACAGCACTGTATGTTGACTTTACGTGGTGTGTGTTAGTATTGACTTGTATAAGTATGGAAAGCCGTTTTCCTGTAAGTAATTTAACGTATTTTAACTTGTTTACTTGTATGATTTTTTCTTTCATATTTAAATTGTACTTATTATTTTTATGTAATGACTTGTATGAAAAGGATGTTTTGTGTCATAGCATTATTGTTTTCAAAGAACAATTGTTTAATAAGAGCTTTGTATATAGATAATTTGTGTTGATAAACACTATAGGTTATTTTGGTTTATTGTTTATTTCAGACTGAAGATTAATACTATTGATACATCTGTTCATCTTCTAGTCATCTGAATTATATAAATTTTGAGTTAATCATATGTGACACCAAGAATAGAAATATACATCGATGTAAACAGAATTAGAGTTATGTAACCCTTTTACCCACGACCCGTGTGGCAGGTGTGTTTTGGCCACCTGGCCACACGTTACATATTCTATTTGGCTTCAAGCACTAAATTAAATCTCAACCTAAACTCAGAGTCTCATGCAAAGGTCAACAACTTGAAGCTAAAGACTCAGTGAAGTATCTGGGAGCAACCATTGACCAGAGCCTGTCATTTGACTCCATGGCTATGTCCGTTCATCGTAAAGCAATTGGGCGGCTCAAATTTTAATTTAGAAAGGCTAAGTTCCTTTCCTATCATACTAAAAAGTTATCGGCTATATCTATTATACAGTGTCCCCTGGATTATGCATCAACAGTGCGGTTCTACTATATTACACAGTCACTTAGAAACAAACTGCAGACCACTCAAAACAAACTTGTTAGATTTGTACTTAATCTAGATTCCACAACCTATTTAGCAAATGAACATTTTTAAGACTTAACTGGTTATCATCCCCAGGAGGAAAGGTTTTGTCAAAAAATCATTTGCTTATAGAGAAATTATGCTATGGAATGACCAAGTATCCTATATTAGAAGGATATGTAACGCTAATGTAAACCCTATCGCTTAACTAGATTTTATCGCTTTTCACTGTCGTTTCAGTGTCGTCTGCTAATTTATCGTAAAATGTATTAATTGGGGGAAAGAGCGGGGTTTTTTACTCCAAAGAGGCGGTAATCGGCGAAAGGTTTAATTAATTGCGCGATCGCGTTAGATTGTGAGTTGTCTTTTTATTTGAAATTCTTCCCGCTCAATTATGACTAAAGTTAAATGTTAAAAAATCTTAATAGTAATTGATTTTTTGAGTACAATGAACTCGGCAGTTCCGAGTCATCGACAATTCCGGGTCACTTTTTTATAATAGTACGGATGATTCCTTAATAATGCAATATTTTTATTATATGATAGTTAAGTCATGTACACTAACCACTTTGCTACTGTAACACAAACTTTTCATGTTAAAAATTCTCTAACGGAAGTCATAGTCATGAAACACTAAACAGCTTCTTTTCCAACCAAGGCGAAAGTACGAGAACGTTTCGTCCATGCGTTCGAAAAAACAGTGATTTATATCCACAATTCGGATAAAATAAGTCCTTATTGCACATTGCTTTGCTGGATATTTGTCGGTGAACACGATTCAACTCATAGATTTGTTTCATCTAATTACTGTTTGACAATTATGCAGACAATTAGACCCGGTAAGCACGTGACAATTTCGCGTAATAACTTAACCCGTATTATATAGAATCATATATTTCAATTAACAAGTATTTTTTATCATTTAAAATAGATTTTACACATGATTTTATCCCATATGTAAGACATTTGTCCATTAATATTGATTTTTAACCGTGTTGAGTTTGTTTGTTTGTTTGTTTGGGTTTTACGGCGCACCAACACAGAAAGGTCATATCGCGCCGATAACTCTGTTGAGACCACTCCGGATTAAAGAGACAAGCATCTATCGCTTGACCCGGAATTGGAAAGTGCGACCCGTAACTATCGAGTTTGCATCATGCAATTTCGAAAATTGTAGAAAAATATAAGCAAATAAACACAATTAATTTAGTATAGCATGGTAATGTGGAAGTATTTGTTTGTCAATTTATGCAGGATTGATTCTTGTCTGGTTCCCAGTCGTACTTTGGCAGGTAAAAGTACGTCAGGCAAACCATGATCATGTCCGCGCCCTATGTAATGAATTAGATATTGGATAATTATGTTTTCAAATGAGCATTTCTCACTACACAGACTTAAATCAAGGGATCATCGTACAAGAATTGCAGTAGATACTTTTTAGTTGTTTAGTTACACTAATTTATGCAAAATGAAGTATCCGAAATTCTTACGAGACTAATCCACGTCCGAATTGTGTTCAAGTGAGACTAGTTTGTGTAAATCGTTCGCTAAATATACGTGTAATAAAAAATCGAATGACCTAAATAGTATCAAACTCTTACTAATGTAACTTTCGTCAGCAAATGATCATGCAAATCAAGAAAACGTAATACCTGAATAATAACTGAGGAGGCCGCCATAATTACGGCTTGCCTGACCCGATAACAATAGTAGTAAGGGGCAAGTAATACAGACTACTAGTCATTATCATTTAAAACACAATAAACCGATCGCTTTTTGGTTATTAAAATAGTGCAATAGAACACCTGTAATTGAGGATACAACATTAACTGGGTCCATGATTAAGTTCAATAGTTCTAAAATCAATGTAAAAATCAGCCAGGAAATGGGGTGTTATTAAAGTTGTGTTTTAGGTTTAATCATGCATATGCAAGGAAAACGTTTATTGGATACCAATTTTCAATGTATTTTCTCCACATTAGTAAAAACAAAATGCTGTTCAAATGCGCGTTGTATGTGAACACTGCTAAATAAAAATGCCCATAAAGGACTTAAATCCATGAAAATCGTTGTTTTTAGCACAGGGAATTGTCAAGTTACCTCCCTTTGATTTTTCAAACATACCTTTTATATACTTATATACAAGGGGTACAACTGCGTTTACTAGACCGATTCATCTAGATTTATTATTTTGTGGCTCACAAAAAAATACTGATACCCTGGTAGCTCTTTAACCACACGATTAAATAGACTAAACATACGTCTTCGAACTATGAATGTTTATTGTTTCAAAGGGCAGATCATTAATACGATTAGATTATCAAAAACATACAAAACATTACAAAAATCTCAACTCGGACAAGTTAGTGCACAGTTGAACAGAATGAAAATTGACAAAATTTCAATGTTACGTCGATTCAAGCATGATTTACTCCGTGTTAGATTGTGTTTCTCGCTTCACTAGTTATAAAAATACAAAACATCGTGCCAATTATAACCAGACTTGAAACAAAACGAATATATGTACACTTTTTATCTGATTTAACCTTAAAAAAATTATTCTCACAACCATTTTCACTAATACGTCACACACATAATAATCTAATTAGTTAAACAATTTCTGATTCGACGAACCGTACGGGGTTTTTCCTACTTTCAAACGAGACAACAAAAATACTACGAAAAAGTCGAAATCTTCGAAATTTGATTCAGTCAATTAGTCGGAAGTCTTGGCGATTTTCGTTTACAAAATTAACCAATCAAAAAGTTTCTTACAAGTTTCTTGAATATATTAAGGATACCGGCTACAACATTGATTATCGAATAGAGTTTGTTAATTTCGCTTTTTATGGCTCGCAAGTGTTTCTCTCAAGGTGGAGAGTTATATTTATTACATTTTTATTCAATAATATTGTTTTTCTGTCATATTTTCTTTTATTGGGGTAAATATGTCATTTTGAAATATGAAAATAAAACGATTTTCCTCGAGAAATGTCGATTTCATCTGTGCACTAACTTGTCCGAGTTGAGATTTTTGTGCTGTTTTTTTATGTTTTTGAAACTTTAATCGTATTAACGGTCTGTCCTATGAAACATTTAATATTCATAGCTCGAAGAGTTATGTTTAATCAATTTAATCGTTCCGTTAAAGTGCCGCTAGGGTATCAGTACTTTTTGTGATTCTCAAAATAATATATCAAGATGAAGTGGTCAAGTAAATGCAGTTGTACCCCTTGTATATAAGTATATAAAAGGTATGTTTGAAAAATCAAAGGGAGGTAACTCGACAATTCCCTGTGATTTTTAGCCTAAAATGGCCATATTTGAAAATGAAATTGATTATCAAAGCTAGCTAATTTCGATTTATTAAGTTACCAAATCACTTCATACATCTATCCACAAATCCAACTTTTACACATATTTAGTGACCATTTCACTCAGATACTGCGCTAGAGTGCAGCCTACATATTCGATTGGTCTTCATTTCACACATTTGTCACGCTGGGGTCGATAATTATTGCCTTAGAATAAACGTGAAATTTATCAAAGTTGGACAATTTAGTCATGAACGACCAACTTATTTATGACTTTTGGACATAATTTTGTAAATGAGAACATAAAACATCTTTCGATGGATTAGTTTAAAGTGGATATTCGTGGATAGAAGTAGCTTGCCTTTTCGTAAAAATGGTGAATGAGACGGAATAGCGCTCTCGCTTCGTCTCGCCACGACCGTAAACTTCCGTGAGTTTCCTTCCGTTACGAATCCATCTAATATAGGATCCATGGGAATGACTTACCCCAACAAATCAGTGATACCGAAAGCATAAATGTTCTTAAATCAAGGCTAGGATACTCGTGCCCGAGGTGGTGCGGGTTCGAATCCCACCCGGGGAGGTTATACCCTTCCATGAAAACTTGACAATAGTGTCGATTTTCCTCCATTGGTTAGATAATATGGACAAGTTTCCGGCCTTGTGGAAGGGTAGGTGAGTACTGGTTATAGACAATGGTCCAGGAAAGCTAGGTTAGGTGCGCTGGGCGCCGTGAAATGACCTAAATTGTGTTGATACGGCGTTAACTCCAATAAATAAATAAAAAGATATTTTAACATTGATTTTTCTTCTTTTTTTTCTTAAAAAATTGTTTAATTATTTTAAAAGTTTAGATAGATTTTAGCCATGATAGGTTTTTAATAGTATTTTACTTAGAATTTGGCTGTTTTATTATCTGTTGAATTGTAATAAGTTCTTATATTGCCATGTTGCACCCATTCTTATTGTTAACATATTTATCCTAAACCCTTTGATGTTTTTCAATTTCAATTTCAATTATGACTGTGATACTGTTAACATTAAACATGTCTTCCTATGCCACCTATCATTATTATTCCAAGGACCACAATGGAAATAAGGAATGTTTATTCTCTTTTTTGTGTTATCCTTTGTGTATGTAATATGGATGGCATAGTATTATAATCATGTTTATTTTATTATTACATGTATGATGATCTTATGTTTATTTTTATACAGAAATAAAACTACTTGTGCTTAGACGTTCAGAGTGCGAGAGGTATTCACCTTTTGTTTGAAACCCTTTAATTACGTAATATATAACGATTAGCAAAGTATTTGAAGAAAATATGTTTTAATTTGCCTTACTATTTGATGCACATGTACAATAGCGGATAGCAAGAGTATATGGCACAAAATTAATGATTTGTGAAAATTAGTAGGACAGCATTACTTGGAAATGTTAGCTTACGCATGGTTGAATGTAGTTAATATAACGTAATCACATATCGAAACAAGCTAAATTATAAAGATAAATTTCATTAAGTACGCCGTTCGATAAGCTTTTTACAACATTGCAGCAAATTATTTACTGTTCACATTAATATTTTGTTTTGTTCGCTCTATAATCATCAAACTGACCATGCACCACATCATTCATACACGTTATAAAATAGCCTTTCTTTCGTTTTAAATAAGTTTATGGTTTAGGGATATTATGGGCATCCCATTTGACAATAATCTTCAACCCTTAACTATTCTTTATCATACTTATTTTAGCTTCTACACGAGTATGTAAAAGTTCTACGACAAAATGGTATGTAGCATTAACTAAGACATGTGTATGTGGAAGTGGATGGAAAGGAGATATTTGTGACACTGATATTAATGAATGTGATGATGCAGATATATGTAAAGGATATCCTAACACTGCCTGTCTTAATAAAGATGGTGGTTATGATTGTCTGTGTAGAGTAGGTTATAAAAACGAGTCAAAACAATGTGTTGGTAAGTTATTATGTTTATACATTTTTCTCAGATGCACCAGTATCATGTTTATAAATGTTCCATTTAGTTCTATTCTGTCCTATATATTTATTGTACGTGTTTTTTTTATATTTTCGCTTGTTTAAATCTTATTTCTAAAATTATCTTGGCAATGAACTGAATTTATGTCTATAAAATCATTTGACTTGACCCTATAAAACAATAATAAAAAAGAATTTATAGAGAAGATTAATGATATCGTTTTAAAACATCAAACGTATTTATTTTGATTCACTAAATCAATCTATAATGGAATAAAAATTACGAAAGAATGTTGTATGTTATGTATAAATGTATCAGTTTGCGTAATTGTAGTTAAGTGCAACATGATAAGTACTCTAGCTGTGCTGTGATGGTGGTTTACAAGTGTAATACACCGATCGCCTTACAATAATTTCATTAATTAATTTGTTTTGAAGTTTTTAATACTAATATAAACATTAAAACAATTTTAAAATGGCAAATGGATGCATTAGAAGTATGTCGTATGGAAGTAATTAATGAAAAAAATGTTTGTCTGTCTCTTTTCCAGAAATAAAAGCCTGTGATAATGATACAACAACAGATAGTCCTGAGCGTAAGTTAGCTCGTGTATTTCAATTGAATTGATTGCTTTGCGTTTTCACTTATAACCTTAACCTTTCTTGGGTGTACTTGGATGTTAAATGCTATCTTTGGTTGCTTACAAGGGATGTTTACGTTTTAATGTATATGATTGATTTACTTAAATGATTTACAGCACAATATAGATAACCAACAGCATTTTTAAGTTCAGTATCTAAAGGCATTTTGAATAAAGACATGGCTTTGATTGCAAAGATCTGTGGTAACATTAAACGGTATTCAGATTTGCTTTTGCAAACATAGTTTTCAGATTATCTATATTTATATCCTTCAGCTTGGAAATGTGAAAACATGCATTACACTTAATACGTCTGATGGCATATTTGCTGTAATACATTTTAAAATTACAAACTATATCGTTTTCTCATCATTATTTTTATTGTGTTTAATTAATGTCATGTCAACACAAACTTTGCTCATTTTTGTGACATAATATTAGAATATATACAAGTACATGAACTTCATATAAAGCCAATCTCCGTAAACAGATATCCTGTAGAGCATTGTCGTACAGGATCTCTACTGTCTCCGTGGAAGGTCATGTCGAAATGAACTTTGTGTCGACCAATCAATGCGTAGCTTTCATCTAGACGAAAACAACTATTAATCACATTTTGATTTTGTAATTTCTATTTTAGACCAAGGTTTGCATGCAAATTTAACAGCGGTATTATTCACAGTCTGCGATTGGGCGGCTCATTTCAAATTGCGTGACGTAGAGTCTGCGATTGGGCGGCTCATTTCAAATTGCGTGACGTAGACGATGTTAACAAGTTACATCATAAATATTATGATGAGAAAAGGTCACCTGAACGTGACCTTCGTTTGAAAAAGGCCAGATCTAAAATAGCGAGTAGGCGAGCGGACAATTTTAGATCAGGTTTTAATCAGATTGATATAAAGCGGAAAGACATTATTATTCATTTTAGCATGCTTGTCTGTAAATTATTCCAAACATTTTTATTTATTTTAACGTATTATATATGTTGGCACATGCTCATTTTGTTTGTCTTCAGATGACCATTAAACAAGAGTTCTTAGTTATTGATGTCCAAAAGTTAGTTAAACATTTGTGCATAACCCCTCGTACTTCATTAATAAAATCAAACTGTTGCTTATATTTTCTTTACATAAAATGTAATCAATTTAGAATGAGACTTTTATGACGAAACTTTCATTGATGCTTTCAAATGTATTCTTGTAAACGGTAATTTTTCAAAATATAAGGTGTCCAAAGAAACAGATTGAATTCCTACGTTTAACTTATATTCTTTATATGTTCTTTCTAGATCAGAAATTTTTAGTTACTCTACGTATGGATATACCAATATCACCGAATGAGAATTTGGAAGTAGCTGTTATTTACAATCACTTTATGCAAAAGGCATTTGATATGGTAAGAATATATTATTACGGTTGGATTCTTCTTTACAATTGTCGTCTAGTGTGGCGGACCCGACCCCGCTCTCTCTCTCTCTCTCTCTCTCTCTCTCTCTCTCTTTCTCTGTCGGATCTCAGGTCCGGTGTTCGATATGTCGGGTAATTTCAACTTCAAACAGGTGCTAGTTTCTCTTTTTAACTAGCGGTTCGTCAGGATGACACCAGTGACTAACTTGTGCGGGATAGACCAATACTCTCATAAAATGTGAATATGAATTGCCCTCTGCAAATGCCTGACTTCAGCAACGTTCGATGCGTACCCGCTCCTTAAGGAACGTGCTTACCGCAAGCGTTCAGAAATTCAGGAATTAAATGCGAGTTCAGGAACTCTGAGTTAAGGTCTAAATAATGAAAACACCTGGTTTGTTACTACATTTTTTGGATGATAAAACCAAAAGTGAAAACTTAACAAAACAAGTAAGACAAGAAAGGCGAAAGTAATCTTTAAAGCAAAAACTAAGATAATAAAAGTACGATTATAAAGCGAAAGTAAACTTGAAGGCGAAAACTTTAAAAAAGCAAGTAAGATAAAAAAAAATAAGTGAGATAGGAAAGGCAAAAATGCACTTGAAGGCGAAAACGTTAAAAAGCAAGTAAGATAAAAACAAGTAAGATAGAAAGGCAAAAATATATACAAATATTTACATTAATACCCAAATTATGTCAAAGTGAATTAAAACATGTGGTATACACATTGTTGAAAACGAATGTAGGATACTCGCTTCTTGTATTTTCAACATATTTAGGCGGTTAGGATATTTTTCTAAAAGAATTGTATTAATGTTGCACAGTCGTATAAATCCATGTAAGGGTTTACTGTTGTACTGGTGTACTGATGAAAATTCTATCAGTAAGGTTTACTGTTGTAATTGTGAAAATTCTAACAGTAAGGGTTTACTGGTATACTGATGAAAATTCTATCAGTAAGGGTTTACTGTTGTAATGGTGAAAATTCTAAAAGTACGGGTTTACTGCTGTACTGATGAAAATTCTATCAGTAAGGGTTTACTGTTGTAATGGTGAAAATTCTAAAAGTACGGGTTTACTGGTGTACTGGTGAAAATTCTATCAGTATAGGTTTACTGGTGAAAATTCTATCAGTAAGGGTTTACTGTTGTACTGGTGTATTGATGAAACTTCTATCACTTAGGGTTTACTGGTGTACTGATGAAAATTCTATCAGTAAGTGTTTACTGTTGTAATGGTGAAAATTCTAAAAGTACGGGTTTACTGCTGTACTGGTGAAAATTCTATCAGTAAGTGTTTACTGTTGTAATGGTGAAAATTCTAAAAGTACGGGTTTACTGGTGTACTGGTGAAAATTCTATCAGTATAGGTTTACTGGTGAAAATTATATCAGTATAGGTTTACTGTTGTACTGGTGTATTGATGAAACTTCTATCACTTAGGGTTTACTGGTGTACAGATGAAAATTCTATCACTAAGGCTGTACTGGTGTACTGATGTTACTGCAGTCTTCACGTACATAATCTTCTTCATTCTCAGACTTTCATCATTGCTGAAGTTAGTTGAAGGAATGCATCTTCTACATTGGTTCCATACTTTGTACTAGTTTCTAAGTATGGTATATTTAACTGATTAGCGAATTCCTGAAAATGACAAAATATCAACAAAATGTTAAATAGATACATGCAACCCCGCAGCGGTTATTTCTCTTAATTTAATGAATATAGAAGCAACGCGTAGCGTAACCGCTGTGATACATGATACATCATCGAAATCAGGTTACTCAGGTGTGTAAGGGACAAAATATGGTCGAATTGTGCAAATTGTGATAAAAGCACCAAACTTTCAGGAAATCAACTTTAAGGTGTGAACTTCAGAAAAAAGCCAGGAGACAACCATGAGAGGCCCGTTGAACAAAAATATAGGGCCCTAAAGGGGGTTACCCGTAACAATTGGTATTGCATAGTACTGTGTAAAAATCCTTAATTTATATATCAACTAAATGTATTAAATTTCTTTTGCTCAAGATGAGAACAAATATGTCAGTTGATGTTTTTGGATATTTAACATGATAATTATAATCGTTATTGAGGCCCCACAAAGGGATTTTATGGTCAACAAATAGTAAAAGACCACTAACAACCAGTACAGTTTTTATTTTTATTTTTTCACATTTTTAAAGCATTTTGAATGGGTAATTTTGTGTGGCTAGATGTGGTGTCTTTTCATTTAAATAAATTGCAAAACCAAGTATGATCAAAAGAGGCCAAAACAAGGGGAAACTTATTAAAATATTGAATATCTAATTTGCTGTACTGATTACATAGAATTCAGAAATTGTATCAGTAACATTTAATCTATTATGTACAGTTCAAATAACATAATGATGAAACTTTTTTTATTCTTTATATCATTTTGAGTGATGCACCTCAGAAAACACCAAGGAGACAACCATGAGAGGCCCTAATAACAAAATTGTGGGGCCATGAAAGGGGTCAGCCATTACAAGTATAAGCAGTGCATAGTTTAGTGTAAATATTTATCTATCAAATAAATACAATAAATTTTCTTCACTCATGATGAGTACAATCATGTCAGAAACTTTTTTTCAAACTTAACATGATACAATAAATTTTAATAGAGGTCCAGGTAAGGGTTTTTAAGAAAACAAAACACAAAAAAACTATAAATGACCAGTGAAATTACTGTTCTCGTTTTGTTTTAATTTATTACTTAAAGTATTTTGAATGGGTAATTTTGTGTGGTTAGCTATCATGTTCTTTATTTATAAATAATTCACAAAACAAAGTATGATCTCATGAGGCCAAACCAAGGGGGAATTTATATAAATTTTGAATACGTGTATATAATTTTCTGTATTGGTTATATAGGATTCTAGTGTTAATAGGACTTGAGACAAAGATTTATCTAAACATCAGTAACATTCATCAAATAAAGCACATTATAATACGATAATTAAGTTTTTATTTGTTCATTTCATTTTGCTTCTTCAAAAAATTAATGAGATCTATCAAGCATGTTTGTATTAATCTATTAAGAGGCCCCTCTTGGAAAATTTGAATATGAAAAATGATAAAAAAACATGTCCAAAAATAAAAACCAAAACCCATTCACATTTTAAATCTAATTACTAAGCAAAAGCATCAATTACTTGCAACGATGAACAAAGAGACCCTGCACGGAGAAAATAGAAGTGGTCCCACTTGAGCTAACGTACTTACAACAGTGAATTGTTTGTTTGTTTTGTTGGGTTTAACGCCGTAGCAACACATTTTATAGGTCATATAACGGCGGTCAGTCAACCTACTCACTCCTCCTGGAAAGTCTAATTCTCTGGATTTAGCTGTTAACCAACTACTAAGCACATACTTTCGTCATTGACTGACAACTGCCCTACATAATTAAAAATCATTGGTAGGAGGGAGAATGGCCGTAGAAATAATTTCATTTCTAAACTCCACGAAAGTATACAACAGTGAAACATGTATGATACATAACATACATGTATATTGTTCTGCTATAGAATCAATGGAGTTTAACTTTAGTTTTAGTTATATTTGAAATATATATAATGTAATTTATGAACTTGATTTGAGTAAAAATGATAAGGCCTTTAACCTTATACTGACCAACCCAGTTACTCCTGAATCGAATTTTGGCTTCTACTTTCAGACAACCAAGTAAGAAATAAATTGGCCAAGTTTCATTGCTGTCCGTCAATTAATCATGAAAATCGTATATTGAAATAGCCCTATCGCTGAGGTGACAATTTGCCACTTTTTGCACTTATCTTTCCTTGTGGAGGGTTAAAGGAAAATCTACTAAAAGGCCCTTATTTTGATGTTAATCAGTTTCGTTTGATTTTTCATCTTTTGCTCTTTTATTATGAATGCAACTACAGTTTCCAAAAACTAATTTTAAGATCTATCCAACCAAGTCATGCATGTTTTTGTAATGTAATAATATATGTTGCAAAGGCGATAACAAACAACCATAATTTGATAATATATTGTAACCATGTAGTATTACTCAAGTTAGACATACCATGTGACAAATGCTAATGACTGAGATTTAAGAAACATATAGACTGGATAAACCACCAGTGTTACTAAGTAACTTCCTTTAGATTTGATATCATGGTACTCAGTAGGGAAGAGTAAGCATAAAAATGTTTCCGACGGATCTTGAACACATGTTCACTATTCTTGCAATTCATATTGTTGATTTCACTGGGGTTATTCATTTTATGGATTCTTGACAAGCTTGGTGGTCTATGAAAGCTATATAATGTATAACCCGCTTGATAGACAAGGTGACCAGTGTATGGACGTACTCTACATTATCATACTTTTAATAGAACCATTTATTGTAGACGTATGTTATGTATGAATGTATAAAAGTCAACTGACGGTTTAGCTGTGGCAGTGATCATGAAATTTGGCTATGACAGACATTTCCATAACAGTATTACAATAAATAAAATTAAAATATTTTAAAACTCGTCTTCAAATGAAGTTATACTCCCGTTTTATGCCGGGAGATGTAATCCTAGATGTAATTCTTCTACTAAAGATATTTTTGAGCAATGATAAAACTTGTGAATATTTCTTTTATTTTATAAGGTTTACAAAAATAATTATGTACGGTAAGTTCGCTTAACATGATTTCACAAAATGCTCTTAATCTCTTACACTCGCTTAGAGATAGAAAGGTCTAAGATTGTTACCCATTCAGGGTCAATGTTTATGTCTTTATGCAAGCCATGTGTCTGCTTTTCTTCAATCTACTCAGCTGTAAAACGGCACCTTTCCTGGTTATGTCATTCCCTTTGCCACATTGACTTCCTACCAAATGAAGTGAAAGTTTCGTCAAGTAGATTGATAAATACAGAAAAGTGTACTAGTACCTATGATTAGGGATAATAGCCAGTCAGTGAGCATTTGAAAAGATGGAATCTAGACTACAAAATGCTATAATTTTTACCATGTTTAGTTGAATAGTCAAATCAATTTTACCAATCTTTATGAAGAAATGTCGTGCTTTTGGGGATGGTTATATTTGATACATGTATATAAGTTATATTAATTATAAGAAGGGCCTCTTAAATTGTTCTCTTTATAATATCTAATATACTAATTGTTTTATAGTAAGATATTTATCAATGATAAAGTCTGTTTAAAATTACATGTAGTTTGTACATCAAACATAGTATACTAATGTACATATTTGATGTATGATGTCGGTGTAATGCATAGTCTCTTACAGGACTATTTTATTTTGTAAAATGGTGATATTGGACTTGTATTAAAACATGATCACATACTGTTTTAGAACTTGAAATGTATCTAAGGCGTGGGTGCCTATAGGATGTTATATAATCAAAACTCTCAATACATAACAGAAATATGATTTTGTTAAATTTAGGACGAAAACACGTCGTATAGTCTCTCGTAATACAGGCCTAAAACGGTAATGAATATAATAATCATCCATGTTCAATTATGATTAATTGGGTACCGTTTAACCTTACCAAATTGTTATATGAACTGTTGAAATGTAACACACTTGTAATGACAGCATAAGTTTCAATAATAAAAAAATGGTTAGACCTTTTTTACAATTATCTAAGCTTCACGTTATGAAATTACCCCAGTAAGGGCCTCAACTTTTAGAAATAAGTATTATTATTTAAAATCGTCATTTTGAATGTACGTATCTTAAATAGTAAGTTTATTTATCAGTTTAAATTGAATAAAGTGTATATTGGCTTACTTGGTATTAATTTATTTCGAGTTCAAACATAAACCCATTCGGGGCCTCATGTGTTTCATACAATGGTACCGCATGCTGATTCTAGTGTATCTACATAAATTAATTATTGAAGGCTTATTTTGAGAAAGTATGATGTATTTGTATGATTTCAAATAAAATATTTACCATTTATTCAATTATGTTATTACATTATGCATACTTTAGGGCCTTATGACAAGTTCAAAGCAGATGCCGGGCCTCAACTGCAAATAAACTGACAAAAAGTTATTTTTGAGTGTACAATATACTTTCTTAGGCATATAAAATCATAATACATATATTTTAATAACCATTTTAAATTTTCATAGAGATAATAATTTTAAAACTATGTGCTTATTTATGTGCCCCTTTCGGGGCCCCATTTAGGCAAGATACAAGGCCCCTCATGATTGTCTCCTGGGCTAATATTGATCAGTATGACTCAAAGCCAACCTCCATGCCAAATTTGGTGCTTTTATCACATTTTGCACAATTATTTCACTTACACACCTGAGTAGGTTACCTAAATGGGTAAATAGTCGAGTAGTTATGATCGTAGTCTTTAAATCATTCTTGATGATAAAAGATGTGAGATGGAGTCAAGATTGGGACTATAGCTCATTATATTAAAAAGCAGACAGTGGGATACCGACAATAACTTATTATATTGCAAAGATCTTTAAGAAGTAAATTGGATACCGACTCTAGCTCTTTATATTGGAAAATAGAAAATTGGATTCTGGTAACAATTCTTTATATTGGGAAGTAGATAATGGGATACCGGCAACAATTCTTTATATTGGAAAGTAGAAAATGGGATACCGACAATAGCTCTTTAAATTGGAAAATCGAAAATTGGATTCTGGTAACAATTCTTTATATTGGAAAGTAGAAACTTGGATACCGACAATAGCTCTTTAAATTGGAAAATCGAAAATGGCTTAATCCTTCTGAAAACCACGGCGATCTTCTACGATGATAAGCACTGGACACAAAAAGTGGTAGTAATTTAATTAATTAGGCGGATAACTCGCTGGCAGCTCTTTTGAATTTTAAATATTTTTGTTAAAATAATTCTTTCAAAATGAATTAAGGGAATCAAAAGATATAAAAGATTGCTTACAAACGGTGAAGCAAACTTGCTTACAAATGGTAAAGTAATATTGCTAACAAACACTGAAATAGTTTTGCCAGTCATTCTACCTATAGTTTAGAACTTTGCGTAGGTGATGTATACCTGTGCCATTTCAGATGGAACTTGTCTTTCATATTCCATGTCACACTTATTTCCAATCAATAATTTAGATACGCTGTCTGAAAACATATCCTCTCCATCAGAGTTTATTTGTTGTATCTTTTGAAAAGATTCCTAAAATATATAGATAAAAGCAAGTTGTCTTAAAAAGTCTACATGTGTAAGGTCTACAATACAAATATATGTAAAGGCCGCATTACAAATATATGTCAAGGCCGAATTACAAATATGTGTAAAGGCCGCAGTACAAATATATGTAAGGGTGCATTACAAATATATGTAAAGGCCGCATTACAAATACATGTAAATGCCAGAATATAAATATATGTAAAGGTCGCATTACAAATATATGTAAGTGCGCATTACAAATATATGTAAAGGCCGCATTACAAATATATGTACGGTCCGCTTTACAAATACACGTGCAGTATGCATTTCAAATATATGAACAGTCTCACTTACAAATATATGTACAGTCTGCATTACAAATATATGTACGGTCTGCACTACAAATTATATATGTACAGTCTGCATTACAAATAACCCTAAACATACAATCAAACGTTCATCTTTAAGGAACAGGCTGAAAATCACTCCAATAGACAAATATAACCAAGGTTATCAAGGGTTGGTTTAGAACAAAATCGTTCTTGAATGCCAAAGATTTGCTGGTAACTATAGTGTAATGTTAAATTCAGGTGTCTGGTTTGTTTGAAGATGATTTTTTCTCCGAAACACATCCATGATTTTAACGTCAATATAGATGATCACATAAACGTAAGACATCATTAAACTTGATAACCACTCAACACATAGACCATGTAAACAATCTGTGAGCAATTGAGAACTAGCGTTCATTCAAATGGAACCATTATAATTATGATATTCAGTGTTATTTAGAACTTTTCGGCCATTCAATGAATGGTAGAAGCAAGGGCGGGTCCAGGATTTTTTCTTGGGGGATCCGAACTATTCAAGGGATTACGGGGTACATAGATCAATACGGTCAATACATAGATTACAGCATACATGTATAATTATGTACATGTATAAACGATAAAATAAATTAAAAGATATTTAGTGATGTCTTACCATATCTGTTAGGTCAAACACCATCAAAATACCATTTGCATCTCTGTAATGTGATTTTGTAATTGTCTTAAAACGCTCTTGTCCAGTTGTGTCCCACTATAACAAAATTGGATGAAACGTGCAGTACTGGATACAAATGCATAGTACAATAATGTGAAATGTATTATTTTTATGTGTTAACCTCGCTGATTTAAATACTCACAACAATAGTTCTGTACTCATGATCGGTAAAGTTATACAATATACATATACATATCTATGTACGGAGATTATCAAACAAATATTAAGTATTCTAATCAGCAGCGTTAATGAATACATTACTGACAGTTTGATAAAATTTAACAATAACTATAGATGTTTTAAAGGCACACATGTTTTGGTGTGTTTCTTAACGACTAAATGACATAGAATAAAAGTTAAACCAATACTTATTTTTCATGATTCTGCATTAACTCACGTATTAGATCGGGAATCACATAATTTTATGTTTTAATTACACAATGTACATATACTAAAGTTACTAACGAATATCCTTGTGACGCACGTTAATGGGGACGACGTTTTTTTACTTAGAGAGCGTTTTGAAAGTCCATGCCAAGTGGCCAGTATATGGAAGACGCTTATGTAAAATATTGCAAAAATTTCTAATTTTCTCAGATTTCCAAACTACTTAGGTTTCATAATCTGATTCTGATCCATAGCATTTTAAGCCGCCCGATCAGCACGCAAGTCTACTTATGATGGGGAATTGGGTTCGATTCCCAGGCGGGCAAACTTTCATGGAGCTTGGTCGTGAAATTATTTCTACGGTCATTCTCCCTCCTACCAATGATTTTTTATAAGGTAGGACAGTTGTTAGTCACTGAAAAAAGTATGCGCTTAGTAGTTGGTTAATAGCTAAATCCAGAGATTTAGCCTTTCCAGGAGGAGTGAGTAGGTTGACTGACCGCCGTTATTTGACCTACTCAATGTGTTTCTACGGCGTTAAACCCAACATAAACAAACAAACTAAGCATTTTATAAAAATAGATGTAAACATACCAGAAACAGGAATAGTAAAAAAACAACACAGACAAATAGCAGTGAGTGTTTTAGAGTATTTAACTTTTGTAATAAAAGGGACGCCACAAACAAAGAACGAAAAGAAGAACTTTAAGGACTTCAGCCCTGGAAAGGGCAGTGGCAAAATAAATGCAACTAGGAATTTGAACCTGGTTCTAGGGTGCACACTTGCCCCAAGGTATTGAAAAAATAATTAACTCACGTACTATATTCAATTTGATGAGTTTTCCATCGGTTTCAAATTCACGAACGGCCTATAATAGAGGAAGACAAATCATTGAATCAACAGCAGTATAAAGAATAGATACATTTTAAAAAGCTGTAGGCTTTATTAACAAGAGCTCCGCTGGGCGGGGCATAATACGCCCGTGTGCAGTCCATGCTGTGTTCTATCTCATATGAAGTCCCTGTGACCTTAACCAATAACCCCGGGATCTCAGAATAGGTCACATCATTAACTGGAGTCTGGAGGGCTATCCAAAGCAAATATTTTGAGAACCTAGGTACAGCCGTGGTTGAGTTATCACAGGCACAAAGTTTTCCAGTATGAACTTTCAATGACCTTGACCCTAGGGCCTCAGAACCAAAAGTTCACACCCTTGACCCAAAGAGTATTGATACATAAAATTTGTCGAACCTAGATAAAGTGATTGTTGAGTTATTCTCTGGATAAGGTTTTTCCTTATGATGTCCTAGCGACCTTGACCTTTAACGCAGGGGCCTCAAAACCAAAGGGACATATGCTAGACATAAAGGCTAACCTTACATAAAATTTGGTGAACCTAGGTACAGTGGTTGTTAAGTTATCGTCCAGACAACGTTTCTCCATATGATGCCCATGTGACATTGACCTTTGATCCAGGGGTTCCAAAACTAATAGGGCACTTCCTTGACACATGGGCTACTCTCACAACAAATTTGGTAAATCTAGGTACTGTGGTTGTTGAATTATTGTTCTCACAAGGTTTTTCCTTATGATGCCCCTGTGACCTTGACCTTTGACCATGGGGCCCCATAACCTTTAGGGCACATCCTTGACCAATGGGCTACTCTCACATAAAAATTGGTGAACCTAGGTACAGTCGGTGTTGAGTTATTGTCTGGACAAGGTTATCATGTTTTAAGTCCCAGTGACCTTGACTTTTGACCTAGTAACCTCAAAATGTATAGGAGTCATCCACTGAGTATGACCAATCTTCCTACCAAGCGGACATCGATGTGGCGAACAGACGGACGGACGCCATACCATAATACGTCCGTTTTTTCAAAACGGGCGTGTAAAATGGAAACTTTGAGTTTTATTTATATATTAGTAATTTTTTATCATTATTAAACCATCCTACATCTATTATTACCTTATATTACGTCTTATCGTTTGCTAAAATGAATGACGTCAATGGTCAGCATTCGGAGCTCATCGACACTTTCCTTTTACAGATTTTTCTGCGAGGAGATCGTCTAAATGTACCGATTGTTCCTTTCTTCTGTGTTATATGAAGTTTAAGAACATCGAACATAGCCTTAAATCGAATAATCTTAGACAATTACCACATTGGCAGTAGATTTTATTCACGGTGGCAATACCACGTGACTACACTGCCCTCCAAAAGTTTCTTCACAGTACAATTCGTTAAATTGCTACAATTTCTTAGGTCAAATTTGAAGTATTATCATTTTACTATCATTTAGTTTCATCCATTATTCATGCTATGGAAATGGAATTTCTATTGGTGCATTTTAATTTTTTGAGTTGCAGCCTAAGTTATTTATCAGCCTTTAAAACTATGGTCAATGTATCTCAATGAACCATCTTCAAGTTTTAGATATTTTTGTTATTTTAAAACCAAGAGGCAAATATTCTGATTAGAAAAAAGCAAAATTGAAAATCACTTAACAGTAAACTGCTTTTACAACTTTTTGAAATTCTATTTAGTACAATATAAATTGTGAATGTGTGAGGGAACTTTTGGAGGGCAGTGTATATGACATCAAAAATGCTACGGTCTGGAGAAGATAACAGTAAAAGTCCGCCTCGACTCAGAGTTTTAAAGAGCCGTATTTTAATTATTGTCAGTTTATCAGTTAATTTGGAACTATTCAATCCAGGATATATAAATGAATTATATTTAAAAATAACTTTGTACTACAAGTGCCTGAAAATGGCCTATCCTCTTTTCATGTATCTAGACTTCTCACAGACACCTGTGGTTTGTTACTTACAAAGTCAATTGCTACTGTACTTAGGTATCTCTCTGAAAATATGCCATCCTATAAATAAACAAAAAGTTTATTGTTAGTTAAAAATACTATTTTTATAATTTAATGTAATTTATTTTCAAGTTTAAAAACATTTATTGCCAGTAAGTATGCAAAGCAAAGCTGATGCTTCGAGGCTCCGGGAGGAGGTCATGACTTCCGTTTTAATCGTACATGTATTGCCCATACTTACAAAAACGTTTTTGAAAAGGAATTTAAATTGAATTGGTACCGGAACTCTACTAGAAAAGCCAGAACGTGATTAAGAGATACATATTGACTTTCTTGCCTTTTTAATGCAATGGATCATTTTCGATACTCTTATTGGTGCACCGACTGACCGCGATTTTTGTCTGGCAATGAAGAGCGCTACGTTCCATACAAATCCCATGCATCAGAGGTAGGGCACACAACCTTTAGACCCCCATGCTACTTTTGATAGGATAGACACAGGCGCACGAGAAATGTAATTTTTGGCAATTTTTCTTTTAAGCGAAATCCAACAACTCTGCGCAAAAGGTTGTCTTTTAATGAAAAAAAAACCTAAGAAATTGAAAACAAAAACAATCGTCTTTTAGCTAAGCAATAAGTTCAGACGGTATTGCTTAATTCAATTCAACTGTCAGTGGCGCATACATTAACCCCGCTGATTTAAATAATTATGCTTGATTAATGATAGTGAGTTTAGAAATAATGAGCGAGTATCTAAACTTAAACTTTTTTATTTGATTAAACGCCTATTTCTATATTACATATTCAATGGCGTTGTACAAAAAGATATATTATAAAAAATAAATACATGTAAGTAAAAACCCTCCACCATAAAAACATAATGTATATACAATAACACAAAACAAAATAAAAATCTATCACAATGATGTTATATATTCATTTATTTTTCTATTGTTTTTATTGAGCTTTTATATTTCATATTTTTTGGACCTACAATATTCACAGATCATGATTCAACTTAATTATACATTTTTATCACTAATTTTGTATTTGTTTTTATTTATTTGATATTGAAAGTTGGTGTCCTGAACAGTATAACATGATGCTACTGTTAACCGGACATGTCCTTAACAGTGTAACATAACGCCACTGTTAACCAGACATTTCCCCAAAGGTGTCGAAACATCACCTTTAAAGGGCCCTTAATACATTCCCAAAGGTGTCGAAACATCAACTTTAAAGGGACAATTTATTTAGGCTGTCATTGCAGTCATATGAAACAAGGTATAAAATGACTGAGAGCAAGGCAATCCCCATTCCCATGTCATAATGAATTCACTCAATCACTTAGTATGTTTACCATTGAATGTTAAGGCATTAACAAGCCATGTCAGTTTTAGAACAGATCATAGAATGTAAAGAAATAGTGAGTTTTCAATCGGTTTTTTTTTAATACATCCAAAGTAGGTGATAATTTGATATCATCTGGTAGCTTATTCTAAATCAGTAGGATTAATGTATACGCACTTAAAGGTAAATGATATTTATTAATACAAGTTTTTTACCTATGTATTTAATGCATTTTATATGTTGTTTCGACTGTCAGTGAAACATTCACTAACCTCATTGAAATAATTACTTGTCACGATCGGTCGATGATTCCATTGCATAAATACAAGAAACTATGGTTTTATTGATAGCGAATACAGGTACAACACAAGTAAGGAAGTGAGTATTTAACTTAGTGGGGTCAATGTATGTGCCACTGACAGTCAAATAGAAATTAATAATACATAGAACCATGGATCTCCCGAGTCAGGAACTTAAACGTTACTGCACATTGGGGCAGAGGCAGACCAAAGCTAACCTGGGAAGACCTGGTTAAGCGTGATCGGCTGGTACAGAATATGGATTACACCAACCCTCAATATCGCCAATCATGGAGAGAAAAACTTCACTCCAGACAAGACAGACAGGTCTCACCCTCGCCAAAGGATTAATCAACGACCTGTTAAAACTAAACTGGATGATGTTGATGTTCGAGTATACTTACAATATATCGCCTCAATAGACATGATTTCCCAGTCTTTACATCTCCTATCAACAGCACTTTTAAAACTACACAATCCCTAAAAGATTATAGTTAAAGCATTTATTTTTTTATCATACACGTCAATGTTGCCCAATGATTACTATGTATCGCCAGAACAGAACAGGACAGAATGGAACAAGCCTTTATCAACTAAAATCATAAAAAAAACTTGAAAAATGAGTCTATTCCATACTTTCACTAAATAACCTAAAAAAGTCTAATAGTATTTCATACATAACATATATAATTATCTGATCGTTCATGTATGCATCTTAAACTTGGGTCCAGAGATACATACCTGTGCATGAGAAGGTTGACTGACAGCCTCGATATGACAACAGCATTGTAGAAAAAGTAGCATAGCCATATGACACCGTATACATGTATACATGTACGAGATATACTGTTGCCGCCCGGCTAGCTCAGTTGGTAGCACGCAAATCTAGTAATCGAGAGTTCGTTCGTTCGGTTGCCGGGCGGGGCATACTTTCATGGAGCTTGGTCATGAAATTATTTCTACGGCCCTTCTTCATCCTACCAATTATTCTTAACTATGTAGCGCAGTTGTCAGTCACTGATAAAAGTATGCGCTTAGTAGTTGGTTAACAGCTAAATCCAGAGTTTTAGCCTTCACAGGAACAGTGAGCAGGTTGACTGCCTGCCGTTATATGACTTATATAATGTGTAGTACGGCGTTAAACTCAACAAAAAACCTTTTTATTTATTGTTTTAGGTATAGTATTCTACAAACTAAAAGCAGTTGTCACTTTTATTTATAAATATTTAGAGTAGCCACGTGTAATCAGTGAGAGGCATTGTGCGCACATCATCTATGTAGCTGTGAAGAGTTTTATCTTAAGAGGACGAGTGCGGGAATCTCACAATTTAGCATTCCTCAGCCTTAATATTAATATTGTTGTAAGTTTTAAACATACAATGAAATTTACTTGTATGATTTGTACATAGGTGTATTAAATATCTAATACACTTTTAAGATCTGCGGACGACATTTGGATCGGACAAATTGTTATACATGTATCAATTATATGTAAAGTTTTATTTTTTATCAACGTGACTTGTGCAATTTACCAAATATAATACAATAATAGAATAATACAATGGGTCTATAAGTCACCCTC
This sequence comes from Mactra quadrangularis, assembly GCA_025267735.1. NCBI lineage: Eukaryota > Metazoa > Mollusca > Bivalvia > Venerida > Mactridae > Mactra > Mactra quadrangularis. The sequence goes on along the minus strand of CM046301.1, from coordinate 10,002,865 downwards.
ATTATATAACAAATAGTGAAAGTATAAACAGGTAGCGCAAAATATATACATAGTGGCAATATATTTAAACGAATAAGATATAAGATAATGAATATATTAAGGAAGTCAACTACTAATGTAATATTAAATTATTATGTGTACATAGTATCTCTTCTTTTAAGATAAGCTAATACAGTGTATTTAGCCAATTTGCGGAAATACATACAGTAGATATAAACGTTTTTCACTGTCATATTTGTTCTCAAAGGTAGTATTGTTTAAGGTTCAAGTAAAGTCTTTGTTTGCATTAAAAATAGTAAAATGAAAAATGCTCTAACTCTTTCATACTTCCATCAAGAGCAGTGTATTATACATCAAAATGTTCCTTATGAAACATACAATGTGATGCTGGTAATTAATTCAGATGAAAACGTTTACCGAAAGATGCATTTGCAAAATTGATGCTGTAAAACTGAAAATACTAAAAGACATTAAGATTTTTTTACAAACTAATTTAACATTAAATCATGTATAGAACATTATAGTTCATATTCAAATGAAGGTACTCCAATATTTAAAACCTAAATAAATGTTAAAACAAATCTAAGGTAAATGAAAAACATTTTGACAGATACAAGTGTAATGGGTTTTCACGACCCTGTTTCTACTTTCACTTTAGTTTTTCAATTGCCTTAGTTTTGTTTTAATATTTATTGAGGTTATAAATATTGCAGTACCTTCATTGGAATGTGTACTATAAGGTTCTGTAAAGGAATTAATGTTAAATTGTGTTGTAAGAAAATTTTAATGTAATTTAGTATTTTTATTTATGCTGCATAAATTTTGCAAATACATCTTTTGCTAAATATTTTTATCGTAATTGATGAACAGCATCACTTTGTATGTTTCATAAGAAACATTTTGATGTATAAAAACAATACTGTTGGTGGAAATATGACACAATTAGAGCTATTCCTGTTTTACTATTTTTTAGCAAACCAAGACTTTACATGAACCTTAAAGAATCATTAAATAGATTTTCACGGGTGGTATTGTAATGCTCACATTTTAAGACGAAGTGAACTCGTATTTCGTCTTCAACTCGATTGTTACACATTTTACAAATTCTCTGATTTAATAGTTCGCCTACATATCGCCCGGTTTCTACTCGTAAGGGGAGAATACCGCACCTCAATTGTGCCAAGAGTGATCTTTCTTGTCGTTTCAAGTTGAGCTTTACATATAGCTCTTAGCCAAATTCTATTTAAATATGACCGAGTGGTTAGAACATATAATTTTTCAGTATTCAATCCGGCGGCAAATGATCGTTTGTGAACTATAAAGTTATATGTGCATGTACAGTTTAAGAATCTTTAAAGACTTACCTTTCATGTCCTCGTTCAGACTCCATTTCCTCTGCTATTAATGTTCAAAGAACATGTACAACGTACTTTAAAAATTAAACTACTATTCACGTAGACTTAGTATTAGTATCCCGGTCGTATAAATAAAACTATATCGTCATAACGGTTAGACCTATATTTAAATTCTCCCAATACAGTAAATAAGACAACATGTATTTATATAAAATAATCATAATACTTTACTGTACGAGTATTTATCGATCTTTTGGTGTATAAAAATAACACGTAAATTGATATTAGAAGGATACGTAACGCTCTATCGCTTAACTACGGAGCCCCTAAAAGGACATTTTGAAATACTTTTTTTATTTTCACAGTTATTTCGTTTAAACGTAATGTTATTTCGTTTAAACGAAATATTATTTCGTTTATTCGAAATATTATTTCGATTAAACGAAATAATATTACGTTTAAACGAAATAGTTGTGAAAATAAAAAAAAGTATTTCAAAATGTCCTTTTAGGGGCTCCGTACTTAACTAGATTTTATCGATTTTTACTGTCGTTTCAGTGTCGTCTGCAAATTTATCATTAAATGAATTAATTTGGGGAAAAGTATTTTTGTTAAAACTCTAAGTGGCGATAATCGACGAAAAGAGCCAATTAATTGCGCGATCGTGTTATATTTGGGAGTTGTTTCTTTTATTTGAAACTCTTCCCGCTCAATTATGATAAAATCTAAATGAAAAAGAATCTTAGCGTGGACATACCAGTTCTCGAACCTCTAACGATTCAATGAGCCATTTTAATCAATAAAACAATATTTTTAGAAAAACACATTAAAAACTTGATATCTTTTGCAATGGTATAAAACTTAGAACAACCAACTCAGTTAAATATCTTGTTGTGTTATTGGACCAGTCTTTAAACTTTGACATGATGGTAGCTACAATTATTAAAAAAGCCAATGCTAGGCTTAAATTCTTACTAAGAAAAAGTGATTTTTTATTACTTTATGCTAAAAAGCTCTTGGTTATATCTCTATCACAATGCCATTTGGATTATGCTTGCTCTGTCTGGTATTTCAGTATTTCACAGCATCTTAAGAACAGACTCCAAATTACTCAAAATAAAATTATTAGATTTGTTCTAAATTTAGATTGCCGACAGCACATATCTCAAGATCATTTTGTTGAGCTAAATTGGTTACCTGTAGAAAAAAGAGTAAATCAGATTGTTTTAAACAACGTTTTTATAAATATTTATTGATATATCTCCTCCTTATTTACATGAACATTTTATTTAGGCCAGTTCAGTTCATAATCATAATACTAGATTAAGTTCTGAATCTTGTTTTAAAATTCCATCTGTAAAAGGTTTTGGAAAGAAGTCTTTGTGTACAATGGCTGTTACCTGTGGAACCAGTTACCAAATGAAATAAAACATACCATCAATACTGAAACTTTTGAAAAACTAGTAAAAAAACATTATTTTACCAAGTTGTAATAAATTCTGTGATATTTTATGACATTTTTTGCCTGTGATAATCTTAATTTTGATCTCTTATAGTCCCTTATTTTTACTTACTTTAGTATTTCAAATGTTTTATGATAATTGGAAGTAAATTTAGCGTGTGTCTTGCTAGGACATGTATTCATTTATTTAAGGACCACAATGGAAACAAGGAAATTCATATTTACTTTTTTGTGCTATCTTTAATAGATGAAAATATGTCCTAGTACAATGAATGTACTATAATACAGTATTATTCATATTCTTTGTTTTTACTGTTTTAATCATTCTTGTGCTATATATGTTATTTTCAATTATTGAATAAACTCTATATATCTATATATCTATCTAACACACCTTTTAACTTTATTCCACTTTTCTATATTTTATTTTTAAAACAAATAAAAGACCTTCAAGAAAAAACATCACCATTCTCCGAAAAACTGTCATGGCGGCTAAATAATGATGACCTAATTTCAAACCTCTACGTACCATAACTTAGCTGGGTGTTTCTACAGAAAATTGGCAAAACGTGTCTGTTGACTTTATAACCATTTTGATTACATTCATTTAGATATTTTAGCAGGAAAACTTGACATTTTGTTAAATTTGTCTTATTGTTTGTACGTTTGAATAAAAAACATATTGTTATGGCTTAATTTAACTGTTATTTTTCACCCGAACATATTGCTAATTGGCATGATTTTACGTGTCCCAAACACCGTTTACATGGAAACTTTCATCGATATCAAACACGTTCAATACAAGATATAGGAAATTGAACGCTAACTATAAAATAACAACAAAGACCTGCAAAAAGAACGTTTATTTAACATAAATGTAATGAAAAAACGTAAGATATTCATATTATAATAATGTCCATGAATTTTGAGTTCACTACCGTAACGCCACTGAAATTTGTCGATATTTTATTTTTGTGCATGCTATAAGCAAAAACATGCTGCTCTGAATGATGTCATTACTACCGAGTTATCATTGCGGGAAGGTTGATTCGAAAGTCTGCATTGTATCAGAGAAAACAACCTTTAAAGTAAGATATTTTACCCGTATACTTTTATGTGTTCACTACCGTACGCTCCATATCGCATTTTCATGTGCATTTTTCGCTAATTTTCTATACAAAACAGGTAAGTTGTCGGAATTCTTTCTTGAGTGAAAGAATCGTGCATGTAAACAATGTCAGCGTCATCTAGACTCATAAAATGAATGTTTTTTCACTACCGTAACGGTTCACTACCGTAACGACCATTTTTGTTACGGTAGTGAAGGGTTCGTTACGGTAGTGAAAAAATGACAAAATGGTGCGTTTTTTTGCCAAAGTAAGTTATTCAAATCACAGCAAAAACAATAATTCATGAACAAATGTCATTGAAAAAGTCATCAAATAGGTCTTCTAGTCTATTAAAACATCACAGCTTTCAAGTATCATTGCCCAAGTATTGTACCGGTTGTTCTACCGATTAGATCATAAGTGGTCGTTCATTAAAAATACCATAATTTATGCATGTACTCGTATTTCCTTTAAAACGTCCCGGAGACGACACGTTCTTCAAAAGGGTGTCTATAATGACTATAGTGGCGCCCCGGTATTTGAAATCTTGAGTACCAAAGGGGGTACAGGTTCGAATCCCACCTGGGGAGGTTATATCCTTCGATAAAAATTTGACAATGTCAATTTTCCTCCATTAATGACAGAAGTTTGCAGCCTTGTGGAAGGGAAGGTGAGTACTGATTATATACAAATGTCCAGGAAAGCTAAGTTAGGTGCGCTGGACGCCGTAAAATGACCTAAATTGTGTTGATATGGCGTTAAACCCAATAAAAATATAAAGACTACAAACATCTAAACAGGAAAGTTTTATCTGCAAGTATAAATTGTGAATTACTTGGAATAAATACGATGCGGTTTTTGTACTGTCGGTAACGTCTTTGATAACAGTCGCATAAACTTTTAGTGACCGTCATCTATGACATTACCGACATCACAGTTTTAAAGTAAGCTTAAACAAACAGACCGAAGCCATAATAATCGATATAATAGGCAACGTCGTCTGGGTAAATTCAAAGAAGTGACTGACTTTATAAAACCTTGATTAAAATATCAAAATACATGCCGATGTAACAGTGGATGAGAAACTGCGCACCAGAAGAATAACTAAATCAGAGATTTTATATACCTGCTGCAATTGAAGTGATACATTTCTAAATTTACGTTAGTATTTCAATAAGCGTATTTTTATTGTTTCTACTTAATTAAGCAAACAATAAAACGTTCATGCATATAAGTTTTGTTTGTGTACCAATATTTAAGTAATAGATTATATGGCTGTCAAATTATAATAGGATATAATACGTAAACTTTCGTTTTATCAAATGACCCCTTTGTTGTGTCATCGATATATGCACGTCTGATTAATTCGTAGTGGGTCTGAATAATACACACAAATAGCGTATCAATCAACAACTACAACAACCTATAGTTGTTGTTGTAAATCGATGGTCAATCAAATAAATTTTAGCGGATTTTTTTCAAATTTGCGCGGTTGTTGCTGTCAGGTTTTACGTTCGACGGGACCAAAATTTGAAGCAATTGTATATCAGCTTCGTGCAAATGATGCAAAAAAGTTCAAATTTTCTGCTTTCATTTGATTGTTTTTATTTTTTTAGCAAAATTGTTAAGTTTTGTACCCATTTAAGGTTGTATTTGATTACTCACGTTAAGGTAAGAAGGGAAATAAATACCCATTCTGGTATAAGTTGAAAAGTAAAACCTTTCCGGTTCTTTGATAAAATTAGTGCAAATGACACGAAAAAGCTGTATGTTTTTAGTTTTCGGAGCACTTTTTATATTCAAAATATCTATATGATTTTTTGGATTTTTAAAATATTTTTTCTTAATTTTATAGTGTGTGCTATCGGATTTATAGACCCCTGGTGTGATTGTATAATACACTGTGCAAAGCAAGGCACAGCGGGTACACTAATAGGATTACCTTTCTGTCTATGTTTTATAGATAACTACAATGTATGTGTATATACACTACTCATAAGTTCTAAACCGCCACTATATAAAATCGAATAACTTGAACATCGTTTCATTTTCAAATATGAAATTTTGCTTGGTAGTCAATTACAAATTACAGAATCTTATTTTGCAAATACCGACATCGGTTTAAGCAATGTGCGGTAAATCAGAACGGAAGTGGCTATTCCGCTAAAATGAGCACAAAATTCCCGTGCAATAAGCTGCAAATGTTTTTGTCTTTGTTTCATTCAGTATTTATGTTAAGACATAAGAAAAACACAAAATATGGCGATAATGTAACTTAAAAAATGCGCTCCGGCAGTTTAAATGATCGAACCTGTTACCTCTGTAAGGCAGGTATGTCAAATATCAATCGTGCGGTCGCATTGTTACCATTAAAAAGTAGTCAAAGTGAGTTTTTAATGTCCTTGTGTGTTTGATTGAGATTGCGAGGAGATACCATAGACATCAGGGGCGAAGCCAGGATTTTTTCTTTATTTAGGGGGGTCCAAAGTTTCGAACCACAACCACATTATACACCGTTTGCAGAATAAAGCAAGATATTCATAATAAATGCTACATAACCATTTTATCTTTTTTTAACACGGCAAGGGACGCAAGCCCAAGAAAAAATTGCTTCATGCTATTTAAAAACGGCTTACAGTTAAAAATACACTCATGGGCGTGTACATTTTAAAAATTTCAGAGAGGGTCCGAACCCTTCTGACCCCTGCTAGATCCGCCTATGGACATCATTCTTTCATCCAAAAACTAATTGATAAATACCGCAGACTGGAATTCCCGACCTAAAACCCGTTGAAAATGTTTGGGACTGGTAAAAAAGGAAGATTGGACGCCAGCCACACCAGGAAATCTGCAAGAGCTTTCACGTCTGGTTGCCCGTGTATTGACTATTGGACAGTGTTCCGCAGCATTCGGTGACAGTTAAACTTTGTCATGTCCATGATACGTCGCTGCTAGGCTGTCATTGCAGTTGCCGGTGGTCAAATTCCGCATTAAATTAAATTTGTGAATTCCCCATTTTTGGGCTTGTAACGTTTACGTAAATTTTTGTGAATTATTTTAATATGATATCAATAAATTGTTGAAAAAAAACGCAAGAATATAATTGCTAGTTAAAAGAAATGCAAGTAAGTATAAACAAATTAATAGAGATATAACCAAAATTGCAAATAAGAATTAAAGGGAATGACACAATTGCTATTGTGATATTGGAAAATTGGAGAATACAATTCTTTAAATTTCTGAGAGCAATTGTTGGTCCATTTACTTTTTGTGAAGATTTTGATACATACATAAGCCAAACTTAATAAACATAGAAAGTCAATGAATTGCATCTAGAAATCTGATAAGCTATAAAGTCATTATTTACCAAGAAATCATTGCTTTATTATATTTTAAGAATTTAACAACACAACACAATTTTGTTAAAAAAAGTTGCAATCCATATTGTAGCTTAGATGCTTGATACATGATAGCATACAGCTATCACCCATGATGATCATTTAGTTACTAATATCTATAAACTTTCCTGGGAATTTTAACTCTACTTTGCAACCAAAGTGCCAAGACATTTCCTATGCACATACTCATCAACATCTTAATGAAGTAAAGCAATCAAAGACACATTTTTCAATCAAGACATCATATGTGCCGTTGGTGAGGTTGGAACGAATGACCTCTCAGACCTTAACCTCTAATCATACCTCTAGAGCTCTACCTCAGCTATATAATGAATAAAATATATTTGCACACTTATAATCAAGTGTCATAACTTTGGTCTTTTGTTAAGATTTCATTAACTAGAGTTAATTTATAAATTGCGTAACATGTTTAAAGTGTTTATAACTGAAATATGATTTATTTTGGCGGCCATTTTGAATTTTCTGCCATATTAGTTTGTTAAATTTAGTTTTGGAGTTAATATTTGAACTCAGCACCATAAAACACATTTAGATTAATACATTGCAGGCATGATTCAACATATTCAATGCCCAGTAAATATAATACCCAAATATGTCCAAAATTTGGGTCATTTTGGCAGCCATTTTGAATTTTCTGCCATATTAAGTTGTTTTAATTTAGATTTTGACTTCATATTTGAACTCAGCAGCCTAACAAACCTACATATTGATATATTGAAAGCCTATAAGAATTGATTTATAACAGTTGGATATAAAAAATTGTTATTTTTATGTAAAATGGGCGTGTCCGACTTTCAAGGGGTATGTACAGGGGGGTTAATGGGGTCACACAAAATTTTTTGTTGTTGATTCTATTATCATATTGAAGGCACCATATTTTAAGCAGGGTCTCACATGGTTATCTTTAAAAAAAATGAAATTAACAACCCACCCTAATGAAAAATGAATTTAAATTATGCATTTCCAACTTACATTAAAAGGCGCTACAACGCTTCCGTACTTTACTTCTGACCGCAGTGAATATAGCTGTTGGGTCACAAAAAGTAATGGTTGCAGCTAGTATTTTGATTTTAAGTCGATTTTCTGATGTGAATCAGTACATCTACATTTATCAGTTTTATATATGGCAGTAAATTTATTGAAAATACGTTTTGGGGTGACGATCTTGGAAAAAAGAATGTTTTTACTACAGTAACTGTAAAACTTTGTAAAAATATTTTCATCATGTTTTATGTCTGTTCATTTTGTTATAAAGAGGGCATGAAGTTCCGTTAAAATGAAAAGATCACCTTTAAATTGGTTTTTTCAAAATCTTGCGATTTTTGGACAATTACCTAGTCCAAAATGCTTATTGTTTGAACAATAATATCTTTAAATTTATGTCACTCTAAGACCAACGATTTAAATGGCCATAATGGCGGAACTCTACTGCAATTGAGTTTTCCCTAAAATAGTAAGAGAAGTTTTTACAAATGTTTTTTTTCACAAATACATACATGTAGATACCAAATATGTTCTCTATAAAAACAAGCAATGTACATTTCAATATTAAAGTATGGAGGATGACATTCATAAGTTAAATAGAATTAAACAAAATGATATAATATGACTTTAAGTATGACCAGGACAAAAATTAGTTTAAACATATTAATTCTCAGAATATCACATTATAACAAAAATATTTGAGTTTTACAAATATACAAACTAAATATTCCTTAAAAGGATTAGGACGGATTTTCTTCAGAAAATAATGCAATAAAGGTGTACATAGTACATAGTTATAGTATTATCATTATATACAATGACTATTTACTACAATGTCAAGGTTTCTATAAATATAATCGGAAATAGATAAGTATTTTAAGTAAGTGTTTGACATGTATACACAAATATCAGTATTTAACAATAGCGGGAAAATCATCGGAAATGCAGGTATATCACTGTTTCAGTTAGATTCCACAAATTTAACCCGGAGGATTAAAGATATTGCATATATACTGAAGTTAATCATTTAGAATTCTGGCTGTCTTCTGGGATTTAATGTTATTTATATTTTCTTTAGCAACCAATGAAACTAATTACTGAAATATTTATTATTCAAGTATTTTGAATGATTTCTTGAAATCTTCTTCATTCTCAGACTTTCATCATTGCTGAAGTTAGTTGAAGGAATGCATCTTCTACATTGGTTCCATACTTTGCACTTGTTTCTAAGTATGGTATATTAAGCTGATTAGCGAATTCCTGAAAATTACAAAAAACATCAACAACATGTTAAATAGATACATGCAACCCCGCAGCGGTTATTTCTCTTAATTTAATGAATATAGAGGCAACGCGTGGCGTAACCGCTGTGATACATGTATTACATCATCGACATCAGGTTACCTAAATGCGTACATGATCGAGTAGTTATAATCGTAGACTTTAAATCATTCTTGATGATAAAAGATGTGAGATGGAGTCAAGATTTGGACTATAGCTCATTATATTAAAAAGCAGACAGTGGGATACCAACAATAACTCTTTATATTGCAAAGATCTTTAAGAAGAAAATTGGATACCGTCTTTAGCTCTTTCTATTGGAAAATAGAAAATTGGATACCGGTAAGAATTCTTTATATTGGATAGTAGAAAATGGGATACCGGTAACAATTCTTTATATTGGAAAGTAGAAAATTGGATACCGGTAACAATTCTTTATATTGGATAGTAGAAAATGGGATACTGGTAACAATTCTTTATATTGGAAAGTAGAAAATGGGCTACTGGTAACAATTCTTTATATTGGAATATAGAAAATGGAATACTGGTAACAATTCTTTATATTGGAAAGTAGAAAATGGGATACTGGTAACAATTCTTTATATTGGAAAGTAGAAAATGGGATACCGGTAACAATTCTTTATATTGGAAAGTAGAAAATGGGATACCGGTAACAATTCTTTATATTGGGAAGTAGAAAATGGGATATCGGTAACAATTCTTTATATTGGGAAGTAGAAAATGGGATACTGGCAACAATTCTTTATATTGGAAAGTAGAAAATGGGATACCGACAATAGCTCTTTAAATTGGAAAATCGAAAATGGCTTAATCCTTCTGAAAACCACGGCGATCTTCTACGATGATAAGCATTGGACACAAAAAATGGTAGTAATTTAATTAGTAAGGCGAATAACTCGCTGGCAGCTGTTTTGAATTTTGAATTTTTTTAAAATATTTCTTTCAAAATAAATTAAGGGAATCAAAAGATATAAAAAAGATTGCTTACAAATGGTAAAGTAATATTGCTAACAAACACTGAAATAGTTTTGCCAGTCATTCTACCTATAGTCTAGAACTTTGCGTAGTATCAACACTATGTATGTGATGTATACCTGTGCCATTTCAGATGGAACTTGTCTTTTATATTCCATGTCACACTTTGTTCCTATCAATAATTTAGATACGTTGCGTCGAATCAGGTTCCCCTCATCAGAGATAATTTTTTGTATCTTTTGAAAAGATTCCTAAAATATATAGCAGATAGATAGATATGTTTATTTATGTATTACTTAACGTGTACAGTTTAATAAAACATTCATTTATATGCACAATTTCATAAAACATGTAAACCTTTCTAAAAAGAAATATGAGAGACAGTTTTAAAACAGAAAGTTTTTATAGATCGAATGTTTATAATTTTGAAAACAAAACTGAAGCGTTTTACCATTTAAAAGGTTAAAAACACTATTACTGCATAATAATCTGTAAAAAATGTAGTATTAAATACATGTAGTTCAGTTATGAAGAATTGTTTTTCGTCTTTTAAGATGTTGAAACAAGTTTTGGAACTTAAAAATACAATGCCAGAATTTGAAGAAAAGATAACAATTCGTTTCTAACTCACTGAGTGAATTGAAATTTATATTAAGGTATGAAGCTTTTTCTAATTATTCTGATCTAATTGTGCTGTATAGAAGACAATGTAACATAACATGAGTTTCAGCTTCAACAGACAGCGAAAACAAGTCCTGTTTTCTACTTGTAAACCATTATATCTTCCCAATTCAATACCTTTAGCAGTACCATTTCTAAATGCATTTGCAAGAGCCCCTCTATAGGAGCGATTTAATACAATAATACAATATGGTTTAGTTTTATAAGTGTCTTTAAAGACTTGTTCAATCTAAGCTTTTTATCCCCTATACCCGTCCTAGAAGTGATTTGATTAGTATCCATATTCCATCCGCATACGTACTTATTTATTAAAAAATGCTGGCATTTTATTGCAAAAAAGGCTTGTTTTGTTGTTGAAAAATTTATATCACAAAATTATCACTTATAAAATGTATCAATTTCTGAGTACTTACTAGATCCAATGTTTACAACTACTATTGCTTGAATTATTAGCTCTTACAAATTTTCCTATAAAATATGGAAGCATCCATACTACAAAATCTGTACCAACTAGTAGGTACTGTTTCCAACATTAGAAACTGTTGAGTCCAACCTATATCACAATCGACTGCAGCATTTGGAGTATATCACGCGACGTATAGATCGGATGATTAACGGCCATAGCGTGGTCAGCATAACAAATGCAAAATGTTTCAGAATTTGAAAAGATGAATATTATGCTAGTCTATATATATTGCAAGATAATTATTTTTGTTTATTTATTAAGTGACGTTCCATTTGTTGTAAAATTCAGTAAATACTATTTATGGGTGATAAAATGAATTTGAAAATATATGTGTATTTAGCATTGTCTTACCATATCCGTTATGTCAAACACCATCAAAATACCATTCGTACATCTGTAAAATTTATCTGTCATAGACTTAAAACGGCCATCTCCAGCCATGTCCCACTAAAATAAAATGAGGAATATACGCGAATTATCTTTCCTTAAAAATGTTAAGTGATCCAGTATGCAAATAGGTCGTATCAATCGGAATCCTCAAATTTTATTATTGAATTTCTATGTAATGATACTAAAATATTTCATCAAAAACAGAATAACCTCTGCAGAGCAGCCCTCTACATAACAAATCATCTGCACAACAACAACTTTTGATATTTCCCTTAGATGTAATGTAAATTGAATATAACATTTGCAGAATAAAAACCTCTAAACAGCAACATATTTTAGTCTCTCCCAGTGGGTGTTGTTCAAAAGAGGTTGTACTGTATCTTTCTTGTTAATTAAGATGTTAGCAGGAGAGATGAAACTTAGATAGTTCTTCTCCCAACCATTTTCATTTTTGGTCAAACTAAAGAATTTACAATTCGTAATTTAAGATTGACTGTGGTAAATTGCACAGGGAATTGTCATGTTACCTCCCTTTGATTTTTCAATCATACCTATTATATACCTTTATACAAGGGGTATAACTGCGTTTAGTAGACCACGTCATCTAGATTTATTATTTTGTGACTCAAAAAATACTGATAAACTGGTGGCACTTTAACCGAACGATTAAATCGATTAAACATAACTCTTCGAGCTATGCATGTTTAATGTTTCAAAGCGCAGACCATTAATTATACGATTAAATTATCAAAAACATCAAAAACGGCACAAAAATCTCAATGCTCTACAGGATATCTGTTTACGGAGATTGCGCTTGGACAAAAGTACACTCCCTTCGCAGCTCAGTGAATACATTACATACATCCGCTGCCTTAAAACTAGTCGCTTTATGATATTAACCTTTACTATGAACCTTTGAACGACCAATGAAAGTTTACCAAATTCCAATTTAGCTGAAAAACTGTATACGCATTTTCATTGGTTGAACGGATAAACAACGCCTTATATGGTATGATCATACTAAAAACGAATGCAACCTCGTATGACGTCATCACACCGTATAACCCGCTAAATCGGGCGCGCGAGGCTAATTCGGGCGATATCCAATACGCTATATTTTTGCATCACAACCAGTGTAAGTATTTTGGTTATTATTCTTTATATATTTAATCTTATGTTATAATAGTGGCACCGATATGTCGGGCTGGGTTTGGCGATTCAGCACATTGGTTTATATTTTCTAAAAGTGAAAAAGTAAGAGATTTAAGGCGAGTTAAAGACACCCGAAGCCTAAAAAACCCGTTTTTCTAAGTTTAAAGTCATTTTTCATCTAAACTTTCGCAACGAAAGGTGTAATTTTTGTGTTTGTCTTGTAGAGCTGTCCCTTTTCTATTAAAATGTCAATTTGTAACCGTTGAAACTGTATACTTTTCAAGAAATCGCCGTTTTACTTCACTGTACTCAAAAATTGAAGCTAAATCGGGCGAAGTTGCTTTGTATTTAGCGCTAAGTCGGGGAGCAGTGGTCTTTGGGATACATAGCTTACGGAAATATCTTCTAATTGACAAATTAAAGATTATATCCCACTAGAAAAAGACTTAACTACTAAATCTTGTATTCAGTTATTTATGGAAGTCATTGGATGATTGAATGTCACTTACTGTTTTTGGTAAGTACGTTGTACTCGAGTACAGTGAATACCTGACTATCCGATCTTTATAGGCAAGGTATTAGTAATCAATTAAGTCAGCTTTGTTCTAATCGAACATTAAAACACTTATGGAGAAGCTACCTAGAATTTATTGTTTTAATGGCTGAAAAAAGTTTTTAACTAGTAATTAAATTACATGGGATTTATCCGTGTCGTTTTAATCATACTAGCTCTTTTTTCTTTAGCCACAGCAACTTGTTGAAACTACACATTAGTAACTCCGTCCGGTACTCTGTTAGGGCATTGTACAAAACTGGATGTATTACCCCCCCCTTATATTGTCAATAACATATTCATAGATTTACCTCCCTTTAAAGCTATAAACCAATAAAAAAAGTCCGTCGTATGCTCACACAACAAATGGAGATGTCCAAAATGAGTAATTTATGCTTGGGATATATCAAGATATTAGCATAAAGACTTACCTGGTGTTACATGGTATGTACGATTTCATGTCACAATGGTGTTTATAACATTGCGGATAATTGGAAAGGAGATACTACTCGTACATGTATTGGAGTTTTGAAGTCGTGAAAACTAATGACAATGAATCAGACATCAACCCTGGTCATAAACTTCTACTATACATAAAGTGCTAATGTGTTTAGGTTTTTAACTAGAATATTGCGTGTTACTGATCTATGACTGGACAATTCAGCATTAATGGTAGGAATATAAAATGCATGAATTGACAAAACTTTCACAAGCTTGTGTACTTGGTAAACTTTAAATTACATTTCATCATATCATCAGAACATTTTGCACTGAATAAATGTTAAACTAGTACATTTAAAAACGCCACACATAATAGCCATTACCTTAGTTCACTAGCCCAAAGCCCCAGATTAGTGAAAACTGATTATGGCTAGTGAAAAATAAGTGAATTCATATTGCCAGATATTATCTACCACTTTAAATATAATTATTTTTTATTTTATTTTGATACAACAATGTTGAGCTAATCATTACTGCAGCAAGCCAGCTAAATATATTAAATGAAACATAATATTTTAGTGTAAGTTGACCAATATGATTGTGACAGAGACACAACTTGACAAATATGATGGCTTGACAACTGTCTTTCAAATGATGTCATTTTAACCTAGTTTTATGTTAGTTTGACAATGCAGGGATGTACAAATAAGACAAATACATACATTTTTGCCCCTATTTTTAACCATAAATATGCATTTCAAATAATTGAAGACAGTGAATTTTCTCAAATGATACAAGGTGTGTAAATACTTCTCAGTGCATGAAATCATGCAATTGCATTCTTAAGTTGACATCATTTCCTTGCATTCAGAATACAATTTGTTGTAAAGTGCAAAAGAGGATATTTGACAAAGTTTGTTTAATATCATCATAAGCTTTATAATATATACATGTAGCCTTTTTTGATAACAGAGTTGATGATTTAAATACTTATTTTTTAATGAGGGTCTGTAGATCAGTTAACAGCCTGTCAAGATTCTCACTTTTCCTCCATTAATGAGGTAAATCAAGAAATTGCTTTCCTTGTGGAAAGGTAGGTGAGTTCTGGTTATAGAAAGAGTCTAGGAAAGATAGATTAAGTGTGCTGGTTATTGCAAATTGAACTTAATTGTGTTGACAAAGCATTAAACATAGTATAAAATCTAACATTTCTTTATCAAGCTTCAGAAGTATGCATTTGCCAATAAAAATAAAAATTGGGTATTTTGTAACTATGGTAATCACATTTTCAAAGACACTTCCTATTTACTTTATACACAAAGAGTAGGTACATGGTATGGAAAGGTTATTCTTAATCTGAATTTAGGTTTTGGTCATGTGACCACAATATTATTTTAAGCATTCAAAGTACCTCAAATACACCATTTTCACCTTTAATGATTTGTGTACAATTGATTAATTTTCTCTGTATGATAATGTTCATTTATATATTATTTGAGTTAGCCTGTTTATTCTCCTTTAAACATACATGTACATCCCTGTCCCTCCTTTAATATATTTGAAAAATGTAAGTATTGCGCTTATGTAGAAATCTAAGCCCCTCAAGAAAGTTTCAAAATGGGCAAACCTGATAATTAGTCAAATGTATGTATACAAATATTTATACTATAATTCATTAATAAGAGCTTCTCATTTAATATATCTATTTTCATTTCAGGCTGATATCATGGATGATCTCTTTAATACCAATATTTCCCCAATAAAATCTACAGTAACAGATGTTTCACACTTCATAGATTCTGCAGAGGGTTCATTATTAAATGTATCAGCTGAACTTGAAGTACAGACTGAAACTAAATTAAATGCACTAAGATAGCCATTCAAATCATCTTTGCCCTAGTCTCCTTAACTTTTTTCGGGACCCGCATATTGAAAATATGGGACCGTTTACTAAACTTTTATCGGTACCCGCATATTGAAAATTTGGAATCATACACTAGACTTCATTTTGGGACAATCGATCGTATCATATTTTTATTCATTTCTCAATACTGGAGGATGATATTATTGGACAAACAGGAATGGTAGAGCAAATTGCATTGGTTAAAATATAAGTCAAAAGTTCGCTTAGTCAGCTGCACCAAAAACCGTATAAAAAACCCTGTTTCTCAGTCAATTTGTGGTCACTTTTAATCAAAACTTGATCTGAAATTTTTATTAAGCAACTGCTCCCCGACTTAGCGCTAAATACAAAGCAACTTCGCCCGATTTAGCTTCAATTTTT
The DNA here is from genome assembly GCA_025267735.1 of Mactra quadrangularis. Lineage (NCBI taxonomy): Eukaryota > Metazoa > Mollusca > Bivalvia > Venerida > Mactridae > Mactra > Mactra quadrangularis. The sequence continues at coordinate 9,986,292 of CM046301.1, read as the reverse complement.
GAGTACAGTGAAGTAAAACGGCGATTTCTTGAAAAGTATACAGTTTCAACGGTTGCAAATTGATATTTTTATAGAAAAGGGACAGCTCTACAAGACAAACACAAAAATTACACCTTTCGTTGCGAAAGTTTAGATGAAAAATGACTTTAAACTTAGAAAAACTGGTTTTTTAGGCTTCGGGTGTCTTTAACTCGCCTTAAATCTCTTATTTTTTCACTTTTAGAAAATATAAACCAATGTGCTAAATCGCCAAACCCAGCCCGACATATTGGTGCCACTATTATAACATAAGATTAAATATATAAAGAATAATAACCAAAATACTTACACTGGTTGTGACGCAAAAATATAGCGTATTGGATATCGCCCGAATTAGCCTCGCGCGCCCGATTTAGCGGGTTATACGGTGTGGTCATATATAGCGTGGCTACACTATGCATTTAAGTTCAATAAGTTGCTCTATGTTTACAGTTAAAAGATCAGAGATACACGTTCAAAAAGATCAATGTTTACTTCCATTTTTGTAAATTTTCCATTATCTAATTAATGCAAAACTGTCCAACATCTTTGCATTTCGAAATTTTGAAATTACAGGCGTGAGAATTTGTTGAATCTTTTTTTAAAAAACCATGCGATTTAAATGTTTATGTGTCTCTGTCTAAAAATATAAATATCATTTTGCACGTAGTATTTTAGCAGAGGTAGAAAAACAAGTACGAGTGAATCTTTCGAACCGATGCAATGGAGAGTAGGACAAAAGTATTGAAGAATTAATTAACTCACGTACTATATTCAATCGGATGAGTTTTCCATCAGTTTCAAATTCACGAGCGTCCTATAATAGAGAAAGACAAATCATTGAAGCTACAGCAGGATAAATAGATTTTTTTTTAAAACTGTAGGAATCATTAAAAAATCAAAGCACTGAAGGCACTGAATTTGTTCGGGTTTGAAAAGTGAAAGTAGAATTAGTGCTGCAACAACGTATGTATACAAAGGGCAATTCTGTGACACCTGTTTGTTAGGTAGATAACCATTCTATTAATAAGTATTTAAAATCTCTCCTGACTACTAGGACGTACAACGAGCCGCGACTGGGCCGTAGAAACCAACATTGGATGACGTAAACATCTCCACTGAGACGCATCACTTATCAGCGTCAGCATGGTCCGCAATCGGAACTAATCGTCACTTTCCTTACACATATTTATCAGCGAAAAGATCGCTGAAATGTACCGAATGTTCATTTGTTTTGTGTGTTATATGAAGTTAAGGAATATCGGACATAGGCTTATATTTTATTAGCTAAGACAATTACCAATTTGACAATAGATTTTACTCATGGTGATAATATCGATAATACCACGTAGCCATGACAGCACAAATGCAACGGTTTTAAGCAGAGAACAGTAAAAATCCACCTAGGCGCAGTTTTAAAGGGCTGTTCGTATTAATTGGTTGGTTATTTGATTCTTTTTGGTTTAATATATTCACAAGAAAAACAGTTAATTTGGAGCTACACGTATTCAATCCAGGATATATACAATGTAGATACAATTATAATATCTTTTATTATCATTATAACTTTGTACCACAGGTGCCTGAAAATGGCCTATCCTCTTCATGTATATAGACTTTTCACAGACACCTGTGGTTTGTTACTTACAAAGTCAACTCCTACTGTACGGACGTAGCTCTCTGAAAAGACGCCATCCTATAAATAAACAAACACTTTAGGTATATTTTAAGTTATCAATTACTATTTTTGATAATATTTTTGTAAGTTATTGACAAACTTTAAAACTTTACTTCCGAAGTATATATCCATTTTTAACCCATTGCTAGTTCTGACTAGGTCAAAATAGGACCCATCGTCGGCAATCACAGAACTTTCTTCCGTTGCACTTAATACATAACACAGCATTGCAGGGAAATGAATCATGGGAAACCGACGATAAAGTTGACCTTTGCTACTTTAATGCAGTGAGTAATTTTTTTTGATACTCTTAATTAGTGTGATGCGCTCAGTGCCCCACATTTTTTCTTGCGATGAAGATCTCATAGCCTCATAAAAAATTCCTGTATCAATTGTGGGGCACACACACTTCTGGCTCCCAGTGTTTCTTTTGATGAGATAGGCGCATGCGCAGAAAAAAATGTTATTTTAGAAATAGTTTTTCTTCAAGTGAAATCCAACAAACCTGGCTTAAACAGGCGAGGTTGTCTAATATTGATAAAAAAACTTAAGAAATAGAAAACACCTAATCGTCGTTCCAGCTAAGCTTTAAGTTCAGAATATATTGTTAAATTTCATTCAAATGTCAGTGGTGCATACATTAATTCTGCAGACTTACATAATAGTGCTTGGTCATCGATAGTAAGTTAAGAAATACTGTTGTATTTTAATCAGTATGTTTGATGTATTGTCCGTTTTTTTCTCAACTGTCAAAGCTTGAATAATTTCACGGTGACTGAATGCATTGTTTTTTGTACTGGCGGCCTAATTGTTATTAAATGTATCTTAACTAAAACATATCATATGGCATAAGCAGCTTTATTTGATCATAATACACACTTTCAAAAACTTATGAATGTATCACGACGATTATTTTAAAAACGCATTCACCGTGAAATTATTCAAGCTTTGACAGTTGAGAAAAAAGGACAATATGTGTCACTGACAGTAAAATAGAAATTTACAACACTTATTGTATAGGTCGTTTGCGTTAAAGCTGGACCCCTAAAATCATGAAATATCTCAATAACTATCCGATGGAATTAACTCAAATTTTGCATGTGATCATAACTAGCATTTTCCTTCTCAAATCCAAAAATTCAGAATTTTTCTTTAATTACATAACATACTTCCCGTAGACATTCAATGCAAATTTTGAAGCCAAAAAGCGACTTTTGTTAAATGGGTATGTGCTATAATCAGAACAGCCACATAACAGTAGATACAAAATAATTGCTAAATATGAGGCCCGGTTAGAAATTTTATTTGCTAACAAAGTATAACAGTATATACAAACTCAAATATCATCATCACTGTCGTCTGTGTCGTCAAAATCTATACAAATTCTACACATACGATTTTAAAGATGGGCCTCTGCTTTACAATTCAGTAGACCGTCGAGTGTTTATTTAAGCGACAAATTTACAGTAAAAGCACGGGACTTAGTATAAATACACTGGAATATGACAATGTTATAATCAGAACAGCTTATTTTACCTCCCGCCGGATTTTTTATAAAAAATTCCAAATATTTTGCATTGTACCTTATGGAAAACTTTTTTATTTATCTATTAAAAATTCTGAAAATTTAAATCCTAGAAGGAAAAATTGAAATGAGATTGTGTTAAAATTTTTAGCAAAATCGCTGTTATAGTTTTAAAGATATTTACGGCAAATAGGGGTCCAGCATTAACGCAAACGACCTATACACACACAACCATACATGTACTTACAGTATATCGCCTCAATAGACACGTTTTCCCAGCTTTTTCATCTCCTACTAACAGTACTTTAAAACAGTGATCAACTTCCCTGAAAGATTAGTTAAAGCATTAAATAAATATTACACATGCAAAATTTGCCCAATGAACACTGTATATTGTCAGAACAGAACAGGACAGAATGGAACAAGCCATTATCAACTTTTTTTTACTTGGTTTAACGCCGTGTCAACACTATTTAGGTCATTTTCCAGTTCTCATCTACCCCTCCACAAGGCCAGAAACGTCTCTATATATCTTATAAATGAAGAAAAAATTGACATTGTCAAATTTTCATGGAGGGGTATAACCTACCCGGGTGGAATTCGAACCCGTCCCCTCTTTGGGACACGAGATTCCAAACCCGGCGCGCTGCCAACTGCGCTATCAACCCGGGTTGCCTTTATCAACTAAAATCATAAAACATAATGTATGAATCTATTTCATACTTTTACAATAGGCCTTTAAGTCTATTTAAAGTATTTCATCCATATATAAATATTTGATTGTGCACGTATGCATCTTAAACTAGGGTCCAGAGATATATGCCAGTCCCAGAAATGTGAGTAGGTCGACTGACAGCCTCGATATGACAGGAGAATTGTAGAAAAAAGGGGCATAGGTCACCATAAATGTACTGTTTCATGTTTAGGAATCTTAAAGACAAACTCACGGCAGCTGTCACTTCCCTTTACAAAACAGTAATCATAGCAACGCGCGATCGCGAAGTGAGACATTGTGCTCACATCGTTTATATTAGGTATAAAATACGCTCTGGGAGTTTGATCTAAAGAGGGGAGGAGATGAAATCTAACCATTTAACATTCTTTGGCATTAATATAAATATAGAAATATAATACATAGGTGTATTAAAATGTATAATACAATTCTAAATATCTGCAGACGACAATTGGAGTGATCGGTTATTACGAACAAAGCACTCTAGTTATTGATCGGATTTTTTTTATCATATTAAATATAAAGCTTATTTTTCGTTCGGCAAAAACACATATAACTCAGTGGTTGGAACACATTTTATCGAAATCCGTAACCAGTTTTGCATAATTAGTTAATTAACAAGTTTAAACTAAACAAGTTATTACAAGTAGAATTAATTTAAAATAACCGCTTCTACCACGGTCAGCAAACTCGTGTAATTCTTCTATACAACCGGCCTTCAGGCCGGAGGAAAATGGTCGTCGGAGAACAATTAAGTTTAATGTTTACGTACCCTGTATTAAAAGTAACTTTGAAGACTTACCTTTCAAGTCCCCCTTCAGCCTCTATTTCTTCAGCCTCAATGTCTTCAGATTCCATTCCGTCAGACTCCATGTTCTAAGTACATGTACAACGTACCTCAAGTTTAAACAACTATATACTAACATATACAACTATGACTAGGTATTAGTATCCCGGTTGTTTTGAAAACCTTGATATAAAAGAAACTATGTCATATCGGTTAGACCTATATTTAAATTTTTCCAATATTGTAAATAGCACATGTATACATAATCATAAATGCTATATCGATCTTTTGGTGTATATACAAATAAACGCAAATATATCGATTTTGACTAGGACATTAAATTGAATCAATTGCTAAATAAAGACTTGTATTGATTAGTTATATTTCAAAATGTACCTCACATACTAATATGTATTTATTTGCATTATAACAATGGAGGACTCAGAAACTATGGACTTATCTTTTAAGACTGTTTTGAGCTGAAAACAATTTTGACCAATTCTTTATTTGTATGTCATGGTCAACTATATTTCAGTAAACCAAAGAAGACATAATTTTACCAAATTTCTTATTGCTGTGGCCAAAGAATGTAAGACTGAACCATATTTTTACAGTACGAAAATAATATACTGTACTGTTATAGTTAAAGATTTACGCCCCTAAAAATGATTTTCATGTTCCATACAATTCAACGCATCACTAAAGACGAAACAAAAATATTCAAAAGCCTGAAAGTCAAGATATAACTAGCATGAATATAATGAGATAATTGGCTCATCTGTCATTCTGATAATATCTTATCAAAAGATGGTACTATCTTAACAGTAAAAAGTCTATTTTATTCTTTTAATTTCGTGCTGTGCACGTTCAATGACTTTACAGCTATTACCCCTAGTCCTTAGGCTACTGATATCTATCAACCTATCTCCCAGTGGAATCAGCTTATTGCTGCCAAACCATTGGGACCACTGAATTATACCATCCTATTAAGTACCAATTTTACATCTGCGTTGAGTGATGCAATTGTAAGTAGAATTCATGCTCAAAACAAATTGGCAGTTTCGCTAATGGGCAACGGAATCATACTACCCTCATAAGTGCCCGTTTAGATATGTGTAGAGTGAAATAATTTCAGGCAAACTTCTTGCTCAATGAAATAAGCAGCGTCCCTAGTTGGGTTTAAACTTTGATTTCTCAATCCCCCTAAGTGCTCTACTTCTAGACTACAGTGTCTATCAGGTGTTCTATGTTTTAAATCGGTTTATATGAATTGTGTTTTGAATAACTTCAAAGTTAAATACTAATAGCATATACTTATAGCACTAATAGAAATAATAGCATATTGAATTAGAAATTCTCAATTCAAAAAGTGCATATAAAACTGGTCTCGGACAAATAGATAAAACATCACAAAGCAGCACTTTGATAATACATTTATTTGTATACTTGAGTCAATAGAGCTTTATTACAACAGGTTTAAAGCATACAAAGTAGTAATTGAAGTGTTGAAATGACAGTACATGTATAACAATACTTTTAAAGAGACCAACTAAATACACATTTATGTATCATAAGTGTCCTATACATAGATGAAAGTTCAGTATTTTTCAAACCCTGAATATTTACACAATGTCCAATCATAAACATAGGAAAAGAACACTTTATAAAGGTCCTAATATCCTAATCTTCAGGACCAGTCCTATACAACATTCACCAATGTATACTTATGCACAAAACAATTATCAGGACATTATAAGACATCAATTTTCACTCTCTTTGTTTCGATTTCTTCAGTTAACATGAAGTGTTACAAAGCCAACTAAAAGAAATGTATGTTTCAAGCATTTCAAATACTGCAAACAATTATTTTCTTAAGGACAGCCCTACATGTATGTTTTATAGAATAAACAACAAGAGTTAGGAAAATACATCAACATAAATGACCCCAGTATTCACAACACTCAAGGCTGGTGAAAAAACATTCTTGGATAAAAATCAATGTCAACATACAACATTTTTTTGTAAGAAGCATTAAAATAGACTAAAATTTCAAACAAGTCACATGATTTTGACACATGACACTAACATATATTTATAGATTTTGTCAAATAACATCAACATATAAACATGAATGCATTAAAATTTATCCATAAATACAGTCAAATGACTTGAACGTAATTTTCACAGACAAACAATGCATTAAGAACATTTTTAAAGAACTAGATATGCTTTAATAAATGTACTAATGAGTATCAATAACGATAATGTGAGTGTCAACTGACAAAGGACATTGATCATGTGACAGTTGACAAAGGACAATGATCATGTGACAGTTAACAAAGGACAGTGATCATGTGACAGTTGACAAAGGACAATGATCATGTGACAGTTGACAAAGGACAATGATCATGTGACAGTTGACAAAGGACAATGATCATGTGACAGTTGACAAAGGACAATGATCATGTGACAGTTGACAAAGGACAATGATCATGTGACAGTTGACAAAGGACAATGATCATGTGACAGTTGACAAAGGACAATGATCATGTGACAGTTGACAAAGGACAATGAATCATGTGACAGTTAAAAAGGTAAGTGATCATGTGACAGTCATCTGATAAGGTTAAATGATTATAAGACAATCAAGTGATCGATGGATGAAAGCAATGAATATATGAGATAACTTTTTAAATGTTTCATCAATGATTCATGAGTATAGAAATCATCCTCATCCAAATTTCAATTAAAGAAACTTTTATCTCCATTCATACCTACTATAATGAATATCAGCCAATCAATATACTGATGTCAAACCTGAGATAGTCTTTCCATTTCACGACCAAGTTTAAAAGGAGTAGTATACTATTCCAGCAACTATGGCAACAAGAGAATGCAAAATTGTTGAAATAGATTTTTGCAAAGGTTTTTCATGGAAAATGTAAAACTTGTCCATTATCAAGTTCTTTTTTTAAATAGATTTAACGCCGTGTCAACACAATTAATGTCATTTTACGGCGTCCAGCGCACCTAACCTAGCTTTCCTGGACCATTGTCTATAACCAGTACTCACCTACCCTTCCATAAGGCCGGAAACTTCTCCATTTTATCTAATCAATGGAGGAACATCGACATTATTGTCAAATTTTCATGGAAGAGTCGAACCCGCACCCCCTCGGGCACGAAATTCCAAATCCCGGCGCGCTACCAACTGCGCTATCGATCCGGATTCATTTTCGAGTTCAGTTCACTTACAAATCATGTACATTTTTAATGTTGCTGAAATAACACATTTCTACACAAGTCTTAAAGAGATCTACAAACGTTTTCAACAACATTTACAGCTACTTTGTTTTACTGATGTTGCCGTTAATGGTTTCATACGATTCTTTATTTCTGCAGCTATTGTCATAAATGCCTGTTCAACATTTGTTGCATTCTTTGCACTTGTTTCTAAAAATGGCATTCCCATTGAATCAGCAAAATCCTGAAATAAAAATAGCACAACATATTAACTTAATAGTCTGAGTTAACAGTAGAAATTAAGAAAGGGAACCACATTATACAATGGTTAGTAATTCAGTTTAGTTAACATATTGGCACTGACGGTTCAAACCATCTTCAAGGATAGAATCATATTTTATTTACAGAAATAATTTATTATTATACAGTTCTGTTATATTAACCTGTCACAACTTGATTAATTACACGGTCACTGAATATGCTATAATTTAACTTCTTTTTAACCATTTAGCCACCTATCCATATTAATTATTGATGATCTAACTATGTTTGCGAAGATTTTGAATATCGGGAAAAAACAAGTTGAAAAGAAGTTAAAAATAACAGATTCAGTGACCGTTTAATTATTCAGGTTGTGACAGGTTAATAAAATAGAACTATACCACCATGGGACATGTTTAAGCTTACTGATAAGCATAACTATTAAAGAACTGCGACAGAAATAGGTTAACTGCTGTCAACACCTTAATCCACTAGTCTACCGCCCCAGAAAATGAAAATTCAATTGTGCAAGTAAAGTCCTAGGTTTTAGGCTAGTGGTTCAAAGAGGCGACTGTTGTTTCATTTAATATGTCTTATCAGAGTTTAAATAGAATTACATGCACTGATAGGCCAAAACAATCAAACTTGGCTAAAATAAATTTTATAGCCCTGACAAGTTTAACAAATGTATTTTTATTCTTATCATTTTTTCTTTGTACTTTCAGGTTTTAGACTCGTCCATCATCAAAAATCTAAAATGAAGCAAAGTTACCAGGAAAGTCTTAAATACCTACCTTTGCTGTTGCGTAGTCTACAACTTTCTTTGTGGTCAAATCACATTTGTTTCTTACTAATAATTTATTCACATTTTCACTGGCATATCTCTCTATTTCTTGTAACCATTGTTTTATATTGTTGAAAGATTCCTAAAATATTATACAATAATGTTACAGTTAAGTTTCCTTTTAAAACCACCTTGGTTATTGCAAAATCTGAAGATTTTTACGATATTCGAAGTCACTCAATGATTAACTTGAGAAGAAAATGTCCCTAGTATACTTAGATAATTCCATTATTAAGATAATCAAGTTTGATGGTCATTATTGTGGAACTTTAAACAATAAAAGAAAACAAGCAAAATGATTTTTAAGGAAAAAAAGAAATAAAAAAGTTTTTAAACTTGGATTTAATGTTGTTTATAAACGCATTTTGTTAGGTTATGTATTGATGGGTATGTATTGTTCGTTTCTTTCTCAACTGTCAAAACATGAATAATTTCACAGTGAATGCAGTTGTTGAAATTATTGTTGTTATACATCCATGAGTTTCCGAAAGTGTGTATTATGATCGAGTAAAGCTGCTCATGCCATATGATATATTTTATTCAAGATATTTTTATAGCAATTAGACCGCCAATACAAACACAATGCATTCAGTCACCGTGAAATTATTCAAGTTTTGACAGTTAAGAATTAATCGACTATAAGACCAGATGTGGGCTGCATTGAACCATTATCGTGTTTTGTTTTGATTGGGTTTAACACCCTATCATTATCGTAAAGGTTATATCGAGGCAAACAGTCAACATAACCTTTTCTGGCAAGTCTAAATCTCTGGATTTCCCTGTAAACAAAGTACAAGGCTACTAGACTCATACTTATGTCAATGACTGACAGCTGCCATACATGATTTAGAATCAGTGATAGGAGAAAGAATGACCATAGAAATTATTTTACGACGAAGCTCCACGAAATTATGCCCCGTCTGAGAATCGAACCTACGACCCTTCAATCAGTAGACTTGTATGTTACTTAGTAAGCCAGCTGGGGGCTTGAACCTTGATTGTGGAATCCAAAGTTGAGTGTTACCACTGCACCATGGCAACAACTGTACACAAATTAATGAATTAAGAGAGTTATTACAAACACATACCTGGTCTGTGACATCATATACTACAATGACACCATGAACACCCTTATAATAACTGGATGTTATAGTTCTGAATCTTTCTTGACCAGCTGTGTCCCACTATAATATTACAAATTTAATATATATACATAAACATTTTAACGTTTCGAAATTTATTTTTTAAAGTAGGAAGCCTAGCCTGATTTGACAACCAGTCAGACATTTTACTTGCCCATACCAAATTCATAAGCAGTTACAGATTGTTCCAACCCCAACATAAATTGTGAGGGACAATAGGACAACATTTAATGTTAAGCCCTGATAACATGTTAACTGTTCTTAAATTACTAAGCAATAAAACAGTTAAATTGATATAGATTGTTCCTGGTCTAAACACTAACTAGAACACTCATTTAACTTGCAAGGAATTCCACATTATAACTGCGCAAAAAGGAGAAGGTATAGACTGTCACTACTGGGAAATGCGATTTACAAATACATAATTGTTACCCAATAAACATTCATGGTCTGAGATGAACCGATAACGCAACATTTTTAGTTATAAGCAGACATTGTACCATGTCTCAATAAAAGCAAGCTAAAAGGCAAGGTAGAACAAATGTGGTATTATAACTTTACAACAAACACTTTTCTTACCAAGAATTAGACCAACAATTCCTGGAGAAAGCATGTCTGCAGGATAATCTAGGGAAGCAAACACACATTTAATAGAGAGTTATTAATGTTGGGTGCCATTTGTGTCTAAAAAAATCTGAGGTTGGAACTAGGTTTAAATCCAAACTTTAAAGTCATAAGCAGGCATAGTACCATATCCATATGAGAATAAACTTAGTGCCTTTAAGAAATTTAAGGTGCTGTTTTGTCTAGCTCTGCTTGGCCAAAAAAATAAAAAAGCGAAATCTTCAACCTCTGTTGATACAGAATGAAGAAACATATCGAAAATAAAAGTTCACTTACAATTTGTAACTTTATAGTCTTTCCATCTAATTTTATTGTTCTAATTCTCTAAAAAGGAATAAAACATAAATCATAACATGTTAAACATTTATGACAGGTAAATAAAAATTATTTTAAATACATAATATCGTTCTCACAATGATGTATTTACAAACTGTTACAGTCACAGATAGTTCTGCTGACATTTTTTCTGCAATTAGAATTTTCAGGTTTTAATCACATATAGCACATTTTGTTTCCACCAATCTTATATTTGAGATCTCAGGCCTTGGTTCGAGTATATGATGATTTCTAACTTGTAACATTCAGAAAGTAAGTTGTAAGTACTACAAAAAAATACAGTAATTGGATTTTCCATTTTAGTTCACTATTTCCAGTATGTTATACATAAGATATACATAGTCTGCAGTTTATTAGCTCATATAGCACATTTCACGCAGCCATTAAGGGCCCAAAGTGTAGACGTGTAAGGCAATGGGTTGTATTTGGGTCTAGGATGCGCACCTTGAAAATCATAGAAACCGCAACATTTAATCACAGAGGCTCAAATTGTTCATAGCTCCAATTTTTTCTAATTTAATTCAGAAGAATTGAAAGATTAACTTAATGTAGAGATTATTGTTGAACTTGGAAAAGGGTAGGGAAGCAGAAGAAAGTGATGAGACTCAAAGAAAACCAGTTTGATGGTAGATCTTACTTATGCTGACAATGCCATGTAGCCATGACATCACAGATGCTACGGTTTCAAGCAGAGATTTAGTAAATTCCGCCTAGACAACCCAGGACAACCAACCAACGTGTTTCCTATTCAAAAAGGACGAATACTTGTCACCGTAGCGGATTGAAAAGGAACAGTTTTCAAGGGTGTATAAAGGGCGAAAGTATAAAGCTGGCATTGGAGATTTGATGCACCTGTGGATTTTTACTTACAAAGTCAACAGCTATTGTACTTTCGTAACTCTCTGAAAATACGCCATCCTATAAAGAAACAAAATGTTAGGTTTACTTTAAGCTAACAACACTATTTTTGATCATCTTTATGTAATTCATTGACAAAGTAAGTATGCAAAACAAAAACGATACCTCGAGGACCCGGGCGATACTGACTTCTATTTTAATCGTACTGTGCGTACTTACAAAACTTCCTTGAAAAGGGAATCTTAACTGAATTCGTGCCGAGATTCGACAAGACAACCCAGTACGTCATTCATTCAGATCCAACAAACCTGGCGAGGTTGTTTATAAATGGGTTTGAGAAATTGAAAACAAAACTGTATCGTCGTTCCAGCTAAGCAATGAGTTCAGAAAATATTGGTCAATTTAATTCTACTGGTGCATAATTTAACACTGTTAATTTAGATAAAAGTGGTTGATTATAGATAGTGAGTTAAGAAATACTGTAGTATCTAAATCAGCAAGGTATATAATATTTATCAATACAACTTTTCTACATCAGCAGGGTAAATAATATTTATCAATACAACTTTTCTACATCAGCAGGGTAAATAATATTTATCAATAAAAATTTTCTACATCAGCAGGGTAAATAATATTTATCAATACAAATTTTCTAAATAATCAGGGTAAATAATATTTATCAATACAACTTTTCTAAATCAGCAAGGTAAGTAATATTAATCAATACAAATTTTCTAAATCAGCAAGGTAAATAATATTTATCAATACAAATTTTCTAAATCAGCAGGGTAAATAATATTTATCAATACAAATTTTCTAAATCAGCAGGGTAAATAATATTTATCAATACAAATTTTCTAAATCAGCAGGGTAAATGATATTTATCAATACAAATTTTCTAAATCAGCAGGGTAAATAATATTTATCAATACAAATTTTCTAAATCAGCAGGGTAAATGATATATATCAATACAAATTTTCTAAATCAGCAGGGTAAATGTTATTTATCAATAGAAGTTTTAAGCCCATGTATTTAATGCACACACGTATGTTGTTAAATATATTCACGTGTCAGTGATACATACATAAACCTCGTTGATTTAAATACATGATAGTCGTTCGATGATCCCAGTACATAACTACGAGTAAATATATTCATCGGTAGCGAGTACATGTACGAAAGAAGTAGGAAATGAATATTTAAATTAGTGGGGTAAATGTATGTGCCGCTGATAGTCAATTAGAAATTAACAATACTTACATAAAATTGCCCCATTATACATGTTTTTCCAGCTCTTTCATCTCCTATTAACAGTACTTTAAAACAATGATGAAAATCCCTGAAAGATTAGTTAAAGCATTAAAAATATATCTTACACGAAGATATTGTTCAAAGAACACTTTATATTGTCATAACAGGACAGAATGGAACAAGCCTTTATCAACTAAAATCATAAAACTTGATGTATGAGTCTATTTCATACTTTTACAAAATAACCTTTAAAAGTATATTCATCCATATGCTCGTTCATGTATGCATCTTATACTTGGGTCCAGAGATATATACTAGTCCAAGAAAAGTGAGTAGGTCGACTGACAGCCTCAATATGACAACACAATTGTAAAAAAATGGCATGGGTCACCGTGAATTTATTATTATTATTATATATACCGCATTTATATAGCGCGCTTTTCATATTGAATATATGTTCAAAAGCGCTTTATTATTTGTTATTGATCGTACAAATTGTTATACTATATTAAACATATCATTTTATATTTCCTCAACCAATATAAAATATGACCGATCGAGTGGTTGGAACACATGTTTTATCTGAATCCGCACCTAGTGTTTTAACATGTGTTTATAAACACAGTTTAAACTAAACAAGTAATAACAAGTAGACTTAATTAAAAAATAACCACTGCTATTGAGGTCATCAAACTCGTGTCATGCTTCTATTCCACTGCCCTTAAATCCGGTGGCAAATGAACGTCTGTGAGCTATAAAGTTTAATATTAAAGGCTTACCTTCCATGTCCTCCTTCAGACCCCATTTCGTCTGCAATTAATGTTTAAAGCACATGTATGACGTACTTCAAGTTTGAAATACTACGTACGTAGACTAGATATAATTCCGTCTGTGTTAAAACAATCAAATAAAAGGAAACTTTGTCATATTGGTAATGCCTATATTTAATTTTTTCCAATACTTTAAATAGTACATGTACATGTATAATCATAACCATAACTTGTATATCGATCTTTTAGGTGTATATACGTATACACGTATACACGTAAATATATCGATATTGACTTGGACTTTGAAATCGAATCATTTGAAATATAAAGTACATGTATAGTCCAACAGAATTAACCTGAGCTTGACCTTTATGCAAGAATATATAAAACTCAGTAATTACAGTCTATGTTGTCTTCGTTTGTATCGCGCGATATCGGAAGCTTTCGGCAAAATACACGTACTGAACAATTAATGTTGTTTTCATAAGAATAAATTCTTTGAAACTGTGCCATAATACTGCTGACTTACTTGTTTACCCAAAAACTAATGTGTCCAAAAAAAAAAGTACAATAACATGCCACTTTTAATAAATTGATTTATACTCACATCGGTTGTTATAAACACGTGTATAATCGTATACACGCATACGGAAACTCACGATTTAATGTAAGTGAAGTGTGTAATTATTATAATAAGGTAGTTCAAGCTCAGGTTAATTTTGTTGGACTATACTGCACATCAATATCAAGTAGTATTTCGCAATGTACCTATTTAAATTGATTATTTACTTGTGTTATTAACATGACAATGAGGGAACTTTTAGAAGACTTTTTCCAAGCTATATCAATCTCGATTTTGACCAACGTTTTATTGGTATGTTTTGGATGCCTGTATTTTACTAAAGCAAAGAGATAAAAAATTTAAAAAAAATCTTTTTGCTTTACTCCGAGCATGGGCGGTTCCAGTGGGGGGTCAGGGGGGTCCAGACCTCCCCTAGAAATTGGAAAATGTACATGTCCATTAGTGTATTTCTTGCTTGTAAGTCATTTTAAGTAGTATGAAGCAATTCTTCTGGGTGCTTAACATAGATTTAATGGTTATGTAGTTTTTAAAATCAAAATGTTGCATTTTTTCTGCAAAATGTGTATACATGTAATGTGGTCGTGGTTCAGACCCCCCTAGAAAAGTTTGGACCCCCCTAGAAAAAATTCTGGATCCGCCCCTGCTGAGAATTAGTGCCAAAACCAGATTTATACAATTTGAAATTACTATGGTATAATATGAATATCATAGATTCATACCGTTAAAATAATTAACAATTGTCCAAAAAATATATCGCAACACTAATGAGGAAATAAAAATTCACGAGCCTGATAGTAAAATTAAAATGTAGAAATGCTCAACCTACTCAATAAGGTCTATAATGGGATAAGTTTGCTCATCTCTCAGAATGATCATAATTATCTATTAAGGCCACTTTCTAAAAAGTAAAAAAATATATTCTATGCTATTACTCCTGGTCATCAGGCTACATGTATCTATCTATCAATCTCCATAAGAAGTCTTTTACTTATCAAAGTGCAACTGTAACAACGGGGTAACTGTTTTATACCATCCTAACAAGTACCCATTTTACACCTGCGTGGAGTGAAGCAATTGTAGAAAGATTTCTTTCTAATTGAAATTGGCAGTCTCCCTGATGAATAAAATATTATTCTACCCTCATGATGCCCATATACATCAGAGTGCAGCAGTTGTAGGCTAGCTTCTTACGCATATACTATAAGCACAAATAGAATTAATAGCAAAATATAATGTAGAAAATCACAATTTAAAAAGACAACATATAAAACTGGTCTCGGACAAATAAATAAAACACTGTAAAGCAGAACTTTGATAATACATTTATTTGTATACTTGAGTCAAGAGAGCTTCATTACAACTGGTTTAAAGCACACAAAATAGTAGTTGAAGTGTTAAAATGACAGTACATATATAACAATACACTTAAGTGGACCAACTAAATACACATATATTTCATAAGTGTCCTATACATAGATGAAAGTTCAGTATTTTTCAAACCCTAAATATTAACATTATTCCCAATCATAAACGTAGGAAAAGAACACTTTATAAGGGTCCTAATATCCTGAACTTCAGCACCAATCCTATACAACATTCACCTCTGTACTGCAAACAATTAACTTTTAAGGATAGCCTTACATGTATGTAGAACTACCAAAAGAGTAGGGAAATTATACCAACATACATGACTTCAGTATTCACAACACCCAAGGATGGTAAAAAATGCATTCTTGGATAAAAAACAATGTCAACATACAACATTTTCTAGTTCGTTTGTCTGTTTGTTTGTTGGGTTCAACGCCGAAGCAACACATTGTATAGGTCATATAATGGTGGTCAGTCAACCTACTCACTCCTCCTGAAAAGGCTAAATCTCTGGATTTAGCGCTTCCAACTACTAATCGCATACTTTCGTCAGTGACTGACAACTGTCCTACAGTTTTAAAAATCATTACCCGGTAGTAGGAGGGAGAATAGCCATAGGAATAATTTCATGACCAATCTCCAACAAGTATGCCCAGCCCGGGAATCGAACCCACGACCCCTCGATCAGTAACTTGCATGCTACCAACTGAGCTAGCCAGGCGACTTAAAACATTTTCTAGAAAGAAGTATTTAAATAGACTAAGATTTAAACAAATCACATGATTTTGACACATGACACTAACATCTATTTATAGATTTTGTCACATGACTTGAACATCAACATACATACATGAAATCATTAAATCTATCTAAAGACACATTCACATGACTTGTACGTTATGTTCAAAGACAAACAATGCATTAAGAACATTTTTTAAGAACTAGATATGCGTTTGATAAATGTATTAATGAGCATTAGTAACGACCATGTTACAGTCAACTGACAAAGGTCAACAATCATGAGGCAGTCAACTGTCAAAGGACAATGATCATGTGACAGTTCACTTACAAATATCAATGATCATGTGACAGTCAACAGACAAAAGACAATGATCACGGACAGTTGACAAAGACCAATGATCATGTGACAGTTAACAAAGAACAATGATCATGTGACGGTTGAAAAAGAACAATGATCATGTGACAGTTGACAATGAACAATGATCATGTGACAGTTGATAATGAACAATGATAATTTGACAGACGACAAAGGACAATGATCATGTGACAGTTGACAAAGGACAATGATCATGTGACAGTTAAAAGGTCAATGATCATGTGAAAGTCATCTGATAAGGTTCAATGATCATACGACAATCAAGTGATCTATGGATGAAAGCAATGAATATATGAGATAACTTTTTAAATGTTTCATCAATGATTCGTGAGTATAGAAATCATCTCCATCCAAATTTAAATTAAAGAAACTTTTATCTCCATTCATACCTACATATAATTTGATTGGTTCATTATCATTACATTGAATAGATCAAAAAAATATCAGCCAATCAATATGCGGCTGTCAAACCTAAGATATGCCTTCCATTTCACGACCAAGTTTTAAAGGAGTAGTATCCTATTTCAGCATATGGTGATCAGAGAATGCAATATTGTTGGAATAGATTTTTGCAAAGATTTTTTTATGGGAAATGAATTCAATCAATTAAAATGGAAATCTGAGAATGACAACAAATGTATAAATGAAATGGCAACTTCATTGATATACATGTAAATGTAATATGACAATGTGCAGGAATGCAATCATTTAAACACAAAATGTTCAATATTTATCTCTATACATTTCACTATTTACATTAGATATAGGTACTTTATTGTTTGTTTTTCTCAACTGTCAAAGTTGAATAATTTCACGGTGACTTCGTGCTCTTTGTCTAACACTCGTGATGTTGAGATAGTGTGTAATAATTCACCGTGAAATTATTCAAACTTTGACAGTTGAGAAAAAATGGACAATAACTATATGGTCAAAGGTCAACAAAAAAGAAAAGCAACAAATTGTATGTATGTATGGTTAGTCCAAATTTATTAGCCTGCTCCTATGAATACATAAATCAGTAGCTTGTTGTTCTATAAATAGATAGACAATATAGATTTCCCATCTTTAACTATACACTACTCATTTTAAAGGATTTGATAATTTAACCAATGAAGAAAAGTTTAGCCAATGATCAAGTTCAATGACTACTGATAAACATGGCTGACCCTAACTTTGTATGTAAACCTCAATGATATAATAAATTACCAGAGGTCTCTTATCACACAAGTCTGCTGCTTCAAAGACTCTTAATGATTAAGTTTTAAAAGTACTTAAAATAACAAAATAGCAGAAATTCTACCAAATTAACATTTGAAAACAAAGAAATCCTTGTCCAAATATATCATGATCAGTCAACTGTTAAATGTATTCATAGCAACAGGTTCAATTAAATATTGCACTATATAGTTATGGATATAAAAATGGACTAAATTGAATATTTAAATAATAATCCCACGCACGCAACATTGGTAAATAATAATAAGAAAATTAGTCATTAACAATAAAAGACATGTACATTTATAAATAGGGCTGCACCCTTAAATCAATATAACAGTATCAAATGTGTTGTGTCTCATCAGGACCCTAAAAAGGTATTAAAATTACGATAAACATTAATCAAAGGGAAACTACTCTTACAAACAAGTCATGCTTAATCCAAAACTTCTTTACCTATTTTCAAAAATTTCAGCATCACCTCCCTTTAAGGACCCTTTAATTTTGTGATCTGATTTTTTCGACTATCATGTATATACAATTAAAATAAAGTAGCTGGTCAATAAAAACGTTTTAATTTCATCATCTTGGGTCAACATTCTAGATGAATTTTTGGATATGAAGAGTGGGTTGCCTGAACTGTCTTTCGAGCTATCAACTATTAAACCGTCTTTTAACTTGAATTCAATGCTATTAATCAACACATTTTATTATGTTATGTCCAGTGACTGCTCAACAAACCAACTTTTAAAACACTTTTTTTCAGTAGAACTTGCTTATCCTTACGAAAGGACCTAACAGCTCCAAAAATTGAGGAAAATAGACACTGAAACCACATTTTCATGAAGGGTTAAACCATGCAGTTATATGCCAAACAAGGAGAGCCAATTTAAAGTATGCTACCAAGCATAGAGGTTACATATTTATTTCTGTATGTAATTTACCTTAGTACTATTCTTACATTTTGCTTGAAATGTTTAAGTCTGATTTAAACAAAATGCCACAGAGGATATGGTCAGAACTGATCACTTTAATCAAGGACTTGGTATCACAGTAAAAATACTGACAACTTAATGCTAAGTAACTTTAACATAAACCAAAATGAGCACACAAAGATCATGATTTAATTGTACTTCATTGATAGACCAATGTCTCAGTGTACATGGAATTATTCATAAATAATAAGGAATCAAGAAAATGAATACATAAAAGAAAGGATGTCAATCAAATACTGATACCAGGGCTGTGTTCAACATCTTCTGGAAAGTTAAGTTAGCTTACACACTGCAAGCTACATTATTTGAACAGTATGGCTGCTGATATCAATTTCCTTATTAAACTTAATTTTGAACACCTTTATATTCATGTCTTACAGCAATCTTTAAATTTTATGCATATAATCTTCACAATATATTTTCCTAATACATGTACATGTAATAGCTTTTGCTAAGGTAGTGATTATTTTGAAGCAAATTAGACAGGCACTACACCCTGTCCTCTCATCCTTTCTCTTAGCTCTTAAAAAAAGCACATTTTAGAATGCTCACTCTTGACTACCACATATTCAATTCAGCTATGTCTATAAAATCTAAGGTTAATCTGAGATCATCCATGTCAGCTAGCAGTTTTAAACATTCATAAGTCATTACCTTAAGCATCTTTGTCCATACCTATTCAGTATCACTCTCAGTCAATAAGAAGCTATCATTCGGAACTCCTCGGCCATTTGCTACGCATAACCTCGGACATATTTAGGCGCCATTTTGAAACTACCTGTGTTGAAATAAACAAATACACAATTGTTTAGACGATGAGTGATGTTTTGTTTTTAGTCCGTAAATTTGAAATAACATAGTTCAATGATATCTCTGAACAATATATAACATAGAAATATGTTTTTGACAAAGGTCTGAGTATATACTACAAGAACTATTTTGCATAATCGTTTGTGCTTCGAGTGAAGAAACTATTTAACATTTAGGGCTGCAACAATTGGGGTTGATTCATCATTAGTTGAATGTGATGAGCGCCATGTTGATTTTCATTTGACATCTGTGATTTCAGAGTTAATATCATTTTTAAATGTAACAATTAAGTTAAAAAGATAGGAGCATTAATGCGCCTAAAACAGTACTGTATGCTGTGGCTGCAATCTGTGCCATATGTTAACAGTTGGCGTGTGACTCGATGATCAGCGAAGTTAATGTCAAGAGTCAACTGAATACTGATACTAGTTGTAGACTTCAAAAACATTGCTTTAACTTTAACCTTTAGCTTTAATAGACAATTGGTTTTGATAGTGCGAGTGTTTCATTTTCATTTCTCAAGAGTTTATACATTGTAATATGATTTTAAGAAATGTTCTAGCCACTTTTATATGGAGAGATATTGTTGAACACTGCCCTCACATGTATTGGAATATATTGTAAACTATTATATAGTTCGATTTTTCTTAACTGTCAAAGAATGAATAATTATACGGAGAATGCGTTTGTTAAAATTTTAGTCGTAATACATCCATGAGTTTCCGTAAGAGTGTATTATGATCGAGTAGAGCTGCTTATGCAGTATGATGTTTTAGTCAACATATTTTTGATAACAATCAGGCCGCCAGTACAAAAACAATGCATTCAGTCACCGTGAAATTATTCAAGCTTTGACAGTTGAGAAAAAAACGGACAATACGCACATGTACATTATACATGAATTATAACTAAACACATTAAGACACGGACAATGAGTATTTTATCATCCAAATTCCAATATGTTATACTTGTTCAAGATGGGAGAGTCTGTCTAAATCAACATTAGCCCCATACAAATGTATTTTATACACAAGGCTTATCAGTACCATAGATATAAGAAATTCATAACACATGCTTACAATTTTCACCTTTTATTAGATATTTTAAATAGTTTTACAATTTAAAGGGTCATTATTATCTTAACAGATTGATAATTTTGTACTGAGGAATGCAAGCAAAAACATTTTTACCATTTTTTAGTAAACCATGATTATTCTATCCAATTTTAAAATCAGAATTACTATTACTTCTAAGAAAGCTACATAAAAAAACCCTGAATAATACCAGAATGGTCCAACATTTCTTTAACAAATTACAATAAAAATTGCTGAAATTTGAAAATTACAAAAACCAACACAAATGCTGGTTTCAAATTGATAAACTCTTGATACTTCAATGATCATTATATATATATGTATACATACAATATTAAATGAAATAATTTCACATATTATCAACACATAATAACATACAGTAAAAGTTTCAACTCAGCTTGCCTGAACTAGTCAATAGGGCGATTGAACTAATTTAGCACAAACAAATGAGTATATAAGTTCAAACTCTGTTCGCTTAAACTAGCCACTGAAAGTTTGAACTTGGCTAGTTCAAACTAGCTGGTTCATTCCGTCACTCACACTTACAAAAAAATTAAGACATAAACAAAGAAAGAAAAAATATCATACATAAAAATGAAACATTATCACATCATAAATAGTTCATTTACTCAAATAATATACAGTGTGTAAATAACACCCCAAGTATGCCAAACCAAAATATATTTCTCCAAAATAAGCGTGATCCTTGCCTAACCCCCTCTTGTCTTACATTACAACACAATCTACCTATGTTCTGTTTTAAACAAATAAATATGTCTAACATTGATTAGAAGAAATCTCCATGAAAAAAAAATCAACAAAATAAACAAGTTACAAGACTTACAATGTTCAAACCACAAGTTTGATATAAAGTAACTTGCTTTGGTATAAGTCCGTTGGCTCAGTTACCAGTGATGTTTATATTATGGCAAGACAACCTTATTGAGTAGAACCATAACCCAATTTTTGATGACACAGGGATAGAAGTATCTTAACAATTATGGAAACTTTGGAGTAATGAATTTTTTGTGTCATTCATCAGTCTGCAAAATAAGAGGGTGTCTTGTTGCCCAGGACAACCACTTTTGGTTCGGGCGACCAAATTATTTCTTTTGGGCAACAAAAATTCTGCAAATAAGATATAGTGCTAGCTCTTACGATGATTTGTTTGGACAACCACGCTCGTGTCCTAATTTCGTAGACTGGTCATTAATTAAGCTTTTGTCTTACTGAATATATGAACCCAAGATTGAAGATGAAAATATATTTTGATCATATTGTATAATGTTCGAAATCAGGAGCCTTTGATTCAGTTACAGCAAAATTCTACACTATGATATTTTTAAGACTCAAGCTATAGTCAATATTTGAGTACAGAATAAAATAAAACTGACAGGTTTTACAAAAATCAAGGCCACAGACAGGTCATTTAAAATTTCATCTCGAACTAAACATTTTTGGCAGATTAAATATTAAAAATATTATGAATACACTTGTATATGTATAGCTTTCAGGAAAGGTATGAAAAGAATATGAAAAATATAGAAGCGCCAATTTCATTGTAACAACATAATTTGTATGCAAGTGAACGTTAAAACCTCCATGCTAGTACCTTAATATATTTAACAACTAAGTTTTCCCAACCAGCCAGTCAGTCAGTCAATTAGTCAAGGCTTTAACAATAAATGATCTATACATGAATGTATTTTCTAATAAAAACAACAAAATGTGTCTGAGTGCATGTGTGAGAGAAAAATGTGAACTAACAAAAACAAATATGTAGACTGAATCTGACTGGGAAACCCCCCCCCCCCCTATTGCAAACAATGCAGAAATGCTACATGAATGCATTACAATCTTACTATAACATCTAGGACTGGTCTCATATTCAAGTTAAATTATCCCAGCAGACAGTTTTGTTTTTTTAAAAATATGATCATGGAAAATGTTAAACTTGTCCATTATCAAGTTAAGTTCTCTCACAAATCATGTACATTTATTATGTTGTTGAAATTACACATTCCCACACAAGTCTTAAAGAGTTCTACGACAGTTTTTTAACAACATCCACCGCCACCCTGTTTTACTGGAGTGCTAGCGTTTATTTTAACATTTGGTTTGTTATCTGATGTTGCCGTCACTGGTCCCATACGATTCTTTATTTCTGCAGCCATTGTCATAAATGCCTGTTCTACATTTGTCGCATTCTTTGCACTTGTTTCTAAAAATGGTATTCCTATTGAATCAGCAAATTCCTGAAACAAAGATGCACAAAATTTAACCTATGAGTTTTGAGGTTACAGCAGTAGTTATTGAAGGCTGTCACGGTATGGCATGGATCACTACAGGGCTTCATATCAAGGTTGTCCTATAGCCAGACATCCTATATTTGGGTTAGGGCAACTTGTTACTGTTTCAATATTTGGTTTCCAGTTAGCAAAACATATAGCTGGTAGTTCAACTTGGAAACTGAGTTCAAAATTCAACATGGAGACCGACACAATGCAGTTTAGTTCACACATTTGCAGAGATGATTCAAACCATCATCAATTTCATACCTATAAATAATTTATACCACCTATGGAATGTGTTCACTTAAAACTTCTTTTTCTTAATTGGATTTAACGCCATATCAACACAATTTAGGTCATTTTATTGATCTTTATTGACATATTGTCAAATTTTCATGGAAGGGTATAACCTGCCCGGGTGGTATTCGAACTCGTACCCCCTTCGGGACACTAGATTCCAAATCCTGGCGTGCTACCAACTGCGCTATCGACCCTGATTAAAATAAAACTTCATTTGCAGACAAAAGTTTTTTTCACATTTCTCAGTACATGGCCCTTACTATTTTTGATCCCTAGTCTAATCTACTATTGTTATTGTGAAGACAAAACTTGCTTTACCACATAAAATTGATGAATTTAAACTAGCCTAACTTAAGTCATTTTCACAAGTGGTGACTGTTGCAACTTTTAATATGCCTCATCAGATTTGAAATAGAATTGCTGATAGTCTAGGGAGAACAAATTTTGCTAAAATATGCTAAAGTTTGGGTGCCCTGCCAAATTCAATAAATGCATTATTATTCTTTATATATTCAAAATTCTGGCTTCTTGGATCATTAAAATGACGCAAAATGTAACCAGGAAAAATCTAATAATACCAACCTTTGCTGTTGTGTAATCTACAACTTTCTTTGTGGTCAAATCACATTTGTTTCCAACTAATAATTTATTCACATTTTCACTGGCATATCTCTCTATTTCTTGTAACCATTGTTTTACATTGTTGAAAGATTCCTAAAATATTATAAAATAATGTTACAATTAAGTTTGGTTTTAAAGACCACCTTGGTTATTGCAAAATCTGAAGATTTAAACGATTTTTAAGTCACTCAATGATTAACTTGAGAAGAAAAATGTCCCTACATTAAGATCATTCCAATATGAAGAGTTTAAGATAATTGATTTTATCGTTCTTATAGCGAAATTTTACAATAAAAGAAAACAAGACAGATAATACAAAATAATGCTTTTTGAGAAAAAGAATGAAAAAGTTTTTTTTCTTTGGATTATTAATTGTTTATAAACATATCTCATAAATAGTTAATTGCTGCTTTATCAATCAGCTTTTCTGTAAACTTTTTTTTTTACGTCGTATTTAACACATATATAGGTCATATATACGATGACTAGCTCTTCCTACTATAAGTTTCTTGGACACTTTTCTATCACCAGTACCAACTTACCCTACCACGAGGCCGACAACTTATGTATAGGGTATCACCTGCCGCGACCGGTTTTTGAACCCGCAATCTCCGGATTCGAAGTCAAGACATGCTAACCACTTCGCCATGGTCTTGGCTTTATTAATACTTACCTTTCCAATAGAAAGAAATCAACATTAATGACATTATAGTTGAATTTTTCATGGAACGATATGTATGACCCGCCATGGTCAGCATTTAAGTTGAGCGTAAAACCACTGCACTATGGTAACGACTATTTATAAGATATACTTTACCTGGACATGGATAAATGAAATAAGAGGATCAAGATAACTACTAACCTGGTCTGTGACATCATATACTACAATGATACCATGAGCACCCCTATAATAACTGGATGTTATAGTTCTGAATCTTTCTTGACCAGCTGTGTCCCACTATAATATAATAAATAAAATAAATATACACATCATATATATATAACTCTTAAATGCCCAACTAGAATTAAGGATTCACAATTTTCACTCAATAAAAATTAATGTTCTGATATGGATCGATACCATAACCTAATGAGTCCAATCTCTGTAAACAGATATCATGTAGAGCATTGTCGTACAGGATCTCTACTTTCTCAATGGAGGGTCACGACGAGATGACCTTTATTTCAACCAATCAATGGGTAGCTTTCATCTAGACGAAACACTATTAATAACATTTTGATTTCGTAATTTTTATTTTTAATCCAAGGTTTGCAAGCAAATTTTACAATGTATTTTTCACAGTTTTGATTGGACAGCCCATTTCAAATTGCGTGACATAGACGATGTAAACAAGTTACATATCATAACAATTTCGTCATAAATATTATGATGAGAAAAGGTAACCTGAACATGACCCTTGTTTGAAAAAGGCCAGATCTAAATTAGCGAGTAGGTGAGCAAAAAATTTTAGATCGGGTTTTAATCAAATTGTTTTGAGTCATAAGTGGACATTGTGCCATGTATCAATTAAACTTAAAGCCAGCTTGAAGGCAAGGTTGTACAAGTGTGTTACTATACCTTGCTACATACCCCCCTCCTTACTCAAATGTGTAGGACAACCGAAGGGTGCAATCACACAATTCCTAGTGTGTTATTAATATTATGGTGTCCAATAAAAATCTGAAGTCAGAGCTGGAACTCAACATCAAACCCAAAACTTTCTGATTCAAAAGCAGGAACAGTACCACAGGAGAAGCAAGGGAGTGCTTATTGTGAAGCTCAGCTAGACAATAATTAAAAAAAAAAAAAACTAACTCTTCAACCTTTTCTAAAATCAAACTATGAACAAACTAATCAATTTAAAAAATCAAATTCACTTACAATTTGTAACTTTATAGTCTTTCCATCTAATTCTATAGTTCTAATTTTCTGAAAATATAAATTACAGAATACAGATCTATATAAATCACAACAAGTTAAACATTTATGACAAGTTAATACTAAAATTTTTTTGGGATTCATAATATTATATATTCACACAATGAGGTATTTTCAAACTGTTACTGGCACAAATATATTTACTAACAGTTCTGCAGTTTTGATTTTTATATTTTAACCAAACACAGCACAATGTCTTTCTATCAATCATACATATGACATTTCAGGCCTAGGGCATAGTATACTTAATATAAAATGATGTTTTCTATTGTATAACATGACACATTCAGAAAGTAAGTTTTAAGTACTACAGAAGAATAAAGTTATTGGATTTTTCATTAAGTTCTTTATTTCCAATTTGTTATAATACATAAGATGTGCATAGTCTGCAAATAGTACACAAGCTCATATAGCACATTTCACACTGCCACTTGGTGGCCCCAAGCCTAGGGGTGAAAACTGAAAGGTTTTCGTGAGAGGCTAACAGCCCACCCACGAAAATCTCAGAAAACGCAAAATTTATCCCCATTGATTTCATAAGAAGAATTCGAACA
This sequence comes from Mactra quadrangularis, assembly GCA_025267735.1. Lineage (NCBI taxonomy): Eukaryota > Metazoa > Mollusca > Bivalvia > Venerida > Mactridae > Mactra > Mactra quadrangularis. Next base: position 9,959,334 of record CM046301.1, on the reverse strand, counting down.
GTGACCAAGTGGAGTGAATCTTCCGGAACTAAGAGAAAAATGGGGCTCATTGAGGGGGGTGATGTATCAAAGTAACTATTTCTGGATAGACAGAAGCAAAGAAGGGTAGGGGATAGAAAAGGGGCAGGGTGCAATGCCCTTAATTATTCTGCTATGGAACAATTACTTATAAGTGTTTTCTTTTAAATATTTTTATATATTTTTTCTAACAATATAATAAAGAACTATACTTACAAAGTCTACACCTATAGTACTGATATAACTTTCTGTGTATGTATCATCCTGAAATATAACAATAACAAACAATTATCAATTGATTTAATCAAACATGATACATCAAACATTTCATACAAATATAGTGTTTTTTCCAGGCCATTTTGTGGCCAAAATTTTGGCCCCATTCCCCTCTCCAAGAAGTATGTAATTTACCACTTCCCAGGTAAAAAATTCCTGGGTCAGAGTATCCTAAAACTTTTGTACTTTTTATAGCATTTTTGTCCATTCCTTAAACATTACAGAGAAATCACAAATGAATATATGGGTTCAGCATTTTTATATAGGTAGACAGAAATGTAACTCTGTTTGAGGCTCCATGTTATCTTACGTATTGAAACCAAATGAAAATTTTCCTCTAATTTCGTTTTTGTCAATATTTTCCCCTCAAAATGGTCCCTGCCACCTAAAAAAAACACTGAAATATCTTTACTTCACATACTCCCAGTACATGGCTATTTTAATATTCAACATGCAGTACAGCAGCAGTAATGTATCTTAGTGCAACTACTGTAATGTCACAGAATTGATTTTATATAAGCAGCTTAACATATAAGTAAAAATCAACATTAGCCCTATATAAATATGGCTGAAGACTAAAATTATTATGACAACTATACATTAGTGATGATGGTGTATTGAATGAAATGCTGTCCCATCTTAATTTTTAAACACTAGTCTGATTTATTACGACCTAAAGCAAGAGGCAAAAATGTCAACTAGACTGGCTATAGTAGGAGCAGTGGTCCAGTGGTAGGACGCTCGCTTAGGAATTGAGAGATTCTGGGTTCGAATCCCACCAGGGGCACTGCTAATTTCCTTGAGCAAGAAATTTAACTGCGATTGCTTCACTCCACCCAGGTGTAAATGGGTACCTGCGAGGGTGGTATAATTTGGTTGCGCCAATTTGTCGGCTGCATTAATAAGCGGAGTAAAAAGACTCCACTAGTAGCCCAATGACCAGGGGTAATAGCTGTAAAGTCGGTGAACGTTCGTAAGCATGAAACTTAGACTATAAAATGCAATTACTTTTTTACTTTTAAAGTTTATATGAATTTAGTAGTTTTCACAAGTCAAAATCAATTTTCACTAGAACTAGGCTTTAGGCTAGGAGGAGAATTGAATCACAACTATGCTGACAGAATCTTGCCGAGCAATTTGAACTTGATTTAGGGAGTTTAGTTAAATATTCTTAAAATACATGCAATGATGTATCAACTGATGAGTCAATGAACAAATAAAATTGAAATTCAGTTGGTATGAGATTCTGGTTGCAACTATCCAATGTCTTTTTACCTTAAATAACAAAGCCGTTTACAGCCCCTATGGCTACCCCTGCTAAATATCTTAAAAAACATGCAATTCATATTTAGTATGATAACAAAAATTTTTTATAATCCAATTTGCAATTAACAATGCATAATTTAAATATTCTAAAGAATCCCTTCAGCAGTTGCAAGAATTTCCATGCTAACTTTAAGCAAGTAGCATTTTAATGCCACTACACAACTTAGCAGGTTAACTACCTTAAACGGTACTCAATAAGCTAAAAAAGCCAGCTTACATCCTAAAACAAAATGTCATTTTAGAAACCATATGAGTAATTTTGCAAGAAAATTAAGTGCAGATAATAATGAAGACTCAAACTTGAACGATCAATCTATAGAACAGAGCTGACAATATTTTACTTTTTTTAGTTCAGTCAATACTTAAATTTATTTCAGCTCCATTGTGAAACCAATTCTTACAACATAGATCTCATAATCACTCTTGAGTGAGCTTCCTGGTCCCACATTACAGAGCAGAGTATCTTGCTCAAGAAAACAACAAGGTTAGGTAGGTTTTTGATGTGATAGGAACAATCTCCCATAACAGATATCCTGTAGAGCATTGTCGTACAGGATCTCTACTATCTCAATGGAGGGTCACGACGAGATGACCTTTATGTCAACTAATCAAGGCGTAGCTTTCATCTAGAAGAAACACTATTAACAAGTAAATCTGTGAGCTAATGCTCACTAGTGATACCCCCGCCAAAATCTAAAAATATGCGACGAACAGGAAGTAGATGAGCAAGGAGCATGAAATCGCTTTACACCATATGGGACTATGGGATGAAGCAATATGCAAAGTATTAGGCTGCTACATGATATAGTTGCTGAGAAAACTGCGACGGAAATTTTGTAACGGACAGACGGACGGACGCACGGACAAGGGTAAAACAGTATACCCCCCTCTTCTTCGAAGCGGGGGTATAATAACGTTTAATTTTGTAATTTCTATTTTTAGACCAAGGTTTGCAAGCTAATTGAACAGCGGTATCATTCAGTCTGCAATTGGACGGCTCATTTAAAATTGCGTGACATAGACGATGTAAACAAGTTATGTATCATAACAATTTTGTCATTAATATTATGATGAGAAAAGGTCACCTGAACGTGACCCTCGTCCTTTGAAGAAGGCCAGATCTAAATTAGAAAGTAGGCGAGTGGAAAATTTTAGTTCGGGTTTTAATCAGATAGATTGGATGGGAACCAACATGGAGCTGACTAATACTATCCAATGATAACTGGTCCTGTAGTGTAACCACTCAGACACATTCACTCCATATTTATACACATAATCCGAAAATTAATTTAGCAAACTCTTTAACTGAATGAAGTAAAATGATATGAATGGTTAACATTGGGTGTCAGACTGAATTCTAGTTAGAGACTATGAAAATACTTACAGCAAATCTGAGTAGTAGACATGATTTACCCACGCCTGAATCACCAATAAGTAGTAATTTAAACAAATAATCGCTGAAAATAAACAAAGATACAATATGAGTATTATTTTACATTGTGCTTAATTATATTGGCAACTTATTATAATTTGGATTAAAGTCATTTGACCAGGGACAAAAATGGCATAATATTTCCTGCATTTAGGACAAAGGTCTGAAAAAAACTGAGGTAGGGTAGGCTTTAAGTTTTCTTTTAACAGAGTCAATAAGGATATTCATTTATGATCTTCTTGTCAATATTCTTGAAGGCAAAACTTTACAATTCTAGGCCCCACAAGATTTGCTAGGTAGGGTCGGGTTGCCCTAACCACAGGATTTTAGCATAGTCATGCAAATCAGGACTCAGTCATGTCAAGGCCCATAAAAACCAATATATCCCCAATACAACATGCAAGACTCCTTCAACTCAGAAAGTTAATACATGTATTTAACTCTGAAAAAAATATGTTCTGTTCTGGTTATTCAATAAGCTACTACAGCTATTTATTAGTGTCATGTTAATCCAATTCACACTTGACACAATGGCACACTTCAAAATCTTCCTAGTCCCTTAATCCCCTTAATTTGTATAATAGATCAAACATAAAATGTAAGTCCCTTAGAAATGACAATTGGGTAAACATGCCCATGCTAATCCACAGCTAGTGTTACCATAGAAACTGGACATGTTTCAACAATCCTTTTAAAATGCTTGGTTTACTTTGAATAATAAAGTTAAGTATGTAAAATAAATAAATAAAAGTAAACCAAACATTGTAAAAATAAAATATTTTAAAACAATTGAAAATTCAACCAATCTCATTAACCACAAAATTAGAGATTTTGTAAACTTAGATTAGTTTGTATATCATATTTTGATGTCACAGCTGAGTAATATTAGTCCAGCTGACTTGAGCATCAAACAAATGAATAGATCTATACAAACTACTGCATGATTCAATCTATCATTATGTCATGTGCATGTGTATATAGTCTATATTAGGGCGGCGTACCTTAGAGTGGAATTGCGATACGATATGTACCTAGGTACAGTCGTTAAGGTTTACAATACATACCTAGGTTCAAATTGGTATTGCTATTTATGACAAAGATGCTTTTGTATAATAACGTTCAAATTAACAGCAAGTAACCATTACAGGGTTTTAATTTGCTAACAAGTTTATGCAACCCTAACATGTTATACTCAACAATTGAAAATAACTTATAGAATACTAAGATTTAAAGCAAAATAATAAATTTATGACTGCCTGCACTGGCCAAAACCATGGGTTTCAATGCTTGGGGGACATCCGATGCGAGAAGTAAATGTGAAGCTTTGAACTTAAACATTATATGTTAAAACAAAGCAGAAGAATGTGACAAAATACATAACTAAACTTTTTAAAATTCACGTTTTTATTTTTTGTCACAGATAGTAATATATAGATAGTTTTTTGAAATCCTAAAATGTGTCACTCGTATTTGTCATATTTTCAAAACTCCTACATGTACTTTTATGCAGAAAGTGTTTGTTGCCTTGAAATGAGATTTTATCTTAAATTTGTTGTTTATAATCAATAGGAATTTACCATAGATTAAAAACCTTGGTTCACTCCGAGTTTTAGGTCACAGTATTTACATTTGTACCAGCCACTCACGGTTTCACTATAGTTAGCAAACCGTTGCAGCCTTAGTCTATATTATATATACATTTTTCATGTCATTTGAGAGATAATACCAACAATGACAATTGTCCAAAAATAGGAACACCAAACACAACAAGCAAGATAAATGACTTTGGCTTCAACCCCGAATCTACCTAAAAACTCCTGCCTCACGTCATAGGGTTGATTACGGAACTCCTGTAACTCTAGAATTGGAGGCAAGAGAAACTGTAAGGTATTTTCAGCAACTGCTTTCTAAAGCTTCTAAAAGCCTATTTAACAGTAAATTTGCTACCATATGATGTAAAGATCAGAGTCAATCGTACTCAAGGACCGACAGACAAATCTTTGTTTGGCATAGACTGAGATGCACAAGTACTAAAACCAGGAAGAGTCAAACACTTCAGTAATTAGAAATCTTGGGCGATTAGTCCAATTATCAAAATCAACAAACATGAAATAACATTATGAGGTTTTAGGCCTATCAGATGATGGTTCAGTAAAAAAACACAATAAAGTGAGAGCTTTGTTAGTGATATAACATTTTTTATGCATTTTTTTACTGTTCAAAATATCAGGAAGTATATTGATTAAGTGTTCATTTTAAAACCAATTAAAGGCTTAAAACACAATTATACAGAATATAACACTTGAGATGACACTTGTAGCATAGGTCTACATCAATTTGCTCGTAAACAAAACAATAAAATAGAATCCACGACAACTGTCACTGCCAGACACATAAGTGGGTGGGGTAATTCATTAGGTTGAACGGTTCGACGTCAGATCACAGGATTTTCTCAAGCTTTTGAAATATAAATCAAATGTATTTGAACGATAAGTAAGATTAAAAGAACCGAACTTGAATAACCGTACTAAAGAAAAGTCGAATGACGCATATCACCTGTTAGTCGATCAGTAATCACGAAATAGTGACATGTTTTGCGACTTGTCTGATGACGTGTTGTCAAATGTTTTTTTCACGAACTGGGCAATAGTTTAGATACTTACTACTCTGGATTCATTTTAAAAGTCTTTATTTAAGGAGGTACAATCCAAATTCGTAATTCACTTGCTTGTGGAGAAAGTAATCTCAAATTATTTAGAACGATTGTTCGGGTTCTGCCCTCCTATTTTCAAGATGGCTTCTCCTTCCGATTGCCGATTTTCTCCGCTAGGGGTAAATGTTAATTTAGAAAAATGACGTCACCTCCCAACGTGGCCTCACGTGACTAGGATTTCTTACTTCCGGTATTCCGTTGGAAAACCCGCTAATGACTAATATTTAAGAAACCGGGTGCGCTCAATTAATTTTAATCACAATTTGCAGTTGTAACATCTTTTTTGTTGTTTATTGAGAATTAAAAAAGAAGACACAACAAGCATAAAATCATAGACAGGATATCTATGTCTCTGATACAATAAAGGAATATAAATTATAGTTAATCGATATAATTAGAGATAAATGAACTAGATGATATGATCCAAAAGCAAAAAAATACACATCAAAAAGCTGAATTTTGAACAAGCGAATATAGCTAGGACCACAGGCCGTTAGCTCGATGATACTCTAATTCATATACATGTATATTATATATGAATTAGAGTGTCAACGAGCTAACGACCTGTGGCTAGGACTTGGCACTAGGGATCAAGAGTCTTATGATCAAATGATTCATGAAAAACTCAAGTATAAGACTGTGAAAAATTTTCTTTCAACGGGGACACTACTTTATAAATTCATAATTATGTTCCTCTCATAGGCGGGTCCTGGACTTCCAGTTGGGGGATTCTATAGTTAGAAGGGGTGAAAAATGAACAAGCTTCTATATAATGGGGTTACAGAGGACTGGCGGCCCCTTAAGCTCCTGAAATTTGGTTATTTTATTTCTTTGGGATTAAGGCACATTTCCACATCCTCAATTGTCCTTCCCCAGGGAATACACTATTGAGCATCCAGAATTAGAGACATAGAGTCTCTGATCTAGATACATAATAAAATTTAATAACAGCCTTTTTTGGACATACATGTATATATATTCCTATAAATACCAAATTCATGATAGAAAAAAGCCTTTGCTTGGGCAATTTTTTATAGGGGGGTTGGGGGGTTTACGCTGGACCCCCTTGGACCCGCCTTTACCTTTACACATAAATTTTGCAAAGATCTAAATAGTTATAGTGTAAGGGAGCTAACTCATTACTTTATTGTGCTGCTGCAGAGAATTTTACTGGTTACTTCCCTTATATTTAAGAGCTGTGGTTTGACAATCATAATTATGAACATGCGTATTTTCATATAGATAATTCACGCTGTATGTATAAATCCATTGTATTATTTTAACCCCAGGACAATGTATGATGTACATATAGTCGCCTTCGACCGTCTGGACAGAGCTTTCTTGCCATGTAATGTTTACATGTCATTCTAATCAAACATTTGACCACGTTGTGCACAACTATTTGTTTGGTTAATATTATGTTTGTTGTTTAGTATTTTTACAGGCTCCGTCTGATCAATATGAATGCATTATGTGCAGACTCAGCCTAGAACTTAACTGAGACAAGTTAAGTGTCTGGGAGACATTTTGTTGAGAAGAATATATTCTGCCACGTACTGCCATAGGCTGTAATTTTTACACTGTTTTTAATTGCCGTGTCAATATAATTTAGGTTATATTACAGCGTGCAGCACATCTAACCTAGCTTTCCTGGATCTTTGTCAATACCCAGTATTTGCCTACCAAAGACAAAATATCATTCAAAAATAAAAACCAAGGCCACCGACCCAATATGCAACAATACAAAATTGTGTGGTTATGATGATTTTTAGCAATTAAATGTGACATATTCGATAGAATTACTAAACTGTTTATTAATACTTAATCAAGAAAATCATTACAACCCTACCATATGGCTGGAAACTTCTTCGTATACCATATTAATGAAGGGAAATTGACATTATTGTCAAATTTTCATGGAAGGGTATAACCTCAGTATCATCTGCTCTCTTGATACCCATCGCATTATCTTCACCGGGCTTTGTCTCGACGATGTCAATTTGCCACTGAAAATAAATTTATGACGGACTTCAAATATCATTTTACCGTAGTCTATTCTCCATAAAATCGTGTAGAAAGTCGTAGGCCGTGGGAAGCCTTGCGTATTAAGGTGACGGTACGCACATGGCACAAAACAACACACTTGTATGGAGCCGTAGCTGGAAGATATGCGAGTTTAATCCATACTCGGGCACGATTTTGTTCACGATCTGGCTTTTAAACCGATACCTGTATCCACGGCTCATCTCACGGACTCTGGTAAAAACGTAACAGTCCGTACGGGTACGCAAGAGTTCGTACGGGTCCTTGCGGAGCTTGATCGCACGACGCCCGTACGGTGACCTCACGGCTATTTTTATGTTCATGGGACTGTAGCTTTAGTGATAAACTGTGATTCGGATCTCCATTTGTACAAAAAATCGTTTATAAGGTCGTTCATAAATGTTCAAAAAATATTCACAAGATTGGTATATGTGTCATATATTTAATTCATATGTTATCCCCTTTAACAAATCGTATTTGCATAGTTATTTAGATTGCATATTATACATTCACTTTGATTGAAGATAACGCCAGATTTGTGGTGAAAAGATTTATTCGGAATATCAAATCGTCCAAGGTTTAAGATAAGAACACATCAGTGTACTATAAGTGTTCAACATGTCGGCAACTTCTCTTGCTGGAAAAGTTTGCATTGTAACTGGTGCCACGCGTGGAATTGGGAAAGGGGTCGCTTTACAACTTGCTGAAAAAGGTGGAAAAGTTTACATAACTGGAAGGACACTTGACCCAGACAAAGGTTCGAAAATTGGTGGGTCACTTCGTGAGACTGCTGATGAAATCCAAGCACGTGGAGGTACATGTATACCTGTACAATGCGATCATTCTAAAGATGCGGATATTGAGCGTTTATTCGATCAAGTAAATCGTGAAAATGATGGCAGGCTTGATATTTTGGTTAACAATGCTTTTTCTGGAATAAACGCAATACTAGATTCATGGGGTCAATCGTTCTGGGAGACATCACCTGATATGTGGGACTACGTCAATAATGTAGGTTTACGTAATCATTATATATGCAGCGTCTATGCAGCCAGGATGATGGTACCTCAGAAAAAAGGACTAATTGTGAACATATCTTCGGCTGGAGGGCTTATGCACCTGTTCCATGTGGCTTATGGAGTAGGAAAGGAGGCAAGTGACCGTTTGGCTGCTGACTGTGGCTATGAACTGAGGAAACATAATGTAGCATATGTCAGTTTATGGCCAGGTGCTGTCGCCACTGAGACTGTTGTGTACAGGTTTAATAATGAAGATGCATTGAGAGCCACTACAAACAATGGTGGGGAAAAAGTGAAACATGGTGAAGGTGAAACTGTTGAATTTTCCGGTCAATGTGTAGCAGCCCTTGCTTGTGATCCAGATATTATGGAAATGTCTGGTAAAGTTTTATTCACGTGTGATCTGGCTAGGAAATACGGGCTTGAAGATAGAGAAGGACACTCAATTACTGAAATGTCACAAATCAACATTATTCTGAAGCGTGGAGGACATCCATGGCTTGCATGGTTAGTACCAAACTTCGTCCACATACCAAAATGGTTTTGGGCACTTCTCAGAAACAAATTCATGTAGTAAAATATAGTTTCTACTTCGAACAGTCTGCTTTATTATGATCTATCTACACCATTGATTTTGACTCTCAGTGATTTTGTATACATGTGTGTATACAGTAAAGTTCCGCTATTAAGACCAGCAAAATCGATGGTCTTATAAGCGAAATGGTCTTATTATAGAGACACTTTAGTCCACAAATTTAGCATTTGGGTCTTAATAATTGTCAAATATCTCATAATTTTGAAATAATAAAAGTGGTCCTAATAGCGGAACTTTACTGTATTTATACTTGTGTGTATACATGTATATAGTTGTAACATTTTTGTCTTTTAATACTTATATATTTATAAGATACAGTAAAGTTCGACTATTAGGACCATCAAAGTCGATGACCTAATAGCAGAACGGTTTGATGTAGGGGTTTTTTACTAATCAAATCAAGTATATGTTCTTAAAAATCGTCAAAAGTTGCACAATTTTGAAATAATTAGGATGATTTTAAATGCGGAACTTTTCTGTATACACGTGTGTATATAACATAATAATGTTTTTTTTTTGTTTAACACCGTAGCAACATATTGTATAAGACATTTTACGGCGGTCTTTCAACCTACTCACCGTTCCTGGAAAAGCTAGCTAGATCTCTTGGTTTAGCTGTCAACCAGTTACTTGGATCATACTTCCGTCAGTGACTGACAACTGCCCAACATGAATAAGAAACAGTGACAGGAGGGAGAATGGCCATAGAAATAGTTTTATGAATTTCATAATTTCGACTCCACGATAGTAAAAATATAAATGTAAAACTGACTATTAAAGTATTATAATATTATATACATGTAGTTGACTGTATTATAAGATTTTTATCATATCATTTGTATGAATTTTTGTAACGGTAACATGTAGTGTATTGTGCCCCTAGGGTTCCTATGATACATACATGTATATCTTATGTATCGTATCATACTATTTTGATTATTTGATCATTTGCCTCACCATGTCATGCCGCCAACCCAAGGACCACAATGGAAATAAGAGTGTCTCTTTCTTGTGTTATCCTTGGCGTTGGTGGGCATATCATTGACAAGAATTTTACTCTATAAATATTTTAATTTATCTGTTTAAATTGCTTGTACCATTGCATGTATACTATGCTGAAATAAATCTAAATCTATCTATAAAGTTTTCTGTGTCTTGTGATTCAAAGTGTTGAAAACATGAAAGTTCCATCGTCGGAAACCAACGGTATGGTATCGTTGACAGGCAAAACCCTGGGTAACCGAAGAGGGAAAGTCCTAAATACAATGTATGTCAAAACTCGTCATACGTGTATCAGAAATAATCAATTGAATTTTGAATAATCAAAGAAACAAAAGGTCGGATTGGACGAAATTCAAATCACTAAGAAGCTATCTATCCAATTCCCTTATAACTTTGAAATCGCTTGGCCTCGCCTGCTCTGAGTTTGTCATGGTTGGCTTTGATGTTGTTCGCCATCAGACTCATGATTTGTACATACATGTACATACCGAACGATCGTTTCGGATAAACTAATATTCGTTAGATCCAATTTCGGATAATCGAGATTTAACTGTAACTATACTGGGATTCAAAAGTTACTTTACACATGTAAAACTATGCTAGGTGTTTTTGTATACTTTTACATAATTGCTGTTATCAGTTTCACTACAGTTTACCATGAACTGTCATCTATGTTACTAAAATATAAAACAAAATGTGTCTGCAATATTTTTTCAATAAAACTAGAAGAAAAACGAAGAAGAATACACGTGTAAAAAAACTATTGGATCTCAGTGTATGACAATGCACTTGGAAATGTGTCTCAAAGCACGTACATGTATTCTATCTTCCTTTTTACTCCGAGGATAGTTTAGTGAAAAAGTAAACTTTCGCGCCTGCAATGAAGCATATGTCATAACTTACTTCTTTGCTCTTAAGCAACAATCACATTTCAATTTGAATTGTGATAAAATGCGTTTGATACCATTATCATATGGCTCTAGTGATCGCATCCATTTTGGTAGGAAGTTCCATGTTCTTAACTTTGTTGGTAAAACTGAAGGTCTTCTTTTTTGGAGGACGTTAACAACACAAACAAGAATGATTATTACTGCTATAGGCACAGCGACGACAACAAAAGCAATCCAACTTGCAGACGATAATCCGAATACTATTCCTGGTAAGCAGACGAACATAAGTAACATATATACAATAGCAAACCATCTATACCTGGCCGTTGTGTTGCCGAGAAACTTCGCCATTTTGATTGGCACGCGCATACAAGGTAATGGATAAAACAAAATGATTCCGGATACGTTGAAGAACACGTGACATAAGGCAACATTGAAAGCTATTGGCATGTCTTCTGCATTTTGAGACAAAGCGATGATGATAGCTGTGAAAGTAGTTCCTAGATTCGCCCCTAAGGTCAACGGGTACATTCTTTCAATAGACACGACCCCAATTCCAACCAATGGCGTTAGAGCAGACGTAAAGACGGAACTTGATTGGATGATCATTGTTGTACCTGTTCCCATTGCTATAGCAACATAGCCGGTGATAAAAGCCAGTCTTCCGGGAAAATCTGCGTTTATGAACTTCCTGACAAGTCGCAATATTGGCCCTTTTAGCACCGAATAGATCGTCCGGACTAGTATTATGAAACATGACGTCAGCAAAATAAGGGTCATCACCAGTAGAACAATTCCAACTGTAGAGTCACTCCATGGAACTGATTCAAACAGAAACTGACCTGAAAATGAGAATTTACCGAATAATTAAGAAAACTGTGTATATCTTAACGGCCTGATAGCAATTCTATGTGATACATGTACATGTAAGCCTACGACCTACAGATTTTTAGGTTTTGTTAAAACTTACACGTGCTTAAATGAGAGAAGTGTAATTGTAACCCGATAAAGATTCATGGTCCGAGCTTGGATCGAATTTACGACCTTTCGAGCCGTAAGCAGACACTACCACGACGACATAAAAACGAACTCAAAGGTAATGGGTGTACACGTACCGTATGATATCTATGCTACATAATTGCACACTTTAGTGCCTGTACTGTTATTGTCACTGATCATCGCGCTAATGGTATAATTACCTAGTCTGGGGGGTTACTTCGTCTTTTGGACAAGCAACGAATGTGTACTAGCCTCGCAGTAGGTATATTTTGGGGGATCAAAGCTTACTCGTGAGCAGAGCTTACTCGAGAGCAGAGCTTACTTGAGAGCAGAGCTTACTCGAGAGCAAAGCTTACTCGGGAGCTTTTCTTACCTTTTTTAGTTTTTGATTAAAGGGAGAGTATTCTCGCTAATGTTGCCTTTAACTATCACGGAGTTGTCTTTCTTTCCATAATATATCTGATTTTAAGGTTGGAACGTGAGAGACAGATGGTGGAACCATCGAGTTGATATAAAAAGCAGATTGAACAACAAGTGACACTCATTTTGTTCAATATAGCACACTAAATGAGAATGTATAAAATGAAATAGTCATGTACTTACAATATTTTGGTCTCTCATATGTGTCAATGTAAATTCAACAATGAAGCGTGATGAACTATATCCTACAAACTTAGTGTGTTGTTAACATTGTGAATTAAGCATATACCACTTTTGCAAACTTTTATATGGATTAAATAATATTTCAGAAACATCCATTCTTTCTAGAACACTATGTTAGTCAAAGTCATCATCGACGCACATCATGATTATAGAACATAGAGTACATGTCGTTCCCTCAAGTATATGTCATTCTTTCGAACCCTAAATGAGCACGTTGCTTTAAAACTATGTAAGTAGGAGTCATGCGTCACCATTTCTAGTCTCCACCCTGGTTACTATGTTTTAAACAGTCATATATACTTATACACTACCGAATTGTCATTTCAACATGATGAAATCTGAGATAGCATCAACATTCTTTTCAAATCTTCACCTGAGTAACCATACCCGTTTAAGTTATGTAAATAGTCATTCATTGATAAAAAATATGAAACATCACGACCTCACTTGACCCGATTTCACAGTCTAACAAACGCATCGTTAAACTTTGAATCATATTGATACTTAAAGCAAATTGTTGCGTATATATTCGTTTGTACAATAAAACATATTAATGAACATGATTGCTTTCAGCAAAGCTTTATATGAAACCTTACATAACACTTGTACTTTCTAGTACACATAAAATTATCTCTGCATTAAAGTTTAAAATTGAAATTTACGCTGAAATATGTGAATGAGGTGCTTTAAATTATGGTCACATTCTTTCATCGCTTGGGTAAGTATACTCCAAGTTCATTGATAACGGCATTTACCTTTTTTGAGTCGAAATTACCTTTTTTAGTTTTTTTGATCCAAGGGAGAGTAATCTCGCTAATGTTGCGTTTTACTATCATGGAGTTGTCTTTCTTATCCTAAATTCAATGTTTAAGGTTTGAACACGAGCGACGACGGTTGAACCATTAAGTTGATATCAAAAAGTGGGTGGTCAACGCGTGACGTTTGTTTAAAGCAGTGTATTTAATGAGAAAGTATGTAATTAAAGTGTACTTACAATTTGCGAGTCTATCGTATGTGTTCACGCTAAAATGTGTCGTTGAAGCATGATTTGTGAACTATATCCTGCAAACTTATGTCTGTTTTTTACATTGTGAAATAAACGTACGTCACTTTTGTAAACTTTTATATATAGGTTAAGTAATATTCCAGAAACATCCATACTTTCTAGGACATGGTGAGTAAGTCAAAGTCATTACCTACGCCAGCATGACTACGGAAAAGAACGCCCTGAGATAACAACAATCAACATTCGTTTCAATTCGTCGCTCGGGTAACCATACCCATTTAAAGTATGCAAATAGCTCACCATTGATAAAAATGTGAGATATAACGACCTCATTTGACCTAGGTATATACGTAAATTGTGGAATAGTCGTATCATTGAATTTTATGCGGTGGATGTTTAAAGCAGATTGTTGTCCATATTATAATATTGTTTTACAGAGTCTTTCATTCGACACTTGTCTTTTGCAATACAAAACATCCAAACTATGTTAGTTAGTACAAAGCTTAGTACAAGTTGCTTGGGTATAGTTATTATACAATAGCATAGTAAGATTTCCTTATTTGGAAGTTGATCTTATCAATAGAGTAATTAACATTGAACCCGTTTTAACAAGTGTCTCATGACGCATCAACCAGGCTTTAATGTCATTCATCTGGTCTTCCAAAAATACAATGGCGTTCCTCAGTGTTGCAAACTATTTACCCGTCGTAAACAGGTTAAATGTGTGAAATACAAAATATAATGATAGTGTAATATCAATGCATCTTTGTACGCCATTCCTTCCAACTAGAACACGACTATGAGACATATCCCTTTCTAGTTCTCCACCCTGGTGATTGTGATTTAAAAAGTCATTCCACTTATACTGTACAACCTCTGTTAAACAACACCCACTGGGAGGGACTAAAGTGTGTTGCTGTTCAGAGAATGTTGCTCTACAGAAGTTAAATTCAATTAGAATTAGGCCTAAGGAAAATATCAGACGCTGTTGTTGTAGAGCGCCGCTCTGCAGAGGTTATACTGTACACTCTCGACTTGTCATTGAAACATGACGAAATCTGAGATAGCATCAACATTCTTTTCAAATAGTAACCCGAGTAACCATTGTCGTTCAGCTTATGTAAATAGCTTCTCACTGATAAATAATGACCTCATTTGATCTAGCAATATACCTATTCAATGGTGCAAGTTAAGTACATGTATATTAATTAGTGTTTCTCTTCATGAGCGTATTCACCCGTAAAACTTAGTCAGCTGATAAATTTATAACCTAATGAAAATATATATGACTGCTCAGGAGGGGGGGGGGGGTTATAAATAAATTTTCTTGTTATGTCAAATAGTCGCTAGTGTCCGATTGCTTTCAATACTGACTGGCAGATTCGAAGAATGTAAAAACGATGAACTCGCTGATACTAGTAAGCTCTGTCCCTGACGATGCGAATTATTTTATTAGTTTTATCACACCCTTAAAAGATTACAAAATATCGTTTCATACATTTGTCGAGTTGTGCAACATCCGGCTGTCCAATGGATTGAGACATTTCGTCAAACCAATCAAATGCATGCAAAACTTAAATCGACCAATCAAATGCATGGTGCATAGAACTTCAAAAGTGAAGATGGTGCGTTCAAATGGTCACATTCTTTCATCGTTTGAGTAACTATACTCACAAGTTCATTGATAACAAAATATGGGACAGTATAGTAACTTATAATGTCATAGTACTCAAGCTTACCTTTTATAGAAAATTGTGTATACGTTGAAAATAGTAGACAGTTTAGGTACACGTTATCAAGTTGCAGTACTGGTGTTTTGTCGTGAAAGGGAGATGTACTGCCTATCAAGACACGTTTCTATGAAAAACGTTTAAATTTTATCCGCAGTATGTGGAGTGGAGAAAGCAAGTCCAAATATATCGAACATTAGAGTTGATAGTCCACTCATTGTTTTAGCTTCCGGAGATTCTCCACTCAGGATCTAGTATCATAATATTCAAGAGCGTTTAAGATAAAGGAGTCTAATTTATGATTTACGGCTATGTTTAAATCTAAAGACCCCCCCCCGTCATTTCAGATTCTAACCATGTCAATGTGAAGCATACAATTGAACGCATACTAGAGTGTTTACTATAGTATGATGAAGAGTGTCACGGCATATAAGTGTGTTATTTGGACTCCTTTACCTTAAATCTTATATACATATATAAATGTATAATGACTGTAAGAACGAAAAAAGGCTTTATATAAACTTTATTGATACACACTGTTTATATTTGTGATACATATTTTATACTGACAAACACAAACGCGAAAAGTATGTCTATCGAATTCAAAGCACATATTTCCACACTATTGATATCAGTTTAGCATTCTTATTTTTTCTCTCTCTCAAATGGGAAAGAATCTCGAAACACACGCGATTGTTCGGAAGCAATCATTACTGTCATTGCTACGTCTCTTCATTAGGCACTTTTCGATGGTTGAGTGTCTTTCTTTTCTGACAAATCTGGAAGGTCATAGGCGTCTAGGACCTTATCAAACAAAAACTTGCGCTTGAGTATGGCGTATTTCATAGCTTCCTCCTGATCGAAATCTTCTTTGTCGACGAGCCGGTTGAACGTCTTCTTTATAGCGTTATAGATGGGATCTTTTTTCATCGCTTGGAACCATAGCAATTTACGTCCGAAACTGTTCATCATCACCGTTCTGTAGACGCTTTTTAGGTCCTCAAAGGCGTCCTCCCTAGCCTCCTCATCACTCACTTCGCTGTCGTCATCCATGATTGCAGCCACTTTGTTATCATACTGTGACTGACACTTCTGATACGCTTCGTCTATGATTTCGTTCCAGGGATCAATGTCTGAAGATGACGAAGAGTCATCCTCCTCCGACATCATAGCTTCGTCACTAGATGCAGTGTCACTTTCATCCAGTTTTCCAAAAATATCCTTTTTTTCGAGACTGTCAGACATGTCATCCTCATTGTCCGAATGCGCTGATTTTTTGTGTCTAAGCATGTTATCTTTTCTACTGTACACTCTCAAACAGACGTCACACTGAAACATCACCTTCAGAGTCCAAGGAATAAATGAGGCTAAACGATTCAAACCGCTCAGCTTAATACTGGTCCTATTGTGACGATGTCTTTCAGTTTTTGTTTCCGACCGCCAGATGTCCTCCTACGATTTTTACTTCGCTTGTTGTTCTTGAGCGGCTCATCCTCGCTCTGTACACGAGATGATTTAAATTCATCCATTCCATACACCGATATATCTTTTGGTTTCGCCTGGCGCTCGAGCATGCTTTTCGCTATAGCGGTCGTTTGTTCCGCGGGAAGAACCATACGAATATACACTTCAGTCGACGATTTCTTAGCTTTCAAACTTCTTTTGCCATTCTTTCGCACTGTACGAATATGATCCTTTGCCGGTGACATTTTCCGTTTTCTACTTTTCCCCTCAATATTAAATATATCCATCATCGTTTATGGTCTTCACCCTCTGACATACGAGTAAACACTGAACGAGTCGTTGGTGGATCAACCTATTTAAAGTGTCGTGTGGTCGATGAAACCCCTTATGATAAAGTAAGTGTATTTAGTGTCTTAATTGGAAGAGGATAATACGCATATTGTGTGATGAATGACTGATTTGTCTGCTAGCATGCATTGTTGGTTAGCTCATCTGAATAACATAGAGCTGAATTAATTGGCGCAAAATGCTTGCGCAACAGCTAGCAATTCACTCCTCATGTTGCGCCGATGCCTCATTTTTACCCTCCTCGTCCTCAATTGGGATGAGGAGGGCAAGTTGAGGCATTGATCGGGAATGAGGAGGTAAGAGGAAGTAAAAATGAGGCATCGGCGCAACATGAGGAGTGAATTGCTAGCTGTTGCGCAAGCAATTTGCGCCAATTAATTCAGCTCTATGTTATTCAGATGAGCTAACCAACAATGCATGCTAGCAGACAAATCAGTCATTCATCACACAATATGCGTATTATCCTCTTCCAATTAAGACACTAAATACACTTACTTTATCATAAGGGGTTTCATCGACCACACGACACTTTAAATAGGTTGATCCACCAACGACTCGTTCAGTGTTTACTCGTATGTCAGAGGGTGAAGACCATAAACGATGATGGATATATTTAATATTGAGGGGAAAAGTAGAAAACGGAAAATGTCACCGGCAAAGGATCATATTCGTACAGTGCGAAAGAATGGCAAAAGAAGTTTGAAAGCTAAGAAATCGTCGACTGAAGTGTATATTCGTATGGTTCTTCCCGCGGAACAAACGACCGCTATAGCGAAAAGCATGCTCGAGCGCCAGGCGAAACCAAAAGATATATCGGTGTATGGAATGGATGAATTTAAATCATCTCGTGTACAGAGCGAGGATGAGCCGCTCAAGAACAACAAGCGAAGTAAAAATCGTAGGAGGACATCTGGCGGTCGGAAACAAAAACTGAAAGACATCGTCACAATAGGACCAGTATTAAGCTGAGCGGTTTGAATCGTTTAGCCTCATTTATTCCTTGGACTCTGAAGGTGATGTTTCAGTGTGACGTCTGTTTGAGAGTGTACAGTAGAAAAGATAACATGCTTAGACACAAAAAATCAGCGCATTCGGACAATGAGGATGACATGTCTGACAGTCTCGAAAAAGAGGATATTTTTGGAAAACTGGATGAAAGTGACACTGCATCTAGTGACGAAGCTATGATGTCGGAGGAGGATGACTCTTCGTCATCTTCAGACATTGATCCCTGGAACGAAATCATAGACGAAGCGTATCAGAAGTGTCAGTCACAGTATGATAACAAAGTGGCTGCAATCATGGATGACGACAGCGAAGTGAGTGATGAGGAGGCTAGGGAGGACGCCTTTGAGGACCTAAAAAGCGTCTACAGAACGGTGATGATGAACAGTTTCGGACGTAAATTGCTATGGTTCCAAGCGATGAAAAAAGATCCCATCTATAACGCTATAAAGAAGACGTTCAACCGGCTCGTCGACAAAGAAGATTTCGATCAGGAGGAAGCTATGAAATACGCCATACTCAAGCGCAAGTTTTTGTTTGATAAGGTCCTAGACGCCTATGACCTTCCAGATTTGTCAGAAAAGAAAGACACTCAACCATCGAAAAGTGCCTAATGAAGAGACGTAGCAATGACAGTAATGATTGCTTCCGAACAATCGCGTGTGTTTCGAGATTCTTTCCCATTTGAGAGAGAGAAAAAATAAGAATGCTAAACTGATATCAATAGTGTGGAAATATGTGCTTTGAATTCGATAGACATACTTTTCGCGTTTGTGTTTGTCAGTATAAAATATGTATCACAAATATAAACAGTGTGTATCAATAAAGTTTATATAAAGCCTTTTTTCGTTCTTACAGTCATTATACATTTATATATGTATATAAGATTTAAGGTAAAGGAGTCCAAATAACACACTTATATGCCGTGACACTCTTCATCATACTATAGTAAACACTCTAGTATGCGTTCAATTGTATGCTTCACATTGACATGGTTAGAATCTGAAATGACGGGGGGGGGGGGGTCTTTAGATTTAAACATAGCCGTAAATCATAAATTAGACTCCTTTATCTTAAACGCTCTTGAATATTATGATACTAGATCCTGAGTGGAGAATCTCCGGAAGCTAAAACAATGAGTGGACTATCAACTCTAATGTTCGATATATTTGGACTTGCTTTCTCCACTCCACATACTGCGGATAAAATTTAAACGTTTTTCATAGAAACGTGTCTTGATAGGCAGTACATCTCCCTTTCACGACAAAACACCAGTACTGCAACTTGATAACGTGTACCTAAACTGTCTACTATTTTCAACGTATACACAATTTTCTATAAAAGGTAAGCTTGAGTACTATGACATTATAAGTTACTATACTGTCCCATATTTTGTTATCAATGAACTTGTGAGTATAGTTACTCAAACGATGAAAGAATGTGACCATTTGAACGCACCATCTTCACTTTTGAAGTTCTATGCACCATGCATTTGATTGGTCGATTTAAGTTTTGCATGCATTTGATTGGTTTGACGAAATGTCTCAATCCATTGGACAGCCGGATGTTGCACAACTCGACAAATGTATGAAACGATATTTTGTAATCTTTTAAGGGTGTGATAAAACTAATAAAATAATTCGCATCGTCAGGGACAGAGCTTACTAGTATCAGCGAGTTCATCGTTTTTACATTCTTCGAATCTGCCAGTCAGTATTGAAAGCAATCGGACACTAGCGACTATTTGACATAACAAGAAAATTTATTTATAACCCCCCCCCTCCTGAGCAGTCATATATATTTTCATTAGGTTATAAATTTATCAGCTGACTAAGTTTTACGGGTGAATACGCTCATGAAGAGAAACACTAATTAATATACATGTACTTAACTTGCACCATTGAATAGGTATATTGCTAGATCAAATGAGGTCATTATTTATCAGTGAGAAGCTATTTACATAAGCTGAACGACAATGGTTACTCGGGTTACTATTTGAAAAGAATGTTGATGCTATCTCAGATTTCGTCATGTTTCAATGACAAGTCGAGAGTGTACAGTATAACCTCTGCAGAGCGGCGCTCTACAACAACAGCGTCTGATATTTTCCTTAGGCCTAATTCTAATTGAATTTAACTTCTGTAGAGCAACATTCTCTGAACAGCAACACACTTTAGTCCCTCCCAGTGGGTGTTGTTTAACAGAGGTTGTACAGTATAAGTGGAATGACTTTTTAAATCACAATCACCAGGGTGGAGAACTAGAAAGGGATATGTCTCATAGTCGTGTTCTAGTTGGAAGGAATGGCGTACAAAGATGCATTGATATTACACTATCATTATATTTTGTATTTCACACATTTAACCTGTTTACGACGGGTAAATAGTTTGCAACACTGAGGAACGCCATTGTATTTTTGGAAGACCAGATGAATGACATTAAAGCCTGGTTGATGCGTCATGAGACACTTGTTAAAACGGGTTCAATGTTAATTACTCTATTGATAAGATCAACTTCCAAATAAGGAAATCTTACTATGCTATTGTATAATAACTATACCCAAGCAACTTGTACTAAGCTTTGTACTAACTAACATAGTTTGGATGTTTTGTATTGCAAAAGACAAGTGTCGAATGAAAGACTCTGTAAAACAATATTATAATATGGACAACAATCTGCTTTAAACATCCACCGCATAAAATTCAATGATACGACTATTCCACAATTTACGTATATACCTAGGTCAAATGAGGTCGTTATATCTCACATTTTTATCAATGGTGAGCTATTTGCATACTTTAAATGGGTATGGTTACCCGAGCGACGAATTGAAACGAATGTTGATTGTTGTTATCTCAGGGCGTTCTTTTCCGTAGTCATGCTGGCGTAGGTAATGACTTTGACTTACTCACCATGTCCTAGAAAGTATGGATGTTTCTGGAATATTACTTAACCTATATATAAAAGTTTACAAAAGTGACGTACGTTTATTTCACAATGTAAAAAACAGACATAAGTTTGCAGGATATAGTTCACAAATCATGCTTCAACGACACATTTTAGCGTGAACACATACGATAGACTCGCAAATTGTAAGTACACTTTAATTACATACTTTCTCATTAAATACACTGCTTTAAACAAACGTCACGCGTTGACCACCCACTTTTTGATATCAACTTAATGGTTCAACCGTCGTCGCTCGTGTTCAAACCTTAAACATTGAATTTAGGATAAGAAAGACAACTCCATGATAGTAAAACGCAACATTAGCGAGATTACTCTCCCTTGGATCAAAAAAACTAAAAAAGGTAATTTCGACTCAAAAAAGGTAAATGCCGTTATCAATGAACTTGGAGTATACTTACCCAAGCGATGAAAGAATGTGACCATAATTTAAAGCACCTCATTCACATATTTCAGCGTAAATTTCAATTTTAAACTTTAATGCAGAGATAATTTTATGTGTACTAGAAAGTACAAGTGTTATGTAAGGTTTCATATAAAGCTTTGCTGAAAGCAATCATGTTTATTAATATGTTTTATTGTACAAACGAATATATACGCAACAATTTGCTTTAAGTATCAATATGATTCAAAGTTTAACGATGCGTTT